>CM031238.1:766014199-767374199 GCA_018340775.1 Taxus wallichiana var. yunnanensis | reverse complement strand
ATGGGAGAGATATTAGAAAGCCTCGAGGTTTTCCTCAAAGGGGGAAGAGTGTCAAGGATACCATAAGAAGCCATAATGTGAACCAACCATAGGAACACTATAAAATGCTGCAAAATACCATTCTTATCTCTCCATGAAAAATAACCTCCTTATCACTCCATCCCAAACACCAAGTCTCCTCCTTAGGAGGATTTTTTTAAAAATCATGATTTTCTTGCCAATGATGGAAGAGTAAGTTCAAACCATATGAACATTCCCTTCCACATCAAACCATATAAGTGGAGTAAATAATAGAATAGACCATCATGGATTTCCCATCAAGCCATGTGGTATAAGATGGAACAATCCTCCCTCTTCCTCTACAATTCCAAAATAAACCACAACACATAATGGATGTAGAAAATGAAAGGAACAAAATCACACAACACACCCATTAACAATCGTGCAACATATAATATTTAAAAAAACCAATATTACATGTTACCCAACATACTAAAAAATAAAAAATGACAGTCATGAAGGCCTACTGCAACAAGTTATCCCACTCTCAAAGTAATCCAACACACTCCAATCTCCAATATCCAAGATCTTTCCAACTCTAACTCCAATAGTAAAAAATGACAAATGAAATTTCCTACCCCTCTCCATGAGGAGGTATAAAAAGAATAAACAAATTACAATCCTCACAAATGAGAGGTTGCATTGTGTCATACATCTCATCCTCCAACAAAAGATTCCCAAAATTATGATGAGTATAAAACAAAACACATTTAGGTGGTAATCTCCTAAATTCCTTAAAATTCCAATAATCCAACACACTTCAACTTTTAGGAAATAAAAAAAACAACCATACTTACAAGATGGTGACATGATATGGGTCATATTGGAGGGAAAATCCAATTTGACTTTGAAACGATACCTCCCTACCCATAGGTAGGGTCCAAGGGGTCTATTTCTATGTAAGTGAGACCACCAAAGTGAAAAGTGGCCCTTACAAATACAACATTTAGCCCAAATTTGATACAGGGTAAAGTTTCTCAAAATATGAGGTAGTGGGGCCCACCCAAAGGATGATTAGGTGGTTTTAACCTACTAACAGCAACATTAACTAACAAAAACATAACTAACACATGTAGGCGCCATTAGTACCCTAAATTAGCTTACCACAAGCCTTAAACAATTACAATTAACATTATTACAATTGGGAATCACCAAAGGTGTCCAACCATGAATATGCCACAAACACACAAGGCTACACACAATCATGCATGGCTAAAGGATTTAGCCTAGTCAGTCGCTTGTGCAACTTGAGGCATAACTATGAAACCCACATTCTCATGTGTGACTTGTAATCTCCACACTTAATTCACCCATTAAACATACCTTCTTGATAACTAATAAATTAGAGAAATAATTCAATATGATGACAATCAAATCAATCATGGATATTCATTCCAAGTATAAAACCATAGATAATTATTTCAGTTATGATTGACAATCCAAATCAAAAAATAAACCAACACCTAAATGAGATAACCATCCAAAATGTCACATATGTTTCTATAGTAGATCGAAAAATATAATTTATTAATGTTGTTTCATGATAACTTCCAAACAAGAATCATCATAATTAATGGTCACAATATGAAATAGATTCTTCATTCATCCATCATATATCTAGTAAAATACATCTAAGGTGCATCTCGTTAGTATCCATAATAGTCCTGGGTACAAGAAACTAGCACTATGTATCATAACATTCTATTTGCACAACGTGCCCTAAACACCACCTATGTCACAAGATTAATTTATGAAAAATAATGTAATGATTAAATACTATTATATCAAGAAAATAATCTATTCAATAAGATGTTTCATCCATAAAATAATCTAGGAAGATGGTGGGCACTACATCATTCCTTATGTTATTTTGACCTCCATACCAACTACTCGAGTGTTTCCTCTTTTTATTGTGAATATTTAACATATTAAAAATCAAAAAGTTACTAATGTTCTTTATTTTTTAATATATTAAGATAGTTGGATTTCAACCTCACATGTCAATGTTTTAGGTTCTTTATTTTCTTTCATTTCAACATATGATTTTGGGAGAGAAGATTCATAAAAATCTACATCTCTACTAATGATAATTTTATGAGTAGTATGATCCCACACTTTGTATACCATAACACCATATACTTCTCCACACTGAATAAAGTTGTAATTATTTTACCTTGTGTCTAACTTGGAGCACTAATTTTTATAAGTAAGATCATAATAGTTACAAACCGACTAATACAAGTTTGAATAATAACATGGATGACCTATCTATACCTCTTCAATAACCTTCGCAACCGATTGCAACTTATGGAAAGTTATTATCTAGATAACAAGTAGTAGAAATAGTTTATACCTATAAATGATGATACAAAAATTATTTTCCTAGCACACTCCTTGCTCTTTCTAAAAGAGTCATATTCACGAGTTCACTAAACCCTTTTTGTTGTGGATTGTAGTTGGTTTTTTCCGCCTTTAAATTCCAGCTTCTTTGAAATAATTTTGCAACTACAAGGACATGAACTTTCCACTATTTTCTATTCTTAAACATTTCATAAACATGTCATTGAAATTTTAAACCAAAGGTCTAAATTGATTAAATTTATTGAAAACATCATATTTTCTTTTAGGAAAGTAGACCCACACTTTATGAGAATAATCATCTATAAATGTAACAAAATACAATGTTCATCCATATGAAATTAAAGGTGCTATAACCAAAAGAGAAAAATGAATATAATGAAGAATGCCTTTACTTACATGACTTAGAGATTTAAAATTATAACTGGAATGATTATTAAAAACATATTTATTTATAAAATTTAAGTCTAGAAACGTCAAATAAGAGAGTAACTCGCAACATATAAGTACATGTTATCCCTTTCTTACTCATGTTCCCTAGACGTAGGTGCCATAAATAAGTAGAATCATATGTTTTTTTAGCTACCATAACTTCTTGATTGATATAGATACTTCCTTGCAATATGTAAATATTCCCAACCTTTAGATCATTCATTACAAGTAATGCACCCTTAGACACTGTACAAATCTACATTTACCTATGAAATTATAATTGATATATTCTAATTCAATTAAGGAAATCAAATTTATTTGTAATTATTGTACATGTCTTACTTTTTTAGATTCATCACTATACCATTAAACAATTTTATATTGATGTTACCATTATCTTTAGTCTTATAAGTAACATTATTTCCCAAAATAACATAATTGCTATGAAGGGTTTGACATGAAGAAAAAAACATATATGTAGACACATGTGATATATAGCACTTAATCAAACAACCATTCATCATGATAAGAGGAAACATTACAAAAAAATAAAATTCATTAGTCATACCTTCATTTGTTTTTACTTGATTTGATTTCTACCGATATCTTCTTGTTTTATGAATATTTCCTCTTCCATTAATCGCTTTTAATATGTCATAATTTTTCATAAATCCAACACTTGGCATTACTCTCCCCTCCTTGTTACTTATATCTAGAAGTTCATCTTGATAATTGACCTATTTCCTTACATCTACCTATGACAAACATGTATTCAAAGTGCAGAGGTCTCTCCATTATATTTTCTTATCATATCCTCAATCAACAATGCTTCTAAAATAGAATCATACTCCAGGTCAAAAAAATATTTAAAATGATATAATTTACTATGTGATCTAAATTATACAAGAAAGTGCAAAACAAGGTAATTTCCTTGTCTTCATCCTCCATTTCTAGACTGATACTAGTCAACTAGATTAATAAATTATTTAAAATATATAATTGATGAAAAATTTCATAGCTTTCTTAATCAACAATGTATACATCTTCCTCTTCAAGTAAAAAACATTTGTTACATATTTTACCACGTAAATATTTTCTTATATATTCCATAATCCTGCAGTTGTCTTCTCTCCAACTATGTTGAAGAGAACCTCATATCCTAAAAACCATATTTCATTGAGATATTTTTATCTAGATATTCTCAATAATTTTCATCCATCCCTACAATATTATTTGTCTTTCCATCTAGAGTGCTTACAACCCTTATTGTACAAGTAAATCACAAACTTTGACTTTCCAAAAATAAAGCTTGCTCTTGCCATTAACATTCTCTACTTCAAAATTTACATTCAAAATATTCACCATTGGATGCAATAACAACACTAAATACATAACATAATTACTGCAAATATATAAAATTCCACTTTGTATTACCACTTGTTAAGAAACCAATCTCTTTACAAAAAAACTAAAAAGAAAGTTTAATAACAAAATAACAGCTTTACTTTAGGGGATCCACACACAAACCCTCTCTAGGGGCTTCATAATAGGTCACCACACACCCATTATGGAAGTGTACTATAAACCACAACACAAAGGGAAAGTGATCTAGTAATTGAGCTAAAAATATATTCAACATTTAACTTTTTGTCACATATATGATATGTTAGTGTTGTGCAATTGGAAAAGTAATATCAATTAAATAATTTTATTGGTTTTTCTTTCCTTTGGATTTTGTTGTTCCTTCCTCATGGAACTGATCTTCCACAAATAAAAAGGAACATGGACTTATTGCAATTGACTAAATGGAAATGAATATAAACACCAACATAAGAAAAAGTAATTGTTCCTTTGAAGAACTAGTTTATTGTCCCAAATTTCTTGTAGGTTAGTTAAAGGTGATGGATTTTTCCTTGGGAAGAGATTTGTAAAATTCCAAATTGATATTAGCTAAAAATTTATAATATTTATGATTAGTTTTCCAACCTTGATATTCACAAAGTAATTTTGTTAGAAGTCCATATTGTGCTCATGTAAAAAAACATACAATAAATATAAATTTCAAATTAGACAAGTAAATAATACACAAATATTGTAGATTTTAGTTGCATGTGCTTGTGTTGTTTTTGAACTAAATACTATTATATTTATTTCATTATTCATGATAGTGTCATAAAGTGTATGAATTCACTTAGAATTAATGTATATTGGTTATTAAGATTTATTGTCGGTCAACGGGCTTCCAATAATTAAGACAACTAAGAAAGAATAATGAAGACTAATGAAATATAGTGACAATGTTTTAGTTTTATTTCATAATAATTTTAATTCAATCAGAGAAATAAATTATTGAGGTTTTGGTTATATGGATGGGATTATAGTCAACATGATATTGTAAAGGAGACTAGTTATTAAATGGGTTGTTGTCTAATGGTGTGAATGATGATGCAAAATTTGTTTTCTAAAACCTATAAAGGTTCTACTCATAAAAATACTAATAAATAAGTGACAAGGCCAGGATTATACCATAGATGAATTTGGTGGAATAGAAATACTTAATCAATCATTAAAATATAAACTTAATAGTTATGTGTAAATAATAACTATAACTTTAAATTTAATCAAAAACAATGTAAGTAGTTTTACCAATTGATATTAATTATTATACTAAGACGCATTTGATAATTGAATCAAATAATATGGAGTCATATATCCCAAATCGAAGGACTTCCTTCATCTCAAATGAAACCTTTGTAGTCAAGGAACTTAATCTAAATTTTAGCCAAAACATTGAGTTTCATAATTGTTAGAAGATCAATTGAGGTGTTCATATCCTCTAGAGTTTGGACAAAGGAAGTGAGGGTGTTTTCATAAGTATTAGGTTCAATTTAAACATAGCTACCTATAGAATTTGTAATGGATACAAGATATCCTCACTATAAAATTGCACCTTTGGGTAGTGGGGAAATATAACCTAGAACATCTTGATATAGAAAGTTTTAGTAGTTGGGTTGATATATGTAAACCATGGTTTTATAGCCAGTGGTGATTCCATAATTCCCAAAGCATTATAAACATATAATCTTTATCTTGAATTAACTCAAAGATAAATAATAGTATACCTTTGTTTTGACCCTTATTAAAATTAGAATCTAAATTATTGAGTTAACACCATTAAAGGATGTAAAGGGGAGCTAGAATAGGTTATTATGGTTATTAAACTTCTAACCTTAAGTTTTTACTACAAAAATAAAAATTTAATTATTATAAATAATGGACATAATACGATATGAACTAGAAAAATTAATGGGATGTGTAAAATTGGTTGATGATTGATGTTCTCAATGTGCAAAGTACTAGAACTAGAATATTTTGACAAGATAATTATTCATTCCTAGAAATCTAACAATAAAATCCTCTTGTGTAGGATTGTACAACTCTTCTAGGAAAGTCGGTATGGTATTAACTCTAATGTATTGTTATGGACCTTATTCTAATCCATCTCTTTAGATTCTTGTGGAAATTACTTACCTAGAAATTCTTGTTTTCTTCAAACCCATATTACCTCACATGTTGTTAACCCCTCTTAATATGTGATGTGAGGTTTCACACCCTTTCAAT
Organism: Taxus wallichiana var. yunnanensis; assembly: GCA_018340775.1. NCBI lineage: Eukaryota > Viridiplantae > Streptophyta > Pinopsida > Cupressales > Taxaceae > Taxus > Taxus wallichiana. The sequence continues at coordinate 767,367,728 of CM031238.1, read as the reverse complement.
GGGTGAGAGGCCATTAAAAAATAAAATTAATTGGTTTTTAGTGAAATCCTTGCACCAACGATATCGAGACTACTCTTAAGATGCCTCAAACCATACATAATTATCTATTTATCATGTGATATATGAATGAATTATGTTATATTTGGAAATTTATAAATCCTTCCCAATGCACGAGTTATGTTTTTCAATTGCTAAAAACTTTAAGGGTGATATTTTTTTATTAAGGGTAAAGGTTTTTTAATTCCATCCTACCCATGATTAGAAGAAGGATTTAAAGCCTAGATATAGAAAACATTCACAACCATAAAATAAAATTGAACAAATGCCCAACATCAAAAGAACAAGATAGGTAGGAGAAACAATATTATTGAGAATGGATTTTTTCCTTTTGTGCACCATTTTCCACCTGTTTGAAACCTCCTTAATAGGAAATATATCCTCAATAGATTTTATAAACTGATATGTGATTTTTTCTATGAGAGAAAGAGGAGGGATATTATCCTTTTCAATATACGCTCAATTGTTTTAGATTTTTTATTCTCTTTGTTTCCACTAAAAATAATTTCGTAGTAGGCACTTCGGGAATTATTCACCACATCTTTGAATCTACATTTCAATCCAAATCTTCATTGGAACTCTTATTTCACTAAATCGGGACATATTCTAGTGAATTGGGACTCCAATATTACAAGTATTGGAAGAAATCCATCTCCATTTTTGCATATATTGGATTCCATTTTTGGCTATACTAGATTCCATTAGTAGCAATATTAGATTCCAATATTTTCATTATTGGACTTATTCGAGTTCCAATTTCTCTATTGTTGGATTCCAATTTTGCTATTATTGGACTCCAATTTTGCTATTAATGGATTGTAATAACGCTATTATTAGATTTCACTTTGGCCACGTAAGCCTAACGACCACCAACTTACTTAATCCTAGCACGGTTTTTTTATTACATAACCTAAGAGGTTTCTAACTTACATAAGCCAAGCGAGCTTGTTAACCTATATAACCTAAACAGTGCAAACTTACATAAGCCAAGTAGCCGCTAACTTCAACATAGTGCGTAAGTGATTCTTGACATTTATGCCACATATCAATCTTAATATCATCATACATATACGACTATTCAAGCATACCTTATTCAACTCAATAAACGTTTACGTTGAAAATCCCTTCCCGAACTTCCTTAAATTGTGTTAAAATTGACGGTTGTTTAGACGATTTACATTATTTTAGACGTAACATACTTTCAAATATTTTATAGAACTTGCACGTGTGACTTGTATGTTTAAAAGGTGACCATTAATATTCATATACATTTATTTAAAAATTTGTTTGTATATGTTAAGCATATTTAGAAATTTTGTAAGTAGTGTATAAGTGTGAGTGATCACACTTACAAGTGCGATTGGTCGCACGTATAAGCGCATGCCTTGAGTTGCACATCTCTCAAATTACACTTTGAGTGAAAGTCTCGACCTGAAAATGCTACGTATGAGTATCTAATCTCACTTCTAAGTTGTAGTCCTATCTCACACTTCTATGTAAGAGTCTTGATTTGCACCACTAAGTGCGAGTTTTGATCCACACCACTAAGTGTCATTATTTATTCGCACTTCTAAGTGTGAGTCTTGATTAAGATAGTTAAGTGCGATAACTCACTGTCAAACAATTTTTTGGTAATGGTAATGTTTCAATACTACCTTTCAAAAATACAAAACAGTGTTTATTTATACCAATTATTCAGTATAAATTTCATTATTTTTAGTATATATCGACTTAAATTTTTATAATGTTTATAATTTATATATAAATATATATTAATAAATGATGGTTAAATATTAAATATGGAATTCACATGTGACATTTATTAAAAATATTTGCAAGTATTCTACGGCTACAATAAACAAAAACGTCTAAACGGACATCAAGAGTTGCACGTCGAAGTGCAAGCACAAGAATTAAGGGATTTTTTTACCTTATATATATAAGGGATTTTGCTTACAGTATAAAAATTATAATATTAAATTCTTACATTAATTCTTTACAATACTAAATGTAGTATTAATAATAACCATTTTGTAAGGTAGAATGCTAATTAATTTTACATTTGCCTCAACATTAATTAGCCATTAATTTGAGCTATGTGAAATTCGCCATTTAAAATTACATGCACCATTCGAAATATGTGGACCTTTTGGAGCATGTAACTATTATAAGCCATTAATTATCCATTTAAAAATTTCCATAGCTTATTAGGGCTTATATCCTGTAGGGATTTTGTAAACAATTAAACAGAAGAAAGTTTGTTATTCAATATTTTATAGAAGTTAATTTTGTTTATCAAATAAATAATTCCTTAATATAGTAAAAATTTGTTACAACAATGAAAGAGGATTAAATGGAGCACATCTTAAAATAGAAACACCACAACTTAATATGTAATAACATGAGAGGAAGATTTGAAGAATTTAAAAAAACCCAAAACACCGCCAAGAACTTGTTTTGTTGTGTCTTCAAAAGAAGCCTTGTGGTATGGATGGTGGCTCAATTTGCACGATAAAAAAGTGAATATTAGAATTTATTTATGGTCATGGTGGTGCGTAGGAATAGAAGAGTAGATGTATTTTATAAAATTGATATTATTTTGTTGGCCTTATTGTTGTCAGTAAATACTCCTTATTGCACATACTTAGCAAAATTCAAAGGCTACAAAGTCGTTTACATTGTCAATGACAATATTTTAGAAGATATTTATGGTAAGAATGTGTTTCCATTGAATTTTTAGTGATGGATTACAGTTACCTATTTGCGAAAAAATATGGTAATGTAAGAGTAGGAGAACCAAACAAATTTTTGAGAACAAAAGAACAAATATAGATTTGTGAAAGGAGAATTCAAAGAACAAGGAAACTCTAAGATGCTGCTACTTTGGAAGCACCAACTATCCTCAAACCTTTTCGAATAATGTAAATTTTCTCTGCTTTGCGTTGTGGCTATGTGAATTTTTATCTTTTCTCGCCTACGATATTTCTCTCTTCTATGGTTCAATGTCATATTATTCCTTAAGGACATTTTTGTTAAAAGAATGCAGGTCCTTTCAAAACCCCCATATTAACCCTTATACAAAAAAATGGATATAGTTTTTATACATCGAAATATGTTGTTGTGGTATAACCTAGCAGACTCTATGATGAAACTATCTTACTTTATTTTGTTAATTCCTATCAATTGATAATATCCACTTATTATGGTGTCACATAAGCTAGTGGATGAAAAGCTAAGAATAATATTCTTTGACTTATTAAATGCAAGCAATTCATAAGCTAAATTTTTTATATTGTTGAAGTATTAGGTTACCTTAGCAGCGCTAAGCTCAAAATGTTTTATTTAAAATTTCTCCTCAATCCACCAATCAAAATTAAAAAATTCTATAACTTTTCAACTTTCTAATGTTTGTAATTTATTGAAATAATTTTTTAAACTAAGAAACTTATCTATATTTTTATTTATTTTCTAGTTAGTATTGATTTGACAAATATGAGGCCTTTTTGCAAAATTGATTTATTATATTTAATAAAAATTATAATTCTAAGAAAACAATCACACAACTAACACATCTCCCATCTATGAGGCATGAAATTTTTGCTCTGTCTTGTTTAATTTAAAATGTTGTTAAAACAATTACTATTAACAAGGTTTATGAAATATACGTGAATATAATGATTGGCTACTTTATACAAGTAGTAAGGAATCTAGAAAACTTGCCATAGAATGTGTCATGAACATCACCAAGAGTGAACAAAAAAGAAAAAGGACAAAAAGGGATAAAGTAGCCTATCCCAAACTACAGTCCAACAGATCAATACAAGGAAAAATCGTAGAAACATGGAGGAAAAAATCCCAAATGATACAGTCCATAAATAGTCAAACAAAATCTCCAAGGGCCAACAGACTTATTAGTCTTTCAAATGTTTGTACTTTGGATGCTCCTCCTATCCTTTCATATTATCATCCCGCTCACTTGTGATAGGGATTTTGTCTTCAACCTACTCTTCTTGATCGAACTACCGAGGATGATATTATACCTGCAAACTTTGTGTCCCTACTCAAAATTGACCACACACCCTTGTAACTCAAAACCAAACTTTTGATCTCTACCATATTGGGCCCGATAGAGTTTTTGATGATGTAGTTTTTCTTAGAAGTTTTGATATAATGCATGACACTCTCCTATATCCATTCCAACTTTGCGTAAGGCCTCCATATCCATTTCTACCTAACATAAATTTTATCAAAATCAAAATTCCAACACATCTATATCTATCCTCTCTCTTTCCCTTTATATGACTCCTTTTTCATATCAATCGAGAACAAAAACCCCTAGTACAAATATTGTCATTCCCCGAGGTTCCTTACTCTTCTTTCTCCTTGATTTGTTCATATGGTTCACAAGAGTATAATTTTCATCTGAATCCCTAGATTTGGGCTCTAATTCCTTTTCCATGATCAGTTTACCATTCTAAAAAAGAAAAATAATTATTCCATGGTGTATCGAGGTATCAATATTTTCCTTTTGAAACTCATGCACAAACACAGAGAGTGACATAAATAATAAAAAGGTAAGGATCATATCAATATTATGCATAAACATATTGTTATCCAAAATTCACCCTCAAGGTAATTTTGATAACATGCGTCAAATTCTTTAGTCCCAGGCAAATAGATTGAGTCAGGGCAAAAATTTCATGTTTCTAGGGTCCCCTCATATTTTTCTAACTCCCCTGTCCAAGTAGAAGAGAGCAAGTTCTGAGAAAATGTGAAAAAATTTGCAAACCAAGCTCGGGCCAGGAAAAATCACGAAAAATGGCTAAGTCTTAGTCCTATAAGCATTTGGGACAAGTGGGACAAAAAGGCGCGGATCAGCCGAAATGAGCACAGGCGGCCCCAGAAGCAACAGGGACATCTGGGACAAAAGTACGCGGTGGGCGCGAAATGCCGGTTCGACCGAGAGAAAATCGACTAACTGCTGAGAGGGACAGTTTGGGACAAGCGGGACAAAAGGACGCGAACCGGCCGAACCGGTGAAATGAGTCAAGGCAGCCCGAAACAGTCTGGGACGCGCGGGCCAAAAGTACGCGAACCGGCCGAACTGCTGAAATGAGAACTTTTGTCCGGAACGGTTGGGACAAAAGGGCGTGAACCGGCCGAACCAGGTGAATTTGTCCCAGACGGTCCGAAAGCAAATGGGACATATGGGCTGCGAGTACGTGAACCGGGCGGTTCGGCCGAAATGGGAAATTTTAGCACTGTCCCAAATGGGACAAAGGGACGCGCGGGACGCGAAAAGCTGAAATGGCCGAAGGCAGGGAAAAAAGTCATCGTCTGGTCCGGAAACTTCAAACGGCCATAACTTTTGACTCCGAGCTCCGGCCGTTAATGCTCATTCCCGTCAAATGACAGAAAACGCCCGCTGCGGACCCAAAATAGCTGCCCACACTCAGAAGGCCATAAATTTTGCATTTCTCAATGAAATCGCACAAAATTGGTACCGTTGGAATTGTGGTTCCGAGCCCGATGCATGGAAATAAATAAATTCCAGATTTGATCAGAAATTGTTTGGGTTTTTTAAGAAAACGTGGCCGGGTTCAAAACAATGTTCTATTTGGTAGTTGGGAGTGCAATTAAGAGGCATGGTCATCATTCTTTCTCTGCTTCGCAAAGACATGGGACAATATGGAGAGCCTTTTGCAAGTAATATACAATCATTTCACTCAATTTAATGCATCTTACAGGTGGTCGAAGGACAGATTTCGGGATTTCCATTTTCCCTTCTCTTCTCCTTCTCATTTTTCTATAAATTGGAGTGTTGGGCTCATTGTAAGGGAGAGAGTTTTGGGTAACAAAGCTCTATCAAAATTGCTTTCAAGCTAGTGTGTCAGCAGCCCTTGTAGTGGACTCCTTGCATGGTGATCCAGCCCTTATCTTGTAATAGATTGAACTGCATATCATGAAGCAATAAAATATCGGTTTGTGGATATATCTTCCCCTCGTTGTGTTTCCTTGCATTCTTCTTGCCCCTTTAATCTTTCTACAAGTATATTGTGTCTATTTACTATGTTCCTACAGAATTCATTATCATTGTGTGTGCTTGGAATATTCTTTGTAAATGCATTTTCTTTGGATTATGGTGAACTGTCATCACCTCTTCTAGTGTGCACTTTGCCTCTCGTATTTCACACATTTGGAGATTACTCTCACACCTCTCTTTTCTCGGTATATCACCGCTTTAGTGTAGGCTTTCATTTTATGCATTCTCTCTCTCTGGTCCCTTGGAATTTTAGGTTAGAATAGCTAGTTTCTCCGCATTAGAGTAGATTGTGGCAGGTAGTTTAGGAGCAAGAACCGGCTTTCTCTGGAGGTCTATCTCAAGTAGCAAGTCCCACAACTTGGAGATAGTACCCATGTTATCCAATCACACTGGATTCTTAGAGTGATCAAACTAGAAATATGATCAACATCCAAGGGTGCTGTGATTCGGTGATAACACATATTAAGCATAGTAATATTGTTATTAAATATATTTCTATAATTCACTTCAAGAGTAATATACCTCATAAGGTAGAGATAGACCATATTCGAAATATTAGGGATGCCAAATCTAGCTATATCATTTACCAAAGATGTAAACCATTTATTTACCACGAGATGAAAGTCTCAATTTCATGATTGCGTCTAGTAAAGTGTTTGAATATATTTAATTCCTACATTTCTATTCTAGTCACTTGTGTTATCATATCCTTGGAAACTTGAATTTCCATGCCACTAATCACCATGATGTCATTGTTCCATGCCCGACCAAACTCTAACGCAAGATAAGGATCAAATCCTCGTGATTTTTGAGATGAATTTCCTAAACCCACTATTTTTAAAGAAAGTGTCACAAGGAGGCGTTGTCCTTTAGTGAACCATAGCTCATGGGCTCAGTTCTTGAACAACCATCTCCCATGGTTTTAGTCAACTAAGATTGAAAATAAAAGGAAAGATGGCCAAAATGAAATTTAAGAGAGAAATTAATACAAATCCCACCATATATCCTCCACATGCTAAGGTTCTTGCTAACCATAAGTACAAGGATGACATCCCAACGAGAGAAAAAAACCACAAACACATCAGTACTTAATGGGTTTAATGAGATTAATAACACATTTGATATTATCTCCCTCTCTCACACATTAAAATTACTACCTTTAGCCGCTAATTTGGCAAGATAATCTGAAATTTTATTACCCTTTCTAGGGGTATGAATAATTACATTTATCAAAATCTTTCAACAAATTTTCTATAATATCTTTATGGATATTTCTTATGGTCCAATTATTAATTATATCCTTTCTCACATTGCAAAGAGTTAAAATCTTGTTTTGTACTAACCCAAAAACATGTTGATATTGGTAAATACTTAAACAAAATGTTCCTCTTCAAATCCTTTTCAAGAAAAAAATATGCTTGGGAAATGAATATGGTTGGTCCAAGAACTAATACATCGGGTGTTATACTTGATCATTATAGTCATTGATCTCCATAAACATCAGTAGGAAAATAATTTACGTGAAAAAATGATCTCGGGATGTTTAAAAGACATCAAATTGTTTTAGAAATATGTTCAATATTTTTCATTCAAACAACAACATATTATAAGTACAACATAATAAGTATTTTGTAGTAAGTAAAAATCTTTGAAATAAATACATTTTTTGTCCTTAAATATTTACAATTCAATTCTAGTTAAGACATGCAGTCTTCATGTTGTTAACCTTAGGGAGTAAATTCTTAGTCCAATTTTTCCTTGAGAAATCCTTTGTAAGACAACATATGTTTTGACAAGGTGAATATGTTTGGTCTAATAACTGATATGTTACATGTTATACTTAAGAATTGTAGTCATTTATCTCCATTAATTCATGTAATAAAAGTGTTTTTAACTTGAAAACGTGAAGATCCAAATATTATGCCGTGTCATAAGCTAGCAAACAAAGAAGTTCAACATATCATTTAGTAACTTGTTAAATGAAAGTGACCACTACGTCGAAGTAATATGAACAAGAAACTTCTAACCGTACGTGGAACAAAAAAATATTGAATCAAGTTAATATATATATGTCCACACCGGTCCAAGTCACATAAGGGTTCAATATAAGAAGAACTTTTAACATCCACAAGGATAGTTAAAAAAAGGAAAAAACATATTATTTTTGTCATGTACCGTAAACAAACTCAAACCCAATAAGCATATTATTATTACCATGTACATGTAATTGTATCTAAAATTACATTTATCTTGCTCGAACTAAAAATGTTGCTCTCTGTTGAAAAAAATCAGACCACGGGATGGACAGGATGGTGGGGATGCATTTGTTTTTGAGACAACATCATCCCTATCTCATTCCAGTTAAACATTATTTTTGAAATCACCACACCAAATCTCACAAACAAACTCCCATCACATGTGTTGTTTTTTCTCCCTATAACATCCCAAAGTGCTTACCCACTTCGTTTTCATGTGTATTGTTGATGACCATCCTTGGCAGAGTGAGTTGTTAGAGTTGTGGGAATCCTTAGGTTAGTGGGACGTGTGCCCTAAGGAGACTTTTAGATTTTAAAGAAGTTGGATCTTATCTATAGGGGGAGATTGGGGTTAGAAAAACATAAAACAAGATGAGGTGATGCACCAAACAATCTCGCTATGAAATTTAATCGAGTCTGCATCTTCCCGACAAGGAAATGGTGAATAATCGAAGAAGGGTGGACAAAATGTGCCACATGTCGAAAGAGTCACACAAAAACTACCTCAAACTACTAAATCATAGCTTCAAGGATAGTAACAATATTGAGAGATGCATAGTTTCTACATGAAAATAAAGTCAATCAGAGACAATAAAGCTATATGAAATGATGAATAAAAAAACACCGTAAGGCATATATATCATTCCAATAGTTTTGCACATTATTACATTAGAAAGAATCTAGATTTCTATTACAAAACCCAGGCAGAAGGCTAGAGCTCCAAGATCTTTGTCTGTTATAGAAGAGAAACTTGCAATAGAGAAGAAAATATTTTACTCTCCAAGTTTGTGTTTTGAATGAGACCCAAGTCAATATATATAATCACAAAGAGATAAGGGTGAAATCCTAAAATTGCTTTTTCAACCACTTGTAAGATGCAATAAATGAGTGCAATCAATGGCACCTTGCTTGTAAAAGACTCCTCCTTTTGTCCCATGACCTGTAGTAATGAAATAATGATGGTCATGCTCATTAAATGCATTCCCCAACCACTTTCCAACCTGTCTCTTTGAAGTGGGCTCTTTTCCTAAAAATAACCATCAATGCTTCATCAGTTTTTATATTTCTTGATTGTTGTGCATTGTGTTTGGTTTATTGGAGCTGGAGATGTTTATTTTATTTTCACCCACCTACCCTTACTAAAAATATAAAATCCACTTTTTTTGGCGTAGAGGATGTCGAGAGATTTCGAAAAGTCCAATTTTGTGAAAATCAAAGTTTTGGGTCAAAATTTATGCTTGTTTGAACTTTGGTGTCGTGCGTTTCACGCAGCTCTCACAATCTTTTAAAAGATATGAGAATTTAAAATTCTTGGTGGGTTTCATGATTAATCCTATATTGAATTGACCTACCACTAATATTTTGTGACCTACTTTGGGTTCGAGAGTCTATCCGTGTTGAGCTCCACGTGGAGGCCAAGCGCATCTCTAGAGTCTCCGATTTTCTTGCACCTTTTAAAAGTGAGCTGAGCTGAAATTTAGCACCTTCCACGAATCTTCTACTTTTCCTGATTTGAATCACTCTAGGCTTTTTTTTCATCATGATTTTTCTAAGTTTCTTCCCCTATTGCTAGAAGCTTGACTCTTTTTGTATCGGTTCGAGATTCTTGGGACTAATTTGATTAATCCAGAGGAATCTACTTGTTATCTAGTTTCACGGGGGATGGAAGAAATTAGATAACATGTATAATGAGCAACCTTGGAGAACCTAAATTTAATAAATAGATGTGTCAATAATCAAATTCTAATAAGATATTTCTTTAAGATTTGTTGTCTAATAATCTATAAGATGCAATCATGTCTAGCAATGTTAGTTATTTCACCTTGATTCATTTTGTTTCCAAATTATTCCTTTCTAATTTATATTACCTAAATACATCTAATATGGCTAACATTAAAACATTTAACCTTGACTAAATGCAGTAATTTCATGATCATTAAATAATTAATTTTGTAGTTGGATGAACATTAACTAACATTATAATAAAATTTATAAGGATATGTTAAGGCATAAATCCTTTTGGTCAAAACAAGAGGATATGAAATTTGTGGGTTTGAATTACATAAGATTTCAATTAGAAATCTTGGAGACACATGTTGAGGATTTGGATGAAGTTTCTTGACATCTCTGTTTAAGCATCGTCTATATCGGGCATTTGAAAATCACTGTCACAATAGCCATGTTAACTATGGGTGGCATAGTAAAATATATTGAGCCTTCTTCCTATGAAGAGGTCAAGGCCAACCTCGTAGCATGGAATATTTTGAATGAGGGTAGTATTACATCGTTTAGGGAAATACTATTTGGTCACTCTGTGTGAGTGACCAACCATGTGCCGGCAACCTAAAAGAAAGGAAGAGTAAAATTGGGAAAATAATATTTATTGATTCCATTGTGGTTGTGACCAATCTCCTATAGAGGGAGACATTTATTTTAAACTCTCACTTCAAGAGGAGATCGAAAATTTCATGTATCCTGGAGAAAATATGGCAATGTATCACTCAAAGCTATGAATGGGAATTGCTTCCATAACCTTGGGATAGGGTTGTTGAGTAGTTGAGGAGGTACTTCACACTAAAACAATGCTACAAAGTTATCTATGGACATCATATTTTCCTTCCTGCATATCTTCGACATGTTTAGAATGTAAAATTTACATATTTTTTGTTTTAATCGCTTGAGAGGTCCCTTAAACTAGCTAGAGAAGATGATGGTCCTTCCTATACCAAGGCCTTTTATCTTTGATATTTAATTTGGAAGCTTCTTAAAAATGAATCTTGTGCTTCCCCTCTAAGCTAGGTAAGAAGCATCGTGTCATCATCACATCATCACCAATGGGAACATAAAATTCTAGTTTTATAAAATGTGAAATATATACATCAAGTGATTCTTGAGGAGGATTCTCAACTTCATTCTTCTCAAATAGCTCAACATCTCTTCTAGTGTAGAATTTTTAGTTTTTGCATCCATGAATATTTACCCAATATCCATTTCATTATATATAATAAAGATGAGTTTATGTGATTTCATATATGTCTTATTTTTGTCTTATTGGGTATGTGCATGTTATCTTTACACCGAATAATATGAAGTATACAAAAATGGTTTCCAATGCAACCACACTTCAATTTGAATTACTCCAGTAAGTGTAACTAATGGTAATATATTCAATAAATATACTATTTTCTTTGCTTCTTCTTCCAAGAATGCCCTCGCTAGTCTAGAATAATTGATCATACAACGTACCATCTCCGTGATAGTCAATTCCTTATCTCATAGAAACCATTCTATTATGGTGTGTGTTAAAGAGGCATATGTTGATGAATACCATTAGCTTGAAGGTATTCTTTGAAATCATTATTGATGAAATCCCCCTTAAATTGTGAAAGGAGATCTAATATGACAACTAGTCTTGTTCTCTATAGCCACTTTGAACTTTTTGAAGTTATTAAAAGCATAAATTTTCTTACGAAGATAAAAAATCCAAATTTTCATTGAATATTCATCAACACTTAGCATGAGATAGTGAAATCTAGATTTACTAGGTTGCATCACACCACAAATATTGATATAAACCAAATCAAGCTTACTTGGGGATCAATAATCACTTTTCTGAAATGAAGCTCTTTGTTGTTTACTTGCTAGCAAGATTAGGACAATTATTTGTATCCTTCTTAAGAAATGGAAAACCTCTCACTTTATCATACCGGTGAAGTGTTTTAATATATTTGAAACTAATGTAGACAAATAATTCATAGGCACTAGTGCCTAATCATCCCTATGAACAAACTCAAGTTTGAACATACCTCCAATATTGGATACTTTTCAAAAAAAATCGAGCCTTTGGATTTTTCATGAATCAAACACAATTTCTTATAAAAATGGCTATCAAAGTCAATCTTTAGATTATTATGTAGAATATGACTAAGTGATTGTAGATTCTTTGTTAAGCCAGGAAATATAATGCATTTGCAATTCTATAATTTTATGAACCAAAAGGTAAATAAATGTTCTCAATACCTTGTCTTGTCTAATAAGAATCATCACCTAACAAAACATGGGTTTACAAAGGTGGGTCTCTTATGGTAGTAAACCAAAGATCTCGATCTTGATCGTTTTTCAATTGGATTCTCGAATCAAGGTACCAAACAACACTAGATTACTTAGATGGTTGACTAGAATGAGTAGTGTACAAGATTTATTTATTATCCGAATGGTTTTCTTACTTAACTAAATTTCCTTTCTCGATGGAGTTTCCTTTGCAAGTTCCACGTATTCATCCCTTGCTTACAATATGACTATCCCAAATGAGACTGCTGATTTTTAGGTTTTGAATTGATTGATTAGCCTTTCATGTATGTGTTGAAATAAAAATATTTCAAATGATGTCTTATTTTTTAGATAGGACATTTATTATTTTCCCCATATCTAATGGGAGGCTTTTTTCAGAATTCTCATATCCGATAAAATGCGACATAACCAAATTGCTTTGCACGCACTCCTTACATTGTATGATATTCTGCCTTAGTGGATAAGAGAGAAACAATAGTTTTCTTCTTACTTATACATGAGATACGTTTAGATCCCGATGATGAAAATATAACCTGAATTTGATTTATTGTCATCAATGGATCCAACATTCATAGTTTTTATATCCCTACAAGAAGAACTGAGAGTTATTTTGTTACTCTAGAGTTGTAATGCCTAGCTGGGCATCGGATCCTTTTTTTTCCACCTACCTCCTCTCGCCACTATGGCCTCCCGCCAACCACCTACCCGTCATCCGCATGACTGTCTTGCTTCTGTCCTTGCATGAGGAGATGGGAGTCGGTGGAGTCCCATTCTTTTTCTTCATCTGGATCTCTTTTGGATCCTGTATTCAATGCGAGTGGTTGTGAGGCCGTGGAAAATCCCGTTTTCCTTTGCTGGGCACCTGTTCCCAAACTGTCATTGTTACCTGGTTGCGTGGGCATTTTTTTCTCCCTCCTGGCACGTTTTTCTCGCCCTTGGTTGCTGCGTGAGCCTGGTTTGACGTGGGTGTGGATGAAGCTACAAGATAGTGTAGCAGGCGTGTTACCTCCTTTTTCTTGGGCGCTGCGAGGAGTGTTCTGGTTGCACGCGACCACAGTCGTGATCAGTTGTTGCAAAATCTTGCAGCTGTAGCAGAAGCCGTTTTGAGTGCTTCCAACGAGCAGGTTGTCCACTATGTTGTTATCTGTTCAGTTCGACTGCATCCTCAAATTCGGGATTCTCCTTCAAGGTATTTATATCAAAATCGATTAAGTGACAGTGAGAGTGTTACCAGGAGATCCATGGCTATGCAATACGTAATGGTTTTGAGTCAAATGCTTCCGTGCAGAATGCGCCTTCCATAATGCAATCTTGCAAGTTTTGAAAATGGTGAAAACACAGAGATCAGTACAGTCGGTGTTTCGAAAGATTTTTAAAGCCTGCAATAAGAAATGAAGTGTAAATGGAGTCAGGTGCAGGTAATCCTGTTGCTGTGCTTTGCATTTGTATGGGTAGAAGCAGAGTATGTTCAATACAAAGACCCATCACAGCCTGTAATCGCTCGGGCCGAAGACTTGCTGAGACATATGACACTAGAAGAGAAGATTGGACATATGACCCAGATTGAAAGAACGGTCACCTCTGCGGATGTCATGAAACAATACTATAGTGGGGGCGTGCTTAGCGGTGGAGGAAGTGTTCCTACACCCAAGGCAAGCCCTGCAGATTGGGTCAACATGGTAAACGAGTTTCAGAAGGGTGCCATGTCCACCAGGCTTCAGATCCCAATGATATATGGCATTAATGGTGTGCATGGTCTCAACAATGTCTATGGGGCTACTATATTCCCTCACAATGTTGGCTTAGGTGCAACCAGGGATCCTGATCTGGTGAAAAGAATCGGTGCAGCTACCGCTCTGGAAATCAGAGCAACAGACATTCCCTATACATTTGCTCCTTGTATTGCTGTCTGCAGAGATCCCAGATGGGGCCGGTGCTATGAGAGCTACAGTGAGGAGCCAACCATTGTGAAAGCCATGACAAAAATCATCTTTGGTCTGCCGGGGCACCTCCTGTTAATGCTACCAAGGGGATTCCTTATGTAGCTGGACAAAGAAATGTTGCAGCTTGTGCCAAGCACTTTGTGGGTGATGGGGGCACAACCAAGGGTATTAATGAGAACAACACTGTTATCAACTACAAAGGTTTAGTCGGTATCCACATGACTCCCTATTTTGATGCTATTGTCAAAGGGGTCTCCACCGTCATGGTTTCATATACCAGCTGGAATGGAGAGAAAATGCATGCTAATCGTTTCCTTGTTTCTCATGTTCTAAAGAAGCAACTTCGTTTCAAGGGCTTTGTTATTTCAGATTGGCAAGGAATTGACAGAATAACTAGCCCACCTGATTCTAATTATTATTTATCAGTCATGGATGGTGTAGGTGCAGGGATTGACATGGTAATGGTTCCCTTCAATTACACAGACTTCATTAATGATTTAACTTACCAAGTTAAAGGAGGCTTCATCTCTAAGAATAGAATAAATGATGCGATGCGGAGAATATTGAGGGTGAAATTCAGCATGGAGCTTTTCGAACATCCCATGGTGGATTTGAGCCAGCAGACCTAGTTGGTAGCAAGGAACTCGGGATTTGGCGAGAGAAGCTGTTAGGAAGTCTCTCGGTATTACTGAAAATGGAAGAGGCAGGAGGCGAAGCTGAATCTGAGAAAAAGGCAATATATTTCTACACCTTTCTACTGCTATTATATTTACAATTATTGTGAAATCGAACCACTTTTCCTTGCATTGATTTGTCAGTTAGATGTCATGATGGGAGATTTCCCTTTCTGCTTGTTTCTCCTCGTTTTAGCTTTTATCGTTGATAGTATGTGGGTCGAAAGGATGCGTGTGCCCTCTCCTCTAAATGTTATGTTTCGCTTACTCGAATGATAGAACTTTATCTGTTTGTTTATGTATTAATTCTTCTCTCGCGATTGAGTTGCAGGTTGTTATGTTGATTAACTAGTATTTTCGATATCATGGAAGTAAGTTACGATAACTGTGAAGCTCCTCCCTAGCACCCAAGTTGCCTTTTGACATTTTGTTAGCTCCTTCGCAAGTCCCTTTGATAACCTTTTCGCATCGAGAAAGAAAGGTTTTAGGATTGTGTGATCAAGGCTTGGGGTTAACCAGCTTGAGTTTTGGTATTAAACTTTTTGAATGAAAAGGTTGTGTGCAAGTGTGTTTTCCACCTCGTGGGTGTAGACTCTTATACTATCTTTCATCTTGTTTCTAGACTTTTAAGGCCATCCTCAGGAAGTACCTTGACCATCCCTCGCAACTAGAACCATAACTAGCCTTATGGATCAACTAAGTTCGAGGTTCTTTGTGCGAACCGTACCTCGCCGACACGGAATAGTTCGGTCTAATCCCCTATCGAATTATAGTTGATGGCGCTCTTCTATTTTTCCTAACTCGGCATTATTTTCTCCTTGTAATGTTAATGCTATTAATTAATATTGGTCGGTTTTTATGTACATAATTACCATGATAGTTTGTGATGGAAATTTCGTTAAATGTGATTGACCTTCGGGAAAACTCAGCTTTCGTGTGATAATCTTATGAATTCATAGCGGAAGGTTTTGTTTTGATAAAGTCACTTAGAAATTATGTTTGTATCTATTTGTGCGACGGTTGACTGCGTTACCAAGGGTTGCCGTAAAATTTGGTTGTTTTGGGATATGGGTAATTTATTTTAAATTAACCAAACATTAGTATTGTAGTGGAGGTTTGCAAATCCTTAGTGTTATAAAATTTGTTGATGACATTATTGTATACTCTTGTGTGACGGAACCCCCTTCTTCTCTCGCATGCTTGCTACTAGCCTGTAAGACTTTGACCCTTCCTGGATGATTGGTAAATCTATTTGTAGTTAATGGTCAAAACTAGTATACTATGCCTTCGCTCGAAACTTATGTTGTGTGTTTACTCTATTTGATTTCCGGTTTGAAACTCATTTATACATGGCTTTTGTGTTAATTTCTGAAACCCGTGTTTCTCCTTTCTTGGGCCGATCAACTCTTGTTCTCTTGGAAAAATATTATTTTAGCCTATGCGTTTGGTTACTTTGATAAATTTCTAGATGGCTGGTATATAGATCAATTCTCAATCTTGTAATTATTGTTTAATTACTTACTTGATGGGGACACTGTTTTTGCTAGATTGTTTGTTTTCTCCTTATAGGGCCAAGGGCCATTCTCATATGATTGTTACTTTCGTTGCATTTTCTCCTAACTGAAGTACAAGGTCTTCTCCTTCTTTGGTTGACATGTTATAGACCTTAATATAACTTGATGTGTTCATAGTGTTTAGAGGTTTGACCCAAATTCTTGTAATAAAGTGCTTCTTTTCATGATATTGTTAGATAATAGTTATGGTGGTTTTGTGTAGCCTTATCTTGCTCAGTTCTCGTGAACTGACTCTTGTAGAAAATTTGCTGCAGATGGATTTTGCGTGTAGATGAGGGATAGAATTGTAGACTGTTGTCATCAACCTCAGTTGAGAAGTTCCTTTGCTCGAAACCTTTGTATGTTGTTCAACTGTAGTTAACGTCCAGTGGAAAGTTTAAAAGAGGATTAATGTCTTAGTATAAAGTATTGTGGACTTTGTCATCTGAACTTTGGAAACCTTGTATTGTTTGACCATCATTGAAATTATAAGAAAATTTGGTTATTGTGGTTGAGTGACTTGTGGAGTATCAGTATTTTAAGAAATGATGTAATCTTGTTTTGTTCTCGTAAATGAGTGTTGCTTCAACTTTGCCTTGAGAATAAATTCTGAGTTAAACCTTGCCATGACTTAGTAATAAAGTGTCATAAGTAAACTAACATGGGATTGTTTAATACTTCAGGAAGTTAAATTAAAAGTTGTATTCAAATAAAGTAACGTAGGGGTCACCAACTTGAGAGCAAGAAATTCTCTAAGTAGACAAGGGCAAGACTATCATTGCAAGTAAACTTTATAACATGATAACCCTAGCTCCTCTAGTGAACATTATGCCTTTCATGGTAAAATTTGTAAAATGACCCTAAGGTGAAATGAACTGTTAATTGTTTGAGGATAATAAGATTTAATAAATAGGAGAAAACAAATTTTGAAACCACACAATCTATCTCTCAGCCATTTGGAAAGTAAATTCTTTTACTTCTTGATATTACTTTTAGCGAAGCCTAAGTAAAGTTGTTGTTAAATCTGGTTAAGAGCCCTAGCTTCAATTTAATACTGGCAATAACTAATGAGGTCCTAAAAATGTTTCATCTCGACCTTCTCCCTCTAACCCTTTTTCAAGGCACCTTTTATCTCTTCTCTTAAGTGTGTTGAACTTAAAACCATGTTGTCTTGTGGGCAAGAACGAATCTTAGTAGCGTTAGTGGTGAGCAGATGGCCTTGTGGAAATTGGTTACTCCCTTTTCTTGATAAACGAATTAAGCAAATAAATGTCATAATAGAGAAGATTTAAAGATAATTACTCAGTGTCAAAGGAATAAACTTGGCTTGGCAAGTTGAATCATACGAATCATATCTTGAGCCTCCTTGAAAACATAAGCTAAGAATGGCAAGATGTCCTTTTAAAATAAATAACCCTCAAGAATATCTCCTTGTGGTTGGCCCTAACCGTAAGTGTGTTCTGTGATTGTACTTCTATGTTGTCTTGTCAAAAAGAAAAGTAAATTGTCCTTGATATGTGTGAACGTTTCCGTGTTGCCTCTATGGCCATCCTTGTATCAAGTTGTTCACAGTGTTAGTTGTATACTTGGTGATGACATGTTGCATCATGTTATGTGTCAAGCAATTAAAAAAAAAAAAGTTATCCTGTATTTCACTGTGTTGTTCGTGTGTGATTTTTTTGGGTCGTTACACTTGGTATCAGAGCGAGGTTTCATGCTCTCGAACCTATGGGCTGGATTGGTGTTGTATGGTGATGTTACATGATGGTGATGGTGTTACATGATGATACTGCATGATGATGATGATGTTGCATGATGATGATTTATATTGGAAGAGTAATGTGCTTTAAGCGTGATGTGATTATTGTCGTAATTGTGATATTGTGAATGCACATGATGTGTATGTGACCTTGTGCGTGTTTGTGATCATGTAGATATGTTGGGGATGGGAGTATTCTCTCTCCTTGTGGATTCTAGGAAGAGTTCACGTGTGAATTATTGTTTGTGATGTGTGAAAATAATTCTAATGTGGATGACGTAGTGTTGGAGCATTGTGGCATATTGTGATATGTGGGTGTATCAATGTGTTGTATGACTAGTTTGATGTTAAAAGAAATGAGTTGTATCATGATGTTTTTACCATGTTCTGAAGAAATGTGTGTACCACCTTGCTATGTTGCAATGGATGTTATGTTGTGATGTACTATGTTCATCGTATGTATGACTGTGCAAATAGGTAATGCTTCATGTTGTGATTTTGGGTCATACGGTGAGTGTATGAACCCTATCGTATGGTGATTGCGCTTTGGGTGCAGAATGTGGTAAAGTGATGTATTATGCCCTGTGGATGTATGATTGTGATCTACCCTATATACATACCATACGTGAGACGTTATGGTAGTTATGTGTGTGCCACCATTATGTTAGTGATGTTGTTGTATGTTATGTTGTGAACCTTACGCTAACCGATCCTGAGGGAAATCGGTAGAAGTGTATGTTGAGAGTGAGGAATGGTGTACCATGGGTCAATAACTCGAGCTAAAACTCGGTTTAGTAGATAACATGTGATTCTTTCCTCTCTCCCTATGTGGTCGTATGTATGCAACCTTAGTGTATCTATGACTATGTTTAGCCTTGTCAAAGTGGTGGTGGGATGATTCAGATGGAGGTGATGACAGTTGTATTATTGATATGTATTTTACGAGTTGAGGCTCGATGTTCCGAGTGCTAGCAACTCGTTGAGTACCCCTTTGGTGGCTAGATAATGCCACACAGTTATCGTAATGTGACATTATTATAAGTTTATTTTATTCGTAATTGAGATTTTTACTTTATTTTGTAAGGACTAGCAGCTTTTCTTGATTGCCATGCTTTACAATTTTGGGCATTTCCTTGGTTTGTGGCACTAACATGGGGATTTTGATACTAACTTTGGCTATTTGGCCATTTATTTTGCTTGAATTTGGGTTTTCTTTTAAATTTGGAATTTTTTTTTTTTTGCCCAAGGCTTGTACTTTTCCACTTGGCACTTTGGATTGGATTATTGTGCTGGTTCTATTGTCATGATGTGTGGAATAGGGTCATAGGATGCACCATGGATTGGTTGGACCTATGGACCCGCTTCGTTGTATGGGGGTACGTCCCAAGGAGTACATATAACTAGTGGGTTGTTGAACCACGCGTTATTATGTCACTTGGGTTAGGAGTGTTTGAACTCTATGTGTGTCTTGGACCATAGGTCAACCACCTCCTTGAGGGAGGCATAAGAGTTTGAGGGAGGCATAAGAGATTAAGGGAGGCATAAGAGACTTGAGGGAGGCATAAGAGTTTGAGCGAGGCATAAGAGATTGAGGGAGGCATAAGAGTTTGAGGGAGGAATAAGAGACTTGAGGGAGGCATAAGAGTTTGAGGGAGGCATATGATATTTGTGTGTATGGTTGATGTTTCGGGATATATGTTGAGTTATTGTGATGTTTGGTAGTGGTCTTTGATGTATGTGTTACTCATGTCAGATGGATATGTGTTGTGATGTTGTGGACATGTCGTTGATCCCCTTATGGACACTATGTACCTGTAGCATTTGTTTGGTGTTATGTGAATTTTTTTTCATTGATGCAAATTGAGGAAATGGCTGGTGGATTGTAGTACTCTTTTTGTTTGAGTATTTGGTATATCAGTCATTGATGTGTGTCGAGTACTATGTTATGTGGACTGTGCCTACTCCATTCCGTATTTGAGTAACCTTTTTGTGGTGTAATACAATCTTGAAGTATATACTTGCGTGCTTGTGAATCTGTAGTGTCTTGTGAACCCGATAGGGTGTTGTGTTAGCAGTTCATGTTGGGCACCCACAATAAAGAATGAACCAAAACTCTTCAATGATGAAATTTTAAAAGCAATTAAACTAAGAATAATGCTAATGGAAAGAGACTAATGAAATGATGAACAAGAAAGAACTACCAATCTTCACAGAACATTAAAAGTTAAAATTTCTACCAAATGTTCCTAAGGCTACTTTGTGACCGTGCTTTAATCAACTAAAATTTTAAACCATAGGGTGTGTTTTCTTCTTCATCTATCCCTTGTTGCGTTTTTTTTTTTTCTTCCTTTCCTCTGTGTAATGTCGCATCGAGGACGATGCTTTCTTAAGGGGAGGAGAATGTAATGCCCAGCTGGGCATCGGATCCTTTTTTTCCACCTGCCTCCTCTGCCACCGTGGCCTCCTGCCAACCACCCTACCCGCCGTCTGCATGACTGTCTTGCTTCTGTCCTTGCATGAGGAGATGGGAGTCGGTAGAGTCCCATTCTTTTTCTTCATATAGATCTCTTTTGGATCCTGTATTCAATGCGAGTGGTTGTGAGGCCGTGGAAAATCCCGTTTTCCTTTACTGGGCACCTGTTCCCAAATGTCTTCGTTACTGCAGTTGCATGGGCATTTTTTCTCCCTCCTGGCACATTTTTCTCTGCCTTTAGTTGCTGCGTGAGCCTGGTTTGACGTGGGTGTGGATGAAGCTACAAGATAGTGTAGCAGGCATGTTACCTCCCTTTTCTTGGGCGCTGCGAGGAGTGTTCTGGTTGCACGCGACCACAGTCGTGATCAGTTGTTGCAAAATCTTGCAGCTGTAGCAGAAGCCGTTTTGAGTGCTTCCAACGAGCAGGTTGTCCACTATGTTGTTATCTGCGGATTATTGATCGCATCCTCAAATTTAGGATTCTCCTTCAAGATATTTTGTATCAAATCGATTAAGTGACAGTAAGAGTGTTACCAGGAGATCCATGGCTATGCAATACGTAATGGTTTTGAGTCAAATGCTACCGTGCAGAATGCGCCTTCCATAATGCAATCTGGCAAGTTTTGAAAATGGTGAAAACACAGAGATCAGTACAGTCGGTGTTTCGAAAGATTTTTAAAGCCTGCAATAAGAAATGAAGTGTAAATGGAGTCAGGTGCAGGTAATCCTGTTGCTGTGCTTTGCATTTGTATGGGTAGAAGCAGAGTATGTTCAATACAAAGACCCATCACAGCCTGTAATCGCTCGGGCCGAAGACTTGCTGAGATGAATGACACTAGAAGAGAAGTTTGGACAGATGACCCAGACTGAAAGAACGGTCGCCTCTGCGGATGTCATGAAACAATACTATAGTGGGGGCGTGCTTAGCGGTGGAGGAAGTGTTCCTACACCCAAGGCAAGCCCTACAGATTGGGTCAGCATGGTAAACGAGTTTCAGAAGGGTGCCATGTCCACCAGGCTTCAGATCCCAATGATATATGGCATTGATGGTGTGCATGGTCTCAACAATGTCTATGGGGCTACTATTTTCCCTCACAATGTTGGCTTAGGTGCAACCAGGGATCCTGATCTGGTGAAAAGAATCGGTGCAGCTACCGCTCTGGAAATCAGAGCAACGGGCATTCCCTATGCATTTGCTCCTTGTATTGCTGTCTGCTGAGATCCCAGATGGGGCCGGTGCTACGAGAGCTCCAGTGAGGAGCCAACCATTGTGAAAGCCATGACAGAAATCATCTTTGGTCTGCAGGGGGCACCTCCTGTTAATGCTACCAAGGGGATTCCTTATGTAGCTGGACAGAGAAATGTTGCAGCTTGTGCCAAGCACTTTGTGGGTGATGGGGGCACAACCAACGGTATTAATGAGAACAACACTGTTATCAACTACAAAGGTTTAGTCAAGTATCCACATGACTCCCTGTTTTGATGCTATTGTCAAAGGGGTCTCCACCGTCATGGTTTGATATACCAAATTTGGAATGGAGAGAAAATGCATGCTAATCATTTCCTTGTTTCTCATGTTCTAAAGAAGAAGCTTCGTTTCAAGGGCTTTGTTATTTCAGATTGGCAAGGAATTGTGTAATAACTAGCCCACCCGATTCTAATTATTATTTATCGGTCATGGATGGTGTAGGTGCAGGATTGACATGCTAATGGTTCCCTTCAATTACACTGAGACTTCATTAATGATTTAACTTACCAAGTTAAAGGAGGCTTCATCTCTAAGAATAGAATAAATGATGCGATGCATAGAATATTGAGGGTGAAATTCAGCATGGGGCTTTTCAAACATCCCATGGCGGATTTGAGCCTGGCAGACCTAGTTGGTAGCAAGGAACTCAGGGATTTGGGGAGAGAAGCTGTTAGGAAGTCTCTGGTATTACTGAAAAATGGAAGAGGCAGGAGGGCGAAGCTGAATCTGGAGAAAAAGGCAAGATATTTCTACACCTTTCTACTGCTATTATATTTACAATTATTGTGAAATCGAACCACTTTTCCTTGCATTGATTTGTCAGTTAGATGTCATGATGGGAGATTTCCCTTTCTGCTTGTTTCTCCTCGTTTTAGCTTTTATCGTTGATAGTATGTGGGTCAAAAGGATGCGTGTGCCCTCTCCTCTGAATGTTATGTTTCCCTTACTCGAATGATAGAACTTCATCTGTTTGTTTATGTATTAATTCTTCTCTGCGATTGAGTTGCAAGTTGTTATGTTGATTAACTAGTATTTTCGATATCATGGAAGTAAGTTACGATAACTGTGAAGCTCCTCCCTAGCACCCAAGTTGCCTTTTGACATTTTTTTAGCTCCTTCGCAAGTCCCTTTGATAACCTTTTGGCATCGAGAAAGAAAGGTTGTAGGATTGTGTGATCAAGGCTTGGGGCTAACCAGCTTGAGTTTCGGTATTAAACTTTTTGAATGAAAAGGTTGTGTGCAGTGTGTTTTCCACCTCGCGGGTGTAGACTCTTATACTATCTTTCATCTTGTTTCTAGACTTTTAAGGCCATCCTCAGGAAGTACCTTGACCATCCCTGGCAACTAGAACCATAACTAGCCTTACGGATCAACTAAGCTCGAGGTTCTTTGTGCGAATCTGGTACCTCGTTGACACTGGAATAGTTCTGGTCTAATCCCCCTCTCAGAATTATTGTTGATGGCGCTCTTGCTTTTTCCTAACTGGCATTATTTTCTCCCTTGTAATGTTAACGCTATTAATTAATATTGGTCGGTTTTTATGTACATAATTACCGTGATAGTTTGTGATGGAAATTTCCTTAAATGTGATTGACCTTCGGGAAAAACTCAGCTTTCATGTGATAATCTTATGAATTCATAGCGGAAGGTTTTGTTTTGATAAAGTCACTTAGAAATTATGTTTGTATCTATTTGTGCGACGGTTGACTGCGTTACCAAGGGTTGCCATAAAATTTGGTTGTTTTGGGATATGGGTAATTTATTTTAAATTAACCAAACATTAGTATTGTAGTGGAGGTTTGTAAATCCTTAGTGTTATAAAAATTTTGATGACATTATTGTATACTCTTGTGTGACGGAACCCCCTTCTTCTCTCGCATGCTTGCTACTAGCCTGTAAGACTTTGACCCTTCCTGGATGATTGGTAAATCTATTTGTAGTTAATGGTCAAAACTAGTATACTATGCCTTCACCTCGAAACTTATGTTGTGTGTTTACTCTATTTGATTTCCGGTTTGAAACTCATTTATACATGGCTTTTTGTGTTAATTTCTGAAACCCGTGTTTCCCCCTTCTTGGGCCGATCAACTCTTGTTCTCTTGGAAAAATATTATTTTAGCCTATGCGTTTGGTTCCTTTGATAAATTTCTAGATGACTGGTATATAGATCAATTCTCAATCTTGTAATTATTGTTTAATTACTTACTTGATGGGGATACTGTTTTTGCTAGATTGTTTGTTTTCTCCTTATAGGGCCAAGGGCCATTCTCATATGATTGTTACTTTCGTTGCATTTGCTCCTAACTGAAGTACAAGGTCTTCTCCTTCTTTGGTTGACATGTTATAGACCTTATTATAACTTGATGTGTTCATAGTGTTTAGAGGTTTGACCCAAATTCTTGTAATAAAGTGCTTCTTTTCATGATATTGTTAGATAATAGTTATGGTGGTTTTGTGTAGCCTTATCTTGCTCAGTTCTCATGAACTGATTCTTGTAGAAAATTTGCTGCAAATGGATTTCGCAAATAGATGTGGGATAGAATTTTAGACTATTGTCATCAACCTCAGTTGAGAAGTTCCTTTGCTCGAAACCTTTGTATGTTGTTCAACTGTAGTTAACATCCAGTGGAAAGTTTAAAAGAGGATTAATGTCTTAGTATAAAGTATTGTGGACTTTGTCATCTGAACTTTGGAAACCTTGTATTGTTTGACCATCATTGAAATTATAAGAAAATTTGGTTATTGTCGTTGAAGTGACTTGTGGATTATCAGTATTTTAAGAAATGATGTAATCTTGTTTTGTTCTCGTAAATGAGTGTTGCTTCAACTTTGCCTTGAGATTAAATTCTGAGTTAAACCTTGCCATGACTTAGTAATAAAGTGTCATAAGTAAACTAACATGGGATTGTTTAATACTTTAGGAAGTTAAATTAAAATTTGTATTCAAATAAAGTAACGTAGGGGTCACCAACTTGAGAGCAAGAAATTCTCTAAGTAGACAAGGGCAAGACTATCATTGCAAGTAGACTTTATAACACGATAACCCTAGCTCCTATAGTGAACATTATGCCTTTCATGGTAAAATTTGTAAAATGACACTAAGGTGAAATGAACTGTTAATTGTTTGAGGATAATAAGATTTAATAAACATGAGAAAACAAATTTTGAAATCACACAACCTATCTCTCAGCCATTTGGAAAGTAAATTCTTTTACTTCTTGATATTACTTTTAGCGAAGCCTAAGTAAAGTTGTTGTTAAACCTGGTTAAGAGCCCTAGCTTCAATTTAATACTGGAAATAGCTAATGAGGTCCTAAAAATGTTTTATCTCGACCTTCTCCCTCTAACCCTTTTTCAAGGCACCTTTTATCTCTTCTCTTAAGTGTGTTGAACTTAAAACCATGTTGTCTTGTGGGCAAGAACGAATCTTAATAGCGTTAGTTGTGAGCGAGATGGCCTTGTGGAAATTGGATCGCCTTTTTCTTGATAAACGAATTAAGAAAATAAATGTCATAATAGAGAAGATTTAAAGATAATTACTCAGTGTCAAAGGAATAAACTTGGCTTGGCAAGTTGAATCATACGAATCATATCTTGAGCCTCCTTGAAAACATAAGCTAAGAATGGCAAGATGTCCTTTTAAAATAAATAACCATCAAGAATATCTCCTTGTGGTTGGTCCTAACCGTAAGTGTGTTCGTGATTGTACTTCTATGTTGTCTTGTCGGAAAAAAGTAAATTGTCCTTGATATGTGTGAACATTTCCGTGTTGCCTCTATGGCCATCCTTGTATCAAGTTGTTCACAGTGTTAGTTTTATACTTGGTGATGACATGTTGCGTCATGTTATGTGTCAAGCAAGTAAAAAAAAAAAGTTATCCTGTATTTCACTTTGTGTTGTTCGTGTGTGTTTTTTTTTGGGTCGTTCTAAGAGTATAGTCAATTGTACCTTGAACATATCTTAACACATTCTTTCTTGCTACCCGGTGAGATTTCTTCATCTTTTGCATGAATCAAAACATAGCTCACAACAAAGAATAAGTCCGGTCCGATATACGTCAAGTAAATGAGACTCCCAATAATTTGTTTGTAGAGAGTACCATCTACTTGAGGTGAATCCTAGAACCTAGAAAGTTGTAAACCTTTTTCCATTGGAGTGGACACAGGTTTACAATCTGACATGCCATACTTTTCTAGGAGTGTCTTGGTGTATTTCATCTGAGAGATAAAAATATGATTCTTCTTCTTCCATATCTCTAAGCCAAGACAATAGTGAAGTATCCCCAAATCTATCATGTAGAAGTATTTCTTCAAATCATTCTTTATATCTTTGATGATATTTTTAGAACTCATGTGATCACAAGATCATATACATACAAAACTAATATGAAAAACTCTCCGCCTATCTTTTTGATATAAAAATTTGAATCAGAGGGGCTATGAGTGAATTCATGTTTTAATAGATGATCAATTAATTTTATGTACTATGACCTAGGTTCCTTTTTATGTCCATAAAGATGCTTAATTATATGACACACCTTCTAAGGATCTTTGCTCATTGACAAATCATTCTAGTTAGATTATGTATACCTCTAATTTGAGATCACCATACAAGAAAGCACTTTTTCACCTACCTCCTAATATTTCCATCCCTTTTTGTGTTGTTAGTGCACATAGCACTCTAATGGTTTTGATATTTGTAGCAGGTGCAAAGCTCTCATCATATTTAATTGCTTCCGTAGATAATAACCCTTTGCGACTAGTCATGCTTTGTATTTGTCGATAGATCCATCTGCCTTGTATTTTGTTTTAAAAATCCACTTCAAAATGGAATTATTTCTGAAGTCATATCAAAAAGTTCCCATGTCCGATTTTGAATCGAGCATTCATATTCTATATGCATGGCCTTCTTCCACTCTAGCTGATTAAGTTCCTCATTAACTGAATCAAGTTTTGTGTTATCAACCACTGAAATCATGAGTGCAATATTTACCTCATTTATCACATGTCTTCTTGTATGAACCCCGATGAAGTATCTAGATGGGATTTCATGTGGAAGTATCTCATGTTACTTTGGACCCAATTTGAATGTTGATTTTGCTGCTTTGATGTGAAGAATTTTTTTAAAGTTCCAAGATCAACAAACAACTCTCCTTGCAGCTCATACTTCTTCTCATAAGATTCCTCATGCTCATCATCTAGATGTGTGAGTGATTAACTAAAAAAGGATAAATATAGATGCTAGTAAATCTAATCTATGACGACATATAAACGTAGCAAAATAAATGTATCAAAGTAGTATGTAAATGGAATACACAATTAATCTAATGATAATAGAATCTCTAATATGAAAGGGACAATGACGAAGTGACTAAGATGAGTTGACCAAGTGACGAGGATTGTGTTTTAGGTGTGATTGGAAAATTAGAAAGTAGGAATGATTGTGTAGGATCCCTGAAAAAGGATGGATCTAGACTAGTCCTCTTGACTACAATGCCTTGAGAAGGACCAGGGCACTCTACTTTTTCAACTGGGTGCCTTGGTTTGTGTAAAAACTCCATAACTCATTTTCACATGTTCGACAGATTTTCTGAAACTCTCATTGTGTATCACATCATATTCAATTGACTACTTCAGATGTCATTGATATCCCAAGATGATTGAGAAGATCCGCAAAACCCTAATAAACCATCAATCTTTGAAAAAGAAAAATTCATATGAATAGGTCGATCGACCTCGATGCCACAATGGTGGACTTACTAACTGAGTGTTGCACTACATTCCAAACTAAAACATAGTTCTATATGTTTGAGGTGTGCATACCCCAGGTTTCTCTTGTGCAAGTCACACTTTGTGAAATAGCAAGCTAACTATATGTAGAAAAATGGTGCATGGAATAGAATAAATCCTCCCCTATGTTGTGTGTGATGCAGATGACCCAAGATATATCTTTGTGATGGAGGTATATGGATGGAATGATCTCCAATGCAATAGATGGAGTGATAGTAATGCTAATGCTTCGTCCCTCAATATGGTCTTATAACTTTATATTTATAGGTTTCTCTTGATATAATTTCATAATTAACCACAAAATGGCCACCACCAAAATGATAAGAAGATAAAATGGCTAGAAAGTGCCCAAAAAGTGGTGTCAAAATTTAACAAGAATCAAGATGCCCAGGTGGGATCAAGGCACCCATGGGAGTCCCAATACTAGCTTGACCCTCCGGTCTAAGGTAAAATGATGGGAAGTGCCCAAAACTTACTCAAAGCATGTGTGTAGTGGAGGTCGGGAATAATGGTAGAAATAAATAAAACATGGCCAAGGGATGGGGGTTAATTAGTACTTTCTTTTCTCAAAAACCCTCCAAATATTAGTATGATACACAAACTAAATAATATATAAAGTGCATGATTTGTTTTCTACATTTTCCAAAGCACTTTCTGTTAGTGAATAGAAAGTTCAAGTAACATAATGTACAAAGAGATACGTACTTGATGTTGATGTAGATTGATGAAGAAAGTTTGCGAATGAATAGATAAAGCATGAAATGAAAAAAATATGGAGTGTGGAAAATAAAGATGAAAAATGCAAAAAAGTGATGAGAGGGAACCTAAGGTTAAAACACGTGTAGTTTCTTCTCTGTGTACTTGTATGGTTAGTATGCGAGGTGTGCTGCCACAAAATGTTGTTATTGTTCTTGTTTCCCCCAATTTGATTTCTTGTTTCTCATATGGTTTGAACTACAAGGAGAAAATGATCAAGTAGTCAAATATATATGCATGTAAGTGTAAAAAGCTACAGTGTAAAAGATGCATGTGTATGTATATAAAAAAATGTAAATCTAAAATATGCAAAAAGAAAATGAAAATGGAACATGTTCACCTAATCCATGTCAAGAGAAAGGGTGTATAAAGGATATCTGATTGTTGGGTTGTTTGTGAGATCCAGTACCATAGGATGAAGAAGTATATGGAAGAAATGCTCTATGTCTCCTAACCTTTAACCACTTCCCTAAATTGTGAAGAGATATATGTACTATCCTCATTTTCAACGGGTGATCCAATGCAGGTGGTAGAAGAAGTATTAGGAGGAATTCCATTATATCATCCAATCATTAACTACATATCCGAATGCTAAGGACACCGTGTCTTGTAAAATTCACTATGTATGGAGTTAGTAGACTAGTATGAACTCACTTGTTATATGTTAAACCATAATGCAAGGGTTGAAATTGCACTTAAATGAACTAGTAGAAATGTGCTTTATAGACCGTAATAACCCAAAATTATGCCTCCTCTTTAGGGCGCATGTAATGTCATTGATAGAAGAATTTGGTCCCAATAGATGAGGAACCGCGTGAACTCTATGCCTTGCAGGGGAAAGGGAAAACACTTGTTTGAAACAAAGGCACACACAAACAAGGATGGCTACCCAAAAACAAGTGTTAGTACAGAACCGTATGCAAACAATGTGTAAGTTACCAATTAAAGTAATGTAAACATGTAATAAGACAAGTAATCCACAGAAAGTGGGTCAAAAAGATGGGACATCACTCACGATGTCTTAAGACACGCAAGGCCATAATGGTCGTAAAAAAATCAAGTGTGCACTCCAAACATAGGGCTAGGTCTACAAACAAGAGAAAACAAAAAATAGACAACGACAGGACAAATAATGAAGTAGTCATGGAAACATATAATCTTGTAACACAAGTGTTACACATGGAACACCCATTAGCATGCTAGAGAAATAATCATTGACACATAATCACAACACCCCTGATTATTTGCAAGAAGATAGATTGAAACTATTAGTTTGATTACATAACATGGAGTTTTCCCAAAGTGTGGGACTCCACAATCGGGAAAGCTCTCTAGATGAAGGTTGACTTCCTATCCTATCCTAGTGCCAACTACTCCAAAGTGTAGAGAGTTGCAAATTTAACCCTAATATAATATTTCCAAGGAGACAAAGATATACAAAATGCATGAAAATAAAACCTACTCTAAGGGAAGGTGGGGCACTAGGAAGGCTATTGAACAACTGCATAATACACAAAGCAACTTGCAGAACCTTGTAAAGAAGAAAACAACCATACCCAATAATTTTTCCTGCAATGAAATATTAGAAAGATGCAATATAACACGAAGAGGGTTTGAAGCATCCATGAGTCTAATTTTATTTCTCTCAAATTTGATACAATACATCAAATTTAGGGCTATAGGTAGATATTTTTCACTACAATGTTCAATAGGAGGTTTGAAATCTCCTCAAATATGTTACAGACAAGAAAGAAGGGAGGGGTATATACAAGTTTTTCAACCTTTTGAAATGAGCCCCTCCATCCAATAGATAGGAAGAATGAGAGAAAAGTAGAGAAAAGTAATTTGAAATCTTTCTTAGACCACCCAAAAATGCATTAAATCACTGCAACTATGATGGATGCCACTGCAATATCCATGCTTCCATGTAATTTTCCTTTTTAGAGAAGAAAGGAAACCCATACCTCATAATTCTTGTAGTTGAATTTTTTTGAAACCCTCTATAAAATGGAAGACTATATTTTGTAGTTATGTAGAGGACGGTGAGAGATTTCCAAGAATTCTGATTTTGTGCAAATCCGAGCTCAAGTAAAAATTTATGGCCATCTGAAGATGAGGGTGCCATCTGCAATAAATGCGGGTGGTTATCTGCCTCTTTTCGAGAATCTAAAATTGCATCGCAACCTATGAAATCTAAATTTTTGGAATTTTAGGATTCATGAATTTGGGATTTTTTATTTCTAATTTTTAGTTATTGTTCATCGCTCAAGACGGCTCAAAGGTTCTGAAATTCAAAAATCCTAAGTCTGAAATTTAGACTTCGGGTTTCAAACCTATTTCCTTTTTGGGGTCTTAGTTTTACGGATTTCGGGAGTTTGGGTTTCAAGATTTCGGGGGTTTGGGTTTCAAAATTTTGGGGGTTCGGGTTTCATTATTTTAGGGTTCGGGTTTGGGATTATGGTGGTTCGGTTTTCGGGGTTTTAGGGTTTAGGCGTTTATTCTTGTTTAACTCTACTACTAACTACAAACTCTTGAAATCTCGAAGTTCCAATTTCTGAATTCAAGTTTCATATTTTCTCCCTTCCACATGGAGTTGTTCACCAAATTTGACATTCTTTTATTCATGACCTCTCAATTTTGGAGCTTTACGCTCCTTGTCTCCGAGTTTAACTATTTTTCACTTAGGCCTACCTCGAACAACCACACCTCACGTAAATTCAAATTTCAGACTTTGGAGCTTCTTCATTTCTTGAACTCCTATGTAATGTGACTAGCCTACCTAACTTGTTCATCCAATCTGAAGTGTGATCTCCCATTTGAATCAATCCCTCATTTTTTTGTTGTATAAAGACAAGTTTGTCCAATTTCTCCGAGGGACGAAATTGGATAAGAATAACCAATATTTCAAAGTGTGAATAACCAAGTAAATGTATAGTTATAATAACAATATCAAACAATAGCACCTAGAAGAAATGAAATGTTGATGCCCCTAACAAAGCTTGATTGTAGGAAGGGAAGAAGGAGAGCATCCATGTTTCTGTAAAATATTTGTATCTTCAATTATAACTAAGCAAATATGTGAATGCACATGTGTGGATGGTATAGATTATGACATATAAGAAATAAATCTAATATGTGTAGGAAACTAATCATGTAAAACACCGGTATAGGAAAGTAAATTCCCCAAGACAATGTAATATGTTGTGGATGGGTGGAATGGAATAATAGAAGGCAAGTGCCCTAGAGTGAATGGAATAATATGAAATGAGGTTCCCTTTGTTTTCCCAGTAGAATTCGGGAATGAACCGTAAACGAGAGTGTGTCATTGGGAAATGGTTGAAGTAACTTGTGTGTCTAATGCATTGTGATGTGTATGTGTAGGTATATGAGATGTGACATATACAATAGTTGTGCGTGAACCCTATAGCCAAAGCATATATCACGACTTAATGAATGGATGAGTGATGATTTATCCGAGTGTATATCGATGACGAGATGAATAAAGGGAGGTGGTAATTTAGCCTAAAGCATATACCGTTATAAGATGAATGACCAAGGGATGATTTAGCCCTAATTGTATATCATTATGAGGTGAAAAGTGGTAGTGGTGATGTAACCTAAGGTGTATACCACTACATAATGACAGGATGGGTAACCGTTTATCCTAAAGTGTAGGTCACTAACCTAATAATGATGTATGATGGAAGATTGAATGTCTTAAATCTGTAATGAGTGTAAGGTCCATTTGATTTTTAAACCCTTGGCATTCAAGTATGGACCGAGGAACTAAAGTGTGTCATAGGGTAATGAGTGAAACCTATCGAAGATAACTACGTGAGAAGTAAAATATGGAAATTTACGGTGTTTAAAATTCAATGTGTAATGTGTGGGGTGTAAAATGTAATGTATAATGCGTGATTTAATATGTGTGAACATCCTAGTAATGTAGTATGCGGGATGAAATGATGTTAGATTCATATGTAATAAATACTAAGATAGTATATAGAAAATGCATGATTTGAAGACACACAATATATGATTCAAGGATATGTCCCAATATGAAATGTAGATATGTTTTGCATAAAATGAAATGCAATATGTGTATACAACCTAATAGTAAATAGTATAAAATGCTAGGATGTTGTATGGCTAATGATGACTAGTATGATGTATGACATATGACACACGATGTGTGACGAGATGGGATGTGTATGCCCTAGTCCAATGTGTAGGGTACATTTTAGTTGGAATCTCTCAATTTTCAAGTGTGAATCTGAAGCACAAGATTGTGTCACCGGATGAGTAGACAAATGAGGGTAACCTATTAAAGACCAAATTTTGGTTCAGCGGTGGAAGCATGTGGCATAGAAGCGGTAGGATCATATGAATTGAAATGCATATCAAGTGTAGCATGTGTGGACTGTTGTGAAGTATTATCATGAATTGGCGGGTTTTTTAATCTATCTTGACTACTAGTAGGAGGGTTAACTGCTAGGAAAAAAGTGATTGTTTGAAGTTTCGAATTGAGAGGAGGCCAAGTTGAATTTTTGACAAATCAGATGACTTAGTAAGAGGGGTTTGTGAAATAATTTTGATAGTTTCTTGACTTTGTTGACTTGGGGATACTATAGGTGATTGCTTACGTGGATTGTGACTAACCAAAGAAGGAGTTGCCTTAGGATCCCATGTAGATGTAACCTTTATAATAGGATGTTGTACATTAAATGAAATAAGACCTTGACGCTTAAGACTATGTATTATGCAATGAAAATTATGATAATCATTGTCATTATGTCCATTGATTCGATGATAATTGCAGTATGGACGACCTTGATATTTTGCTAACCGATAAGGAGAATAATGTTACATATGTGGTAGAGTGATCAACTGATGATTAAGGAGGTGAGGAAAAATTCATGTGGCATAGTATTGTGCTCAAACATGAGAGGCTCAGGAAATGGTGTATCTTGAGGTTCAATCATATGACATGTATTAGACATATATTGCATATAAGATGGAGAATAAGCAAAAACATGCAAGTGAGAGGTATCCTTAAGCTGTTATATTTCATATCTAAGAGATGTAATTGTGGATTCAATGGATGAAAATTTATCTTGAAATAATGTATGTAAGGCGTGAATCGAGTCTAATAGTGGTTGATTAGACGTAGGATCACTAGAGTCGAATCACCAAATAAATGATCAAATATAGGAATTATTTTGTGTGGTGGCATATTGTCATCCTATATGCGAGTCTAGATGTTTTTGTAAAATATCCTAATAATGACGATATATCTTTATTAAATTATATAAAGAAACTTGAGAAACTTAGGGAGCAATGATAAATGAAAAATAAGGATCCTAAGTGTGAAAGCGTAGGGTTCTTGAAATGATTAACTAAAAATGTACATATAAATGATAAAAAATAAATGTATTAAAGTAGTATGTAAATAGAATAGAAAATTAATATAATGAAAATAGAAACTCTAATATGGAAGGAAGAGTGAGGAAGTGACGTAACTGATTTGATGAAGTGTTAGGATTATGTTGCGCAGTGTATTTGGAAAATCAAGATGCTAGAATGACTATGTAACAACCCCGAAAAGGATGGATCTAGACTATTCCGCTCGACTAGAGTTCCCGGAGAAGGACGGGAAATGTAGGGTGCTCTAGTCTATAAACTAAGCATTTGGTCTATACAAAAGCTTGAGAAATTAGTTTCACATGTTCGGTAGATAGTCCGAAACACTCATTGTGTGTCGCATCATGTTTTGTTCACTGATTTTGATGTCATTGATATTCCAAGATGAATGAGAAGAACCTGCAAAACCCTAAACAAACATCAATCCCTAAAAAAGAAAAATGCATATGAATAGGTCAGACTGACCTTAGCTGCCACAATGGTGGACTTACTAATTGAGCGTTACACTACATTCCAGACCCAAATGTAGTTCTATGTGTGTATGTGTGTGTGCATACCCTAGGTTGCTCTTGTGTCATTCATACTTCGTTAAATAGTGATATAACTATGTGTAGAAAAATGGTGCATGGAATAGAATAAATCCTCCCCACATTGTGTGTGATGCCTATGACCAAATATTTTTATTTGTGATGGAGCTATGTGGATGGAATGATCACCAATGTAATAGATGGATGCAACTCTAGATGGAGTGATAGTAGTGTTAATGCTTGGTCCCTCATTATGGTGTCATAAATTTATATTTATAGGGATCTCTAGATCTAATTTCATAATTAACCCCGAAATGACCAACCGCAAAAAGATAAGAAGCTAAAACGGATAGAAAGAGAAAAACAAGTGGTTTGGAAGATCAATAAGAATCGTGGTGCCCGGGTGGGATGAGGGAGCCTATGGGTGCCCTAGTGTAGACTAGAATGACCGGAAGTGCCAAAATCTGACTTGGCATATGTGCGGTAGAGCTCACCAATGACACTGGTAATAAATAAAAATTTCTAAGGGATGGGGGTTTGATTAGAAATTTCTTCTCTAAAAATCCCCCTCGAATAGTATTACGAGACCAGGACTAAATAATATCTAAAGTGCATGCTTTTGCGTCTATAGTGAGCAATCTATGAGAGGTGGTAGGTGTCGAATCTCCTTCTACGGAAATGATTCAAATGATGACTCGTCACAAAAATCATCTCTTCTCTCATATATCTAATTTCTCTAAGGATCCATGAGATGATATAATTTTGATCAAGTTTCACCAGCGTGTTTTTGGATCAAGTTTCTTCCACTTCTTATCTGAAACATGCACATATGCAATACATCAAAATACTTTAAAATGATAAATGCAAGGTATAGGATTACTCCTTACCTCTTTTGGTGTCATTTACTTTAAGATATTTGTAGGTGCTTGGTTGAGAATACATTAAAAAATCTTTACTACTTCCGCCTAAAAAATTTCTCTAACTTCACAAAGTGGAAAGCATTTAATTAGTCATCTCCATGAAATTTTGATTGCGACATTCTTCAATTTGATTCTACTAGGGAGTATACGGCAAGTAAGGTGTTATGTGATGCCATGCTCCTTCAAGAATGCAAAGAATTTCTTTGACGTGAATTCCCCCTCGATCTGAGAGGAGGACAAGAATGGGCTTCCCAGTCCTCTTGAACAACTCTTTTATAGAAGATCTAGAAATGTTCAAATGCTTCACTCTTCTTTTGAAGAAATAACACCCAAGTCTTGCGGGAATAATCATTCGTGTACAACACAAAGTACTTAAACCCCTTAAATGAGGAAATCAAGGGTCCACAAAAATTGATATGCATGACCTCGAGAGATGATTTTGGCATGGAATGTACTTGACTTGAATGGATCCCAATGTTGTTTTCCTACTAGACATCCAGGACAAAGAGGTAATGACTGAGAGAGAGGAGGAAGTCCTCGTACCATCTCCTTCAAACTAAGCTGATAGAGGGAGCCAACAAAAATATTTCCATATCAATAATGCCAAAGTGCATTGGATTCCACCATGGAGGCAAATAACACAACTATAGAGGATGAAACTACATCTAATGTAAATAAACGATCCTTCAAAAAATCTCTAGCAAGTATCATACCTTCTTTAGATATCAAACATGATTTGATGCCATTCTGAACTAGGAACTCCACCTTGATCTTGTGATTCAATAGTTGAGAGACAAATAGGAGATTTGTGGTCAATCTAGGGACATAGAGCACCTTCTGAGAGTAAATCTTCTCATCCCAAGAGGAATGGTCACATTTCCTATTCCTTCTGCTACATACTCCTTGTTGTTTGCAATTCAAACCTGATCTCTAGTGGGTCGATCAATCAATGAATCAAACAACTTTCTATCACCCATCATATGCTTTTTGGCACCTGAATCAATCAACCAAACATTATCTGATGGTTGTGATGTTTGGGAGACTAGAACCAAATCATCTTCATGTGCACCACAATGTGCTGATTCTAGGACATCTTCATTTGAGTCATCATTTGGCTAGGTTGCGACATGTCCTTTCTACTTATTTCAACGAGGAATCCATTTGAATTTCTTTCAATCACCTTAGTCATATGTGCTCTCTTCTTTAGAATTTATTTGTGTGCAACCATTGTACCTATAGTTCAAAGTATCATGTGTATTCATGGTGCAGGTGGGCCACCATCGATTTTCCTTTTGAGACTTCTATTATTGTTGTGGCTTCTTACTCTTCCTCTGCCTTGAGATCAATGTTTTGTCCTCAAACTATTCTTGTATTGTCTGAATGACTTCTTCCTATTGTATTAAATTCACCAGTTTGAAAAAGCTCACCTCCTTTTGTGTGATCGTAAACGTGGTGATGAATGTCCTAAACTGGGATGGAAGAACTCGCAGTATTAGTGGGACAAGAAACTTATTTTCGACCTATTCTCCAAGTGTAAAAGCTTTCTTTATAGTTTCGCCACATGATGCAATAATTCTTCGAATTTCTCACCTTCTTACATACTCATGGGATGATGCTTTATTTGGAGATGTTGTTAAATTATTTACTTCGTAGATCGTGCACAAAGTATCCCAGACCTTCGTTGATGTTTCTGCATTCCAAACGTGTAGTTGCACCTCATTGGATGTGCTTAGAGTGATCAACATCAAGAATTTTGCATCGACCTTTTCATACTTCATTTTCTCATCTGTGTTGGTGGGATGAGACAGTACACAATTTATGATCTCTCGAGAGATCTTCAAAAAGAAGAATGGTTCTCATCTTTTTCTTCCATACATCAAGAGCTGGGCATCGGACAAAAATATCTTTGGGGGTGACATGACGTCAAAAAAAAAAAAGGGATAACAATTTATTACTCGCGTACACACACAAGTCTGGTAACAATAGTTTTCTATGCCAGCAAAGAATGCTCGGGAATGAAACTTTCTTGTTTTTCTTTATGTTGTATGCCAAAACACCACGTAGGACTAGATGCAACACTCAGATGACCAGTCTCAGCCATGTTTCCTTTCCACGTAGCAATAGATCTCTAATACGCCAATCAGACTCTAATTCCAACGCAAAATAAACTTTGTTCTTCTTCTCACGTGCATTCTGATTTCCACACTAGCAAAAAGAGAAGATGTTCTGATGTTTAGTTTCTAAAACAGGTATGATTCTACATGCCAACAAGGAGAACTAGACGCCTAAAACAACTATCAATTTACACGTGTCTCAGAAAGGTCCACTACCTCTTACACGTGTTGCTCCAAGACTCTAAAGATGCTTTAAAAACAGCCACATAGGTCTTTAGATTCACCTAGAAAAAGTCTCCAACGCAGGTCTTCTTTTGCAGAAAAAATGGGTTGAATTACGCACAAAAACTATACTTTTCCAGCGGAGACTTCTTCGATAGAGGCCTGCAAATTTCAACAGATGGTCTCTTAGATGCTCCCATACCAATGTTAGACAAGAGAGAGCAGAAAATAGACTTCGCTGATTCCATTCAAAAAAGCAAAATCCAATTTATACATGCTCAGGAATGGATCGATTCAACTGCCTGACTGGAAGAGGGATAAACACAGGCGAAAGGTTGAAGGTTGAGGAGAACTCCCGTGGAGGATTTAAAATATCCCAACAATGTATTAATTATTTTCTAACAATTGAATCACACTACAAAGATTGATATGAACCAAATCAAGCTTACATGGAGCTCGATATGCACTTTTCTGAAATGAAGTTAGTTTTTATTTACTTGCTAGGCAGTTAGGGAACTTATCTGTATCCTTGTTGAGAGGTGGAAAGCCTCTCACCATATCATACCAACAAAGTGTTTTGAGATATTTGAAACTGATGTGACCGTCTGTCTGATGCCACAATTTTGCAGAGGAAGAATTCTTAGCCACCAGTGTTTGATCTTCCCTGTGAACAAAGTAAAGGAGGAACATACGTCCCACATTATATGTTTTCCTAACAAAATGCAAGCCTACGGATTTTTCTTAAATAAAACACAATTTCTTACTTAAATGGCTATCAAATTCAATCTTTAGATTATAATCGAAAAGCTCACTAACTGATAGTAGATTCTTTGTTAAGCCAACGACATATAATACATTTGTTAATCTGTAATTTCATGAACCAAGAGGAAGAGAAATGTCTCCAATACCTTGTATTGTGTCAGAATAATCATCACCTAACAAAACAAGGTTTTTCAAAGGTGTGTCGGTTATGGTAGTAAAGCAGTCTCTATACTTGATAATTTTTCAATATAATTCTGAATCAACGTATAAAAAACATTAGATGAGGTGGATGGTTCACTAGAATGAGAAGTGTACAAGAATTCATCATCATCTAAAAGGTTTTCTTTCTCAACTACATTTCCTTGTTAATGGAGTTTCCTTCACAAGTTCCCCTTCTTCTTCCCTTGCTTGTAGTATGAATGTCCCTAATGAGACTTCTAATTTTTAGGTCTAGAATTACTCGATGAGCCTTTCTTGTATGTGTTGAGCCAACAATCTTTCAAATCATGTCCTATGTGTTGATGTTGTTTTTGGGACTTTTGAGAATATTGTGCTTTTAATATTCCATTCTAATGAGAATATATTGTCGATCTTCTTCATCATCTTTTTGTACATTTCTTCTTCTTGTTGTAGTAAATTTACTAGTTTCTCAAAAGAAACTTTCTGATATGAAAAGTGTAGTGTCGTTACCAAAATGTTGTAAGAGGAAGGAATTAATCTACGAACAATGGGAATGAGACATGTATCGATGAGCTTCTCTCCCAAAGCTAGAAGTAAAGCCCTCAATTATACAACTCTTCACAACAAATCTTCCACTTTTTTCGTTCAATTTGAATTTCAATGTATGCAACTAACTTTGTAAATTCAATATAGTATTCTTGTTTCTATCCTCATACATGGTGTTTAGCTTATCCCCTGTTTCTTTGGCTGTTTTGGAATTTTGAGTGTGGGGTTGCACATTATCAAACATTGCAAACAAGATTATGAATTTGGCCTTGATTGGCCTTGTCAAACCATATTTGTTGGGATTCATTATCTAGTGATTTGGTTGTGAAATAATTCAAAATAGGCCAAATCACCTCAAACTGAATTTGAGTTCAATTTTTTTTTTCTTCCGTACGACATAATTTTCACCATGTAGTTGTAAGTCAAGAAAGAAGAAATTTTTAACATTTTTTTCCATAGTAGGAGAATAGATAATTCCCACATGTATGGCTTGTTAGCTCAAAACAATAGAAAAATACACCGAAATTATATTATTACATCGATTAAGTGGAAAATTTAAATGAAAAGAAATGTTTTTTTTTGTGAGGCTCTGTTGGCCTATGGATCTCGAGAATGGCTCTCAAAATGGAAAACAACAAAAAATAACTAAAAATTACACTTTTAGGTACCCCTCCTTTGGAAAACATTATTGTAATGAAATTATAAGTAAAATGTGAGAAAAAATTGCCCTGAAAGAGTGTTTATACCACTAAATGTTGTGGGGGTTTAGTTGTGACTAGTGGCTTTAGTTAAGTTTTTAGCCATTATATTTAGAGGTTAATATAAAATTCCATTAAATGTAATATTTTTTAAAACCTTCTCTCATACCAAATCTTGAGGAATAAAAAATGGGAGGTAGCTTTGTGTATGTTTTATTAATGATGAAATAAATAGATTCCATAGTATAAAGTGTGTCATTGCTTGTATACATTGAATATCAAGATACAAACAAATAAATGATTACAACCACCGGAATGGGAAATGTTTGTTGCGGGGATGCAAGGTGGATCTGGGAATGCATTGCATAGAAACACATGCTCTCTTAGAGTAGTTTTCTTCTCCAAAGTCCTATTAACTCATCCGGAGCTTCTCTACAATTTTTTTCTTGCATACAGTCTCCTCAAATACTTTCTATGATACCAAATGTTGTGGACCGGAAATAGAGAGCGAGGCTCTAGATATTTTATTGATATGAAAATGAGCAGATTACATCCACAATACAAAATCCCTCTTCTAAGATGATTACAATGGAAATTAAGTTCGTAATACTTTTAGGTATTATACAAAAAAATAATAATAACCTAGTTGCGATAGATTACAAAATACATCTGGGAAGCACAAAAAAATGTAATACAAACAAATATTGTTATGAAACAATATAACAATTAAATAACAATATCAACCTACTAATTACCCTAGTAAAAGACACATTTACCTATGGTAAACTAACTAAGGTAATAAAGTTAGAAGTACCTAATGTAAAGTAATATTTACTTAATAATGAGAGGATCTTGAGTTGAAATAATATTAGATTTGACCCCAAAACACCCATCCATACTCTTGTGGTAGAAAAGTAGTCCTTATGTCTTAATTTACACTTGGTGATTAACATCAGCATCGTAAAACAACATGAGCCAACTTTAGAGCATGTCAAATCTCCTTGGATTTTCCTTTAGATAAAAATGAGACAAAGTGGAAACAAAATTGCAATCAACCATTAAATAGGATGTTTCATCATTTAGAAACATAAATTGAGGTATTAAGAAAGGTGTATGAGTGAGTTGAGTTATCAAGACCACATTCCATGATAGTTATACCCCTTGGTGCATTTTCAAGCATGAGATGTCCATTTAGATTTTCCCAAGGTGTATGTGGTACACAAAGGGCTCCCCCATTTTGGTCGATTTCTTGCATCTTAGAGCTTACAAATTTTTCAACTAAGCACTTATAAAAATTACATTTTGTTGATCCCCTCTCATGTACTTAGACCCATGGAATATTTTAAATCCCTTTCTATCTCGTTTTATTGTAAGACATGCAAAGGGACAAGGGGGTCAAAAATTGTTCCCACATCAAACAATGAATCCTTGCTAACATAAAAATCTAATTTTTCTCCCGGTGACCATTTTTAGCTCCTTGAATCTCACTCGCATGGAACCGAGAAGGTGAAAATTTTCTAAATCTGGTGCAAAGTGAACTTTTGTTTCCTTGTGTCCCATTATGTCACAATTGTTCTTATTTCATTAGGGGCAACTCTATGTCATTCATTTCTCAATGATGGTTAAGTTACAGGGTGAATTGGTGAAATGAAACTTGCAAGTGAAATGACTAAGTCATATTCATAACAACATAATCACTTTCAAAGAATTCAAGCTATCGTATCACCTTCCTAAAACCTCCATATTAACAAGACATGATTCTCAACTTTTATGAGGTATCCATATCCTAAAATGAAAAAAATCTCATAACACTAAACCCGTGGACCCAATTTCCATTAAAATTTTATAGTGCAATTCTTTCAAAAATGCCTTCAAGTTAGTTATAAGAGCTTTTCCATTGTTTCTCTTTGTAATTTCATCACCCATTAAGAAATTAAGGAAGAAGGTATGTTGATTTTAGGACATGTTTTCTTATCTTTGAAAGATTGAGTTTTTTGAAGAATGAAATGGATTGGATGATACTTTATATTAGTTAGTGAGATAAAAGGACTGAATAGTGTTCTTATTGAAGGATTTTAGAGGTCTTGGAATTACATAAATAGTACAAACTAGCAGAGTTTTTAAAATAGGTTTTTTTGTCAACTCGATTTTGTGAAGAGGAAATTTTTGTGGTTTTCACATATTGATGTTTCATGAGCTCTAAAATGCATGGATGTGATGTACATGTC
Source organism: Taxus wallichiana var. yunnanensis (assembly GCA_018340775.1). Classification (NCBI taxonomy): domain Eukaryota; kingdom Viridiplantae; phylum Streptophyta; class Pinopsida; order Cupressales; family Taxaceae; genus Taxus; species Taxus wallichiana. The sequence goes on along the minus strand of CM031238.1, from coordinate 767,325,488 downwards.
TTGCAAATTCCATATAGTTGTTACATTCCATATTTGAGTTGATCATGGGTGGTATTAAGGCTGAAAGGTGACAACGAGGTGTCGAATAAACTATTTGGTGAAGGATATGAGCATTTCGGCTTGTGTTATGAACTATATGACTCATCCAAGCAAATTAAAGACCATGAATGATGTTTTGATGCTTGATTACATATGTGTGATGAATATTGTAGCTTAAATAATATTGATTTTTGTGTTAGTCGAATATACTCATCCTAGTGATGGGGGTTTTTAGCATGTTTTGTGAAAGTTGAGTGGTATTTGGCAAGGCCAAGTAATATGTATCATATATAACCATTGTAATAAACATATGGGGATTTTATTAATTTTTATATTTTCAAACAAAAATTTAAGGAGCTACCTTTTTCGTATTTGACATAGATAATGCATATTTAAGTGAAGTTTGGGGTTCATTGTTTAACTAGTCTTGTGAGACGGAAAAATGTGACTTGGCCAAGCATATGAAGGATATTCTATTTCATGATTTCAAAGCTGATGATGTGCATGATAGGTTGAAGAATAATTAAGAGCATGTGATCTAGAGTTTATATCTAGGAAATGTTGAGAAAGAAGGAGAAAGAGGGAGTTGTGGGAATGAGGGATTGAGGGTGAAGTTCTTAAATGAATCAGAGATCTCCATCAGTTTTAGAAAAAAAAAAAATTAAAGGATCATCATCATCGGGTGGCTCTCAGCCATATTAGGGGTTTAGGCCTCCCTCTAGAGTGATCTCTTCACTAAATTAGGGGTTGGTGCTCCTTGTAGTGTTGGTGCTCTAATAAACTAGGGGTTAGTGTTCCTTGTGGGGTTGGTGCCTCCCTAAATTCAAAACATGGAAACATATTTTATTTGTTTTAATGGGTTTTCTTCCCATGATGTTTTCCGAATTAAATCTTGTCTCTATGAGCTCTCTTTTATGTGTTATGGTTATATGAATGTATTGTGAACACCTAATAAGATATTGTTGAATGGATGGATTTTAATGTATGTTTCAGTTAATAGTAAATGAAATAATATTTTTTTAGGAATTATTCAACCCTTTGTCCATTGTGTTTCAAACAATTTCTATCGAGCATGTACATGTGAAACAAAGTGTAAACTTCAAGGAGATCCATAAAGCACAAATGGGTAACTTAGCTTATCTTTGGAGGAGAAATTATGATATTGATAGGTCTTTTGTTTTAGGTAATAAGATAAAATAAGTGATGTAGAGAAATTTCATGGTATATCCATCAAGGGTTTTAAATCTAAAGTAGAGAATATGGCTAAATCCCTTAGACGATAATGATGACACTTGTTTTAGGTATGAAGAGAAATTGAAAGCCATAGAATCTAATTTAAAAGATGCATCTAGTAGGATGAAGAAGTATGAGAGGTTAGAAAATAGTTCTGAATCTCTTGAAGAAATATTGGAGAGCAAAAGAGTGGCTAGGGACCAAATAGGCCCGGGGTTTAAAGGAGAACATGCAAAGAATAATTTTGTAGTTGGACCAAGTTATTAATAAAATGAGATGGTGACTAAGAAGGTTGATTTGTGAAGGTATAACCATGTTAGAAAACCTAATGGTATGATGCATGATTATTCATTCAATGAATATTTCTATTTTTGTCATGACTTTGGTCATAGAGCTATAAATTACAAGAGATCTCCTAAGAATGATGTAGGTATCTTCAAAGGTGAATTTTATTCATGTTGTGAGTTTGGGCATAAGGCCAAAGATTGTGATTAGAACATGAGTATGTTTGAATGAATAATAGAAAGGAATTTTTTTATGGTCATAAGTGTCACAAACAAGGATGTATTCTTATATTTTTTCTCTAAGGTGGAACACCAAGAGTTGTTAGCAGGTTTTAAGAACAAAATGGAAGAGTTTTCAATAGGAAAGTCAGCTCCATGAATGAGTCCAAGACTTCTATGTCAGATCTAAATGCTAAAAATGAGTTCAAACAAATAAACGAGATCAATTATAATGAATATCAGTCCAATATGTAGTGTTTGAAGCTTAATAAAATGATTTTTTTTTAATTCATGATTAAAGAGATTATATCAATACATTATTTTTGGACGAATTTTTCACTTTTCTGCGATGGATTCGGAAAGGCTCACACCGCAAAGGGAGATAGCGTTCGAGGAGAAGTGAAGGTTTTTCGAGTAGGACAAGGGTTGGGGGTGACCTCGTGGTCTCAAAGGTTGTTTGGGGTGTATTATTCGGCACCAAACAAATTAGTTCCCTCTTAGGATGTTTTTGCCCCTTACCTAGAGATACCTGAGCCCATTCTAGAAAGAGCCAAAAATCACTTAAAATTTTTTGTTGTGTGTAGTTTTGGTAGATGTAGACCAAATATATATTTGGTGCATGAATGGTGCAAAAGGAAGTGGGAATGTAAGGTAGAGGTCGAGGGCAATGGCTAAGGATGATTTCCTCTTACGCTTCTAGGATGAATTGGATCTACGATGTGTGCTTTTAGGATCCCCACGGTTCTTTGGGGAAATGGTTATCGAGTATAATACAATGACAACACAGGCTATCTCGACTCTTTACCTAAACTCCCAATCTAGATTTACGAAGGGTCGATCAAGAATTTTTCTTTTTTCTAGAATGCGTGTTAATGTTCTAGTGATGGCCAAAGTGCTCAAGAGTATTTTTATAGAAATGGTGGATAGATAACATGAACATGCCATCAATGTTTAAAATTCTAGGATCTTCTATGAGAAATACACTAAAGTGAATTTCAATGTTGTATCCTGTGGCTATCGGAGCCAAGAGACCGATGAGGTTTCCTATGGGGTGCCAATACCTCAAATGGATTCAGATCTAGAATATTTATTTGAGGAGGAGGATGACATGAATGTTGCTTCTTCTAATGGCATGGGTTCGGGTTTCCATTTACATGTCATGCTACTTGTAGTAGGATGACTTCACTTGACTCGAGTTTTACCTTGGTGATATCGGGATTTGTGTTGCGATATGTAATGAGGCAAGTGTCTCTTGTGAAAATGTTGTAAACAAAACTATTTTGGATGTGCCATATGTGAATGCATCGTGAAACCTATGATGGGTGTGAATGATTTGTTGTTGACTAGTTCGACCGGTTTATGGAATGGGAGGGAAACGCTAAGTAGATTCAAATTTCAAACTTTAAACCTTTCCTTTAGTCCACTCGACAACTTTGATGACATCCGCCTTAGTGGGTACGGTTGAGCAGCGAGTGGACCATAGGGGATGCAAACATTTGGAAGATATATTTTTCTCTTCTAATAGAACTTTGGAAGTTCATCTTGGCATGGATATGTGAGGGCCCCACGATGAATTTTTTTTTTCTCAATCCATTTCTTTTGATCACAAGGTGGGATGGACTAATATCCAACCTAAAAATGTTTGTATTGCCAGTTTGATCATGCCTTGGAGTCAATGTCGTTACGACTCTTGGCATGGCTCTTAATATATTGGTTTTACATGGTGGTTGCTCACCTTTGGTAGAGGCTGTCTATTTGTGCATCAAAGGTATATCTTCTCTCCCTTTGTATTTGGGGTTTTATTGTCCTCTAAAACTCAAACAATTTTACCCTATCTACAAAAACAATTTTTTTTAAAGTATTCTAAATTAGATCAAGGAGGGATGGTTTCTTTGGTTGAAGAAGTAAGACTTGAAGAACATCTTATATGTCTATCATCTATTCAATCCCCAGTGAATGCCAAGTTGAAGGAGCTAGGTGTTTGGAACACTTCAAGTGTGATAAGGTATTTTAAGTGATCTCTTTATGAGGTTTTTAGTCATTATTGATATATATGTGTTTAATATGTTAGGTCTCAAATAGTTGTTAGTCATTTTGTTCCAAGTTAGTGTCATGAGTGATTTTTAATGTCATAGAAAGTTAAGAGTGTGAGTCATAATATATTAATCAAAGAAAGGGATATGTGTCTACGTATGTCATGATTTGTATGAGTATTATGGAGATATCCATGAATTTAGTCTATTAAAATTATATTTGAACATATTTTATATTATTCAAGGACTACTTATGATTTTTTTGAGTATGAGTACCTTTGTCTAGGGCTTCATGTCCCTATTCTACGATTCTTCAAGTATGATCTTCATATGTGTTGAAGGATGGTTGTAATGAATTCAAAAATGTCTTTATTGAATGGGATTATTCCAAATGTTTTCATGGTGAAGGATCTATGTAGTTAATCAAGAATTCTTGATCATGATGTGTCAAAGAAGTGTTATTGTATGTCAAGTGTATTATGTTTGAGTAAGTAATCATGTTGGTATGTAAAATGTCTATAAGAGGCCCATCATGTGTATAGGTCAAGTTGTAATTTAAAAGGATGTATGTTATGTTATGAAATATAAGTATATCTTGGTCTAAGTCGGTGAAAGGGTATTGTTATCCATTTTTGACCCTCAAGAAAAATTGAACAAATGTGACCTTGCATAAGAAAATAATGGAGACCCAAACCTGAAATTTCAAAGTTTTGACATTCGGCATTTAAGAGAAAAAGCAGGGCGAAAAGGAATCAACAAATTCCAAAATCCCAAAATTTGAAAGTCCAAAATTTTGGATTTTTGGGTTTCAAAGTTTCGGATATTTTAGTGAGATCAAGTGATGAATGGTAACCCAACTTCCGAAACCAAAAATTACAAAAGGGAAAAAACTATGAAATGGAAAGTATGGGATTCCTTTCTTACCCAACAAGGAATAATACATGGAGGCATGAGTTTTGTAGTGGAACCCATCATTGTTGTAGGTGAATTCAATGCATTTTAGGGTGGTTGGACTAGGATTTTGAATTCCTCTTTCTTTCCTCTCTCATTCTTCATATATATTATAAGGAGGGGAATTTTTATAAGGTTGAATAATTTTTCTTTGCACCCTCCCTTCTTCCCTTGTCTGCAAGTGAATTTGTGGAGTTCAAACCTCTCATTCAAGCTATAATGCAAGTTTGTGCCTCTTGGGCCATTGTAATGCACTGTATCAAATTTGTGGAGCAATAATAGAAGTCTGTGGATGAATTTCAACCCTCTCTTGTGTTCATTTCTTTCATTTGATCTCTCATTGTAATCTTGGTTATTTGTGCATGGTGGTTGTGTTACATTTTTAATGTTTTGTGTTTAATGGAAAAGAAGGTGTTCAACATTCCTTTTGGTGTATCACCTCTGTTAGTTTAGGTTTAATTTCTTGTAATATTCTTAACCCTGTCTCCTTGACAAGTTAGAGTAGATCCTCTACAATTCGAATGTGTGCATCAAAATAGAGGAATAGGAACCATACTTCATCTAGAGAGCTTTTTCGATTGCAAAGTCCCACATTTTGGGAAAAGCTCCATGTTATGTAATCACACTAAGAGTTTCAACCCATCGAATTGTAGACATTTACGGGTGTTGTGATTACGGATCGACATGTTGTCTTACCTAGAATGTTGAGAATTACTTGTTAAATCTTGAAAATATTTATCAAGAGTTTTTTATATTAAAATTAGACAAGTATGCTTCAAGAGTGGATGTTTTTGTCACTATCTAGATGAATTTATACTCTAATATTATCAAGTTTACAATTTATGTATTGATGAGTATTGTATATCGGGATGTGGTGTCTTAGTAGACTCGGTCAAAGGTATTTGGTTTGTTGTAAGTGTGTTATTGAGGTCTTCATTAGTGTGATATCTCTTCCAGGGGCCTAAATGTAAATGGGATGTCTTAAAATAATGAAAAGTGTCTTGGAATATATTTTTGATCTATATTGGAAAATGAAAAGAAAGATTGAAGTTATATCTCATGAAGTTCAAAGTCTATATAGAGCTGTAGGTTTATTCAAGGTCTTCATCTAATTTTAATGTATATAGTAAAGATTCATCATACCTTAAATCATTGTGTTAAGTTTATATAAAAAAAACAAGGTCAACTTGTTAGTAGAGTATATGAAGATTGTAAGAAGGTTTAATATAACAATTGTAAAACATGATCACCTTGTCATTGAAGAATTTAAAAATAAAGCGTATGAATTAAGAAGACATGCTAACAAGGTGTCATTTTGAATCATAGTTCATGATCAACATATAAATAATCTAGTTTAGTATTGAAGAGTTTGATAGTTTGTTGAAGGTTTATATGATCAAGTCATGAAGAAATTTTAAGGGTGTTATGGATAAAAAAATTGATTACCATAGTGTTGAGGCATAATCACACCACCCCGGTTGTTTACAACTCAATAGATTCAATCTATCAGTGTGATTTCATAACATGGAGCTTTTCCCAAAGTGTGGGACTTTTTGATCGGGAAAGATCTCTGGATGAAGGTCGGATTCCTATCCTATCCTAGTGCCAACTAATCCAAAGTGTAGAGAGTTGCAGATCTAACCCTAATCTAATATTTATTAATGAGACAGAGATAGAGAAAATTCATGAAAATAAAACCTACTCCAATGGAAGGTGATGCACCAAGAAGGATATGAATAACCTGCATAATAAACATATCACTACTGAGAACCTTCTCACGAAAAAACAACAACAACACACAATAACCTTGCATGCAATGAAAGATTAGAAAGTTCCAATATAACACGAAGAGGGTTTGAAGCATCGACAAATATTATTTTATTTCTCTCAAATTTATACAATACATCACATTTAGATCCAAAGGCACATATTTTACTTCGCAATGTTCAATAGAGAGGTTTGAAATCTCCACACATCACTTACGAGAGAAAAGAAAGAAGTGAGGGGCATATACAGCTTTTTCTAACATTTGGAAATGACACCCTCTTTACAATATATAGGAAGAATGAGAGAAAAGGAGAGAGAAGGAATTCTCAATATTGCTTCAACCACAAAAAAGCATTAAAATCACCTGCCACAATGATGGATGCAACTTTAAAACCCATGTCCACATGTACTTTCCTTGTTCGAGAAGATAGGAAACCCATTCCACATAAGTTTGGTTGGTGAGAAATTTTGAAACCCCCTCTAAAATGGCCAAAGTGAATTTCCTAGTTATGTAGAGGACATTGAGAGCTTTCCAAAAAGTCAAATTTTGTACAAATATGAGCTTCCAGTAAAACGTTATGGCCATCTAAAGATGAGGGTGCCATACTATTATAAATGTGATTGGTTGGCTCTATTTTTCAGATTCCACATTCCACCGCATCTTCCGAAATCTAAAATGTTAGAATTTTAGGATTTGGGACTTTGGGATTTTTTATTTTAGAGTTCAAGGTACTATTCATCGCTCAAGAAGGCTCGAAGGATCCAAAATGCTAAACCTTCAAAGTCCAAAATTTGAACTTCATAATTCGGACTCTAAAACCATGTCGCTTGACAATGTTCATCCTTTGAGAAAAAATTCCCAAAATTCTGAAACCCTGAAGTCTAAAATTCGAACTTCGGGTTTTGGACCTTTTTCTTATCGGGGTTCAGTTTTGGGATTTCGGGGTTCATATTTCTTGAATTCGGGGTTTCGGGATTTCGAGGAATCGGGTTTGAGGATTTCAGGGGTTTCGGGATTTCAACGGTTTTGGGATTTTAGGATTTTGGGGATTCGAGTTTTAGGATTTCAGGGGTTTCAGGTACTATTCATTTTCGTAGCACATGAAACCTTTGAAATCCTGAAAGCCCAAAATATGAATTTAGGACTTCATGTTTTGGACTTTTTTCTCCCTTTCTTTCCACCTAGTCCCCGAGTTTTTCTTTGTCCTACCTCCGAACAACCACATCTTCAAAGTCTTAATTTCAAACTTCAAAGATTTTTCATTTCTCGAACTCCTCTATAATGTGCTCGTCCCTCTTCAACCTGTTCGGCCAATCCCAAAATGTGATCTCTCCTGGCTGAATCAATCCCTAATTTTTTTCTCCACGGGGTCATGTTTTTCCAATTGCACCTGAGGGGTAGAATTGGATAACACATGATTTTTCTAGAATTGTTTCGACTTCCCATAAGTTTCATACCTTGAATCTGGCCTCTGTAATGTATTCTAACCTTTTGTCATGATTGTAATGGAATTGTGCATATTTTAAGCAATAAAATCTGTTTGGAGGAACATCTTTCTATCACACCTCTTTTTATTTATGTTATTAAAATATTGATATTTGTTGTATTATGTTACTAGATCCACATTAACACTTCCTCAATTAAAAATTTACTTACGAATAATTGTAAAATACTTACTTTTATATATATATATATATATATATATATTGATCACTTCTATATTTTTATTAATGTATTTATAAAAATAAATAAATTAATTGTCTACTACTTTTTAGACTGTAATTGTCGTATGTATATATATTAATATAGAAAATAATGATGGTATTATGAATTTGTAATTCAAAATACATAGAGATTTACAAATATTGGTGTCAACGGTACCGTTATAGGAGTTAAACTAGGGACTTTTATCCTGAATTAACCACCGTATTAATTTGGATAACTTAATTACAAATGGACTTAGTCTTTTTCAAAATATTGAGAGATCTTAAAATTCTGTCAAAATTATAGACCGAAACCACTTCAAATTATCATGATACAAAGGGAAACATTGTTGGATTTTGGGTCTTTTCATATCCATTCAGGTTTTAGGGAGTTTAAATTCACCAAGTTTCATAAAGAAACATCGTGGAACACAAGGAGAAATAAGGCCGAAGCTAGAGGTGACACATGGTAGAATTTCTACAATTATAAATTTCACCGACAATAAAGTCACAATGCAAAGGAGCCTCCGCGTAGAAATGAAATACATGCACAACAAAAAAGGAGCCTAAAACTACAAAATATGAAGGTAATTTTGGTTTAGCGCTATGAAATCTGAAGACATGCGTGGAGCCTTCTTACCGGATAAACTTTCATGTTATTAAGTCAAGGAATGATATAGTATGACATGTGCAAAGAGCGTAGAGTTTTCTCATTGGATTGAACTTCACACTCTTTCATAGGGGGCTATCAAAGGATTGATATTGTAAGCATGCATGGAACATTCTTATTAGTCTATGTTTTGCAATCTAAGAAGGCTGACAAATAAATTTCATTACAAAGTAGAGTAGAGTTGTCTCATTGGCTTATACTTCATATTGGCCAGTGCAAGTAAAATAATAGCCTAACACTGTGAAGGGATGTGGCATTATATTATTGGCTCACATTTCATGATGGAACAAACTGTGTGAAAATTTGTAAAATGCATAAAATCAAAGGGAATAAGTCATGTAAGAAAACATCGACCTCGCCACCTAAATAGAAACCAAAATGTTGCAAAGTCAACGTAGCTAAGATGTTTTTCAGAGGTAATCCATGAGCCAATCACATGTTGCCACATGTCATTCTCCTTTTCATCCCGACATGTAGATATTCAAATGGCCATATCTTTCACTTCAAAGATCAAAATATTACAAAATTTATATTGTCCAAAAGGGCTCCCTGAGCCCTTCAATTTAGCACCATCAAAAGATATGTTTTTTCTTAGATTTGATAGGAAGAAAAAGGAGAAAAAAATATGGCATTAATGTACGATTACAAATGGCTCTACAATTTCAAGTTTATTAAGTATGGGCCTCATTCCATCTTCTACAATAAAACCATAATATAAATATGATTCTAACCTCTACAATGAATAGGAGACCAACCCCTTACACAAATCCACTCCATGAACAAAAAAATTAATTATGCATTTCATAACATGGAACTGATGTCGGAAAAATATAGAGAGTAGATTAATTAATATGGATGTTTTTATCAAGAATTAAATATCAGATTACATATCCATGATAATAATATTTGCAAGGATTTCTATATACAACATCGTATTATTTAAGGTTTGAGTTTCAAATTTCTTCTACTTTATATTTTGACTAACCCCACACTTACTCACCCTCTAACCCCTTCATCCTCACCCCTCTTCCTCTCCCAATGTTTCTCTCCTTCAATATGAATATTTTGAAAGATCTCGCTTTTACATTTCCATCGTATATTTCAAATTGTATCATAAAACAAGGAGGAATTTTTCATCTCCTTCTTAAGCAAAGCTTTTGTCATCCCAAATTAACCCCATTTGTATTAATTTGGATAACTATTTTAAAATAGACTTAGCCATTTTAAATATTCACAAATTTCCTAATTCCCATCAAATGTCTACATCAAAAATAATTTCAAGCACCCATAAAGCGAAGGCCGGTGGTGGGATTTCAAGTCTCTTCATAGCATTTGGGTTTCACGAACTTCAAGTCCATGGAATCAAATAAATTCAAAATGGATTTCATTTCTATAATGCCCACTAAAACACACATAAATACAACACTGAAAAAAAATCGAGATAACTTTTTTCTTTGACCTACTTGAAGTTTACACATCAAAGACAGATGGCTAGAAGGGCTACGACCGACTCTAAATAACCTTGATAGAACATTGACCATATAAGCAACAACGAATCATACAAAACCCATCACGAACAATTCACTTTTTTCATCGACAAGGTACAAGTAAAAATTCCAACCACAATACATAGTTACAGTTAAGGACATCCCACGGTGTAAAATATTTTAAGGTTATGTTATTTACTAAAAATGTCTTTCAAACTTGACTTTTGATCTATAAGATTTGAGTAATTATTCGTAAAAATATGAACTTATTTTTTTATAATAATGACTAATTAGTTCAAGATCAAGTTTTCTGAAGGAGGATCATCAATTATATGTCTATAACATGCTTAATTCATTTGATAAAAAATACATTTTCCATTTCTCACAAGGTTATTTATTCATACTCAAGCTACTGAATCTTGTTTCCTACCTCCATTGCACAAGGTGACGAGCACAAGCAACAGAGTTGGGGGAAAAGTGCCATTTAGGTTTGGCACTATAACCTCCTTGTGCAAGGATCAAATGTTTAATCAACAATTAAGAGAATATTACAAAGCACTTTGGAAGAAGTTAGGGAAGAAGATCAAATTGGATTCATATTTAAGATATCTCTAGTTATTAACCAGGATTTTATTGGGCTAAGAATCTATCCAGAATGATTAAAGGTTTCACTTAGGCTTCTCTTGACAAGATTGACAAAATATACAAATTATGTTTTCAATGGGTGAGATAGATTGAATGGTTTCTAATTAGTCTCCTCCTAAATATTATGACCATAGTATATTCCAAAATCTATTCATTGATTTCATCTTTAAGATCGTTTTAGAATTCACCATAGAAGGATAATGTTCATTAGTTTATCTAGGGATAACAAGGTATATATATTTTTCTTTACAAAGGATAGTTTCCTCTTTGATCACTTAAGGACTCAAATTTTATCAAGTACATCACAACTACATTATAAGGTTCATATAACTAGTTATTATGCTTAGAATTACATTGTTACTATGTCCAAGAAGGGGTTTACAACACACCATTTACCCCAAGAGAAAAGTTTACCATTTGTATCTTTTGAAAACTATACATGGTTACATCAATTTTTTTCAACATGACACACAACCAAAAAAACAAATCAATTCTATAGATCTACGGCTAGGGAACACGAGTGTAATAACAATTGTTAAGAAATATATTATTCTTATAATTTCTATAATATGATAAAATCACTCATAATAATATGGTAATCATTTTTTAATATATTTTCCATGATAGAAAAACAAGTCGAGGTTTCAACAATTACGACAACAATACTCCACAATACATTATACTAAGGCATTTTCCCTTCTTCTAAAATTTTGCATGGGACCCTGTTCCATAGTTTTACCACATAAAAAGCATTCATACAAAGAACTTCATAACCAAAATTGATGCTATTTTCTACAAGTCTTTCAATCATCTACTTGGAAAATCCATTTGCACAAGTATTAACTTGAGTCAATTTACGAGAACTGAGCATGATGAGACTACACATTGAAACAGTATGCTAACATTTAACAATATCGTGAAAGGAAACTTCTAATTAATGAAATGGTTCAAGTTCTAAAACATTAGCAATTTCTTATTCATGCTAAAATTTTCATAATGCCAACAAGAAGGAAGTCATAAGTATCAGTTTTAAACCTTGTCTCTAAATGAAAAAGGTTAATACAAAAACAAGTGGGAACTAATGATATAATAAGTCAAACACAAGGTGTCGAGTGCATTATGATTTCAATCATGTAATCATGTAGATTATATGATTGAAATCTAATACTCAAATCATCAATCAAAATTTCATTATCTCACAAATTATATTTCAGTTACTAATGGTAATAAAAAAATAACCAAGATGTCAATAAGTCAAAACAAAAATCTGGTGTAATGAGATTTTAATCATATAATCATCTATATTATATGACAGAAATTAGTACCCCAAAATAGCAGTTACTACAAAAATTTGAACATAATCTAACTTGTTCACCAATCAATATTTTTCTTATGATTGTTCAAGAGAAAATAATTCATTTTTCAACATTAAACAATTCAAGCATCGCAGGTCGAGGTGGATGAAATGACATATTTTTCGGAGTTATCAATCCAAGATCCTTCTAATCTACTTATTTTATTGATCAACAAAAATCACATTGAAATCAGGACAATAACAAATTGTGATGTTAAAACACCCTTTCATTGCTGAAATCAATCCCCTTTCATACTAAATTTAAATGCACAACCAAAGTAACAAACATCTCACGTGCATCTCATATATATATATATATATATATATATATATATATATATATATATATATATATATATATATATATATATATTCCAAAGAACCGCATAAGAACCCGAAAATCAAAATAAGGGTAATCAACATAATTCAATGAAGCGAAGAAATCCAAAATGAGAGACTAAACTCGGTTTATTTTTCTATAAGCTACCTATTTCCAGTTACGCATAAGGAGTTCATTAAATCACAAATTCCTTGAATCTACCCATTGGTAAAAGGGTTCATGTATACGGGTTTATTATAATATCGGAATAAGTAATTAGTATCTAAGGTAGGAAATGGTAAGAGCTTCAATATTCGAGCATGAGCCAATTATTTCTAGCATATAAATATTTAATTAAACAATAATGTAGTCAAGGGAAGGAACCGATTCACTCCCTCAAATTAAGCTAAAAATCAAGCTCGTATCAATCTAAAGCAAAAGACTAGCCAAGGGGATAGTATAATAGAATTTCTTCATTTAGATTACAACCCACTATTTAATTTATTTTTTCAACAACATTGATGATCCAATATAGAAAATGAAACCTATCATCATGCTTAGGACACGATTAATTCAAGCCATTCCTTTCAACCTTGAAGTTTAATTTTTTTGCCAAACAACAATATAAATAAGATATACTTCTTACTTACTTTTTGTCGTGGTTTATATATTTTTTATAAAACTTCTACCTTATAATGTATAGAGTTTCCAAATTAGCTAAGGCATGGAATATAAATCATACCTCCGTACGGAAGGGAAAATATACAGATTTTTGCAAATAACGTAGTAGAAGGAAACATCAAAATATATTCTAAATATTGCACTTCAACAACGTTTATATAAAAAATAATATACCCTTCCATATTTTAAGCCACTTTAAATATCGATCCCAAATGGATCTAAAACCCCAACTTTCATTTGACAAAACCAACGATTTCGACGAATACCCATTTCAAGAAAAATGCTAAGGAAATGTCAACCAAACATGTTGATAAAAAATTTACATCTCAAACATCTACGAACCCAGTGATATTCATTATATTATAATAAGAACAAGAGGAAAGAGAGTCAAAATCCCATGCTTTAGTGTGATCCATTCGAAACCCACACAGGAAGGCAATTTTTAGAAATGGGTAACATCAATTCACCACAAAATCATTCCCTAATATGAAATATACCCAGGAAAATGGTTTTCAGTAATGGGAAACACAAATAACCACTAAATATTTCAATAATTTGAAATACACCCAAGAGAAAAAATTTAAGTAATGTGTAACATAAATCATCTCATAATATTTCAATAATTTGAAATACACTGATGAGAATTTTTTTGTAAATGGTGACTCAAATCATCACACATTTATTTCAAAGTTCAATTCACACACATGAGAGCAATTTTCAGTAATAGGATATTTCATTTCATGGGATTGTAAATAAACTAGCAAATATATTGCAAGGTTAGGCTTATCATGCTTGATTTCCAATTTGTACCAGCTGCAAGGACACCTCCCGGACTAGCACCACTATCCTCAGGTCAAAATTTCTCTCCTCTATTGGTTGGGCATACCCACTTAATTCCATGATCCTCTAGAAGGGACGGGTAGGGAGGAAAATCTTGTAGAAGGCCAAGAAAACAACTTTGACTATAATTTTAGGAAGCTCCACCCATTCTTCCACAAGAACACACACGACCAACACTAGTAAGGGCGTGTTTACTTTGTAAAAGAATTTATTGGAAAGTTTCAAATACTTTTCAATAACCCCCATATACAATCCTCCACTAGAGAAACTCACACGTCCAGTCCAGATTTGGCATATGTAGACAAAATAATGCCAAAGCAGATTTGGAAATAAAATAACAATTAAAAGAAAAATGCGGCCAACTCCCCATTGTGTGTATAGACCAACAAGACAAGGCCAAACACATTTATCATTAAAGATGATTAAAGAAATGGTAGGTGGCCATAAAATTCACCCACCTCCAGCCAAACAAGGAACAAAAAACAAGTAATTAGAGTCCCCATCCCCTTCACGCCAAGCATAGTACAATAATGATCAAAAGAGAGAGGAAAAGTCAGTGGGGGCAACATTAAATTTACCCTCAAAATTAGCAATTAAAACAACCCATGTGTAAAGGATTGGTTGGCCAAGTTATTGTGTGGTGGTGAAGGCTTTATTTAATTATTTAACATGAACACCACTTCTAAATAGTGGCACTACCAATCAAAACAAGAACCTCCTCTTTTCGTAAATTGAGGCTCGGTCTATGGAGGTGACCAAGAAAACAATAGAATATTTTAACGATAATTAATAATGATATATTTAAGAATAAACACTAAAATAATTAAATAATCATCATTCGGAAATTAAAATAATATTCTTATTTTACAAATTAAAATAATTATTAATCCTAATCATAATGGTCAGCAATCAAGCTCAACAATTAAAAATAATAATAGCCAAAGATCGACAATTCATAATAATTATTATTATATGGATATTCCTTTTAACCAGACATGCCCTAACAACACCACACCGCTAATCAAGCCACCCTCTGTGGATTCGAGAACATAATTTTCCTTTAATAGGGTAATCGTAAAGGACACTATAGAGGAATTCCACTAGAAGCATTGACAAAGACACGGGAGACAAGATGGGGAGGAAGGATGCTAATCCTTCCCTGTGAAAAGGTCAAAGTAAACTAACGAATAATGAGAGCACTCAATAACTTTCGACGTTTAGCAATAGTGTCAACGAAGCAAGAATTTGGGTAAACACCAAACGGGCATTACATTCTCCTCCCCTTAAGAAAGCATCATCCTCGATGCGACATAACATTGAAGGAAGGAAAGGTAGTATGTAGTGCCCACTTCCCTTTGACACCATTTTGATACTAATCATGATACTACTGATTATATTATGGACATGATTATGGACTTTATTATAGTATGATGTTAGATGTTAGATCATGGATTATTATTGACTTGATTCAGTTATGATGCATGATGATTATTAGAGACATTTTATATGTTGATGATGATATACTTTTTGACATGGTTATATATATGGATGTTGTTTGAACTTGTGATATTTGGATATTGTGAGTAGACCTAGAGATGGAAAATATTGGATGATGATATAGCTATTGAGTAAAATTGTAAATGATATTGTTATATTACTTTGATGTTGTTGTGATTCATATATCTAAATGATTTGGGAACTATATTTATATTATTTTGGATGTTCTTATATGGCCACGAGGCCGAAGGAGGTATTTGTGTTTTACATGTTAAAACATCACAACAAATATCAGGGGATTGGAGACCAACCACATTGGAATTCTAGATGAATTCAACAAGGTCACCATGGCAACTAGTATTTTGTTTGTGCATGTTTGTGTGTATTAGGGATTCCCATGGGGGGATCACCTTTAAATGTATGACAAGGGGTTTTATGTATTTGTCTTTTATTTGACCCTTTTGTTTAATGTTGCATGTGTTTATTTTGTGATGGATTTTCCCCTTTCTTTATTTATTAAATGGTGTGTAATTTGGTGAGTAATCACATTTTTAAGTTGGTTAATTCAAATATGTCATAAGAAAGTAATTAATAGAGTTGTTGGCCAAGATTTAAAGATTAAAGATGTGTAAGTGATGTGTAAATGATGTTGAAACTTTGAGTGTGAAACACCACCTCCTTGGAAATTCGAAATTGTCCTTGGAGGCTGATTTTGGAGGCTTGTGGGACAAGTTAAACTTGTCCCATACCTCTTAAATTTAATTACCAACCATACCTATGGTTGGAGAGTTGAGATTAGACTTTTATAATGCCTTTTGAGAAGGAAAATTATAGGTTTTAATTAAACTTTTCTCACATGATTTAATTTCATTCCTTTGGGGTGTGGGTTGGATTTGAGTGTGTAAGTAAACTGTCATATTATTCACCCACCTATTTATTATGCATTGGAGAATGAAGTTGAATTTGGGGGTTGGAATTGAGGATGTGTGATGTGACATCCTACATGGACCCACCTCATTCTCTTCCCATCCCTCTTCTATAAAATTCGAACTCCTTGCCTTGTTTTGGGTTGCTTGACTTTGGAGACTTCATTCTTGGGTGAATTCTTTTCCTATTTTGGAGCTCTTGCTTTGAGAAAATTTTGGGTAGATTTATGCATGCTTGTGCTTTCCTGATTTGAATTGCTTTCATTGGGATAAAGCTTGTTGTTTCGGAACTTGGAACAACTCCATCATGGAGAGGTAGGAGCTTGACTCTTGAAATGCTCTTCTTTTATGAAAGTGTTAATGTATGAATTTTATGGCAAGTTTGTGGGTTGTTCAGTAGATGGCCTAGGAATGGTGTAAGAGAAGACTATGGGGTTATTTTGTGGGAGGTAGAAGTGTGTTTTAGGGATGTATAAGAGTGGAGAGAGTTGGGATTTGGGTTCCACCTTATAAATAAATAGCTTGGATTTATTTACTTGTTATGGGGTGCCATAAGAGGTTGGGAGGCATAAGGAAATGTGAGGAATATAGGGTACTTGGGGGAGCCATAAGGGCATGTCAAGGATTTGAAATGGATATATATATATATATATATATATATATATATATATATATATATATATATACATATTTTGGTGGTTTTTTCTAGGTGGTGATACCCATTTCCCTTTGGGAGGCATAAGAAACATCCCCCATAGTTTCTTGCTCCTTTGGCTTGCTTGAGGAAGCCTTAGTATTGTTTGTCATGTTTTAATGTAGTTGTAGAACTACATTCTATTTTGGACTGTGTTCTTATTGTGATTATGTTGCTTGTGTGGTTGTGGAAGCCTGTTGTTTCCATGAGTTGGATCACATATTTTATTGCATTGTGGTTGGGGCTCAGGGGCCAATGAATAAGGATGCTTCTCCTCTTCATTTGATGTTGGTTGGGTGGAGAGCGTTGCCTTTCCCCTACTCTTGTTGTGATCAAATTGGAAGAATGAGAAATTTACATGTTGTTGTTCTGGAGTTGAGATAAAGATAGTTTGACAGTCCCTTGTGAAATGAAATATTATTGTAACCTTTCCCACTTGAAGTGGATGAACTTGTATAAATTTGTAATAGGAAGATGTTGGAGTGTTTAGGGAAGTGTAATTTGGAATGTGAAAGAATCATACGTACTTTGTATGTTGTATTTTGTAATCAAATAAAAAGGAAGTTGTAAGGGTTTCATTTGAATTAATAGAAGTAGTTTTGTCTTGTCCATATGATATTATTATGTTGGAAATCTGTTATTTAACATGCTCTATGAAATCCTTGTTTGGAAAGTGGAAAAGTGAAACATGTGAGAAGAAAATGTATTATTCTTCCCTGTATATAATATATGATTTTGGAAAGAATAATAGAAGGAATTTGTAAAGTTGTCTTTTGGAATAAATAAAGTATTGCATAACCTTCCTCAAATTTTATCACTATATTGAATTTAATCATCTAGATGTGAGTTTTAATCTCTATTTGAAAGGAAGAAATGCATATAAAGGAAGTGTAATACTCTGTCTTTTGAAATATGTGAAAATTTGAAATCAAAGATGTATTTTAGTTTTTGAATAGTTGAATTGAATCAAATAAATGTTTTAGATTATAATTGGAACATATTATAATACTTGGAAGAAGA
The DNA here is from genome assembly GCA_018340775.1 of Taxus wallichiana var. yunnanensis. Classification (NCBI taxonomy): domain Eukaryota; kingdom Viridiplantae; phylum Streptophyta; class Pinopsida; order Cupressales; family Taxaceae; genus Taxus; species Taxus wallichiana. The sequence goes on along the minus strand of CM031238.1, from coordinate 767,307,125 downwards.
AAATGACAAATAAACCCTTTAAAATTTGATCCATGTCTTGTATTTTCAAATTGGCAATTATTTAATCCAAATGCAGAGAAATCTAAAACAAATAAATAACAAACTAAACATTAATTGGGGAAATGAAGTATTTTTCCCTAAATGAATCCAATTAGACAAAAATACTTAAAGGAAATCTTTCAAAACCTAAGAAAACTGAGTTCAAAGCTTTCACAGTGTTTTGCTATCAAAATTGTAAAATTTCAAATTGGAATTCAATCAAATAGATCTACCTCACAAAATTATCCTAAATCCACCTAAGAATAATTCTCCATGTCTATTTGAAATGTTGAGAGAGGAAGAACATCAAATAACAAATTTAACATGTTAAAATTTACCAGTTTGCACTGTAAAATCCTACAAATCTTTTTCTTGAAATTGACCCGCTAAAATTTATAAAAATAAAAAATTAATGATCTTTGACTAAAGAGGACGTCGAGATATTTCCAAACATTCCTCATTTTCCCAAAACCGATCCCTCAATCAAAACTTATGGCCTTCAGAAATTTTTCTTCACTTGGCATCAAAAATAAAATAAAATTGAGAAAACATTTTCTTGGCGGGCCCGCGGGCCCGAAATTTTCCCTTAGTAATTAAAAAAAATTGGGAAAATTTTCTTAATTTTCCCGCCAACCCGTAGCCAATCAGAGGCTACCACATGGCACCATGAGGTTTCTGTGGAGGGGTGGACCCCTTTTTAAGCTTAGCGCTTCTGGAAAATTTTGGGAAATTTTTTCAAATTTTCCCCGCCGCCTCACCCGGACAACCAATCAGGTGATGCCACATAGCATCACAAGGCATCGATAGAGGAGCGGGTACCTTTTTTCCTTTTTACATTTAGGAAAATTTTGGGAAAATTTTTAAAATATTTCTGCCTTCCGCTGGCCCATAGCCAATCGGGAGCCACCACGTGGCATCGCGAGGTGCCGGCTAGAGGCGCAGGTGAATGCTACCCTCTTAGCCCTTCGGGGTGTTAAAATAATTTTCTCCCCACTGCCCCACATTCCCTACACTAACTTGGGAGGTGCAACGTGTCCCTTGTGGACTTGTGGGAGCTTGGGTGCAAAGTTGGCTTTCACCCTGCATGGGATTTTTTTTTTTAAATGTCTCTCGCCCCCTGCTCTCCCCGTGCTGACTTGGGAGGGGGGTGCCACATGTCCCTAGTGTACTTGCAAACCGGTGGGTGCACGGGTACAAAGTTTTTTTTTTTCCATGCACGTGAAAATTTCCAAAAGTCTCCCATGGCCTATCGACCCACCCGTGGGGCACATTTTCACCCCTAGGCCCGCAAGCCCGCTCTTGGGGAAAATTTTCACCCCAAGGCCCTTTGCCAGCCCGTAACTTGAAAAATATGAGGATTTAGGAGGACTTATTTATATTAATGGAAAGGTGCAGAAATTTCCTATCCAATGGGAAAGGATTTAGGGAAATTTTTAAGGCATTGAGTGTGAGAAAAATAAAGTTGAACCTTTAAGCCTATTAGAGAGTGGGTACGGTGAGGAATTACCCTCTGAACCTAATTGAATCTTCTAACCTTAAATTTTGGACCTTAAGACCTCTAATAATTTTTGATAAAAGAAAAGTATTTCTAGTGGATTAGAATTATTCTAGAACCTGTTACTGACAAATTTTGTCTTGTAACCCTGTTGTAGATTCTTTTAATAAAAAAAATATTCCATAATTTTTCCTAATTAATCCTAGGTTGTTCTTGGGTCTCAAGTGGGTTGTTTTAGTGGGAGTTACACTTGGTATCAGAGCCATGGGTTCAAATCTTGGACCCTTGGGCACACTATAAAACTTGAGACATGAAATGTAAACCTATCACATGTTTAAATCTAGAAAAAACCTTGTTGAAAATTGAAAAAAAAGAAGAAAAAAGAAATACGTATATAAAAAAATTACATTACTCTGTTCAATTAAACTGCTAGAATTAAAATAAAAATAAAATAATAATTTGTTTGAACTATTGTACTTTCTTAGCGGTATTTTTTCTAAACCCGGGTAACTAAGAATGTCAAATTAAATTGATTTTGTTTTGTGAACTTCTAATGTAGTGGAAACTTGGTTCCCCTTTGAAAATGTGTTGTTTTACAAGTCCTAAATCTTGATCTAATTGTATGATGCGTTAAGCCCTTTTGAGACCCTTCCTTATTGGATTTTGTTTGAATGATAAATAGTATTGTGTGATTATTGTGGTTGGACAATAGTGATTGTGTTCTGGGGTTGATAAGAGTTAATTAGAAGTTGTTTAGAGTTTCCTTCCTTCGGTGGTTAGGAAATATGGTCTAGTTGTTAGTTTTTCATTTTGTTATCCATATGGCAAAGTGGACATTAAATTTGGTTGTCGTTTATGACCCAATCCTATGTATGTGTCCTTAGAATTGACCTCGAGGTAGAGTACCCCTATTGGTGGCCATGAAGAGCTGCAGAGTGAATTTGGTGTTAAATTTTGTGCTTTACATTTGTAATCTTGTGTTATTTTATCAAGGACTAGCATCTTATTTTATGATTGATTTGAGAACCTCTGAGGCTTTTTATTTATTTATATTTTTACAAGAATTTTCAGACTTTGCAATGTGGCTACTTAGCCCACTTTCCTTGATCACCAATATTTCTTGGATTTTACTTTGACTAGTGACTCAGAGCTCATTATTTGTTGGCTACTTAGCTAAATGTTACGTGATTCTCACTTGCATGTTGTTGAGTTGGTCCTACGTTGTTGCCTTGTGACATTTTTTGTCATATGGGGGTACACCCTAGGTGTCTTAAATTTCCTCTTAGGTGCTTAAAGTTATGCCTTGGTTATAGATGCACGGAACCTTAAGTGTTTCTAAGATCTTAGAGTGATTTTTTCATTTCTTGACCTTGCTAGTTAGAGAGTTCGTTGTGTTGTGCATTTTTGTTGGCAGTCTGTTAGCGGTGGTGGTGATTCTCTTACAATCTGGTAAGAGCTTGAACCTTGTCGGAGTAGAGGTCTTTAATTGTGGGATGATGAATTTTGTTAGGATCAGATTGCTTTGGTTGGCTGTGGATGTTAGTGGAAAAGTGTTTGTCCGGTAGTGGATTTTCTTCGATGGCATGTTAATTTTTATTAGGATTTCCTTATTTCATTATATAAAGTAGTGAATTGAGAGTTGTATGCATCTTGGTAATTATTATTAGAATTAATCCCATTCGAGTAATGTGTGTAAATTAAGTGTGTTTGTTTTCTCTCTCGACCTATAAATAAGTATACCCTTTCCTTAACTTTTTAAGTTACTATGAATAACACTCTATGACCTATTAATCTTGGATTACGTGGAGACACTTATGGATGCTTTGATTCTTTTGGACCATGACATTGGTGATGTTAGTGTAATTAGACCTTAATAAGTTAATCTCGGTGGTATTTTATAATGTGATTCTTCTTGCAAAACTGTAACTCTTGGTCGTAATGCCATGTTGAATAGATAGCTGATTGTCTTCTTACATTTGATGCTTTCTAGTGAGTATGTGGTGTTCTTATAGTTAAAATATTTCCTTTTCATTTCAATTTCTTTGTTGGTGGTATCATGTGGTAATATGGGTGTAGATTTGAAAACTTTCCTTGTCTTATCATGTGAGTAAAATGTTTTCACCAAAACAACAAACATCGTTAAACCCTAGTAGATCAGTAAAAGTAATCATGCTTCTTAATGAGCCTTGTAACTTCTTTTGAGAACTTGTAGAAACCCACTAAGAATGTTTTATGATACTTGTAATTAGTGGAAAAATCTCAAAATATTTTCATCCATGTCGGTTGATAGATTACTAGCCCTTACAAAAGTAATAATGTGTTCTCTATGATTAAATGTCCCTTGTTTCCTTAGAATTAAAAATGTGATGTGTTGATTTACCTCTCTCTCCCATAAAAGTAATAGTGTGATATGTTTACCCTTCCTTCTCATTAAATTTTTAATTAACAAGTTGACTCACCCAAACATCATAAAACTATAATTGAGGAGATTTGGCCTTGAAGCTTAACAAATAAACTGGAACATAGAAAGAGAAAATGGTCCTTGCTTTAACCTTGGTAGATTAATAGAAGAAATAAAAACCATGTAGAAGAACAGAAAGGAAAAACCTTGTCCATCTACCTACCCTAGGAGTAAAATAAATACTTTTTCTCTTTTTTGCCTTTACAGAATGGTGAGATATCATGCCCCTTAGTGGTCCTTATAACACAAACTTGTGATGTCATAATAGGAGGAAGTTTAATTAAGAAAAACGGAAAGGAATGTGCTTAGAAAATGAAACTACCACTTTTGACTTAATTAGTTGAGTTATAAAATAGGAATGATTTATGTGTATTGAGTGCAATGTTTAGTTGGACCTGTAGTTCTATCACCTACCCGGATTTGTGAAACACCTGGTGGATACTAATGTGTTCTAATTTCTTAGTACTTTCTTATTCATAGATGTATGTGTCTTTCTTTGTGGGATTTTTGAGTCATCATACCCTTATCATCCCACAGCTCGATGAGTGTGAATTGTGGCCCTTTTGGATTGAGACTTATCTCTTGTTTAAGAAGCAACCTCCTTGCGTGTTGTCTTGTCCTTGGAGACCTAAGTTATTGTAATTTTAAGGAAACATATGTTAAGGATATAAAATAACTTTGGGAAGTCTTCTTTTCTTCATATTTTCTTGGGTCACCTTGTTATTGTTGCCCCTTTTCCATTAGGATGGAAAGTGCAAGATGGTGTTATTCATTTTTGATACGATGCACCCTTGGATTATAGTTAGACCCCATGTTATTTATTCTTTTCCCTAGTGACCTTGAGTGGTCCTTGGTGTTTCTTGTGCTCTCTTTAAGGTTATTCCAAGATTGAGTAGGAAATAAGATAAATAAATCCCATTGTGTTATAATTTATGATGCCTCTTACATTGTTATGTTAGTTGCTAAGGGATATATATATATATATATATATATATATTTTTCTTCTGCTAAATGGTGGACATCTCTATATTTGGTTGGTATGGTGTGTTGATTCTTAAAAAAAAAGTGTAAAAATCAGACTATAGGAAAACTTGTGGTCTTGACTTTGCTTGTATTACCATGAAAAGTTAATTATACCATCTCGAGTTATAGAAGTGATTTCCTTGAATAGTTCCTTGATTTTAAATGTTGTTCTGATTTAGGTGACCTTGTTGACTAACCTCATCCTATGTGATCCTCAAATTGTGGGACCTTGAGTAGACTTGTTCCTTGTGCAAATTTGGTCATAGTTGATTTTTGCTAGCCTTGTCTAGATAACGAACCTTGAAATCATGACTTAAACTTAGTAGAAATTTTAACTTTTATTATTGTAGCATGTTGTATTCCTTGGGAAACTATGTGGTCATTCTCAAACTCATGGAATTCTCCTTATTATTCCTCTACTTGGTGGTTACTCTTAAGACTCTTTTGAAATCTTCATGTTATATTGTTATGTGTGGTATCTTGGTTGATAGTGTAAATTTACTCTCTAGATTTAAGTGTTCATAGACTTACATGCAGAAAGTTTAGAAATCATCCCTTGCAATCTCCCTTCTTCTATTGAATTGCATTGGACCAAACTTAGGTTCTGTAGACCCACACTTGTTTGAAGCAAGCAATCCCATAATGGAGTGATCCTTTTTCTATTGCATTTGTTCCTATCTCTCTTTCCAGTGACTTCTAGGAGGAAGTTGAGTCTAAGGGGAGGGGGATGTAGTGCCCACTTCCCTTTGACACCTTTTGATACTGATCATGATACTACTGATTATATTATGGACATGATTATGGACTTTATTATAGTATGATGTTAGATGTTAGATCATGGATTATTGTTGACTTGATTCAGTTATGATGCATGATGATTATTACAGACATTTTGGATATTAATGTTGATATACTTTTTGACAAGGATATATTATGGATGTTGTTCGTACTTGTGATATTTGGATATTGTGAGTAGACCTAGATATGGAAATTATTGGTTGATGATATAGTTTTCGATAAAATAATACATGATATTGTTAGATTGCTTTGATGTTGTTGTGATTCATATATCTAAATGATTTTGGGAATTATATTTATATTATTTTGGATGTTTTGATATGGCCACGAGGCCAAAGGAGGTATTTTTGTTTTGCAGGTTAAAATATCACAACAAACATCGGGGATTGGAGACCAACCACATTGGAATTCTAGATGAATTCAACAAGGTCACCATGGCAACTAGTATTTTTTTGTGCATGTTTGTGTGTGTTAGGGATTCCCATGGGGATCACCTTTAAATGTGACCAAGGGGTTTTATGTATTTCTTTTATTTTGGTCCCTTTTGTTTATGTTTGCATGTGTTTATTTTGTGGTGCTTTTACCCCTTTCATTAATTATTAAATGGTGTGTAAATATTGTGAGTAATCATATTGTTAAAATAAATAAATCAAATATGTCATAAGAAGGTAATTAATGAGAGTTGTTGGCCATGATTTAAAGTGTTATAAGTTATGTGTAAGTGATGTGTGAATTGACTTTTGAGTGTGAAACACTCCACCTTCTTAGAAATTGAAATTGTCCTTGGAGGCTGATTTTGGAGGCTTGTGGGACAAGTTAAACTTGTCCCATACCTCTTAAATTTAATTACCAACCATACCTATGGTTGGGGAGTTGAGATTAGAATTTTATAATGCCTTTTGAGAAGGTAAATTATAGGTTTTAATTGCACTTTTCTTACATGATTTAATTTCAGTCCTTTGGGGTGTGGGTAGGATTTGATTCTATAAGTAAACTATCATATTTTTCACTCACCTATTTATTATGCTTTGGAGAATGAAGATGACTTTTGACTTGGGGTTGAAGAGATGTGATATGGCATCTTACATGGATCTGTCTCATTCTCTTCCCTTCTCTCTTCTATAAAATTTGAATGGCTTGTCTTGTTTTGGAGTAGCTTCATTTTGGGGAGACTTCATTCTTGGGTGAATTTCTTGTTGTTTTGGGAGCTCTTGCTTGAAGGAGTTTTTGGAAGATTGTTGCATGTTTGTTCTTGGCCGATTTGGATTGCTTGCATTGGGATAAAGCTTGTTGTTTTGGAACTTGGGACAACTCCATCATGGAGAGGTAGGAGCTTGACTCTTGAAATGCTTCTCTTTTGTTTATGAAAATGTTAATGTGTGAATGTTTTGGCTTGTTTGTGGGTTGTTGGGTAGATGGCCTAGGAATGGTGTAGGAGAAGACTATGGGGTTATTTTGTGGGAGACACAAGTGTGTTCAGGGAGGTATAAGGGTGGAGGGAGTTGGGATTTGGGTTCCACCTTACAAAGAAATAGCTTGCATTTCTTTACTCATTATGGGGTGCCATAAGAGGTTGGGGAGACATAAGGAAATGTGAGGAATAAGGGGTACTTGGGGGAGGCATAAGGGCATGTCAGGGATTTGAAATGATATATATATATACATATTTTGGTGGTTTGTTCCTAGGTGGTGATACCCATTTCCCTTTGGGAGGCATAAGAAGCATCCCCATAGTTTCTTTCTCCTTTGGCTTGCTTGATGAAGCCTTTGTATTGTTTGTCATGTTTTAATGTAGTTGTAAACTACATTCTGTTTTGGATTGTGTTTTATTGTGAAAGTGTTGCTTGTGTGTTTGTGGAAGCCTGTTGTTGCCATGAGTTGGATCACATATTTTATTGCATTGTGGTTGGGGCTCGAGGGAAAATGAAGAAGGATGGCTTCTCCTCTTGATTAGATGTCTTGGTTGGGTAGAGAGCATTGCCTTTCCCCTACTCTAGTTGTGATCAAATTGGAAGAATGAGAAATCTACATGTTGCGAGTTCTAGAGCTGAGATAAAGACATTTTGACAGTCCCTTATGAAATTAAATATTTTTGTAACCTCTCCCACTTGAAGTGGATGAAATTTTATATGTTTTAAATGGAAGATGTTGTAGTGTTTATGGAATGGTAAATTGGAATGTGAAAGAATGATATGTATTTTGAAATCAAATGTAAAGGAAGTTGTAAGAGTTTCAGTTGAATTAATGGAAGTGGTTTTGTCTTTTCCATATGATATTATTCCATTGGAAATATGTGTTTAGTATGCACTATGAAATCCCTGTTTGGAAAGTGGAAAAGTGAAACATGTGAGAAGAAAATGTATTATTTTGTCTTGTATATAATATATGATTTTGGAAAGAATAAAAGAAGGATGTTACAAAGTTGTCTTTTGGAATCAATAAATGATGTATTACCTTTCTCAAATTACATAGTGGTATTGAATATGATCTTTTAAATGTAATTGAAATCTCTATTTGAAAGAAAGAAAGGCATATAAGGGAAGTGTAATACTTTGTCCTTTGAACTATGTGAAAATTGGAAATCAGATATTTATTATAGTTTTTGAACAAGTTGAATTAATTCAATTAAATGTATTACATTAGAATTGGAACATATTATAATACTTGGATGAAGAAAATGGTAAATAGAACCTTTAAAATTTTAAGTTTGTATTACATTTCAAATCAACAATTATTTAATCCCAAATGCACAGAACAAATCTACAACAAAGAAATAACAAATGAAACATTAATTTTGGGATAATAAGATCTAATCAAATTCATCTAGACATTAACACTTAAGGAATTTCTTAGAAAACTTATCAAAATCGGGCTCAAACCATTTTGCAGTCATTTTGCTGTCAAGAAATGTAAATGTTCAAATTGCAAATCAATCAGAAAAATTGAATCTTGAAATATTTCTTAAATCCACCTAAGAAAAATTCTCCATGTCTATTTGACATGATGAGAAAGGGACAAGAACAAATTGAATAGATTTAATAAGTTCGTATTTACGAGTTTACACTGTAAAATCCTATAGATCATTTTCTTGAAATTGACCCCTTAAACTTTATCAAAATAGAAACTTAATGATTCTTGAGTAAATAGGACGTCAAGATCTTTCTAGAAAGTCCTCCTTTGCCCAAAAATGAGCTATCTAGAAAAAGTTATGGCCTTATGAATTTTTTCTTCACTTGGCATAAAAAAAAAATTGGGAAAAAAAATTCTTGGCGGGCCCGAGTTTTTACCTTAGTGCTTCAAAAGTAAATTGGGAAAATTTTCCTAATTTTCCCTGCCATCCTGAGCCCAATCAAAGGCTTCCACATGGCACAAAAAGGCATTGGTGGAGGGGTGGATTTTATTTTTACTTAGCGCTTAAAAACATTTTTGAAAATTTCCTAAATTTTTCCCTCCGCCTCCGTCCCACAACCAATCAGGAGATGTCATGTGGCATCATGAGGCATTGGTAGGAAAGTGGGTCCCTTGTTTCCTTTTTGCATTATAGAATATTTTGGAAAAATTTCAAAATTTTCCCCACCGGGCAGAGCTAATCTGGAGCTGCCACGTGGCATCGCGAGCTCTTGGCGGAGGTGCGGGTAAATGTTACCCTTTCGCGCTCTTCGGGGCATTGAACTAATTTTCTCCCCACTACCCCACATTCCACGCATTGTCTTAGGAGATTCCATGTGTCCCTTGTGAAATTATAGGAGCATGGGTGCAAATTTGGATATTTTCCCCACACGGGAAGATTTTTCAAAATGTCTCTTGCTGCCCCGATCTCTCCGCGCTGACTTGGGAGGCACCACATCTCCCTTGCGGACTTACGGACTCGTGGGAGCATAGGTGCAAAGGTGGCTTTCTGTCCCTTGGGAAAATTTTCTCCCCACAGTCTACTCACCCACCCCTAGGGAAATTTTTCTCTCCGTGGCCCGTTGACCTGTCCTTGGGGCAAATTTTCACCCGTGGGCCCGAGCCCACTCTTGGAGAAAGTTTTCACCCCCAAGGCCCGCCAGCTCATAACTCAAAAAATATGTGGAGTTAGGAGGACTTCTTTATATCAATGGAAAGGTGAGGAAATTTTATATCCAATGGGTATAATTTAGGACATTTTTGAATGCATAAATTTTATGAAAAACCAAGTTGAATATTTAAGCCTCAGAGAGTTGGTATGGTGAGGAATTACCCTCTTAACCTAATTGACCTAATTGAATCTGCTAAACCTATATTTTGGACCATGTGACCTCTAATAAATGTTAGAAAAAGAAAATTATATTCTAATGAATTAGAATTATTCTAGAACTTGTTAGTGACAATGCTTTTCTTGTAACCCGGTTGTAGATTCTTTTAATCAAAAAGAAAATTATTCCATAGTTTTCCTAACTAATCCTAGGTTGTTCTTGGGTCTTAAGTGAGCTGTTTTATCGGGCATTACATGGTAAGCATCAACAAACAGATAAATAAAAATTACTCCCTATGGTTAAAAATTCAATCGTTAAAGTAAGGCCATGGGGTAGCCTTAAAAACATTTTGGCAGAATTTTTAACTTTCAATGTTTTGTGAAGATTGGAAGTTCCCTCTTATTCATTATTTCATTAGTCTCTTTCCATTTACATTATTCCTAATTCAAGTTCTTTAAAATTTCATTGTTGTAGAGTTTTAGTTTATTCATTCTTGTGGGTGCCCAACATGAACTACTATCACAACACCCTACTAGGGTCATACACAACACTAATGATTCACAAGCATAATTTTACATAATTTCATGACAAGTACCACACCACAAGAGATTAACCAAATTATGGAAGAGAACATGCACAGTCCACATAACATAATACTTGTCACACATCTATGATTGACATATAATACTCAAACAAAAGTGTACTACAACAACCTAAAATTTCCACAATTCCATAGATGAAGATTTTACATAACTCAAAACAATAGCTATAGGTACATAGTTTCAACAAGGGAATCAATGCCATATCAAAACCGGGGAATCAATGCCATATCAAAACCACCACAAAGCATATGCAACTAACATGAGTAACACATACATCACAACACCAAAATCAAAGCATTATAACAACTCTACATACCTACCGAAGCATCAATCACACACACACAAATCTCTTATGCCTCCCTCAAGTTTCCTATGCATCCCTAAATATCTTATGCCTCCATCAAGTATCTTATGCCTTCCTAAAGTATCTTATGTGTCCTTCAATCTCTTATTCCTCCCTCAAATATTAATAAATAAATAAATTTTCCTTTTCAGTCCCCAAAGAGGTCGGTTTTCCTATGGCCCTAGGAACATAGAGTCTAGACACCCTTAACCCAAGTGACATGAGAATGAATGGTTCAACAACCCGCTAGTTATTTATAACTTCTTGGGGCGTACCCCCATATAACGAAGCGGGTCCATGGGTCCCACCATGCCATGGTACATGCCATGATCCTATTCCACACATCACGACAATAGAACCAATATAGCAATCCGATTCAAATGCCAAGTGGCAAAGTATAAGCCTTGGGAAAGGCGGTAAAATTTTAAAATTTAAAAGAAGATCCAAATCCAAGCAAAACAAATGGCCAAATAGCCATAGTTAGTGCAAAAATCTACATGTTAGTACCACAAACCAAGAAAATTCCCAAAAATATACAACACAAAGCAATCAAGAAAATTGCTAGTCCTTGCAAAAAGAAAATTAAAAGTTCAATTTACAAATAAAATACATATACAAGAATAACACTTTATGATGACGATTTGGCCTTATCGGCCACCAATGGGGTACTCAAGCAAGTCACTGGCACTTGAAACATCGAGCCTCATCTCATAAAATAACATATCAATAGTACAACTATCATCATCTCTATCTGAATCATCTTGCCACCACTTCGAAAAGGATAAACATAATCATAGATACACTTAGGTTGCATCCATACAACAAGAATGAGGAGAAAGGGAAGCATAGGTCATTATCTACTAAGCCTAAGGTCATCTTGAGTTACTATACCATATTACACATCCCCTCACTCCAAACATACACTTTTACTGATTTCCCTCAAGTTCGGTTAGCGTAAGGTTCACAACATAACATGCAACTACATCACTAACACAATGGTGGTTCACACACATTAACCATAACATCTTATGCATGGTACCAATATAGGGTATATCACATACATTACATTCATGGTTTACAACACACCACATTACCACATGCTACACCCAAAGTGTAATCATTATACGATAGGGATCATATACTCACCATATGTCCCTAAATTATGACATGAATCATTACATATTACATGAATTTTACTTATGATGAGCACAATTACAACATACAATCAATCACCATATAACATGGGGACACACACATTTCTATACCAATGATAATGACATCATTATGAAGTCTAGTTCACTATAAATCAACCTTGTCATACAACACATCAACACACCCACACATCACAAATGCCAAAAGGATCCAACACTCCGAAATCAACAATCACATTTCTTTCACACACACACAACAAGACAAGTGTTTCACACTCAAATTCTCATTGAATTCCTGAAAGGGAGGAAGAATACTCTCATCTCCAACACATCAACATGCTAACAGTTACACACTAAGTGACATACACAACATGTGCACTCACAATATCACAATTATAACATAGCTCACATCACGCTTAAATCACATTACTCTTCCAATCACCGCCACCACCACCATGCAACATCATCACCACTCCAATCTATCCCAAAGGTTCGAGAGAGTGAATGTTCTCTACGATACCAAGTGTAACACCCACTAAAACACACACAAATACAATAGTGAAAAAAATCGGATAACGTTTTTCTTTGACCTACTTGGAGTTTACACGTCAACACAGGTGGCTAGAAGGGATATGATCAACTCTAAATAAGCTTGACACAATATTGACAACATAGGAAACAAGGAATCATACAACACCTATCCCAAATAAATCACTTTTCTCATCAACAAGGCACAACGAAAAATTCCAACCACAATGATACGATTCTGATTAAGAACATCCCATGGTGTAAAATGTTTTAAGGTTATGTTTTTTACTAAAAACATCTTTCAAACTTGACTTACAATTTAGAACATTCGAGCAATTAGTCTTACAAATATGAACTTATTTCTTGTATGTTAATGACTAATTAGTTCAAGATCAATTTTTCTGAAGGAGGATCATCAATTATATGTCTATAACATGCTTAATTTATTTGATAAAAATATATATTTTCCATTTCTCACAAAGTTATTTTTTCATACTTAAGCTATCGACTATTATTGTTTCCTACCTCCATTGCATGAGGTGATGCGTGCAAGCTCTAGTTGGGGGAAAAATACCATTTAGTTTTGGCACTATAACCTCCTTGTGCAAGGATCAAACGTTTAATCAATAATTAAGAGAAGATTACAAAGCACTTTGGAAGAAGTTAGGGGAAGAAGATCGAATTGGATTCATCTTTAAGATCTCATTAGTTATTAACCAGGATTTTATTGGGCTAAGAATCTATCCAAAATGATTAAAGGTTTCACTTAGGCTTCTCTTGACGAGATTGACAAAATATACAAATTATGTTTTCAATGGGTGAGATAGATTGAATGGTTTCTAATCAGTCTCCTCCTACTTATTATGACCATAATATCTTCCAAAATCTAATCATTGATTTCATCTTAAGATCATTTTAGAATTCACCATAGAAGGATAATGTTCATTAGTTTATCTAGGGTTAGCAAGGTATATATATTTTTCTTTACAAAGGATAGTTTCCTCTTTGATCACTTAAGGACTCAAATGTTATCAAGTAGATCATAGCTACATTAATTTATTCATATATACATATTTATTTTTAACCTTTATAAGGATAATATAACCATTTATTATGCTTAGAATCATTCTGTTACTATGTCAAAGAAGGGTTTTACAACACAACATTCACCCTAAGAGAAAATTTTACCGTTTCTCTCTTCTGAAAACTATACATGGTTACATCAATTCTTTACTGACATGACACACAACCCAAAAAAACAAATAAATTCTATAGAACTATGACTAGGGAACAAGAGAGTAACAACATTTGTCAAGCAACACTATACTATTCTTAGAATTTCTATAATACAATAAAATCACTCATAACAATACAAAAATAATTTTTATATTTACCACGATAACTAAACAAGTCGAGGTTTCAATAGTTATGAAAATAAATAATCCACAATAAATTATAGTAAGGCACTATCCCTTCTTCTAAAATTTCCCATGGGACCCTTTCAAGAGTTTTACCACATAAAAAGCATTCATACAAACTTCATAACAAAAACTCGATGCTATTTTGTACAAATTTTTCCCTCATCTACTCACAAAATCCATCTGCAAAAGTATTAGGTTGAGTCAGTTTGCAAGAACTGAGCATGATGAGACTACCCATTTAAACAATAAGATAGCATTTAACAATCTTGCGAAAGGAAACTTCTAATTAATGAAATGATTCAATTTATAAAACATTAGTGATTTCTTATTCATGCTAAAATTTTCATAATGCCAACAAGCGTGAAGTAATAAGTATCATTTTTAAACCTTATTTCTAAATGACATAGGTTAATACAACAAACAAGTGGGAACCATTGATATAATAATTCAAACATGAGGTGTCGAATGCATTACGATTTGAATCATGTAATCATGTAGATTATATGATTGAAATCTAATACTTGAACCATCAATCAAAATTCCATTACCTCACAAATTATATTTTAGTTACTAATGGTAACAAAAAAAACTAACCAAGATGTCAATAAGTCAAAACAAAATATCGGGTGTATTGAGATTTCAATCATATAATCATCTAGATTATATGATGGAAATCAATACCCCAAACTAACAATTAATATGAACATTTGAACATAATCTAACTTGTTCACCGATCAATATTTTTCTTGCAGATCGCTAAAGAGAAAACAACTCATTTTCGACATTAAACAATTCAAGCATCGCAGGGCGAGGTGGCTGAAATGACATATTTTCATAGTTATCAATCCAAGATCCTTCTAATCTACTTGTTTTGTTGATCAACCAAAATCACATTCAAATTAGGATAGTAAAAAAATGTGGGGTTAAAAGACCCTTTCATTATTGAAATCATTCCACTTTCCTACTAAATTTAAATTCATAGCCAAGGTATCAAATATCACATGTGCATCTATATATATATATATATATATATATATATATATATATATATATATATTCCACAGCAACCTCATAGGCATTCGACAATGAAAAGAAGGGTAATCAACATAATTCAATGAAGAGTAATAATCCACAATGAGAAAAGAAATGCAGTTTCTTTTTGTATAAGCCACCTATTTCTAGTTATGCATAAGGAATTCATTAAGTCACAAACTCCTTGAATCAACCCATTGGTAAGAGGGTTCATATATATGGGGTTTATTATAATATCGAGAATAAGTAAGTAGTATTTAAGGTTGGAAATATTCGAGCTTTAATATTCCAGTGTGACCCAATTATTTCTAGCTTATTAACATTTAATTAAACAATAATGCGATCAAGGGAATGGAGTGATTCAACCCCCTCCAAATTGAGTGAAACATCAAGCTCTTATCAATCTAAAAAAATGACTAGCCACGGGATAGTATAATATAATTTCTTCATTCATATTACAACCCACTATTTTATTTTATTTTTCAACAGCATTGATGACCCAATATAGAAAATAAAACTTATCATTATGCTCAGGACACGATTAATTCATACCATTCCTTTCAACCTTGAAGTTTAAAGATGTTGAAAAATTTCTTACTACCTTTCTATCGGGGTTTATATTGTTTTTATAAAACTTCTACCTTATAATTTATAGAGTTCCCAAATTAGCTAAGGCGTGGAATATAAATCATTCCTCCGTATGGAAGGGAAAATCTACATATTTTTACAAATAACAAAGTAGAAGGAAAACATCAAAATATATTCTACATATTGCACTTCAACAACATTTATATAAAATAAATATATACCCTTCCATATTTTAAGCCACTTTAAATATCAATCCCAAATGGATCTAAAAACCCCAAATTTCATTTGACAAAATAGCAATTTCAACAAATACCCATTTCAAGAAAAATGTTAAGGAACTATCAACCAAACATGTTGATAAACAATGTACATCTCAAACATCTACAAACCCAGTGATATTCATTAAATTAGAAGAAGAACAAGAGGAAAGAGAGTCAAAATCCCATGCTTTAGTGTGATCCATTCGAAACCCACACAAGAAGGAAATTTTCACAACTGGGTAATATCAATTTACCACAAAATTCCATAATATGAAATATACCCAGGAAAATGGTTTTCAGTAATGGGCAACACAAATCACCACTGAATATTTCAATAATTTGAAATACACCCAAGAGAATGATTTTAAGTAATGGGTAACACAAATCATCACATAATATTTCAATAATTTGAAATACACCCAAGAGAATTTGCTTTTGTAAAGGGAGACTTAAATCATCACATATTTATTTCAAAGTTTGATTTAGACAAAAGAGAGAAATTTTCACTAATAGAACAATTCATTTCATGGGATTGTAAAAAAATAGCAAAATTTTACAAGGTTAGGCTTATCATGCCTCGTTTCCAGTTTCTACCAGCCGCAAGGACACCTCCCAGACTAGCAACAACTATCCTCAGGTTGAAATTACTCTCTTCTATTGGTGGGCATCCCAACTTCATTCCAAGATCCTCTGGGAGGAAGAGGAAGGGAGGAAGAGCCAGAAAAAGGCCAAGAAAATATCTGTGACTGTATTTTTAGGAATCTCCACCCATTCTTCCACAACAACACACGCAGCCAAAGACTAAAGAAATGTGTGTTTACTCTTCAAAATCATTTATCGACAGTTTCAAAACCTTTTCAACATCCCCCATATAGAATCCTCCACTAGAGAAAATCACGTGGCTAGTCCAGTTGACATATGCAAAAAAATAATTTCCAGAGAAAATTTGCAAATCAAATAACAATTAAAATAAAAATGTAGCCAACTCCACATTTTGTGTACATACCAACAAGGCAAGTCCAAACACGTTTAAAATTAAATAGGATTAAAGAAAGAGCGGTGGCCATCAAATCCACCCAACTCTAGTGAAACAAGGAGCCAAAAACAAACAATTAGAGTCCTCATCTCCTTCACACCAAGCATGGTACATTAATGATCAAAAGAGAGAGGCAAAGTTGGTGAGGGCAACATTAAATTCACCCTTAAATTTAGAAATTAAAACAACCCATGCATGAAGGATTGGTCGGCCAAGGTGGGATGTGGTGGCTGAAGCCTTTAATTAATTATTAAACATGAACACCACTTCCAAACAAAGTGGCACCACCAACAAAACAAGTTCCTCCTCTTTTGTGCAAATTGAGGCTCATCTGCAGAAGTGACCAACAAAACAATAGAATAGTTTAACGATAATTAATAATGATATTGATAACAATCAACACTAAAATAATGAAATAATCATTGTTCGAAATTAAAATAATAATATTATTATTATTATTTTACAACTTAAAATAATTATTAATCATAATCATAATGGTCGGTAGTCAAGCTCAACAATTAAAAATAATAATAGCCAAAGATCGAAAATTCAAAATAATAATTATTATATGGATACTCCTTTTAACCGGACACGCCCTAACAACACCAAACCACCAATCAAGCCACCTCCTTGGATTTGAGAACATGATTTTCCTTTAATAGGGTAATCGTAAAGGATGTTGCGGAGGCCCTCCACTAGAAGCATCGACAAAGACACGGGGAGACAAGACAGGGAGGAAGGATTCTAATCCTTCCCTACGACAAGGTCAAAGTCAACAAACAAACAATGAGAGCACTCACAAATGTTCAAATTTTAGCAACAGTCACCAAAGCAAGAGCGGGGTAGATACCAAATGGGGCATTACAAGGTCTAAGGTGTGTCACACAAAGTCAACATTGTCAACATCAACGAGTGATTTGTACACATGTGTCACCATTCCAATGTAGGGATAAAAAAACTTTCACATAATTCAAGTCCATAGAGTAAGCCAATTTTCAAAGGAAATCGGGTCCTAGAAAGGTTGAAATTTCAATATGACACGTGGTGCGAGAGAAATGAAATTACATTGAAAAATTTGAAGGTAAATCTAGTCTAGCACTGAAAAATTTGAAGACATGCATAGACCCTTCCTATTAGTTCACCTTTTGCGGTGATCGGTCAAGGTCGACACGGTCTGGCATTTTTAGGAACATGAAGCTTTCTCATTGGCTTATGCTTCGTGCTCTGACAAGATCTTATAGCTGAAGGTGAATTGCGAAGTATGTGTGAAAATTTCTTATTGGTCTATTCTTTACGAAATTTGAGAATAGTCTCAAACTACAAAATCTGAAGACATACATGGAGCCTTCTTGTTGGATAACATTTCACGATATTCAGTCAAGGTAAGACACAATCTAACATTTTCTTCGATCGTGGATATTTCACATTGGCTTATGCTCAATGTTCTAACAATATCTTATAGATGAAGGTGAATCGTAAAGTATGTGTGGAGATTTCACATAAGTCCATGCTTCGGAAAGGTTTAAGAGCAAAGTCTAAAACTACAAAGGTACATGGAACTTTTCATTGGATCACACTTTGCAGTGAGCATAGAAAATATCAATGGTACAAGGTGGACACATGGTGAATTTCCATCATTCTTTAGGCTGATATATTCCAGCAGATCTCAAGCTCCAAAATGAGTGGAATTTGATAAAATTCATTAGGTCTCGAAAGAAGGAAAGGGTTGTCAAAAGAAAAGGGAAGCATAGATGTAAGTAAATCCCATCCCCATAGAAAACTAGAGACTAACACATGGGAAAGGAAAATAAATAAACACATATGTAGAGGAAATCTATGAGGCCAATCAAAAATTTCCATTTTTCACGTTCCTACTCATCCCAACATGAAAATATTCAAATGGCCATATCTTTCGTGTCATAGATCCAAATCATACAAAATGTAATAATTAGAAAGGTCTCATTGAGTCCTACAATTTTGCATCATATGATTTCAAGATTGATGGTGTTTTTGTGAGAAAAAGAGGAAAAACAGTTGATGCCAAGGGAAACAGTTTAAGCCAAATGCCTTTACGGATATGTGGAGTCATCTAAACACACTCTTATTTCTAACTTTTTTTTAATGTACGGTTGTTGTACGAGATGATGTCGATGCGTCGATGGTGTGGTTCACATGTGGAACCTAATGGATTTTTCATTTTTTTTCTCTTTTCCATGCAAATTGTGGGCTTATGAATAATGCAAGCAAGATTGAGACAATGAAGTGGAGCATATATAGAAAATACTATTTTGTGTGGGACAATTTAATTTGTTCTCTTCATTTCACTTGTCTTAGTGTTAACATCAAAGATTGAACTTTTACTGAGTTTGACTTCATCTTCCACTTTGATATGTATTAAATTTACATTTTGTTTCGGGATCAACAAGCTTCGGTCTTTGCATTAAGGGTCATTCAAGCTCGGCATCGAATTACATCATAGACCTATATTCAATACTATGATTCATACTTTCTCACATATGGTATCTCCTCCCACCACTGACAAGATCACCCAAGTTTTCATCTTCCCTCAATTTGTCCAACATTTCATGTTACATGCAATCATTATACATTACATTATATAACTCTCCAAACAACTAGATGATGTAGATTATATGTATCCTCATGCATCGACATACGGGTTTAGACACCAAAATTGGGTCACACTCCCCTTGGTCCCTCGATAAATAAATACCCTAAACACATCCACCTAGTCATGGCCCCCTTCACCCTAATATACTATTAAATTATTTAAATTAAATTAATTCATTATTCTCACAATATTTATTATTTAGGTACCCTAATTGGGATAATGTCCACATATCCACCTCACCCTAAAACCTATTCTTAGTAAGTTGCCATAACTAACTAAGACCTACCCAAACCATAAAAATCAATGCCTACATTCCCTCTAAACACATTCCCACCCATTAGAAGGAAGCTTCCCTACTAATCGTGGGGTAAAACAAAATGAGATCCCATAAAATCAAGGGGATCTCGCCTAGTTTAGTAAACCGAGAAATCCCACCCTAATTGATGCTACTTACCCTTAACCACCACCGTTAAGCCGAAAACGGCCGTCGGTTACCATTTAATCCCAAAAACAACCTTATTTCGAGGTTGGCACATTTTTTGAGAGATAATCACATCTTTTGAGAATAAGTGAAGAAACCAAAGCTACATGCAAGAAGAACCAACGTTAGTATACACATCAAAGCATTCATAGATGTAGTGATTCAAGCAATCATACAACCATCTACCTTCACAGGAGCATCTAGGAACGCCAACATTACATCAAGTTCATTCCAATTGATCACCCACCATTACCAACCAGGCATCAAGCTCGTACAAACAAGTAAGTTTTGTTAACCAAAGCACTTATCCATTTATCATTTGGTAGATCCTTTTACATCTGTTACTAGTTTCTGCTCTCATTTCCATCCCCCATCATTTACCTCCATGCAAACTTGACCATATTTTTATCCACACCATTACATTTCCCATACCTGGACCTTAATCACTCCTGCGTGCATACCTCGATCCATATGAATCTTGTTGTTTCCTTCAATATTCATCTAACCTCGATCTATCACCCAAAAATTTTATTAAGTTTCCTAAACCCCGACCATATCGACACTTATTACCCACAACCATCACCGGTTAGCCTAAACCGATACCGGTCATACTAGACCGACGTCAATCTCTGTGTCTTTTACCAGAAACCAAGAATAGAGCTCCTAAACTTCCACCAAATACCAAAAATTTCCTGAATCTCACCTTGACCAGTATTAGTACCCTGACCAAGACATTGACCTTCAAATTCAATCATAGCTTAACCTGTTGTGAATGAATTTGGTTATTATAGGTGAATGAGATACCTAAATCATTTTAACTACAGTAGGATTTCCTTTATTTCTCGCATTAATTTTCTTTAAATAGTGGATTGACAACCATCTAGGAAGTATCACAGTTCTCGAATCTAGCATACGCTAGGCAATCCATTGCATTTATTGTTCAACTTTAATTTGGTGGTATTGTTTTCCATTCTAGGTAGTTCCTCCAAGAAAAAAGGAAGCTCTCATGATCAGCTATGGATTCAAAAGTCATATGCACGCAACAACCTACAACCAACATTTTAACAGGTATTCCTCCTAGCCCATTACCCTTATTTGTTTTGTCAACATTTGAAGAAACACTCTAGAATTAGGTGAAACATTTTGGCACACCCGGTGGGACCCATTCGGGGTTCTTTGCATTCTTTCATTTCTAGGTGAAAATGTTGTATGTTTGTTTCTTTTCTAAAAAGTTCTTACATTAAACTTTCTCCCCTGGAATCTTCTTCTCTTCTATTGTCTAAAAGCAATCATATTTTGGTGCTTAAAATGAACATTTCTTCCCTTTCATTAGTATCACATTAGTGAAAGAGCATCCCTTCTCTTGTTCATCTATTTGTGGCATCGAATTCTACATTTTGATTTGGGTTTAAAAATCATTGCATTTCATTCTACTTTTCTGCATTAGCTCACATTAATTGAGGGCAACCTATACGCTGGAAGTCATTCCTAGCTGATGGTTGACAAAAAAATCGTAGAAAAGCACTTTCTTTCTTTTTTCTCTCTTTGAGTCTTACCCAAACATCACAAATTCAAAATATATACACATTCTTAAATAACATCTCACCTAGAAGAAGTTGTAGGTGATCACATGATCACGGCACAATAGACACCCCACTGGTTATCTCTATCCAATACCCCATCAGAGGATGGCCCGCCCCGCCATAACATACCTGAAACCTCTCCTTATAGATCTCCTTCTTCGTAGGAAGCCATCCTCACCAAAAAACTATATTCTACAGTTCATGAGTCAGTCCTTAAAATAGCATAAGCTAAACAAACATAATAGAAAAGGCACTCTTAGGATCATATTTTTCTTAGTGTTTGCTTGGCTTGTGTTTTGAGGTGAGAGGTCACACTCTTCATTTTTCTTATTTCTCCGTACATGCTCCTCATCACGGTTGGTGTATTCTAGCTTCATCCGAGTGTTCCTAGACCATATTCTCATCATTCTCGTGGATTTCGGGTTTGATTTTACATTAATTTTAACTCACAATCACATTTTTCTTCATCGTTGTTTCAATTTAACAAGAATCAGGTGTTAGCCAATGACCTGACGTTGATTACCCTCGATCGCTGTCATCAATTTTACCCAACCGATGTCGGTTCAATATTATATTTTTTAACCAACCCAAACAGAACACCTATTCCCCTTCGTTCGCTGTTTAGATTCTCTTTCACTCTTATCATATCCATTGACTTGGTAAGTCTCATTAGTATTTGGCATAACTAGAAATTTTGTCCTAATACCTTGTTTTTGACCAGCTATCCACTTTCCACGGTGGTAGCGGTGGTTACTGTGACCGAAGTCGCTTTAACCTAACGAGAATCATTTAGCTTGTGTCATTTCCCAGCTAACATTTTAACCCCAATTTACCCACTACCGCCTATTTATCCTACTACGTGTTGTCTTTCGGTGTTATTTACGTAAAGCAATCTTACCGTGTCGAGACTGCTCAAATGGTACCGATGCGTTGTAAGCAAGTGCCCTCATATTCCACACTAATTGTCAACCACTCCCACCTATCCCTTCACCACCTTAAATTTTATCACCAGCCATGGAACCTATCCAACCTATCTCTATTTCTACCAGAGACGAGTAGTTCACACAACTCCTTGACCAAAATCTTGTTGCCTTTAAGTTTTACCTTTCCCAATTGTCGACTCGAGATGCCTCAAGTCAGTTGATATACGACATGCCCGTATCTATCCCCCGAATCTCATTCCCACTCCGCATCAGCTCCATCTGCCCGTGCTACCCACATCTACCATACCCCCGGTCGTTTCGTACATTCAAGGCCCTATACCCGCTATGACTTCCACATTTGCTACATCTATTAAACCTTCCACATCCACTATACCTTCACCAACCACCGAACACAAACTCATATATCCCTATCATCTCGCATATACCTATAGCTCCACAACCACCCCGGTGTCGGTGACCCCTACCCCTTTTCAAAACATCATCCTTTCTATTCCACAATCTTTATCCCCCATTTCCACTAGGGTCACCATGACCCTTCCACCTCCATATACGTACTATATCGCAGCCCCTGTTTCATCTATTATTCACTTTGGGTACGTACCCCTATTTCACTACCTTCTTCTCAATCTACCTATACATGGCAGCACCATATACTAGAATGCCACCCTTGTTACATGCCCAACACCAACCCTCTTACGCTATAGGAGGCACCCATCCATCACAACCTACCAATGACCTAATTAAGTTAATGATGGACAAGATGTAGACATTGGAGGCATCAATTTCTAGCTCCCGCAACACTCTCACCTATGATGAGATTTGTAATGAGCCTATACATCCATCCATTCCTATCCATCCATATCCCATGCATTAGAAAACTCCTAAATTCAATGATTTCAATAGAAAAGAAGGCCCGCAAAAACATTTGTGATCTTTCAAACAAGGGTGTTATCTCGATCACCCATGACGATGCTTTACTCCTAAGAACATTTCTAATGTCTCCGACTTGACCAATGTTAGATTGGTATGGTCGGTTGCCTAGACACTCTATATTCTCATTTAATCAAGTAGCCAAAGGATTCTTAGATCACTTCTCCATTAATATCATTAAGAAGGTTACCATGACTTACCTATACTCTACGTGTCAGTATGACGATGAATCTATCACAGATTTTGTTGCTTATTGGCGTAGCTCGATAAATCAACTCACATTCCAACTACCACAAACCGAACTCATCAAACTCTTCACATGGGATTATGCTACGAATATCTCACCGACCCTATAGGTCCAAACTTTCGAACCTTTGTGAAGCATTCACCATGGCATGAAAGGTAGAGTTTCATGTCATTGAAGAGAAGAAAATTCAATTACGCAATAAGAAATCAGCATTCAATTCAAATGATACCTCTTCTTCTTGAAAACCATAGAACAATCATTCAAATGCCAAAGGGACCACTAACATAGTGGTACTCAAAGCTGGCCCACTCATCCAGTCAAATCAAAGCTAGCCCCTCGTCTAATCTCTCACCTGTTCAAACTTTTCAATTGAGACGAGAACAACGGAAATATACCCAAATTGGGGAACCTAATTCTTCTGTCTCAAAGAATATCATCAAATCTGGGGCCATCACCCTTCCTCCCGTGAAACACACACACTTGTTTTTGACCTTGTTCGCCCCCACACCCTCATGGTATAAAGAGAACGAATTATGTAATTACCATCGAGTAAAGGGTCATAGTGATGAAAATTGCATCACCTTCAAAAACATTGTCCAAGAAATGCTCAAGAAAGGCAAGCTAATCTTGGATAATCCTAACGCACCTACCAATCAAAACATACACATCTTCAAGAAACCCTTTCCTAATCATGCTCCTTCCGATCAAACTAGAGAAACCTTGACTCATGATAGTCATACCCGTGAGGTCCATGGGACTTTTAGTGATACACCGATGCTGCCAAATTACCTCATATTCCTTCCATATAGGAAATTATTTCCCGAAGCCCTCCTTCTATGATTGAACCCACCCCACATATTCCTCCACCCATAGAGGAACACCTCCTTCATCACCCTTAGAGGAGCCTTCATCGTTAATATAAAGACTATCTCGACTTTGGCTTCTCCACCTAGAGAATTGTCACCCACATTACTTCTTCAGTCCATCGAGGATACTTGTTTATCTCCTCCACCCACAGAGGAGCACCCATCATCTCCTTCATCCATCAAAGATTCAGTAGAAATGCCTTTATCTTTAGGTGACCATTCTGCATCAGTTACCCAAGATCATATAGACTTATTTTTGGCTCTCTTACCCATAAAAGTTGAAACTAAATAATTCCCCATCTCTAAGACACATTTTATGGGAATTACCATAAGGTCCTCATCAACCTCACCTACGAGACATGCCGTTCTCATGCTTACTGATCGCTTATATTTTGTGGATAGAGATTTACTTTGGGGGCGTCTTTTGCTTCCTATCTCAACTCAAATGCAGATTTCACTTATCGACACTTCCACTATCTACCGAAAAGTATTTTGGCTAATCAAACCAAACACAACCCCCTCTATCACAACTTCTCTCACGAAACCCATCATAGCTCAACACACACCCTTACCCATAACCCAACATACATCTAATCCAAACCTACACCTACATCATCTTCCTTGATTAAACCTATTACTACCTTAGGGGTCACCTCAACCACCATCCTTACTCATCCACCTATCAAACTAGATTTAGCTACATCCTCCAAGGCCAATACCAAACCTACTCGACACCCAAATAGAAGAACCAAGCCCATAGAACTCATATACTCGACTGTGCCAATCACACCTTCATCACCTTCACAATTTCCATTCGTCTTAGGACCTCAACCTCCCAAAGACGGTTAAGAAACCTCCACCCATCAATAAACCAAAAAAACAACATCCCATTCCTTCCTCGTAAACCTCTAACATACCCAAGCACGTGACATGACTTACACCCGCACCTAAAGTATCTTTACCACCCATTCCTTCAATACCATCGGTCACTTCTTCACTACCCACTACACTTAAGTCTCTATCCCCCACACCCCCTATGCGACCCGCGTCATCTACCTTTACATCACCTTCGTTATCCATGTGTGTAACTTTCCTCTTCCCCATCCACTTTTCCCTCTAGATCTCATACATCCATATCACCTTTACCCAATAAGGTGCAACCCAAAGATAAAAATCCACTACCCTCTAATAAGGTAGTCAAAATAACCACACACTATCTTGCTAGTTCATCTACCATACCCCACCCAAATAAACTTGACTAACACCCAAGACCGTGCAAGCACCCAAAACCATAGGTCTACCCACTCACCCTCCTATAAAGACCATTCGTCAATAATCAACCACACCTATGCCCAAACTCACTTTCACTTCCCATTGTGACCCATTAGTAGGTTCCTATGCCAAAATCTTAACCAACCTTCTTGAGACTTTTGTCATCACATTACTCGCCTCTTAAACCTTATGACCCTCTCAAGCCCAAACCAAAGGGGTTTGATGACACCAAAATTTTTGCCTACCATCATGTGCTAGGACACGATGTAGAGAACTGTAAGGCTTTGAAAAATGTTCTTATCTAGTTGTGCCCTCCCAAAGAAAACTTTGACAATGATGACCTTCTTGATGAGGACCCCATTTCACCAACACCCATTCCCATAGCTCTTCCCTCACTACCTACTCAACGACCCAGACCTTTACCCCCATAGCTCCTAGAACCACCTCCGAGATTTGAAATTAACATGGTTTGCATCAACGACCTTGCCAAACCTCCACCCAAATGTCGATGTGCCCATCTCATCCACAATTTCCTTCTCACCATGGGGATTTTCCCTTCATGTCTCTATAGCTTTCATGTCTCACCTACCTCACTCGATTTCCCACCTAAAATCAACATGATCCACATTGTTACCCATGCTCGAAGGAGAAAGGAAAGGAAAAGGTAACCAAAAAATTGACCAATCCTATACCCAATATACCATCTGTGCCCACACCTAAAATCACTATCCATGGTCCCACATATCCTATTTCTAGTGGGGTTACACATTGCGCCATGCTAAAACAAGTACACCAAACCCCCTCAAAATGTCTCTCTGTGTGACCTCACCCAAACCTTAGAATCCCATCATCAAGCCCTCATGGAGGTCCTTCAATCTATTAAGGTTTCACCAAATTACCCTACACATGTATCCTCCATCATCACACCCCATCATGTTGCCTCTCTCACCAAATTACCACCTTTATCCACACCTCCACCTACTCAACAAGTAGCCTCCCTTAGCTTGTCAAAGGAAGAGATCGTACCTCACCAACCCGATAACCTAGACCCAGCTCTCTTCATCTCTTTCCACATCGATGATATATGTGTACGTCATGTTATGATCGATGGGGGCGCTAGCATTAATATCATTTCCTCCCATGCATTCACTAAAATATGCATACCTAAAAATTACATGCATAAACATCCTGTCATGTGTGCGTTCATTTAATGATGCTATCACCTCTACACTAGGCATCGTCATCCTCCACATTCGTGTGGGCCCCCACGCTATTCCAAAGTTATTTTACATCTGGAGGGGGAATTTTAATATAACCTATTGCTTGATGACCTAGATTCTTTTCATGGGTTATGTCCCTTCCACTTTGCATTGTTGTGTGAAGTTCAAGCATGAAAGACACACGTATACCATTCGGTGACCCATCACCTTTCAAAAATTACAACATGCTTTACCGACCCAATGACATGCTTATACCCATTAAGGTGTCTACCTCCATGACCACTACCACTTCACCTACACCTCTGCTTACCAAGTATAACCACTACCTCAAACGCACATGCCTCCTCCATTCCTACCACTACCACAACCTTCATGCCAAACCATCATCCTCCCAATCCGTTAGCTCCACCTCGGGATTGACCTCTAAAACATCATCTATTCCAGCTACCCACATACTAAACATTGATCCCTTAGAAGGCGTTTTAAATGCCTCACTGCGGGGAGTATCTCTATATAGTGTCAACACATTCCTTACTCCACAAGAATACGAAAGTCGCACCAACACTCTCGCTACGATCACCGCATAGGAGAACACCTCCTTTATGGTCCTTCTCACCTTCATA
This sequence comes from Taxus wallichiana var. yunnanensis, assembly GCA_018340775.1. Taxonomy (NCBI): domain Eukaryota; kingdom Viridiplantae; phylum Streptophyta; class Pinopsida; order Cupressales; family Taxaceae; genus Taxus; species Taxus wallichiana. The sequence goes on along the minus strand of CM031238.1, from coordinate 767,279,336 downwards.
CCAATATCACCTATGAGGGACTTGATACTACAAATCACACACGGAACCACCGTCACAAACACGCCCATTTTCCATTGACTTCCAGTCACTCACTAATTGTTGTTTCGCCCACACCTTCCCGCACCGATGTGCTTTGAAAGTTTTTAGTTTTGGCTTTTACAAGAAAGGTCGTCATATTATTATTCCATGTATTACCCACAAACATAACGACTGTAGTGGTATCAGCTTTGCTAAACCACCTACCAAGTAGACCCGCATTGAACTCATTGAGGACATCATCCCTTCTCCACCTTCTTCACCACCATCACCACCATCACCATCTTCACCGATGGATTCGATGGATCCATAATCAATTCCTCCTAACTTTTTTTTTCATAAAAACCATCTCCTCAGGGCCTATGACTTATCAAAACGAGGGTGAGGCTACCTCCTCCCTTCCCTTCTTGTGTCCTGAAATGATCAATGATGATAAACCTTCGATTAACGTGTTCAATGTCAGGATGATGAATCTATACTCACCTACCTTGGTGCATAAGACTCATATATTCATCGGTCATTACCCTCTAAGATGCAAACCATGTTGAATGAATTGACTATCGAAATCAACATTCATACTTAATATGACCCACGCATCGTAAAGATCGGTCAATCTTTAGATGTTCTTTGAACAGAAGCCATCACTTCTTTTCTCAAAGATCATAACCATGTTTTTCTTGGTCTTATGCAGATATTCTGGCATTAACCCCACCATAGTAGTCCACAATATCATAATCATTCCCGATGACAAACCTGTCAAACAAAAGTTGAGTAAAATGCACCCACACATTGCCCTTCTCTTCAAAGAAGAACTTCAACGCCTTCTTTCTGTTTCCTTTATCTTACCCATTGATTATCCTCACTAGATTTATAACATTGTCCCTATCACTAAGGCGAGAAGGGGACTCCGTATTCGCATGGATTTTGGTGACCTAAACCTAGCCCTTCCAAAATATGACTTCCCTCTACCCGATATTGACTAACTGGTTGACCTTACCGCTAGTCACGAGATGCTATCACTCATGGATGGTTTCTCGGGTTATAACCAAATCTTTCTTACCCCAGAAGATCAACACAAAACCGCATTCATCACCCCTTGGTGGACCTTCTGCTATCGAGTCATGTCTTTTGGCCTTAAAAATGTTGGTGCCACATATCAACGAAGGCTATGAATTATATCTTCCATGACATCATGCATCGTATATTGGAAGATTACGTGGATGATCTCCTTTCCAAATCCAAAGATCACTCCGAGTACCTCATCATCCTAAAAACCATCTTTGACCACCTCATTAAATATTACATTCACCTTCATCCCAAGAAGTGTGTCTTCGCGGTCCTCTCAAGAAAAATCTTGGGATTTATCATTTCCCTACATGGTATAGAAGTTGACCCTGCTAAAGTCAAGGCCATTCGGAAATTCCACCACTCACTAACCTTAGGAAACCCGGTAGCCTACAAGGTAAGTTGCAGGTCTATTTTCGTTTCATTTTACAATTCTCGATCGGTGTCAACCATTTCATCACCTTCTCAAGAAGGATGTCTCCTTTAAATGGGATGATGATTGCCACAAATATTTTGAGGCCTTAGAAAATACCTTCTTCAACCCCCCATACTCATTCCACCTAAAATGATCAACCTTTCTACCTATACATCTCAGCTACCAATCACTCTTTGGGGGCCATGCTCGCTCATCGTGATGAACAACACAAAGAGCGAGATACTTTATTACATAAGCTATAATCTTTTGGACTAAGAACCCCGATACACCCCATCCCCAAAAACTTTTCTTAGCCTTAGTTTTTGTTGCCACAAAACTCCTCCATTACTTAATCAACCATAAAACCTATGTTGTGACCAACACCGATCCCTTGCACTTCATGTATGTGAAACCTTACCAAAATCAACATGGCGCACGTTGGCTTATGCTTCTAGCTGACCTCAACCTCAAATTCATCCATCAAAATTCCATCAAGAGACAATCTATCACCGACCAATTGGCCGACACACCTATTTCAGGACCAACCCTCTAACTTTGACTTTCTGATGAGTCAATTGTTACCCTTTCCTGGACAAAACCTCGCTCACCAAATGACAATCTTCTTTGATGGTTTCAATTATTAGCGTTGGGGTGGGGCCGGTGTTATCCTCATTCCACTTGATGGTGAACCCATTCCTTTGTCTTTCAAACTTAATTTTGATTGTACAAATAATCTTGCCGAATACGAAGCACTCGTATTAGGTCTCCAAGCCGCCTATGCCCTAGATATCAAATAAATCAACATCTTTAGTGATTCTCAATTTGTAATAAATTAAGTCAATGGTGTTTACCAATGTCGTAATGAGATACAACAAGTATAAACATCATGTAGACATACTTTTGACCACCTTTAACCATTATGCCCTTCAAATTGTGGCCCCGTCCAACCAACAAATTTGTAGATTTCATGGCCTACTTGGCTTCTCAAATACCGCTTTGCCTACGGATTCTAAAATCTTTATCACCATATAACGAATCCAATCACCCTCTTATTTACCTCACGAAATTTACTCTATAGGAACCACTACACACGACTCCGAGTGACCTTTGGTATAAAAAATACTCCAACTATCTTTCTCTCTTTGTCTTACCTCCCGATCTCACCTGTAATGGACAATGTGCCTTCCTTAACAAGGTCTCTCATTATGTCATCATGGGTAGCCTCCTCTCTAAGCACGGATTTTATGGTATTCTCTTATGATGCCTCACGAGTTTTGAAATTACTTATACCATTAAGGAAGTTCATGATGCCATATGTGGAGGTCGGGTCAAGTAGTAGCCTTGTTGTTGCTAAGTGTATTCTTCACCTAGGTTATTATTGGCTGACCCTTAACCATGATTGTTGTGACTACATCAAGTGTTGTGTAAAATGCCAACAACATGCCAACCTTCATCATACACCTAGTCATGCCTTACAGGTCACCCGTGACATTTGGCCCTTCTCTTAATGGGGTTTGGATCTTATTAGAGAGATCAATCCCCATTCTTCCCAATGCCATCAATGGATCATCACCACTACCGAATACTACACAAAATGGGTGGAAGCCATACCTCTCATTTCCACAAAATTTGAGAAAATATGTGAGTTCATCAATCATCACATCATCTATCGCTTTGGTGTCCCACATCGCCTCATCACTAATAATGGAAAACAATTCAAAAATAAAACCTTGCGAAAAATTTGTGACACCTTCGGCATTCAGCTAATTTTCTCATCACCTTATTACCCACAAACCAATGGCCAAGCCGAATCCACCAACAAAACCTTGAACAAAATTCTCATGAAATGGTTAATGATCTTTGGGAAGGACTGGCATACACACATTCCTTTTCGCTTTATGGGCATACCATACTAGTATCCATACTTTCACCGTTGCTACACCCTTTTCTCTCGGTCTATGGTAAAAGATTGTTCTACCTCTCAAAGTTCAGATTCCCTCACTCTACATTTTCTCTCCATGATATGCTCATTGATGATGACGACTTTTTCAGGACCGTTCAAAGACAACTTAAGTTATTAGATGAATGTCATCTTAACGCTCTTGACCACCATCAAGTTTACTAAAAACATATCAAACGTGCCTACGATAAACGTGTCCATGAATGAACATTCCGAGTTGGTGACCTTGTCCTCAAAGAAAATCAACATGTAACTAAAGAAAAAAATGTAAATGTGGAAAATTTGCTCCTAATTGGCTTGGACCATACATCATGACCCATAATTACAGATCTGATGCTTATCGTTTATCTTCACTCAAGTATAAACCCAAACTTGAGCCCCTTATTGCCTTACACCTTTGACATGTTATACTATTGAGTTTTAGTCCTACCTCACTTTTGTCTCTTTCCATGCTCGTACCTTGAGTGCTATCTACTTCCTATGCCATCACTAATGATTAAATAAGAATCATGTTCATACTTGTCACATTTTATCTTCTCTTAAATATGTGTACGATGGAGCTGCACATAGCATGATTATCATGGATACTTTTTGTTTGTTTTTAGATGAGATCTCATGATCGTTTAACCATGCTTTCGAACAAGAATCCTAATCTTCACCGCATCCCTGTCCTTGACTTAAAATCCCTCACATGGGATCCAACTCCTTGAGTCAAACTTCCAATAAAAATATGACTCCCTCAAAAGGACATCTTCCTCTCTACAATCGCTACTATAAATAGACTACTCCCTCAAAGGAAAGCTATGTAAAGCTCTCTCAAAACTATTTTTAAAAAAATAAGAAGAAGAGAGAGAATCTGAAGCTTCCCGCATCAATCAACTTCACGAAGACGTCAAGGAGTTAATTTCCTCATACCATATAGACTTCTCATATTGATCAGTCTATCTCAAATATCAGTCAACACAGAAAGCCTTTTAGTCATGGACTTGCCCATTGTGACCTTGGATCTCTTACCCAAAGAGCATGCTACCCCATACCATATAAAAATTAACAACCTTTAACCCCTCTCACCATTCACACTCCCATTTCCTACCACCTCAAGGGACCCCTTGGAAACCATGACATTTGGTGATCATCGACTACTTTTCACCCTTATAACAATCAATCATGCAATGTCTTTAGGGCCTTATGTTCATCACCTCCTCTAAAGGAAAGACCTACTCGGTATGATCCTAACCAATCAGGTGGCTTTCTTGCCCCTATTATCTTTTAACCTTATTTATTACGTATTGATTATTTTAAACGGGACTTGGTCCTCAATGCTTACCTTTAGGTAATATTCTTCTTCCACCACAATCAAAATTACCTATACCAATTTACCCACAACTTATCCATACCTAATAGACCTAAACTCAAATCATACGTATAACATACCCACCCACACTCTTACCTCATCACATTCTTCCCTAGCTTATGGAAGAACTAGATCATCCCGAGGTCCCTTTTCACTAGGAATATGTAGGTAGCACTCGAGGGAATGGGGCCCTTGGAGGTTAGCTTGGCCACTCTCTACCCTAACTAATTGATTTTTCATTTTCCTCAAATCACATTCCACCCTACTTAGTTTCCTGTCTATATCCAAAATTGGAAATTAAATCAAACAAATAACAAATTGCTTCATTTTTTTATCATCGTCAAAACATACATTTATTATGACTACCATTTTTTTACCATCATCATGCATATATTATAAAACATCTCACAAGTGACTATATCATCATTAATCACACACATTAATGAATTACAAACTCAACCAATTTTGACTCCATCATGCCTAAACCAAAACCTAACTCAACCATGCCTAAAACCTAACTTCATCCATGCCTAAAACAAAACCTGACTCAACCATGCCTAAAACCACGACTAGACTCATCATGCCTAAAACAAAACCTGACTCAACCATGCCTAAAACCACTACCTGACTCCATCATGCCTAAAACCATGATCTGACTCCATCATGCCTAAATCCATGACTTGACTCAATCCATGCCTAACACAACTACCATAAGTCCATCTATGTATAATAATCAAATGTTATCAACACAAACACATAATGCCCATAATCATCATCATCTATATAAATACAATATCCATATACATAATTGTCAAATGTCTTTGGCACGCAAGCTAGTGTATATAATCCAGTCTCTCAAAACTCTAATATACATCCTCGCCATCTTTGGCACACAAGCCGGTATATGCTCAAAAATACAAAACTCTCGTGCAACCTCATTATCTTCGACATGCAAGCTAGTATATGATCAAAAGTATCACAACACTCGGCACGCACCCAGGTATATATCAAAAATAAAAACTATAGGAAAATTAAGGGCCATATATCGAGACATCACAGGCGAACATCCTCCATATATGTCTCACCTGTCCCCTCTACCTCCTCAGCCCCTGTCTAGCGACCTGCTAATATCTCCCCACCCATCATAGGTGGTGGTTGGTTCCTATTGGTACATCAACTAGAACTAGTGTCCATGAACTGGTGGCCTCACCCTGACCATGTCTTGGGGATCGATGGCCCCTTGTGCTCTCCACACTATGGGTGCGTGATCTAGTCCTCTCACTAGAGGCCTGTTGTGCCCTATACTTGGCATACGATAGAAAATATATCCCTTCCACCATCAGTTGGTCTTGATAGTACCTAGCCTCCTATCTCACCTCTTGTAACTTGGATACGGGCATTGTCTATGGTGGCCCCATCGGCCGCCTCGACTCTATACTGCATTTATGGGACCCTATCCTCAAAGTGCATGTGGTGGCCCCATCGCCTCTCGCACCTATGCCTATATCTTGGCCTGTAAGGCCCTAATCTGCTTCTCGTGTCATGACTAGCTGGCTCTGTAAGCCTATCACTTGTGCTGTATGGCGGCCACCTGACCATCATCACCATCTCCATCTCCACCCTAGGCCATCTGGGCCTAAATACTAGCCAACCTGTGCATACAACTCAGCCACCTCCACCTTTGAATCAAGCTGGCTAACTACCCCTACACAATCCCCAACTAGTTAATCAAGGTTGCCACCTGCCCCTATAGGGCATCTCTCTACACCGTGATAGTGGCTAAATCCGGATGCCCCGTCCTAGGTGGTACTACTAATAAATGAGCCGCCCACCACTATCTATATTTTCTGTCAATCTAGCATCATCGATTCACTAGTTTTCCACCTGCTCCTCTTACCATGTGGGTAGTGTCGATGTGGTAGAGGCAATGGCCTCTCCACGTCATCTCTCCTATACTTGCAGGATGTCCTGTAGCATCCCAAATCTGTCATCTAACCTCGTTAATGGGATCATCTCGTGCTCCCTAAGACAAAGTGCCCCTCTATCTATCTCAAAGTGGGTTGAAGGCCATCTAGCTCATCATGTATCCACCTGTATGAGGGATAACCCACATACGGTCTCCATATGATGTCCACTCTGAAAAATTCCTCTAATATCCACTGTTGTATGCTACATCATGTGTAGCCCCCGATCACTACTCTCCAATCACGGGTACCCATCACTTCTACCCCACCCGAACCAATGTCGGTGAAAATACATCTTTTCGGGACATACCCACTGGTGCACACAAACTATGTGCTCATAGGGTCGGTAGTGTAGTAAAAAAGTGCAACATAGGCTAAACCGCACAGTGCCCATACCCCTGACTCTCTGTATAATCGCACTGGGAATGCTTGTGCCTGTGCAAAATAGGTCTGATCCATCACCATGTCGTGTAAAACCCCTTAAGGGAGTGGGGAAATCTCCCACCCTATGCATCCGGTAGTGCGAAGTAGCACACTTTGCCTCCATCAGCAGCACTACTAGCCTTGTCTCTTACGGGACGAGCTAGGTACATCCCCCATAACTCAAACTAGCACTATGGAACATCATGTCTGCCATTCCCTCCCCAAATACTATTAGCATCAACTCCTTCGAGGCCTCGGAGGAGATTGAGTACACCTGCATCCCTAGTATTGGTAACCGCATGATCCTAAACACGTCCTCCAGGGTGACTGTCATCTCACCCGTCGGTAGGTGGAACGTGTTGGTCGTTGAATCCCATCTATTAATGAGAGTGACCATCAGACTCAGATTTCAAACTACATGTTGATAGCATCGAAACCCAATAAGGCCCACCTCCTCCATGTCTCACCACTCCTCAACTATCACCATGTGCACAGATCTCAAGAGTAGGGGTTGCATCATGTCTCTCATCCACACCGATCTCTCCCCTACATCTAATACAAACATCAAATTAATCTACCTTCATCATACCCATACTCACCCATGACACCTCACCTATACCCACTATCTCACCTCTTTCTTTCTTCCCAACCTACCTTCCTATCACATTTCTATCTCCCCCACCCTCACCCACTATCATTTCACCATACCTAGATTTTTACCCCGCTTGCACTAGGTTTTTCACCAACACACCCTATTCTACCCTTCCCTATCTCACCCACTCAACCTAGGGCCCTTTCGACCCCTTTTTCTCAAAAACCTGACTGGTGCTGGTTATCTCTAACTAACCTTGGTCACCCCTAAACCAACATTGGTAACCTATTTCATGACTAATACTGGTTTGACACTACCAACACCTGCCTAACCCCGACCGATGCCGGTCACTTTTGTGTTAAAACCGTGACCCCCAAAACCCTACCCTCTCAAAAAACTCCCTCTCCTGACCCTTCTACCCACCCATTCTCACCTACACTTCCCCTCAACCCCATCCCACCCCCTATTCACCCACTTACCTCTCTCCCCACTCCTATTCTACCCAATTCACCCTCCCACATTTCAAATTTCATTTCCCCCCCCAAACCCAATTTTTCACCACCTAACCTCTCACCTAATCTATCTCACAAAACACAGAAAGGGTTTGACGCTTACCTCATCATGCTCTTCGTCACAATGGTGGCATGTTCGATCGCATACCGTGGCCCGCCCGATCCCTCTCTGGCCTCTGCCATCACCAATCTGTCACCTCACCTCTAACCAATAAAATCAACCAATCTAATCTCATGGACCCACCTCTCCACTACCAATCACCCGCTACGTGGCTCACCAACTCAGTCCCCAGTCTCTCTCTCTCACTTTCCACCTTTTCTCTTTTTCACTTGTCATTTTCCCAATTCGTAAAAAGACAAATGATTTGAAAAAAACGTGGATTTTTTCTTTTTTATAACATCCCCAACCTAACCAATACCGGTTTTACCTTCACCGACATCGGTCACATGCCCTACCTTACCATGGTCGGTTACCCTATACCGGCATTGGTTACCCTTGACTCGGCATCGGTCACCCTCTCTTCCACATTGCCCACAATTTCACCCTATTACCCTACCCATCACTCTTTTTTCCCTCACCCAATGCTTACCCTAACCATTCACCTCACCCTCCTGACCTCATCATTTACTACCTAACCTCATCCTCATTTGGGGACTCATTATTTTACCCATACCTCAGCCCTACTCATGTCATGACCTGGATACTTGGACCTGGACCATCGCTAGTGACCTTTGACCCCATGTGTTCGCTATACCTTGCGACATTGTTACTTATATTATTGACCTAATGACCTTACCTTGCCTCTTTCTATGACCGTTTATCCTGACCCAACCCTCAGTGTACCAAAACATACCTAAACATTATTGCATCTAACCTGCATCATGTTTCCTAATCATATCTTATACCTTCGATATCATAATCACCTCAACCTTGTTTGGATAAACCTATCAACCTTAGAAAATGTAGAGTTTGTTTGCTCTTTAACCTGGTACCATGTTACGGTTTATACATGTGTGTGTGTTTGACTGTCACTACCTTTGACCTTGACCCATTACCTGGATTACCCGAGTGGACCTTTTTCCCTTTGTTACCATCGTTGCATGCCTTCCTCTTCATCACATTCACCTTTTATCAAACCACTCACCGATTTTTCTTTCTACCTCATCAGTTCCTAGTTTGAGAGGGATCACCTTCACCCACAAATGGGGCAGCCACATCTTATTTTTGTCGGCGTCACTTACCAATACAAGCTACACAACAAAAGGGTAAAAATGTAGACACACAAATTGGGTCACACTCCCTTGGTCCCTCGATAAATAAATACCTTAAACACATCCACTTAGTCATGGCCCCTTCAATTTACTATAATATTAATTTAATTATGTAAATTAAATTAATTCATTATCCTCACAATATTTATTATTTAATTACCCTAATTTGGATAATGTGCACATATCCACCTCACCTAGACAACTCATCTAGCCACCTCACCCTAAATATTATTCTTAGTAGGTTGCCATAACTAACTAAGACCTACCCAAACCCTAAAAATCAATGCCTAAATTCCCTCTAACCACATTCCCACTCATTAGAAGGAAGCTTCCCTACTAGTCATTGGGTTAAAACGAAATGAGATCCCATAAAATCAAGGGGATCTACCTAGTTTAGTAAACCTAGGAAGTCCCCCGCCTAACTAACGCCGTTTACCCGTAACCACCACTTTGGTTAAGTCAGAACCGTCGTCGGTTACCATTTAATCCCAAAAAAACCTTATTTCGAGGTTGGCACATTTTCTGAGAGATAATCACATCTTTTGAGAACAAGTGATGAAACCAGAGCTACATGTGTAAGCGGAACCCGCATTAGTGTACACATCGAGCATCCATAGCCAAGATACAAGCAATCACAAACCATCTACCTTCAAAGGATCATCCTAAGAAGCGCCAACACTACATCAATTTCATTCCATTTGATCACCCACCATTACCAACCAGGCATCAAGCTCATACAAACAAAGTAAGTTTTGTTAACCAAAGCACTTATCCATTTATCATTTGGTAGATCCTTTTACATCTGTTACTTGTTTTTGCTCTCATTTCCATCTCCCCATCATTTACCTCTATGCAAACTTGACCATCTTTTTATCCACACCCTTACATTTCCCATACCTGGACCTTAATCACTCTGTGCATACCTCAAATCCATATGAATCTTGTCGTTTCCGTTCCATCTTCATCTAACCTCGTATCTATCGCCTAGCCAAGTTTTATTGAGTTTGTGACCCGACCATACCGACGCTAATTACCCACAACCATTTCTAGTTAGCCTAAAAGATACCGATCATACCGGACCAACGTTGGTCTTTGTTTCTTTTACCAAAACCAATAACAAAGCTTCTAAACTTCCACCAAATACCCAAAACCACCGAATATCACCCCGCCGATATCGATTACTCGACCAAGACATTGACCTTCGATTCGGTCATAGCTTAGCTTTGTTGTGAATGAATTTTCTCATTGTAGGAAAATGACATACCTAAATCATTTTAACTATAGTAGGATTTCCTTTATTTCTCGCATTATTTTCTTTAAACAATGGATCGACAGTCATCTAAGAAGTATCACACTTCCCGGATCTAGCATACGGAAGGCATTCCACTACATATATTGTTTAAATTTTATTTAGTGTCATTATTTTCCATTCTAGGAGTTCCTCCAAGCAAAAAGGAAGATCTCATAATCAATTTGTGGATTCGAAGTCATATGTGCACAACAACCCACAACCAGCATCTTAATTGGTATTCCTCCTAGCCCATTACCCTTATTTGTTTCACAACATTCGAAGAAACGCTCTAGAATCAGTGAAACAACGGGATGGAATATTTTCCACTTTTCATCAAATTACATGCATGCATTCAACAAATTCCATGTTTACAGATTTGTTGGCTCATCACTAGATTATAATCCTTATGCTAACCAACCAAATTATAATCTTGTAACTAATCACTCGAATTATGATCTTTAAACTTAAATGTTCCCTTTTATGACCTTGTATGTGTTCTAGGATTGAAACACAGCCAAGATGTGTGCACAATAAATAATTCTACTCTCATACAAATTCTTTAAAAATGATTATGTTATTAAGAAATTCCAATTATTTCAAGGTGATCATTGTCGTAAAGTATAATTAGCAATACGATGATGGGAAACCATAATTGCTACCTTGTGTTAGTACCCAAATTTAATCTCCTTCAAAGGCCAAGCAACATCCTGGATTTGTGGGATGCTCGAGAGGCGATAGATAGTTATGTATGTTGTTTTGTAGCCGGGAAAGCATTCTATCGACCTTTTAGCACTCAAGATTTGAAAAGGAGTGGGTAGCACCTTAAGAGGATTTGATCTATCCTCATTATTTTAGGTTGTGCCTTTCAGCCAAGGTAAGAGAAGCCTTTTGCAGTTTGTTGTTTACGGAGGAGATGGATATATCCTTCCTAATGAAGTTTTTAAGGAGACCTTGAAGAAAATATGATCAATACAATAAAATCTAACTCTCACGAGTTGTCACTCTAGATAGTGGAGATTTTCTCTAGAAGAGGTTTAGGCTACTAAAGACATTGGGAATCCTTTTTTTTTTTGCATGTTTTGGTAGTAAAATTTGTGCATTTATATACACACATGAAAAACAGGGTTATTACAGGTAGGATTAATTGTTTTGAATGAATTTGGTGGGATGTGAAGCAAGATAAAGTTGATTATACCAAGTCTTTGAGAACTTTTGCAAAATGGAAGACTAAACTAGCAGAATGCCACAGAGCAACTAAAATGTTTCTTTAACTAGAATATGTGCTTCAATGGAGGCCCATATTAACACTTTTCATACAATCTATGAGATTCTAACACAAAGGCTCGAGCTAGACAACCCAACAAAACATCAAAATATGAGGCCAATCATGCATGAGGTACACCCAGAGGCTTAGAGACAATCTCTGTCAACATATAAGAGAAAAGTGATTTTAAATCGTTTATTTCACTCCCAGATGAAAGATCTTCTGAGAAATAAAATCGCAGATGCCACTAAACTATCTCAAGGATTGAGACCTGTGTGATTGAGATAGATATTGATACAAGATTGTATAAGGAACAAGAAAAATAATTCTGAGACATTCATAAGTAAAACCACATATTTTGCATAAGATCCACACAGAATAACTTGAGTTTGATTAAATTTATCAACAGGAAAGTTCCTCAAACAATCTCGAGAGATTGTCAATGGATGTGCACTTACAAACACCTTAACATGATCAAATTCAATACAAAAGAGATATACAAGCTTCTCAATTAGCTTCTCAAAAAAGGATGGGCTCTATCAAGCCTTTTGTATTAGGAAAATCAGTCTTGACCCTTCACACTCCAACCATTTACACGATAAATTTGTGCCATTTATAACATTTACAATAGATCCTTTTCCCCAAAAAATCCAAACATTGAGTTCCACCAGAGCTTGCCATGATCACGATCATGATTCCTTAATCAAATCTGCAAAAAATTTTCCAAGTGCCCGAGGGGAGATCTCTTCAAAAATATCCCGCATTCAACTCCTTCATCTAGCAAATCACTCTTCCTTCTATTCACTAACCACTTTCGCCCCTATTTTGTCCAATCTTGTTCTTTGCGTGCCCTGGGAAGAAGAAATGGAAGATCAAATTGAGCCCAAAAGTCAGATCTCACTTTAATGGTAGAAGACGTCCCCATTTTTCTCACCAAACCCAAATATCATCAGTTTTTTGCATGCCAAGGAAAGAAAAATCAGGCCGAATCTGATAGTCAGATTGCATATTAATGGTGAGAGGCATTCATAGACATTCCCACCAAACGAGGATGCCGATTAATGTTCCTCTTCATTTAGCATGCAGGAGACTCCAAGAAATGATAAAAAACCAAAAGAATACATGTCCCCAAGAGCACTAGAGTGAAAATGGTGGAAAAATCAGATATAGAGACACGGATTGCCATTGATTTTTATTTTGAATTTGAAACGTCCACATGGGAGATCCATTTTAGACTGGGCCTGCGGGGTTCCTTTTTTCCTTTTACAAATTTTGGAAAAATGTAAATTTTTCACATTTTGCTCCATGCCTCCGCCCTTGAGAAATGAGCTTGACACGTGTCCTAAGGTGGGCCCCAAAGGAACCGTAGCCAAATTTTTCCATTTCACCTCCTTTTGGAAAAGGGAAAATTTTCCAAATTTTCCCCGCAACTCCGCCCTTGAAAAATGGCCCTGAAATGTGTCCTAATATGGGTCCCATCACAACCACGCTTCCTTTTTCACTTTTAACTCCTTTTTTCCAAAAGGAAAAATTTCCATATTTCCCCCGAGAGTCCATACCTCCATCATTGAGAGAGCAAGCTTTGACTTTTCCTTTATCGGGCTTGTGGGCCATTTTGATGTTTTAATCTTTTGAATATCAGGGGGAAAAAAATCCAAGTTACCCCGATGGTCCGCTTCCCCGCCTTTGACTTGAAACAAACTTTGACCACCTTCTTTTCGGGCTTGCACGAAATTTTGAGATTTTAATCCTTTTGGTGACAAGAGGCAAAAAATCCAAGTTGCCTTTGATGGTCCGCTTCCCGCCCCTTTGACTTTTCAAACTGCCATGTGTCACTACGGCACATCTTGAGATGATCCCCAAAAGTTGAGACTTTGAATGTGCACGGGCTCGCCACGTGTCTTAGGCCCTTTAATAAATTGTTGAAAATTCTAAGGAAAGAACACCGGGTGGAGACCTCCACATGTCACTATGGCGTAAATTCAAAATCCTTAAGGCTTCAAAATGACTTCGTGGGGGCGCTTCCATTTTAGAATTTTACTCCATTATGCCAAAAGGGAAAAATATCTAACTTACCTCCGAAGACCCGCATCTCCGCAATCAGCTTCGCCACGTGTCCTCCTATAGGGTCAAAGTGAGACTTTTCTGTGCCACTTTAAAATTTGCCCTAATCAAAGCCTAGCAGGCCGTGGGGCGAGTTCAAAATTTTGCCAAAGTAGTTAAAAGAACAAGTTGAAAAAACAAACCCACTGCGCCTCATCTAATTAGAAGAAGCCACGTAAGCACCAAAAGAACCAATTATATTTGAGCAGAGCTACAAGACCAAATTTGCCCTTTTGCCAAAAAAGCAAAAAGTGATAAGTTAAAGCATTTTCCCACCATCCTCTGACCAACCAAAAGAAGCCACCGACCGCGACGAACGCCGAGGAATAAATTTAATAGGAAAAAAACACCCGTCGGACTGGTCAAAATAGAGAAAGTCACCTTCACACCCAAAACCCGATTTTTCGCTAAGGACGAAAATTCTTTCAAACAAAAACAAGAGAATCATGATTCGGGGCATCTTTTTGAACATGGATTTGGATTTTCAAATGCATACAAATATAAATCAACCATTCTCAAGTTTCCATGGTTGGGGAAAGATAGGGGAAATGGAAAAGCCTACGGATTTTGAAGAAATTAGGGCAAAGAAAGGGAAGACTCAGAGACTTCTTCAAGGAGGGACATGACAAAGGATTTTGCAAACAATTCGAAGCATTTCTAATGGAGGAAGAAGCTTCAGAACATCCACATCGAGAGATAAAACGTTTCACAACACACAGACAGAGGAAAAATAATGGCAAATGGGGAGGGACAAATCTGAGCACCAACACCTTGTTCACTTCATAGAAACTCTTCTCACAATTATGCATGTAATCAATGACATGACGAATGGTAAACTTAGAGGTTTAATCAAACATATATACTTTTCGACATTTGAACATGTGCAACTTTCCCTTCAAACTTTTCATCCATCATACTTTGCTTTCAAATATGTCTCCTCAATGACTACCTCTTAACACACCTTTCTACCGCACATGATTGACACAAATGGAAAATGCTATATACATTCCTTTTTGTAAGAAAGGTGATTTTTGCATTGGTCATAGGTTCTCCCCTGTCGGTTTCCACACCAATACACTTCTCCTTTTCCAATCTCCTTCTGCATAACTCTTCTTCCTCGTCTAATGCTCATGTCCCTTAATTTAAACTTCTTCGATATGTCCCCTTCAACGTTTCCATTGCACATTTCATGCGTGATTGCTAGTATAATATATGTTATAGAAACAATTACTACACATCAAAAAATTTGATTGTTGTAGAGCATCTCTATACTAATAATTATGTTCTAGAGTATCTCTATACTAATAATTATGTTTGTTGTGTTATATTGTATTTATTAATAAAATAAGTTGTCATTTTTAATTATAAAGTGCAGAAGTAATAATAAAACATCAACAAAACGTCAATTTTTTCACGAAACCTATTAAAGAAACAAAAACATTACTACACTGGTATAGGTGGGAGTCAAATTTAAAGCCTGCTCATAGTGGTATATTTTTAATTTCTTGTATGATATAAAGATTAGTGAAGATGATTACAACAAAACAAGTGTAAATTAATCCCCGGGAAAGAAAATTGACATTTGCTTTGGTTTCATACGCTAACTAAATTGTAATAGAGAAACGCCAGTTTTATTCGAACAAATAAATAGCAAAGAACGCCGATTTTTAAAGGTGGTCATCTATTTGTATTTCCTTCGAATGATCAGATTCCTTATGTACTTGTATTTCGTTGGAATAATCTTGTGGAAGGGGATCTTCTCTGTATTTATACCAAGAAGCACAGAAGATGAAATAGCCGAAGTTGAGGGCCTCCATCACAGACAAAAGCCAATAAAAGTAGTGAAGTCGACCGCGGTTGATATTATCGTCAAGCCAATTGGCATTGCCATTACGGCCTGTGGTATTGTGAACGAGCGTTATGAAGGCGGTATTTAAATAGCCTCCCAACGCATGCACGCATGCACGCACGCAGACACCGCTATGGCGATGCTACGCATGTTGGCAGGAACTTGCCCATAGAAAAAATCCAAATGACCCACTGCAAAAAACGCATCTGCCAGACCGTCTATACAATACTGTGGAACAAGCCAGAAGACAGAAATAGGGATCACTGCGCGGGGCTGGTCGGTTAGTCCATTTCTTCGGGCTGCGTTCTGCCTTTTCACCTCCACGAAACCAGCCACTACCAGTGATATTGTCAAAAGGACGTACCCGATTCCAATTCTCTGTAGCGGCGTGATTCCCCGGTCTTGTTTTGTTACCCGCCTGGTAAGTGGTACGAGCACCTTGTCGTAGAATGGTACCCATGTAACGACAGTAAGCATTGTGATTACGCCAATGGAAGCGGCGGGCACTTGGAAGTTGGTAAAGCCCAGACGTCAGTCCATTGAGAGGGCCTGGAATATGGTGAATGGAGATCCATCTATAATTGTATTGGTGACTGAACAAGAGAAAATTGTAAGAGTAAAGATCACCGGATTGAATTCCTCGATTACGTTGACGGAAGAGTCTGCAGGAGCGAGGCACAGAACCGTCCGCTCGGATGTCTCCTTCCGTTGGTATTGCGGCCTTGTTCATGAACCTGGTTTTCATACTAACCAATTAGTGAAAAGGAAAAATGAATGGAAATAGACATGGTAAGACATTTTCATCTGTAACTAATCAGTCGTTAAGTTTGCTTTTCGCATTGTTTTAATAACCTTTGAAAAATGTTTTGCAGATAAACAAAATTTCGTTTTTATCTATCTAGATTATAAACTAATTTTTTTATATCTTAGTGGCAGAGGAGCACAAAATCTATGGTAAGTAGTGAATTTATACGATTTTAACATGGTATTGGAGTTATATAAGGAGCGCAGGACACCCCTCCAAGCCCCTTCATCGTGGTCGAAATATTAAGATAATTTGAAATCATATATATTCAATTATTTTTTTACCAAAATGCGAGATTCTAAATGGTAGTGTTATCTCAATTTCACACCCGCCCACCCCGCCCGGCAAAATTGGATCACCCACGACCCCGTGTAGAAAGAAATTCAAAAATGGTTCCATCGTACAAGCTCATGCTTCAAATTCAATAGACAAGTTACATGCGGGGTCTACAATGGAGTAGCAGGGTCGGGGAAGGAGCAAACAGTGTCAAGGAAACCAGAGGCTCAAAGGAAAAGAAACGAAGAAGGCTCAAAGTCTTCGGGCTTTGCAAATGATTCAGAATGAGCCCCAAAATTGGCTAAGTATGGAGGAGACAGCGGAAGTTGCCAAGTGTCCAAATGGTGCTACTTCAAAGATAAATCTCAAAAGGGCGAGACCCAAATGAGTGCAGAGCCTCCACGTGTATGAGAGCCCCAAAAGTTGAACCGTCCATTGAAAAGTCTAAGAGTCAACGAAGTGTGGTAAGTGTCTCAACGACGATTTCAAGATGGGAGCTCAAGACAGAGACTCAAACTTGCGCTAGCCCTTCACGTGGCCAATGGTCAACAGAGGTCAAAAAGGATAGCAGGCCCAAAACAATTAAGTATAGAGAGCGGGCATACGACACCACGTGTCTTAACGATGCTCCTTCAAAGGTAAAATCCAAAGTGGGTTTTCAAATTAGCGCAGGCCTTCCATGTGTCTCATGTACAAAAAAAGGGACAGACTCGGGGATTGAATAGTCAAAACTAAGGCAGGCCAGTGGAAGGAGCCAAGTGTCAGCTCAGTGTTATTTTAAGAGTAAAATTTGGGGCGAGTTTCCAAATAGGCGCCAAGCCCCCACGTGTCTAGTGGTCAAACTTTTGGCTCTGCCAAGTAAAGAGGCTTAGGCAAAATACAAGGAAAATTGTAGAGCTAGCGGAAGCCGCCACGTGTCGATCCGACATGATTTTAAGAGCATAAGGAAGGGGCTAAATCTTCAAGATGCTAGGGGCTGCCACGTGGACCCGGACGGAAAGACTCTTTCAAATATTGCGCACCCGCGACCCTATTCTTCAAATGGCCATATCTTTGACTGGAAACATCTTGACACCGTCTACACCATGGAAACATAAAATATAATTATTAAAGGCTTTGGTGGGTGAAAAATTGGAAAACTTCTTCATACCATTAATGCAAAATTTATTTGCTCAATAACCAGATCAGATTTGATCTGATCTGTCATTCTTCCTCCTTCAACGCGCCGAACAAGTAATCGAGGTAGACTTGACAGATTATGGGCGGATCTGCAGCATGGGCATTAAGGGATAGTGGTTGAGCTTTCAAAGCAAGATTCAATGCGTTGGGGTGTTTGAAGCGGGATTCAAAGTTTTCCCTCCTCTCTCTCTTATTCTTCCTATATATTGTAAAGGAGGGGCATATTCAAAGGGTTGGTCATTATTTCTCCTTTGCCCCGCCTCTCTTTCTTCCTTAGGGTAGAATGCAGAGTCTAAGCCTCCTCCCATGGCTTTGTAATGGCATTTTCTTGCCTCTTTCCCACTGATGATGTATTGTGTAACATTTTGGAGCAATAAAATATGTTTCGTGATGCATCTGTCCATCCTTGGCTCATTTTTTTTCTCTTATTACCTCTCATCATTGTAGGGTATACATGTGCATACTCTTATGTTTGTTGTAGGTTCTGGGAGTTGTGCTTAATGGTTTTTGATGTGGTGTTCCATGTGAAATCTATCTCTGGTCCGTGGTGCATTCTGTCCACCCTCTCCTTTGCTCACCTCTCTCAACTTCAGACAGTTGGGTTTGTTATCATCCACTTTCTTTTCCGGTGTATCACCGCTTAGTGTAGGCTATTTCACCCTCTCTCTCTCTCTCTCTCTGTCCCATTGGAATGGCCAGATTAGGATTAGTTAGGTTCCTCCTACACTGGAGTAGCTTGTGGTAGGTAGATTAGGAAGCAAGAACCGGATTTTTCCAGAGGTCCATCTCAAGTTTTTCAAGTCCCACATCTTGAGAGATGGTCCCATGTTGTGTAATGACACCAAATGCCCCATTCCACACCCGATCCATTCGAGGGTGTTGTGATTCGCACTAACAGCTTTTGGCACACGGTGGGACAAGAGGTCTTCACTTTATTTCATAAAGTTGATGTGTTCTTGGTGAGATTCATGCTTTAGAGGCACATTCAAAGCACATTTGGCAACTCCATCGGTCAGCAACCCAATCTCTATAGTTACTGAGACCTTTTCCATCCATTTCCACCCATCTTTATTCACTTTTCTTTCCATATCTCCCATTTTTCTTCCATTTCATGAAGTTGTGCAATCATGACTTCATTCCTTTCATGGAACTCACACCTACAGCAGTGCAATCCACCTCCAATGCATTTCCCAACTCCTCCAGATCAGCATTATTATCAGATCCAAAATAATCATGCTTACCCATATGAGCATTGCCAAAACCAGTTTGGCTATGGAGCTTATCAAGAACAAGGGTATGCATACAATGACAATAGTCAAATGGAAGAAGTTAATTTGCTAGAGAAGATTCAAAAATGGAGGCTGACATGGTTCATTAAGGGCCATAGCACAAATGAAGGCATTCAAGATTGGTTGTAGGGCACCTTGTCCATGGGAAGGCCCTTTTCCAAGACATTACAGCCCTCAAGAGAAGCTTGACTTCATGGTTGAAGTTCGCCTCAACTTACATAGTGGATTGAGGACATTGAGGCTTATGAGCAAAGTGCGAGACAACCTTGTCAATGGGTAAGTCAATCACCAGCTCCCTGTCCTTCATTTTCTCTTTCTCAAGCTTTATCATTTCAGTAGTGTCAAGAGTCAAGCCCCTCAGTTGCTGCCCCAAGTGTTGATTTCTCTTCTCCATCTCTTGATCTTCCACCCCATCTCAGTTCTTCTTCCCTTTTCCCTTCCAAGCAGTCATTCCCTCCAAATAAACAAATTCCACTTCCCTCACCACCACAAACAACTGTAAAGCTGGTTGAAACCCCATCCACCCCTCCTCTTGCCTTCCCAATTCCATGTGGGGAAGAGATTCCAAAGATCAGTCAAGGAGAATAGCAAGAGGAGGAACCCAACAGAGAAGAAATGATAGAAGATCTGAAGTGTTGGGCTTCAGGTTTGGGTTTACAAAGATCCCCTTGATGGTTAAGCCAACAGAGGAGGTCAAGGTTGAAGAGCCAGTGGTGGTTGAGGCTGAGTTTGTAGCAAAAGAAGAACAAGAACAAGAAGGAGAAGATCAGCAATCTGTTTTCTCTAAATGTAGTGTCCATGATGGCACTTTTTTGAAGAGGATGTTGATCTAATCTAAGTTGCACAATTAGTCAAGAAGGAAGAATAACTGCTAGCTCAAAGTCTAGTTAAAGAGGAGCATATGGAGGTGACCAAGATAGATTCAGAGGCACTGAATCATGATCTAGTTGCACAATAAAATACAAACCCCTCTCCCTTTCAACCTCTCCAAAATTCTGATTTTTTTGAAGAGCTTGAACTCACTAGCTTCATGTTTGAAGATGAAGCTTCATATGGTGAAGATGACGAATATTTTAGGATCACCATGCAAGGGGGAGAGACCTCGGTATACTAGGACATTAGAGAGTTTGATTTACTATTAGACTCAAAAGAATGTTTCGATGAAAAGGATCCAGTTGAAATTGTAATATTTTCTCCCCCATCATTCACTCTTCAACCAAAAGAACCTATTGTCATGGCAGAAAATGCGCAAGCACAACTTGTAGTTTGTAACATGCCTCCTAAATCAAAGTTAGAATATTTTGATCTTCCAAAACTCATACTTGGTTTAGAGGAAGAGAAAGAGTATGAGGCTATCATGCCTCTCACATCACCCATCCAGAAAAATCAGCAAGAAGACTCCATTCTTGGAGTTGAAATTCAGAGCAAGGGGAAAATTCAAAGGACCAGACCTTGCCCAATTAGATACTTGGCTTCAATAGAGTTAAGGGAGAAGACAAAACTAGTCATGCCTACTTCAAGGCATGAGGATGAGTATCAAATTACCAAGGGTCATCATCAACACATCCAGGATTCTAATGCCAATCAACTTGAGGAGGTATTTTTGTTGATGTTGATACCTTAATGATTTGGGTGGAGGACCGGCTTATTGTTAGTTTTTCACTCATCCAAGAAGCCATATTCAGTGACAAATCATTTGCATGGCTGCCCCTCTTGAGAAAGGGAAGCTACTTCTCCCTGCCAGTTGCAAGATTTGTTTGAGTCCCTTTTCTCTCTGGTTAGTGTAGGAGTAGGAGTAGACTTTGTTTTTAGCAGAAGAAGTGCTTGTGCACACTCTGCATGTCTCATTTAAGGTATGTATGATTTTTTTCTTTCTACATAATTTTTGTTTATATTGCTCTAAAGGTGCATGAGGCCAGACCCTTTAGTATTCATGGCCAAAAGACCCATAGTTTCTTGTAACAATTGCTAATTTCAAAATAAAACAAATGCAAAGAAACTAATTTTTTTTTTTAGAAAGTATATTTCAAGGTAAGTTCGGGGTAACCAAGTGCAAGCAGTTGGGCTCATAGCGGCTCGGGGATCATATTTTCAAAGCAAAAGGATTAGTATCAGGATATTATTCTTGACTCCATGCCTAATGGATGCTTCAAGGCCACTTGGTCCCTTCATCTAGCAAGAAGATGTCCCCTGTGAGTCACCAATTTTTATCTCAATTTTTTCCCCTAGCAAAATTGGATCACCCACGACCCCATACAGAAAGAAATTCAGAAAATGGTTCCATTGTATGAGCCCATGCTTTAAATTCAATAGACAAGTTACAGGAAAGATCTACAATGGAGTAGTAGGGTTGGGGAAGGAGAAAACAGTCTCAAAGAAACCAAGGGCTCAAAGGAAAAGAAGGAAGAAGGCTCAAAGTCTTTGGGCTCTACAAATGATTTAGAACGAGCCCCAAAATTTGCTAAGTATGGAGGAGACTATTAGGAAATATAATGTTCACATGTTTGTGGGTGATTTCTTGAGAGGTAAATAGTAACGAGTTGATATTTACCATAACGTAAATAATAATGTTAGCTGTTAACCATATGGTTAATACGGTAAATATTGTTCATATTATAATGTTAGAAATAACAATATAATATCTCTTATAGTTTACTATTATATTGTATGTGAGTTTAGTTTTTGAACTAACTCACAAATATAGGATTTTAGGAGATATTGTAGGAAGTTGGTTTTCCTATTGATATGGCTATATAATAGCTTGTGAATGTAATTCTATAATATGATGAATAGAATATCTTTTGCTATGTTAAATATGGTGTTGTGGTCAAATTTGGTATCGAGCAAGGTGCAGTCTTGTGATGGAGGATTAAAATATGATAATGGGGCAATGTTATAGTCCATAAAGTTGCCTCAGATCTATGAGTAGCACAAGGAAACTTTATAGATAAATTTTCCTGAGTGGTGAGTGATTAATTTATATCTTAGAGGTCATTTTAGTGAATAGATATTTTTGTGCATCGATGCTTCAGCTGTGTATGTTCTGTTTCTAATTTATGCATGCACACTATCAGTTATACATGTCCTAGTTCATGACTTCTCTCTCACTGAGTGTTTGATTAGTGTTCTTTCTTTGGAATTATCACCTTCAACAAGCCAAGGTGTATTCATTCTTCTGCTACATGTAGACCTGACACATACTTCTCCACAGTCATTATGTGCATCTTTATTAATTCTAAGAGATCACTCAATCAATTGGTAAATGTGCATATAAACGTTTGCAAGAGTACGTATTTCTTCATATGTGTGTAATTGACAAGTCTTCATGGCCAAGCTTAGAAATATAAGGCACCATCTGAACCTCCCAAACAAAGATCACTATGGTCCTGTGACAACCACAGTAGATGTTCACCCAGTCGAGCCACCAACATTGGCCACAGCTCCATGCCCACTACCACCAAAGCTCCGGACATGTGTCTTCCACGTCTTGGTCGACAGATTTGTAATGAAACATCTCAGTTCATTGATCCTCATTTTCCGTTGTTGAAGCAATCTCTGAAGTTACATTGAAACCGCCTCCTACAAGTCTTCTTCGCTGGAAATTAAAATCAAAACCACCGTTATCAAATATTCATGGTAAAATGGTATGGTTTCTATTTCTATTGTCTACTTACGTTGAATCTTCTACTACCTCGGCACGTGTCCCAAGTATCTTCATTCAAATCTCCAAGTTTTAACTTCACCGTTCATTAGCATTTTGTATAAGGCGAGTCAATAATGCCAATTGTGATTATTTGTTTGTGTCAATGTCTAGTTGGTCAAAATATTTAAAGGCATTTATGATATTGCTTTTAATATTCAAAATTCAAATAGGTGTAGAGTCTAGGGATTTAATAAATATTGTCAATTAGTCTTTCAAGTCTTGTGTCATCATATCTTATTTGTCTTTAATATCAAAATAATGGTGTCGACAAAATATGATAGTCATTCATCGTCAAATGTTAAGTGTCGTTGTCATTTTATCACTTGTAAGTCATGTTAAGTCATGTGTCAAAATTCTAGTCAAAAATTAACTCATTAGTCTTGTCAAAATAATCAGAGTCAAAGTGTCAAAAATATATTTGTGTCATTTGATTATCGTCATTTAGGTGATTGTTAAGAAAATTATCAAAAAAAAAATTTACGTCACGGACGCATTTTCGTTGTTACCCGATGTCCAAAAAATAAAGTGTTTCACATTGCGGGAGGGAGAGCAAAGAATAATCTCAATGTGGAAACATATGTGCATCATGTTCACATTTTTCTGATCTAGTAGCATGACAATGGAGGACAAAGGCATCGAGAGGTGGAGGACAACTAGCGACCTCTCGTCAGTCACCAATGATGAGGCCGCACGAAGCTGTGGTGACAGTGTGTGTGTGTGAGTTTTATTTCAGCGTTGTAGTTGATTTCAGTTGTGTGCTTCAGTTTTTAAAATTTGTAGTTTTCAATAAGTGGAAATTTCACATTGAGGGGGGAACATGATCAACATGATCCAATGTTCCATTTCTAGTTTTTCAGTTGTGTATGTGATTATTCCTATTTCCCCAATGCAAAAACATAGTAAAGAATAGATAGCACAGTGAAAGGTAGCATCATGAGTCTTGATGAGGTAGGTAATAGCAGGTCAAACGTGTTCTGTTTGTGCCTAGGTTTGTGGTTAGCCTCCTGAAAACCATTGAAGGTTGCTTAGATGTGTTCCTGCTTGAGTTCCCACATTGCTAGGTCAGATGTGTTCCCTAGAGTGACTGGTTGATAAGCAAATGATTCCTGAGTGTGTTCCCATCCTCGTCGGTCAAATGTGTTTCGAGAGTACATGGTCGATAAGAAGTTGATGTGTTTTTTCTTCTACCTTCATTTCGAGTGTGTGCCAAGATCATGAGTGTGCAGAGGCGGCAAGCTGCAAAGGAAGTGCAAATTTTTTTGTTACCATGTAAGCATTAAGGGGGGGAATGTTAGGAAATATAATGTTCACATGTTTGTGGGTGATTTACTAAGAGGTAAATAGTAACAAGTTGATATTTACCAAAAGGTAAATAATAATGTTAGTTGTTAACCTATGGTTAATACGGTAAATATTGTTAATATTATATTGTTAGAAATAACAATATAATATCTCTTATAGTTTACTATTATATTGTACGTGAGTTTAGTTGTTGAACTAACTCACAAATATAGGAGTTTAGGAGATATTGTACGAAGTTGGTTTTCCTATTGATATGGCTATATAATAGCCTGTGAATGTAATTCTATAATATGATGAATAAAATATCTTTTGTTGTTTTAAATATGGTGTTGTGCTCACAGAGACACAGTGGAAGTTGCCAAGTGTCCAAACAGCGCTACTTCAAAGATAAACCACAAAAGGGAAGAACCAAATGAGCGTGGATCCTCCACATGTCCAAAGCCAAAAACGTTGCACCGGCCGTTGAAAAGTATAAGAGTCGAGTGGAGGGTACCAAGTGTCTCAACGGTGTAATTTCAAGATGGCGGCTACAAGGCGGAGACTCAAACATGCACCATCCCTCCATGTGGCCAATGGTCAACAGAGGTTGAAAAGGAGAGCGGGCCCAAAACAACTAATTATAGAGAGTGCAGGCGGAAGGTGCCACGTGCCTTAACGACACTCCTTCAAAGGTAAAATCCAAAGCAGATTTTCAAATGAGCGTGGGCCTTCCATGTGTCCTAGGTCCAAAAAAAGGGACAAAGTCAAGGGTTGAATAGTCAAAATAGAGGTAGGCTGGTAGAAGGAGCTAAGTGTCATCTCGGTGCTATTTTAAGAGTAAAATTTGGGGTGGGTTTCAAACAAGCGCCAAGCCTCCACGTGTCTAGGGTCAAACTTTTGGCTCCCATGAGCAAAGAGACTTAGGAAAATACAACGGAAATTATGGAGCTTGCAGAAGCTGCCACATGTCATCCCAACATGATTTCAAGAGCATAAGGAAGGGGCTAAATCTTCAAGATGTGCGGGGCTGCCATGTGGACTTGATGATACGATGAGACTCTTTCAAATATTGTGTGCCCGCGACCCTAATCATCAAATGGCCATATCGACCGGAAACTCAGATTTGGGTGGGAGAAAACGTATTGACACCATCTACACCATGAAACCATAAAATATCATTCTTAATAGGCTTTAGTGGGTGAAAAATGGGAAAACATCTTCATTGCATTAATACGTAATCTATTTTCTTAAATAACCGGGTAAGATTTGATTTGATCCTCTGTTCTTCCTCCTTTAACACACCGAACAAGTAATCGATGTAGACTCGGATAGATTGTGGGTGGATCTCCATTGGGCATTAAAGGATGGTGGTTGAGCTTTCAAAGCATGATTCAATTCGTCGCGTGGGTGGTTGAAGCAGATTCAAATTCTTCCCTCCTCTCTCTCTTATTCTTCCATATATTGTAAAGGAGGGGCATATTCAAAGGGTTGGTCATTGTTTCTTCTTTGCCCCCTCTCTCTTTCTTCCTTAGGGTAGAATGCGGAGTCTAAGCCTCCTACCATGGCTCTATAATGGCATTTTATTGCCTCTTTCCCACTGATGATGTACCGTGTAACATTTTGGAGCAATAAAATCTGTTTCATGATGCATCTGTCCATCCTTGGCTCATTTTATTGTCTCTTCTTACCTCTCATCATTGCAAGGTATACTGTGCATACTCTGATGTTTGTTGCAGGTTCTGGGAGTTGTGCTTAATGGGTTTTGAAGTGGTGTTCCATGTGAAATCTATCTCTGGTCGTGGTGCATTCTATCCACCCTCTCCTCTGCTCACCTCTCTCCACTTTAGGCAGTCGATTATGTGAACATCCACTTCCTTTTTTGGTGTATCATCACTTAGTGCTCTTTCACCAGGCTCTCTCTCTCTCTCTCTCTCTCTCTCTCTCTCTCTCTCTCTCTCTCTCTCTCTTTGTCCCCTTGGAATGGTTAGATTAGGATTAGTTAGGCTCTGCCTGCACTGGAGTAGCTTGTGGTAGGTAGATTAGGAAGCAAAAATCAGCTTTCTCACGGAGGTCCATCTCGATATTTTTCAAGTCCCATGACTTGACATATGGTCCCATGTTGTGCAATCACACCGAATGCCCCATTCAAAACTTGGGCCATTCAGGGGTGGTGTGATTCGCACTAATAGGAACATGCCCGAGTCTATCGGCTTATAATGATCTTATATTTTTTTTGTTCATGGTAAAGTAAGGCTGGATCAAAGGGCAATGATAAATTCCACTTCTTGATGGATGCCACAAAGACTTGTGCAATTGCGGTGAAAGGGCTGCCCTTTGGAATCATTTGGCGATAAATGGGAGTTCCTCTAAGGAAGATCATTGTCGATATACGCACAAGAATATTACACACACCAAATCCCAAGTTCCAACTCACATTGCTTTGAAGGTAAACAATAACGGTACTTTCCATGATGACTAATGCGCAACTAGAAAAGTAATACCAATTGAAAAAACTTTGTAGGTTTTTCTTTCCTTTGAGTGTTGTTGTTCCTTCCTCTTATAACTAGTCTACCCCAAATTGCAAGGCACATGGTCTTATTGCAATTGACCCAATGAACTTGAATATAAAGACCAACAAAAGAAAAAACAATTGTTCTTTGGATGCAGCGACGCATTGTCCCAACTTTGCTTGCAAGTCAGTGCAAGGTGATGGCCTTAGTCCAGGGATGAGGGTTGTGAGAGTCCAAAGTGATGTTTCCTACAAATTAATCAAATTTTTGATTACTCGTCCAACGTCAATATTTATCAATGAATTTTCTTAAAAGATCATCTAGTGCTCATATAAACAATAAATACAATAACTAGAAGTTCTCACTCGGGCATACAAATAATAAACAATTCTATAACATATTTATATGCATCAAGAACATATGTAGTTTTGTAAATAAATATTATTATAGTTATTTGATTATGCATGATTGTTTCATAGAGTGAATGAATTCAGAGAGAATAATAGTATCTTGCTTAGAAAACTGATTGTGGGTCAATGGGCTTCACATATTTGCACATCTAAGAAATAATACTTAAAAGCAACGAAAAGTTTTAATCTGATTTTTAAAAAATAATACAATTAGAGGACAAATTACGATAAGTTTTGGCTACATGAATTAGATTATGATCAATATGAAATTCTAAAAATGGGTTGTGGTCCAATATTGCGTATGATGATGTAAAAATTGTTTTCTAGCAATCTATCAAGATTCTAATTATAAGACATATCACTAAATAAATGACAAGGCCAAGATTATATCCCGAATAAATTCGGTAAAATAGAAACGTTTAATTACTACTTAACAACTAAACTTAAGAATTTTGTAAAAACTAATCCATATAATTTTAAATTCAATTAAAATACAAATGTAAATACTTTTCTCAACATACATTTGATATAATATATATTACTAACATGATAGGAGAGATGAGTTCACGGCCAAATGCTTATTACTTAAACTTGTCCTTTTCGGTAATGAGTAGCAAGAAGAAGATTCGGGGAAATAATCAACGCTAATAATATTGAATTCGGTAATGAGTAGCAAGAAGAAGATTCAGGAAATAATCAACGCTAATAATATTGAATTCGCTTCAAAGAAGGTGATCTAGGTTTCTCAAAAAAAAGTTTAATAGATTGGAAGAGCAGGGACTATAACGCCCACATATTTGACACATTAAAATACAACAAAAAAATTATCGGAATAAATTTTTTATCTTTAATTGCATGCTTTACACAACACCACATTGTAGTGACCCCATACTTCATGCAATCCATTTGCAGGATAGCAACCGACTTTTGCGCAAAGCATGCAATAATTGAGGAGAGTGAAACATCATACAACACCTTTTTTAGAGATGTCATTTCCTTGCGTATTAATCTAAGAACTTTATGTTGAGATCCCGAGGAATTAACCATGATGGAACCCAAGTAAATATTGGAAATTTGGCAATATTTGGATGGTCACAACAAGTGCATCCTGCACTCCCATAAATAAATAAACAGAGCATGTCAGGGAATGCAAATGAAATGGAATTGTTTCAAATGTTACAGCTGCAACTACCTTGAAAGAAATGTATTTAAAATGTCGAAACATAGTCAAAGCACATATACTGGTTGACAAAATGCCTCGAAGAGCTATGATATCATCAATGTCATTTGTAAAATTTTTGCAAAATGGATTCTTGGAAGAGGAATAAAATAAATTTCAACGAAATTATTTTCACCACGATCAACACCAAGGTAAAAATCCCCTAGCTGATGTCTCCAGCAAGCGTCGAAAAAAAAGGTATGGACTTTCCCTTTTCTCTTGTACAGAATTTCGCTTTCATAAATTCTTACATTTGGAAATTAAATTTTAATTATTAGGAAATGTAACTCAAACCAATGATAAAACCTTACTTCATTTTTCTCGAGAGAGTGTGGCTTCGAGGGCCAAGACTATCGTTGCGATCGGAAGTTTCGAGGGATGTTGACCAAATATTGACTTTGTTAGAAGCTGGTACAAGAGGGAGGGGAAATGCAATCTAGAGGTTCAAGCCCTCTCAGGGAATGGCTTCCTATTCTGTTTCCAGAGAGGGTCTGATCTACAAAGGGTGCTTCTTTGTTCGCCCTGGGTTTATGGGAAGGCTTCCCTTAGCCTTTGCAGATGGCAACTGGGTTTTGAGAAGAACACTTTCGAGGAGCTCCCAGTTTGGATTCAACTTCATGGATTACCATTGGAGTTTTGGGAGCCGGAGGCTCTTCTCGGTGTTGCAAGAGCTTTGGGGTTTCTTATTGCAATTGATCCTACTACTAAGGCACGATCGAGACTTGTTAGCGTTAGACTCTGCATCAATGTACAGGAGGGATAAAAAATTCCTTTCAAAATCTGTCTATTTACCCCTGAGACCATGTGCGAACAGGATATCATTGTGGAGAAATCGCAAATCTTCTGTGATAGATGTCGAAGAGTCTGCCACAAAGTTAAAACGTGGTGTAACGGTAAGAGGTTGGGCTATGAGGAGCATGAACGCAAAGGTGAATGGTGTTCGATGGCACAAATTGGTGATGAAAGTAAGGATGATCAGTCCAGCGAGGCAGATGAGTCAGGGGAGGAAGATGTAGACATTGTGGTGTGCACGTAGAACAGGTCGAATGTAAAATAGAAAGGATAGCATGGAGGAGGACGTTGAAGACCTGAAAGGCTTTCCTGATTTAAAACCGGTGGGGCTCCAGGTTTCTTGTGCAACATAGAAGGGAGCGGTGGAGGCGGGTCAGCTGGTGGTTGACCTTGATTTTATGAATGGCGGGGCCGAGGGGAATGGATTGAGGTCCTTCCTAGAAAAAACACTCGTGTGACGCTAAGTATCTCATGCGGCACTGCGGGTGTGTTTCCTTGAGGAGCTAGGCCAAGATTGTTTGGAGTAGCTTTTTTGTTTGGTTGACTAGCATGGCTTTTTTGGTTCCTTTCTTTCGAGATGGTCTTGGTGTTGACACCCTTCTTGTTGTTCCTTTTCATTATTTTTGTAGGAGTGTCTTCTTGGTATTCCTTTGATTTTTCTTTTATACTGCCTGGTTATATGGTCCCCTCGAAACCATACAATTATCTAATTGAAAAAAATAAACATTAATATTAATAAAAATTATACTAATGATAATAATAAGAGTTTTTAATGTTTTATAAACCCTAATAACAATATCAATTTTAGTAGTAAGACTAATATTGATAATAATGATGATGACGATGATGACAACAATGATGGTTGTGGTAGCGATAATGGTGACAATAATGATGAGGATGATGACAGCGACAACAATGATGGTGATGATGAAAATGATTATATCGATCATGAAAATGATGACAATGATTATGATGATGATGAAAATGACAACACCGATGACGATGACATCGATTAAGATGACGATAACCACGATATTACTAATACTATTAATAAAATTATTATTATTATAATAATTTTAATAATAATAACTACATTAATATTAATAACAATAATAATAATTATACTCTTTATGATCAATAAGGGTGTATGGAATAAGGGTGGATTTCACTGGCGACAAAGATGATGATCATTATGTTTATGAAGATAAGGATGATGACGGTGATGATGATGATCACGACGATGAATACCTATGAATTACATCGGTAGGGATGCTTATTATTAATAATATTCGTTTTAAGTCACCAAATTGATAGGTTCTCATTGAGGTCATTCACGCACGGACTAAATACCCACCTTCTTTTCTTGACTTTATTTTTGGTATCATTTTATGTTTAATGTGACTCATGCGGCTGCTACTAGCATACCTATCTTATACTAATATATGTAAAATATGTCAAGAGGTATAGTTCGTAAGGAGGTTATACTTCTATGCATATTTTATATACCATGTTTTGATTTATGTTTATATAAATCTTTGTATGTAACATATGCCAAGAGATATAAACACCTTACGAACTATACCTCTCGACATATTTTACATTTATTAATATAAGATAGGTATGCTAGTAATAAAACATCAAAGACAAAGTCAATATTCTCACGAAACCTATTTAAAAACAAAAAAAAATTACTATAGTGACATATGTGGGAGTCAAATTTAAAGCTTTCTCGGAGTGGTATATTTACGCCGAAGGAATTCCCCATATGGGAAAGGCCCTTATGGACGTTTCTTCGATTGTGTTAAATTTGATAGTTTGATGACCGCTTGGAATTTTTTGTTGCTTTTAGCTTGATTGTGGCAATTTTCTAGTTGCATGCAGCGATTTGGGGTGTTGGGTGTTTTTAGCAGTTACATGTGGTTGTGTTGGGTGTAATTTTAAGTGATTTCAATCGAAAGGTAACTTGGAGAGCATGCTCAGCCGAGGCTCCCCTGTCTAAGAAAAGATCGCTTCTGAAACCATTTTGCAGTGCAATTCCTTTGATGATTTTAATTTCACTACTTCGAACAAGCCATGGTATCGCAGGATGTCTGCCAACAAAAGATTACCCTCCCTGAAATCTATTTCATCACATTCTTATTACTGTAATGGGAAGGAAAAAGTCAACCAAGATGAAATATTGGAAAGTTTTGTCGAAGCTTTCGAATGAAGTATGCAAGAATTCATCTTTGGAAACAAAATCATATTATAAGAGAATATTAAGGATTATAAGAGAATGTTTGAAAATAATGCCTCGAATTATCACATCTTGTGTAACTATGCTCAATATTTGTATGCGGTAAGTATTGTGTTATTTCCTGTGTGAAAATATGGACTTCATTTCACTTAAATTCAATCATTCTTTGTATTCTCTGTTCTCTGTGATTTAACCCCAGGAATAATCTAATCCACCCTTTATTGATGTTCATTTGAGGATTGCACCTAATCCCAGGAGGAATCATTCCAACCTTGTGAATGGAAGGACCTTGCTATTATGAAGAACCCCACACGTTTCTCGAGGGAACCAGAACCATTTTCAGGGGTTTTTGGTAGAATTGAATAAATGTAGTTTTAGTTGCATGCTTTGGGCGCTTATGTCATGCATATTGTAGTAGGTCATAGGCCTAGAATTTCGAGACGGGAAGGTCGAAGTTGTGCTGGTAAAGCCTCACCATGGACTCCAGCTTCTCATCCCACAAAGCTCGCGTGAATTTGAAACTGAGCTGAAAACAGTTGGAAACATCAAGCATCGGAATCTTGTGAGTCTGCATGGATATTCGCTAGGCAAGTCTCAATATAGGATGTTGTGTTCAATCTTATTTTACTGGAAACAGTGATCTTTCTGAGTTCTGAATTAAAATTGTTAGCCAAATTGATCTCAAAATGCAATTTCTCAAATTGGGTAATGAATTTTATCGAAGTGGGTATTAGAAATTATCCAAAATATGACTTTTACCTTCAAAATATTGAAACCTGAATCTGAATTTGAATTGGGTGGTGCAGAGTGAGGAGGATGATTAGCAATTCACATTGATTGTGTAGACATTTGAGGTAAATGGAACTTGGCTGGAATTTTTTTAATAAATTTATCGAGGCAGAGTAAGACGAGTGGATTTTGATTAGCTATATAACAGGTCAACGCTAGAGCAAGCCAACACATTCATACATAACTTGAAATTTATTCATGCTAGTAGGTGATCCTTGGAAAGAAACGGTTATAGAAGAGACTCTACCAGCCATGGAAATGTTGTAGGAATGCATGAAACTGGCCGTGAGCTGGAGCATGAATCACCAATTACATGTAATTGTACCCAACAAATAAATGGCCCTGAGGGAAGTTATATGTTGCTAAAAATAATTATACACTTTGATTGTTTTTAATTTATATTGTGGTTTGATTGGTGTCATTTCTTCATGCACCCCAATGGTCATTTAACTTCATCTATCTATTTTAAGTTAAGTTAATCCTTTTTTAACTTTTTCTAATGGTTGGTTTGAACTTAAAATGTGTATGATTAGATGAGATCATCATTAAGGTATAAAATTTCATTGTTTAGGAATTTAGCAAAGTATTTTAGAGAATCAGATAATCCTCGAACATCATGAGTCGTAAAATATAGTAGAAACACATCTGCATTGCAACAATTTTCATGATTAAAGAATTCTTGCATATATTATGTGTGTATGTAACATCCCAAATTTATTGTAAGTTAAATTAACTACGGGTAAGTCTAAACATAGACGAGATCATCATTAGATTCATTTGACTCGCGTATCAACCCATAAATGGGCATGGTATCATTGTGGATCGAATAACCACCGCACCCACCTTGATGATCCTTCCTAAAACATGATTAGGCCTTAATCATAGGTAAAACGATTCATTAATGATAGTGAATCTTTTGGTTATTTATTCCGGTTATTTTATTTTAATCGGTTTGGTCGTCTTATGTTTTGTTCGACTTTTGCAATGACCGTGATGAATACTGCCTCTATTTTATTTGACAATGCTATATCAAACCAGCTTTATGAGAATATTCAAATTATTATTATTTACGGACTTGGTGATTTTTCATTTGTTTGAATATTTTATATGGAACATGGGAATTCGAATAATTATTACGATAACATATTGTTGGCAATATGTGGACTTATATTATGATGATTAATTTTACCATTAAAGTTAGGTATCAATTAAAAAAAAAAAAAAAAAAATGCATTATTAATTTGTGAAATTATATATTTAAATCCTAAAAGGATTTGGCATGTAAATCAAAAGTTAAAAGTATAATAATAATAATATTTTAATATTTAAAATCTGAGAGTTTTGAAAGGGACACGCCTTCATCTGACACCAAGTATGTGGCATCACGGCATGCATTGATGCATGAAGCAACATTTGGAAGCCCGAAAATTCTCCATTATAGTATAGTTTCTTCATTATATTTTCTTTTATTTCTCCTTTGTCTATTTTCATTCTTCTCTTCTGGGAATACCTACGTGAGTTTTGGAGGAAGGAAGGATTCAACTTGTTGGAGTGGAAGAGTAAGAGGTTGTTGATTTTGGGTTTACTTCAGGCATGAATATCTTCTCCCTTCTCTATAGCATTATTTGTAAATAATGAGGAAATACACATTCTGTTTTAAATGGCAATTAAATGAATTTGTGGACAGCTTCTGATTTAATTGCTTGGAAATGAAATCTAAAAAGGAAATTGATGGATTATGTATTCTCTTAAGTTTCCTTTGTGTGGTTTTAGCTAAACCTAGAAAAAAAAATGCAGATGGGTGTTCCTAATCAATTTTTATTTTATTTTATTTTCTATTTAAATTTGATTTTGAAACCCAAATTGATTTTAGCTCTGGGTTTTATTACAGTCAAACAATAATTTATTTGTATGAGCAAAGCGATTTCTGGGTAGTGTGAAAAATGTTTTTACTAGGTATTTCATCATTTTTCCTGATATATTTGCTTCGGATTCTAATAATTTCTAAATAGAAAAGAAATTAATGTTGGAATGAACTGATTTGGATATGTACAAGTTGATTTTCCTATAGGTATAATTTTATTACCTGATTGAAAAATAAATTAGTGTTAACAGTCTATGTAAGATGACTTAGTTTTTCTTAAAGGATTTCATTACTGGAAGTGTTAGAAACTTATTGTTGTTATTCTATGCAAATAGACTTCAAAATTATCATCTTGTGGTATGTGGGTCAATTTGTTTTGTTGATCTGTCGGTTACCTGAAAGAACATGTTAAAATGATTTAATAGAGGTGTTTTTACACTGTTTAGTTGGATTGTTTATTGTTTAGTATTATGTGTGTGTGATTGTTGTATATAAATATATATGTATGTATGTATTTTGATTGTTTGGAATAAAGTTATTGTGTGTTTTATAGAGCTGCTCATTACCTAGAGGGAATATGTCTAATTGGTATTTGGAAATGATGATTTCAAGATTGTTTTGTTAAGTTGTTTGTTGATTGGAAGGTAAGAAAAATAATAGTTGAATCTGTACCATGTGAAGCATGATTTGCTTGTGGTTTAATCAGAATTTGGATGTTGAATGATTATGGTTTGATTATGTCTTGATCCTTGTGATTAGAGTGAAACATGATTGCTGAAATAGAAATTGGTTGTTCTATTTGTGTACATTCATAGTTGTATCTTGATGAAAAACATGTAATAATACATTCTCCGTTGTATTACCATACGTTTGTTGATAAAATAACTTGTATATCATTTCATATTTTATTAAATAATTGCATCAGAAAATGGAGTTAATATTCATGCTAGTTCATTTTGAACTGACAACATACCACTACTACTCCAGTCTTATAAGACAATTAGCCATCACGTTCGGATATGGAAACTATGTCTTGTGAAGTTTTATCGTAGCATGGATCTAAATGAGATACTTGGATTTCAATTTGTAGAAGGATGATATCCCAGAATTTTGACTAAATTTATTGGGATCTTGGACCCATTGTTAATATTCAAACCTCACTATGTGAGAGTTACCATAATAGTTATATATTTCGCCTTAACGGCATATGTAATTTATGATTTTAATAAAGAGATGATTACCTTGTATGAAATAATATCTTAATATGAGTAAATGATAAATATTAGAAGTGAGAAATCTTACTTATCATAAATTGTTATATTTATTTATTTGATATTTGTCAATGTATGAAGCCAATAATTGGGCAATTATTGTAACAATCAATTGTCTTTAATTTCTAAATTAAATAAGCTATTTAGTGGCATAGCTAATCGAAGGAATAATTAAATATACATGTTTTAATATATATTTAATTCGGCCTTTTGGTAAACTTGGTATTAATATGATAAGATTGTAAATCCTGTTGTATAGAGAATGGAAGAGTATCATTGTAAAAGGTAATTTAAGGTTAAAAAACAAGCATCAGGAAAAGAGAGACTAAATGGGATGGTAAATAGATGAAAAGATCCATTAGACTTATCTCATGATGATCCTAGTTGGCCTTTGGCATTTATCTCGATATAAACTCTTGCAAGATAGGTTAAATTGGAAATAAAGTAAATACAAACTATAAGATCTAGATAACTGTGAAAGGGATAGTTGTGAGGTGGCGGAAGACTTAAACTCATAAGACTAGTGTGTTGTCTTGAGTTTAGCCAGTAACCTGCATGGTGGAAAACTTTGGCCAAAGTAATGCATTGATGGTTGTGCATTGTCTGATCACCTAGTCCTCCAATTAAATTAAAATTTCCAGTAACCTGATCATGGGAAGTTGAACACTGAACATGAGGTAGGAAATGGTCGGATACCAAAATACGAAGTTGGAAAACTAGCTTCGTGGTAGACCCAAGGACTTTCACATGGTTCCCATGACCTAAAAAAGGTTGAGCCAAAATGCTAGTAAGCATTGTCACTCGAAGTAGTGGCGAAGGGAGATCGTGGAGATCTGGATACACCCTTCTCAGCCGCACATGGCTTACACGGATGTTATCAGATAGATCAAAAGAAAAAATTTGATTTAAAGAATTTGATTAAATAAATTTGTATGAATGCAGCTATGTAATCTATTTTTATGTATGTTTAAAAAAAAATCCCCATTTTCTAGTTCTAGTAATTTTGAGCATTACATTTTGGTATCAGAGCTAGAGGCTCAGACACTTGGACATTAATGGGACACACGTTCTAATAAAAAGTATCCTCTTTTATAAAAACAGAAACTTTGGCTAGGCTGACAACAAGAGCTAATATGGTGAGTGACAGTGGGGTAAATATTGATGACGTGCCGGATAATACAACTGCTAAGTTAGAAGAAATCCTCAACCTTTTGAATGACACCGAAACCAAGTTGTTGCCTTAGAACAACAAGGTCAGGGTGGTGAAGAAAATGAGGATCATAGGGATGATGAGCAATATGATGATCAACCCGAGCACCTGAATGAAAGGGAAAATAAGAAAGCAAGGTTGGCTATTGAGTTAGCGAGGGACATTAAAAGAATAACCCACCTAAATTTGATGGTACAACTCTTGGGGATGGCGCTGAAAATTGGCTATCGAAATGGAAAAGTATTTTGAGATTAGGGACTTTTCAAGAGGAGACAAAAGTAGTATGGGGAGCCTACCAATTGTCCCGTGAAGCATCTTCCTGGTGGGATAACCAGAAAATGGAACTAGGAATTAATTCTTGTATGATCACGTGGGAGCAGTTTAAGGCCTACTTCCATCAAAGATGGCTACCTCAGCTATACTTTGACCAAAAGATGGCAGAATTCCAAAATATGACTCAAGGAAAGTACTCAGTTACAAGAATATTGGGAACGTTTCACTCGATTGCTGAAATATGTTCCTATGTATCAAAAGGATGAGAAGTTTAGAGTGAGAAAATTTATAATGGGATTGAATCCTAGCATTGGTGGTGAGGTAGATGTTCATGGACCTACTTGATGGAAATAGTGTTTGAAAAAGCTATCAAGCAAGAACAAAAGCTGAAGTATTTATGCCTCTAAAGAGGAAAATAGAAGGAAAATAGCAGTTTTCAAACACCAACCGCAAGTAAACCAACATGGAAAAAGGGAAACAACAAGTTCAGGCCTATCAATAAAAGAGGAATAGTGGGTAGAACTATTGTGAATAATAAAAATAATGGGCAACAAGGAACAAGTTTCAGCCAGAATAAGATTGAGAGAAAAGGACCTCTGGGTGGATGTTTTAAGTGTGGTGGCGATCATTTCACTAACAACTGTCTGCAAAGAGGACAATGGAATAACCAGCAGAAGGGATCTACTGTAGTAAATAAAGAGGGGAAACAACATAAGATTTATGCTGTAGTCCATAATAAGCAAGCAAAAAAAAAGCGACTCCCATTGAAACCTCAGGTAAGCTTTTTGGAGAACCTGTTTCTATTTTATTTGATTCGTTCAACAGAATGTTTTGTTTCATCTAAAGTAGTTGATAAACTCAAAATAAGAGTTGGGTACATGGAACACACTTGGACTGTACAATATGGAAATAATGTTGTACATAGAGTGAAGCAGTGTTTGTTTGAGGCACCACTAGAATTACCTGAGTTCACAACAAGATTAAACTTGTATGTGGCACCTCTTGGATCCTATGATGTTGTCATAGGTATAAATTGGTTAAGTCAACATAATGCAACCTTGGATTGCTTAGGAAAATGTGTAACCTGCATGATGATCAACAAAAAACAACAAGTGTTTAGGGTGTTAAAAGAGAGTTTGTCACTAGGCAGATTTCCGCCATGTAGCTGAAAAAGGAAAAGTGAAAGGGCTGCCATCTATATGCTATAAAAATATCAAATTTGGGATAGGAAATTGAGCTTGAAATTGAAGCATTTCCCATCCTAAGGGAATTTAGAGATGTGTTTCCAAATGAGTTACCCGGACTTCCACCTAAGCGTGAATTTGACTTCACAATAGAGGTCAAACCAACAATGGAACCAATTTCCAAGGCACCGTACAAAATGAAAACAACCAAATTAGTTGAATTGAAAGCTCAATTACATGAGTTGTTGTCCTTGGGTTTGATTAGACCAAGTATATCACCATGGGGTGCACCGGTAATCTTCGTGAAAAAGAAGGATGGGACCCTCAGACTTTGTATTGATTATTGAATGCTCAACAAGGTAAATGATGAAGAATCGGTACCGCTGCCCCGAATTGATGATCTATTTGATCAAATGGGGGCACAAAAGTGTTTTCCAAGATAGATCTCAGATCCAGTTATCATCAACTGAATCAAGGATGAAGATATCCATAAAACCACTTTTAGAACAAGGTATGGGCATTACGAGTTTATAGTTTTGCCCTTTGGACTAACAAATGCACCTGCCGCTTTCATGAACTTGATGAACAACATGTTTAGGGAATACTTAGACCAATTTGTACTTATCTTTCTTGATGATATATTAATATACTCCAAGAATGAGGAAGAACATGATGAACATTTAAGGATTGTGCTAGGAATTCTCAGAAAACATAAATTATATGGAAAATTATCTAAGTGTGCTTTCTATCAATACGAAGTACAATACTTAGGCCACATAATAAATAAAGAGGGAATCTCGGTGGACCCTTCAAAGATCAGTGCCATCATGGAATGGCCAAGCACCGAAGGATGTGCATGAAGTGAGAAGTTTTATGGGTCTAGCAGGCTACTATCGGAAGTTCGTAAAGGACTTTTCTAAGTTAGCGGGACCTATCACTTCTTTGCAAAAGAAGGGTAAGAAATTCATTTGGGACATCAAGTGTGAAGAAGCCTTTAAGGAGTTAAAAGGTAGACTCACAAGTGCTCCGGTGTTGAAGATTCCGGATCCAAATGGGAATTTCTCGGTGGTAACCGATGCTTCAGGGGAAGGTTTGGGTGGAGTACTACTACAAGATGGGCATGTGGTA
Source organism: Taxus wallichiana var. yunnanensis (assembly GCA_018340775.1). Taxonomy (NCBI): domain Eukaryota; kingdom Viridiplantae; phylum Streptophyta; class Pinopsida; order Cupressales; family Taxaceae; genus Taxus; species Taxus wallichiana. The sequence continues at coordinate 767,239,817 of CM031238.1, read as the reverse complement.
GCTTTTGAAAGTAGGAAGTTGAGGGTGCATGAAGTAAATTATGCACCACATGATCTTGAGCTTGTTGCGATTGTTCATGCGCTGTAGGTATGGAGGCACTATTTGCTTGGGAAACCTTTTGAACTCAAAACAGATCATCTTGGGCTCAAATACATCTTTACACAACTGAATCTAAATGCAAGGCAGTGAAGATGGCTGGAGTTCCTAGAAAATTATGACTTTGATATAAATTACATTAAAGGAAAAGAGAATAGGGTGGTTGATGCCTTAAGTCGCAGAAAGTATATTGTTGCTATAATTACATTAAGAACCCAGTTCAAAGATGAAGTCAAAAATGAGTTAACCAATGACCCCTACTACAATCATGTTAAAACAACTTTAGAAAAAGATCCGAGGGACAAAAGGTATGATGGTTTCAAGTTGGAAATAGATGGGATTCTATGTTATAATAACAAAATATATGTACCAGAGGGTAAAGAACTCAGAAATAAAGTCATGAGAGAATTTCATGATGTTCCCTACTCGGGACATCCAGGAGTAACAAAAATGATGGCGGACATCAAAAAGCAATACTTCTGGAAAAAGATGAAAAGTGATGTGATTCTTTATGTCTCACAATGCCTAGAATGTCAGCAAGTAAAGGTTGAACATTCACATCCAGCAGGATTATTATATCCTCACAATGTGCCAGAATATAAGTGGCAAGTTATAAGTATGGATTTTGTCCAAGGTCTACCTATGTCCCAAAATAAACATGATGTTATACTTGTAGTTGTAGACAAGTTAACTAAAGTGGCACATTTTATAGCAAGTAATTTAAAGGATAATTCACCCATACTGGCAAAAAGGTTTGTGCAAGAAGTTTTCGATTACATGGAGTTCCAGAAATAATAATTTCAGACAGGGACTCAAGGATGACTTCTAGATTTTGGCAGACTTTGTATGCTTGCCTTAGGGACAAAACTGAACATAAGTTCTACCTACCATCCTGAAACTGATGGTCAAACTGAAAGAGTAAATCAAGTGCTAGAAGATTTACTAAGAATGTATTGCATGGATCAACAATACAAATGGGAAGAGTATCTTCCCTTGGTTGAATTTTGCCTATAATAACACCTACCATTCTTCCATTCAGATGGCTCCTTTTGAGGCCTTATATGGTCGTAGGTGTAGAACACCAATAAGTTGGGATAATCCTGAAGATAGAGTACTAATTGGACCTGAAATGCTGTCGAAATGGAAAAATAGGTTAAATTAATCCAAGAAAGATTGAAAGAGGCCACAAATAGATAGAAAAGTTATGCAGATTTAAAAAGAATTGATAGAAAAATTTAACGTGGGAGATAAAGTTTTTCTTAGGGTCAAACCTAAAAAGAGTTCCATTTCATTTGGCAGGTCAGCCAAACTATCTCCTAGGTTTGTAGGACCATTTGAAGTCCTAGAGGTCATTGGACCAGTAGCCTACAAGCTAGCACTACCTCCCGCTCTATCCAGGATGCACAATGTATTTCATGTATCCTTGCTTAAGAAATATGTACCTAATTTAACACATGTACTTAATTGGGATTCATTGCAGGTTCTGGATCCAGGGGTAATCATGGTTGAGCCTATAAGGATACTAGAAACCCGCAAGTTGCACTTGAAAAACTATGAGGTTTCACAATGTAAGGTCCAGTGGGACCAATATTCTGAAGAAAGTGCCACTTGGGAGAATCTGGAAGATATCCAGACTACTTTTCCGCATCTGTTTGACTGATTTTTAAGAATATATTTTTGTTATAGTGCTAAATTCAGTTTTTCTGTAAAGAGGTAGATAAGAAAATCTGTAGATAAGCTTACAACTGAATATTGGAACTAAGGTACTTTTTGATGAATAGTTACTGTTGAAGATTTTGTAATGAACCTGGAAAATATGTCATTTAAGCAAGTAATGTGTTATGTCTACAGATTATGTGACTGATTTTCTAGATATATAAGGGATGTTGTGACCTTTATGATTCAGCTGAAATGATATTGATACAAATTTTAAGCTGATTTGAAATATATTAATGCCACAAATGAATGATGGGTTTAGTTTTTCTATTTATCCTGAAATCATCGAGACGATGATTATTCTAAGGGGTGGAGTATGTAACATCCCAAATTTCTTGTAAGTTAAATTAACTACGGTTAAGTCTAAACAGGATTAGATGAGATCATCATTAGGTATAAAATTCATTTGGTTCATCGTATCATGACCCACAACTTCTGTTGCGGGGCATGACATTGTGGAACGAATAACCCCACAGGGCCGCACCCACCTTGATGATCCTTCCTAAAACATGATTAGGCCTTAATCATAGGTAAAACGATTCATTAATGATAGTGAATCTTTCGGTTATTTATTCCGGTTATTTTATTTTAATCGGTTTGGTCGTCTTATGTTTTTTGACATTTTGCAGTGACCGTGATGAATACTACCTCTATTTTATCTGACAATGCTATATCAAACCAACTTTATGAGAATATTTGAATTATTATTATTTATGGACTTGGTGATTTTTCATTTGTTTGAATATTTTATATGGAACATGGGAATTCAAATAATTATTACGATAACATATTGTTGGCAATATGTGGACTTATATTATGATGATTAATTTTACCATTAAAGTTAGGTATCAATTAAAATAAAATTTAAAAAAATGCATTATTAATTTGTGAAATTATATATTTAAATCCTAAAAGGATTTGGCATGTAAATCAAAAGTTAAAAAGTATAATAATAATAATATTTTAATATTTAAAATATGAGAGTTTTGAAAGGGACATGCCTTCATCTGACACCAAGTATGTGGCATCACGACATGCATTGACGCATGAAGCAACATTTGGAAGCCCGAAAATTCTCCATTATAGTATAGTTTCTTCATTATATTTTCTTTTATTTCTCCTTTTTTTTTTTTCATTCTTCTCTTCTGGAATACCTGCGTGAGTTTTGGAGGAAGGAAGGATTCAACTTGTTGGAGTAGGAAGAGTAGAGAGGTTTTGATTTTGGGTTTACTTCAGGCATGAATATCTTCTCCCTTCTCTGTAGCATTATTTGTAAATAATGAGGAAATACACATTCTATGTTTTAAATGGCAATTAAATGAATTTGTGGACAACTTCTGATTTAATTGCTTGGAAATGAAATCTAAAAAGGAAATTGATGGATTTTGTATTCTCTTAAGTTTCCTTTGTGTGGTTTTAGCTAAACCTAGAAAAAAACGCAGATGGGTGTTCCTAATCAATTTTATTTTATTTTATTTTCTATTTAAATTTGATTTCTGGAAACCCAAATCGATTTTGGCTCTGGGTTTTATTACAGTCAAACAATAATTTATTTGTATGAGCAAAGTGATTTTTGGGTAGTGTGAAAAATGTTTTTACCTAGGTATTTCATCATTTTCCGATATATTTGCTTCGGATTCTAATAATTTCTAAATAGAAAAGAAATTAATGCTGGAATGAACTGATTTGGATATGTACAAGTTGATTTGCTGTAGGTATAATTTTATTACCTGATTGAAAAATAAATTAGTGTTAATAGTCTATGTAAGATGACTTAGTTTTTCTTAAAGGATTTTCATTACTGGAAGTGTTAGAAACTTATTGTTGTTATTCTATGCAAATAGACTTCAAAATTATCATCCTGTGGTATGTGGGTCAATTTGTTTTGTTGATCTGTTCGGTTACCTGAAAGAACATGTTAAAATGATTTAATAGAGGTGTTTTTACACTGTTTAGTTGGATTGTTCCTATATATATATATAAATGTATTTTGATTGTTTGAAATAAAGTTATTGTGCATTTTATAGAGCTGCTCATTACCTAGAGGGAATATGTCTAATTGGTATTTGGAAATGATGATTTCAGATTGTTTTGTTAAGTTGTTTGTTGATTGGAAGGTAAGAAAAATAATAGTTGAATCTATACCATGTGAAGCATGATTTGCTTGTGGTTTAATCAGAATTCGGATGTTGAATGATTATGGTTTGATTATGTCTTGATCCTTGTGATTAGAGTGAAACATGATTGCTGAAATAGAAATTGGTTGTTCTATTTGTGTACATTCATAGTTGTATCTTGATGAAAACATGTAATAATACATTCTCCGTTGTATTACCATATGTTTTTGATAAAATAACTTGTATATCATTTCATATTTTATTAAATAATTGCATCAGAAATTGGAGTTAATATTCATGCCAGTTCATTTTGAACTGACAACATATCACTACTCCAGTCTTGCAGGACAATTAGCCGTCACATTCGGATATGTGGAAACTCATGTCTTGTGAAGTTTTATCATAGCATGGATCTAAATGAGATACTTGGATTTCAATTTGTAGAAGGATGATATCCCAGAATTTTGACTAAATTTATTGGGATCTTGGACCCATTGTTAATATTCAAACCTCACTATGTGAGAGTTACCGTAATAGTTATATATTTCGCCTTAACGACATATGTAATTTATGATTTTAATAAAGAGATGATTACCTTGTATGAAATAATATCTTAATATGAGTAAATGATAAATATTAGAAGTGAGAAATCTTACTTATCATAAATTGTTATATTTATTTATTTGATATTTGTCAATGTATGAAGCCAATAATTGGGCAATTATTGTAACAATCAATTGTCTTTAATTTCTAAATTAAATAAGCTATTTAGTGGCATAGTTAATCGAAGGAATAATTAAAAATATACATGTTTTAATATATATTAAAATTCGGCCTTTGGTAAACTTGGTATTAATATGATAAGATTGTAAATCTTGTTGTATAGAGAATGGAAGAGTATCGTTGTAAAAGGTAATTTAAGGTTAAAAAAAAAGCATCAAAAAAAGAGAGACTAAATGGGATGGTAAATAGATGAAAATATCCATTAGACTTATCTCATGATCCTAGTTGGCATTTGGCATTTATCTCGATATAAACTCTTGCAAGATAGGTTAAATTGCAAATAAAATAAATACAAACTATAAGATCTAGATAATTATGAAAGGGATAGTTGTGAGGTGGTGGAAGACTTAAACTCATAAGACTAGTGTGCTATCTTGAGTTTAGCTGTAACCTGCATACATGGAAAACTTTGGCCAAAGTAATGCATTGATGGTTGTGCATTGTCTGATCACCTAGTCCTCCAATTAAATTAAAATTGCCAGTAACCTGATCATGGGAAGTTGAACACCAAACATGAGGTAGAGGTAGAAATGGTTGGATACGAAAATACAAAGTTGGAAAACTAGCTTCGTGGTAGACCCAAGGACTTTCACATAGTTCCCATGACCTTTAAAAAAGGTTGAGCCAAAATGCTAGTAAGCATTGTCACTCGAAGTAGTGGTGAAGGGAGATCATGGAGATTTGGATACACCCTTCTCAGCCGCACATGGCTTACATGGATGTTATCAGATAGATGAAAAGAATAAATTTGATTTAAATAATTTGATTAAATAAATCTGTATGAATACGTAATCTATTTTTATGTATGTTTAAAAAAATAATTATCCCCATTTTCCAGATTCTAGTAATCTATTTTTATGTATGTTTAGATATCAAGAGCACCATCTAAGCAGTGCACTTTCTAGACACCATGATTAAAACAAAGTATCATGTTCATTACGATTTTTTTGGCTTCTCTCTTTTCCCTTAAAAATCTATTTGCATGTTCAAAATTTGGTAACTATATCTTGATTAGTATATATGCTTAATTGTTGTTTAAAACAATTCGCAACATTAGTTGTGATGTCATTTGACACACTTGGACTATTGACATAGAATGGACTCTTTTCACACACCTTTCTCCATTCGAATTAACCTGACATTATTAAGTTATCACATCCATCCACATTTCCTTTGTCTTTGGGATACGGAAAATGAAACTTTTGATTGCTTCTTAGATAGAAAATGTGTGTGTGAGAATATACAACACTCAACACTCACACACTCAACACTCGATTTTTTTCATATTTTGATATTTATACGGCCTAAACAGGGGCTCAATCATCCCCCTCAGATGGAAAATTATATGCATTCTCATATGTATCTTTCATTTGCAGAGATGTCAGAGAAGGAATAGTGGCTCTACAAAGAAGGAAAGGGCTGCAACTGCATCATAAGGAATAAGGAATCGACATTTAAATCAAACGTTTAAGAAGTTAAAATCCTTTTCAATCCCAATCATGTATTGTGCCAAAATTAAATCACAACACCATCCCAGTCTCATTCCAGTCAAATAGTGTTTTGTGAAATCACCTCACCAAGTCACACAAACAAATGCCCATCAGAAGTGCTATTTGTGCTTCGTGTGAAATATTCGTGCTTATCATCTACATATTCATCCAAATACCTCCTGTAATTATTACTAGGGATCGATTGGTTTATTCAGATAATAGAAACTTCCGAGGAATAGGCATTGAAAACATCGAATTGAACTCTAGCAACTTCATACATGATGGGTCATCGAGAGGACCATTTGTGTAACATTGATAAATGGGAACTTCTCAATTTTTTTCTTTAAAACATGCATGTCATTTTCTTTCACATGTGTGGATTGAGATTACGTAGAAATGTTGTAGAGTTAATGTAAACATCTTTTGGTGTAATCAAGATTAGAGAGCACTAAAGACAATTCTACCATAAGCATGAAAACACTCTTACATAGGATTATTTAAACTAATTAGGACACAAATTCAACCAATATCAAATACTCATGAGAAATACAGGTGCTTTACAGAGCCTATCAATGAATGAAACAACGGTAAAACATTGTTAGAGTCCCCATACAAGCCGACAATATCGAGATTGAATTTTGGCATTTTATCAAACAATTAGCTGATTTCCTCAATAGATTAAAACAACATTCACAATATGATACAAGTGATTCAAAAGGAACTTTATCTTTGTACTTATGATATGTAGAGGTCTTTGTGCCCAAAGAAGAAGTTTCTAATGGAAGGTGGCTGCTTATTCAAAACTTATTTTAAGATCATTGTCAGTTTATGCTCATACCCTTGTATTTATAGAGATATTCTAAAATTTGGTACTATTTTATTATGGAAGATACAATGTTACATTTGGCAGATTATAGAAGTGGATTTTCTAAATATATATTTTTTGGTTCATTATTTGTAACCCCTTCTCATGGTGTATTATAATTGTAGCTTACATAAGATGTAGTGCCCACTTCCCTTCGACTTCGTTTTGTTTTGTTGTTTTCGAGACTGATTACTTCACTATGGATTATTATGACCTCTTGTTTTAGCATGCTAGTAGATATCATTGACATGGGACTGTTATTGATTTGATCTTTATATGATGCATATGGTTTACTGGTGGACATTTGATGATGATATTTGTATACTTTTGACAGGGATATTTATCTTAATTCTGACATGGGATATATTTAATCATATTGAGTAGAACTTGATAATTTGACTAATGTGATGATCGTTTTGATATAAATGAAATGTGGAATAAGAATGTGCTAGAAAGTGTTAAGTGATATCGTACTTGCATAGATGATAGTAAATCAGGTGTTGATTATTTTAGATTATATTGTATATTTGGCATGAATGTTTTAATGTGGCCAACAGGCCGAAGGAGGTATTTTCTGTTCTGCAGGTATATTATATTCACAACAAAATTGGGGAGTGGAGACCAACCACATCAGAATTTGAGAAGAATCCAGCTAAGGTCACCATGGCAACAAGTAATTGTGTGTGTGTTAGATTTATCTGGTAAAGGGAAAATTGTGACCTAGGGCTCATGTGTTGTGTTGTTTTAGTTTTTTTCCCTTTTTATTATGTTGGTATGTGTTGCTCTTAGTAAGTGATATTTTACTTGTGTTATTATTCATATTCCTTGGATTGGAGTTTACCCCTTTGTTAGCCATGGGTTGTAGTGGGTTAATTAAGTTAATTTGAGATTGTCCTAAACTAATTATAAGATGTGACCTAAGAGAGTTCATTTATTAACCTTGATTTACTTTGGATTTTGTGTGGATTGATGTGTGTTTGAGTTTGAGTGTAGCACACTCTACCCCACATGGGAAACTCGAATTTTTCCTTTGAGGCCAAATTTCAAAGCTTGTGGGACAAGTCAAACTTGTCCCACACCTCTTAAAACCCCATGCCAACCCTACCTATGGGTTGGAAGGCCAAATTTAGGGTCTTTTAGGTGTTTTGGGGGGATAAAAGGGTAAAAATATTAATTGCACTTTCTTTCAAATTTAATTTTGTCCTTTGAGGGAGTGGGCTTAGTTGGAGTGTGCAAGTTGCTTGCCTTTCTTTCAACCACTTATTAATGGTGCATTGGAATTTGATGTTGACCAAATGATGTGGAGTGGAGGGAAAAGGAGGTGGCATCCTACTTGGAGCCACATCATCCCTCCCTCTCTTTTCTCTATTTATTTGAGCCTCTTGTTTGTTTTGGGGGTTGGAAGTTTTCATGTTTTAGCCTTTTTGTATTTTGGAGAGGAGAGGATTTGGAAGGAGCTTGTGAATTTTTGGAGCTTGTGGATACTTGTGAGAACTTTGTTGGAGCTTGTGGATGCTTGCTTGATCCTTGGAGGGATTTGAGACTTCATATTTGGAGCAAGCTCTACCATGGAAAGGTAGGAGCTTCCCCTTTGTTGCATTATGTTTCTTTTGTCATATGAATGTATTTTTATGTTGTGTTGAATGTTGTTGTTTGAAATGCTTGTTGGGAATGGGTAGAATGCCTAAGTTGGGAGTGAGAGGAGACTATGGGGAGCTTAATTGAGGGAGGCATAAGAGATCATGTGCTTGAGGAGGGAGCTTGGGTTGGGTGTCCACCTTGTAAGAGAAATGCTTGCATTTCTTCTTGTTTTACTTTGAGGGAGCCATAAGAGTTGAGGGAGGCATAAGAGTGAATGGAGGGATAAGGGGTACTTGAGGGAGGCATAAGAGTTGTTAGGGGTATTGTGTTTGCATTGGAGGCTTTTAGGTGGCACCCATTCCCATTGGGAGGCATAAGTGGCTTCCCCATATGTCTTACTCTTGTGGCTTTCTTGGTAAGCCTTGTGACTTATTGTTGTGATTGTTTTCCCTCTTGTTGTGATGGTTGATTCTCTTGTTTTGAAGGAATATGGAATGCATGTGAAATGTTATGTTTGTTATGTGGAAGCTTGTAGTTGCCATGAGTTGGATTCTCTCCCATTGTGATGTAGTTGGGGCTCGGGGGCCAATGGAGAGGATGGCTTCTCTTCTCCATTGGGTATTTTGGTTGGGAGGAGAGCGTTGCCTCTCCCCTTATTTTGTTGTGAATCAAGCGAAACTATGGAGGAGCCACCTTGTGGATATTTGGAGCATTGGGACCTTGTTGTTGACAATGTAAAAACACCATGTATTTACCCACCTTGAGTGGAGGAAAAATGTAATATTGCTTTGTTTCTTTTAGCCTCTATTATTGTAAATTTGTTCCACATGAAGTAGAAAATGTTGTAACAAAATGTTGAAGGAAAGTTGTTTTTGAACTTCATTTGTAAGCTTGTGATGGGGATGGAATTTAAAGTTGCAAGAAAGACAATCCATTCATTCTCTTTTAACTTGTCTTGGAACCTCTTATAAATGTATAGATCTTGTTGAAATGTTGGTAGATCTTGTTTAAAACTTAATGGAAATATTGTAGGTCTCCTTAGTGGAATGTTAGGAAAAATTACAAGAAAATATACATACTAGATTTCATTTTGTTGTTTTAAAAAAAAGGGGATGTATTGAAAAGTGAGAATATTAATGCATTACCTCTTGTTGTATTGTTGATGAAAGGAATTAAGTTTTAACTAGGTTCCAATATTCCAATAAAGTAAAGCATACCCTAACTCTATCATGTTCTTCTTCATTTAAAAATTTCTTGTAAATCCATTGGCTAATTATTAAAGGAAATGATATCAAACCTAATTGGAAATCCATGCTACGTTTATTGAATTGTGTAGAAGGAAATCAAATAAACTTGGAGTTCCTTACAAATGCTCCTATTAAAATCTGTAGAAAGAAATTTTATTGTAAAAATCCTAAGCTTATTTAGCTCCTTTCCCTTTTTCTTTTGACAATAAGGAAAATTGATTTATTTTAAAATATAATTCATATTAAAGTATTTTAAAACTTAATAGAAATTCATTAGTAAATTGTAATATCCCAACATATTGAATATATTCTTATATATATTAACCAAGCATACTAATACTAATTATAATTATATATATATATATATATATATATATATATATTTAATTCAAACCGACGTATGGCCGTAACAGGCTTCCATCCTGACCCGCGTATGAACTGTTTTTCCTTTATTTGCAAAGAAAATCGTGCCCCCTGAATATTCTGGTATTAAACGGATCCATCTCTATGAGATTCTCTCCCACGAGTTGTAGGGAATATAGATAGACCTCTGTAGAAAATCTTGGTGATAAATTTCATCTAACTCCACGTAAGACTCTCCCTGTTCCTCATTCGACCCTGCTTAAAATTTCATGAAGGGAAGACCCGAATTTGAGGGCGCATTTGACACTAAACGTGTAAAAAACATAGTTGTTATCCCGCATGTGGTGGTGAGGGGCAGGTCACACGAGTTATGTGAGAGAGGTTCCTTGATCAACACCCACTATTGCGTTGATAGGTGATATATCCCTCATTCGCGCCGAGGACCCCGCCTAAGGAGGGCATTGATGAGTATAGAAATAATAAACTAAACAATGTGCAGTGAGATACATTCGACACAAGCATATCCAGTCTCTTTTTGCACCACTTTGCAAGCAACTACGTTTCATGAATATTCGATACAAAAGATTTACCTCTATGAGATTTTCCTCTACCCTCACCTTTTTTGCCTCCCCATCGATTTTGATAAATTACTCAAAGGAGAATTTCGAATTTGAAAATGCATTCAATCTTGAATAGATAGCAATATAGTTGGATAGATCGCTGTTCTCCCCAGAGCTACGGGCACTTGACTATACTCTCCGCCTAACTCACATCTTGCAGCACCCAATGAAAGTGGAGGTAACTCGCCCCCTCACGCACCGAAGATATTTCTGCTCACCTTTCCTGTATCCACGCGCCCAGGACAGCGTAAAACAGTGGGCCGACTGTGTGTAAGCCAGAGACTTGCAAATCTAGGTGAATAATCGTTGATGCGGCCCAAAGATTGTTGATCACGCCTGTCCCAGCGTTAGGTGTATATTTAATTGCCTCCTTGAAGCCACGCGGCTGTGTAGAGTGTAGGTCTAGCTATTCTTTTCAAAGTGAAGAAATAAACGTAGCCAGCAAGTAGTTTTCTTGTAGGCAAGGGGGAGAATGGTGCTTAATGCGTTGGCAGGTGGCCATTACAGCCACCCACCCCCAACCATGTCTTCCCACCTTCTTCTTTTTGAATGTCCTCCACGTAGTGGCTTGGGCCACGTCTTGGCATTTTGTTGTTGCCTCCATTTGAACGGCTCGCTATGATCTCACCACATCCCGTGCATTGTGGAATGTTGTGTGGTGATTGGAGGTTAATGTGGCTTTGTTTGTATGGCCGACTGTTGATAGGGTCGAGTTGGCAGCTCGTTGTGCATTGGTTGAATAGGCCATTCAATGTGGCAAGTTGGTTACCTCTCTAACCGCCCCTCGCATCGGGCTTGATGTGCAATGTTGAACCCGTGCTAAGTAACGTGGTCATGCCATGTTGATGGTATGTGGACCGAGTTGGTGATATGGTGGGTGGTGGGGTATAACCCAAACCAATAAAAATTTCAGTTCGTTACCCCATATGTGAACCCGTCAATGCTAATGAGCTCGTCGAGGAAGTAATTAGCTCGCCTACATATTGCAGACTCACCCAATGCAAATAATAACTCACCGAGTGGTGTGGAGTAGCTTGGTCTCCAATAAAGCTCACCAAGTTTATTCGAACATCTCACTAGGAGTGGATTGACCTCTACATAACTTCAATTGGCGGTACATATATAAACTAACCTCCTTGAGCCGTGTGAAAACAACTCGAAGTATAGTTTCATTTAATTTCAAAGTGGAATATGATGATTAAGTTAAAAAAATTCTTTTGGTTTATAAACACATGAATCTTGCAAACGAAGTTAAATTAAAAAAAAAAATTGTCGCATTTTTCAGGTTGTTTGTTATGGAACGAAAGTTCTTGATGCGTCATCTTTTTAAATCAGCGTTACATTTTGGTATTAGAGCCAGGGGTTCAAAGCTGGGACCCTTGGGCACACTCAGGAAAACACAAAACAAGAACATTCAACCTAGTGCAGAGCTAATTGTTATTTTTTTTTTATATGTAAAAACCACAATGTTGATAATTATAGTAAACAACAAATTTAGAAAACTGGCACGAGACTTAGAATGATGAACTAACCCTCGCCTTGATTTGTGCAAGAGGCGCGGATTGGGCGAGGGGTCTCTTCATATAGACCTAGACATACCACCGCCAGAGCAAGCCGTAGCAGCCCTTCTACCTCAGATCTTGCAGACACTCCAGGATGTCAATGCGCTATACGCGGAGAGCCCTTGGGAGGATGACTTGGTAGACATAGTTTGGAGCCATCAGTAGATGCACAGGCATCCCCTCGACACAGCAGAGAACTTCCGTGTGGAGTCGGCTAGGGCAGAGTCGCCACAGAGAGGACATGGGGACAGGATCTCAGGACATAGGGACAGGTCTCGGAGCCCTAGACAGAGGGAGGAGTATTCAAATAGACCTAGGATTCATCATACGTCAGTTGCAGATCATATCAGGGAGATCCTGAAGCTGCGACCATCTCACTATTCGGGTGATACAGGCGGTTTTCAAGCAGAGGCTTGGTTGGTGAGCTTGAGCGGATGCTTCAAGCTCTGCCCTTGCACTAGCAACACGAAAGCTCGTGTTGCAATCCATCTTCTGAAGGATGGAGCAGGAGTCTGGTGGAGGACCGAGGAGCAGAAGCTCCATGTTGACTCGGAGACGATTACCTAGGAGCTGTTTGAGGAGCGTTTCAGGAGAAGGTATTTACCCAGGAGATTTATACAGCAGCGGATAGACGAGTTTCATGACCTCCGTCAGGCATCAATGATAGTAGCTGAGTATGAGAGTCGATTTCTGGACCTACTCCAAAGTATGTTGACTTTATGCAGGATGAGCAGGTATGGATTCACAGGTTCATCAGGGGCCTGAACTTGGATTTAGGTGGTGCAGTGCGCATTCACTGCCCACAGACATTAGCAGAGGCTGTGGAGAAGGCCTATATTGCAGAGGAGACATGGGGAAAGACGCAGTAGGCTAGAGACAGAGTTCGGAGCCGAATCCAGCAGATGTAGGATAGTAGGTCGAAGGGGTCAGTTCCTCCTCCATGGGGTGGACAGAGTTCAGGGCAAGCTTCATTAAGGCCACCACAGCAGCAGCAGCAGACCCGCCCACCTTACCGACCTCCTCAGAGATTTGATGCACATAGAGGACATAGTATGGGGCCTCCTCCTAGGGGTCCCATCAGACACAGGGTGCACCGAGAGCTCAGTCAGCAGGAGCTCATCAGCAGAGACCTCAGCAGTCCATAGCCGGATCATCAGGATCTATATCTCAGTCATCTAGAGTTGTAACATCACTGCGAAATGATGACGCCCACACTCACGTCGGGCCGACGATGACAGCGACGCCACAACCAAGCAAACGACACGAAATTGCGACATAATTTTTTAATTTTTTTAAAGTGAGTAAGGGTATCAAAATTTAAGAGGACAAATGATAATTGTCATATGCTTGGAATCGGGTCTCTTGCCATAGCGTCAAGGACTTGACGCCGAGAAAAAAAAAAAAGAATCCAACTATGTCACTAGGAGCCTCCCTAAAGTGCCTCTTGGCACTAGCGTTGTTGCCAAGGTTCGACGTCAAGAGCTAGTGATCATCCAAAGGGTCATGATCGCAATTTTACAACGATTACAAGGAGGAAGAAGTTACGTTAGTTCTAGATGTACAATGGCTCATCTCAAAACCAAAAGGGTCCAAGGGGAAAATGGTAAGGTCGAATGCGCATCTAAGCCCATGGCAGTTGCATATTTACTCAACCTCAACAACCAAGGGTTAAAATCCGATGCTAACCGAAATACCTACTTGGTTTCCATCTAATAAAAGAATTTCCGCTCGCGCTAAAGAGGAATATTTACAACTTTAGAAGTCAATCAGAGATGTTACCAGAACTTGAAATTATTTAGCTCTTTGTATGGGTAATGCGTGTGAAATCCCCACCTCCATGATAAAAGAAACCGAAGATAAAATAATATAACCAAATTTCCGAATTTTAAGTGATTTATAAATATAACCAAAACTTCATTGAATTAATGGACACGCCTAGGCATAAATTTGAATTTTGACAAAAGGAACATAAGTCTTATTGGTAGAAGGCAATTAAATTTTAAGTTTGAAACGTGGTCGAGGTGGGTGGCTTTAATGGCCACCTGCCATAGCCAAATAATTCCTCCCCTTGCGTGCAAAGAAGCAACCATGCCGCTGTTTGAATTAATACTCTAGATTTTGAAAATCTTACTCCGCCTTGATCGACTAAACACTCCCCTACAGTCCCTGGCCGCACGGTAGATGTGAGGAAGAAAAAGGATGAAGACACACAGCCGTAATAACAGGAGAAAACGCTAGAGTAATTCGCCCATGCCGCGTGGAAAATGATGAGGAGTTTTCTAAGCAAGATACAGGCAAAACCAGGCATTTTTTTTTCTTTGTCCTCCTCGCCTCTGGCCGCACATGGTACATGGAGGCAACTAAAATAGTCCTGGGCGCGTGGACAGTCAGTTAGAGGAGGCGAAACAGTGAGCAGGTCGTCCAGCAATGTTGTTATCTGTTCAGTTCTGATTGCATCCTCAAAAAACGGTTTTCACCTTCAAGATATTTTATCAAAATTCGGTGGGGAACAAGTGAAGGCATACAGAAAGACAGAATCGATTAGGGGACAGAGTGAATGTCACCTAGGGCCGAATGGAATGCACACCGCATTCATAATATTGCTCGTTCAGGTCGTTTTGTGTCAAAAGTGCATGGTGTTGCAATAAAATTCTGGATATGTCATCTGCCAACTATGGACCTCTCATACCAACAACTACTGCCTGTCTATTGCAACACTCTAAGATAGACGACCACTGAACTCACTTTTGTAAGCATTGTAGTGATTTAAAATATTCTCTGTGACAGTCAGCGCTTTGTGTATCATATTTTCTATCAGGCATGTCTGCTGAAACGTTTCATCATTCATTTTTTTTTTATATTAGCTGTTATTCCCTTATACACGATTTAAGGGTGATTGACTGGTCTTGATTTTGAGACTAACTTCACATTTGTTTGGGCAGTTGCGAAGCCTGCCATGCAGCTTGATATTTGTGAAGCTAAGACCACTCACAGTGTCCTAATCAGAAAAAAAGTTTAAACAATATTTGTAGGCATTGCAACAATTTAATTATTATTTGTGGCGGTTAGCGTTTTGTGTATCGGGGTGTCTATCGGGCATGTCGCTGAAACGTTTCATCATTTTTTTATATTAGTGTTATTCTCTTAGACACGATTTAAGCGTGATTGATGGTCTAGATTTTGAGACTAACTTCACATTTGTTTGGGCAATTGGGATTCCTGCCATTGCAGCTTGATATTTGTGAAGCTAAGACCACTCGCAGGATCCTAATCAGTAAAGAAAAAGACATTTGAAATACTTGCAAACATTGCAACAATTTAAGTATTTTTGTGACGATCGGTGCTTTGTGCATCAAGTTGATTCATTTCCTTCTACAATTGTCAATAATTTCACAATGGGCACATAGATGAAGAAGGTCATAAGAGAGTTAGAGCTTAGAATATTTCATTGTCTTACTAAAAACCATTTGAAATTTAAGCCCTTCCATCAAGTATAAAATGAGAAATAATGCTCTATCTTTCCAAGTTTTCCAACAAAGTTTTAATACATTTTCTTTTGTAATTCCTTTCCAATATTCCACAAAGAATTCAACAACCTTTCCAATGAATTTTAGAGTAAGAAATACTATCATCTTAATGCAACTTTTCCTTCCAAATCTTTTTACAACATATCCTACTTCATGTGGAAACAATTTTGCAATAATGGAAGCTAAAGAAGCAAGGCAATATTACATTTCTTTCTCCACTCAAGGTGGGTAATTACATGATGTTTTTACATTGTCAACAACAAGGTTCTTGTGCTCCAAAGTGTTCTTCATCCATGCTCCATGTTCCAAGTATTTCAAATCACAACCAAGATAGGGGGAGAGGCAACACTCTCCTCCCAACCAAAACTCAATGGAGAAGAGAAGCAATCTCCTCCATTGACCCCCGAGCCCCAAACACAACACAATGAAGGATGGTCTCCAACTCAAGGCAACAATACTTGCTTCCATAATACAATTTTCTTCACAACATTCAAAGTAAAAAGAGGAAACAACAAGGAAACACAAATAACACAATACTTTGCACCACAAGGCTTTCATCCAAGCCAACAAGAGAAGGAACTATGGGAATGTTTTCCTTATGCCTCCCAATTGAGATGAGATGCCCATCCAAAACCCTCCACAATAAAACACAAGCCCCTATGACTCTTATGCCTCCCTCAAGTACCCCTTTTTCCTCCCATACTCTTATGCCTCCCTCCTCTTATGGCTCCCTCAAAGACAAGGTAGAATGTAAACATTCTTACCCAAGATGGGAATCCCTCTCAAACTCCCTCCACAATATCCTAATCTACTCTTTTGCCTCCCTCATGAGTATTCCCATAGACCTCTCCTATACTACACAATAAGCATTCTATCCATTTTCACAATACACCAAAGTAAACATGCATTTTTCACAATTTTAGCATAGAAGCAACAATAATATGAAAGCAAAACAAAGGAGAGGGTCTCCTACCTCTCCATTGGAGAAGCCTAAACCAAGAAATTTTGTCCAAGCTCCTTCCCAAATCAATCCAAGCATGCAAGTCCAAGCACTCTCTTTTTCTCCTTCTTCCAAATTCTTTTCTCTCCCGAAAAAAAAAAAAAAAAATAACAAAAGAGAACTCTTCAACAAAAAAAAACAAAACTCCAACCCCTCAACAAGGAGGAGATTTCCATAAATAGACAAGAGGAAGAGTGAGGGTGATGTGGCTCCATGTAGGATGCCACATCACACATCCTCAAACCACCTCCCAAAGTCAACTCAAATCCCAAAACAACATAAATGGGTGGTTGGGTTGAATGACAACTCTAATCCAAATCCATCCCTTCCCATGTGTCCTAAGACATAAATAAATGCAAAAGAAGACAAGTGCACTCCAAAGTCACATTTCCCTTCCCAAAACAATAAATAATCCCCTTATTGGATTCCCAACCCATAGATATGGTTGGTAAGGGGTTTTGGGAAGTGTGGGACAAGTTTAACTTGTCCCACAAGTCCCCCAAAATTGCCCTCAATCTCAAATTCGAGATTCAAAGAACACGGAGTGGTCAACACTCAAAACCAAGCATTCAATACATGAGGAAACACAAGGCTCAAGGAGCCAACCAACAAAATAAATACATCCACTAGACTTCCCTCCAAAACTTAAAATTTAAAACAAGGTGTTAAATTAATTCTAAACATACTTAGCAAAAGAAAATTTTAAAAAGATATCACAAATAAAATCACCCACTAAGGTAAGTTAAAACAAACAATTAAAATTCTTACCCCCTTGGTCACATAGGAAAATTTCCCCCTCATGGAAATTTTCTCAACACATAAAAGAACAAAGTTAACACAATACAATTTACTAGTTGCCTTGACGACCAATTGTTGTAACCACCCGACATCCTGTTGTGTTTGGTTCCCAATCCCCCTCATGGTTGTGATCATGCTGTGTTTCCTGCAAAATGCAAAATACCCTCTTCCTTTGAGCCATGTCAAAATATCCAAAATAACCATATGCATGAAATTTATTAACATCTATACGTAATTCAAGCAATCATTATTTCTAGGTCTAAATCACAACTTAATTATGCATTTCATCATTATCCAAAATTATAGTAATGTAAATTTAACAACTACATTCTATTCAACATGGCGAAGAAATCCAGTGTTAGAACACATGCAATATATCCATATAAAAATAATATCGGAATCCAATAGTCTGTCCATGAGTCAGTGTAGATCATACTGAAAACAAAATCCAATCATAATCCAAATGCATCTAGTCACAAAACATCATGCTAATCAACATAAGTATAAATCATGTCCATATCCAAAGTCTGCATAACTCAAAATGGTAATCAACTAAGTGTCGTAGGGAAGTGGGCATTACATCCCCCTCCCCTTAGACTAGACTTCCTCCTGGAAGTCACTGAAATAAGTGTGGAAACTGAGCTCGCAATGATGTAGCATCCTCCCAAGTAGCAGCAGTCTCATCGTACCTATCCCATTGGACCCGAACCTGATCAATCTCTCTGCCGCGAAGGCCCAGGGTCTTGCGATCTAAAATTCACACGGGCTCCACCATCACCTGCCCCTGATCCTATACCTGCAATGCGGTCCAATCTAGCACATGAGAAGGATCAGAAACATATCTCCTAAGCACAGAAACGTGAAATACATCATGGACGCGCGATAAGCTAGGTGGCAATGCTAGATGATAGGCTAAGGGGCCGAGGCACTCCAAGATCTCAAAGGGACCCACAAATCTAGGAGCAAGCTTAGAACCTTTTCCATAACGAATAGGGCTCTTATGTGGCCTGACACGAAGAAACACCTTCATGCCTACCTCAAAGCGTGATCTCGTCTGTGTTGGTCTGCATACTTCTTCGTCTATCCTGAGCCTCCTGTAATCTTTGTCTAATCAAGGTAACCTGCTGCTCCATATCCTCTCGATAAAGCTAGTCCAAGGAGACCCCTGTCCTCAATCTGTCCCAACTAAGAGGTGTCCTACACTCTATGCCATATAATGCCTGAAAAGGAGCCATGCCTATAGAACTCTGGAAACTATTATTGAGGCAAACTCCACCAAATATAGATACTCCTCCCATCTTGGACCGATGATCCATCACGTACATCCCGAGCATATCCTCCAAAATCGATTCACCTCTCTCATGTCGTCCATCGGTCTCGGGGTGATAAGTGTGCTGAAATTAATCCTCGTCCCAGGGCATACTGCGCATGGTGGTCCGAAATGGGAGGTGTACAAAGGGTCGCATGATGCATGAAATGATCTTCCAGAATCCCATGTAACTCGACAATCTCATCAAGGTATACTCGTCTTCACGCACTAGCCGTGTAGGTAGTCTTCACTGGAGAAAAGTGAGCTACCTTCGTCAATTTATCCACCGTGACCATGATGGCGTCGTGGTGGTATCTCGACGTCGGCAACCCAACAATAAAATCCATAGAGATGGTGTCCCACTTCCACTCTGGTATGGCGTGAGGATAGAGAAGGCCAGTTTGGATGCTGATATTCGGCCTTCACCCTCGACATTCTAAACAAGCGGGATACAAAGGAAGCTATGTCTCTCCGAAGTCCTCTCCAAAAATACAACTGTCTCAAGGTAGCATGCATCTTCTTCACCCCGGGATGGGCTGAGTAAGGTGCACGATGAGCCTCTGTCAAAATGTCATGTCTCAAGCCTCCATTTCGAGGAACATATATCCGGCCTCTGTGTCTGAGAAGACCATCTGTCTCTAGTGAAAAACCATCGAATCTCCCCTCAAGGGATCTCTGTGACTCAATCTCCGCTCTGGCTGCAAGGTAGAAACTATCCTGAGGAAGCTGCTGCAATATCCTACTCCGCAAATCTGTGCCCACTGAGGTGGCCATAGCCACATGTCTCCGCCTACTCAAGGCATCTGCAACCACATTCTCCTTCCCCTTCACATGCTCTATCTCCATGTCATACTCACAGAGTAACTCCATCCAACGCCGCTGATGAGTGTTGAGATTGGGCTCTGTGAAGAGGTGGCGGAGACTCAAGTGATCATTCCTGAGTGTAAATCTCCGGCCAAGTAGAAAATGTCTCCACCGCACTAAGACATGTACCACTGCTGCAAGCTCAAGGTCATGGGTCGGATAATTGAGCTCATAATCTTTGAGTTTGTGGGACTCAAAGGCAACTACTCTACCCTCCTGCATTAACACTCCTCCAAGTCCTGCCAAGGAAGCATCTGTGCATACGAAAAACTCTCCATGAGGATCTGGCACTGCAAGAATAGGTGCTCTCGTGAGGCACTCCTTCAGTGTACTGAAGGCCTACTCACATCTATTTGTCCATACAAACTTCTTCTCTTTCCGCTGAAGAGAAGTGATGGGGTGTACAATCCGAGAAAAGTCCTGAACAAACCTCCTATAGTATCCTGCTAGACCCATGAAACTATGCACCTCGGTCACACTAGTGGGTGCTGGCCAATCCATGATGGCTCGAATCTTGGAAGGATCGACTGCGATACCTTCCCTAGAAATAACGTGGCCCAAATACTGCACCTCAGTCTGAAAGAACGCACACTTCTCCAAGTACCGTAAAGGCGTTACTCGCGAAGACACTGCAGAACCTGGCGAAGGTGCTCCTCGTGCTCCTCACGTGTGCGTGAGTAAATCAAAATGTCATCGAGGAAGATGAGCACGAAGCGGTCAAGGAAGGTCCTGAATACCCCATTCATCAAACTCATAAACACTGTGGGGGCATTCGTCAAACCGAAGGGTACCACTGTGAACTCGTATTGGCCATATCTCGTGCGGAAAGCTGTCTTGTGAATATCTCTCTCTCCGCAATCCTAAGTGAAGGTATCGACTTAAGATCTATCTTAGAGAAAACTGTAGCCCCTTCATCTGATCAAATAAATCATCAATGCGTGGAAGGGGGTAACGATTCTTGATCGTTACTTTATTTAGCTGACGGTAATCAATGCACAACCGAAGAGATCCATCCTTCTTCTTTACGAAGATAACTGGTGCACCCCAAGGGGATACACTAGGATGGATTAGGCCTTTCTCCAGAAGGCCCTCAAGCTACAACTTGAGCTCACATAACTCAGGAGTGGTCATTCGATAAGGTGCACGGGAGATAGGCTCTACGCCCGGAACTAGATCTATATGGAAATCGATCTCACGTGGGGGAGGTAATCCCAGTAGCTCCCCTGGAAACACATCGGCGAACTCTGATAAGATGGGATGATCATCGAGGAAGGTCCCCCTGACTCATCCTCTGATCTGTCACTAACTATAACAAAGATACAACAGCAACCCCGTTGCACACATAGCTTAAGTTGTATAGCGGAGATGGTGCGAATAGAAACGGGTCTCCTAACTCCTGATATCACTGACTCCGCCCCAAGGTCATCAGTGCAAACAATAGTCTTATGGTAACAGTCCACTCTAGCTCTAGCTCGTGAGCAGCACAACGATCCATGCCTAAAATGATGCCATAAGATCCTAATGGAAGGATCCGAAGATCGAAGTAGTGGTGAAGGGTCCCAATCCACTACACACTCCTTGACTAAGGAGTCTACTGAAATCTTGGCTCCGAAGCCATCTCAATGTCCCATCTAGGGGCCTGCCTAACTGCCACCAGCCTACAATGCTCTACTAAGGATGGTGCAATGAATGAATCAGAGGAACCAGAATCAAATAATATAGAGGTGGAAATACCACCAATACTACCTGTCATCTCAATCACAGTACTCTGATGCTCAGCCTGGCGGTTCTTGACCGCTGCGTAGATCCGATGACTCCGTGCCATATCTCCAACGGTAGGCTCTGAGCTCTGTGTCTTACCCTTGGTAGGGTTATGTGGGCAATCTCTCCAAATATGTCCAACAACTCCGCAACCATAACAGCTGCCTGGTCCTCTCCAGTGGGAAGCAGCTCCAGCTGGTACTCTAGATGACTGAGATACAGATCCTGATGATCCGGCTATGGACTGGCTGAGGTCTCTGCCGTGAGCTCCGGCCCGACCGAGCTCTCGGTGCACCTGTGTCCGATGGGACCCTAGGAGGAGGCCCCATACTACGTCCTCTTTGTGCATCGAATCTCTCGAGGAGGGCGGTAAGGAGGGCGGGTTTCTTTGCTGCTTTATTCTTGATGTGGTGGCCTAAAAGAAGTTTGCCCGAACTCTGTTCACCCCGTGGAGGAGTAATGTAACCCACCCGTTCGACCTACTATCCTGCATCCTTTGGATACGGCTGCGAACTCTATCTCTAGCTTGTTGTGTCTTTCCTCATGTATCCCTCTGCAATATAGGCCTTCTCCACGGCCTCTAGTAATGTCTGTGGGCAGTGAATGCGCTTGCATCGGCTAAATCCAAGTTCAGGCCCCTGATGAACCTGTGAATCCGTACCTGCTCATCCTGCATATAGTCGACGTACTGAAGTAGGTCCAGAAATTGACTCTCATACTCAGCCACTGTCATCGATCCCTGACGGAGGTCATGAAACTCGTCTATGCGCTACTGGATAAATATCCTGGGTAAATACCTGCTCCTGAACCACTCCTCAAATAGCTCCCAGGTAATCATCTTTGAGTCGACACGGAGCTTCTGCTCCTTGGTCCTCCACCAGACTCCTGCTCCATCCTTCAAAAGATGGATCACAACACGAGCTTTCGTGTTGCTACTACAAGGACAGAGCTTAAAGCATCCGCTCAAGCTCACCAACCAGGCCTCTGCCTGAAAACCGCCTGTATCACCTGAATACTGAGATGGTCGCAGCTTCAGGATCTCCCTGATATGGTCTCGGCAGAAGTGTGATGAATCCTAGGTCTCTCTATATGCTCCTCCCTCTGTCTAGGGCTCCGAGACCTGTCCCTATGTCCTGAGATCCTGTCCCCATGTCCTCTCTGTGGTGACTCTGCCCTAGCCGACTCTGCACGGAAATTCTCTGCTCTGTGCTCCTCGCTGTGTCGAGGGGATGCCTGAGCATCTACAGATGGCTCCAAACTATGTCTAGCAAGTCGTCCTCCCAAGGGCCCTCCGCGTAAAGCGGCATTGACATCTGGAGTGTCTGCAAAATCTGAGGCAGAAGGGCTGCTACGGCCTGCTCTGGCGGTGGTATGTCTAGGTCTATGTGAAGAGACCCCTCGCCCAATCCGCGCCCCCTGCACAGATCAAGGCGAGAGTTAGTTCACTGTACTAGGTCTTGTGCTAGTTTTCAAAATTTGCTGTTTACTATAATCATTAGCATTATTGCTTTATATTTTAAAAGTGTTAGTTCTGTACTAAGTTGAAAGTTCCTGTTCTACGTTTTCCTGCATGTGCCCAAGGGTCCCGGACTTCAACCCCGGCTCTCGATACCAAAATGTAACGCCGCGAAATGACAATGCCACACTCATGTCGGGCGGCATTGACGCAGCGATGACACAACCAAGCAAACGACCTGAAATTGCGACATAATTTTTTTTTTTTTTTTTAAAGTGAGTAAGGGTATCAAAATTTAAGAGGACAAATGATAATTGCCATATGCTTGGAATTGGGTCTCTTGCCATAGCGTCAAGGACTTGGTGCCGAAGAAACAAAAAAAATAATCCAACTATGTCACTAGGAGCCTCCCTAAAGTCCCTCTTGGCACTAGCGTTGTTGCCAAAGTTCGACGTCATGAGCTAGTGATCATCCAAAGGGTCATGATCGCAATTTTACAAGGATTACAAGGAGGAAGGAGTTACGTTAGTTCTAGTTGTACAATGGCTCATCTCAAAACCAAAAGGGTCCAAGGGGAAAATGTTAAGGTCGAATGCACATCTAAGCCCATGGCAGTTGCATATTTACTCAACCTCAACAACCAAGGGTTAAAATCCGATGCTAACCGAAATACCTACTTGGTTTCCATCTAATAAAAGAATTTCCGCTCGCGCTAAAGAGGAATATTTACAACTTTAGAAGTCAATCAGAGATGTTACCAGAACTTGAAATTATTTAGCTCTTTGTATGGGTAATGCGTGTGAAATCCCCACCTCCATGATAAAAGAAACCGAAGATAAAATAATATAACCAAATTTCTGAATTTTAAGTGATTTATAAATATAACCAAAACTTCATTGAATTAATGGACACGCCTAGGCATAAATTTGAATTTTGACAAAAGGAACATAAGTCTTATTGGTAGAAGGCAATTAAATTTTAAGTTTGAAACGTGGTCGAGGTGGGTGGCTTTAATGGCCACCTGCCATAGCCAAAAATTCCTCCCCTTGCGTGCAAAGAAGCAACCAGGCCGCCATTTTGAATTAATACTCTAGATTTTGAAAATCTTACCTGCCCAGTCGACTAAACACTCCCCTACAGTCCTGGCCGCGCGGGTAGGTGTGAGGAAGACAAAGGATGAAGACACAGGCCGTAATAATAGGAGAAAACGCTGGAGTAATTCGCCCATGCCGCGTGGAAAACGATGAGGAGTTTTCTAAGCAAGATACAGGCAAAACCAGGCATTTGTTTTTCTCTGTCCTCCTCGCCTCTGGCCGCGCATGGTACATGGAGGCAACTAAAATAGTCCTGGGCGCGTGGGACGATCGATTCTGAGGAGGTGAAAGCAGTGAGTGGCAGGTCGTCGTCCAAAGAATGTTGTTATCTGTTAGGATTCGATTGCATCCTCAAAAACTTGATTTCACCTTCAAGATATTTTATCAAAATTCGGTGGGGAGCAGTGAAGGCATACTGAGAAAGACATAATCGATTAGGGGACAGAGTGAATGTCACCTGGGGCCGAATGGAATGCACACCGCATTCATAAGATTGCTCGTTCAGGTCATTTTTGTGTCAAAAGTGCATGGTGTTGCAATAAAATTCTGGATATGTCATCTGCCAACTATGGACCTCTCATACCAACAACTACCGCCTGCTGTCATTGTTGCAACACTCTAAGATAGACAACCACTGAACTCACTTTTGCAAGCATTGCAGCGATTTAAAATATTCGCTGTGACAGTCAGCGCTTTGTGTATCATATTGTCTATCAGGCATGTCTGTTGAAACGTTTCATCATTCATTTTTTTTTTTATATATTAGTTGTTATTCCCTTATACACGATTTAAGGGTGATTGACTGGTCTTGATTTTGAGACTAACTTCACATTTGTTTGGGCGGTTTGCGAAACTCGCCATGCAAACTTGATATTTGTGAAGCTAAGACCACTCACAGTGTCCTAATCTGTAAAAAAAATGTTTAAACAATATTTGTAGGCATTGCAACAATTTAATTATTCGCTGTGGCAGTCAGCGTTTTGTGTATCAAGGTGTCTATCAGGCATGTCTGCTGAAACGTTTCATCATTTTTTTTTATATTAGCTGTTATTCTCTTAGACACGATTTAAGGGTGATTGACTGGTTTGGATTTTGAGACTAACTTCACATTTGTTTGGGCAGTTGCGAGGCCTGCCATTGCAGCTTGATATTTGTGAAGCTAAGACCACTCGCAGGATCCTAATCTATAAAGAAAAAAGACGTTTGAAATACTTGCAAACATTGCAACAATTTAAGTATTCTTGTGACAGTCAGCACTTTGTGCATTAAGTCGTTTCATTTCCTTCTACAATTGTCAATAATTTCACAATGGGCACATAGATGAAGAAGGTCATAAGAGAGTTAGAGCTTAGAATATTTCATTGTCTTACTAAAAACCATTTGAAAATTTAAGCCCTTCCATCAAGTATAAAATGAGAAATAATGCTCTATCTTTCCAAGTTTTCCAACAAAGTTTTAATACATTTTCTTTTGTAATTCCTTTCCAATATTCCACAAAGAATTCAACAACCTTTCCAATGAATTTTAGAGTAAGAAATACTATCATCTTAATGCAACTTTTCCTTCCAAATATTTTTACAACATATCTTACTTCATGTGCAAACAATTTTACAATAATGGAAGATAAAGAAGCAAGGCAATATTACATTTCTTTCTCCACTCAAGGTGGGTAATTACATGATTTTTTTACATTGTCAACAACAAGGTTCTTGTGCTCCAAAGTGTTCTTCATCCATGCTCCATGTTCCAAGTATTTCAAATCACAACCAAGATAGGGGGAGAGGCAACACTCTCCTCCCAACCAAAACTCAATGGAGAAGAGAAGCAATCTCCTCCATTGACCCCCGAGCCCCAAACACAACACAATGAAGGATGGTTTCCAACTCAAGGCAACAATACTTACTTCCACAATACAAGTTTCTTCACAACATTCAAAGTAAAAGAGGAAACAACAAGGAAACACAAATAACACAATACTTTGCACCACAAGGCTTTCATCCAAGCCAACAAGAGAAGGAACTATGGGAATGTTTTCCTTATGCCTCCCAATTGAGATGAGATGCCCATCCAAAACCCTCCACAATAAAACACAAGCCCCTATGACTCTTATGCCTCCCTCAAGTACCCCTTTTTCCTCCCATACTCTTATGCCTCCCTCCTCTTATGTCTCCCTCAAAGACAAGGTAGAATGTAAACATTCTTACCCAAGATGGGCATCCCTCTCAAACTCCCTCCACAATATCCTAATCTACTCTTTTGCCTCCTTCATGAGTATTCCCATAGACCTCTCCTATACTACACAATTAGCATTCTATCCATTTTTCACAATACACCAAAGTAAACATGCATTTTTCACAATTTTAGCATAGAAGGAACAATAATATGAAAGCAAAACAAAGGAGAGGGTCTCCTACCTCTCCATTGGAGAAGCCTAAACCAAGGAATTTTGTCCAAGCTCCTTCCCAAATCAATCCAAGCATGCAAGTCCAAGCACTCTCTTTTTCTCCTTCTTCCAAATTCTTTTCTCTCCCAAAAAAAAAAATAACAAAAGAGAACTCTTCAACAAAACAAAAACAAAACTCCAACCCCCTCAACAAGGGAGGAGATTTCCATAAATAGACAAGAGGAAGAGTGAGGGTGATGTGGCTCCATGTAGGATGCCACATCACACATCCTCAAACCACCTCCCAAAGTCAACTCAAATCCCAAAACACCATAAATGGGTGGTTGGGTTGAATGACATCTCCAATCCACATCCATCCCTTCCCCATGTGTCCTAAGACATAAATAAATGCAAAAGAAGACAAGTGCACTCCAAAGTCACATTTCCCTTCCCAAAACAATAAATAATCCCCTTTTTGGATTCCCAACCCATAGATATGGTTGGTAAGGGGTTTTGGGAAGTGTGGGACAAGTTTAACTTGTCCCACAAGTCCCCCAAAATTGCCCTCAATCTCAAATTCGAGATTCAAAGAACATGGAGTGGTCAACACTCAAAACCAAGCATTCAATACATGAGGAAACACAAGGCTCAAGGAGCCAACCAACAAAATAAATACATCCACTAGACTTCCCTCCAAAACTTAAAATTTAAAACAAGGTGTTAAATTAATTCTAAACATACTTAGCAAAAGAAAATTTTAAAAAGATATCACAAATAAAATCACCCACTAAGGTAAGTTAAAACAAACAATTAAAATTCTTACCCCCTTGGTCACATAGGAAAATTTCCCCCTCATGGAAATTTTCTCAACACATAAAAGAACAAAGTTAACACAATACAATTTACTAGTTGCCTTGACGACCAATTGTTGTAACCACCCGACATCCTGTTGTGTTTGGTTCCCAATCCCCCTCATGGTTGTGATCATGCTGTGTTTCCTGCAAAATGCAAAATACCCTCTTCGGCCTTGCGGCCATGTCAAAATATCCAAAATAACCATATGCATGAAATTTATTAACATCTATACGTAATTCAAGCAATCATTATTTCTAGGTCTAAATCACGACTTAATTATGCATTTCATCATTATCCAAAATTATAGTAATTTAAATTTAACAAATACATTCTATTCAACATGGCGAAGAAATCCAGTGTTAGAACACATGCAATATATCCATATAAAAATAATATCGGAATCCAATAGTCTGTCCATGAGTCAGTGTAGATCATACTGAAAACAAAATCCAATCATAATCCAAATGCATCTAGTCACAAAACATCATGCTAATCAACATAAGTATAAATCATGTCCGTATCCAAAGTCTGCATAACTCAAAATGGTAATCAACTAAGTGTCGTAGGGAAGTGGGCATTACAAGAGTACCGGATGGAGCTACTTCCCACCGGAGAGGGCCAGGCAGCTGTTATGGTTGTGGTGTTGTTGGACATCATTGGAGAGATTGCCCACAGAACCCTAACAAGGGTAAGATGCAGAGCTCAGAGCCTACTGTTGGAGATATGGCACGGAGTCATCGGATCTACGCAGCGGTCAAGAACCGCCAGGCTGAGCACCAGAGTACTATGATAGAGATGACATGTAGTATTGGTGGTATTTCCACCTCTATATTATTTGATTCTGGTTCTTCTGATTCTTTTATTGTACCATCCTTAGTAGAGCGTTGTAGGCTGGTGGCAGTTAGGCAGGGCCATAGTTGGGACATTGAGATGGCTTCTGGAGCCAAGATTTTGTAGACTCCTTAGTCAAGGAGTGTGTAGTGGATTTGGGACCCTTCACCACTACTTCTGATCTTCGGATCCTTCCATTAGGATCTTATGGCATCATTTTAGGCATGGATTGGTTGTCCGCTCATAGAGCTAGAGTGGATTGTTACCATAAGACTATTGCTTGCATAGATGATCTTGGAGTAGAGTCAGTGATATCAGGAGTTAGGAGGGCCATATCCATTCGCACCATCTCTGCTATGCAGCTTAAGCGGTGTGCACGACAAGGTTGTCGGATGTTTATTATTACGGTCGATGATGAGATCAGAGGATGAGTTGAGAGGACCTTCCCTCGATGATCATCCCATCTTGTCAGATTTTTCCGATGTGTTCCTGGGGAGCTACCAGGATTACCTCCCCCACGTGAGATCGACTTCCATATAGATCTAGTTCAGGCGCAGAGCCTATCTCATGAGCACCCTATCGGATGACTACTCCTGAGTTATGTGAGCTCAAGTTGCAGCTTGAGGGCCTTCTGGAGAAAGGCCTAATCTGTCCTAGTGTATCCCCTTAGGGTGCAGTGATCTTCGTTAAGAAGAAGGATGGATCTCTTTGGTTGTCTATCGATCGCCGTCAAATTTGAATAAAGTAACGATCAAGAATCGTTACCCCATTCCACGCATTGATGATTTATTTGATCAGATGAAGGGGATACAATTTTCTCTAAGATAGATCTTAAGTCAGGATACCATCACTCGAGTGATTGTGCGAGACAAATATTCACAAGACTGACTTTCCGCACGAGATATGGCCACTACGAGTTCACAAAGTGGTACCTTTCGGTTTGGCGAATGCCCCGCAGATGTTTATGAGTTTGATGAATGGGTTATTCAGGACCTTCCTTGATCGCTTCATGCTCATCTTCCTTGATGACATTCTAGTTTACTCATGCACATGTGAGGAGAACGAGGAGCACCTTCGCCAGGTTCTTCAGTGTCTTCGCGACAGCGCCTTTACGGGAACTCGGAAAAGTGTGCGTTCTTTCATCCTAAGGTGCATTATTTGGGCCACATCATTTCAGGGGAAGGTGTTGCAGTCGATCCTTCCAAGATTCGAGCCATCATGGATTGGCCAGCACCCATTAGTGTGACCGAGGTGCGTAGTTTCATGGGTCTAGCAGGGTATTACAGGAGGTTTGTTCAGGACTTCTCTAGGATTGCGCACCCTATCACTTCTCTTCAGCGAGAAAGGGAAGAAGTTTTTATGGTCAAATAGATGTGAGCAAGCCTTCAGTACACTGAAGGAGTGCCTCATGAGAGCACCTATTCTTGCAGTGCCGGATCCTCAGGGTGAGTTCTATGTTTGCACAGATGCCTCCTTGGCAGGACTTGGAGGTGTGTTAATGCAGGAGGGTAGAGTAGTTGCCTTTGAGTCTCGCAAACTCAAAGATTATGAGCTCAATTATCTGACCCATGACCTTGAGCTTGCAGCAGTGGTACATGCCTTAGTGCGGTGGAGACATTTTCTTCTTGGCCGGAGATTCACACTCGTGGGTGATCACTTGAGTCTTCGCCATCTCTTCACGCAACCCAATCTCAACGCTCGTCAGCGGCGTTGGATGGAGTTACTCTGTGAGTATGAAATGGAGATATAGCATGTGAAAGGGAAGGAGAATGTGGTTGCAGATGCCTTGAGTAGGCGGAGGCATGTGGCTATGGCCACCGCAGTGGGTACAGATTTGCGGAGTAGGATCTTGCAGCAGCTTCCTCGGGATAGTTTCTACCTTGCAGCCAGAGTAGAGATTGAGTCTCAGGGACCCCTTGAGGGGAGATTTGATGGATTTTCATTAGAGGCATATGGCCTTCTCAGACACAGAGGTCGGATATATGTTCCTAGAGATGGAGGCTTGAGACATGACATTTTGACAGAGGCTCATCGTGCACCTTATTCAGCCCATCCCGGGGTGAAGAAGATGCACGCCACCCTAAGACAGTTGTACTTTTGGAGAGGACTTCGGAGAGACATAGCTTCATTTGTGTCACGCTGTTTAGAGTACCAGAGGGTGAAGGCCGAGCATCATCATCCAGCTGGCCTTCTTTATCCTCACACCATACCGGAGTGGAAGTGGGACACCATCTCCATGGACTTCATCGTTGGATTACCTACGTCGAGATACCATCACGACACCATCATGGTTATGGTGGATAAATTGACAAAGGTAGCTCATTTTTCTCCGGTGAAGACCACCTATACAACGAGTGCTGTGGCACGAGTATACCTTGATGAGATTGTCACATTACATGGGATTCCGCGGAAGATCATTTGCGACCGTGACCCTTTATACACCTCCCATTTCTGGACCACCATGCAGTATGCCCTTGGGAAGAGGATTAATTTCAGCACAAATTGACTTATCACCCCGAGAGCGGATGGACGAGACGGAGAGGGTGAATCAGATTTTTTTGGAAGATATGCTCAGGATGTACATGATGGATCATCAGTCAAGATGGGAGGAGTATCTGTATTTGGTGGAGTTTGCCTACAATAATAGTTTCCAGAGTTCTATAGGCATGGCTCCTTTTCAGGCTTTATATGGTAGAGAGTGTAGGACACCTCTTAGTTGGGACAGGATTGAGGATAGGGTTTCTCTTGGACCAGCATTATTACAGGACATGGAGCAGCAGGTTGCCTTGATCAGAAAGAGATTGCAGGAGGCGCAGGATAGACAGAAGAAGTATGCAGACCAGCATAGGACAGATCGTAGTTTTGAGGTAGGCACGAAGGTGTTTCTTCGTGTTAGACCGCATAAGAGCCCTATCCGATTACGAAAAAGGTTCTAAGCTTGCTCCTAGGTTTGTGGGTCCCTTTGAGATCTTGGAGCGCCTTGGTCCCTTGGCCTATCGTCTAGCATTGCCACCTAGCTTATCACATGTCCATGATGTGTTTCACGTTTATGTGCTTAGGAGATATATTTCTGATCCTTCTCATGTGCTAGATTGGACTGCATTGCAGGTGCAGGATCAGGGGTAGGTGATGGTGGAGCCCATGCACATTTTAGATCACAGGACCTTGGGCCTTCGTGGCAGAGAGATTGATCAGGTTCGGGTCCAATGGGACAGGTATGATGAGACTACAGCTACTTGGGAGGATGCTACTTTGCTACGAGGATAGTTTCCACACCTTTTCCAGTGACTTCCAGGAGGAAGTCGAGTCTAAGGGGAGGGGGATGTAGTGCCCACTTCCCTTCGACTTCGTTTTGTTTTGTTGTTTTCGAGACTGATTACTTCACTATGGATTATTATGACCTCTTGTTTTAGCATGCTAGTAGATATCATTGACATGGGACTATTATTGATTTGATCTTTATACGATGCATATGGTTTACTGGTGGACATTTGATGATGATATTTGTATACTTTTGACAGGGATATTTATCTTAATTCTGACATGGGATATATTTAATCATATTGAGTAGAACTTGATAATTTGACTAATGTGATGATTGTTTTGATATAAATGAAATGTGGAATAAGAATGTGCTAGAAAGTGTTAAGTGATATCGTACTTGCATAAATGATAGTAAATCAGGTGTTGATTATTTTAGATTATATTGTATATTTGGCATGAATGTTTTAATGCGGCCAACAGGCCAAAAGAGGTATTTTTTCTGCGGGTATATTATATTCACAACAAAATTGGGAGTGGAGACCAACCACATCAGAATTTGAGAAGAATCTAGCTAAGGTAACCATTGCAACAAGTAATTGTGTGTGTGTTAGATTTATCTCGTTAAAGGGAAAATTGTGACCTAGGGCTCATGTGTTGTGTTGTTTTAGTTTTTTTCCCTTTTTATTATGTTGGTATGTGTTGCTCTTAGTAAGTGATATTTTACTTGTGTTATTATTCATATTCCTTGGGTGAGTTTAGCCCTTTGTTAGCCATGAGTTGTAGTGGGTTAATTAAGTTAATTTGAGATTGTCCTAAACTAATTATAAGATGTGACCTAAGAGAGTTCATTTATTAACCTTGATTTACTTTGGATTTTGTGTGGATTGATGTGTGTTTGAGTTAGAGTGTAACACACTCTACCCCACATGGGAAACTCGAATTTTGCCTTTGAGGCCAAATTTCAAAGCTTGTGGGACAAGTCAAACTTGTCCCACACCTCTTAAAACCCCATGCCAACCCTACCTTTGGGTTGGAAGGCCAAATTTAGGGTCTTTTAGGTGTTTTGGGGGATGAAAGGGTAAAAATATTAATTTCACTTTCTTTCAAATTTAATTTTTTCCTTTGAGGGAGTGGGCTTAGTTGGAGTGTGCAAGTTGCTTGCCTTTCTTTCAACCACTTATTAATGGTGCATTGGAATTTGATGTTGACCAAATGATGTGGAGTGGAGGGAAAAGGAGGTGGCATCCTACTTGGAGCCACATCATCCCTCCCTCTCTTTTCTCTATTTATTTGAGCCTCTTGTTTGTTTTGGGGGTTGGAAGTTTTCATGTTTTAGCCTTTTTGTATTTTGGAGAGGAGAGGATTTGGAAGGAGCTTGTGAATTTTTGGAGCTTGTGGATACTTGTGAGAACTTGTTGGAGCTTGTGGATGCTTGCTTGATCCTTGGAGGGATTTGAGACTTCATATTTGGAGCAAGCTCTACCATGGAAAGGTAGGAGCTTCCCCTTTGTTGCATTATGTTTCTTTTGTCATATGAATGTATTTTTATGTTGTGTTGAATGTTGTTGTTTGAAATGCTTGTTGGGAATGGGTAGAATGCCTAAGTTGGGAGTGAGAGGAGACTATGGGGAGCTTAATTGAGGGAGGCATAAGAGATCATTTGCTTGAGGAGGGAGCTTGGGTTGGGTGTCCACCTTGTAAGAGAAATGCTTGCATTTCTTCTTGTTTTACTTTGAGGGAGCCATAAGAGTTGAGGGAGGCATAAGAGTGAATGGAGGGATAAGGGGTACTTGAGGGAGGCATAAGAGTTGTTAGGGGTATTGTTTTTGCATTGGAGGCTTTTAGGTGGCACCCATTCCCATTGGGAGGCATAAGTGGCTTCCCCATATGTCTTACTCTTCTGGCTTTCTTGGTAAGCCTTGTGACTTATTGTTGTGATTGTTTTCCCTCTTGTTGTGATGGTTGATTCTCTTGTTTTGAAGGAATATGGAATGCATGTGAAATGTTATGTTTGTTATGTGGAAGCTTGTAGTTGCCATTAGTTGGATTCTCTCCCGTTGTGATGTAGTTGGGGCTCGGGGCCAATGGAGAGGATGACTTTTCTTCTCCATTGGGTATTTTGGTTGGGAGGAGAGCGTTGCCTCCCCTTATTTTGTTGTGAATCAAGCGAAACTATGGAGGAGCCACCTTGTGGATATTTGGAGCATTGGGACCTTGTTGTTGACAATGTAAAAAAAACCATGTATTTACCCACCTTGAGTGGAGGAAAAATGTAATATTGCTTTGTTTCCTTTAGCCTCTATTATTGTAAATTTTTCCACATGAAGTAGAAAATGTTTTAACAAAATGAACTTCATTTGTAAGCTTGTAATGGGGATGGAATTAAAAGTTGCAAGAAAGATAATCCATTCATTCTCTTTTAACTTGTCTTGGAACCTCTTATAAATGTATTGATCTTGTTGAAATGTTGGTAGATCTTGTTTAAAACTTAATGGAAATATTGTAGGTCTCTTTAGTGGAATGTTAGGAAAAATTACAAGAAAATATACATACTAGATTTCATTTTGTTGTTTAAAAAAAAAAAGGGGATGTATTGAAAAGTGAGAATATTAATGCATTACCTCTTGTTGTATTGTTGATGAAAGGAATTAAGTTTTAACTAGGTTCCAATATTCCAATAAAGTAAAGCATACCCTAACTCTATCATGTTCTTCTTCATTTAAGAATTTCTTGTAAATCCATTGGCTAATTATTAAAGGAAATGATATCAAACCTAATTGGAAATCCATGCTACGTTTATTGAATTGTGTAGAAGGAAATCAAATAAACTTGGAGTTCCTTACAAATGCTCCTATTAAAATATGTAGAAAGAAATTTTATTGTAAAAATCCTAAGCTTATTTAGCTCCTTTCCTTTTTCTTTTGATAATAAGGAAAACTGATTTTTTTTAAATATAATTCGTATTAAAGTATTATTAAAACTTAATAGAAATCCATTAGTAAATTGTAATATCCCAACATACTGAATATATTCTTATATATATTAACCAAGCATACTAATAATAATTATATATATATATATTTAATTCAAACCGACGTATGGCCGTAACAGGCTTCCATCCTGACCCGCGTATGAACTGTTTTTCCTTTATTTGCAAAGCAAATCGTGCCCCCTGAATATTCTGGTATGAAACGGATCCATCTCTATGAGATTCTCTCCCACGAGTTGTAGGGAAGATAGATAGACCTCTGTAGAAAATCTTGGTGATAAATTTCATCTAACTCCACGTAAGACTCTCCCTGTTCCTCATTCGACCCTGCTTAAAATTTCATGAAGGGAAGACCCGAATTTGAGGGCGCATTTGACACTAAACGTGTAAAAAACGTAGTTGTTATCCCGCATGACATGTGAGCTGGGGCAGGTCACACGAGTTCTGTGAGAGAGGTTCCTTGATCAACACCCACTATTGCGTTGACAGGTGATATATCCCTCATTCGCCGCTGAGGACCCTGCCTAAGGAGGGCATTTGTGAGTATAGAAACAATAAACTAAACAGCTGTGTAGATACATTCGACACAGGCGTATCCAGTCTCTTTTTACACCACTTTGCAAGCAACTGCGTTTCATGAATATTCTGATATGAAACAGATTTACCTCTATGAGATTTTCCTCTACTCTCGCCTTTCGCTGCCTCCCCATCGATTTTGATAAAATTACTCAAAGGAGAATTTTGAATTTGAAAATGCATTCAATATTGAATAGATAGCAATATAGTTGGACAGACTGCCTATTCTTCCCACTGAGCTACAAGCGCTTGACTATACTCTCCGCCCAGCTCACATCTTGCAGCACCCAATGAAAGTGGAGGTAGCTCGCCCCCTCACGCACCGAAGATATTTCTGCTCACCTTTCCTGTATCCACGCGCCTAGGATAGCATAAAACAGTGGGTTGAGTGTGTGTAAGCCAGAGACTTGCAAATCTAGGTGAATAATCATTGATGCTGCCCAAAGATTGTTGATCACACCTGTCCTAGTGTAAGGTGTATATTTAATTGCCTCCTTGAAGCCACGCAATTGTGTAGAGTGTAGGTCTAGCTATTCTTTTCAAAGTGAAATAAATAAACGCGGCCAGCAAGGAGTTTTCTTGCACGCAAGGGGGGAGAATGGTGTTTAATGCATTGGCAGGTGGCCATTACAGCCACCCACCCCAACCATGTCTTCCCACCTTCTTCTTTTTGAATTCCTCCACGTAGGGTCAGGCCACGTCTTGGCATTTTGCTATTGCCTCCATTTGAACGGCTCGCTATGATCTCACCACATCCCATGCATTGTGGAATGTTGTGTGGCGATTGGTGGTTAATGTGGCTTTGTTTGTATGGCCGAATGTTGATAGGGTCGAGTTGGTAGCTCGTTGTGCATTGGTTGAATAGGCCATTCAATGTGGCAAGTTGGTTACCTCTCTAATTGCCCCTCGCATCGGGCTTGATGTGCAATGTTGAACCCGTGCTAAGTAACATGGTCATGCCACGTTGATGGTATGTGGACCGAGTTGGTGATATGGTGGGTGGTGGGGTATAACCCAAACCAATAAAAATTTCAGATCATTACCCCATATGTGAAACCGTCAATGCTAATGAGCTCGTCGAGGAAGTAATTAGCTCGCCCACATATTGCAGACTCGCCCAATGCAAATAATAACTCGCTGAGTGGTGTGGAGTAGCTTGGTCTCCAATAAAGCTCACCGAGTTTATTCGAACAGCTCGCTAGGAGTGGATTGACCTCTACATAACTTTGATTGGCGGTACACATATAAACTAACCTCCTTGAGCCGTGTGAAAACAACTCGAAGTATAGTTTCGTTTATTTTCAAAGTGGAATATGATTAAGTTAAAATATTGTCTTTTGGTTTATAAACACATGAATCTTGCGAACGAAGTTAAATAAAAAAATAAAAAATAAAAAAATTGTCGCATTTTCAGGTCGTTTGTTGTGGAATGAAAGCTCTTGATGCGTCGTCTTTTGCGGTGTTACATAAGACATGAACATCCTCATGAAGCATTGACTCTATTTCACCAAATGTAACGAATAGGTAGCTAACCTCGTGATCAGTTCCCCTTTGAGCATACTACCAAACCTATGTCAAAACAGGGATGTACATTCACAAAAAAAAATAGATACGAGACTTTTGCTAGACTCCACAACCTTTGCCATCATCATCCCAACTTGTGCCAAAATGGGAGCTTTAAAGCAAGACATGGACATCCATCAAAGTATAATGGAAAGCTGATTTTTGTTAGATGTAGTTGCAAGTGTCGTGGTAGACATGTATGCAAATGTGGAAGCATACACAAGGCATGTGAACTGTATGATAAAATGCCTCAATGAGATGTGATCTCATGGACTTAAATGATTGCAAGATATGCATAAAATGGGTTTATTGAAAATTCCTTCAAAACTTGTAGGCGAATGCATTTGGCAAGTGCAAATCCAACCTCCACAACCTAATTTGTCGGCGTATTCCGACCTTTCTATACCAATATCGAAGCCTTAGCACAAGGTATGAACATCAATCAAAATATAATGGAAAGTGGGTTTATGTTTGCAAAATGCCTCAAAGAGATGTGGTCTTGTGGAATGCCATGATTGTAGGATATGCACAAAATAGATCTGATAATGATGCTCTCAAACTCTTTGAGGTTATAAAACACTCTGGAATGTACCCTAACCATTTAAGCTTCGTTCATATATGCTTGTATATTTAGTCTCATTTATGTTTCTTGGAGAGATAACATGTTAAATCACTTAGTCATTCTTTCAATCTACTTTGATAATTATGCTCTCAAACTCTTTGAGGTTATAAAGCACTCTGGAATGTACCCTAACCATTTAAGGTTTGTTCATATATGCTTGCATATTTAGTCTCATTTATGTTTCTTGGAGAGCTAATATGTTAAATCACTTAGTCCTTCTTTCAATCTACTTTCACACCAATACTTCACATTCACTACATTCTAGAGAGTGAATGTTAGCAAACTTACATGTCTCACTTGCATTAGTATTCAATTATTACACAACTAACTATTATTTAACATCCCTTCTGATGTACTTTGCAACATTTGTTTTAGATTTAATAGAAAATCAGAATTGTCAATCACACCACTTATCAACATTAACTACAAAAGTAATAACTATTCCTCTAAATCAAATAACATACACCGTGTTCACATTGCATTGTACACATGCCATTGCTAGTTTTAATTTCTTGTGTGATATAAAGATTACGGAAGATGATTGCAACAAAACAAGTGGAAATTATTCTCGGCAACCAAAACTGACATATGCTTTGGTTTCATACGCCAATCTGATTTTAATATAGAAACTGCAGTTTTATTCGAACAAATAAATTGCAAAGAACGCCGATTTTTAAATGTGGTCATCTTTTTGTATTTCCTTCGAATCATCAGGTTCCTTGTTTACTGGTATTTCGTCGGACTCATTTTGTGGCAGGGGATCTTCTCTGTATTTATACCAAGAAGCACAGAAGACGAAATAGACTAAGTTGAGGGCCTTCAACACAGACAAAAGCCACTGAAAGTAGTTAAGTCGACCGCGGTTGATATTATCGTCAAGCCAATCGGGGTTGCCATTACGGCCGGTGGTATTGTGAACGAGCGTGATGAAGGCGGTATTTAAATAACCTCCCAACGCATGCGCGCACGCAGACACCGCTATGGCGATGCTACGCATGTTTGCAGGAAATTGGCTATAGAAAAAATCCAAATGACCCACCCCGCCAAACGCATCCGCCAGACCGTCTATACAATGCTGAGGAGCAAGCCAGAAGACGGAAATAGGGACCACGGCCCGTGGCTGGTCGGTTAGACCATGCCTTCTGGCTGCGTTCCGCCTTTTCACCTCCACGAAACCGGCCACCACATGTGATATTATCGAAATGAAGTGCCCGATTCCTATTCTCTGTAGCGGCGTGATTCCCCGGTCTTGTTTTGTTACCCGCCTGGTAAGCGGTACGAGCACCTTGTCGTAGAATGGTAGCCATGTAACGACAGTAAGCATTGTGATTACGCCAATGGAAGCGGCGGGCACTTGGAAGTTGGTAGAGCCCAGACGTCGGTCCATTGTGAGGGCCTGGAATATGGTGAATGGAGATCCACCTATCATTGTACTAGTGACTGAACAAGAGAAAATTGTAAGAGTGCAGATCACCGGTTTCAATTCCTCGATTATGTTGATGGAAGATATTCTCCATGGTCGAGCCACAGAACGGTCCGCTCGGATGTCCCCTTCTGTTATTATGGCGGCCTTGTTCATGAACCTGGTTTTCATACTAAACAACGTCAGAAAATGGTGAAAAGGAAAAATAAATGGAAACACGCATGGTAAGACATTTTCATCAGTTAAGTTTGTCATTTCGCATTGTTTTAATAACTTTGAAAAGTGTTTTGCAGATAAATTAATTTTCTTTTTTAAAAATCTAGATTGCAAACTAGATATAAAGTTGATATCTCAGTGGTAGAGGAACACAACAAACTATGTCAAGTAGTTAATTTATAAGGAGCCTAGGACACCCCTCCAAGCCGCTTGATTGTGGTGGGAATATTCTTGATAATTTGAGATCATATTGAATTATTTTTAACGAAATGCGAGATTCTAAATGGCAGATACCTGAGTCTATTGGTTATCATGATTTTTAATTTATTTTGTTCATGGTAAAGTAAGGCTGGATCAGAGGGTAACGATAAATTCCGCTTCTTTATGGATGCCATAAAGACTTGTAAAATTGCAGTGAAAGGGCTGCCTTTTGGAGTCGTTTGGTGATATAGGGGAGTTCCAACAAGGAAAATAATTGTCGCTATGAGC
Organism: Taxus wallichiana var. yunnanensis; assembly: GCA_018340775.1. Taxonomy (NCBI): domain Eukaryota; kingdom Viridiplantae; phylum Streptophyta; class Pinopsida; order Cupressales; family Taxaceae; genus Taxus; species Taxus wallichiana. The sequence continues at coordinate 767,200,357 of CM031238.1, read as the reverse complement.
ACAAGAATAGTGCACACACCAAATCCCAAGCTCCAACTCACATTGCTTTGAAGGTAAACAATAACAGTACTTGCCACGATGACTGATGCGCAACTGGAAAAGTAATACCAATTGAAAAAACTTTGTAGCCTTTTCTTTCCTCGGAGTGTTGGTGTTCCTTCCTCCTGGAACTGATCTGCCCCAAACGGCAAGGCACATGGTCTTATTGCAATTGACCCAATGGACTTGAATACAAACACCAACAGAAGAAAAAGCAATTGTCCTTTGGATGCAGTGGTGCATTGTCCCAACTTTGCTTCCATGTCAGTGCAAGGTGATGGCCTTAGCGCAGAGATGAGGGCTGTGAGAGTCCAAAGTGATGTTGCCTGCAAATTAATCAAATTTGGGATTACTCGTCCAACGTCACTATTTATCAAGGAATTTTGTTGAAAGATCATCTAGTGCTCATATAAACAACAAATTATACAACACTTATACAATAAATAGAAATTCTCACTTAGGCATGCAAATAATACACAAATCTATAAGATATTTATATGCATCACAATCATATGCAATTTTTAAAAATAAATACTATTATAGTTATTTTATTATGTATGGTTGTTTCATAGAGTGAATGAATTCACATAGAATGAAAGCATCTTGCTTATAAAAACTGATAGTGCGTCAATGGGCTTCCTATCTTGGCACATCTAAGAAATAATACTAAAAAGCGGTGAAAAAAATTTTAGTCTGATTTAAGAAAATTAATACGATTAGAGGACAAGTTACTATAAAATTTAGCTATGTGAATTAGATTATAGTCAATACCAAATTCTAACGACAGGTTTTGGTCCAATAGTGTGTATGCTGATATAAAAACTATTTTCTAGCAATCTACCAAAATTATAAATCTAAAAGATGTCAATAAACAAACCACGAGGCCAAGATTATACCCTGCGAAATAGAAACGTTCTCAAAGAAGGTGATGTATGTTTCTCGAAAAAAGAAGAAAAAGTTTGATAGATTGGAAGCGTAAGGGGCCTTATAAAACTGTAATAAAAATACGAAGTTATAGTTACCACTAAAAATGAAAGAGAACCAATAAGTATTCCTCGATATCGCCCAATGTAAGAATCCGCCAGAAATGCTCCGCCAAGGGTTGCGAAGCTTGTTGTTGAAGAAAAGATTGTCAGTGCATTGACAGCTGTAACTATATTTATGTTGTATTCCCTTGATAAGTAGACCAACGTATTAGAACCCATACCAACCAGTGCTAGCTTCTCGCAACTCTCGTTTCCTGCACACCAATTGAATTTAAATAAAAACACTTCTTCATTTTCATTAATAATGATATGTCTGATTTCTTGAAATGTATAATAGGCAGTATCAGATAAAAACATACTCAACTTTTTATGTTTGATTAGGCATATTATAAAAGTAATAGTAAATTGGTTTTCCCTAAATGTTAAAACCATTCGAGATTAAAGGCAAGATAATTGTTGGTTGACGCTTCAGAATACCGTCACCTAAAATTTAGAGCCACATAGTTACTAATAACTTAACAACTCAACATTATCTGTAAGTTGCATATAACGTTACTGTAAATCCTATCTACTCATTGGTATCTTGAATCCTATCTAAAAGTAACTTATATTTGATCTTAATAGATTTCTCTACATCTTGAATCCATTCTAAGAGTAACATATGGGGAGAATACTGTCTTCACCTATTATGAACGGCAAGGTTTTCCATCCTCCTTTCGTTCTCGTTCTAACAGGGACATCCCCTTCAGGATCATTAACACTCTCATTATTTGAACTGTCTGTTGTATGTGACACAGCAAAGCAATTAAAGCGGTGAAGGATTGCAATATTGTGCCAATATTTTGGTCGACATGAATCCTCTTTGGCCATTCTTCTTCAAATTAATCTCTCACAGAAACTTGTAGTGACGACCTCACAAGATATGTGTATTTCGTACATATGCCGACCTGACAAGATATGTGTATTGAAAATTTCGTACATATGCCAAATGATAACATACAAGAAGAATAGTTACAGTTTAACTGGCTCAGTAGTAATATCAGTTTAAAAACAACAAAGAAAAAAACATCATAACCGTGTACGCCCAATTTTTTTGTCTGATTCTTGCAAGCCCCTATCTTGCCGGTACATTCCCTTTTTGACGGATTTTACGACATGTTGAAATATATACGGAGAAGTTAGTTAAGACTATGCTCTTGAATATGAGAAATTTTAGGTTCGAGCTTTTTCTAGACTTGCCGGCACTGCACAGCAAGATACGTACAGCCTTGATTCATGGTTACATTAATTAAGTTGGCTTTATAAAATAAACTAGAATAATATGTTATATATTAATTAAGGAGGCTTTATGAAGTAAACTATAATAATATGTTATATATGTTTTATTTGCTAAATTTCTTTCTATAATAATAATATTTATTTTACAATTTAAAGTTAAATTCTAATATGATTTTTGGCTTTGGTTGGTGAGATGATTATGACCCCCACTAGACTTTTTGTTCTTGTTGTTTGACTTCACTGTTTCTTAAGTTGTTTTTGTTGTATTGGTAGGCATGGCTTGGTGTACTCGTGGCCTTCTGGCATGTTTTCATACCCCCCTGCTTTTTGTTGGAAAAATCTTGTATCATGTTTCTGTTAATATAATATAAGATTTATATCATTAAAATAAAATAAAATTCTAATATGATTGAACAATATTTATCAAGAGAACATGAATATTTTTGGAAGGAATACTTATTTTGTATTTTGATATTATTTTTATGAAAATAATACAAAAGATATAAATTATAAAAATTGTGCACCTCAAATAAAATTAATAAATTATTTTCAGGATTAAAAATTCAAATAAATCTCTACAATTTGAACCAAGCATATGAATTAAAAATTCTAAAATACTAAACATTGTTTTGGATTAACATTACTATAGAAATTGTTTTCATAAACATAACTTCCTTACCTTTGTATGCTATAGGAAACTACAACACCTCAATCTTTAAAGAGCACTTTGAATTTTTATGCTTTGAGAAGTGTTGCACACCAATTTCGAAGGAGGACATTAAAATTTTATGTTCTAGAATGTGTTGTACATAAGCAATGAAAGATGACAAGAAAGTATTTATGCCGTATAAAGTATTGCACATCAACCTATAAAGAGATTATTATATTTTAATCATAAAAGGTGTTAAACATAAATCTTGGTACAGGAAATTAAATTTGTATACTGTGGAAAGGTACTGCACATCAATTCTGAAAGAGGAAATCATCAATTTAGGATATCTTTTATTGTAATTAAATTTTATATAGTACATTAAAAGGAAATTAATGCACAGGAATATTTTTCATAACTGAAATATCTTCGTAACATTAACAAGTATTAAATTTATTTTATGTTAATTTTTATGTCGGAAGGCGTACCCACGTTGGGTTGCCTCCGGTTGATTTTGACAATTGTCAAAATTCAGACATTCAGGGTGGTTTATAGATTGCATTGAAATCCAACGCTTAAGAACGGTGCTGCAAAGGTTACAATGCACGTGGCACAGATGCTCAGGAGGAGAAGCAACAAAATCAATACAACTAGACATTACGCCCGAATGAAGTGCATCCTAATCCTCAATCTTCTTCTTCTTCTACATACAACAAACAAAACAACAACAGGCAATAGTTTCCTCTCAGAGACAATTGAACCTGCTACAGATACAAATACAGAGCCAGATTAATCAATTTGTATATAGTAAAATGAGGAGATATTAGGGTTATAGATTTTTATCTCCGTGTGCACGTCTGATTTAACCCATACCAGGTCTAAAATCCCTCTCACGCCTGTGAAATGTTGCTTTATTATGGCTGATGGCATTCTATTCTGCATTTGCAGTTCCTTTCACACCGCCTTTTATGCTTTTTAGTTTTCTTTCTGATTCGTATTTTAGTATATGATTTTCATAGCATGGGTTCTTTAAAATTTCATCATTAACTATGGTTGGCATAATATTTTGCAGATGCATCGAGCAAAGATTACAATCACTTCCTTGCATAAGAGGGCATCTGATTTATCTTTTGTATAATTGATTCTGGCACCACTGCAGAAAGCTGGTGGATTCAACAATGCAAAGCTGAGGGAAGCATCTGGAGCAGTGAGGCTTTCATTTCAGATCTATTATCTATGCTTCCAATTGCAGTTTCCCGTTCTCCTGATCTATTAGAACCAGGTTTCAACTTTCCGTAAGATATGTTAATCTCTCATACCTTTGAGTGCAATGATCCTTAAATTTACAACGTCTCCTTGTTCACTGATTTGGCCTCTTCAGCTTTGAACATCTTTATCTTTTTGCATACACCTCCCTTAGTTCCTCATCTAAAGGAATAGGGCTTCTTAGCCACGAGTCTTTGAATCTGTTAAGCAACTTTGATTTACCTGTATTTTGTGAATGTATTCTGATGTGAATAGTAAATTGAATTTGAACTTTTGATCAATGTAGAAATTCTAGTGAAGGGCCTTTTTAGAGCAAAGTGGGGTGGGGCTCTGTACTTGCACCAAGGGAGTGTGATATTGCTTGCTGAATTTTTATCAAAGTACTTGAGAAAATTTGAAATGGACCCTTTATATTATGATATTTCATATTTCACAGACAACACAGCTCCATGCCAAGTTTCCAAGGATGCTAGCAAATATATAGTAAATCCTACAGTTTTTCATTGCATATAACAAGCTTTCTATGTGTTTGTTCTTCTTTTCCGATCTGTTCCTCAATCAGCCTTTACTTTTCGGGAAGCTCTTGTTAAAAATCATACCTCTGCAGACATGGTCATACACATTTCATTTATTAGTTTGGGACAAAACAAATGTGCATCTTTTCTACCATGTTTAACTCAAGCAAAATCCCTTTCAAGGGAGTTAAAACAATTTACTTGTGCTAAACTGCTTCCCTACCTTGTTAAAGACATGGAGGGGATTGTTCAACATGTACCAAAAGCACTTCTTGTGGATGGAGAAGATGTATCTCATCAGCAGGGCTAGAGAGGGAAGTTACATGGGCATCTAAGGTTATATTGTGTACTTATCCGTGCAGGTGACTTACAACCTACCCATGAGGAGGTGACATTTACAGGTAGTGTATGGTTTTGTAATTGTATGATTATAACTTTTTTGAAAGAATTTTTTTTCATCACTCGGACCCTAGCACTCAGTAAAGAAACTACAAAAGGTTTGTGTGGGAGAGCAGAATAAATTCGAAGGTGCAAGCGTGTCGGGAAGGCTCACGTGCGGGGAACGGAACAGTTCGGGACTTAGCCATTTTCATGACAAGGATCTATTTTTGGAGATAGCGTGCGGAGCACTCAAATTGATTGGAGACTTGTGCGTCACACATTGGCTATTTTTGGAGGATTAGCTATGAAGTGCTTTGCATGGACACAAGATGGAAATAGATCTACTACTATCAGTTAACTACCAATAGTCTATTGTTAGCGCACTTGCATGTGTGGCTATTTTTGTAACAACATGTGGCTAGTAATAGCATGCGACCTATTTTGGGAATAGATAAGCGGTGAAGGGAAATTCCCACCCTTATAAGTATGTAGTAAAATGTATAGAGAGATATATATGCATAAGTTGAGATATAGTGAGAAAATTTTGCTAAATCACATTACGTGCATACTATTGTTATTGTAATGAAGCTTTTGTATACTTATTGCATTTAATATAATGGAGGATATTGGCTGAATCTAAGTGTTAGTTCTATGTGTATCTGAATCTAGTATGTTTTTATCTCATCATGGTTAATATTTAATTATGTTCTCCCTTAGAGATAGATCGACATGCTCTATAGAATGATGTGTTAGTAATGGAACTGAATGTGTTAAGTCTTCATCCTACTAACATCTTGCAACAACAACCCTAAAGAGGGACATGGTACCTTTTTGCGTTTCAGGCGAGCTCTCAGTCTAGGCTAATTGATGTGCCAGTGCGTCTAGGGTATTATTGGGCTTGTATTACTAAATTCTAGGTTGCATCAAATTCAAAGGCCAGTTCAAAAACTAGTCCAATTCATGTAGAATTGTGCCTTCACAGTGTAAATTATACTACCCCAACAATGGGGAATTTGATCCCTACATTTACCTTATATCATCTATTATTTGCAGGTACCAAGTTCAATCAACAATTTACATTGAACATAACTATGTATTCTTCATATATATACTTGTAGTCCTTACCCTAGAGTGGATTCAATGGAGGATATTTTGGGTATCTATGGCTTTTAAATGCCATATGTTTTTGTACAACATGCTTGTAAACCTTTTTCACATTTCAATTTACCAATATGACTTTTCTTGTCCGATGGTATATAGATCGCATCTCTGCAAATTACATATAGATGAATCAATCCTTTTATTAGAAGATGATTTCTAGAATCAACTATGTATTGTTTTTGTTTGAAATGTGTAGGGCCAAAAGTGATACATAATCGATTCCAAAATCATCTTCTAATTTTCATGGAACACTAAGCATAAAAAAATCTTATAAGTCATTCTATCCCAAAAAAGCCAACAATTATCTTAATTTATTATCGAGTGACACTCAATGAAAAAAATTATCCCATACTAGAACTACTTCTCTCAAAAGTTATTTATATAAATCAAGAATTATGCAGATAATAACTTTTGTTGTGACTGAATTCAAAGCTAGAGAAAGTGGATATAAGAAGCTCAGCCAACCGGGAAAAAGTTCTAGGTACCCTCATTTCATCGGAGGAGCAATGATAGTCCCTCCGCACAAGGGTCAAGGTATAATATTTTCTTTCTATCTAAACCATGGCTCGAGGAAGAAAGTGAATATATTATAGTGAAAACATCATCATTCATAATGAATATAGTAATCCTTTTCTTGTAAGGAATTATTGGTACAGGGTTACTTATACCTTGCAAAATTGGTGCTACGGAAAGAAAGGACATTTATTTGTTGCAAAATTGGTGCTATGAAGAGCTTTGCATGGACATAGGACGGAAATAGATCTACTACTATTAGTTAACTACCAGTAGTCTATTTTTAGTGCACTTGCATGTGTGGCTATTTTTATAATGGCGTGTGGCTAGTAATAGCATGCGACCTATTTTGGGAATAGATAAGTGGTGAAGGGAAAGTCCCCACCCTTATAAGTATGTAGTAGACTGTATATATATATAGTGATAATATGATGCTAAATCGGTAAGTGCACCAATCTAGGGGGCCAAAAGGGGTCTTAAGTGGATGCATTTTTCTGAAAAAAATTCAACTTGTACAAGTTTTTCAAAATAGTTACACTCAAAATTGGAAGATGTTGTAGAAATATGAATCATAGAATTTTGAGTCTAGTTTCTAAGCTACTAAATTTTATTGAAAACGGATAAGTTTAAGTGGGTCAAACAACTAAAATACCAACAAATGCTCATGTTTTTGTTAAAAAACATAATAGAGTGACTTTCGTGCCCCCCACCATTTTTGAGCACCATTTAGTATTTTTGAAAACCCTTTGGTAGAAAGATAGCTAGGAGCATCTAGTTTGGGCTCCATTTTTTTAAAGATTTTTTAGTGAATATTTTTTTATTTATGATTTTTCTAGTACAAAAATTTTATGTTTTGAAAAATAACGGAACTCCGACCGTGCCTCCCCCTTAACTACCTCAAAAATATCAAAAATTAGATTTTTTTTTAATATGTATAGAATTAGGCCTAGTTTTGGCTAGTATAATTTTTCTTTAATTTCAATCACCCCAAAAAAAGATACACCATGAAAGATAGACATATTTACACTTAAAAAAATCAAAAAGGCTTAGTTAGAAAATAAATAATATGGATAACTTATATTAGTTAGAAATAAAGAAGAGACTCTACTCTACTCATGGTATAAGTTTTTAAAAATGGATTGATTGTTTTATTTTGATTTATCATGGAGGAAGTGTCATTTTTACATTTTCTTGTAAAAACTCATTGTTTTCTATGTTTTCGTAGGTCCATGCCTTAGGCTTGGGGATCCAATCGGATCCCAAGCCTTGAGGCATGGCTTGGGAAAAGAGAAAACAAAAAACACTTATGCGTTATAATATGCATATGCGTTATAAAACACGTACACATTCGTGTAGTATAAACATAACGCGCATGCGTTATGTAATGCGTAGGCATTCTATGTAGTATAAACATTATGTATGCTTTTGACATGCTTCTATTTACATAAATAAATGTTTAAGTATAAGAATTATACTTAAATATAAGAAATTAGGGTCACTCTACACCTTATGGAATTAGTCTCACAACTCCATGAGTCATGGTTTAGGAGATATTTTTTAAAGTATAATTTGGTCAATACATAGGTAATTTTTAGGATTTCAACATTCAGCCTAAATATTTTAGCATTTAACTTCTACAATCGAAACCCTAAACCATAGGCCATAAACCTAAACACTAAATTGTAAACCTTGAGCCCTAAACCCTAAACCCTAAACCTTTAACCATGATCCCTAGACCCTAAAACCTAAACCTAAACCCTAAACCTTAAACATTCAACCCTTACCCATGATCCCTAAACCCTGAGCCTTAAGCCCTAAACCCTAAGCCATAAGCCCTAAACCCTAAACCCTAAACCATGAACCATGAGCCCTAAATGCTAAACCCTAAACCATGAACCGTAAAAATGAAATCTTAAACCCTAAACCTTAAACCTTAAACACCAAAGCCTAAACCATAAACCCTAAGCCTTGAACTCTACACCCTTATCCCTAAGCCCTAAAATAAAAATCCTAAACCCTAGACCATATACCCTAAGCCCTAAGCTCTAAAGCCTAAAGCCTAAAGCCTAAACCCTGATCCCTAAACCATAAACCCTAAACCTTAATCCCTAACTATTAAATCCTAAACCCTAAACCCTTAACCCTTAACCGTTAACCATAAACCCTAAAACGTGAACCATAAACCATAAACCCTTATCCCTAAACATTAAATTCTTAACTGAAACCCTAAATCCTAAACCCTAAACCCTAAATCCTTAACCTCGATCCTTAAACCCTCACCATAAAAACTAAACCCTAAACCCTAAACCTAAAACCTAAATCCTAAACCGTAACCCTAAACCTTGAACCCTAAACCTTAAACCCTAAACCATGAGTCCTAAACCCTAAATCCCAAACCATATTTCATCGATATTTTCTAGACTCGTGCCTAGAACCATGATTGAGTCTTCTTATAGAACTACCTTGTTTATGAGAGGTGGGACAAGTAATTAAGCTGGATATGAGATCTACCTTGTGCCTTGTAATGCATATATTACACATCTCTTCCAAATTTGTTTCTCCCACATATACTTGCACTCTTGAATGTAAATTTATTCAAACTCTGAAACAAATTTCACATTTCTCATATTTCCATGTATGGTATTATGCAAGCCAGGATGACCCATTGAAAGCTGGAAAAAATAACCATCACAACAAAAATTTAATCTTAAAGGAAACAAAAGAAACATAGAGAATATATCAATGCAGAGGTGTAGGATCATAATTGAATTCCCTGTAGTATCCTCTTCTCCAAAGAAAGATAAAGTTCAACTATTCTACTAGAATGGATAGTAAATTTGAAAAAACTTCCTAAAGTGTTCAAAATAAGCATAGAAATAGGGGAATGGCTAAGAACACTAAGGGGTTATCAATCACCTAGTAAATCTTTCTTATTTAGTTCTAAATGGGAGTTACCTAGCCTATGACTTAGTGACCTTCCATTCATTGATAATTGCTTATATGATAAACCCATGGATGTTTTCAAAATCCCTTGAACAAAAAGATAGGGGTAGTCATCAATCCTAGTGAAGGGTGTGATGTGATTTCCAAGTAGCTTGCAATTCATATAGATTTAAAGGTCATAACACAAATTTTCAAATATCTCTATCAATATAAATGGAAGCCAAGTAACAGTGTCTCCCTGCACATCCAAGAATTGAGGATTACTGGGGTCTTTGGAAGGATTGGACAATCAGGAATATGAAATTTCCCTCCTTCAAAATATCAACAGATGAAAAACATCAAATTTTTATGACTCTTTTTTAATGTTCTTCCTACAAATTTGATGAACCCTGAACTCTGTGACCTAAACCCTTAACCCTTAACCATGAGACCTAAACCCTAAACCCTAAAACAAAAATAATAAATCCTAAACCCTAAACACTAAATACTAAACCCTAAAACCTAAACCCTAAACCCATAACCCTAAACCCTTGACCCTAGACCCTAAACCATGATCCCTAAGCCCTAAACCCTAAATACTAAATCCAGATCCCTGAGCTCTAACCCCTAAACCTTAAACTACTAACTCTGAACCATGAACCTTAAGCCATAAACCATGAACCATGAACCCTAAACCATAATCTGCAAACCATAAACCCTAAACCTTAAGCCTTGAACCCTAAACCCTAATCCTTGAGCCCTAAACCCTAAACCTTAAACCATGAGTGTAAAACTCTAAATCTAGAGCCCTAATCTCTAACCCCTAAACCTTAAACCCGTAACTAACCCCTAAACATTAAGCCCGTAACTCGAATCCGTAACCTTGAGTCGTAAACCTTAAACCATGCACGGAACCCTAAACCTTGAGCCTTGAACCCTAAATTGTAAACCCCGATCCATGATCCCTAAACCGTAAACCCTAAACCTTAAGGTCTAAATTTTAAATCCTAAAGGTCCCTAAACCCTAATCCTGTGAGGCAGAAATGGAGGAGAAAGAATAGAGATTGAATATCTCATATTATTCTATTAAACATAGAACTCATGTACATTATTTATAGGAAAGGAATTGAACAAGACTCCCCTAAATGAATGGAGAGGTTACAAAATAGAAGGAGAGAATAATGGAATAAACCTAGAAGGAGAAGATAAAGGGATAGAACAGAATATATACTCCTAAAAATATAGATTATTCAACGTATGCTAACATTCCCCCCCTTATTACATTATCCTTGCAAATGTGACCTCTGAAAGATTCAAATTTCACTTTCCCAAGGGATTTAGTTAGAATGTCAGAAACTTGTGCTTCAGTAGGATAGTACTAGAGCTGAAGTTGATGGTTCAAGACATGCTCTCGAATGAAATGGCAGTCAATTTCAATATGCTTTGTTCATTCATGAAAGAATGGATTCTGCATGAGCTTTAACACACTCTGATTGTCGCAATAGAGAATAGGTGACTACTTTTTCAGAATTCCCAGGTCATCCAAAATGTGACATATCCATATCACTTCACACATAGCTCCTTGTGTGGCACGATATTCTACCTCTATGGATGAGATAGAAACAACATTCTACTTCTTGCTTATCCATGAGATAGGTCTAGATCCGAGATGAAATATGTATCCTGTAGTTGAATTTCTGTCATCAACAGATCTAGTGTGGTACGAGTCGATGTATCCGTATAAGAAGAATTGATCATTTTTCTTATATTCCATACCATAATTAGTTGTTCCTCGAACATATCTCAAAACATGCTTTGCTACATTCTAGTGGCATTTTTGGATCCTTCATGAACCTGGAAAGATAGCTGACAGCATAACAGAGATCGGTCTGGTATATGTCAAATAGATGAGCCCTCCAACAAATTTCCTATAGAGAGTAGCATCTACTTGAGGTGAGTCCTGGAATCTTGAAATTTGCAAGCCTTTTTCCATGGGAGTGGATATAGGTTTACAATCAGACATTCTATACTTTTCCAGGAGTGTCTTGGCATACTTTGTCTGGGAGACAAAAATGTGATGCTCCTTTTGCCATATCTCTAAGCCAAGACAATAATGTAGTAGCCCCAAATCTGTCATGTCAAAGGTTCTTTTGAGATCATTCTTTACAATATCAACCTGATCTTCTGAACTACCAATGATCACAAGATCATCTACATACACAACAAGAATGACAATTTCTTTGCCTACCTTATTTATATACAAATTTGAATTTGAGGGGCTATGAGTGAACCCATGCTACAAAAGGTGATCGTTGATCTTGATATACCATGCCCTAGGACCTTGATTCAGTTCATAAAGTGATTTGATGAGAGGACATACCTTCTTAGGTTGTTTTTCATCAACAAATCCTTCAGGTTGGGTCATGTATACTTCTTCTTTCATATCACCATTTAGGAAAGCACTCTTGACGTCCATCTGCTGAAGTTTCCATCCTTTTTGTACTGCAAGTGCGTAAACTACTTTGATGGTCTTCATCTTTGCAGTGGGTGCAAAGGTTTCTTCATAGTCGATGCCTTCTTTCTGAGCATATCCTTTGGCTACAAGTCATGCTTTATGTTTGTCGATGGATCCATCTGCCTTATATTTTGTCTTGAAAACCCATTTGCAGCCTATGGGTTTCTTTCCTATAGGAAGATCGACAAGTTCCCATGTCTAATTTTTCATGAGCGAGTCATATTCTATATCCATAGCTTCCTTCCACTGAGTTTGACTGAGTGCTTCACGAACATTATTTGGCTCGGAGCTATTCATCAGTGAACTCATGAGTGCAAAGTTTACCTCATTTCTTATTTGACTCCTTGTTTTGACTCTGGATGATGTATCTGGGAGTTGTTGCAAATGTGAGTCCTTGATAGTGCTTTGTACCCACTTCGGACGAGAACTTGGCTGCTTTTGAGAAGAACTCTGTCGTTGTTGTCGGGATTGATGTGGAGTCACATTCTCCGGTTCTCAAGGTCAACAAATAGCTCTCTAGTAGTATTTCTTTTCTTTGAGTAGTCTTATCGGCTCATCATCGATTCGAGAGACTAATCGGTGAGATTTGTTTGGAAGTGGATCTTCTATTGATACTTATTGAATCAAAGGATGACTCATCCAAAACCACATCCCGACTCTCGTATATTTTCTTTGTCTCGGGATCCATGAGACGATACACCTTCAAGGTAGTCTTTGTAGCCAAGAAGGATACACGGGAGTGTTTTTGGCTCTACCTTCTTCTCTCTTCTCGAGTGGGACATGCATGTATGTTGTGCTAACCAAATACTCGCAAATGAGAAATTGATGGATTTTTACCACTCCATACCTCTTCGACGTCTTATTCTCAGTAGAATCTTTGTTGGTGCCCTTTTGAGAAGATATACAGCCATTTGTACTGCTTCAACCCAAGAGCGTTCTCCTAGCTTTGCAGTTGATAGCATGTAACGAGCCATCTCCATCACTTTGTGTGATTGCAACGATCAACAATACCATTTTGTTGGGGCGTGTAGAGAGCAGTCAGGTGTTGCTTAATGCTATGATAGTTTAGGAAGACCAAGAACTTATTTGATGTGAATTCCCCCCCTCGATCTAAGTGGAGTAGAAGAAGTGGTTGTCTGGACTCTTTGACAACACGATGATAGAAGTTCTGCAAGTGTTGAAGAGCCTCACTTTTCTTCTTTAGGAAATATACCCACATCTTGTGAGAGTGATCATCCAAATACAACTGGAAGTATTTGTATCCTAAAAATGAATCGAAGCAATGGACCATTCGGATCGGTATGAACTACCTCCGAAACTTCTTGGCATGGAAGGTGCTCGGTTGAAACAGATCTTTGTGTTGTTTTCCTGCAAGACAACCAAGGCAAATAGGCAAGGAACTGGATAATTTGGGTAGTCCATGGATGATTGCTTTTGAACTCATCTGGTGCAATGAACTTACCGACAAGTGTCCATATCTAAAATTCCATAAGTCAATTGATTATATTATTGAAGCAGATAAAGCTACTGCAGAAGATGAAATAGTATCTGAGGTAAATAATTTATCTTTTACAAAATCTTTAGCAAGAACCATACCTTGTCGGGAGATTAAGCATGATTTAATGCCATTTTGAACAAGAAATTCTACCTTAAGGTGATGATTCAAGAGCTGAGTAACTGACAAGAGGTTGCTAGTCAAGCCAGGAACATATAGTACCTTTGTAAGTGTACATTTTCGTGGTCCCAGAGGAATGGTGACATTCCCTATTCCTTCTGCAATGTACTCTTTGTCATTCGCTATCCAAAATCGATCTCCAATTGGCTCTTCATGTAGTGAATCAAACAACTTCTTGTCACTTGACATATGCTTTCTTGCACCAGAGTCTATCAACCAAAATTTCTTCGTGGGCTGAGAATTTTGAGAGACGAGTACAAGATTCTTACTACAATGGGCTCCTTCTGATGTCTCCTCATCAGAGTCATCATCTTCTTGTTGGGTTGCGAGATGTCCCTTGTGCTTTCTCCAGTGGGGACGTCGTTTGGACTTTTGAAAATCTTCACACCCGGATGTGCTTGTATGGCTTGAAGATCCTGTTTCAAGCTATTGTGCCAATAGTGATCAGTGTCATGAGTATTGGTTCTGCAAATGTGACACCATCTCTTTGACTTTTGATCTTTCTGTTGTTGATTGGCTTACGCTAGATTTGGCTTCTCTGGGGGACTTTTTGATTCTTCTAGCCACGGTAAGGCTTTGTGAACAAGGCTTTGTCCTAAGATTCCTCATGTGATTAAGTGATGGCCTCTTCCTGCTACAGGAAATTCACAAGCTCTTCGAATGTCATTGTTTTTTTAGACACATTCAATGTTGTAGCGAACACTCGAAATTGAGAAGGGAGTGCTCTCAAGGTGATTGCGATGAGAAGTTTATCATCCACCATTTCACCAAGCACTAATAACTTTGATCTCAGCTCAGCCACACGACGCAAGAATTCCTCCACTTTCTCGTCAGACCCCATAAAGAGGGTGTTCGGCTTTGGTGAAGATGAAGTATCTTTGTTTGATTTTTGGCTTCATAAATGGTTGCCAACTTATCCCAAGCCTCCTTGGGTTTCTCCGCATTCCGAACATGTGGTTGCACATCATCACTGATACTGAGCATTATCAGCAACAAGGCTTTAGCACTAGCCATGTCATATTTTATTAGTTCATCCGGGGCTGTGGGAGCGGGCACAAACCCTATGACAATTCCCCATAATCCTTCAAACTGAAGGATTGTCTTCATTTTTATCTTAGGGCTGAAAAATTGGACCCGTTGAGTAACTAAGCATCGACGAAGTAAATTTCGGAGCAGACATCATAATAAAAAAATTATTTATTTGAAAAGTTATTACAATTTTGACTCACTGACGAGAATTATTGGCTTGTAGATGCTCGTGATATTCATGTCTTTGTGAGGCGACGCTTTGTAGGGTGTTCTTCTTTTTCATCATAGTCGACATTGTATCGGCTTCTAATTCTTCCTGTACTCGCTTTGCTTAAATGGTGATGTCGAAAAGAAAGTATTCAAGAAGTCCTTCTCGAACTAGCTTGTCGAATGTAAGATTTTCTGGTATTTAGAAGCTCGTTCAAGTAAAGCAAAGTAGAACTCGAGAGTCTCGGGAGGTTCTCCACGGTGTTCTCTGGCTGGCGAGTTGATATTCGGCTTTTAGCTATGGTGACCATGTTATTGACACTCTCAATCGAGTTGTCTACACTCGACATTCGATGAAGTTTTTTTTTATGATCTGCTTCTTGTCCTTCGTTGTCATGGTGGAAAGGTCTATTTCAGACACTAAAGGCACTATATATATATAATTTTTTTAAAAATATGACCTTCAGGCTACACAATCTCCCACACAAAAATAATTCTCCTTTCACGCAAATGAGCAAATGAATTCTACATTTCTACGTAGGCTTGCAAATCTCCACGCACCAATATCAAACATCGACGCAGAAGGTAGCAAAAGACTAAGTTTAGGCAAGAAATATTTTCCATGCTGCAGTCATGAGCAAGAGAATTTTTCTAAGCTTCTTCTTGTCTTTCCATGCAGCTTTTAAGACTTTCACTCACCTTCATATGAACCACTAGCAGGAAAGAATAGCTAACAAGTAGCAAAATGACTATATAGGGGTTGCAGTTGCACCAGGCAGAAATAGAAGCCAAAAAACCAAATTAATTGCATGCAGGTCGGTTTTCCTTCCTTCCACACAGGTTTTGAAGGACAGCAAAGCAACAAATGGAAATTCAATTTCCCACGCAGCAGACAAAAAAAAATTCTCTTTTCCATGCACCTTCCTTGAATCCACGTGTCTTTTCTCTTTTTTTTTCACACAGGTTTCTAAATACTCACAGCTGAGTATGGTCTCTTCCACGTAGCATGAAAAGACAACAAATGGGGAGAGAGGTAGTTGATACTTGTTTTTAGCGCAGAAAACAGCAAAAAAATAGGCTGATGCAGGAAAAAGACAACAAAAAATGTCCACGTATTTTAAAAACATTTTCACTTTTCTTGCATGCAGATTTCCTCTCCACACACCTTACAGGCCATGCTGTAGCCTCCTTCCACTGTAACTCTTCTTCCAGGATGCCTTTTAGGGAGAAGCAAGATTAATATTCTTCTTACATGCACAGTCAGAGATCAAGAAAGCTCTGATACCAAACTGTGAGGCAGAAATGGAGGAGAAAGAATAGAGATTGAATATCTCATATTATTCTATTAAACATAGAACTCACGTATAGTATTTATAGGAAAGGAATTGAACAAGACTCCCCTAAATGAATGGAGAGGTTACAAAATAGAAGGAGAGAATAATGGAATACACCTAGAAGGAGAAGATAAAGGGATAGAACAGAATATACACTCCTAAAAATATAGATTATTCAACGTATGCTAACAAACCCTAAACCTTAAAAATAAATCATAAACGCTAAACCCTTACCCCTAAACCCTAAACCCTACAAAATAAACCCTAAACCTCAATCCTTAAACCGTAAACGCCGAACCCTTTTCCCTAAACCCTGAACCCTAAACTTTAAACCTTAAACCCTAACTCTTAAACCCTAAACTGTAAACCCTAAATCCTCAACCCTAAACCTTAAACCTTGAGCCCTAAACCCTAAACCCTATACCATAAACCCTAAGCCCTAAACCCTAAACTCTAAGCCCTAAATCCTAAACCCTAAACCCTAAACCCTATAACCTAAACCTTGACCCCTAAACCCTAAACCTTGAGCCCTAAACCCTAAACCCTAAGCCCTGAACCCTAGGCCCTAAGCCATAAGCACTAAGCCAAAACCCTAAACCTTAAACCCTTAAACATAAACCCTCAACCCTAAACCCTAAAAACTAAACCCTGAGCCCTAAACCCTGAACCCTCAACTCTCAACCCTAAACCCTAAACCCTTTGCCCTAAACCTTGAACCATGACCTTTAAACCTTAAACCCTAACTCCTAAACCCTAAATCGTAAACCCTAAATCCTCAACCCTAAACCTTAAACCCTAAATCTTAAACCCTAAACCGTAAACCCTAAATCCTCAACCCTATACCTTAAACCCCGATCCCTAAAACGTAAACCCTATACCATAAAACCTAAGCCCTAAACCCTAAAATATAAACTCTAAATCTTAAACCCCAAACCCTGAACCCTAAAACCTATACCCTAACCCCTAAACCCTAAACCTTGAGCCCTAAACCCTAAACCCTAAGCCCTAAACCTTAGGTCCTAAGCCATAAGCCCTAAGAAAAAACCCTAAACCTTGAACCCTTAAACATAAACCCTCAACCCTAAACCATAAAAATTAAACCCTAAACCCTAAACTGTCAACCCTAAACCCTAAACCCTTAACCCTGATCCCTAAACCCTTTTCCCTTAACCTTGAGCCATAAAGCCTAAACCCTAAACCTTGACCCCTAAACCCTAAACCTTGAACCTTGATCCCTAAACAATAAACCCTCAACCCTTAACCATGAACCATAAACCCTAAACTCAAAAACCTAAACCATAAACCCTTAACTATGAACCCTAACCCCGAGCCCTAAACCCTAAACTCTAAAATCTGAACTATGAGCCTTAAACACTAAACCTTATAGCCTTAAATCTAAACCTTAAGTCCCAAACCCTTAGTCCTAAACCCTAAACCCCGAGCCCTAAACTCTAACCCTAAATCATAAACCCTCACTTTGAAAGGAAAGTCCTATAAAGATCATTTAGCATGTTTCGAGTGTGTAAGAAATAGTGTTCAAGGTGAATGATCAACTCATTTAGGTTTTATGAGAGACTACTTCCTTTGAAGGGCTAAAAGGCATTTTGGCCATTTTGTAGTTAATTGAACACCCTTCGAACAAACTAAAGTGAGCTAGTCATGTCATTTGAGCTATCAATGACCATTATTTGTGAAGTATTAAGGCATTGTTTGTCTCCATAAGAGACATATGAGAAAAATCATGTATGAGAATCATGAATTTGATTCCATGAAAGGATGATTTTAGAGATAGGAAAGGTGAGGGGATGATCTTTATATGGAGCACCATGTTTCTAAGAATGAGCAATCATTTGAGTTCACTTGATGCAATTCACTTGGTACTATTCGTAACAACTCATTCAACACCTAGTAGTGTTATCAAACCTTAAGGAGGAGGCACATTACAATCACCTCATTTTGGCCATAAGACAAGAATCCCATTCAGGAACAATCCTCATCTACAAAGTGAGGATCTCTTTTTAGTAAGAACTATCTACAAACATCATAGAGTTAATTCATGGTCACTAAAGTTAATTGAGGACTAAATATACAAATTAGTACTAATTCAAGCAGTGGTAGGGCCAAAATCCATTTTAGAAGGTAAAAACTTAAAAATAACTATATGCTTTCTCAAAACAAAGACCGACCACAACATATATGCCCCTGCAAGTTTTAGGTTGTTTGTTGAAATCCTGAAAATGAGTAAGTACTAACCAGATTATATTTTGAAAAACTATCTTCTAGATTATAACTGTTGGAGCTACAAGACCACTTCCATAAGGTGCAGAGTGACCCTAATTTCTTATATTTACTAAAATAAATTTAAAGTATAAGAAATAATAAAAGTATAAGAAATAATAAAAGAAATTTATACTTTAACATTTATATTTTTAAAGTATAAACCGCAAAAACACATATGCATGGTCCATACTACACAAAATGCGTACGCGTTTTGTGTTGTTTGAAACGTGTACGCATTTTGTGTTGTTTGAAATGTATACGTGTTTTGTGTAGTATGCATTTTGTGTTGTTTGAAATGTATACGTGTTTTGGATTCTTGTCCGCTATTTGGCCTCCCAACTTTGTGCACTTACCCAAATATTTTACATGCATACTATTGTTATTGTGATGAAGCTTCGCTATACTTATTGTAGTTAATATAATGGAGGATATTAGCTGAATCTAAGTGTTAGTTATGTGTGTATTTGAATCTAGTATGTTTTTGATCTCATAATGGTTAATATTTAATTTTGTTCTCCCTTAGAGATAGATCTGGTATGCTTTGTAGAATGATGTGTTAGTAATGGAACTGCATGTGTTAAGTCTTCATCATGCTAACATCCTGCAACAACAACCCTAAAGAGGGACCTGTTACCTTTGCGTGCTTTAGGTGAGCTCTCATTCTAGAATGAGTAACGTGTCAACGCGTGTAAGGTCTAATTGGGATTGTATTATTGAAATCTAGGTTGCATCATTGGTTCCTTTGTCGGGACCTCTTTTTAGTTGTTTTCAAGATGGTTCGTGATGAAGAAATACCGGTTGACCTTTGCAAGTGTTGAAGAATGGATACATGATCTGGAAGAAGAATACACGTAGGGATTCAGTACTGGATCTAAGTTTAATGCACGCTTGCGGGTGAAACAAAATATATATGACAGTTTATATGAGAGTCTTTTCACTATCTTTCCAATAGAATTGTACGTGTGGCTGATTGCTTATGCATCGAAGCAGAATTGGAGGTATCATGCACTTGTCTGGATGTAGCAAGAATTCCAGGACCTTTATGATGTTGATCTGATTTGGACTCAAGATGTTGATTTGTGGTTCTGTGGTATCTTTAATAGTTATATCTTGGAATACTCAATTTCCACTTATTCGTATCCGAGGTAGCTGAATTCCAATTCTTACGATATCCAAGGGAGCTTACCTACAAGGAATTCCACTAGAGATCAAGATCTTGATGGTAAATTTGAATTTGGAGAGTAAACTGATGGCTAACTAAACCTCACCACATGTGGGGGTAGGAGTAGGTTTGGTGAAAGATGGCAGACCTAGCGGTAAAAAGGAAGAGAGAGGAAAGGTGGCTTAAGTATAATGAGGCGCGCGAGAGGGAGATAGAGAAGCAATGTAACATTGTAGAAAGTATGGCATTGAGGAGAGAGATGGCTCGTGAAGGATTTGAAGCTCACATAGAAGACATGGAGCTAGAGCATCAAGAACTCCCCCATCTTGGAAAGCATGACAGGATCCTTCCTTATCATCACCAGAATCGTGCTAGCAATGACTACTTGGGGTGAAGGTGTGCATCCGAATCCACCTAATAATATTGTCCTTCTATTTAGTTTTTCAACATCTAGTACAAACAAGTAGTCAACAAGCTAGTTCAAGCAAAGTGGGAGAGTATGAGTGAGTATTATAAGAAGCGTTGATGGTAACACAAACAAATTCGTCATTATATGGGAGTACCTTTTTGGGCGTGTCATTAGCACAAAATACAAGCGCATTGATTTTTAGATTAACTTCTTGGAGTGGTAACGTCGTAGACCTGTCAGGGTACATTTCAATTCTACTATTGGGACATAGGGAAGTACATCTTCGGGTCTAACCTCAACCCAGTGCAGCTTTGGGATCGGGAGACATAGGTAGCTCTGGTTTAGGTGGATCCGGAGGTTTTGAAGGCGGGGGTAACACAATAGGCTCTTGATCGGTGGGCAAGGTCCGCACCAACCCCGAAATATTTACATGGAAGTGTCTCTTCATCTTTTAGAGTATAGGAGCATAGAATATGATGTTGAACATGTGCATATGTGTGAAATATTGTGAGCGCGTAAAAGGAATCAAAGATTCCAAGTATAGGAAAGTCAATTTTCTACTACGTTACTACAAGGGCGTACACACAACCGTGTACAATAATTTTGACCCTAATCAGACTTGCATAGATTATATAGCTTTAAAGGATGCATTCCTTAAAGAGTTTCATATCCCTGAGTTTGAGTAGAAGAGTATAAGTGCGCTCAAGGATATTAAGCAAGGCACTACTGAAAGTGTTAGAGAGTATGATGCATAGTTTAAAATGTTGTTATCAAATCTTTCTTATGACATACACGCAATCTAGCATGCACAATGGTTTATTGGGGGCTTGATTACCCCTTTTAGGAGGGCATTATCACATAAGACATACACTTGATCCACGCGAAGCACTTGAAGAAGCCTTGCATGCTGAGGTATTTGGAAGCATAGATATTGGGGTGAGCCCATTTTTAGAAGCACAAATAGCAGCTATGGAAAAATAGTTGGAGAAACTATCAGCAAATTCAGCACATGAGATGCACACAGGATTTGGTGCACAAATTATGAAGTAGAAGGTCACACAAAGGATAGTTGTCCTCACAGAATAGTATGCTCATTCTTAGATTGTGAAATATTCCATTTAAACCATGATGCTAACCACTACCCATTATTACAACACACGATAAGGAAGAACATTTCAAGCTACTATAAAATCTGCAGGTCCACGAATCATGACACAAAAGACTACCAACTGATTAGATAGATCCATGATGCTATAGATATTGGTGTATGATAGACAGGACTTTTAAATAAAGGAAAGAATGAGCATCGAACCAGGATCAAAATTAGGTGAGCTATGATCGAATGAAGGGTGTTTTCAAAGCGGTCATGGTAGAGGTTGAGGATACTACGGTGGATTCAGAGGATGAGGCGGTGGTAGTGGAAGAAGTGAGTTTCCTCGGGAATATGTTCTACATGCAGATCTGTTGACAAACATAGGCATGAATGTACTTAGAATATTACATGTTCTTTCTACGTAAAGAACCATAGCTATGAGGAGTGCTCGGACTTATATGAGTATCTGAGTAAGCAACATAAAAAAGAAAAAAAAGGTGCATGGATGGTTAGGATACATTGCACTGTTGAAAATCAATAAATGCCTAAGTTGGAGGAGGAATTAGGGGCTCTGTAAGTGAAGATCATGACCCGCACTGAGGCGGCATGCACCAGGAAAGCATTGCACCAGAAACCTACCATCACCAAAGAAGAAGTTCTTCATGTACGGTACATAGATCTTGCCTATCAGAAGAGGTTTATTAGGAAACCATGGAGGTTCTAAGGAATCTTTAGGGTTTGATACAATACTTTAAGGAGAAAGAGAAAGCACCAGAGACTGTCCAAATTGATATAGATGACTTGAGAGAAGTGTGTAAAATGTTGCGCTAGGAAAACATCATTCCACTGTTAGAGAGTTGGTTAAAAGGAAACACTCTGAGCTCAAGTACTGAGACTAGATGGAATATCCTACATCTGAATCTTCCCCGTCATAGCCTGGATTATGACAAGGAAATCAATCTGAATGTTATTGTGGATGGGTGGCTATTGAGTAATATACTGATTGATATAGGTGCGGAATTCAATGTTATTACCTTGGATGCATGGGTAAAAATGGGAAGACCCCCATTGCAGCCATCCTCTAATGTATTATTCATGGCTAATTGTACTAAGGCCACTCTCATTGAAATTTTGAAGGATACATCCATTACCATAAAAGGAGCCAAGTTCACTGGAGACTTTGAAGTTTTAGCACTGACAGAGTTAGATAACTTCCCATCTCTATTGGGGCGTCCTTGGTGCTATGAAAATAATGATGATATTCGGTTCAACAAGGGCTATATCAGTTTTGAAAACAAAGAGGAAAGATTTATTATCCCTTTAACAGATGGAAAATATGCTCCCTATGTTGAGCCCTTAAGTGAAGAAGATCTGAATATGATTTATGCACGCGCCATCCGAGATCCAGATATGATTAAACCAACCAGAGAAGGACTAATTCAGTGGGAGGATGCATAGTCTATTAATGATACTACAAGTGTTGCTTGTGGTAATTGGGCTCACAACAGTTATGAGTTGGTAGGGCGCGAAGTAAAGAACATATTCCCTCGAGGCACAAAACTGCGTTATGTCAGGAGGATAGGTAACAACTTGGTACCACTACAACAAACTAAACCTTTTGCCACAATTTTTCAACAACATTTTTGTGGTTATGTAGTATTTCAAAAATAAAAATTGTGGCATTGGAATTATAGCTAATCCACATTTTAATATATTATTGTAGATTTTCCACATTTCATTATACTATGGATATTCCACAATTTATAAAATTTATAGTTAATCTCCATTTTTTAAATTGTACATCATCCACATTTTTTAATGTTTGTAACATTTCTACATTTTCTATTTTTGTTATTATTCCACAATTGTCATATTTGTAGAAATTTCACAATTTACATTTTTGTAACTCTCATCGATGTTATATTGTGGCAATTTCAACAATTTTTTCCTACAATTGTCATTACCACATAGAACTTGTAGGTGGAAGCTACAATTTGATTGCCACAATAATTAATTGTAAATTTATCTTATTTGTAAATGTAAAAATGTTACAATTAACAACCAATTTCAGATTCACTTAGATAATTCATTATGTGAATTTTCTACATTTGAAATACACTCAAATATATATTTCTATTATTAAATGTGAATATTTTTCTTAAAAAAATGAAGACAAAATATTATTACTATAAATTAATAAATCTTCTTAAAATATGTATTTTAAAATAAAAACTATTAAAAATAGAAATTTAGTTTTAAGAAAATAAAGTTTATATAACTCTAAAATAAAAATAATAATTGATATTTAAATATTTGAAACTTGTGTGCATATTATAAAACCTTCATTAATTTCATAAACATATATGAAATAAAATTCATTTAAATTGTAAATACTAATTTCAAATGGAAGTTGTCGGTTGGGGGAGATTTTATTAATTATGTTGCTGAATTGTGATTGGTTAAGAATTTTAATATGATTTGCTAAAATTTGGTTTCATTTTTGAAATAGTTTGTCCTTTAATTTCCTTAAACTCCTTCCTTCATCTATCATGAAAGTGAAATATATTTTAATATTTTATTTAGAAAACACTGCCGCATTTTTATATGTTTTTTTATAGGAAAGTGGAACGTAATTTTTTAATGTATTAAATAAAATTAGTATCATTCAAAAACTAAAAGTATTACCCTTTGAAAATATGCTCTAATCTCTAGTCGTACAACCTACATTAGCTGCTAATGAGCAAAGAAAGAATTGAGAACAGAAATAACGTTGGAGATAGATGGAGATATTTATACGTGTCACACTATTTGTATGAAGTTAAATAATTTAAAAAGTTTCTCAAACATTTCGAAACGTTTTTCATATAGAGTCTCAGCATTGAATACACTAGACTTTGACCAACTAGCTAAATTTAGTGAGGAGGTCCATCTTCCAAGGGAATTGTAATCCTATAAAGAGGTCGGGTGAATTGTAACTCTTCACGGATTTCATCCTCCATCAAAACCCATTTATTCTACTCTCTTTTTTAGAACAAATCGGAGAGAAATCTGGGAAATCGATATTGATCTCCTCAATGAGCCTATCTATCGATATTGATCTCTCAATGAGCCTATCTCTCACGCAGGTTCGCAGGGAGATAGGCAGATTTGAACCCGCGACCTCCAAAATAACAGGCAGGAGGCCCACCACTATGCCGCAGCAATAATTTAGTTCAATTTTGACTGATTTTAAATAAATATCCCCCGCGAACGTGCGTGAGGGATAGGTAGAACGGATCTCCTCTACATGTGGCTTAAAACACCCCAAATAAAAAGAATCGTAGAACCAGAACTGCTCTCTAGGTCATCCTCTTCGGAGGAGTCGTGAGTGGTATCGGGATCTGTATTAATGAATCTTATTCTCTTGGGCATCAATTTGACATGAGCCTATGCTTCACCGCATTGATTATTTTTCTCAAATCTCTTAGATTCTCACACGCTTATACTTAAAAACTCTCTTTGCTACAACAATTTGATTGACTACTGCTACTAGTACTACCCCACCACATTTCCGAGGCAGACATATTTGCTCTTCTTTTCAAAATCTAATCAATGTGCTTCTCCGCATACATCTCTCCACTACCCAAATAAGACAAGGTAATCTCGCACCAGCATGTGCAAGCGAGTGACAGTGGATAAGAAAGACACAGACCAATACTCTGGAGAATAGTGTGTTACACCAAATGTTGGCGAATAGTGTCTTGAAACCAAATCTTGTGATGATCTGGGTATTCCTTGTTTGATATCTTCACTTGCAATGCATGAACGGTGCATGAAGAATGTCCCCAGGTTCATGGAAACAGCCGTGGGCAAAATTATTGACCAACAATATCATACAAATCTAGATACAAATTTAAATAACAACCATGTTAAGAACTTTGGAGTGCAGGCCAAGGTATTTTGTCAACTGAGGAGCGCAGACCAAGGCCTTCCCTCAAAGGTGTAGCGCAGGAGAAGGCCTTCACAACTTAAAATAAGGTGTAGTAATGGAAGATTTTTGGGTCTTTAATTCTTCACCGTTCGATTGAGTTTTGATATGCGGCTAATATTTATTTTACTTTGATCTGTGAACTATGGATTCCACCAATGCATGCCATGAATATCCCAACTTTTTCTGAACATGCAAGTATACAAAGACCTATTCAACTTTAGCATTGCTTATCTGCCACGTAGCTTATTGCAATGACATATAAATTAGGTTAAACTACCAAGGTCTTTTTTTCCCCTTTAAAAATTGCATTTGATAGGGAAATTGTATTATAAATAATAGTGCCCAATGATAATATTGAAATATATAACTTGAGCTTAAGTCATTTATAAATTCCAAACATGTCTATATTAAAATATCTAAGAGTACTTAGTAGTTATTATGTAATGGCTCTAGAGTTATTTTAATTTATGATTATTATTAATATATTTTATTATAATTATTATTATGGTTGTGGATATTTTAAAATGTCTCTTTAAGTTTTTAATAGTTGTTGATATGTATAATTTTTTATACAGCCTAAATATGCACATGTATATATAGTTCTTTATCAAATTTAAATTAGGACTCTATTGACATGCATGCAAAGACTTTTAGCAACATTTTATTCGTTAAGATTTAAAACTATAAATAACCTTCCATAATGTAATATAAATGTCGACAAAATATAGAGAAGCTTAATAAAGTTTTAAAATAATATTTAAAAATAAAGTGGGAGTGCGCCTAAAAAAATAATATGTCATAAAGGTATTTCTACCTAAGAGTAGGAACTTATTAATCTCCTTTGGATTCCATCCTATAGATTGTGTTCTCATGTAGTTTTATTTGGTTATTATAAATAGTTAAAAAAATATTTTGTATTTTTCACATAAAATTTTTAAATCATATGTATGGTATTTCTACCTAAGAGTAAGAATTTATTGATCTCCTTTTGATCACATCCTATACATTGTGTTCTCATGTTTGTTTTTTAGAATTTTTTATTTAGTTATTGTAAATAGTAAAAAAATCTTTGTTTCACATAAAGTTTTTAATGGTTTGATTCTCTTAAATTAGTTTTTTAAATTATAAATGTAAAAAATAATAAATTTTGGATAATGTGGTATTTCCATCATATTTAGTGTGATATTTTCACATTTTTATAAATTTATCTAATAATATTCTTAAGTTATGTTAGGATAAACAACTTCTTAAAAATACTTTTTTGAATTATTCTTAACAAACAAAAAACATAGTTTATTTAAGAATGTTAATATGAAATTAAAATTTACATTAATATTTTAAAAATATGCATAAAATAGTAATATAGTGTTTCCACACAATTATAACTTTAAATTGGTTTATATTAAATATGTGATAAATGAAAATTTAATAGATAATATTTACAATAAATTCTACACCACTACATTTTCGCATTATATATTGTGGTATTTGCACACTATGTTTTTATTAGTATTTTAAAAATATGTTATAATAAATATATCATTTGGTAATGTGGTACATCCACACTATCTTAATTTTAATTTCCTTAAAATATATAAAAAAACAAAATTCTAGGTAATGCCACATTTTTACATTAAAAAGTTTAATATTAGTGCGTAATTTTCATAATATTTAATGTGGCTTTTTTATTTTACTATAAATTTATATCAATATTCTTAATGCATGTTATAATATACATATGTTTAGTGTAGTGTGATATTTGCATATTACATATTAGTCTTCTTATATACCTAAAAATTTAAATTGTTTAATGTGGCATTTCCACAATATTATAATTTAATATCAATCTTCATAAAATATGTCACAAGTATAAGTGTTGTGGATAATATTCAAAATAAGTTCTAATATTATTTTATAAAAATGTGGAATTTCTATAATGAAGGTTTGAAGATGTGAGTTTTCTACAAATTAATAACAATATAAATTTTCTGTAGAAAATCCACAATAATTAAAAACCAATAACTAGATTATCATAGAGATGCCATAATTATTCTACAATTATGCTAAATTGTAGAAATTTTGTAGAATAATTGTGGTAAAAAGTGCTTGTTTGTTGTAGTGTACCTTGTTACATAAGAGAAGGGAATCTTATGGTATTCCTATGCGCCATGGAATAAAAGTGGATAGACCCACTAGAAAGAAGAAATATGCTAGCATATACACTACGTGGGACAACAACACACTGGTGGGTGGTCCACAGGGATAATCTTGTCAGATGGAATGAAATTAGGATTGCTCTTACTACTAGGTTCTTCAGGAGCAATGCACCTACTCAACTAAGTATTTATCATGCTAATCATCCTATTCAGCACCACGTTTAGAATTTTTAGAGACTCGGATAGAATGGAAGGAATCTTTACAACGTTTAATATTGGTGCATAGGTTTTATTCCACTTTACAAGGTTACACGCATGATTGGTATGTATATGTAGAACTCCATAGAGAAACTAGAAATTGGTAGAATTTAATTACAGGAATGGCCCAAAAATTTGACTTCTTCTCTACAAAGACTTTGTAGAAGAAGCCTTGAAAGTTATCAAGCACTTAACTATGGGGGATAGTGCAAGGTTCAAGAACTCCTTCGAGGACTTAAAGACTCATGAGCGTGTCTTGATGAATAACCTTGAGGTGAATGCAACATTACTTTAACACGCTTGCCTTGAGAAAGAGAAAGGAAAAATGGTCTATTTAGTGGATGACGAAGAAGTATATAATCTAGATGTAAACCATTCAACAGGGAGGTGTGAGGTACTAGACAGTGCAGATAAGACAATACGCACCTATCATGAACCGATGAAGACAAAGTGGGTGAATATTGGAACAAATATTGAGCCTAAGGAAGCCATAATTAGAGACTATTGGTTAGAATCTAAAGTGGCAAAAATCATAGAGTTACTAAGGGATTACAAGGACTTGTTTTCTAGGGGGTACCATAAACTTAGTGGAATGCATGAATCGTTAGGGGAGATGAAGATAAATCTTAAAGAGATTGAACCCCAATTTAGAAATAAACCTTACATAATGAACCCCAATTTATGTGAAAAGGTCAAAGAAGAGATTGATAACATGTTGAGGCTTGGGATTATCAAGCCCCTTGATGAGTCAAAATGGTTTAGTGTAATGGTGATCGGTGATCAAGAAGGATGGAAGGATTAGGATATGTGTGGACTATAGGGAGCTAAATCGCATGTGTAACTCGATCCATTTCCTACACTATTCACCGAGGAAATACTAGGAGTTGCGGGGTGAGAAATGTATTCATTTACATATGGGTTATGTGGGTATCATCAAGGTTGATTACCCTAAAGGATCAAGAAAAGACTACGTTTACTACTAAATGGATTAGCTTAGCCTATACTTGTAATACCTTTTGGTTTGAAAAATGTGCCTGCTTATATTTTCGCACATAGTTTTTCCAAGCGTTCAAGGACTTTATTCACAACTTCTTATAGGTATATTTAGATGATTGGAAAATGTACGGATTAGTTAAGGATCATTGTGATAATATGTGGTTAATGTTTGAACGATGTAGAGAGTTGAGTATCTCTTTGAACATAAAGAAGTGCATATTTACTACACCATTTGGGATACTTTTAAGACACATAATCTAGAAGGAGGGTTTGTTGGTTAATCCAACAAAGGTTATAGTCATTATAGGCTCGAGGGAGCCTGTTGTATATATCTCCCCCCAGGTAAATATGGCATAGGTAAGAAGATGTCAACACGAAAATGGATGCACCTATGGTGCAGGTAAGAAGATGTCGACATGAAAATGGATGCGCCTATGGCGCAGGTAAGAAGATGTCGACACGAAAATGGATGCGCCTATGGCGCAGGTAAGAAGATGTCGACATGAAAATGGATGTGCCTATGGTGCAGGTAAGAATATGTCGACATGAAAATGGATGCGCTTATGGTGCATCTTCAGGAGGTGCAACATTTTGAGCATTGACACCCTGACAGGAAGCAAACCCTGGCGCAGATATTAAGATGGCCATAACTTTTCACAGTTGTGGTGCTCAAATTAATAAGGTTGGACTTTTTGGAAAGCTTACGAGCTCCTCTATCCAACAACAATTGGATATATTTTTGGGTTGATAAGGTCCTCACCTAACACCATAATGAGATGAATTAAATGTAACTTAGAGGTGGTTGGTGTAGATTTTGAATTCCTCTCTCTTTTCTCTCTCATTCTTCCTATAAATTGTAAGGAGGGGCTTCTTTCTAAAGGTTGGAAATTCTTGTTTTTCCCCTCCCTTCTTCTCTTTGGCAGGTGAATTTGTGGAGTTCAAACCTCCCATCTAAAATTGTAATGCAACTTTTCCTCTTGGCATTTTGTAGTGTATTGTATCATCTTTGGAGCAAATAATGCATGTCTGTGGATGATTCTCAACCCTCTCTGTGTTCATTTGCATCCTCCTGATCTTTCACTACAAATTTTGTTATCTGTGCATGATCTTGCATTACATTTTAATGGTTTGTGTTTATTGGCAACACAGATGTTTCTTCATTCCTAAATTGCATCACCTTTGTTAGTTTAGGTTTATTTTATGCATCTTCTTACCTGTTTCTTTGGAAAGTTAGATTAGGTTTTGAGTAAACCATCTACATTTTTATGTGTGCATCCAAAAACAGAGGAATAGGAACCAGCCTTCATCCGGAGAGATTTCTCAATTCACAAGTTCCCACAATTGGGAAAAGCTCCATGTTATGCAATCGCACTCAAGAGTCTCAACCCATCGAGTTGCGAGACATTCGGGGGTGCTGTGATTCACCATCAACAAAGCCTACGGTGAGTGAGGTGCATATATTTTTGGGTCATACATGATATTACAGAAAGTTTATCAAAGCCTATGCCAAAGGTGCCACACCATTAGAAGAGTTACTTAAAAGGAAAGGTACGTTCTAATGGGGAGAACAACATATCAAAAAAAAGTAGCATGTATTCAAGATTGAAATTAGACCAAATTAAAGTGGATTCAAGGAGAAAATTTCTACCGTGCCTATTTTGAATTTTCCTTCATGGGAAAAACCATTTCATGTACATGTTGACACCTCGACATGGCCATTGACACGTTGTTGGTTCAACCTAGAGAAGGTATTCAGATCATCCTATTTGTTTTGCTAGTAAAAATCGACTTGCGTAATGTCAATTATAAAATACAGAGCGCAAAGCTTTGTTAATGATCTATGCGCTGTATAAATTCCACCAGTACCTACTAGCTACACCATTTATCTTTTATATAGATCACATGGAATTGAAGTATTTGGTAAATGAACCTAGTTCACAAGGGCACACATGTTGATGGTTGCTCTTATTTTAAGAATTTTATTTCACAATTGTGGTAAAACTAGGAAAATTTAATTATGGACTAGACCATCTATCAAGAATATAGTTAGGAGAAGAAGCACATGCAATTGAGGATACCATGCCAGATGCATAGTTATACAGGTTATAACGAGTGCTATCAGAACTAGAGGACATTGTTGTCTTTCTATGAATAGGGATGGCACCGGAAGGAATGAAATCCTTGGAGAAGAAACAACTTGCTATACATGTTGCACCTTATATGTTAATCAATGGTGACTTGTATAAATTAGGCTGAGATGAGGTATTGCCGTTGTGTATTGGAACATGAGCACACATATATTATAGAAGAAGCTCATGGTGGAATTTCAGGTGGCCACTATACAGGTGATGCCACTGTGCGCAAGATTCTACTCATTGGATTATGGTGGGAGACCATATATAAAGATTATAAGTAATTTTGTAAGGCATGTGATCATTGTAAACGTCTTAGAAAATCAAGTCAATGAGATGAAATGCCTTTGAGACCTATTACTAGTGCAGAGACATTTAAGAAATAGGCTATAGATTTTGTGGGTCCTATTTCACCAGTTACATGTAGAATCTGGATCTAGCTATGTAGTGCTCACTTCCTTTGATGATTTTGACATCTGCTGATTATAATATAGACATGATTATGGACCTTATTATAGTATGATGATAGATGTAGATCATGGATTATTGTTGACTTGATTCAGTTATGATGCATGATGATTATTAGAGGCATTTTGGATATTGATGATGGTATACTTGTTTGACATGGTTATATTATGGATGTTGTGCGGACTTGTGATATTTGGATATTGTGAGTAGACCTAGAAATGGAAATTATTGGATGATGATATAATTGTTGAGTAAAATTACAAATGATATTGCTAGATTGCTTTGATGTTGTTGTGATTCATATATCTAGATGATTTTGGTAATTATATTTATATTATTTTGGATGTTCTGATATGGCCACGAGGCTGAAGGAGGTATTTGTGTTTTGCAGGTTAAAATATCACAACAAACATCGGGGGATTGGAGACCAACCACATTGGATTTCTATATGAACTCAATAAGGTCACCATGGCAACTAGTATTTGTTTGTGCATGGTTATGTGTGTTAGGAATTCCCATGGGGGGATCACCTTTAATTGTGACCAATGGGTTTTACGTATTTCTTTTATTTTTGGTTCCTTTTGTTTATGTTTGCATGTGTTTATTTTGTGGTGCTTTTACCCATTTCATTAATTATTAAATGGTGTGTAAATTTTGTGAGTAATCATATTGTTAAAATAAATAAATCAAATATGTCATAAGAAGGTAATTAATTAGAGTTGTTGGCCATGATTTAAAGTGATATAAGTAATGTGTAAGAGATATGTAAGTGATGTGTGAATTGAATTTTGAGTGTGAAACACTCCACTTTCTTGGAAATTCGAATCTGTCCTTAGAGGCTGATTTTGGAGGCTTGAGGGACAAGTTAAACTTGTCCCATACCTCTTAAATTTAATTACCAACCATACCTATGGTTGGAGAGTTGAGATTAGACTTTTATAATGCTTTTTGAGAAGACAAACTGTAGGTTTTAATTACACTTTTCTTACATGATTTAATTTCAGTCCCTTGGGATGTGGGTTCGATTTTCGTGTGTAAGTAAACTGTCATATATTTTTCACCCACTTGTT
The DNA here is from genome assembly GCA_018340775.1 of Taxus wallichiana var. yunnanensis. Lineage (NCBI taxonomy): Eukaryota > Viridiplantae > Streptophyta > Pinopsida > Cupressales > Taxaceae > Taxus > Taxus wallichiana. The sequence goes on along the minus strand of CM031238.1, from coordinate 767,167,893 downwards.
TATTATGCATTAGAGAATGAAGTTGACTTTGGGGTTGGAGTTAAAGATGTGTGATATGGCATCCTGCATGGATCCACCTCATCCTCTTTCCTTCCCTCTTTTATAAAATTTGAATTCTTGCCTTGTTTTGGGGTTGCTTCACTTTGGAGACTTCACTCTTGGGTGAATTATTTTGCTGTTTGAGAGCTCTTGCTTTGAAGGAATTTTTGGAAGATTGTTGCATGCTTGTGCTTCATTGTTTTGGATTGCTTGCATTGGGATAAAGCTTGTTGTTTTGAACTTGGAACAACTCCATCATGGAGAGGTAAGAGCTTAGATCTTGAAATGCTTCTCTTTTGTTTATGAAAATGTTAATGTGTGAATGTTTTGGCTTGTTTGTGGGCTGTTGGGTAGATGTCCTAGGAATGGTGTAGGAGAAGACCATGGGGTTAGGTGGAGGGAGTTGGGATTTGGGTTCCACCTTACAAAGAAATAACTTGCATTTCTTTAATTATTATGGGGTGCCATAAGAGGTTGGGGAGACATAAGGAAATGTAAGGAATAAAGGGTACTTGGGGAGTGATAAGGGCATCTCGGGGTTTACAACAAAATATATATATACATATTTTGATGGTTTGTTCCTAGGTGGTGATACCCATTTCACTTTGGGAGGCATAAGCAACATGCTCCATAGTTTCTATCTCTTTTGGCTTGCTTGATGAAGCCTTTATATTGTTTGTCATGTTTTAATGTAGTTGTAAACTACATTCTGCTTTCGATTGTGTTTATTTGTGAAAGTGTTGCTTTTGGGTTTTTGGAAGCCTGTTCTTGCCATGAGTTGGATCACATATTTTATTGCATTGTGGGTGGGGCTCGGGGGCCAATGAAGAAGGATAGCTTCTCCTCTTCATTCGATGTCTTGGTTGGGTGGAGAGCATTGCCTTTCCCCTACTCTAGTTGTGATCAATTTGGAAGAATGAGAGAAATACGCACGTTGTTGTTATAGAGCAAGAAGAAAAATGACAGTTTGATAGTACCTTGTGAAATGAAAGTTTATTGTAACCTTTCCCACTTGAATTGAAGGAATTTGTAAATTATTTATAATAGAAAGATGGTGTACTGTCTATGAAAGTTGTCAAGTGAAATGTAAAAGATATGAACTCTGTTTTCGGCCTTTAAAAGAATGTGAAAGAATTGTATTCTGTATGATGAATTCAAAGAATGAAAGAAAGGTTGTAAAGTTGTATTTTGGAATCAATAAAGGATTGGATTACCTTCTCAATTTTCGTTGTTGTTTAAGATTGAACATCTAAATGTGAATTGAAATCTTTGTTGAAAGAAATAAATGCGTATGAAGGAAAATGCATAAATCTATCTCTTGAAATGTGTAAAGTTAGAAATCAAAATTGTATTTTGGTTTTTGAATAATTGGAATTGAATCAACTAAAGGTATTAGATTGGAATTGGAAGGAATTCCCAGACTTGGATGATGAAAAATGATAAATAGACCCTTTCAAACTTGATCTCTATTTTGTTTCGCAACTGGCAAATACTTTACCTAAAATGCATAGTTCAAACCTGCAACAATGAAATAATAGATTAAATGATTAAATAGAAGTAGTGTGTCCTAAATGAATTCAATTGGACTATAACATTTAAGGAGAAATCCTTCAAAACCTTGCAAAATTGTGTTCCCATAGGAGGAGGGTTTGAGTGAAGTAGACATGTTACAACCAAGCTAGGGCACGTGATTTTCACTAGGTACGATGATTTGAGCTAGGGCTTGAGTTGCATATTGTAAAATTCAAAAGATGAGTATATTAAGAGGATTTCAGGGTAGAAATGGCACCAAAGAAGGCGCATGATGGAGGTGTTAAGGGAAGGAAGAAGGTGGTCATGGAGGAAGAAGAGTTGATCCGAGAGAGTAATTTTTCATAGATGTAATATCCAGAGGGGGTTATTGTAGGGTAGGAGTTGGATTCCCACATTTGGAGAAATAGGATAAGTGAGTACAACCATCATACCATATAAAACAAGGAGTTTGATGCACTGTTGAACACGAAGATAAATAAGCACACGATAGAGGATATGCCGGTCTATGATGATGGGGAGAATTTATTGAAGAATATTGGAGTATATCAGTTATATGAGCTCCCCTACTTCAAAAATATGAGCCCTTGTACCAATGGCTCATGAGTAGAGTACACGAAGACTTATTCTACTTTATAGGATGTAGAGTAAGGATTTCAGCCATGCTTGATCTCCACAGTGACAAGGTTGAAGGCTACAGGTGAAGACCTCAAGGAGGACTTATTAGACAAGGCCAAAATTCTGGAGACTAGGAGAGAACTGGGGTACACAAAGGGTCCATGCGGCATGGACATAGACAAGCTAAAAAAGTACCTAGTTGTGTAGGCAGTTGCACACCTTGTGACAAAGTTAAATGACCAAGAGAGGTGGTCACAAGTGAATACCATGTGGCTACACATTGCTAAAAGGATGTCTGAAGGAGTGATCTATAACATTTCAGGTTACATTGCAGAAACTATCATCGAAGAAGTGCATTCAAGAGGAAAGATTAATTTTGGGGCTGTTATGTTGTCTTTGATATTCATGGAGATCTGGGGTGCCAGATGGACCAAAAAGGAGAAGGTATGGGAGTATCCTATGGAGAACAAGTCACTTGTAGAATGATTTAGAAAGTACTTGTGTGAAGGATCGATGACCAAACAAGTCAAGAAGAGGGATGAGAAGTGGTATGATAGGCTCCGTGCAGTGTTCGAAGAAGAGTGGCGCATACCAAAGGATTTACCATCAGTGGTGGGTAAGGCAGTTCAATTTTCCGTATACCAACATTTTTCATCACATGATTTACAATGAAGGACAGGGCTTGGAGCCCATGGTGCAAAATACCATATGCCTTCATAGTAAGGTATTTTCAGGCATCGGTTCATAGGTTGTCATACATGTGCCAACTAACATTCAATGCGAGACAAGGTACACTACTGTTTACTACCATACACTGAGGAAATATTATATATATCTAGGACGTAATGCATATATTGAAAGGATCATTTCATATGTGTTAAGCATAAAGCCAGTAATTTTGGGTGTTGGAGACATTGGATCAACATACTGGTGTAACTCCAACTGAAGCCTAAGATAGAAAACAACAAGTATGTGGAAGATGAGTTTACACTCCTAGGGCTACCGAAGGGTAAGCATACCATGGAGAACATTCCAGTTCCTAAGCCCACAAAGACAATTGAAGTAGAGGATGAGGAGGATGAGCGCGAAGATAGTGGTGGTTTGGAACATAGAGGTAGAAGACATCCTATGAATAAGGATGAAGCTGAGCATGCAACTACACCACCCTCCACAAAAGGGGATGATGAGGACTTGAATGCAAGTACAAGGAGAACACCAATTTAAGAGAGTGTTCAGGAGAACAAGGACCCAAGGTGCTAATCCAAAAATAGTGTGTAAATAACCTGCACTCTGTCCAAAAAGGAAACATCGAGAAAAGGAGAAGGAAAATAAAATTGAATGAGGAAACAAGAGTCGAGGAAAGCACACTTAAATCTCCTACACCTCTAGAGAATGTAGAAGGAAAACAAGATGAAGAAATGAAGGAAGGAGAAGAGGAAGAAAAGAGAACAGATGAGATAGCTACGAGACTACTTAGGACATGGAAATATAAGTCCTAAATCTGGAAGCTAAAAGTCTTAAGCACTGGTCAAGAAGAACAAGTGGGGGTTACATTCCCACTAGCGATGGGTTATGTTGAGGACACAGTAAAATTGTTCCCACCCGTTTCAGAGAACAATGACACAAAAGAATTTATATGGCTGGGAATTAATGAATGAATATATGGCAACAGTGTGCACAAGGAATCAATTATCATGGTCGATGCACACGCACATGGATGAACTATATTTTAAGGTGTGTGAGGATTCATGCATGTCACAGAGGTTGAAAAAGACACCTCGAGGCTAGACATATAACAATAAAGCCTATTTTTATGTCAGATAAATAGGTGAGAAATGCATTGGTAAAATTCTCAACAAAGGTGGCAAGGAAGAATATGGACAAGGCTAAAACAATTAGGGCACTAAGGGAAGAGATCAAAACTAAAAATGAGGAGATAGTGTGCCTAATGCAGGAAAGAGACTTAGCGTAGAAGAAAAACTCTGTATTTATCAGAATCATAGAGAAAATTGGTGGTAATGTCATAAAATCTAGGCCATACTTAGAGCCAAAGGTACCAAAGATGTTTCCTTCAGCAATACACTATGTAGGTACATTGGTGGACTTAGTGCTTGAAGATGAACCTATGTGCATGCCAACACTAAAGGATCCAACACAAGATGCAGAGTGAGAAAAGGCTTCAATGATGCGGAAGATTGCATCATATGAGGGACTGCTGCAAGAGCTGTAGGAAGAATTGAAGAAGGAAGACCAAGCCTTGAACATCCAGTATGGCTCTAGAAGTGCTCATCAACATAAAAACCTAGAGGAGAACAATGAGGTCCAGAAATTGATGAAGTATGACACATTAGGCCATGCAAAAATATTAGCAATGGTAAAACAAAAGAGAGAGGCTCTGGCAGCAAACCAAGAACCACACCAAAATCGGCTAGAGGAGCTTGGGAAACTCATTACATAGAAGATGGATTTGCTAGAGGGAAGGATGACTGTAATGTCCAACATTATGTTGGTCTTACAGAATGAGAAAGGAGAGATTGCAAAGGATGAAATGGATTCCATTGCTGTAGAAATATTAGAAAAAGTAGAAGAAGCACTCATTGAGTAGCAGAACTTGGAGGTCGAGATAAAGAAGGAATATCTTAAATTTATTTTTCAGGTTACAGAAGAAGAAACTGCAGGTTAAAAAAATTCTTTCATTCATTCAAATTCTTTCTATTCTTCTATTCTTTGATTCATTTTGGAGACAACCATTGCTTTGGGGGGAAATGCAACTAGTGTGGGGTAATGTTGATCAGTCAGACCCTAGCACTTAGTAAATAAAATACATAAGGTTCATGTGGGAGAGTAGAATGAATTCAAAGGTGCAGACGTATCGGGAAGGCTCGCACATGGGGATCTATTTTTGGAGATAGCGTGTGGAGCACTCAAACCGATTGGAGACTTTTGCATCACACATTGGATATTTTTGGAGGATTAGCTATGAAGTGCTTTACATGGACACATGCTGGAAATAGATCTACTACTGTTAGTTAACTACTAGTAGTCTATTGTTAGCGCACTTGCATGTGTGGCTATTTTTGGAACGACATGTGTCTTGAGAATAGATAAGCGATGAAGGGCAAGTCCCCACCCTTATAAGTATGTAGTAAACTATATAGAGATATATATATGCATACATGGAGATATAGTGAGAATATGTTGCTAAATCTGTTATGCGCATACTATTGTTATTGTAATGAAGCTTCTATATACTTATTGTATTTAATATAATGGAGGATATTAGTTGAATCTAAGTGTTAGTTTTGTGTGTATCTGAATCTAGTATGTTCTTTATCTCATCATGGTTAATATTTAATTTTATTCTCCCTTAGAGATAGATCTGGCATGCTCTATAGAATGATGTGTTAGTAATGGAACTACATGTGTTAAGTATTCATCATGCTAACATCTCGGAACAACAACCCGAAAGAATGACCTAGTACCTTTACGTGCTTCTGGGTGAGATCTTAGTCTAGGGTGAGTGATGTGCCAATGCTTCGAGGGTCTTATTGAGATTTTATTACTGAATTCTAGGTTGCATCAAATTCAAAGGCCGGTTCGAAACTACTCCAATTCATGCAGAATTGTGCTTTCACAGTGTAAATTATACAACCCCAATAATGGGGAATTTGATCCCTACATTTACCTTACATCATATGTTGTTTACAGATACCAAGTTCAATCAACAATTTACATTGAACATAACTGTGTATTCTTCATATATATACTTGGAGTCCTTACCCTAGGATGCATTCAATGGAGAATATTTGGGGTATTTATGGATTTTAAATGCCATATGTTTTTATACAACATGTTTGTAAACATTTTTCACATTTTAATTTACCGGTATGACTTTTCTTTTTTGATGGTATATAAACGGCATCTCTACAAATCACATATACATGAATCAATTATTTTATTAGAAGATGATTTATGGAATCAACTGTGTATTGTTTTTTGTTTGAAATGTGTAGGGATAAAATGATACACAACTGATTCCAAAATCATCTTCTAATTTTCATGGAATACGTGAAGCATAAAAACTCTTATAAGTCATTTTATCCCAAAAACTCCCAACAATTATCTTAATTTATTATTAGAGTGACGCTCCATTGAGTACAAAATTATCCCATACTATAACTACTTACAGGGTCTTTATATAAATCAAGAATTATGCGTACAACAATTTATGTCGTGACCTAAATTTAGGATAGAGAAAGTGGATATAAGAAGCTCACCAACCAGAAAAGTTAAGGTACCCTCATTTCATGGAGAGGAGCATTGATAGTCACTTTGCACAAGGGTCAATTCATAAGATTTTCTTTGTATCTAAACCATGACTCAGAAGAAAGTGACTATATTGTAGTGAAACCATCATCATTAATAATGAATATAATAATCCTTTTCTTGTAAGAAATTATTGGTACAAGGGTTACTTATACCTTGTAAAATTTGTGCTATAGAAATAAAGAACATTTATTTGTTGCGATGTCTAAGCCTATTGGCATAGTGATCGCAGCTAAAGGACCAACCTGTGTTTCCGGTCACAAACTTCATATTGGAAGGTCTACCTTCTAGCATTATTTTGATTTAACCAAGCTTTATGTTTTGACAAGCAGAGAGACATAGTACAAAGTATAAGGAAAGATAATGGGGAAATGCGTATCTTGAGCTTAATTTGATAGTTTATATTTCTTTATTGCATTTGCACTATGATGGGAAATTTTTTATTGTGTTAAGCTTGTATGCTCTTATTTGGGCCAAATTAAAGGATATTGATAGTACCGATAACCTATAAAGTGTAAATGTTGGATAAAATCTTCCTTTCACTCATATGTCCATCCACTGGAGGGGACCAATATCCACTAGTTTTAACTACATCACATGATATTATACAATTACTCAACCTTAATACAATCCTCAACCAATATCCATGCATTCAACATTGCAATTCCTCATGTTTGTTATCTTATCGATAGATTATAATCTTCAAACTAATCAAATGAATTATAATCTTCAAAATAATCAACCAAATTATATTCTTCGATTTGAAATGCTCCCTTTTCATAACCAAATTAAACATCATTCAGTTGAAAACCTTGAAGCTGTAAAATAATAAATTAAAAAATAATACAATGTGTATTCGATGGATAATTCTTGTCTTTTGTCCATGTTTTGGGAATGATCAAGTTTTGATGAGTGTTCTTGCATTTCCTTCCTCTTTGTAATTGCTTCAACTTAAAATTTAAAAGGGTCCCTAAAAAGTTCTAGAGAAGCTATATTTATAAACAATTGTTTTCTTCAAGAGTAATTTTACACCACTCCTTACATTATGATATATCTTGGGAAATAGTTCACTCGCATCATAAAAACATTAATTTTCTCCTTTTTGAACTATAGTTGTTATTTTCACGTCACTAGTTGAGGGTACACTTTCGCATTTATCCAAAAAGCCACATTCCTCTTCCTTGGTATTCTCCCGAATGCTTCATCTTTGTGTATCTTCTTTTCCCATTATTTCTCTCCTCCAATTTGACTTCCTCAATAGACCCCCTTCAGCATTTCCATCATACATTTCATATATAATTGCTACGCTGAAGGGGATCTTATGAAGGAGTCAAATTTGAGGGAGCGAAACAATATCAGAGGAAGAGGGCTGAAGAAGCAAGAGTTAGAGGGATGGAAGTGAGAAGGTGGTAAATATGGAGAGGGGAAACAATTTAAGATGATATCTTCAAAAAACAACAAGACAAATTTTTCAAAGCGCAACTCTTAAGTAAATTTTTTTCTTGTAATCAAGCTATGATATATCGTTATTTTAATGGTTTCAAGGTTTTTCAATAGGATAACATAGATTTTATTTTTCATGCAGGCTTGTTATTATTTCATTTCGTATCATTGAAGGTTCCTAAGTGATGATTTTCCCTAAATTTTTTTATCAAATTTATTGGACTCTAGATTAAAGGTTATCTAAATTTTTATACATTCGTATTGGACATTGGGCCTACCTTTTGTAATTATTTTATTGTACATTTTATATTGTATTTTGATATTACCCAAATCATCAATACCTTGTTAAAATGTATAAGCCCACTATTGTTATGAATTTATTTTTCTAGAACTAATCCTAGAACTAATCTTGGATGGATTTCTTCACATTTATACTCTATATGGTTTTATTTATATTTCTAATAACAGCCCATGTTTATTCCTAAGTCCTTGGAGCAAATGAGGTGAAATAGGATTCAACAGATGGAAGATAAATACCATAACCAAAAACCTAGATTATTGCCTCAAAAGTTAGGAGATGATTTTTTTAGAGTTAGATGTTGACTCATTGAAGTTTTGGTTCTATGTTACATAAGAATTTAGAATTTTAATAATTTCTTAGGATTGATAACATCATGTAGATGCTCTAGATTTGGTCGAGAAGGAATACGATTCCAACCTTTAAATACAAAATGTAAATTGTCTTATCCCGTGTTACTAGCAATAACACCAAAGGTGATATTAAGATGAGATGGTTATTTGGCGGTTTGAGAAGTGAACTTAATATTTATAAAATATTAATAAAGATAATCAATTTTTTTTTTTAAGTTTGTAGGTTTTGAACATAAAAATCATTTAAATAATTTAAATGTTCTAGAAGTTTCCACAAATTTAATATGAAATGGTTATTTTGTAATTTAAGAAGTGAATTTTTATAAAATCTCAATAAATATAATCATTTTTCTTTTAGTTTATAGGTTGTGATTCATTTTGTAGGTTTTGAACATATAAAAGCATTTAAATAATTAAAATGTTCTAGAAGTTTTTATAAATTTAATATGGTTGATTATTTTGTAATATAAGAAGTAAACTAACTTAATCTTTATAAAATTTTGATAAAGATAATCAATTTTTCCTTCTTAATGTTATTCACATCACATAATATAAATTAGTAACTTCATATTTTCTAATTGCTATAACATTATTATAAATCATTCCACTTTATATATTTTCTAAAATCTAATCATTTTTTAATCAACATAAGGATGTTGATAGCAAGAATATTTTTTTGAATGATTTTATTATAAAAATTACAAATGAAAAATAAATATCATACATATAATTGTGAATTTGATTGAATTATTTAAAAATTAAATCGTCCCACTTCGAAATAAAGACAAAACTATGTAGTTTTGAATTCTTTAGATTATTCATGTCTTAAATTTGTAGGTTTCAATATTTATAGGGTAAATTAGTTTGATGAATGTTAGGACCCCAAAATGTTGGCTAAGTACAAAAAGGCACATAGGCCTGCAAGGCCTAGTTGAAGAACGGCGCGCAAGGAGAAGGCACACAAAATAGGGTTTAAGGAAGGGTTTAGGAAAACCCGTGGCATGTGCATGGACAAAGCTAAGGTTTCAAGAATTAGCCATATTGGGCATTTTGGGAAGGACACGAGAAAAGTATGACCCGACTACGCGTGCGGATTGGATAAGGTGCCGTACTGGGAACATGATGCTCATGAAAGGAATATACTTAGTGATGGAGGGTTCTAGAAGACATTATGGCAAAAAGTGGTGAGCTCAGGCTTAGAGGAGAATGCTCCCATGAAGGACCATATTCAGACACTTGGCATTGGATCTGAGGCCACAAAAGAATGAGTTTGCACTTTGGAATGCCTATATATGCGAGTGTGCTGCGGGAGAAAAGATATATAGATCAGATAGAAAAGAGAGGAGAATATAGAGAGTGGAGCTCTATAGAAATACTGCAAGAACTCTGTGGGATTGGGTAGAGGCTATATAAGGGAGTAATGTATTAAGGGGTTGGGATATAAATTTTTATTTGTATGGATGAAGGACATGATCCTGCTGTGATGTATGAATTCGGTCTAATCAAGTTGTGGTATTCTAATGGATCCATTAAATGTAATGAGGTTACAAACATGAATGAGTATGAATGTAATTGATTTGGTTCATATCTATATATTTTCATTTTTGTTCATGGATGTTATGGAATAAATGTAAATCCTTATGTATTTTCCTTTCTGTTGTAGTTCTATCTGTTATCTATAAGTACCCTTTGTTTGGAATGAATACATTTGTCTAAGTCCATTCTGAGCCCTATGATGATTGTATGTCTCATTTCCACCTTTATTCATTAAGTTCCAGACATAGATGATGGTTTCCCACTTAACTCACATAAAGAGAGACTCGGCTCTTGTGCGTGCCTCGGGTGAGTGCCCAAAGTGTCCATTGGGTGATAGGCTGATGCACATGGGATTTTGTTGTTCTTTGGTGGGTTTAAAAGTGACTACATCTTGGTTACATTGTTGGGACCTCTTTTTGAAGTTGTAGTGGGAAATGACATACATCATGATGTGTGTAATAAGTGATGACATGAGTGTTTAACTTTGGAAAGCGTTGAATCATGGTTTGAAAGTATGGATGATGAATTATCTCAGAGATTCAGGATTGGATCTAAGTTTGATGGACACAGATGGGTAGAAGAGAACCTCTACCATGATTTGTATGAATTTTTTTTTGTTGCTTCCCAATAGAGTTGTATGAATGGCTCTCGGCATATGCGTCTAGATTCAGTTGGTATTATAGATCATGCACATGGATCCAAGAAGAATACCGAGAGGTGGAGGATGTAAATATGACATGGACTCGTGTTGTGGATCATTGGTGGAAAGGTGTGTTAGCTAGCTATACTCTAGAGTACACTATTTCTACATATTCTTGTCTGGAAGTTGTTGAGTTTGAGTTTCTGTGGGAGCCCAGAGGATCATTTCTGCGTGTTATCCCTCTGGCAATGAAGATCTTGATTGTTACCTTGATTTTAGAGGTATTTCCGATGGCCCGCTAAACCATTCCAAGAACTTGGTGAGGAAGCTAGGGTGGAGGAAGATGATAGATATTACAACGGAGAAGTAAAGGGAGGAGAGACGACTCAATTATAGTGAAGCACGTGAAAGGGAGATTGCTAGACAATGTGAGGTTGCAATTATGATGGATCTATGGAGGAAAATGTTGCACAAAGGAGTTAAGGTTCACGCAAAGGATGTGGAACATCAGCGATCATTGTACCCCATCTTGGCAAGCGTGTAAGAGAGATCCTTTCAACTTCTAATGAGAGTTCATCGCATGGAGAGAGAAGATTCATTTGCACATATCTAAACCCACCTAGTGACCAAATTATGGCAATTAGTTTTCCAAATCAAGGAAGGAGTATCGTTGACCTAGTTAGTATCAGTGGAAGTGAGAGATTTGCACCTAGGAGATACAATTTTTCATTTCCCACTTCTATGGCTATGCATACTATTCTTGTATTTGGAGGAATTTTTAGACAAGGAGCAAGTACAAAATACTTTGGTCTCACGTCTGGGAGTGGCATGGGTTACACAAGTGGTAGTGGGGAATTATCACAAACCGTCAGTGTGTAGTTCATTAGAACTTTGAGGACCCTTGGCACGACCACTACAGGACTTGGTGGACCTGGTGGATTTGGTGAGTCAAGAGGAATAAGACGTGGTGGATCGGTGGGTCATGAGGAACATGAACTTGTATACTTGGTGGGTCCTGGTGGCTTAGGAGGCACAATACCTAGTGGATCTGGTGGATCTAGTGGTGAGGGAAACACCAGAGGAAACCAAGGCTCTGACTCAGGAGGACAAGGGCCCCATCCACCTCCTAAATTCTTCTTTGAGATGTCTTTACATTTTCTAGATTATAGAGGTATTGAAGATGCTGCAAAACATGTTCACAAGTGTGAGCTACTATGGCACGTGAAGGGGATCACAACCCTAGAGCGGAAGGCTAGTCATTTTGTAACGACATTGTAAGGGCGTGTGCATAGATGGTATAGGAAATATGACCCTCTTTGAATGGTGGTGGATTATATTGCTTTTGAAAAACACATTCTTAGTAGAATTCCACATCCCCGAGTTTGAAGAAGATCATCATCACCCGAAGGAGATTCAATAAGGAATGGCAGAGAGTGTGAAGTGGAGTATGATGCATGGTTAAAAACCCTCCTGTCAAAATTTTCATATGACATTCACCCTTCATAGCATGCTCAATGGTTTTTTGGGGGTTGATAACACCTTTTAGAAGAGCTATATCTCATAAAACTTTCATAGATCCATGCGAGGCATTAGAAGCTGCTCGTGCGCCGAAGTCTGTTTGAAGTTTTTATATTGGTGTTAGCCCGTTTCGGAAGTGAAATTGCTTACGGATAAGAAGTTGGAGAAGTTATCTCGTGAACTCATCCCATGAGACTTGACATGGTATATGGTGCACAAATTGTGAAGTAGATGGGCATGAAAAGGATAGTTTCCCCCGGAGGATAATACACGCCGTAATAGTAGACTATGAAATTTTTCATGGGGACCATGATGAAAGTAGATGTCCCTTGCTACAAACGGCATGCAATCGAGAAGAATGTGTCTTACTATCTGTAAGATCTACACCTCTACGACCCCGATAATATGGATTGTAGGCTTATTGACCAAATCCATGAGGCCACCGATCATGGGGTACGCCGGACCAACATTGCGGTAGTTCTAAAGGTGATGATCACCGTTATGAGGAGCGTGAAGATGGAGGCACGTGCTTGAAGGTGATTTCATGGAGGATTTCATGGTCATTATAACCATGGTGGAGGAAGAAGTGAATTCCACGTGGAACCTATTTTAATTATGGGTCTACATAGCATTACAAACAAGAGTGCCCAGACCTATTGTAGTGCTCAAGGTGTAGGAAGAAACACAAGTATGAGTAGTGACTTGAGTTTTTGAGCACATGAATCAGCAAAGACCTTTGGAAAGACAAGGGCGCTACAATGGTAAGTATTAAGAATAAAAACACGCAATGGATGCCATGGGTAACTTGTGATGCATGCTTAGAACTTGTTATATAACAACAAGAAAAGAGGCCCACGCGTAAAGGAAATACCAAGGCGAGAAGAACCTAGTTTCAATGGAAGAAGTGGTACGTGGGAAGTACCCAAACCTGCACATCAAAAGAAGGTATATCAAGATACCATGGATGTCATTCGAGTTTACAAGGGGAAATCGAGTGTCTAAAGGAGTAGTCTAGGAGGGAGGAGCAAAGAAGGAAGCTTGAGGCGCCAAAAATGACTTGGATGAGGTTAAAGAAGTATGTAAAATGCTAAGGCAAGAGAATACTATTCCCTTGTTAGGAGCATGGTTGAGAGAGAAGGTACCACATGTTGGAGATCACGTTAAATGTGGTTATGGATGTATGGCACCTTAGTAATATCCTCATTGACATAGGCACGGAGGTCAATGTTCTCACAAATGGATGCTTGACATCGATGGGAAGGCCTACATTACAACCATCTTCAAATACACTATATATGGAAAACAAAATGAAGGCAATGCCCATTAGTGTCTTACTGAGGATGCAGCTTATCACCATTCAAGGAGCTAGCTTTACTAGGGACTTCGAATTCTTGGCGCTCACCGAGGTAAAAATTTCCCAAAGACTACTTGGGCGCCCATGGTGCTATAAGAACAATGCAGATCTTGATTCAATAAGGGGCACATAAGCTTTGAAAATGAGTAGAGCGGGTCATCATACCCCTAGCTGATGGGAAATCAACACCCTATATTGAACCTTTGGGAGAAGAGGTCCTAGATAGAATATATGTGCACTCAAGCAAGGATCCAAAGATAATCCATCCTACCGATAGAGTTGTTCAATTTGAGGATGCTCGGTCGGTGAGTGACACCACTAGTCTCAGCATGTCATAATTGGCCACATGGAACCTATGAGTTAATTAGACGAAATTTGAGAGGATCGGTGAAAAATATGACAAAGGTACGTATGGTCCGGCGCTTAGGAGGAAAGGAGCTACGTAAGTACTCAGGAGGAGCCTCCCATGAGGTATTTTTAGAGAAGATGGAAGCTCGGTGAAAGGGGGAAAATGAACGAAGGGGGATGTTAAGTTAAATCCTACTAGGAACTAGTGCACGTTGGTGGGAAACAAATCGGGATAATCTCTTGGAATGGCCCGAAGTGAGAATTTCCTTCTCTGTAAGGTTTTGTAGGAACAACGTGCCCACAGCTATAAAATATTACCGTGGTAAAGAGACCACTTCCTTCCATATCCAAGAATGTGAGACACCTAGATAGAAAGTGTAGAAGTATTACCACCTTCATTATGGGTTCACAAGTTGTATTCCACCCTACAAGGTTGTATGCGTGCTTGGTACATTCATTCTCGCGACACGCGCCAGATAGGGAATTGGCAACGATTACCAACCGATCTCATTCAAACATTTATGTATCTAAGTACAAAACCCTTGGTGGATAAGACATTGCAAGTTGTCAAGTGCCTTACCACCGGGATAGTGTCATGGCGAGAAGATAGGCACTTTGGAGTTGCTAGAGTGAACCTGGCTGGAGACGCGTTTTGAGGAAGAAGAAATAGAAGAGATACAGCTTGAGCATGCATGTTTGCAAAAATAAAAGGGGAAGATGGTGTATGTTATTGATGGTGAAGAAGCAGAAAACTTGGATGTTGACCATTCTATAGGGACGCGCGAGGTGGTAGACAAGGTGTTGATGAAAGAATGCACGCCTATCATGAGCCTTTAAAGACAAAGAAGGTTAATATGGTTGGAGGTGGAATCCAAGGAAGCTATTATTGGAGATTATTGGTCGGAGAAGGGAGTATCAAAGATAATTGATCTTTTACGTGAGTTTGAGGATTTATTCCCGCATAAGTATCATGAAATCAAAGGCATTCACCATTCTCTGGGGAAATGAGAATTAAGTTGAAGGAAGGTGTGTGCCCAATCCAGATGATACCATACCGAATGAATAATAATCAACACATGAAGGTCAAGGAGGAAATAGAAAAGATGATAGTGTTAGGAATCATAGAGGTTATGGAGGAGTCAAAATGGATAAGTCCGACGGTGATTAGTATCAAAAAGGACGGAAGGATAAGGATATGTGTTGATTATAGGGATTTGAATGTAGTATGTATCATTGATCCTTTCCCAACCCCATTTACTGAAGAGATCCTATAAGGAGTGGTAGGGCACGAAGTCTACTCTTTCACAAATGGGTTCTCAGGATATTACTAGGTGAGGACTAGAAAGGAAGTCCAGAGAATAAAAACCTTCACCACCGAGTGGGGAAGTTTTCCTGTACATTCATGCCTTTTGGGTTTAAGAATGTGCCCACTATGTTCTCGTGCATTGTAGTGCAGGCCTTCTAGGACTTCATCCACAAGTTTCTCTAGGTGTACCTTGATGATTGGATTGTGTATGAACTAGTCAAGGACCATTGTGACAATCCGAGATTGATGTTTGAAAGGTGTCGGTAGTTGAGGATATCCCTCAACATCAAGAAGTGTGTATTTTCTACCTTGTTTGGGACCCTTTTGGGACACATCATATGTAAAAAGGCTTGCTGGTGTATTCGGCAAAGATTGTAGTAATTGTGGGATTGGGGGAGCCAACTAGTGTAAGCGCATTGCGTGGGTTTCTTGGACATGCAGGCTACTATCGGAAGTTCATCAAGGGGTATGCCAAGATCACCACACCTTTATAGGAGTTTCTCAAACATAAAAGTGCCTTTCATTGAGGAGAGACGCAGTAGAAGCCATTTGACACATTGAAGGATAGTCTTGTCACCGTACCTATTTTATGTTTCCCCTCTTGGGATAAGCCCTTCCATGTTCAAGTGGATGCCTCCATAATGGCTATTGGGGTGGTGCTTGCACATCCCGGTGAGGGAACTTTTATCACCCCTATGCTTTGTAAGCAGGAAGTTGACACCAATAGAGTAGAATTATACTACGACTGAGTGCAAGGCATTTTGTATGATCTAGGTGCTTCATAAGTTCAGGTAGTATCTGCTAGAAACTCCCTTTATCTTCTACACTAACCATATGGTATTAAAATATTTGGTGAACAAGCCCATCTTATAAGGGCACATATGTCGATGGGTGCTATTGTTCCAAGAATTCGAGTTCACCATAGCTGTCAAACTAGGCAAGAGTAATTCAAGACTTGACCATTTGTCTAGGATTGATTTAGGGGAGGAAGCACAAAGCATTGAAGATACCATGTCAGATGCATAGCTGTTTAGGTTACGGCATGCACCCTCAGGCTTGGAGGATATTGTTGTGTTCCTTAAAATAGGTATGGCGGCGGAAAGGATGAAGACATAAGAGGAAAAGAAACTAACCATATGCGTCGCACCCTACATATTGATCGGTGCAGATTTATACAAACTAAGGCATGATGAAGTTTTTCGGGTGTGTACTAGAGCATGAGCACTTCACCATCATAGAGGAAGTAGATGGAGGAAGTGTAGGTGGACATTATGCAGGTGATTCCATTGCATGTAAACTATTAATGGCAGGATTGTGGTGGGAAACTCTGTATGAGGATTGCAAGGAGTATTGTAAAGCATTTGACCATTGTTAGTGTGTTGGCAAGCCAGTATGGAGAGATGAAATGCCTTTACGCCCTATCCCTAGTGTTCAACTATGTAATCACTTGCATGGACTATTTGACAAGGTGGGTAGAGGTAGCCCCAACTAAAGACTGTACAATAGCTACAACAACAATATTTTTATGGGAGAACATTATCATGAGGTATGGATGCCCTTTAATTTTAACCAGTGATAGGGGTACACATTTCTTGAATGAGACCATGAGGATCCTGCTAGAAGAGTTCATGGTGGCTCATCACAAAACTACACCTTATCACCCAAAAGCAAATGGAACCACATAAGCATTTAACAAGATACTGAGTTATACCCTGACAAATATTTATGATGTTAGAAGACAAGATTGGGATGACAAGGTATCATCGTATTATAGGCTTATAGGACAACTTATAAAAAGTTGAACAAAGCCACACCGTTTCAATTGGTGTTTGGTGTGGAAGTTGTACTTTTGGTTATGTTCATGTTACCTACTCTGCAAATAGCATGGATAGGAGGGTTAGCTGATGAGAAAGTGCTGGAAGAAAGTAATGATAAATTAATGAAGCTGGATGCAAGGCGATCATTGGCCAAATGGAGCTAAATAGCAGAAAAAGTGAAGTAAAAAGCATGACATGATTGCCACATTAGGAATAAGAAATTTGAGGTTGGGAAAATGGTCCTACTATATGATTCTAAGTTTCTACGCCATCCTAGGAAGTTAAAAGTGCATTGGGTGGGTCCTTACACCATCTCGTACATACTTGATTTAGGTCCCTACTATAAATAAGTCTTCTTGGTGTTTGTAAATAAGGCAATATTGCCAGTTGGTTTAGTCTTTTCTTTAATGCATTTTTCCTTTCTTTTGTTTCCCTTTCTCGTTGTTCTTTTGTGTTGTGCCTTGGGCATTGGTAATCTCATTACTTTTTGAAGGTTATGACTGCATAGAGGACCACACATCATTTTACTGTGGGGTGGACTAAGGTGGAAGAAATTGAGGTGTGAAGTGCCATGAAGGATTGCATAGGAAATCTGGTTAAATGGCCCTATGAAGGAAGTACATGCAAGGAAAGGTGAAAAAGGATGGTTGGTGTCAGAATAAGGCTACATTGGGGATCTAAGTACAAGAGAGGAAAAAGCACAAAAGAAACACGAGGTAGACGAGAGAAAAAATCGTGATAGAAGAAGTGCCTTTGGCGCTAGTTATGCATGCGCAAGAGTCTCCTGTCAAGATGGATTGGTTACATGCTAGAAGGTTTGAGAACTGTCCACGCAAGGTTGGGCGTGTGAGTTAAAGTGCTAAAGTCGGGTTTGTTTGAAAAATCTACATTAAGTGTTAAAGTATGGTGGTAGGTAAGGTAGCATTTAATGTTACAAAGTGGGAAAAACTATAAATAAAGGGTCGAGGCATTTCATTATTTACTTTGTGTATACGAAGAAAGAAGCACTTTTGCATCACTGCAAACTAGGGCTTCTAGAATTGATCCGTGTGAAGAAAAATTTGAAGAGTTTGGGTGTGAGTAACTAGTTTGGATTTGTGAACTAGAAGGAAGGGATTTCATAGGTGTAAGAGAATTTTTGAGAAGGCGTTTTCTTGTGAAAGTATTATCCCAGCTAGGGTTTGAAAAACTAGGGCATGGGTTTAAGAGGTTTTCTTCACAAGTTTTAGATCTTAAGGTTGGAAGAAGTGGAAGAGTAGAGTAACAAGAAGAGATTGAAGTGATAAGAGGACCTAGACAATGGCACCCAAGAAACCAACCGTGTCACCCAAGAATACAAAGGGCAAGGGCAATGTAGTGCCCCACCTTGGGACACATTGGAAAACCATACCAAAATGCAACTAACATTTTAGGTAAAAAAATTCTTAAAAGTGAACGGTTAATACTAATGTTTGCTTAACTGTTTCCGCTAATATTCAATTTTATTATAAATTTATTTACCCAAAATTTAAATAAAAACTATTCCATTAATGACTTAATTATTTATTCTTCTTAAGTTAACTAGAGTCACAAAATAATAGTTTACAACCCCTTGTTATAATTAATTCATCTCCCCTTTTAATTTATTTGCCCACACCCCTTTTTAAAATTAATTCTCATTCCCACAATATTTCCCATATCCAAAAGTGTGTAGGGTTTTATTTGAGCCCTAGGATCAAACAAATCTAGTCCCTAGATTTTGGAGTTACCCTAAATTTCTCTATGTGATTTCCCTTTCTTTTCTTTACCATATTCTCTCCTTTTGATTTTATTTTGTGTTGCCATTGGAATCTATAGGTTATGGAGGAATAAAGGGAGCGAAGGATTCATGACATATCTCCTCCGATGAGAAGGATACTAACCATATTTCATTATTGTTTCTTTTATATGTCTTCCCAAATGTGGATCTCCTCATATTGGGCATCTCTTCCATACCCTCATGGTTAATTTATATATTTGTTTTATTACATGACCTAATTTTCCTCATTTTTATATATACACATATATTTATTTTTTTATTAGTTCGTTTTTGTGGAGAAGGTTGGTGGATTAGAAGAGAGGAGGGTGCACTTTGAGCAGAGGAAGCGACGTGTGGTGGTTGGTGCAGCCGTGAGTGGCGAGGGGTAGCGGTTCTTGTGGGGAAGGAAAAAAAAAAAAAAAGTGGAGTGGGGGGTGGTGAGCGGGTAGTGTAGAGGTAGGATGAGACAGGTGCATGGGGAAGGTTGGGGACAATGGGTGTGGGGTTTTGGGACGGGCGTGGGGCGGGGTGGCCATGGAGGATGGGGGTGTTGCGGGGTTAGATGCGCTGGGGCACCAATGGAAGATGGGCCGAGGGTTCGGCCTCCCCAAACAATTTGTTTTATATTTTTTTGTGTTTACAAAATTAAAGTTTGTTTAGAATATTAAATCTTGGTTTAGTTTTTTTTTTTTTTATATATATATATATATATATATATATATATATATATAATATAGCATAATTATAATATATATTACATAATTAAATATATATTACCTATGCAAAAATACTAATATAGTATAATATATAAGTTTTATAATATGTAATACATCTATATACATATTTTTTTAAAAAGAAAAATTTAAAACATAATCTAGATTAAAATAGGATCATTAAGGAATCATAGGATGAAAAATTATAGCTAGATTAATGCCTGAAATAAATTTACAACTATGTAAATTATTAAACAATTTCTCCATAAGTTGTGAATAATAAGGTCTAGTTATGAAATCCATATGGACTACACAAATCTGAAAACTACATGATCTATATGAGAACAACAAAAATATTCCCTTGCTTGTGTGGAGAGAGAAAGATGTAGAAAACTATTTCCCATGATAGAAGAGATTGCACTCCAAAAATGATATTTCATTTTGCATTCAAACATGTTACAACATTTTGCAAGAAAGAATTTTATATCCAAAGTAACACTACATCCAATGTTCTATTTTCTCTCCAAGTGAGGCTACAACTAGTTCATATAAAAGAGAAGTATCTAATACAAGATTTCTTATAGAAAAACATACTTTCTTTACACTATTTTCTATTCAATGCATTTTAAAGAAGTATAACTATTTTACAAGACTTTATTTGTAACATTCCTCAATACATCATATTTCAAACATGATAAAATACATAAGGAACAACCTAACAAACCCCTTCCCAAGATTGAAGGAAAGTTTACAACAAATGAAGTTTCCACCAAGCCATATCCAAAAGAGATACAAAGAGGTAATATCCACAAAGAGAGAGAAGATGTCAAAGGAACTCCAACTACCACCAAATTTCATCATGAGATCCAACTTCATATGCCTTCAAGAATCCAAACAAGGAGAAGAAGCTTGTTTTACCACCCAACCATAGGCATCATTACATGCCTTCCCAAGGTTGGGATGCATGCTAGCCTCCCCCAAGCCCATGGGAAAGAGGACAACTATCCACAACTATGCACAAGAGTGAGGGTGAACAAACAACATTACATCCACACAAAAATAAGGTAAATATTAAAACAAGACTCCAAATTTGTAAAAGTGAAAAGGAGGAGAACCCAAGTTCTACCTCTACAATGGGAAAGAGAAGAAAGTTTTCCAAAAGTTGTAACCATCATTAGTTACACAAAACAATATCTTCATACCCTCCTTATTTCTCCAAATTCATTCAAGCCCTCCTTATTCCTCCACCCTTTCACCAATCTTTCTTGGAAGGATTTTCAAACCCCAAAAGGGGTTTCCTCACCAAGAATGGGGAAGGAGGTTCAAGCTAAATGACCCACATTCCCCACCTCAAACCATTTGAGGGGAGTAACTAAATCCTACAAGGCTTACCCATTAAGCCTATGAGGATTTAGAAGGGAAAATCCCTCTCTTTTCTCCCACATACTCCAAAACTCCATCATGTCATATGATGGAGGGAGCAAAATCAAATAAACAACAACAAAATCTTCATGCAACAACAAACATTTCCAAGTAAACAACTAATTTCTAGCATGATATAACAAACACAATAAAGCTCAAGAAGCCTACCTCAAAGAAAAGCTCTCCAAAATCAATCTCTTCCACTTCTTGACCCAAGCAAACTCTAGCTCCAAATCCACAAGCCTCCAAGCAAAAGCTCCAAAAAAAGTTCTCTTCTTTTCCCATGAGGAGAATTTGAAGAGGAGCAAGAAAAAATCCTCACAAATGAGGGGGTGACATGTGTCACCCCTCTCTTCCTTCAAGGTCAAAGATGCCAAAGATAAAAGAGAGAAAGGATAAAATGGCTTTTAGCCCTCTTCTCCCAAATTACTCAAAATCATAACAAAACAATCTTGTGCAACTTTTAACAAAGCACACTTATCCATACCCCTTACATGGATGTGACCAAAGGGGAGGCAAAAAGGGAGGGAAACTCCCTCTATGCCTTGGAATTAAGCCCCCTACCTATTAGGTAGGGTCCAAGGGCCCATTTTCATGCTAAGGGAACTCCCAAACTAAAAAGGGGTCCCTAAAAATGCCTAAAATAACCCAATTTCGAGTTTGGAAAATTTGACACAAAGGTAGAGGTGTGCGGCCCACCCAAGGGTTGACATGTGACCCTAGTCCCTTTGATTAAGTACATCATTAAAAAATTCAAAAATTAATGTAAGTGGGTCCATTAATTCCCCAAAATAGGTTTTTCAACACAAGCTAAACACCTAAGAAAAATTAATAATACAAGACATATTACATTACAAATGAGGGTCACCCATGGTGCCCAAAACAATAATTCTAATGTTAAGGCCTCATGTAATAAACACGGCTAGGACTTAGCCCCGTGGGCTGCTTGTGCAAAATTGTGTAGCTGGCCTGAATCCCACGTTCTCCTGTGACCTGTCACCTGCACACTCATTACACACATTAAACGCACCTGTTCGATAAAATATGAATCAACTAATCAATAAGATATCAATGAGTTCTAACTAGAATATCATCTTTCTGGAATTAGAAATGCGACAACATGCACAATTATAAACAATTCAAAATAATTTTGATATAATGATGAAGTGACATATATCCTTAGAATCCCAACATGCAACTAACTGAGTATCCATCAATATAATTATGGTCCAAAACATCATCATATCGATTAGTATCCATGACTTCATAAGATAATGCGACAACATAGGAATCAAGATAAATTTGCGCTATACGTCCAAATCTCCATATATGTCTAATAAGATCAAATATCCTAATTTAAAGTCCAAAATGTATCAAATTCCTGCAAAAACATGTCTAAGAGTAAGAGGAACAACAAGTAACCGAGCTATAAAAGTTTGGGCACTACATCCCCCTCTCCTAAAATTAGACTTCCTCTAGGAATTCACTGAAAGAGATAGGGATATGTAGCCCTCAAAGGTGTCGCATCCTCCTAGGTAGCTGTTGTCTCATCATATCGATCCCACTACACTCTAACCGGGTCTAAGTCACAACCCCAAGGGACAACCTTTGGTGCTCCAGTATGCGTATGGGCTCCAGTCTCCACTATCCTCCATCCTCTTCTTGTAATGCTGACCAATCCAAAACATGAGAAATATCTGGTACATATCTACATACTATAGAAACATGGAAAAAATCATGGGCCCATGCACGTCATGGTGGAAAAGCTAGGTGATAGGCACCTAGACCGATGACCTCTAAAATATCAAAAGTCCCCACAAAACGAGGAAATAGCTTAGAACCCTTTCCATAGTGGATTGGGCTCTTATGCGGATGAACTCTCAAGAAGACCTTATCACCCACTGAGAAGTGACGATCGATCCTCTTGATGTCTACATACACCTTCTCGCATGCTCTAGCCTACTCTAGGCAATAATGTCTAATCAAAACAACCTCTCTGCTCTAAATCCTATTGGTAAGTTGGTCCCAGAATAATTCGGTCATCTAGTCTGTTCCAACTCAAAGGTGTCCTACAAGGTCATCCATACAAAGCCTGTTAAGGATCCATACCAATGGAACTATGATAGCTATTGTTGTAGGAAAACTCAATTGAATGAAAATAATCTTTCCATTTTCTCTACTAGTCCATCACATACATCCTCAACATGTCCTCCAGCACCTAATTATCCCTCTCTTTCTGTCCATCTATCTCTAGATGATATATTGAGCTTTAATTAATCTTCGTACCTAGAGAAGTTTGAAAGGAAGTCCAGAAAGCTAAAGTGTAGATGGTATCCCTGTCATTGATGATGGTCTTCGGAATCCCATGTAACCCAACAATGTCCTCCATAAATACTTTGGCGATGGGTTGTGCATTATAGGTGACATTGGTTGGCGAGAAGTGTGCAACCTTGGTCAACCTATCCATGGTGACCGTAATGGCATCAGGATGATAAGAAGACATAGGGACTCCGACTATGAAATCCATAGAGATCACATCCCATTTCCACTTGGGAATATCATGAGGATGTAAAAGTCCTGCGGGATGAGAATGCTCTGCCTTGACCCTCGGCACTTAAGGAAACATGTAACAAAATCTACTATGTCCCATCGAAGACACAAGCTAATAATATAATTCCCTCGATCGGCATGCATTTTCTTCACTCCTGGATGTGCCGCATATGGGGCTCGATGAACCTCTGTAAGGATGAAGCTACGTAGATCACCTGACTTATGTACGTAGATGCACCAATGGAACCTAAGTAAACCATCTGTCTTTAAAATACACCCTAAATATCTGCCCTCTAATGAAACTGTGACTCAATATCTCGTCTAGCTCCTCATAAAATTCGTCCTCCGAAAGAAGCTCAAGAATCCTACCTCTCAAATCTAAGCTGCGGTGTTAATGAAGCAACTACATTTTGTCATCTATTAAGTGCATCTGCAACAAAATTTTCCTTTCCTTTGATATACTACACCTCCATGTCATACTCACATAAGAACTCCATTCAACGCCATTGACGAGTGTTGAGGTTCGACTGTGAGAAGATATGTTGTAAGCTACGGTGATTTGTCCTCAAAGTGAAAGGTCTACCCAAAAGGAAATGTCACCAATGCACAAGTGCATGAACAATTGCTGCAAGCTTCAAGTCATGAGTAGGGTAATTAAGCTTGTATTCCTTGAGCTTACGAGACTCAAAGGAAATAAACCGGCGCTCCTGCATAAGGACTACTCCCAAAGCCTCTAGTGATGCATCGATACAAACAACAAAATCCTCTGTTGGAGTGGGCGCTAATATGGGCACCGTGGTTAATCTTTCTGAAGCAACCGAAAGGCTGCTCACACTTTTCTAACCAATAAAAATTCATCCCTTTTCTCTAAAGAGAAGTAATAGGGTGAGCAATCTGGAGAAGTCATGTACAAACCTGTGGTAATACCCTTCTAATCCCATAAAACTCCTCACCTCGATGGAATCGATGTGGGCGTTGGCGACCCAAGATAGTCTGTATCTTAGAGGGATCTATAGAGATACCCTCTCCTGATATGATATGACCCAAGTACTGAATCTCTGTCTGGAAGAAGATGCATTTTTCCAAGTTCCCATACAACTTCTGCTCTCTCAAAACCTGAAGTACCTGCCTCAAATGCTCCTCGTGTTCCTCCTCTAAATAAGAATATATTAATATGTCATCAAGGAACACTAAAACAAAGCGATCCAGAAAGGTCCTGAATACACCATTCATGAGGCTCATGAAGACAGCTGGGGCATTAGTCAAACCAAATGGAACAACTGTGAACTCATAATCCCGATAACGTGTGCGAAAAGTTGTCTTATGAATGTTTGCATCTGAAATGCGCAACTGCTGGTACCCTGACTTGAGATCGATTTTGGAGAACACTCTCTCTCCCCCCATCTCGATCAAATAATTCATCAATCTTAGGAGTGGATAACGATTCTTTATTGTGACTTTATTGAGTTGTTGAAAGTCAACACAAAGTATAAGATAACCATCCTTCTTTTTCACAAATATGGCGCTCCCCAAGGAGATACGCTAGGACAAATGAGACCCTTCTCCAACAACTCCTCTAATTGAATCTTGAGCTCGTGAATCTCGAGAGTTGTCATCTAATAGGGTGCCCTAGAAATTGGTGTAGATCTAGGTACTAAATCAATGGTGAAATCCACCTCTTTGCGGGGTGGTAACCTTAGAAGTTCACCTGGAAACACATCGACATACTCCCTCAAAACTACATGATCATCTAAATGTGAATGATGTGGAGTGCTCTCTAATCGATCACGATGGTGATAGCGAACAACCGACATCCTTACGCATGCTCCGCTTGAGTTGCTTAGCCGAGATCATATGTAGGGAGATAGGCCTCTACATCCCTGATATCACAATTACACTCCCAAGATCATCTTGACACTCAATGACCTTACTTCTATAATCTACCTTAGCCCAATGAGCCTTGAGCCAATCCAAACCCAACACTACTTTATAGGATCCTAGACAAATAACTCGGAGGTCAAGTGTAGTGGAGAAGGCTCCTAAATCAAGTTTGCAACTCTCCACATACAAGTCCATGGTGAGTTTGGCCCCAGAGGCCAACTCAGCCTACCAACTATCTGATTGCCTAGCCACCACTAGCCCACACTGGTCCACTATAGAAGGTGATATAAAAGAATTTGAAGAACCTGAATCAAAAATTACTGAGATAGAAATACCCCTGATTGTACCTATCATCTCAATGAATGTGGCCTGATGCTCATCCTAGCGGTTGTCAAATGCTGCATATACACGATGAGCATGTCCTATGTCACCACCCTCTACTTTTATCTACTGAGGCCCTCCGAGTATCCATGGTATTGGGTTTGTGTGGGCACATATGCACATAGTGATCAGGAGACCCACAAATGAAACATCCTCCTGTACCCTTCGAGATGGAATCCCTCCCTGTACTCGATGCATTGATCCTCCCGGCCCAACCCTAACAGACTACTACATGCAAGCTAAGCTATATCTCATTGAGCACCCTACCTCCTATCTTTTGATCCACCGAAACTCCTCTAGTGCCACCTCTCACGTAAGCTCTCGAGTCTGTCTAGCCCTCTGCTCTTGGTGGCCATGATGCTTGCGTCTTCTGCGTGGGTGCGGTGGAGCCCTCATGGATCTTGTGACAGAGGCCGAGTCCTCCTCTAGGGGGTGGTGTTGTACCCCATGACCTCTCGACTGCGAAAGGTCTGTATCCTCTCCTAAAACTTGCACTTGTTTCTATCTCAATGCACTCGTGCCTTGGTCCTATTCTCCTCAAAGCAAAGTAGGCCTTCTCAACAACCTTCTCAAGTGTGGGAGTAGATAACATCCTGACCGATCCTACTATATCTACATTAAGGCCTCGAATAAACCTATTAACCTATAATTTAACATCTTGTAGGTAGTCCACATCTTTGTAAAATATCTAGGAACCTCGCTCTCTCATACCGAGCTCATTGTGCCAAATCCCGTCGTAAGTCATGAAACTCATCGATCCTCTTCGTATGAATTTTTTTGACATATAGCGAGCCCTAAATTGCTCCTTGAACATCTCCCAAGTCAATGTCTCTTGAGTCGGATGGAGCTTCCACTCGTCATTCCTCCACCAAATTCCTACTCGCATCTCAAAGGAGGTGTATGGAAAACCTTTCCTTAACATTGCTCTCGCACAGTGCAAACCAAAGTAACTATCCAAGCTAAGAAGCCATGACTCATCCCCAAAGCCATCCAGAGAGCCGGTGTAGGTGGGTGGCTACAAGTGAAGAAGGTCTCGATCACACTGTTTGTATCTCGATCCTGGCGAAGTAGTCCAACGAGTGAAAGGGGTCCCCTATCCCCAAATGGTCTCTCGAGACTATGTGTGTGCTACGATGGTATGAGGCTACCCTTTCATGATGAATAGAAGGGCTACGTGACCTTTCCCAGATCGGTGTATTGTGCTTCGGCGGCTTTGAATGCACGTCCTCGCCTATCGGCTCCTCACCTCCTGCGGTGGTGGGAGACACTGCTGCACAATATTGATCAACTGTTGTAGAGCCTCTAATATCTGAGACCCTAACTTAGGTGCCGGTGGTTCGGGAGTAGTGAGCCACGTCCCAAACCCCTAACCGAGCATCGTCTCATGGGTGCCATCCTATGCACGAGGTGAGTGAAGAGGTTATTAAATTATAATTAAATGGTTGTGGAATTTTTTTAACCAATTATTTTTATTTATTTATTTACTTTAATGTTATTAAAATATCATTAACTAGAGAATTAACTATCCAGAGCATCCATGTGTGCGAACCTTCACTCTGATACCAAATGTAGTGCCCCGCCTCAGGACACGGGAAAACCATACCAAAATGTAACTAAAATTTTAGGTAATTTAATTTTTAAAAGTGAACGGTTAATACTAATGTTTGCTTAACTGTTTCCCGCTAATATTTAATTTTATTATAAATTTATTTACCCAAAATTTAAATAAAAACTATTCCATTAATGACTTAATTATTTATTCTTCTTAAGTTAACTAGAGTCACGAAATAATAGTCTACAACCCCCTTGTTATAATTAATTAGTCTCCCCTTTTAATTTATTTTCCCACACCCCTTTTTAAATTAATTCTCATTCCCACAATATTTCCCATATCCAAAAAGTGTGTAGGGTTTTATTTGAGCCCTAGGATCAAACAAATCTGGTCCCTAGATTTTGGAGTTACCCTAAAGTTTGCCCTAAATTTCTCTATGTGATTTCCCTTTCTTTTCTTTACCATATTCTCTCCTTTTGATTTTATTTTGTGTTGCCATTGGAATGTACAGGTTATGGAGGAACAAAGGGAGAGAAGGATTCATGAGATATCTCCTTTGATGAGTAGGATACTAACCATATTTCATTATTGTTTCTTTTGTATGTCTTCCCAAATGTGGATCTCCTCAGATTGGGCATCTCTTCCATACCCTCGTGGTTAATTTATTTATTTGTTTTATTACACAGCCCTATTTTCCTTATATATATACACATATATTTATTTTGTTATTATTTGGTTTTTTGTGGAGGGTGGCGGATTAGAAGAGAGGAGGGTGCATTAAGCGGCAGGTAGAAACTGTGGTGGTGGTCGGTGCAGCCGTGAGCGGGGGTGGGGGAGAAGTTCACATGGGGAAGGGGGAAAAATATCGAGTGGGGGTGAAGGGGCAACACAGAGGCAGGGCGGGATAGCATTGCGGGGAAGGTCAAGGATGGCAGGTGTGGGGTTTTGGATTTATATTTTTTTCTTTGTGTTTAACAAATTAAAATTTGTTTAGAATATTAAATGTTGGTTTAGTTTTTTTTTTTTGTATTAAGTTATATATATAACCAGGCATAATTAAATATATATTACCATACTGCAAAAATACTAATATAGTATAATATATCGTTTTATAATATGTAATACATCTATATACATATTTTTTTAAAAAAGAAAAATTTAAAACATAATCTAGATTTAAAGTACAATCATTAAGGAATCATAGGATGAAAAAGTAGAACTAGATTAATGCCTAAAATAAATTTGCAACTATGTAAATTATTAAACAATTTCTCCGTAAGTGGTGAATAATAAGGTCTAGTTATGAAATCCATAGGGACTACGCAAATTTGAAAACTACATGATCTATATGAGAACAACTAGAAAGATTCTCTTGCTTTGTGTGGAGAGAGAAAGATGTAGAAAACTACTTCCCATGATAGAAGAGATTTCACTCCAAAAATGATATTTCATTTTTCACTCAAACATGTTACAACATTTTTCAAGAAAGAATTCTATATCCAAAGTAACACTACATCCTATGTTCTATTTTATCTCCAAGTGAGGCTACAACTAGTTCATATAAAAGAGAAGTATCTAATACAAGACTTCTTATAGAAAAACATAATTTCTTTACACAACCTTCCACTTCAAAAAGATATTCAAATCAATGCTTATTAAAGGAATGTAACTATTTTCTATTCAATGCATTTTAAAGAAGTATAAATATTTTACAAGACTTTATTTGTAACATTCCTCAATACATCATATTTCAAACATGCTAAAATACATAAGAAACAACCTAACAAACCCCTTCCCAAGATTGAAGGAAAGTTTACAACAAATGAAGTTTCCACCAAGCCATATCCAAAAGAGATACAAAGAGGTAATGTCCACAAAGAGAGAGAAGATGCCAAAGGAACTC
This sequence comes from Taxus wallichiana var. yunnanensis, assembly GCA_018340775.1. Lineage (NCBI taxonomy): Eukaryota > Viridiplantae > Streptophyta > Pinopsida > Cupressales > Taxaceae > Taxus > Taxus wallichiana. The sequence continues at coordinate 767,138,588 of CM031238.1, read as the reverse complement.
CAACTACCACCAACTTTCATCATGAGATCCAACTTCATATGCCTTCAAGGAATCCAAACAAGGAGAAGAAGCTTGTTTTACCACCCAACCATAGGCATCATTACATGCCTTCCCAAGGTTGGGATGCATGCTAGCCTCCCCTAAGCCCATGGGAAAGAGGACAACTATCCACAACTATGCACAAGAGTGAGGGTGAACAAACACATTACATCCACACAAAAACAAGGCAAAGATTAAAAAAAGACTCCAAATTTGTGAAAGTGAAAAGGAGGAGAATCCAAGTTCTACCTCTACAATGGGGAAGAGAATAAAGTGTTCCTAAAGTTATAACCATCCTTAGTTGCACAAAACAATATCTTCATACCCTCCTTATTCCTCGACGATTTCACCAATCCTTCTCGAAATGATTTTCAAACCCCAAAAGTGGTTTCCTCACCAAGAATGGGGAAGGAGGTTCAAGCCAAATGACCCACCTTCCCCACCTCAAACCATTTGAGGGGAGTAACTAAATCCTACAAGGCTTTCCCATCAAGCCTATGAGGATTGAGAGGGGAAAATCCCTCTCTCTTCCCCCACAAACTCCAAAACTCCATCATGCCATATGATGGAGGGAGAAAAATCAAATAAACAACAAAATCTTCATGCAACAACAAACATTTCCAAGTAAACAACTAATTTCTAGCATGATATAACAAACACAATAAAGGTCAAGAAGCCTACCTCAAAGAACAACTCTCAAAAATCAAATTCTTCCACTTCTTAACCCAAGCAAGCTCTAGCTCCAAATCCACAAGCCTCTAAGAAAAAACTCCAAAAAGGTTCTCTTCTTTTCCCATGACGGATAATTTGAAGAGGAGAAAGCAAAAATCCTTAGAAATGAGGGGGTGACATGTGTCACCCCTCTCTTCATTAAAGGTCAAAGATGCCAAAGAAAAATGAGAGAAAGGATAAAATGGATATTAGAGCTCTCCCAAATTACTCAAAATCATAACAAAACAATCTTGTGTAACTTTTAACAAAGCACACTTATCCATACCCCTTACATGGATGTGACCAAAGGGGAGGCAAAAAGGGAGGAAACTCCCTCTATGCCTTGGAATTAAGCCCCCTACCTATTAGGTAGGGTCCAAGGGCCCATTTTCATGCTAAGGGAACTCCCAAACTAAAAAGGGGTCCCTAAAAATGCCTAAAATAACCCAATTTCGGGTTTGGAAAATTTGGCACAAGGGTAGAGGGTGTGGGGCCCACCCAAGGGTTCACATGTGACCCTAATCCCTTTTGATTAAGTACATCATTAAACAAATTCAAAACTTAATGTAAGTGGGTCCATTAATTCCCCAAAACAGTTTTACAACACCAGCCTAAACACCCTAGGAAAAATTAATAATACAAGACATATTACATTACAAATGATGGTCACCCATGGTGCCTAAAACAATAATTCTAATACTAAGGCATCATGTAATAAACACGGCAAGGACTTAGCCCCATGGAATGCTTTTGCCAAATTGTGTAACTAGCACGAATCCCACGTTCTCCCGTGACTGTCACCGCACAATCATTACACACATTAAACGCACTGTCTCGATAAAATATGAATCAACTACTCAAGTAAGATATCAATGAGTTCTAACTAGAATATCATCTCTCTGGAATAAAAATGTGACAACATGCACGATTAAAAACAATTGAAAATAAGTTAGATATAATTATGAAGTGACATATATCACTAGAATCCTAACATGCAACTAACTCGAGTATCCATCAATGTAATTACGGTCCAAAACATCATCATATAAATTATTATCCTTGACATCATAAGATAATGCAACAACATAGTAATCAAGATAAATTGGCATCAGTACGCCCAAATCTCCATACATGTCTAATAAGATCAAATATCCCGATGTAAAGTCCAAAATGTATCAAATTCCTACCAAAACATGTCTAAGAGTAAGAGGAACAACAAGTAACTGAGTTATAAAAGTGTGGGCACTACAAGAAAGGGCAAGGGTAGAGAGCTAATAACAACCACCACAAGCATGCATGAGGAGTGGGATGTAGAAATGCAAAGACTTGGATGGAGTTTTGCTTGGGTAAGAGTGGGAATCCCAATTGAGAAATATGGTGGTGAGAAATTATAACTATCGCATACAAGCACAATAGAGAGGGAAATGGCACTAGAGTTAGTGTGCCTAATGAACAAAAGGACACCAGAGGGTTTTCCCATCTATAGCGATGAGGTAAAAGTGTAATTGGAGAAGGCAAAGTGTTATTGTAACTCTATGAGTTGCCCTACTTTGGCAAGCCCGAGTGCCTTTCTCAATGGTTGATTTCACCCGTGTATGAGGATCACTTTTACTTCACAGGGTGCAAGATGCGCATAACCCCTCAGCTAATTTCTAAGTTTACACACCTCGTCTGCGTGGGAGATAGCATAGATGATGACTTGAGTGACAAGGACATCATCAAAGAAACTGTCACTACATATGATTACAAGAAGGGGTCAAGATATTTTGATATTGCGGAAATCCTAGATCCCATCATGAGAATGGCCGCGCACCTGGTCACAAAGTTAAATGATCAAGAAAGGTGGATATAGGTGAATAAGGCCTAGTTGAATGTATGCAGAAAAATATCAGAGGGCACAATCTACAATTTATCGGCCTTCATTACAAATGAGATAATAAATAGCGCCCATGAAGGAGATAAGATACTCTTTGGAAATATCCTCTTGAAAATTATATTTTTAGAGATAGGAGTGCTAACGAGGAAGACACGTTTCTTTGGGAGTATCCGGTGAAGATCCCTCACCGACGAAGAGATTTGTAAAGTATACAAGTGAAACAAGGACAGCCTCCCACAAGGCACGGCTGGACAAGTGGTATAAACACTTAAGGGATGTGTTCAGGGTAGACTGGAGAATCCCATAGCAAATACCGGCACTTACAAAGGGTGAAGTTGTGTTTGCTTTGTACCAAAGACTTCGCATAGGTAGATTTAAGTTGGTGGATGAAACCATGAGCCCATGGTGTAAACTCCCATTCTCCTTCACCACCCAATACTTCCAAGCGGGAGTTAACAAGTTCAAAGAAGTAAAGAGACTAAGGTTTGACCTTAGTGAAGTTGATCAGGACCACAGGGAGTTGCACAGGACGCTAGTCTACCCCAAGAAGCACGTGTATGTGGAAAAGTATGTAGCACATGAAGTCAGAATGATGAAACCCCTAACTCTAATAATGGAAGGAAATTCGCAAAGACGTGTATATCTCTCGCATTAGGCCAAATTTTGAGAAAGGTGCATACCTAAAGAATGATGTCTCCATACCTAAAGATCCCATGATTAGAAGAAATACCTTGCTTAAGAAAAGGGAAAGAGAAGAAGAAAAAGCACCAAGTTTGTAGACTGCCCAACCAGTAAGCGCACCGGTGGCAAGTGCCAAACCTAGCACCTATATGCATAGGAAGAAGTCCCCAGTAAAGGAGAAGACCTCGGAAGAAGAGCCATGATAAAGCAACCCCTCTCTAAGGAGAAGTCACAAGAGGAAGATGAGAAGGATGGATCCCCTGCAGAAGAGTCACCTCTCAGAAAGAAGCAGAGGATAGAAGAGGAGACCGACTCGGAAGAAACTGAGAGCTTGGAGAAATACATAGGCGAAAAGGATGATGACGATGAAGAAGATGATCCTGAAGAAGATCAAGAGCCACTTGTCTTCAGCATGCATGATTCAGAAGAAGAGGGTGGAGAAGAAGAATAGGAGTTCCTTTTCATGTGGCACAAGGGTAGCCAGGATGAGGAAGGCACCAGGACATGGGAAGAAGTGAGGAGGTTGGTGCACAAAAGAAGAAAACTCCAAGCCTTACATAGGATAAAGTAAACGAGGTGGCAGAAAGATAAGCAACGAAAATAATCGAGGCCTTCGTAGAAAAAAATTGGAGCACAACACTGACATAGTGATGGAAGAGGGTAAGGAGGAAAGTGTTGAGAAATAACAAGTCAGTGTGGAAGGGTGTCCTAGTCTAACAGTGAGTTTCCCGAAAAAGTCGCGCGCTTGGGAAGGAAGAGCCATGTACGTAATGGGGATAGGTCATGGGCTATGTTAATGACCAAAGGAAGGTGTTACGTGCACGTTTCCATAGCACTATATCCATGGAATAACTTCTAGCTATGGATTCATTTTACGAAGAGGGCACGTACCCCAGGAAAAGGAAGATGTTCTATTGGGTGTTTGAGTCCCATATTGACGAGCCAGAGTTCGAAGTATACCAAAGGGCAATCATGTCCAGTACCGGAGTCTAAGGGAACCAACCCCTTGGTAAATTCCTAGAAACTCTTGGATGAGAATTTTTTAATGCACTCAACAAGGTCATGGTTCGACCGAGGCTATGCTCTTTAGAAGAAATGAGAGAGTAATATTTCTAGAGGGAAAGCTATAAAAGAAGGAAGAGGATCTAGTTGAGAAGACTAAGGGCTTGAAACAGGAATAGTTGATCGTGCGTAGTTGAAGCGCGAACTAAGGGATAAGAAGGAGAAGGTGCATGAATTATAAAAAATATGGAGTCTATCACAAGCACCATTATGTTGAAGCATCTAGATCTAACACCGCACATGTAGAAGTACGGATCCACTCTTGAATGATTAGAAGATCTGACGCACATCTTCACCATGGAGAGACAATCGTTGGCCCTGGAGTCCACGGAAGAAGTGGCAGCACACTTGGAGAGGGAGGAAAAATTTAAACTAGTAGCAATCATTACTGAGTATAGCAAGGTACTTGCGGATGTCAAGATTGCTACCCAATCTGTTGAGGCCACATATAATAATTGTGCAGACAGGGATAGAGTGACGAGCATCTTGGTCACCACTCACGAAGTAGAGCTGAAGGAGTTTCAAGAGAAGAATAAGGGAAATAGGGCAGAAAGGGACATAATCCTTTCCGAGGTCGAAAAGAAATCCAAGGCCATTGAAACCTTAAGGGGTTCAATCAAAAACCAGTTGAAGGAACTATACCCACAGATTACTAGAAGGATGGACGTACTTGAAGACATGAGAAAGGAGTTGGAAATTTTTTTGACACTATGAGCACTCAAGGAGATGGAATAATTTTTGGGGAGGTAAGCACCTATTCAAAGTGACCTCTCGTCAGAGAGCGTAGAGAACGAATTCGATGCCCTGGAACAAGTCGGGAGGCCGATTTACAAAAAGATTTTCCTAGCATGTTGAAATAATGCCATCACTTCGCCGTTATTTCTTCTTCCTGAATTCTTCATCCCCTTATTCTTTTTCCAAGATGTAAGTCTAATATGATTCCTTATACATTGGAGAAGTGTTCCCACTGACGAAGAATAGGTGTAGTGTGGGGTGATGTTGGGACCTCAAAATATTGGCTAAGTACAAAAAGGCGCATAGACGCACAAGGCCTAGTTGAAGAAGGGAACACAAGGAGAAGGTGCGTAGGATAGGTTTTAAGGAAGGGTTTAAGAAAACTCATGGTGCGCACACGAACAAAGCTAAAGTTTCAGGACTTAGCCATATTGGGAATTTTGGGAAGGACATGAGAAAAATGTGACCTGACTGCACATGCGGAGTGGATAAGGTGCCGGCTGACAATATGATGCCCACAAAAGGAATATGCTTAGCGATGGAGGGTTCTAGAAGAAATCATGGCAAAAAGTGGTGAGCTCAGCCTAAAGAATCATACTCCCATGAAGGACCACATTTATACACTTGGCACTTGGATCGAAGGCCACGAGAAGGATGAGTTAGCACTTTGGGATGCCTATATATGTGAGCACCTACAGGAGAAAAATATATAGATTAGATAGAAAAGAGAGGAGAATATATAGAGTGGAGCTCTGTAGAAATACTGCGAGAACTCTGTGGGATTAGGTAGAGGCTATATAAGGGAGTAATGTATTAAGGGGATGGGATATAAATTTTTCTTTATATGGATGAAGGACATGATCCCTGCTGTGATGTATGACTTCGGTCTGATCAAGATGTGGTAGTCTAATGGATCCATTGAATGTAATGAGGTTACAAACATGAATGAGTATGAATGTAATTGATTTGGTTCATATCTATATCTTTTCATTTCTATTCATGGATGTTATGGAATAAATGTAAATCCTTATGTATTTTCCTTTTTGTTGTAGTTCTATCTGTTATCTATAAGTACCCTCTATCGTAATGAATACATTTGTCTAAGGCTGTTTCTAATCCCTATGATGATTGTATGTAACATTTCCACCTTTATTCATTAAGTTCTAGACATAGATTATGGTTTCCCACTCAACTCACATAAAGAGAGACTCGGCACCCACGCGTGCCTCATGTGAGCACTCAGCACTCACCGAGTGATACGCTGGTGTGCATGGGATTTCCTTGTAATTTAGTGGGTGTAAAAATGACTACAATGGATATTAACCCGAAAACCGAATTTAAGTTTTAAATGAATCTCTTTGAATATTACTATATTATACATATTAATTATTTAAATGAAATTTAATGACAATGGATATAAAAAAGAAATAATATTTCAATCATACCTTTTTAATGACAAATATATTAAGTTACAACTTTTAAATTATTTTTTAGACTTTTGAAAATATTAATGTAAACAAGTGTTATCTCCGCACTTTATTTGTTCATTATGGCAATTTATTTTATCAATATCCAAGAATAATTCTATATGGGAACTTGTTTATAGGGAAATGTTTTTACTCCAAAACAATTTAAAAAGTATAAATGGAACTAATAAATTCTTAATTCAAAAATGAAACCACATAAAATACAAATAATCAATTAAATGTGTGTCCTTAGCCTGTCTAGTGGTCTCCCCTTGGTCCTATCATAGGTCCTTCCTACTTTTCCCTGCCATTAAGGTGGTGTCTTGCTTATAAATGGACAACTCTCCTTCCATTGCAACAACTATTGCAACTGGTGGAAATGGCTCCCAAGTGTGCGAGGAAGTTTTTGCCAAGAGTTTACGATGAGGTATGGAATCTGAACCCTCTTTGGATGTTATAATTTCTAATGAATGTTTGGATCCTATTTTCAAGTGGTATCAAAACCATTTTCTTATTGCCTATTTCTGTGGTCGTATCTCGTATGAAAGCATTGCAAAACTAGATGAAAAACCACTTTGGTAGTCTAACAACACCTTGTTTCAAGGATCCGTAACCTCACTAAGGGTATTTATTTATTTTCTAATTGTGAGCCTTCCCCGGTTTCAAGCCATTCTTCTTAAGGCGGCTTGTTGGTACTTAGGCAATACCCTGCTGGTTTTATCTCAATGGACCCAAGATTTTAATTTGAGTATCCAAGTGTCTCTCAAAATCCCTATTTGGATTGAGTTCCATGTCCTTCTTGTTCACCTCTATTCCTTTTACTAGAGATCGTTAAGCCCATTGACAAGGTGATTTACCATGAAAAGAAACATTTTTTCTTTCCTTATCTAAACAAACATGTGTGTGTTGAAATGGAAATTACGGAAGATCTATGGGATGATTTGAATATTCAAATTGAGTCCCTATGAATATCTCAAAAGGTGGTATAGTTTAACCTCCACAAAGACGTGCTTTCTCTTTAAGGCTCTAGACCATCGCATTTAGGATAGTCATCTTTTATCCTGTTCCAAGCCGAGTCTTACGCAACTAGCTGTGACAAAGTCTAAAATTGACCCTCTGGATGATGGCTAGACTATGGTTTGTTCTAAGAAGATTTTAGGGGGAAACCTTATGTTTAAGTTTCACCTCCTTCTTATTCCACTCCACCATCCAGGGATTAGCCTAGATTTGTGCAACCTAGTTCTTCGGTTTCCATTCCTTCCAAGCCCTCACAGATCCAAGGTGTTAAGTATAATTTAGAGAATACTTGTAATGTTGCTTCAACATCTCTTCCTTTGTGACATTCATGTAGTCCACCATGAGAGGTTTCATGTGACACGCGGGGAGAAAATGGGGCTAAATTCCATTCCATTAATTTTGAGGATAATGATTTAGACTAGCTTCTTCTTTCTAACAACTTTTCCATTCTTGGCTCAGAGGATGGAATTCTTGATGGGGCAGGAGGAATATGATATGTCTGATTTTTCACAAATTTCATGTCATGGAATGTTTGAGGTTTGATAGAGACATCCAGAAAATACTTTGTTTGTTTATATTTCCAGTTAATCAGCAGTGTAAATGTGATTTGGTTACAGGATATCAAGATTTCTGGTTTTTTTCTTCAGAATTCTATGACATGTATTGAACCTAATTTTACACATTTCCATACTCAACATATTGATGGTAGAGGTGGAGCTAGCATTTCCATTGCACCAAAATTTTTGGCATTAATTACTACCTCATGCCGGACCCCTGTAATAGGGTAGTTTGGTTGATTATGAGTATTAATGATCTTTATTTTGGTATTTTAAATATTTATGCCCCTAATGAAGGTCCCTGAAAGAACATTATTATGGAATTGGTTAGGTGACAACTTACCTGTTACTTATTGGTTGGTGTGTGGTGACTTTAATATGGTGGAGCATCCAGATGATAAATATAGCACACTTCCTATGCGGTGTCTCGAAAAATGTGTGGCATGGTATTACTTTAAAAGATGTTGGGTCCTTTTTGATTTGTTTCTTAAATGGTGGCAATAATTTAAAGACCAAACATTGTTCACTTAGACCAATATTCAAGAAGCATAGGATTTGATATTAAAACTCCTCGATCATTCACTTCTTTCAAAAAATGCTTATTTTGATTTTGATATGCAAGGATCCTTCGTTAGAATGGTTTAGTAAGAGGTGATTTTTTAAGACCACCATTTGATCAAATTCAAGGTTATTTGGAAGGGGTCCCTCCCAAGGTGCCCAAAAGCGCATAGTGAAAATTTGGTCCGAGTTTCTAATAAATTAGAGATGCAAAAACATTCGGTTTGGACACAATAATAATATATTTCATTCTAATTATCTTTACACAACACGATTCATGGATATTATAAAGCCAATTACATAGCCAAACCACCTCCTAATAAATAGGGAGGTGTTACAATAAATAACCCAAAATATTATTCATGGGTATAACAATACAACAATAATCTATTCGTAATATATTGTTATAACAATATATTACCAAACAATATATCTCGCACTACCATATTAATCATATGGTATAATTAACATATGTAACTTTTATTTACTCACACGTAAATAATCATGTTAACACTATATTTCCTAACATTCCCCCTTAGTGTTTACATGGTAAAACATATCTCATTCTTTGATTGTAGTGTGCCACCTTTGTGTGCTCATGATCAACTCCTCAACTGTGCAGCATTGGGCTTGCACAAAAATCACACATGTGCCAATGCACACTTCTTCCACTGATGGTTTTCTCCAACTTCTACCAACAACCTTACCAAATTGGTTTTGCAAGTGTACCAAAAAACTTTCACAATTGGTTTTGTAGGTTTACCAAAAACCTTACACAATTGGTTTTACAGGTTTACCAAAAACCTTACAAAATTGGTTTTACTGAGTTTACAGAAACCTTACACAATTGGTTTTACTGAGTTCACCAAAAACCTTACAAAATTGGTTTTCCTGGTTTACCAAAAACCTTCACATCATGATTGCTACAATACTTTTTGATCAATATTTAACAATGTCTATACAACAGGGAATCATGTAGGAAATATCGATTTCAAAACTAAACAATAAAACATAATGGAAATGGAACAATGAGACCATGTTCCCCCCATCAATGTGAAAATTTCACTTATTCAACAGAACACCGAAATCACACTGCGCACACAACAAACTCGCAATTCTGAAATGAAAGAAAGTCGACACACACACTGTCACCACAACTTCATGTGGCCCCATTGTTGGCATCGATGAGAGGTCATTGATCAACCTCCTGCCTCCTATGCCTCCGTCCTCCATCCAATGATGCTAATTACTCAGAAATATGATCATGTCACTCAACTGTTTCCACATTGTGATTATTCTTTTCTTCCCTCTTGCAATGTGAAACACTTTATTTTTCTGGACGTCGGGTAACACTGAAAATGCATCCGTGTGACAAAAATTTTATTTTTATTTTTCAAAATTTTGACTCTGACACGAATATCCTAAATCACCTATTTGATTGACAATGACTTACAACTCACAATGACTATTAACATTAATGACATAACAATGATATTTGACACTTCTACAAAATGACCAAGACACTTGACACATAATAACATTGGAATTCACAATTATTTTACTATATACATTTCAAACATGACACATGGAAATGACTATTTGTTTTGAGAATATACCATGTTAAACAACAAATGGATGATGAACTATGGACCCTTAAAAGAGATTATACTTCTCATGATACAACTTTAATTGACTAATAAACATGACTTTATAAGTCGACTTAACACCAACAAATTGACTACTTTAACCAAAACAAAACTTATAAACAAACACAGACCTTTCAAATAGATTGATTGGGAAGATTTAATTCTAATTTTCCTCAACACTTCCAACCAGCGTCATTGTTGTACAATGCTTAAACCAAGAATATAATAATAGGTGTATTAAATATGCAAGCAGCTGGGTACCAAAACTAATGTAGGTAGAGGACGTCAATGAGGTTGGGCGGTGTGATCACTCTCGACTAGAAAGAGAGTGGAGATGAAATTATTTGGATGGAAACGACTTGTATTTCATAGAAGGCTGAGATACCATGAAGCACGATTCAAATCTCAACGCAAGCATGCATGATTTCCAATGTAAATCAGGACCAAAGTAAAGTACTGCAAATCGATTTGATAAAAATATAACAATGCATGAGGGAATAGAAATGACCATCAAGCTAGATGCATGGCATCAAGGTGTACAAGTATGGATACTATGGAATATGCGGAAATTAAAGAGTATGCAGCTACATTAAGTAATGACACCGCTGCATGCAGAAATGTGGATTATCTCTCATTCACTGAGTTGCATCAACCAGTGGAGTCCAGCTAATTATCCTCGCGGGTGTTTAGATCTCGCCAAATTTGGAGTGATGCACAAGTTGCAAAGCCTTTCGCTACGGGAGAGTTGGAGACAAGATCAAATTGCTAGAAAATATCATGAGCCCTGTAGTGAGATCAAATGCATCTAAGAAACATTTCACTAAGTTGCAGGGTTCATGGATCCATAGAGATCTAGATCAGGTCCGAATAAGTGCAGGGGAATAAATCACCCAAAAATATTGTGCCCAAACACTATTTCCTTGGTGAACCAGATCAAGGAGCTCGACCACAGACGGACTACACTCAAATCCACTTCAAAACAATATATCTATTTTCACTCACGTAGTAACTACGTGGTCTTAGATATTAAAAATCACTCTCTTGCTGAATTTATCTGGGTGCACCACAAAATATTAATGCTTAGCTCCTCTAGTCTCGCTTCTGTGCCTGATTTCCTACTTGCAGCTACACCCCTATTCCAACTTTTAGGTAAATGCCTGTAGCACATGTGCTTTTGCAATGCCGTATGGAAAATTTTGACAACGAAAACATATTGCAATCACTTTACCTTCCTTCTCACATTCAAGTTCATTGATTTATTTGCAAATACTTGCTCTAAAAATTATTCTAATAAAATATGCAACATACCGATATGATTTTTCATCTGTTGGGCATTCGTACAACCAAGATGCCCCTTGATAGATTCAAAAGATCATTGCTTTCACAAATCTTGACACAGCTCGCTCTGATACCAAATGACAATTTGGTCTGAGTTTCTAATAAATTAGAGATGCAAAAACATTCAGATTGGACACAATAATAATATATTTCATTCTAATTATCTTTACACAGCACGATTCATGGCTATTATATAGCCAATTACATAGCCAAACCACCTCCTAATAAATAGGGAGGTGTTATAATAAATAACCCAGAATATTATTCACGGGTATAACAATACAACAATAATCTATTCGTAATATATTGTTATAACAATATATTACTAAACAATATATCTGCACTACCATATTAATCATATGGTATATTTAACATATGTAACTATTATTTACTCACACGTAAATAATCACGTTAACACTATATTTCCTAACAAATTTTTCTTAAGTTTTCTTTCCGATTCATCTTGGAGCGATCCCACTCATTGCCAAGATTTAGAATATGGTTCCACCTCATTCATCTGCTGCCAATTGGATTTCATGGTAGGAGGCGATAATTCACCGCACCACCTAGTTCCTCCACCGGTTCGGAAATAATGTTGCCAAGGTTTGAAGATGAGCACACAAAATTTAGAAGCGTCTCCCTAGTTCTTTAGGTCAATTCTTTTAACTCTCACCTTGAGCCAAGCCACTAGCATTCGCCACAAGATCAAACTCATTAAATCCCACTCACCCCATGGTACATAGATTTGATTGAGAATTCACCGAATTAGGGTAGGTTAACTCAACGATAGTTTGGGGAAATAAGGGATACATAGATTAACTGATAAGAAATATTTGTCTAAGGTTGTTTCTATTAATTGTGCCCAACGGAAAAAAATCTTAAACCTATAACTAATAACCATGTCTTTGAAGATGGAAGAGGAATATTCTAGGCTTGGAATCATCTTCCAGTTTAAACATTTCTATCCCAAGCATTATAAGCTAAATGAATGGATAAAAAAAGGGATCCCCAAAGTCAAGGATAATATTGAACTATATCTCTTCTCCAATTATTATTTCATTGTTGTGTTTTAATCTAATGTGGATCATGCTATCATTCATAATTTGTATTAGGTTTTAGGGGATCAATATGACCTTATGAAAAACTCGGGTATCCCTTATTTGATCCTCTTAAATACTCATTTGACAAAATGAAAATCTAATTAAGACTCCAGGCATTCCCCTACAATTCAAGGACAAATATTGCCTTCAACCCATTGAAATTGTGTTTTAGGACTTTACAGAATTTGACGATGCTACCACCCAACAATTACATACTACCTATGTCCAAATTTTAGTGGACCTTGCCATCTCCCTGGACCTCCTCAAGAACATAATTATATAGATTGGAGATAGAATTTGGACCCAAAATATTTACTATGAAATTTTTTTCTTTCGTTGTCATAGGTGTTTTGAAACCGGTCTTATGATGGAGGAGTTTCTTCATTCTAAGAGGAAACATGAGGCAATCTCTCTGGTGGAAGGACTCTCTCCCTTCCTCACTTTATCATTAATATCTAATTAGATCATTTTCCTTCTTCCACTTTTGATTCGAGCCCTTCTCGGTTGGTATCTTCACTGATATGATCCCCCTCGATACATCTTAATGATATTAATCCTTCCTAGGAATCTTCGGTGTGGTTAAGGAGAGGTATCCCCCTCTTATCTTGCTAGGTATCCTTTTCTACCTATTTCATCTATTGACATTCTTCTCCCCTACGAACCTAACATAGATGTCAAACTTAACAACGAGGAGATAAAAATTTCCCATAAAAATAAAAGAGTTTCTTCTAAGATACCCTCAAACCCTTCTCATATGATAATCAAGTCACATGCTTTAGCAATGGTTTGATGGCGTTAGTTCATTTTGATGCTACATTGAAGTTGTTCTTGTTGGTGCTGGTAGCGTGTTTCTATCATGTTTCTTTTAGGAATCATTTTTGTAATTAGGATTTAGGCATTTTTGTTCATGGGTAGGGCCCTCATAAAAACCATTTCATCATTATTAAAATAGTTTAATATTTTTTATTATACTACCTAGGAAAGGGCCTTGTCCCACAAAAATTACAATAAAGCTACTAGAGATAATGTAGATCATCTCGGTGGTCCTTTGAAATTACATATTAACATGCATATGTGGTAGAGTATGGTAATGAGATTTTTCCTCTTAGTCAATGATTCATTTAAATAACATCCAAGTTGTATACAATTATATATATATATATATATATATATATATATAACTAAAATCATTTAGAAAATTATGGCATGTTGGAATCCCCGAGAAAAATCACCACTATTGTGGCCAAGAAAACCACTTCGTAATCCATAGACATAGATTGGTCAGAATCACTAATAGGGTCTCCATAGGGGAAGTTGAGGACAACTTCATGGGAAGCTCAAAAACAAAATTCTTTAGAATTTATTTCTACCTAGTCATCAAGCACCTACGGGGCTTTAAGGATTACATGTGAGTGAAATCTAGCTTCCTAACCCCTCCTATCTTCGACATGTTCCAACTCCTCATGGTCCATGTGAAGAAAGAATGACGTGAATCATTGGAGATAATATTGGCATCACCGATGCTTTGGGCCACATCAAAGAATTTTTTTCCCACATATTTCTAAGGTTTAAGCATGATGCCATGCAAATGAGTCTATATTTACTCCTCTTTGATCTTATCTAATTTTATGCTAATCAACCATGCTCTAGAAAACCAATGCCGCATAAGTAAGGTTGTGAATCTTTCTTTCCATCCATACCCCTAAAATTGGGGAGCTTCAGACAACCCAATGAGCTATGTGACTATCTCAAGAAGGTATGGAAGACATTGTCCACCGACAACTACTTCTATCCATAAGATCTAGCTAAAACCATCACGAAGCTCTCTCTTTGAAGAAAAATTTAGATGCCAAATTCCGTATGAACCCAACAACATTTAGAAGAGAATGGAATGATTACCACCTGAGTCAAGAAAAACTCATAATTTTCTCCACCACTTTAGCATCCAATCCACACTTGTGAGAGACAAAAATCCTAAGCGGGGATCTCAAAGGGCCATCAAAGTAAGGATTAATTATTTAAGCCATTAATCCATGATCTTTTGAAAGACACGGGAAGTTTCTCCCACCATAAAATTAAATTAGATCCTACTTTTGTAATCATTTCCACCCAAGAATTAGCTACAAGATCAGCAGAACATTCCCAACTCAAAGAATACAAGAGAAGCGAATTTATTCATATCCATTTAACTGAAATAAGCATTCTTGAATAATCGATTATACTTCCGAGCCCCATTTGAATGGGATTTGTGATCCTCAATGATCACTTGAGAATCACATTCTATCAAAAAAATTCTCTAGCAATGCAAAACAATTTCTCTAATCCCAAAAGTATGATGTGCTCTTCAATGAAATTGTTGGTTTCCCAAATCGCATTTCTAGGCCATCATGAACATCGGTTTACTTTGCAGATATTGATTTAAACATCCACTACGAGAAGAGCATGGATTACTTTTCGAGGTCCCATCAAAATTCAATTTTACCCATCTTTGATTTGGAACTAACCATCTCACGTAATATTTTAGTCCATCCCAGGCCCCATTAATAGGGAAAAAAGTTCAAGATTAAAGAACTTTGGATAGAAGATAACTAAGTCTAGAAATTATTTTAGCAATCTAAATATATTGCATATTATATAAGTTATCTTTCTAAATAGATTGTAATATCCACTTTATCGATGCCAAAGAAAAATTCACTTTATAATTAAAGACAATAATGATTGTACTACTTATAATTATCCTTAAAACATTTATAATTGTAATAAGATGATGAAAAGAATTGTGTAAATTTACTAATTATTTCCTTATTCATTAATAACATTATAAAGATATGAATATTTTTAAGAGTCACTTAATATTACAAATGGTCCTTGAGGACACAAGATAGAAAAACATTACAAATTATAGATTTCTTGAGCCTCTACATTGTTAATAAACATATTTATAGAAATAGTGCCATTATATTCTAATTAAATTTGTACAAATAATAGAAGGTCTATTAAAATATTACATGTAAATAGTTAATGGATTTTATTCCCATTCTAAAAAGTACTAAGCTCTTAAAGAGTCTTCCATGATAAATTATTGAAGAATTGAATTTTTATCTTTCAATGCCCAATTTACAAAAAGTGCACAATTTTTTTTTTTTTGTGGCAAATATAAGAAAGAACTTCAGATAATGTACTAGATATTTTTAGAAATTTTGAATTCAAATTCATTAAGATAAAAATAATTTCAAGTTTTTCTTAGAGGGTTTTAAGTTTATAAAATTAAAACGCTTAATTCGCTAAATCGGGAAATATTCTAGTAAATCTAGACTCAAGACTTCAAGTATTGGAAAAAATCCATCTCCTTTTTTGTGTATATTGGATTCCATTTTTTTATATGTTGGATTCCATTATTATGTTATTGGAATCCATTAGTAGCAATATTGGATTCTAATATTTTTGATAATGGAATTATTCTAGTTCCGATTTCACTATTATTGGATTCCAATAGTGTTATTATTGGATTCCAATTTCATCGTTTTGTAGATTTTCAATGTTGAGAGTATGGAAGGCTAGTAGTTCACTAACTATTATAAGGCACGAGCCCATTTGGATTAATAAAACTATAAAAATAACACTAACTTCCTGCAAAAGCCAGTTCAAAGTCATGAGATAACGCTAAATATTATTTGTTGAGCCCGTTGTATTAAGGTGAGTGGTCACTAACTATTATAAGGCATGAGATTCGATGTAAAGTGAGAGGTGCTAACTTTTATAATTCACGAGCCTTGATCTAAGGTGAATGGTCACTAAATTTCATAAGTGATGAGCCCATTATATTAAATGAAATTGAAAAAGCCTCAATGTAAGGTTAGCTAGTGGTAATTATTATAAGTCATGATCTTGTTGTATTTAAGTGCGATCCCCGCACTCTAAAAGTTTGATCCTCACACTCTAAAAGTGCGGGGATCATAGTTTAAAAGTATGGGGATCACACATTAAAAATCCAATAGCCTCACAATTTTGAAGTGCAAACCCCATGACCTTGAAAGTCCGAGAGTCCCACACTATAAAAAGTATGAGCCTTACATTTTGAACCGATATCCCCACACTCGATGAATCTAATCCTCACACTCTAAAAGTGCAACTACCACACTTTTAAATATTTAGATTCACACCTTGAAAGTGTGAAGTCTCGCACTCACCCTTTCAGAGTGTGAATCTCAAACTTTGAAATTGCGAGGCACACACTTTCAATGTTTATTATGCTCATATCTTTAAATATGACACTATCCTTAAATGCTAGTGGTGTTTTTTTAACTTCCGGTTGAACTCACAATAAAATTACATTCTCACCATGAAGTATGCCTTGTAACAAATCAAGTATAATTTTTTTACATTGTACAAGTTCACTAGTGTTTATTATTATAAACTATATCTATGAGTAATCAGTAAAAGAAAACAACAAAGTTGGGAGTTTATACATATCAAAAATTCTATTACTCTAAAAGATAGTAGAATTTATGCTTGTAAATTGTTCCATTCTCCATATAAACAATGAGTCACTTCCATGTGAAAGAAAATAAAATAATCCTTAATGCAATGTAAGAAAAATGTTTTCGAAACGTTGTCTTACGCCCTCAAAGATACATTGAACCATTAGTTTATAGTTTATATCAATGAAAAAAATCATTGTCCCATAATTGTATTTTTTTGAGTGAAGAAATAAAACAACGACCTATCATCATCTTTACATTGAAAGGTTTTATTTGTACATTTAAAATTTGTTACAAATTCATACATATACAGTTGTAAATATTATATGAAGATTCATCACCTTTTGTGGACAATTTTATTTTTACAAAACATGAATACATTTGCTTCCTCTAGAACGGGACTACCAATTTGGATATAAGTAGTTTTGAGTAAATTAGCAAAGTGGAAGTGCTATCAAATTATAGACTAGTATTTACATGCAGGCAGCAATAGAAGAGTTTACTACTATCGGTATTAGAAGTGGATTGATTTGGCTATGATGAAAACAATCCTATTCGGTAAGTGGAAAAGAGACAAATTACACAAAACCCAATATTATGCCTTCTAAAAGAAATTTGGGCACACTTTTATACATTTTACGGGTTGAGTGGTTTAAATTATTATGGAAATTTTTTTAATATAATAGGTAAAAATGATCATTATTTACTTGAAAATTGGTTCAACCATTGAAAAAAGTAGACCCCGGGAAAGAGAGGACTCCTAAGGATGATTTTTTTGTGTCATAACACCATCCAAGTCTCATTCTAGTCAAAAAGTTTTTGTTAAATTACCTCACTAAATTTCACAAACAAATTCCTTTAAAAATGCAACGTGTTTTCCTTGTAACAATGTTGTGCTCACCATCTACATATCCATCCAAACACCTCTTGTAATTATTACTATGGTTCATTTGGTTTTTTTGGATACTAGGAAATTGTGTAGGAGCACACACTTGTGCATCGACTTTAGAAGTCTTGCAACGTCATGCATGGTGGGTCAAACAGATGGTCATTGGTTGAGTACAAAACAAGGCCAACTGGATGTTTTTTCTTACAATCTCAAGATCCTTGCGCAGCTTCGAAACTTTTGTATCAATGAGTTTTCATGACTATGTTATAGCCGCTTTATGATAGAATATGGGTTCACTTTCAAATGTCAAAAAAATTCCATCCACATTTGATTTCTCTTGAAAACAAACCTTAAAAATACTTAAACAACATACAATGTAAGATCTGAATGGAAATTAACAAACATAAATCTTACCATCTTTGGCATAGTTGAGTTATTGGACACAAGTTCCTTCCCATCAGTAACACCAGAAGAGCAATCCCATAACTATATACATCAAATTTATTATTCAGCCTGATGTTCTTGAATATTTGAGGTCAATGTAACAAATGGTACCCATAACATAGGTAGAGGTGTGGTGTTTGGCCGAGGAAATGCAATTGGTATGCCAAATTCTAACAAAGTACGTCAAATTTATAATCCAAAAGACTGTTAGAATTCTTCACATCCCTATAAAAATGTTTGGGTTAGAGTCATAATGAAGATATAGTTATCCTTCTTCAGCACCATGAGAAATCTTTAGTCGATTTTTCTAGTCTAACTTAATCTTATTTTATGATCCTATACAAAAATAAATATTAATAAAACACTTGTTAGATTTTCCAAATATTCATTTTAGTATGAAGGTTAGATTTTGATTGGACAGAGTTCTATTTAAAAGTGAATCTACAATATATATATATATATATATATATATAAATATAATTTTCTTCATAACATAATCATTTTACTCACAATGTAGGATGTCTCACGACTTTTGTTTACCATGTAATCATAAAACATTGAGGTTTCCAAGTGCATAAAGATAACACCCATGTAGAATCTCAAGATTCGATGCTTGATGCTTCTAATCTGTTTCCACATTAATTTCAAATGCAAGTAGGCTTAGTGGGTAGCGACTATACATTCTCTTTATAGCATTTGGATTAGAATTATTTAGATCACATTTATAAAGATTTTTGTAGAACCATACCTAATTACATATTTCTCTTTAAGATTTGTTGTGATTTTCATTATGTTGTCCTACATGTAAAGAGAAATGTTCATGTGTTGTGTGAAAAACCTTGGAGAAGCTAAATGTAACAAATAGATGTATTGATAAAGAAATTGTAATATGATTTTGCTTTTTTATTTGTTATCTAATAATCTAAACAATACGAAATCATGTCTTGCCATGTTAGTTTTAACACCTTGCTCCATGTTGTTTGTAGAGTGTCTTGTAAATACCTTTGGATTATTTGAATGATACAAAGCTATAATTATGTAAAATATTATAATTGACCCCTAACGGATGCAAACAAGCGCTGGTTTTGAGATGCATGTTGTTAATCACATTAGATCACAATTTTTTAGACAACACCATACATATCCAAGTTTGCCAAAATTTTTATAACAATAGAAGAATTTTTCTAGAATCCGAGCTATTTAAAAGATAACTACTATTTCTTGCATCAGTTAATTGGTGATATCCAAAAACCATAAGAAACAAAACTGAATTGGTATGCAGAGAAAATTTGTGTTTATATCTACAACTGTATGGAGGAAAACATGAAAAATATTTAATGACAGGAATTTCCCCAAAAAGTTGTTGTAGGAGAGGTTTCTGTAAAAGAAATAGAGCTATTTACAATATCTTCTATTATTAGGGCAAGAGAATTAAATTTATTCCTCACAAAGACCTCCATAGAACTCAAAAGTGAAGACCTCCATGTTTCCACAATGATGTAGTGTAACTAAATATATTATTTTTAAAGTGATGGGAAGATAGCCATCAATCCACTATTAGCTCCTTTATCATAAATTTGTATAGATTTTTTTACATTAACGGAAAGATATTCTATAATATATTGATGATAGTGGTTGCTAGTCTTCACTTCTAGGAATGAATTGAAATATTGAAACAAACCAAATTTAATAGTGATTAATTTTTCAAATTTCATAGTGCAATGCACAACAATTTTTTTTTAATGATTTCTTTATTTTAATAACTGAATGAGGGTTGAAGGGTCCCTTTCCCTTTACATTACAGATACAATGAGAGGATCAATATAAAAACCAAACCAATCTAGCAATACTTAGGTGAAAAAATTCTTAAAATCCTATTCCAAAAACACAAGTGGTTGGGATTACAAAAAAACCCAAACCAATAAGACATACAGGATAATTTGGTAACAATGCAACTGGAAAGGCTATATAATAGCGGAAATAAATTTACATCCTGACGGATTTTATAATAAATTGTTTATTTGAATTACATGACACCTCTATATACTCCACTTTAATAGGGATGGAAATCTGTTTCCGTAGGCACTTCAAGAAAAAGATGCTATTTTTTAGCAAAAGCGCGACTCTTTAACCAATCGTATGCCTCATGAATTTCTTGGTGAAGAAGATACCAAGGTGTTGGTTCCTATTTCAATAGAGAACAAATATTATCCAGTCGGAAAGGGAGAAAACTATCTCCCACCCTCGGTATCTCACCCGATTTGGATGGACAAGACATGAATCACATTAGGACGTAAAACAGTTTTTGTACAACTTTGCAAAAATTTCCACGTCCACAAAATATTCCTATTTATAATGACCCTCGGATAGAAATCTCCATGACACACTCATGGTTTTTTCCATTTCCATTTCCATTGCAACCCTATATGCTAGCTTGATCCAATGATGGACCATCTCTAAATCCCAATTCTTCACCGGGTTTAAGATAACAAGATGACAAAAAAATGTCAAAGAAACTTCCACATTTATCCTCATACATCCCTCTAGAGAAATATAATCATCTCCAATAACTCCCTCAATAGTAACCAAGTCTTGCTATGTTTTAATTCAAAAAATGGATTTGAACGACAACGTAAAATTTTGGCATAAAATGTGATTTCACGCACCAACATGGAAAATTGCATGAAAGGAAACATTGGAAAGGCCATGACAAATGTAATAAAATCCAGTGAAATAAACATGAAAGGTTTGAAAAAAGGAAGCGAGGATTGGTAAATATATGGAGTTACTTATGCCATCGCATGCTTGTAATTAATACAAGCTTGCTAGGGGATTTAATATCAACCTTTAATGGAAAAGGTGATGATTTTGGGTGAGCAACATACTTATTTCTAATATTATCACATAACACTTTGAAAAACCCACAATTTTCTATAAAATCTACCTTTTTAGTAGCCTCCCAATATATAAGATTTAAGCTCCAATCTGTAATTAATGAAACCGTAAAAAAGAATTTTATTCACACAAGTTTTTTGATGGCAGCGTTAGCAATAATATGAGAGTTGCCTCGAATAATTAATTCATTATTATTCACGTCAATAGCAATGGACCAACAATTTTCTAGTACATTAATTTATTGATCCATACATTTATTAATTTATATTGGGTGGGAACAAGGTCTATAATCTAAAGTCAGGGACAACCTCCATAATCAATATCAAGATACTACATAATTTAATCTTCAAACTATTAATAGTCATTAAAAAATAAAAATTCTATATTTGGTCCTTCGAGTAATCCCAATAATTTTTACATATACTTTTAATTTACTAATTTGGGATTGATGGTGTGTTTTACTTATGAATAACATATTATATTATATTAACAAGTAAAATGATATAAGAATATTCACCAAAAACTTTGGTAGTATGGAAGCATGCCCCAAAGCCACAAGTTCAAACTACGTAGAAAAAGAGCCTATGAGTATATACGATTACAAAACATCACAAGACAAAACAAAATAAGTTAAGCCATAACTATGAATTATTGACTAGCAGGTGCATATCTTGATGACCTTCTCATCAAGCGAATAATTTCATTGAAAATATAGAGGATATCAACCGATAGCCTTCTCATCAATGAATAATTCATAAACTTAAAATATTCATTTCTCTTCACGATCTCAGATCATTCATTCTTGAGGAAGACCCATGTTCATATTTTCCCTCCATGTTTAGTAAAACATTTAGGACTATTTTGTTTAACGAGTTATTTCGGAAATATCAAGGGACAAGATGATCAGGATACGTCTTCACGTTTAAAATGTGTACTTCTATTATTATGCTCTAACTCTTATCTTTGTCACAAATATAGAAAATGATTTTTATTAGGTGGATTTTTCTAAAAAATAGTGACAATAGAGACGCAGTGAGTGCCAAACCATTCCTTTCAGTAAGAAATGTAGCTTAGCAGTCGATATACATTTTCTTTGATAAAAATTGACATGAAATATGCCTTGTGACACCATTTCATCCATTCATATGATCTATTTTCCGAGCGCTATATTTTGTCGAATCGTAGCTTAGCAGTCCCTATGCATTTTATATAATACAAACTTTTTTATTTATATTTTCTTAATTGAGAAACAATTTAGCCTAAAGGTTGATAATATATTCCTTTCTCATTTAACAATAAACAAAAAAGTGTAGAGCGTTATGTTTTGTAATTGTTCAAGTTTAATGGTCGTTAGGCATTTCTTTTATACAAACTATTTTTTATCTCTATTTTCAAAATTAATAAGTAGTTTAGCCTTGAGGTTGCTAGTCTATTACTTTCTCAAAAGACCTCCACAACTTTCAATAGTAAAAGTTTTTATATCTCACATATTTTGATTCTAAAAATTTCATAAAAATTCTAGCACCCAATAATATGTATTACTATGATTTGTTATTAGAGCGCTATGTTCGAAATAAGATATTGTTTAGCCTAGCTTTGACAAATCATTCCTTCATTTAAATAATCGAGCTTAGCAGTCGATAAGAATTTTATTTAATACGAACTTTTGTTTGATCTCTATATTCAAAATAAAAAATTAGTTGAGCCTAGTGGTCGCTAATCTACTCCTCTTGACAAGTAAAGTGGAGCTTAGTGGTCGCTAATCATTTTCATTGATGCACACCGATGTGTAAAAAAGGAAAAGATGCAAAGGTGTGTGCCTAGCAATCCCTATGATGTTATATGAGCACCCTGAAAACATTTTTAGTAATCATATTTCTTCCCAACTATGCAAATACCTCCATAGCTTTCGATAATAAAAATTGTCCATATCTCACATATTTGTCATCAAAATATATTATGGAAAATGCCTAGTGACCGCTAATATATATTACTATGATTTGTTCATAAAGAATCTATGTTATCAAGAAAATTTTTAGCGTATTTTCCACATAATAATTCCTTTTGGTATGTATTGGAGCTAGCGGTCACTAAGCATTTTCTTTCACACACATTGTTTGATTGATCTTGTTCAAGTAATGGAGCTTAGCGGTCGCTAAGTATTTTACTTGATACGAACCAATATAAATTATGTGTAAAAAAAATAACTTATGAGTAATATAGAAGTTGAGAAATCTTTCAATGGTGTGTAGTGCCACACTTAGTTGTGGAAGGAATGTTTGGTCAATAAGATAAGATTATAGTTGATGAAAATGCTGGTGATTGAAAACTATAAAGATATTTATTTACATTGCTGGAAATGAAACCTAGGAGTTGTAGAGGCAAGTGAATGCTAGGATTGTACTTAACAAACAAACAAAAAACATACGATATGTAGAGTTGTTCATTAACACGTGTTGAATAGAATACCCTGATCCCTTATAAAATCTAATTATTTATTATTTTGAATTCGGTGTTGCAAAAATATCATTCTAATGGAGCTTAGTGTTCTCTATTTTCTTTCCTATCTATAAGGTACTCTCAAATTCGGGTGAAGCGTAAAATTATGTTTTAGTTTTTCTAGAGTAAAGCTTAAATGACTCCAAAATATCAACAATCATGATATATATTATAAATTTCATGCGATGTGGAAACATTTTAATGGATTATAGTTACAACATAATAATGCAGATTTTTATAGGTAAAATGTAGTTGTTAATTCTATCACTAATTAAAAATTTCTTAATAATTGTGTTAATTATATAATTATGTAAATAACTGGTTCAAACTAGCAAGATGCCACATTTTATTGGATTTTTTTAATTAACAGAGACAATATCTAATAAATATTGAATTTGCACTCGATAAAAATTAATAATAAATGAGGCATATGTTACTCTCTTAAAATTTTAATTTTTTATTTCATAACATTCACTTCTATTTTATAAATGGTTTTTACTATGCTTAAATTAATATTTATTGTTTTCCCACGAGTTTGCAAAGAAACTTTTGACATTATCCCACTAGTTTCTAAAGTAGGTAGTATTATGATAAGAACTTTGCATATAATAAATCAATAAATTGTAGAAGATAAAACAAAACAAGAGATATGGGTGGCCAAGATGCCTAAATATGTAATATATTCAGAATAATACCCTTAAAGTAGGGCAACACCATACAATGCTCCTTAAGGAATGAGTAACTCCATAATCTCCCAAGATGGGAATCCTCTTCGAGGGGGACACCTCCAACATACCCAACCCAAGTAGAATACTTAACTCCTCCTCATCACATGATACTCACCTCCCTTATATAGACATACATTACTCTTAATAGATGGGTAACACCTAATCCCAATGTAGGTTGAATCATTACCCAATATAACTAATTCCTATTTGACTAACTAAGGGGATGTGTGCCACATGTCGGCATTTCCATCAACCCATATACATTATAATATCATATCCCAAGGTACATAAAATTACCTCCTGTTTGACATGTTTTGTCCTGAAACATAAGATGAAGCCATTGAATGAGTGTGCTTTAAATTATTACGCACTTGTCACCATCTAACCATCCATATGAGATCTTAGTAGGTGATGTTGCTCCAAACCTGATTCCATATTCCATTGGACTCATTTGATTCCATCCTTTTCCATATGTGATCATCCTCAGAATCCATAGATATCCATAATAATTATTCATGTGATTCTATGTCATATAATTTTTCTTCATTGATTCCATGTATAGCCCTGATTATTGCTCCTCCAATTCCTTGCATATTTATATAGATTTTTGCCATTATGTGGCCTAACATAACTCCATGATTTTTCCCTCTCATGATGATGTGGATGTCTATATGGTGCAACCTTGGTATCCTCAACCTTTTATTTATTTTGCTTTTCCATATTCTTTTTTTTTTATTTCTTTTTTTTCTCTTAAGTGGATGAATTATTTTTTTCTTTTTCATCTTTTTCTGCAGCCTCTCCTTCTGAATAATCTTTATTCCCTTCTTCATCATCTTCAAATTCCTCTTCATGATCCTCATTTATATTAATTTTTTTCCTACTAAGTTTGATATCTTACAAGGTAATTTTCTTTGGCTTGTACCAAAATTTTATGAATTTATTTTACACATTAAGATAAATTGTTCCCAATGTCTCTAACCGAGGATTTCCAAGAACAATATCCATACCATCCATATCTAAAGCATAAAAATCTGAATGTAAAACATATTTATCCATAGAGAACTTTAAATCTTTAAAAACTTGAATATGCTTACCATCCAAATGAGTTGTCTTAATATTATTTGTTTGCACATGTAGATTTTGAACTACATACATATTGATGAAGCTATATTTTCAACTAGGGTTTATGGAAACAATTACCGTTTTTCTTTGAATCCACTCTTCAAACTAAAATATTGAAGCTTCCTTCCTTAGAGATGCACTATCATGTGTAGCAGCTTCATCATCAACATCTTCTTATTCATCTTATTCGTTTTCTTATGCTTTGGTCATCTTCTTATTTAATAAAATTATGTTTCTTTTTTGTTTCCCATCTAGCTAGGAAAATATCTTCCATTTCCTCCCAATCCCAATCCAACAAATCTATATCCAAATAAGAATACCAATGTCGTGTTTTCCCACCAAGATGAAGATAAAAACTAACCCATACTAAACATTTTTTAAAATACATTTTGTTAAATTATAACCATAATGTTTTGCATCAATTTACCCATTGCCATGAAAAATTCTATATCCATGATGCACAAAAATTAGGGTTTCACAAACTTACTCCTTTGAGAAATATTTGACCTCATGATTTTGTCTATAATTTTGCCTCGAATATGAAACCACAAAAATTAACCCCTACTAAAATTGTGAGAGCTTTCCAAATATGCCAAAAAATCAACTTGTAGGTTGATTCTATGTAAAACCCTAAAAATCTCAATATATTCTTGAACAGCTCCCAAAATTTTGAAATTTTTACCATACATTTTGGAATAGGAGGTGCAATTCTAGTAAAAATTTATAAATTTAATTCCAAAAATGCATCCTGTGAAGGAAATTTAGTAAAAACCTAAACTTGTAATAATTTTCACAAAACAGCTCAAAAATTTCTGAAACCCTCTCGCAATCGTGGTAAAAATTTGTGAAAAATTCAAAGCTAATTTCAAAATATAGATGAATATCTAAAATTAGAGTTTGCACCCAATTTTTGCGAAAATCAATGCTCTGATACAACTTGATAAGAACTTTACATATAATAAATCAATAAATTGTAGAAGATAAAAGAACACAAGAGATATGGGTGGTTAAGGTGCCCAAATATGCAATATATTCGAGTAATAACCTTAAGGTAGGTCAACACCATACAATGCTTCTTAAAGAAGGAGTAACTCCACAATCTCCCAAGATGGGAATCCACTTCGAGGGGGACACCTCCAATATACCTCTACCAAGTAGAAGAATCAACTCATACCTCATCACATGATACTCACCTCCCTTATATAGACATACATTACTCTTAATAGATGGGTAACACCTAATCCCAATGTAGGCCGACTCATTACCCAATATAACTAATTCATATGTGACTAACTAAGGGGATGTGTGCCACATGTTGACATCTCCATCAACCCATATACATTATAATATCATATCCCAAGGTACATAACATATTAATAAATTTTATTTCCCGTATCCCATACTATTCCTGAATTAACGTAAATTCTATTAATAAAATATTTAATTTGCACTAGATAAAAATTAATAATTAGCGAGGCGTATATCGCTTTCTCAAAAATTAATTTTTTTGTTTCCTAATGTTCACTTCTATTTACCGAATAATTTTTTATTATGCTGAAATTAATAGTTGTCATTTTACCGTGAGTCCACAAAGAAACTTTTTGTCGATGTCCCACTTCTTTCTAAAGTAGGTAGTATTAATAAATTTTATTTCCCTGAATCGCACAATATCCCCGAATCAACACACATTATATTTAAAATTATTGAAGTTGCTCTTGATAAAAATTAATAATTAACGAGGCATATATTGCTTTATTAAAATTTAAATTTTTTATTTCCTAATGTTCACTTCTATTTTCTAAATGGTTTTTTATTATGATGAAATTAATATTTATGGTTTTCCTGAGTGTTCACAAAAAAATTTGTCGTTGTCCCACTTGTTTCTAAAGTAGGTAAAATGAATCAATTTGATTTCCCCATATCCCATGATATGCCCCAAATTAAATGTAAATATTAATGATGGGTTATTTCAAAGTAGTATATGCAAAATACCCCACATTAAATATTAATATTTGAAATATCAAAATCCGGCACTTTTTCTTTAATAAGGGAAATTTAAAATTTAAAATTTCCTATTCCTAATTGTTTTCATTTTTCAAAATTTATTTTGTCGAATGTATTTAAAAAAACTAAATAAACCAAAGAAATATATATTAGGGTTTATTTTTCATTTTGTAATCATAGAAAAGGAGCTCTTGAAATATGAATACATCATGCGCAGCACTAATATACTAGTCTCGAGTACTCTATTCTTGGAGGTTTTTTTAATGGTAAGTGAGGTATCGATTGTAATCACGATTAGGGGTGCACAAACAAGACATAAAATAGTGATTATGGATAGATCACAGGTGTGAGTGAAGATTAGGAGACCCACAAAGGATGGAATCAAAAGAGACAAACAAAATAGGTTGTAGATAGAATCTTGTTGATACTGTGTCTTAGAGAGAATACAGAGCTTTAACACAAATTATCAAGTACGTAAAATATCATCGAAAACCAAAAAAATATTTATCGCAAGCATCTATTGAAGGATTGAGACCAAATTTACACATAGAATAATTCTATATTCTATGTATATTGTGATAGATCAATCAGACGGGATCTTACATATATATAGGATTGGTTGTTCCTATAATGTAGGAAACAACCCATAATAATACACGAGTTGTTTTAACAACTCGTTAATACAAACCATATAATGATTATTATAATTATGAGTTGTTTCTAAACAACTCATAATATAATAATAAACTAATAAATAATGTTTACACTAACATAATCCTAACATTCACCCCCTTAGTGTGAACATTATTAATTTATAATCTTCACCCCCTTAATTTGAACATGGAAAAAATGCACCATAGAACTAGAACTAGAATCGTATGCCTCTGCATACTTTTAGGTCTGCATATTGCTGGCTTGGATCTTGTTGTGCGGATCTTACTTGCACATGCCCAATCGCTTCACAACAGTGAACCCCATCTTGGATGATCACACTTCCACCGATTCACATATATACACCAACTCAATAGTTATTGCTTTCACTTCCGGTGAATGCTAGAGTTCACCAGGTGATCGATGTTAGAAGTATGACAGCTTAAAGGATCTCGTAGTCAAAGGATCACTCTAGTTCAACTACCCTCCTATACAACTATTCTCAACACCCAAAATTCATATATTTCTCGTTTGAATCAAAACAAGGGAAGAAAACCACAAACCATTTTATTTTGTATACCAAATAACTAAAATAATATAAAATACCGCCGAGAGGCACCGACCTCCCTCCATCCTTCGATGCCTCCGACCTCTAATGTCATGCTTCTAGCTCAACCTGATTTGATCACGAAGCTCATTTTTACATACCTCAATCAGACGTCGGATTCCACTTGAAAATGTGTTCGAACGGTAATTTTATTTATTGTTGGACTTTTGACTCGACAATAAAATCATCATAAAATCACCTATTTGATACATGAAAAATGAGTAATGACTATTGGAAAATTATATATATATACATAAAATGAGAACACCTTTGACTACAATGTTTATATGATAGACACGAATAAAAATCTAAAGATACCATTACTTATTAGAACTATGAGAATAGTGAAGAGTTTAAAACCAATGAATTTTCAACATATAAAGATTTTGACAATAAGACAAAAAATGATTAATAAAACTACGAATTCCCTTAACTCATAGACTTTAATCTTAAAACATCACATTGAATAATAAAATTAATTGAGAAACTAAAATATTTCACTCAACCAACCTATAATTCAAACAAAACAAAGACTTAACTTGGGAATATAGAGGCGTGGAACAACAGAACGTGCCAAGTGGAAAGAGTTGTAGATATCCACAATAGATTGGTAATAGTCGTTCCACGTTATATGTGTATGTGTCTTTAGATCTTGTTGCTATGTGGAGGAAATATATTTGCAAGTGAACCAATAATGCATAGAGATTAAATCCAGTAAACTGATCACTAAATGATATCTCCATGGTTCTCAATGAGCTTATCAGAAAAACCATGACAGGATTCACAATGAGATTACGCGAGTGAAAATAAATGTAAAGACCGGTTTGCTGAAGTTAAAAATAGTTCTACACTCATAATGCCAAGGAATACTTGAGAAAATATTGTCTTCTCACCCACGCATGCTTTTGTGGTTTGAAAGTTCAAATGGTAGATATCGAAATATCCATTCACACAATCTGAAATCGATCTATGCAATAGAAATTCAGGTTGAATATTTTTGACTCAAATAATGATATGGACCCATCTGGACTGTGGATATATACCAGAATGATGAACTGTAGTTTAAGACGCCAAACCCATGATCCGCTATTATCAATGTCTTCACAAAAACACGAGCAACAATAGCAAGCTATTTTTAAAAATGGTTCGGAACCCAAAGAGAATAGAGATGAAGACCACAAATACTTATTCTCATGATCACACCTCAGAAATATATGCACTATATGATACAGACGTAACAACATTTTCTTTACTAGACTCTCATGGCTAATGAACCCGAGACCTTCGTATAACTCAGGAAACAATGTACAACTACCCCTCCAGAAAATTATTTTTCCATTGAAAGAATGCAACGCTATGATACCAAATGAAATATTGAGACCATATCTACACATAGAATAATTTTATATTCTCTATATATTATGATAGATCAATCATATGGGATCTTACAGATATATAGGATTGGTTGTTCCTATAATGTAGGAAATAACCCACAACAATACACGAGTTGTTTTAATAACTCGTTAATACAAACAAATAATGATTATTATAATTATGATTTGTTTCTAAAAAAATCATAATATAATAATAAACTAATAAATAATGTTAACACCAACATAATCCTAACATCTATGTTATTATATGCGTACCATAGTAGATGGTGGGAAATTGTAGTCACTCTGTATTTTCCTAGTTCTTGTGTTTTGCAATGCAATCGATCCATGTGTATTATTTTGATGCCTTTTCGATTCGTTCCATATTCTTCTCAAAATGCATTGCTCTGTCTCGAAACCACAAATTTTACGCCCATGAATGAATATTTTGTAATCCCTTTAAAAATATTTATTCCTTCGAAAAAATCATTTTCTATGTTCACCCTTATCTCAATAATTCATGTCTATTAAATGGGTTCCCTTTTAAGCTCTTCTACCTATCTCTCTCGGGTTTTTTTGTTTATTTTTCATTCTTCTTGGTCTATTTTTTTTTCCAGCAAGCATTGACATCTATCTCTAGCAGAAAACATGAGTTTCGTATTCTTTTCTTCTAAATAGTAATGGTTTATTTTTATATAGTTTAGGTAATCATTTTGACTTCATTTAATAATTGTTTTAATATCAAAGAAATAATCGTGACTAATTATTCAATATTTGATTCTCACTTGATTTCAGCGTTGATATATATAGTTTATTATATTTGTTTTCTCGTGTAGAAATAACTAAATGCATCGTATTTAAAATTGTTTTTATGTTTAGTAAAAGGTAAGCCATTTATATGTACTCGTAAATATTATTAAATATAAATGTTAATCATTTTATTTACAAACATATATCTCATTTACGATTAGTAACGACTTACTTGATAAATGAGCCAATATAAAAAATTTGAAGATAGAAAATAGATAGAAAATATTTGAAGATAGGACATATATTAACGATTTTCCAGTGCATGTATCCCCTAAGATCAAAGATTATTATACTACCTTCATGTAACATAAATTTTTTTAATGAATTTCGTGATTACACATTTCAAAAATAATGTTTCACCTAGCAGTTGAGTTCAATATGTTTTTGAAGCCCACCACACAATATTCAAAGGATAGTGGGTATGAAGGTCGTAGATTATTTTGTGGCATTTGTGTAAATTAACACAGTCTTGAGATTAGCGGTTGTTAGTATAATTCATTTCTTACAAGAAGGCCCCTTTAACATAGAGCTATAAAGATTATATTTTTACATTAAAGAAAAGATATACTAGAATATATAGATGCTAGTGGCTTCTAGTCTTCACTTATATCAACAAATTGAAAACTTGAAACAAACCAAATTTAATAGCGAGTAATTGTTTAAATTGCTTAGTGCAACACATAACATAAAATTATACTAATGGTTTCTTGTATTTTATAATTAAAGGAGGGTTGAAGGGTAGTTTTCCCTTTACATTACAAATGCAATGAGAGGATCAATCTTATAACACGAATGATCCATCAATACTTTGTTGAAAAAAATTGAAAGGGCACTGCTAAAAACCACAAGTGGTTAGGAATACAAAAAAACCCCAAACCAAAGTAAGAAAGACATCATGACTCAATAACAATGGACCTAGTAAGGCTATATAAAAACCAAAACAAAGATACACCTTGATGGATTTTTGAACCACTTATTTATCTAAATCAGATGAAACATTTGTAACTGGGCTGAAAAGCAGTTTCCTTTGGCGGTTATGGAAAAGATGTTCTTTTTTAAGCGGACCGAGACTCTTTAACCAATCATACGCCTCAGAACTTACCGGTAAAGAACATCTCCGAACATATCAGTTCTTGTTGAATTTAATCAATCATTGCATTCAGATCGATAAGTGGAATGACCTACCTCCCGCTACCGCTTATTTCACCCTATTTGTCCACTTCATACAAGAAACAAATAAGGACGTGAAACCATTTGTGCAACTTTGGAAAAATGTCGAGTTGCACAAATAATTATTTACTTTATTTCATTTATGTTTGAAGAAATATTATTTACATATATTTTAAAACAAAAACTTGAGTCTAGTGCCTATTGTGTTCAAAATGTTAGTGGCCGCTAGGATGATTTTTTACTTGCATCGCAAACCCTATAACCTAAATCTTTACATATTGTGTTTTACATTGATGGAAAGATATCATAATATATAAAAACATTAGCATCCTCTAGTCTTCACATTAGCTAACAAATTGACAACTTAAAGTGAACGAAATTTAATAGCACTTAAGTAGTTAAATTTATTAGTGCAACACATAACATAAAATTATCCTAATGATTTCTTGTATTTTATAATTAAACGAGGGTTGAAGGGTCCCTTTCCCTTTACATTACAAATACAACAAGAGGATCATTCTTAAAACATGAACGATACAACAATACTTTGGTGAAAAAATGTAAGGGCCAATGCCAAGAAAACAAGTGGTTGGGAATACAAAAACCCCAGACCAGTAAGCTAGATAGTATGATTCGATAACAATAGAACTAAAAATTTTATACAAAAACCAAATAAAAGATACCACCTAATGGATTTTAGAAGCACTCTTTATGAAAGGAACGATAAGAAGATTGTTCCAAGCCGTAATCTGAGATGATAATAGCACACCACATTAGATTTGCAAGACAAACGAGCTAAAATACCATATATGGAAATCCATCATAATCCATAATGCTCAATACATTACAATAGAATGACTTGAATTATTCAATAAGAAAGATGTACATATAGGAGGAGGGAAGTGCAACTACTACCTAAATCAGTGGTGAAGAACTCCCACTAACTGATACTGGTAGTTAAGTTAACTCCAAAAGACTAGTAAGCTAACTCCACATAACTGAGAAGCTAACTCAACATAACTAGTAAGCTAACTCCACACAACTAGTACACCTAAGCAAGATAACCCAACAAGTGTAGGGCTAACACAAGTGTAAGAATTATCCTGATAAATAAATAAAAGGATAAATAATAACCTACACTAACACCCTCCCATAAGCATAGCTTAGGTGGGTGGAAAAGAAGGTGGGTCTTGGCAACAAGGCCTAATGAGGTACCCACGTATAATAACTGGGAAAAT
Source organism: Taxus wallichiana var. yunnanensis (assembly GCA_018340775.1). Taxonomy (NCBI): domain Eukaryota; kingdom Viridiplantae; phylum Streptophyta; class Pinopsida; order Cupressales; family Taxaceae; genus Taxus; species Taxus wallichiana. The sequence continues at coordinate 767,104,891 of CM031238.1, read as the reverse complement.
GGACACCGCAAGGTACCCAAAACCAGTAATAACAAAGTAGAGAGCAAAATCCTGTTGCAAGATATCCTCAAAAGCTCGACTCCAAAAACTTGTACAATGTTGAAGAAGTGTGGTGCACACTATGGTCTAAATCCACTGCTCGATCATATAACTCAAAACAACTGACACTGGGCTTCACTAGAATAGCTCCATGTAAGGAGACTATCAATGGAGTGATGTCGAAAAGTGAAAAAAAAACACCAAACATAATTTGATCAACTGCTACAAATAGGTGTGCCACGATCCAAGAAAAACCAAGGCAACAAGGCAAGGACACGAGATCCAAATAAATAGGAGTGCCATGATCCAAGAAAAAGCCAAGGTATCAAGGAAATGGCACGAAACCTAAAGAATCAGTATCAACACCACACCCTCCCATACTGCAGAATGGGTAGAGTGACACCACAGATTTGTATGAGTTGTCAAAATCAACTACTTGAACACTGACAAACTAACACTGGGCTCCACCAGAATAGCTCCCCCATAAGAGAGACTATCAACATGCCAAAAAAGTGTCAAAAATATAGATAAAAAATATCTCAACAAACAAGAGAGATATAAATGTATACACCCATAGATACAATAATGTAATACCAAACATTTTAGGACGTCCGGCTCAACCAAAAATGCAAACACAAGTGATCACAACATCCTCCCAAATTTGGCACTTTATAATTGAGTGCATGTAAATATTACAATGAGTATCAGTACCATTTACATTGGAAATATGTGTATAAAAATTTCACCAATGCGTAGATCTCAAAAAAATACACAATTTCAAAAAAAATATCACCTTAATCCGAGCTACGGATCAAAAGTTATGAGCTCTACAAGGTTTTACTATTAAAATAATATTTTAATGTTGATCTTTTAAAAGGTACACGTGACACCCAAATGTCCAAAGGGTAAAAGAGTGCATCTGCATGATACATGCTTGTGACCAAAGGATAAAAGCTGCGCCCAAAACCTAAAATGTCGAGAGGGTAAATCATTGCGTCCAGAGGGTACACACTTATATCCAATGGATAAAAGAATGCACCCAGAGGGTACAGATCTTCATTCAGTGGATAAAAGACTGCATCCAAAACCAAAATACCCAGATGGTAAAAGAATGTATTTGGAAGATACACTCTTATATCCAATGGATAAAAGAATGCACCCATAAGGTACAGATCTACGTCCAGTGGATAAAAGACTGCATCCAAAACCGAAATACCCAGAGGATGAAAGAATTCATCCGGAAGGTACACACTTATATCCAATGTATAGAAGAATGCACCCATAGGGTACAAATCTACATCTAGTGGATAAAATACTACATCCAAAACCAAAATACCCAGAGGGTAAAAGAATGCGTCCGGAAGGTACACGCTTATATCCAATGGATAAAAGAATGCACCCAAATTTGACTGTCTCAAAACATGGTCAAGTTTACAGTCGATTCTAAGGTTTTGGCACCTTCCAAATCTAATTCTCGCACTCTGTTTTTCATAAAAATGCATGCTGCAAAAAATTGCTAACAAATTCCATATACATGAAAAAAATAAACCCTTGCTTGCAAAGAAAAACTTACTGGATGTCTATATCATCTATCACTCTGATACCATGAAAGGAACGATAAGAAGATTGTTCCAAGCTACGATCTCAGATGATAATAGCACACCACATTATATTTGCAAGACAAAAGAGCTAAAATACCATATATGGAAATCCATCATAATCCATAATACTCAATACATTACAATAGAATGACTTGAACTATTCAATAAGAAATATGTACATATAGGAGGAGGGAAGTGCAACTACTACCTAAGTCAGTGGTGAAGAAATCCCACTAGATGATATTGGTAGTTAAGTTAACTCCAAAAGACTAGTAAGCTAACTTCACATAACTGAGAAGCTAACTCAACACAACTAGTACACCTAAGCAAGCTAACCCAACAAGTGTAGGGCTAACACAAGTGTAATAATTATCCTAATAAATAAATAAATAAAAGGATAAATAATAACCTACACTAACACTTTTATCTAAAACACCTGACCATTCATAACCTCTACCTTAATGGGCCCGAAAAAGGTTTCTCTTGTTGGTTCCAGAAATAGATTCTCTTTTCTAAAAGATATCGACTCTTTAAACAATCGTGTGCCTCATGAAATTTCCGGGTAAGAAATTCCCAAAATTCTGGTTCCTATTGCAGTAGACCATACATAACATCTAGGGCAGGAAAGTGGGGTGACCTACCACCCGTCACTGATGTCTCACCTCATTTTTCCACTTTAAACAAGAAATGATTTAGGACATTAATCCTTTTGAAATACTTTACAAAAATGTCTACGTGCACCAAACCTTCCTATTTATAGTGAGCATCAAAAAGCAAGGGACATGACACACTCAAGGTTTTGTCCATTTCCGCTTCCATGCCAACCTTATAAGATGGCTTGATCAAGTGACGACCCATGTCTAAATCCCAATCCTTTTCCTAATGTATGATAAGAAGATGACAAATGAACTTCAAAGCTACTTCCGCATTAACCCTTGAATATTCCTCCAGAGAAAGAAAATCATCTCCAAGAACTCCCTCAATTACAACAAGGTCTTGCTCTGATTCAATCCAAAAATATATTTCAAATAGTGATATGAAATTCTGTTATAAAATCCCATTTCAGTCATAACCACGAGAAATTCCATGAAAGGAAACATTGGTCTTTCCATGATAGAATAAATGAAATCTCATGAAAGAAACTTGAAAGGTGTGAAAATAAGGGGGAGTGATAAGATAAATATATGGAGTGAATATTCCATCGCATGCTTGAAATTAATACAAGATTTCTTGTAACTTTAATATAAATATTTATCGGAATAGGTGATGAGTCCGAAAATTAGCATATTTATTTAAAATATAATAAATTTTCTTCTATTTACTAGTTATCTTAATAGATAAGATTTAAGGTCCAATCTAGAGTTAATGAGAGCATACAAAGGGAATTTTAATCACACAAGATTAATTTTCCCTAACAAGGTCTACTTTTTAATGACAACATTAGCAATAATATGGGAGTCACTTTGAAAATAATTAATTCAATACTATTTGATTCATTAGCTATTCCATCTCTTAAACTTACTGATTTATACATTTAATATTTTACTAAATTTCTAGTCATTAGTCACCCATCTCTTTTTAGTGGCTACCGCGCCATACAAGCTTTGCAGATACTTATTCTACTATGATCTACTTGTGCTAGGGGAAAGGAGCCAATGAACGTGCATGGGTTAAGGACCGTGAGTGGGCAAGTGAAATAAAGTATCATTAGTTGTTTGAATTCAAATTAAAACTATCCAATAAAGTAAGTCACATAAAGCCTCATCAATAAGTTATTCAATGAAATGGTGACAAATAGACAACCCATAAAAGGTGATTTTATTTTCAAGTAATGGGTTGCCTTAAATTCCTTTGTATTCAAAAGTACTTATTTTAAATCCCTTAAAAATATGTTCTCCACATAATTTAAATGTGTAAAATAAAATCTGCATATTAAACAAATCATGATCTACTAGAGGTTATTTTTAAAAATTATTTTGTATTATTGTTAAGTGGCTCTAAAGCAACCTCTTACATTAGGATTCGCGATAATCGGCTCATTTCCTCTACTATGATCTATCCTCACCTAACTATGTGTTTATCTTTACTACCATCCTTAACTAATGGTGCTTACCTTTCATCAAAGAATAGCTGGTATCATAAAACAAGCATTTCTCTTCATGGCCTCTGATCCTTTATTACTGAGAAAGGTTCATGTACATCTTCACCCTTGATGTTTAGTAAATTGGCACAGACTATTTTGTTTAACGGGTAATTTCTTAAAATATGTAGGGACAAGATGAACAAGATACATCTTCAAGCTTAAAATATGAACTTCTATTATTATTCTCTAACACTTAAAATTTTCAATAATGTAGATAGTGAAATTTTCATTGATGTGGCTTTGTGGTCGCTAAATTTGTTCATTGATACCTTATTGGTCACTAATAATTTTACTTTCTTTGATGTTCCAAGACAAGAGAAGACAACTAATATTCAAAGACAAGAAAGATATTTACCACTTTCCTGAATACACGTAATTAAAAATATTTACCACTTTTCTGAATACATGTAATTAATAAAAGAATATTTGAAGTCTAGTACATGTTATTCCTAGCCTAACACGCTATCTTAATGTTGTTAGCTGTTAGGATATTTGTTGTCTTTTATATGGGACAAGTAGTAATGACTCCATTGAAAACTAACTATGCTCCATTATTGTATTTAAATTTTACAAGACTAGCGACCACCAGGAGGATGCTTACTACATTTATTTGATGTTTCAAGACAAGAGAAGACAACAAATACGTCAAGAAAAGAATTGTTTTTATGATTTTTTTAATATATGTGATTCAAACATAGATTCAGAGAATACAATACACATAGTCAAACATGTAATCTTTAGCCTAGCACCCATTAGGTAGATTAGCCATCCTAAGGATCCTAGTAGACGTAGGAGTTTTCCATTATTTTTTTGTTATTCGATCACAAATTTTAAAATAAGAAACTATTAAGGCTTGATACCGAGAAACAATTACTTTTGATTACTAATTGAACCTAGGGTGCGAGACATTTCCTTTATACTAGTTGATTTAGATTACGTGATATACTTGATAAATATTATGAGAACAATAAAAGGCACCTAATTACAACACCCAAACACATCACAACAAGTAATATTTTTATTATTAAATATTTAATTGTCAACCCTTATCACCCATGTTGGATTCCGTGTTTTCACAATGAAGTAGTGGAAATAAAATATGTTTTTACGGTGATGGGAATAAATAGATGCTAAGAATTGCTAGTATTCACTTCTAGGAAAAAATTCACTTCGTTAACAAACCAAATTTAATAGCTACTAATTGTATAAATTTCTAAGTGCAACGTATAACAAGCTTTTTTATTAATGCTTTCTTGTTTTTTATAACTAAAGGAGAGGTTGAATTATTCTGCAATGTTATGCTATAAATATTTATTCCTATTGACTTTTACTCTATGAAAATAATGACATGAAGATACGACATCTCGTTGTTATTACACTTTTGAGAAACAATCTTTGTCCTTTCCAATTACTTAAAAATATAAATTTGATTAATTCCTTATTTTAGGTAATATGTATTCCATTGGTGTAGTCCATTCATGCAAATTCCTTTAATTGAAGGAGCATAGGAATGGAAAAAGAGAGACAATGACTGGTTTGTATAAATCCATTACCCGAAAAATTACCATGGTGATCTGTGTTTTTATTTTTGGTTGACAAGGACGGTGTCATTGAAGTCGAGTATGGTAGTAAATTCAAAATTTATTAATGAGAAAAATTTGCATATTTAGGTTAAATACATTGATGTTGTACTCAATAAGTGCTTTATTTTTGACATGGAGTTGGAAGTTTCATTATTCAAGAAACTGGAAATGAAGGATTCTAGAGAAAATAAGGCGTTCTCTTGTCTTAAATATGGTTGGAATCGGGAATTTCATACAGTTAGACAAAACATGATGTGGAAATTCCCTTGAATTTCATAATAACAAGAATTTGGTATGTAATTTTTTTATAGAAATGAGGAAACCTATTTTATTTGTCATTATTTGAATAGAAAAAAATCTTTTACACCAAAACATGTAAAGCTATTTACAAATCCGAGGAGATCGTATTTTTCTAAAATGGAGATAGATCCATCTAAGTCAAAGTTACAAGGGCTTAAAAAGAATAACAAATCAGCTGCATTATTGAAGAAAGTGGCGAGTGTATTTGATCAAATAGAAACATCAAATGCTTAACAATTAAAAGTGTTTTTGTTCAATGTTGATGCTTTTCCAATTGGATTTTCTATGTGCCATTTGGCACCTTGAGAATATCAATTATGTCCGTGTGCATGTTGAGAATGTTGACCTTATTGTCTATTCAATGTTGATTAATGTTATTCCTACAATGAGTGATCCACTTATTCTTCCATTTTTACTTTCTATAAAGTAACTTGTGTAACTTGAGGATCAAGATGACCTAAAAATGGATGAAGTGTAGTTCTACATTCTTGACGGTCGACATACCATTTATGCCCAAAATGGTTTTTTGGTTGAAAGCAAATATAAGTCATTACATACTAATATGCAGTTTAGAAAGGCTCACATTATGAATTAACATGCTCCTTGTGGAGTCATTGTTTAAATTTTCTAGCAGAAAAATGATGTAAACAAAAATTGGATAGATAATAATTTTAATTATATACTCTACAAGGCTCAAATGATTTAGATATCCCTAGGATGTCCTTGGAGGCCTGGAGCGGGCAACTCAAAGTTAGAAAATTCAAAGGTAAAGAAACTTAATTTTAATGCATTTGTTCTTAAAATTTAATTTTTTAATCTGTGAGATAGTAAATATACTTATTTATTCTTTCAATGTAGTGCTTCAAGATGCAATATCTTTCTATGTTTAAAGTGGCTAAGATAGAGATCCTTAATGAAAAATGTCATTTTTATATTTACCTAAGGACATATGGACAAAATTGACAACCATTGAGTTTCAACGGTGGGCTAGATTGTTCTTATTTTAAGGATAACCAACCTAGCTTTAAACAAAATTCATTGACAAGGTTTACGGTGAATTACTTTAGGCCTGCAAGAGGAATGGTCGATGAGGATATATCAATTATACTAGATAAAGTGAAACTAAGGAAAGTATGTCTAACTCACTCTATTGAAGCTAGTGTCATAGCGGAGATGTTAGATACTTACTTCCAAAGAGTAAAATATGACAGAAGGATGAGAGAAAAATTTATCAAATATATGAAAACTAAATATCCAGTAATCATGTATGGCAAAATGCTTTGAAAAAAATGTTGTTGAAAAATATTGTGTGCATGATTCTCACTACTACCAGTTGTGTGTACTCTTGGAAAAAGAGAATAAAGGAAAAATAAAAGTTTATTCGGAGGAAGTGAAAAATCGGAAACAAGAAAATTGATGCCAAACTGGAATAGCTTCTCCCAAAGTGGTAGCTTAAACAATTAAAGACTACTAAGTGATTGCAATGAAAAAAATATTCAGAAAGGATGCAAGACATGAAGACTTTTCCTGTCAATGTGAATATCCCTTTTAGCTCCAGTCAAAAATATATTATATTTTGTCAACTAATCCATTCAATCTAGAATGTGTGATCACAGATTTCTTGAATTTGTCTAGTGTACTAACTTCTGATTTAGTAATGGACCCGCTTATAATTTTTGGATCTAATCAATTTAATTGTCTAATTATTTTTATCTTACCTATTGCTTTCGTCAAAAATGTTAAGAGAGACAATTAAAAAAAAAAACATGTAAAAAATCAAAGACTATGGGGAATCGGGTTGTGGAAGGTCATAAAGATTTTATGATAGCGAAAGTGGAAAATTTAAGAGCTTGTGTCTTATGTACACAATAAATAATGTGCACAATTGTGATGTTCAAGATGGGCTATAACTAAGATTGCCATGGATTGTATGGATCAAATTTCACACCAAATTGTGACTGCAAGTGAAATCGTCCTATGAGGAAAGCCACATATTTTTCTTTACAAGATATCTTATAGTTTTTTATCTCATATTTTCACTCGACTCGCTTCCGATAATTCTTAGGTTATAGTGCCATACAAAAGTAGTTTTTCAGTGCATGATTTGGTTGACTCGGGTCTATTTGTAGTTTTTATTGTTGAATCATATGATCAAGAAATGTTTTTATAACATTACTATTGTCGTTTGAAAAATATGTGTTGATTAAGATCACTTTAAAAAATTATATTAGTTTAATGCATTTGAACTGATACATACAATATATATGTAGGCAACCAAACAATAGAGGAAGACACCATCTCTTCCTTTCCACATACAAACACAGGAGATGATGTCGGTATTAGTATGTCGTAAAAAATTAAACTTGTTTTCCAAGATGTTGCTATCCATCCATCGATGAATATATAAAAGGTGAGTGGGAAATACTTGTTCTATAAATTTGATGCCAATTGTGGAGGTTGTTGGCATGTCACGCATAAACTTGCAGACAAAAAATTATATGTTAGTCATATACAATTATAAAGAAAACCATTTATAAGGCCCTCTTAATTGAACGAACCTATAGTGAAGTATTTTATTTCTAATATGTATTACCCTAGCATGGCCGCTAACATACATATTTTTTTTAGATTTATTTTGAATTGATTAAATTTTTTGTTTATTGGTTGATATTAAATTGTGGCCAATTAAAAAAAAATTACTTCATTTAGTTGGCTATTAGTGGTCAATAAGCCCATCATAGACTTTCAACCCAAATATAGACCTAGTATTGCTTGCTTACACATAATGGTTGCTAATATATAACTACATCTATGTAATATTTTATAAAAGTGATTTGCTTCATGTATTTTTTTACATCGACTAAAAAATTTATTTTGAATTGATTAATTTTTTTAAAAATAGAACGAACATCACAAGAACCTCCGGAGGGGAGCGGAAGGCAATACAAGATGGATTCTCAATCAGTAAGTTTTAACATACTAAATTTTTGATTATTTGAATTGATTAATATAAAATTACGTACAATTGATAAAATATTACTTCATATAGCTTAACCAAAAGTCTTATTTAATTATTTTAGATTTGGTGGGTTTACTCTATGAGAAAACCAATCCTAGAAAGGGATGACAATCAATTTTGGTAAGGAGACTCTCAACTTGCAAGGTGGGCTTAAGGAATTTTTAAAGATACTAGAAGAAAAATGTGAAGTGGGGTTTTGGTCTAGCTATCTCTCTTGCCCCAAAGTTAAAAAGTTTGTTAATGCTTTGAAAAAGAAAATTAGCATTTGAATTCAAACCATTTACTATTTTGGGTAAACAACATTATCAATTCTTGTGTATAAGACAAAATTTCATAACAAGATCTCCAAAAGATTTGGGGTAGAGATGGTATTGTTTTTGACCTTAGAAACACCTTATGTATGACAATGGGCCCAAAGGGAAACCCTCTAGAAAATTTTATGGTGGGGAAGAAATCCAATGAATAAAATTGTTTCAAAGATAAGTGGTTGATGACTAATTTATACGAAACCTAGCATAGATATTGTGTCGGGGTTTGAGTGTTGCAGAGGGTATCCAAAAATTCCAACAAATAGAAAATATATAACTATTGATTATTTCAAACTATTTTTTACGATGATATTCATTTGTATAGTCATATGGTCACTCTTTATTTTATATGTTTAGATTACAAACTTAAAAGTAGGTTGTATTTATATATTCACTATGATAGAGATGATATCATAGTTTTATAAGTCATTTTATAAGTTGTTTTTGAGTTGTGAATAAATACTTTGATGCCTTGTTTCTAATCACTTTTGGAAGATTATGTTAATTATGATTTTTTATATATATCCTATTTGGAAGCCTTGGAAATTACTAGTTTTGGGAGTTAAAGGTTTGTTGTTTGGAATTTCTTGTGTTGGCAACTAAGTACCTTGTAATATGGTTCTAGATTTTAGATCCGGGAATACTTAATACTTTGAATGAGATTTTAGTGGTGACTTGATAAGTAGTGCATCAAAAAAATTTGATACTACATTATGGTATTCATTTATGGATTCATCCATGATGAAATACATGTGGCTGCAAGAAACCCACTTCAGGTTCATTTTGTGGATGCAAGAATGTAAGTTCAAAACAAAAACAAGGCAGTAGATAGTAGACATTTATGGAAATTTGTATGGTGAAAACAATATACTTTTGATCGATGACGTGAGATTCTTGTCGAACAAGATCAAATAAGAAATTACTCTTAAAACCCCAACATACTGGATATTTGATGGAAACGATAAGATTGATTCAAAAATCTATACTAGATTATGTACATGGTTGAAACATGTTGGAGAGCACAAAAACATCTTTAGATCATTGAAAAATTCAAATGCACTATTCGCGTTTGAGTTATATACTTTTATTCCAAATACAATAATGTATTATGTATTTTTATGGAATAAAGTAACTACCTTAAGGTTCTTAAACATTCCTAGTGTGTGCAATAATATTTTTGGATTATTTTTTGGGCAAGAATTTTTTTTTCTAACTTGGGTAAAGAGTGAATCGTGGAACATGGACCAAAAAAAGCACGAGTTCTTCCCGGATCTACATAGTTTAAATATTTGTTTTGAACATCAATGTTGGCTTCTCTAAAATTAAAAATTAAATTTTCCTAAATATGCATGGTTTAATCTTAAAGACATTTTGAAATTTATAAGAACCTTATTCGCAAGAAATAAATAATCCTCGCGGTTGCTAGACCCTATAAAATAGAAACATGTTATGCTTATGTATTTTTAGATCCATGGAGGCTTCCTAAAATCATAAAATTATTGTTTACCAAATCTTCATATAAAAATTTTAATGATAATTTAAAAATTATAAAACCTTGTTCGAAAGAAAAAATAATGGCTAACAACCGCTAGCACATATAAAACTGAAACATTTCATGTTTATTGTTTTGCACATCATTATTTTAAATATTTTTTGTTTATTGTTGTGTGGAATATTGCATTTTTATCATACAGGAAGATTACGTTGTGACCAAAAAAACCGTTTATTGATCATCAAGGAATGAAAATAGATTTCTCAAAAATCTTAGCAAGGTTTGGAATGACATTTTAAAACTGTTAAAAAATGTATTCCCAAGCAAAAAATCAAGCATAGCGGATGTTAGCAAGTATAAAATAAAAATAGTGATGGCATTTTATAGAGTGTGATGGGGAGCTTAAAGATCGGGATAACGAAGACTTGGATTTTCATCAACCACGACCGAACATCATTGGGCCACATGAAAATTGTGTGAAGAAGATTGTGGAATATAATTTCAATGAGCATGGCGGAAGGTGGTTCACACCACTACCACATGCATCCGTAAAATGGCCAAAGAATGCCTAAACAAACATGATCTCTAGATACGTGAATGGCGCAAGTTCGGGAGACTCTTTGCCAAGAAAGGACCCTCAACAAACTTTATAGGCATCTACTTAGAAGAAATCCTTTTGGAGCACCCCCACCCACCGAGATCTAAGGCCGATGATTCAAAATCTTGTGGAGATGTGCTTTCCATCTTAGATGGATCCAAGGATTATGCGGTTATCATATTTTTCCATATCTACAAAGAAGAAGGGTGATCGGTGGACATCAAAATGGACATACATGGATCTTGCCCCGCTGGTCCCATAGACACTGAACAACGAATAAGGCCACCGAAGGCCTCATCCTAGGTGGAAGCAGCACTAGCGGTAGTGCTACTTATTCCATTGATGGGTGATCAACATACATCCCTCCTAGTCTTAGGGGTGTCATGGATCGCTCAAGTGACACCATGTGCCACAAAATGATGAAAATTTTGATCGGGTTACCTATTTGTTTGAGGAAATGATGGATGCTGATCTACACGATCTTTTCAAGCCATTTGGACACATCACGCGTGTATACATGGCCATGGATTGGAAGATGGGGGTTAGTAGGGGCTTTGGTTTTGTTAATTTCATCAACAGGGAGGATGCACAAAGAGCTATTAATAACCTCAATGGTTATAGTTATGATAATCTTACTCTAAAATTTTAATGGGCTTAGTAGTTGGTTTGGTTTTGTTAATTTTTTCAACAGGGAGGATGCATACACAAAGGCTATCAATAAGCTCAATGGTTATGGTCATTATAATCTTATTCTCGAGTTGAATGGGCTACTCTGTGGTATTTTCTAGATGATTTGTATGTTGCTTTTTTACCCCTTAAGATAATGGAAGATGTTAAACTTATTTACTATTTTATTTCTTCAATCAACTTTAATGTAAATGATGATATAAAGTATTTGAGTTTGTTTCTTTGTTCTTCTAAGATACATGTTCTCATGAGAGAGTGGATTGTGTTATCAAGTGATTTTCTATATTGTTCAAGTACTTGTTGAGTTTCCATATCTCGTGGGGATTAAAGAAAATTAAAAAAACAAATATTTAAGATTGAAAAAAAAAAATTAATTTAAAATTTGTTGGAATTGCATTCTCTCGACCTTGACAAGAAATTTACTCGAACATAGGTATTCCTATTTTTATTTGTACGGTTTTACTACAAAAACTTGCAATTCAAGTGTCTAAAAACAAGTGATAACTTTTCTCCTGACGCATGAGGATTTCATTTCTTTTCTAGTTTCTTGAGCTAGTGATGACAATGATTGCATTTGATAGAGTGTGATGTGGGGAGCTTGAATAGGAGGATAATGATACACACACATTTTGGATTATGATAAAGGAGAATGAGAGAAATGTTGCATATTGCACTCTTTACAGGAACGAGTTATACATTTTAAAACAAAATGTTAATGAAATTTTTAAAATGTTAAAAATGTTTATCCAAAGAAACAAATAAATTTAGGGGCTACTAGAAAGTATAAAACTTAAACAGTGATTTTTTCTGATAGAGTGATGGGGGGAGCTTAAAGAGAAGGATAATGAAGACCTTGATTTTTAGCACCCACCACCAAATATCATTGGGCCAAATGAAAAATGGTGTGAAAAATATCATGGAATACATGTTCGCCGAGCATGGCTAGAAGGTGGTTCACACCACTACCACGTGCATCCGTAAAGTGGCCAAAGCTCACGTTAATGAGGGAATTTTCTATAAGCGTGAGTGGTGAAAGTTCAACATTGTTGCCAATAAATAACCCTCAACAAACTTTACAATAATATCCTTAGAAGAAATCCTACTAGAGCACCCTCGCCCATCGGGATCCAAGGCTGATGATTCAAAATTTGGTGGAGATGTGTTGTCTATCCTTGTTAGCTCCAAGGATGGTGCAATGCTCATGGTTTTTCATATCTATGGTAACAAGGGAAATCAATGGACATGAAAATGTACTCGAAGGCTCTCACCTCCGCCAGTGCCATAGACACATTAACAATAAATAAGGCCATCGAGGGTTGTCATCACCAATCTGGCACTATGATAATTCTTCACCGAGAACTCCTCATGCTATGATTATTTACTAATGCATAGCTTTTAGTTTAGTGGATGTAATCTGGAAACACAACAAACATAACACAAAAATACCATAGACTATGATAAGAAGGAATGATGATAAATCTGAAATATAAGTGTAAATTATAATATCAACATGAAATTGTTACAATCTCACCCATGAGGTACTTCAAGTGTTACTAAATTCACTTGCCTTCCAACCATAACTATGGGAGAAACTTCACAATTACACCTCTTAATGGCTTCTTTAACACACCTTCAAAATGAAGGCTTCCTTTACACACTTACTCATATAATATTTCTCACTACTTCCTTCTATGCTAAACGAGGGGTGGCCTCTCTATTTATAGAACTTCCAGGATTATCCATCTTATCTCCGAGATAGGTTAAGAAATCTACTCTACGATGAATCATATTCCATACCTTAACTCTTATCTGTACATGTATGCTTATCTTTTAAGATAAAATAAACCTTATCTTTCACATGGATTCCACATTTTTAGACTTTTTACAAATAAAATACACAAAATATTTATGACCTCACTCCTTGTCCTTATTACCAATATAATATTTCTAATTCCTAATCATGTAGACCCTACTTCTCTACTTACCCTAACTTTGACATTTTAACATTACCGGACCACTTACGACAAATATTTAATTTTTACCACAACATTCCTATTGTACTTTTGACTATTACAGTACTATACATTATTGGTAAAGTGTCATACCGGTGGCACCATTATCTTCAATCGGATGTTACTACTAATTATACTTAACAACATCATATTCCTAATACATACATTAATGAAACAGAAATTACAGAGGAAAATTTTAGTGTCGACATCTTCCCCCTTCCTAGCTTCTACTCCATCCTTGGAGTAGACTATTCTGGTGCTTGGAAAATATTTAACTTGTCATGGTTGACCCATTTCGTAATGGGAGTGCCATCCAATTCCTCTAGTCGGTATGTACCATTTTCATGCACAACTGCTATTTTGTAGGGCCCCATCCATTTTGGAAGAAATTTTCTATCTTCTTTTTTTGTATCTGGAATCATATACTAGAACCAAGTCATTCACATGAAATAAAGACCAATAGATCTTTTGATCAAAGTATTCCTTCTGCTTCATTTTCTTCTTATAGCTTGTATCCTTCACTATTTCCCTCATTTCCTCTAGCAAATGAATATGTACCAACCTTTCTTTTACTGAATCACTTTCATCAATCCTTTCATTTTTCATAACTCTCACAATGGGAATATCAAACTCAATAGGAAGAACTGGATCAATGCCATAAGCCAACTGAAATGGGGAGTATCCTATTGCTGACTTTGATGTTGCCTTATATGCCCACAATGTTTCTCAATCCTTTTATCCCACTTATGTACCTGCAAGGCTGCATCTTTTGCTAGAATTTGACACAACACAAAATTTGTTCGTTCCACCTGTTCATTTGTGCTTGGCTTGTATGTTGTTTTCTTCATGTGCTTAATAGAAAACTTATTGACTAGGACATCTACCACCTCATTAATGAAGTGGCTTCCATGATCTGTTACAATTTCTAATGGACAACCAAATCGGTGACAATGTGTTCATATATGAACCTTGCCACTTCATCCATGGAAGTTGTTTTCAATGGCCTAGCTTCAACCCACTTGGTTAAATAATCTATGGCAACTACAATATACTTATTTTGGCATGGGGTAGTTGGAAGTGGACCTACAATGTCTATTTCCCACTTTTCAAAGGGACCAAGTGGAAGAATAGGGCATAATGGAGTTGATGAAGTCTTATGGTTACCATGTGTTTTACAAATATCACATGTCTTACAATAATTATAACAATCTCTAAAAAGAGTGGGCCAATGATAACTCGCATCTAAGATATTTCTTACTTTGTAAGTTGTCGAGAGAAGTGTCCTCCACATGTACCATTGTGGAATTCTTCTATCAACTCCTTCCCTTGATCACGTCCAACTACCCTCTTATATTGTCCATCAAGTCCTATTCGAAATAATACTCCATGCAGAATAGAATATGGATGACTGACTTGAGTAATCTTCCTCTTAGTCTTTGCATTGGCACCATCAGGAAACTTGAATTCATTCAGATAATTCCAAATATCTATGTATTCACTAGGGATGTATCAAGGGATAACAATGTTGCATTTAGGAAATCATCAACATCACAAGATGCACCTAACCCATCATAGGCTCGAGAGAGTGCATCTCCATTGACATGCTTCTTTCCTTGCCTATCTGTAATATCAAATTCAAATTCTTGTAGCAAAATTATCCATCTTATTATCCTT
Source organism: Taxus wallichiana var. yunnanensis (assembly GCA_018340775.1). Lineage (NCBI taxonomy): Eukaryota > Viridiplantae > Streptophyta > Pinopsida > Cupressales > Taxaceae > Taxus > Taxus wallichiana. The sequence continues at coordinate 767,089,435 of CM031238.1, read as the reverse complement.
CTTGATGGGTTAGGATTATTTACAATATATTTTAGAGCCTGATGATTTGTTACAACTATAAATTTCTTCCCTAACAAGTAATTTCTAAACTTCTTTACAGCAAAAATGATAGCTAGAGCCTCTTTTTCAGTTACAGTATAATTTACCTCAGCATTGCTCATTTTTCTGCTCCCAAAGTAAACTAGATGATCATTCCCATTTTCATCCTTTTGGCTTAGAGTACTTCCTAGTGCTACATCTGAGGCATCAGTATACACAATGAATGGCTTGCTCCAATTTGGATTCTTTAAAACATGTGAAGACACTAGGGCTTCCTTCAGTTGTTCAAAAGCTTCATGTGCCTTATTTCCTGGTTCATAAGTAACATCCTTCTTCAAGAACTAGGTTAGTGGTTGTGTAATCTTTGAGAAATTATTGATGAACCTTCTATAGTAACCCACATGGCCTAAAAATGATCTCAACTTACTTCTATTCATAGGAAATGGTAACTCTTTGATTTTTGAAACTTTATCAGGATCAGTACCAATACCATCTTTGGATACAACATGCCCTAAAAAAACACCTGTAGAACATCCACAGACACACTTTGTAGGGTTTAGTGAGGCTTGTGCTTCATCTAACCTTTGAAATGTTGTCTCCATCTGGTGTAGGTGGTCCATCTTGCTCCCATAGATGTAAAAATCATCTAGAAATACTCTAATGAAGTTCCCAATGTAGGGTTCAAACACCATATTCATCAAATGTTGGAACGTTTCCGGAGCATTACACAACCCAAAAGGCATAACTTTATAAGAAAACATTCCCCAAGGAGTGGTGAACATGGTCTTCAGCTAATTTTTCTCCACTATATGAACTTGTTTGTATCCACTATATCCATCAACAAAACTATAGCACTCTTGGCCAGCTACTTCGTCCAAGATCTGATCTGAGAATGGAAGAGGGTAATGATCCTTCTTTGTTGCCTTATTGAGCTTCCTATAATCAACACAAATGCGTAGCTTCCAATTCTTTTTTATTAAGATCAAAATGGGAGAAACCCATTCTGAATTCTCCATAGCAAATATGAATCCTACATCAAGCAACTTATTTATTTCTTCTTTTAGTCTTGGAAAAATTAGGATTCATTCTATATGGCATTTTCTTTATGGGCTTAGCACCATCTACCAACTCAATAAAATGTTCTACCCAAATTAATTGATGGAGTTCCTTGTAATCAAAAGTGAATAGGTGTATGTACCTTCAAAAGAGCTGGAGGTAGGATTCCTTCTCACTCTCCATCATAGCATCACCAATATTTATTTGTTGGAGATGATCATCAATTTCTTCTTCAAATAATTTTATGGGTTCATGAGTCAATGTGACTGGAAGGATATCCATGACTGAAACATCAACCTCACTTTCTTCATCTTCTGGTGTCCACTTCACTAGTACTACAATAATTAGAGGATGTCCAATCATCAGTTTCATCACTTGAATCCACAGGTCTGTCTTATGATGCCGAGGGATCATGTTTATCTTCACCCTCTCTCTACCACGTCCAAGTGTCATGAAACCTTCATTCCAATAGTTTCTTGCATGAACTCTCCTTAGCCATGGTCTTCCCAACAGCATTGGGTATGCAACAAGTACCATTTTTCATCACCTGAAAGTCTACCACACATACAACACCCATAACAGATATTGCCACATTTGAAACAACACCTTTTGGTTTAGTTTTTCCCTTATTTAATGACCTTAACATAAGTGTTGAGGGGCAATCAATTTTTAAACCCAACATATTCATTACAGACTCGGTCATTACATTAACGGCAACATCTCCATCAACTAAGACATCATTAATTGAAATACCATTACATAATACCTTAGCTTGTGGAGCATAGGGATCCACCTCTGCCTCCAAAATAGGGACCTCAACCTCCTTCCTTCGTCGAGCATTGAGTCCACTTCGTAGCTCCCACCTCTTCTCAGAAGACATAGCCAAGAGTTGACCATATGTAATATTTGTAGGCATTTTGGATAGATCTTCTAAGATGGAGTATGGTCCTTGTCCCTGTGAAATTAAAAAATGCACACCCAAATTTCTTCTCCTATGTTTCTTACTAGTTTCTCCTTTCATCTTCTTAGGATCATTTCCATCTTGGTTATCTTTTTCTTTCTTTCTTTTTGTTATAAACACATCTACTTCATTATTTATGCTCTTATCTACTACATCAAAAGAATTCACAGGTGTTTTTCCTTTATCATTATCTCTTGTACCAGATGTAGAAGCTCTATCTGGACAATTATACTTATAATGACCCTTTTTATGACAACCATAACATACAACTTCAGAAATATTTCTTTTTGGACCTCTATCTCCTCCTTGAGAACTAAATTATTTTCCTTGAAGAAGATTAATAGTTAACTGGCCCATCTTCCTAAGTAGATCTTCATACTCAGTAGATGTACTAGGAGAAAGATTTGTGCTCACCGAGAGTGGTTGTGGATTCCGACCAAAGGTCTGGTGTAGGCTCTACTTTAGCAACAATTTCTTTGGGCTCTTCTTCCATGCTTTCTTCTTGCCTTCTTGCAATCTCCTTTGCTTGTTCAATGGTAGCTGGGTGGTCATACTTCACTCATTGTATGATCTCGGCTTCATCCCAAGAATGAAGTGCTTACAGAGGAGATTATCCACACCATTCACCAATCCATCGCTAATCCTTCCTTCCAAATCTGGGCATCGAGCTTCCTCCTTAGCTCAAGAACACGAGCAAGATAATCCCTTATCTTCTCCTTCTCTCCTTGGGACAGCTTTGTGATATTGATCATGAGATCTCGCATATTTCATTGTTCACCAAATTCTTTAAGAAAACTTTTAGTTAATAAATCCCATGAGTTTTTCACATTATCACCTAGTGTTTCAAACCACCTAAGGGTTGAACCATCAGAAAATGTAGGAAAAATTTAGTCCATTGTTCCCTTCTTATAAGGCCATTATAAATACAAGATCATTTAAATTCTTGAATGAAATAGGAAGCATCTTCATTAGATTGGGCTGAAAAAAGGAATCTTCCCCATTATCAAAAGTAACCAAAGTGAAATACTAACCCACAAGTACAATCAACATAATTAATGTGCACAAATAATTGGAATCACTATAATAGAAAATAGAAATGACCACGATAAACTATGGTAAAACTTAACTCATCTGTGGTCAAAATTGACTTTACTATGGTAAACACTATTTAAAGTAAAAAGTGAAGTTATTTGCGGTAAATACTATTCACAATAAAAAGTGATTTTACTGTGGTAAATACTATTCACAAAGACAAAATGTGACTTTGCCATGGTAACTACTATGCACAGTAAAAACAAGGTTACCCTCCAAATGTTTTCTGACTAAGTGGGAATATCTCTCCAAAAAATCTACCAATGAGGAATGGTCCTGCAACGGAACCAAAATGTCATCACCAATCTGGCACTATGATAATTCTTCACTAGGAACTCCTCGTGCTATGATTATTTACTAATGCACAACTTTTAGTTTGGTGGATGTAATCTAGAAACAAAACAACAAACATAACACAAGAATACCATAGACTATGATAAGAAGGAATGATGATAAATCTGAAATATAAGTGTAAATTATAATATCAACATGAAATTGTTACAATCTCACCCATGAGGTACTTCAAGTGTTACTGACTTCACTTGCCTTTCAACCATAACTATTAGAAAAACTTCACAATTACACCTCTTAATGGCTTCTTTAACACACCTTCAAAATGATGGCTTCCTTTACACACTTACTCATATAATATTTCTCACTACTTCCTTCTATGCTAAATGAGGGGGTGGCCTCTCTATTTATAGAACTTCTAGGCTTATCCATCTTATCTCTAAGATAGGATAAGAAATCTACTCTAACGAATCATATTCCATACCTTAACTCTTATCTGTACATGTAAGCTTATCTTTTAAGATAAGATAAACCTTATCATTTCACATGGGTTCCACATTTTTAGAATTTTTACAAATAAAATACACAAAATATTTATGACCTCACTCCTTGTCCTTATTACCAATATATTTCTAATTCCTAATCATGTATACCCTACTTCTCTATTTACCCTAACTTTGACATTTATACCCTACTTCTCTAATTACTAGACCACTTACGAAAAATATTTACTTTTTACCACAACATTCCTATTATACTTTTGACTATTATTGTACTATACATTATTGGCATCGTATCGGCAGCACCGTTATCTTATATCGAATTCTACTACTAATTATACTTAACAACATCCTATTCCTAATACATACATTAATGAAATAGAAATTATGGAGGAAAATTTTAGTGTCAGCGGGGCCTCATTGCAGGTGGAAGAATTTTGGCAGAACTACCACTTATTCCCACCGCTCGGTAATCAACCTACATCTCTTCGAGCCTTAAGGGTTTCATGGACCAATCCAAAGTAACACCATGAGCCACAAAAATAATGAAAATTATGATTGGGTTACCAATCTATTCGAGGAAAATATGGATTCTAATATGCACGAGATTTTCAAGCCATTTGGACACATCATTCATGTTTACATGGCCATAAATTAGAAGACGGGGATTAGCAGGGGTTTTGGGTTTGTTAATTTCAAAAATAGGAAGGACACATAAAGAGCTATCAATAAGATCAATGGTTATGGTTATTATAATCTTATTCTCGTAGTCGAATCGACCACTCATGTGGTATTTTTATAGATGATTTTTATTCTACATTTTTACCCCTTAAGACCATGCAAGATGTTGAACTTCTATACTATTTGATGTCATCCTTTGAATTTAATGTAAATTATGATAAAAAAATTGAGTTGGATTTTTTTCTTCAAAGAAACATGTTCTCATAAGAGAGTTGCTTGTGTTATCAAGTGTTATTCTATGTTGTTTGGTACTTGAAGATTTGGTAGATCTATGGGGATTAAAGAAAATTTGAAAACATTTGTTTTTCATTGAAAAAAAAACCTTAAGCTTAAATATCTTTGGAGATGTGTTATCCGACCTTAACAAGAATTGTATGCGAGCATAAGTATTCTTATTTTTATTTATAGGGTTTTACTATGATAACTATCAATTTGAGTGTCTACAAACAAACAATAACTTTTCTCCGATCCGTGAGGATTTCACGCTTTTCTCTTTTCTTGAGCTAGGGATGACGGATGATTGCATCTGATAGAGTGAGATGTGGGGATATTGAATAGGAGGGTCATGATAACATCACATGCCCTACAAACATGTTTGATTATGATTAGGGAGAAAGAGATAAAGGTTACATATTGCACTCTTTATAGGAAATGGGTTATACATTTTAAAACATAATGTTAATGACATTTCAAAACTATTAAAAACATTATTCCAAAGTAAAAAATATATCCTAAAGAACCGCTATCCAAAGATAAAATAAAAATAGTGATGGTTTCGGTAGAGTGTGAGGGGGATGTTAAAGATTAGGATAACGAAGACACGGATATTCATCATCCACCGCCGAATATCATTGGGCCATAAAAATGACTTGAAGAAGATCATGGAATACAAGTTTAATGAGCACGGTTAACGTGGTTCACAAGACTACTACTATTAGGAAATTAGTGTTCATAGTGTGAACATATGGTTTGAATATTAGTATTATTTAATATTTAAATAATATGTGAGTGTGCACAATTAGTTGTCATGCACAACTCATAGAGATATGAGTGTGTGAGAGTATATTGTGATTAGGAGTAAGACTAGGTAATACAAGAGAGATATGGGGATAAAATGATAAGACTTGACTCCATGATTTTAGGAGAAAGAAATTGTATAAAATTCCCTCTCATATTCAATAGAAATTGCTCCATTCTACTTTCATTTTGTCTGTATTTTCTATACTTTTGATTTCATGAGTTAATCGATTTATTGTTGTTGAATTTATTTATGTAAATCTAGAGATTTAGCATCATCTGGCATCAAAGAAGGTTTCCTTCTGCAAGTGTAGAAGAAGAAGATGGTTGAAGGAATACCATAAGAAAAATTCTAGCGAACACATCACAAAGAAAAAGAATGCAGTTTACTCATATGACATCCGATTGATGTCTCATTGTTTTTTTGAAGGATAAGAACAAGATGCACAATATTTCACTTTACATCAGCTTCATATTCATCTTGTATCTATGCGTAAAATTCTATGTAAGTTGAGTGAATTTTTTTGTTGTTTTTAAAACAAATTTTTGATAGATTGAATGTATCTAAAAACCCATATTCATAATATTACAAAATTTATTGGGTTTGTTTAGTTAAAATCTGAAAATCCTCTGTTAAAATTTTACAAAAACGTAGTTTCTAGTTTAAGAGAAAAGTGGAAATAAAAATAGGGATCTGAACAAAAAAGTGGCACATAATACATTTTTGTAAGTTTTTAATTGGATGCATTTTCACTTGCACGTGATGTCCATATTAAGGGGGTGTATTACCAATTGAATATGACACTCAGAAATATTGTGTAATGAGTCTAAAAGATATATTTGCTAACTAAGTAGCATCACGATGGAGGACAGAGGAAACAGAGGAAGGAGGTTAATCAGTGACCTCTCACTAGCCGCAAGTGAAGGGGCCACACAATGAATTTGTGGCATTTATTTTTGTGTGTTTAATTTTGATTGTGTATTATAATAAAGAACAGATGGATAATTCCTGTTCATAGTAAGGAACATATTTTCCTATATTTTGTTCTCTTTTGTAAATTGTGGATGAGGAAACGTGTACACTGCTATGAAAGTGGTTGGTGGTCCACTAGAAAACCAATTTGAGATTTTTTGAATATCTTAGAAAATCACATACAAAGTGGTTAATGGTTCCACTAGAAAACATGTTGGAGTTGATGGTACTCTTTGAAAACCATCGTATTGTAGAACATGAATAAGTACTAGACATAACTCACCCATGTTCACACTAAAGGGGTGAATGTTAGGAAATTAGTGTTGATAGTGTGAACATATGGTTTAAATATTAGTATTATTTAATATTTAAATAATATGTGAGTGTGGAAAATTAGTTGTCAAGCACAACTCATAGAGATAGGAGTGTGTGAGAGTATCTTGGGATTGGGAGTAAGACTAGGGAATAAAGGAGAGATATGGGGATAAAATGATAAGAATTGAATCCATGATTTTAGGAGCAAGCAATTTTATAAAATTCCCTCTCATATTCAATAGAAATTTCTCCATTCTTCTTTCATTCGGTTGTATTTTTATACTTTTGATTTCATGAGTTAATCGATTTATTATTATTGAATTTATTTATGTAAATCTAAAGATTTAGCAACATTTACGAGCATCCAAAAAGTAACTAAAGCACACCTTAACAAACATTCTCACTAGCACCATGAGTGGCACAAGTTCGGCTATGCCGCTAACCAAGAACTCTCAGTGAACTTTACAAGCATGTGCTTAGAAAAATCCTGATGTGGTGCCCCCATCCATCGAGATCTAAGGCTAACAATTCAAAATATTGTCGAGATATGCTATTTTTTTGTTGGCTCCAAGGGTGGTGCAGTGCTCATTATTTTCCGTATCTATGATAAGAAGGGTGATCACTAGACATCAAAATGGACTTATAAGGATCTTGCCCCCGAAGGTGCCATAAACACCTTAACAATGGATAAGGCCACCGAGAGCCACACCGGGTATAATTAGCACTTTGGTGGTATGACCACTTCTTCCAAAAGATTGGGTGATCAACCTACATCCCTATGAGTCTAAGGGTGTCATGAAACACTTTGGTGAAACCATGTACCATAAAAATGATGAAAATTCTAATCGAATTACCAACTGCATTGGAGGAAATGATGGGTGCTTATTTGAATGATATTTTCAAGGCATTTGGAAACATCACACGTGTCTACGTTGCCATGGATCATAAGAGGGGGTTATCGGGGGTTTGGTTTTGTTAATTTCTTCAACAGTGGGAGGACACATACAAAGCTTTAAGGGTAAGTGTATGATGTTGGGGGGCCAAAACGTGGACAAAGACTTGAAAATGAATGAAACATGATCGTGTTTTACAATAACGCGATCACGTTATTTTTTTCTAGGCTCATGAATTCATGAACCTAAAACACGTATGCATTATAATGCACTCATGTTATAACAAATACACATTTCTATGAACACAAAACAAGTACGCATTTTTCTATATTTGAAGTTTGTAGAAGCGCTGGAAGGAGCCATATTTTAGTGAAATAAATCTTATACTTTAAATTTATTTTACTAAATATAAGAAACTAGGGTCACTTTGCACACTGATGGAAGTGGTTCCATAGTTCGACGGTGATAATCTAGAAGATATTTTTAAAAAATCTAATTTGGTTTGTACTTACTCATTTTCAGAATGTCGGTAATGACCTAAAACTTTCAAGCCATATATATTGTATTTGGTCTTTGTTTTGTGAAAACATATAGTCACTTTATAGGTTTTCTAACCTTTTGGAATGGATTTTGGCCCCACCACTACTTGAATTGGTAAAAAATTTAAATTTGGTTGATGATTCAATTTAGTGACCATGAATTAGCTCTATGATGCTTGTCTAGTTCTTACTAAAATGATATCCTTACTAAAATGATGGATAGGGTTTAGGGTTTAATGTTTAGGGTTTGGGTTTAGGTTTTATGCCTCAATATTTAGGGTTTGGGTTTTAGGGTTTATATTTTAGGGTTTAGGGCTCAAGGTTAAGGTTTATGGTTTAGGGTTTAGGACCAAGGGTTTGGGGATTAGGATTTAGTGTTGAGGGTTTATGTTTTTGGCTAACATTCAGAGTTTAAGGTTTAGGGTTTAGGGTTCATAGCTCATGATTCGGGGTTTAAGGTTTATGGTTTAGGGCTCGGGGTTTAAGGCTTAGTGTTTAGGTATTAAGGTTGAGGGTTTAGGGCTCGGGGTTTAGGGTTTAGGGCTAGGGTTTAGGGTTTAGTGTTTAGGATTTAGGATTTAGGATTTAGGATTTAGTGTTTATGGTTTCAAGATCGGGGTTCTGTGTGGTTTAGGTTTCATATTTTAGGGTTTATGGTTTAATGTTTAGAATTTAAGGTTTAGGGTTTAAGGTTTATGGTTTATGGTTTATGGTTTAGGGATTCTATGTTTAGGGTTCAGCGTTTAGGGTTTAGGTTTTAGGGATGACTATTTATGGTTTTGGTCTTAGGATTTAGGGTTTATGGCTCAAGGCTCATGGTTTAGGGTTTAGGGTTTAAGGCTAAGGTTTTATGGTTTAGGATTTAGTGTGTATGATTTAGGATTTAGGTTTTTCATCTTAGGGTTCGTGGTTTAGGGATTAGGGTTTAAGGTTCAAAGCGCATGGTTCAGGGTTTAGGGTTTAAGGCTCGGGGCTTCGTTTTTAAGTTTTAGGGCTCATGGTAAGTTGTTTAGGTGTTAGAGTTTAAGGTTCAAATTTTAGGGCTCAAGATTTATGGTTTAGTGTTTAGGGTTTAGGATTTAGGGTTTAGGGTTTCAAGATCAATGTTGAAGGTTTAGGTTTCATAGTTTAGGGTTTAGAGTTTAGTGTTTATAATTTAAGGTTTAGGGTTTAAGGTTTAGGGTTTAGGGTTTAGGGTTTAGGGTTGAAGGTTTAGGTTTTAGGGATCAATATTTAGGGTTTGGGTTTTAGGATTTAGGGTTTATGGATTAAGGTTTAGGGATTAGTGTCTTTGAGGGCTCATGGTAAAGAAATATCACTCACTTCAGCTATCTTATTTTTCACATACCATGGGAAATATTTCACTTATTGTAATGTTTTTATATTACCCATTCTTATTAGTAATTGATGAGAGTATTCAACTCAAAAGGGTTGATTGACTTCGTAGGTAAACATTCAAAGAGATTCATAATAATTTGATGTCTTTCATTTGATGATATTTTGAAGGAGGGAAATTTCAAATTTCTAAATGTCTAATCCTTCCACAGACCCCAAGTAGTCCTCAATCCTTGGATGTACAGGGAGACACCTTTACTTGGCTTCCATTTATAATGATAGAGATATTTGTAAATTTGTGTTATGACCTCTAAATTTATCTAAATTTTAATTTTCTTGGAAATTACATCACACCCTTCACTAGGATTGATAACTACCCCTATCGTTTTGAAGGTGATTTTGAAAAAATCTATGGGTTTATCATATAAGGAATTATCAATGAATGGAAGGTCACTAAGTCATAGGCCAGGTGACTCCCATTTAGAACTAAACAAGAATGATTTACTAGGTGATGTATAACCTCTTTGTGTTCTTAGCCATTCCCTGTTTCTATGCTTATTTTGAACACTTCAGGAAGTTCTATCAAATTTACTATCCATTCCAATAGAACAAGAACTTTCTCTTTCTCCAGAGGAGAGGATACTGTAGGAAATTCAATTATGATCCTACACCTCCGCATTGGTATATTATTTATGTTTATTTTGTTTCCTTTAAGATTAATTTTTGTGTTGTGATGGTTATTTTTTCCATCTTCCAATGGGTCATCCTATCTTGCATAATACCATACATGGAAATATGAGAAATGTGAAATTTGTTTCAGAGTGTGAATAAATTTACATTCAAGAGTGCAAGTATATGTGGGGAGAAACAATTTTGGAAGAGATGTGTAATATGCATTGCAAGGCACAAGGTAGATGTCATATCCATTTAGTTACTTATCCCACCTCTCATAAAGAGGTATTTCTGTAACTGAGACTCAATGATGGTTCTAGGCATGAGACTAGGAAATATTGATGAAATTTTGTTCGAGGTTTAGGGTTTATGGTTTAGGTTTTAGTGTTTATGATTAGGGTTTAAGGTTTATGGTTTGGGGTTTAGGGTTAAGAATTTAGTGTTTAAGGATTAGGGTTTATGGTTTATGGTTTAGGGTTTAGGATTTAATGTTTAGGGCTTAAGATTTAGGGTTTATGGTTTAAGGCTTAGGGTTTATGGTTTACGAGTTGAGGGTTTAGGTTATATGGTCTAGGGTTTAGGGTTTATATATTAGGGCTCGGGCATAAGAGTGTAGGGTTCAAGGCTTATGGTTTAGGGTTTAGGGTTTAGGGGTCAAGGTTTAGGGTTTAGGGTTTAGCATTTAGGGTGATGGTTCATTGTTTATGGTTTAGGGCTTAGGGCTCGGGGTTTAAGGCTTAAGGCTCATGGTTTAGGGCTCACGGGTAAGGGTCAAATGTTTAAGGTTTAGGGTTTAGGGCTTAGGGTTTAGGTTTTAGATTTTAGGGTCTAAGGATCATGGTTAAAGGTTAGGGTTTGAGTTTTATGTATCAAGGTTTAAATTTTAGGGTTTAGGTTTATGGACGAAGTTTTAGGGTTTTGATTGTAGTAGTTAAACACTAAAATCTTTAGGTTGAATGTTTAAATCCTGAAAATTACCTATGTACTACCCAGATTATACTATAAAAATTATCTCCTAAAATTGTGACTCATGGAGCTTTGAGAATAATTCCATAAGGTGTAGAGTGACCCTAATTTCTTATAGTTACAAAAATAAATTTAAAGTATAAATAGAAGCATAAATGAAATAATAAAATATAAATAATAATAAATGAAGGTGAAGAGTGACCCTAATTTTTGTTAATGGAAGCATACCAAAGGCATATATAATGTTCATACTATAAAGAATGCATAAGTGTTGGAATGCATACAAGTTATAGTGCATATGCATTTTAAATTTTAACTTTTCTAAGCCATGCCTCAAGGCTTAGGATTTGGTTTCGATCCCCAAGCATGAGGCATGGACCTGCACAAACACAACAAACAACATGTTTTTGGAGGAAAATGTAAAAATGTCATTTCATCCATGATAAATCAACATAAAACAATTGATTCGTTTAAAAAAATTATACCATGACATAGAGCAAAGTTTATTCTTTCTAAAAATATAATTTTTCAAATTTTATGACTAATATAAGGTTTCCATATTTTTTTATTTCTAGCTATGCCTTTTTATAGATATTTTCTAAACTTTAAATATGTTTATCTTTGATCCTGTATCTTTTTTTGGTCTCATCCAAATTGAAGAAAAATTATACTAGCACAAACTAGGCCTAATTCTATACATATTCAAAAAAAAAAATCTAATTTTCAATATTTTTCAAGGTCGTTAGGGGGGCATGGTCGAGCTTTGTTATTTTCCAAAACGTAAATGTTTTTTACTAAAAAAACATAAATTAAAAAATTACTAAAAAAATCTAAAAAAAAATTCTAGCACAAACTAGATGCTCCTAGCTATCTTTCCACCAAAGGGTTTTCAAAAATACTAAATGGTGCTCAAATAATTGTGGGGTCACGAAAGTCACTCTATTATGTTTTTTAGAAAAAATGGAGAACTTGTTGATATTTTAGTTATTTGACCCACTAAAACTTATCTATTTTCGATAAAATTTAGTAGTTAGAAACTAGACTTAAAATGCTACAATTCATGTTTATACAACATCTTCCAATGTTTTCTTTGTAACTATTTAAAAAAATCATACAAGTTGATGTTTTTTATTTTTCAGAAAAATGAGTCCACTTGACACCTTTTTGACCCCCAACTTGGTGCACTTACCCATAAATAAGCTCAATGGTTATGTTTATGATAATCTTATTTTCAGAGTCAAATGCGCCACTCCTATGGTATTTTTCTAGATGATTTTATTCTACTTTTTTACCCCTTAAGACAATGCAAGATGTTGAAGTTTTGTACTGTTTGATGTATTCCACTTAATTTAATGTAAATGATTATACAATGGATTTGAGTTAGTTTCTTTGTTATTCTAATAAACATGTTCTCATAAGAGAGTGTCTTGCTAACATGCGCAGAAATATTGGTTTCCCTGTGATTTCATACGTCTTCGCTCTCTAAAAAAAGATTTTCCTCTTGTGATTATGTTCAACAAGTAAAAAATTTTAGGAACACAATTGTTTAATTTTATTTGTAATAGTAATTTAATACTAAAATTCACTTAAATCTAAATAAAATATGAAGATTCGATGGGACCGTAACCCAAAATTGTTCAAGATTTATGGTAGAGAATACAGAGCCCTCAGACCCCTCAAACCCTAAAAAGTATTAACTCAAATCCATTGACAATAATTTTACTTTGAGCATAAGTATTCTTATTTTTATTTATAGGGTTTTACTTTGAAAACTAGTTATTTGAGTGATTAAGGAGAATGAGACAAGTGTTACATACTACACTCTTTACAGGAAATGAGTTATACATTTTTAAACATAATGTTAATGAAATTTTAAAATTCTTAAAAATATTATTTCAAGGAAACAAATAGAGCCTAGTTTGGTAGCTAGTATAAAATAGAAACAATGATGGTGTCCGGTAGAGTGTGATTGAGGGATGTTAAAGAGGAAGATAATGAATACCTAGTTTTTATCACCACCGCCGATTATCATTGTGCCGAGATGAAACTATCGTGAAGAAGATCGTGGAATAAAATTTCAATGAACATGACCAAAATGTGTTTCACACCACTACGACGCGTGCATCCATATAGTGGCCAAAGTGCACCTTAACAAGTGTACTCTTTAACACCATGAGTGGCGCAAGTTTGGTGTTATTTCTAACCAAGAACCCTTAGTAAAATTTACAGGCATCTCCTTAGAAGAAATCATACTTGACCACCCCCACCCACCGGGATCCAAGGACGATGATTCAAAATCTAGTGGAGATGGGTTGTCCATGTTGGTGGCTCCAAGGGTGGTGTGGTTCTCATGATTTCTCATATCTACAATAAGAAGGGTGATCACTCGACATCAAAATTTACTTATAAGGATCTCGCCCCCACTTTGGTGTCACAAGGAATTTAACAATGGATAACGATGTTGAATGCCTCACCTTAGGTGGAAGAAGCATTGGTGGTACAACCACTTCTTCGAATCTTGGAAGATTAACCTACATCTGTCCCGGTCTCGGGGGAGTCATGGACCACTCCGGTGACACTATGCACTTTGCAAAAATGAACAAAATTTCGATCAAGTTACCAATCTATCGAGGATAAGATGGATGTCGATCTTCACGATATTTTCAATCTATTTCAACACATCATGTGTGTATATGTGGCCATGGATAAGAACACGGGGGTTAGAAGGGGGTTTGGATTTGTTAATTTTGTTATCATAGAGGACACACATAGAGCTATCAATAAGCTCAATGGTTATGTTTATGATAATATTATTATCGAGAGATGAATGGGCCACTCTTATGGTATTTTTCTAGATGATTTGTATTCTTGTTTTTTTACCCCTTAAGACAATGAAATACATTGAATTTTAGTATCTTGTTTGATGTCTTCTATTGAATTTAATGTAAATGATGATACAAATTTGAGTTGGTTTCTTTGTTCGATAAGAAACATGTTCTCATAAGAGAGTGTCTTCTTGACATTATTATCCTCTACGATTACATTCAACAAGTATCCACTTTAACAAACACATTTGTTTAATTTTATTTGTCTTAGTAATTTATTAATTAAATTTACTTAAATCTAAATAAAATATGAAGATTCGATGGGACCGTAACCATAAATTGTTCAAGATTTGTGGCGAGAGAATACAGAACACTCATACCCCATAAACCCTAAAAAATATTAACCTAAAAACTTGATAAGAAGTTTACGCGAGCATGTAAATATTCTAATTTTTATTTGTAAGGTTTTATTGCGATAACCAACGATTTGTGTGATTAAGGAGAATGAGACAAGTGTTACATATTGCACTCTTTACAGGAACATGTTATACATTTTAGAACATAATTTTAACGAAATTAAAAAAAAATAAAAATTATAATCCAAAGCAATAAATAGAGTCTAAGCGGCCACTAGCTAGTATAAAAACAGAAACAATGATGGCATTCGATAGGGTGTGATGGGGGAGCTTAAAGAGGAGGATAACGAAGACCTAGATTTTCATCATCCACTGCCAAATATCATTGGGATAGACAAAAAGGGCTTGAAGAATATCATGGAATACAATTTTAATGAGCATGGCTAGAAGTTGGTTTACACCACTACCATATGCATTAGCAATGTGGCCAAAATGTGTGTTAATAAGTGCACACTCTAGCAAGCACCGTGAGTGGCACAAGTTTGATGCTTTTACAATCAAACTTTATATGCATCTCCTTGGAATAAATCCTACTAGAGCTCCCCTACTCACCGGGATCCAAGGCCAATGATTCAAAATCTTGTGGAGATGTGTTGTCTATTCGGATGGCTCTAGGGGTGGTGCCGTAGATTTATTTGATAACACCTTCTCGCATAATTTCTATGACTATCTCTAGTAATGGTATTTTTATAATGTATGTTTATCAATCATGGGTAGACTTTATTCCTAATATAGTCTTTGTTTTAGTGTTCCTCGAGACACCCTTATAGTTGTTGCTTTCTTATTTTGTTAGTCTTGGCCTAGTATGCTTGTGGATTTGGGTTTTTCTCTCATACCGCTCACTTATTTTGTTAAGATAATCTTGCATCATGTTATATTTAATATAATATAAGATCCTTTTCATCAAATAATCTAGCCAATGCATGGGAAAATGCGTATGATGCCATCCATTTTTATTACGTCGACCTTCCTCACACAAGTCGAGGGACTATTTAATTGGGTTATGTTTTCACTGTCCTCACTTGTTTTCTTAATTTTTGTCTATTTTTTCCCCATTAATATCATGGCATCTACTTATGTTCCTTTCCTCCTCTTACATAGAAAGAAGAGGAAAGAAATTTCCTCTCTACTATGTCTTACGATTGTCTTCAAAATGTATTCTATATATACCCCAAAGATGTTATGACTTCGATTGTGAATGTCCTGGTTGTGGATTATCTTTAGTGCACCGAGATATCTTTTGTAAACTCGAGATTGTAGGCATATTTGTGTTAAATTCCCTGGTGTTGTGTGTAAATAAAGTAGTGGTCGTGGCAGTCACATCCCATTTCATTTACCTAGAACATCATGTGGGTTTGGTCAAAGCTCGGAAGAGGTATAGCTTCATTGTCTCTTTACAAAGTTAGATCCTTATCTGTCACCTTTTTGGAGTTAACAATAACATATTTGAAGCCCTAATTCAATTTTTCAAATCTATTCAAAGCATCTTTCGATCCGATGGGACGTCTATCTCTAACGTGTGATCCCTGGACTGGTCGCACTCATAAAACCTACCCTTACCCTTCTCGATTGCATGGTGTACTTTAATTTTATTACTAGAATGCCCTTTTCCTTTCTCTATATTATTGTAATGCTTGGCTAGGAGGAACCCCTGGTGTTTCTCTATCATTCCTTTCTTTTTTAGTCACGACTCTATTTTTTTGCAAGCCTAATTATTCATTTTATATGTTTTCCTCATTATCTTTTGTACTCATTTTTATTTTTTTTGTGTACAACCTTTAATTGATCAAAGCGTGGGATAATTTAAGGGTTGGGACCAATCAATCCTCCGGTTCATAGCTCGTCAAAGGCGTTTCACTATCTAAAAAAGAAAACTATGTAATTTGTCCCTAAATTTATTTGACAACAAGTTTCTAGAGAATGTGCCTAGCTATATTAATAATGTTTATATGTATAATATGTGTGATTATCTTTATGAAATTTATAATACGATAAATTATTTAAAATACATTAGATATCTTGATATATAAAAAAGTATTAAGTCTCTTACTTTTATTTTCTAAGGTCATATTATCCTCTTGACTTCATCCGTTTGCTACAATAATTGTTCACATTGTTTTAAGGTAGATAAAGAAATGAAAATTGTTAGGAACTTCAACAATCGGTGTGTTCATAGATATTGTGTAAAAAATAATAATTTATAATGAATTATTTTGTGAATTTGGGATTCTAGTGTGATGAATAGTATTACAAAAAAATTCAAATACTTCCTAAAATAGTTTACAATAATTATAACTTTAGAAAAGGACTTTTAATTCATTTCGTATCTCTATTTAATTACGAAAGATATCCTCCTAATTAGGGAAGTAGGAGAATTTTAATTTTCATTTAAAGTGTCAAGTGTGGGAGGAAAATATACGCAGTGATTTCATATCCCTTATTTCAAGGTATACTGAGGATGGAAGAAGGTGACACGGGGTTAATGATGAATTTTGTTGCACATTTATAACTACTAAGGGGATGTTAATGATGTTTTAATATGGGTTTATTCCTCCATTAGAATCTTGGTTTATAACTATTAATGGGATGTTAATGTTCTTGTAATGCATGCATCATCGGTGTTTATAACTATTAAGGGGATGTTAATGTTCTTGTAATTTGAGTATCGCCGTGGTTTATAATTAATAAGGGGTTGTTAATGTTCTTGTAATGCGAGCGCTGCCAGCGTTTATTCCTCTCTTGGAATTCCTTACAAGTGTAGTGCAGTCCACATAGTTTATTAAGGGGATGTTAATGTTCTTGTAATCTGGGTGTCGGTATCCAAATTGATTCTCTTATGAGGGATGAGCAGCATCACGAAACTAGCAGGATGCTTAGAGACAAAAGAACCATGATATGAGTTATTTTGTAGCCGTGGAGGGGATTTAGTTGACTATTTATCACTCGGGTGTTGGAGAAATGGATAGCACCTCACTGAGGGTTTGACATACCCTCACTACTTTTGGTTGTGCCTTTAACCGAGAATGAGAGGACCTGTTCTGTAACCTATGTTGGTGAAGGATATCAAGAGATCCTTCTTTGCACAATTTTCATGAGAACCTTGAGAAAATATGATCAATACAACACAATCTAACTCTCACAAGTTGTCACACTAGAGAGTGGAGATGTTTCCTAGACAAGGTTCGGGTTACTAAAGACAATAATTGAATCCTGATTGTCCCTACATACTTTGGAAATGGAATTTGTTCATTTGTGGATACACAGTACAAACAAGGGTAGTTCATGTAGGATTCATTGTTTGAGAAATTTTTGGTGGGAAGTTAAGCAAGATAAAGTTGATTATACCAGATCTTTGAGAGCCTTTACAAATATTAGAAAACTCACAAACAAAATGCTTCAGAATAGCCAAAATATTCCTTTAACCAGAAGGTGTGCATGAATGGAGGCCAAGAGATGCACAGTTTCACACACTCTTCAAGAATTCAACACAAAGGCTCATGATAAAGACTCAATTAAACATTAGAAATACCTGGTTCATCATGCCCAAGATATACTCATAGACTTACAAACAATCTTTATCAACATAATCAAAGTATATTGGTTTTTTAATTTTTAATTTCATTACCAAATGAAATCTCTTCTCATAATGAAATTTTTAATTCCACAATACTAAAACACGGACGATATCTTGTGTGACTTAGAGATATTTTAACATAAGATTTCAATAGGAACAAAAAAAACTATTTAAAAACATTCAGAAATAAAAGCAAACACAATTATGCTCATTATCAACACAGAGTCATTCAAGGTTCATTAGATTCATCAGCAGGGGAAAGTTTCTTCAACAATCTCAAAGCTTTTCAATGGTTGTACACTTTCAACCACCTTGACGTGATTGAATCCAAAAACATAGGAAAATAAACTGGTCTCTCAGACGGTCTCTCGGGAAAATGGTATTTCTAAATATTTCTTTGAAAATTAAACCCTCAACCCTTTGCAAGAGTATTATCATTGCATTTATACAATTTCACTCACTCACTCATCCTAAATTTTCCTCCCAAAAGAATAATATTCGAGAAATCCTCTATTTGTTACAAGTTTGTTCTAGAAATTGATGTTTAACAAATTTATAACCAAATGTTGTCAGTGGATAAATCATGAACTAATCACATTTCTCGGTCATTAAACTATGACTGGGATACCATATCATAACTTTTTGAAAGTCTTTCTAATCATTTTTAATTTTTTCATGCAATAAATCCCTTTTTAATAATTCTCGGTGGATGCATATCGCTTGGTCTAACAAGCAATCCTTTTCACCCTCGATAATACACCTTGAGAAATGTGTGGCCTCGCATGGATACCTACATTTGTGCCTCTCGAAATGAGTGACATCATATGGATTATACCACATACTTGCTCTATGAGTCCAAGCCGACCAAGTGTAAAGAGAAGCCAGCTAGAACCTCCACTTGTCTCTTGGCACAACTGCAAAGGTGAAGTCTAGAGGCAGGTTCCCAAATGAGTGTGGGCCCTCCATGTGTTTAGAACCCTAGAGAGTTGCACCGGTTGCTGAAAATTCATAGTATGGGAAGGTCCAGCGGAAGCTTCCATGTGTTTATTTAGCGCAACTTCAAAGATGAAGTCTAGAGGCGAGAACCTCAAATGAGCACAACCTCTCCACGTGCCCTGGGCGCAAGAAATTTTCCTCGGCCATTGAAAAATTCTCAATATAAAAAGGATCCAATGGAATCCTCCACGTGTCTCTTTGGCACACTTTTGATATGGTGCCCCAAAGCGAAGACCCTGAACAAGCGCGGGATCACCACGTGTCTCGGCCTAGAAACATTTTAAAAAAGTTTAAGAACCAACGAAAGGTGCCACATGCCCAAGGTCCGAGAAAGTTGCATCAAACATTTGAAAAAGTATAAGTATGGTAAGATCCATCGGAAGCCTCCAAGTGTCTCATCGGTGCTCTTTGAAAATTAAATTTCAAGGGAAAGCCCCAAACAGCGCGAGCCCTCCACATGTCTTGGGCTTAAGAAAGTTGCATCGAGCACTTGAAAATTCTAAGTATAGAGGGGAGCTAATGGAAACCTCCATGTGTTTCTTAGGTGTGAATCCAAAGGTAAGACCTAGAGATAAATCCTCAAATGAGCACAGGCCCTCAACGTGGAAAATATTTTAGTTGAAGTGGGACCGTTCTTTTCACATTTTGTATCACTTAAAGAAATTGTGTATTTTTTGGACAATTTGACTCGCCTCCCCACTTTGAATTTTGATGTGGGCCCCAGTGGAGTCGCGGGTAGCTTTTATACTTTTACTTCATTTCAAAACATAGCTTAAAAACTCCAAAGTGCTCGCGACCTGCCTCCCCATTTTGATATAGACTCAACACGTGGCTTTATCTAGGTACTTGTGGGGTCGCATTTTACTTTTATACCTTACTCTTTTTTCCAAAACAAGGCTAAAAGTTCCAAAATCCTCCAGTGACCCGCCTCCCTACTTTAAACTAGAAAACTAACCACGTGCCCATCTTCGGGTCAAAGTAAGAAAATTTCCTTGCCACTTCATATTGTTGAATAGCCAATTATATACTATCGGGGCCGTGGGACTAATTTGGAATTTTTACAAATGTAATAAAAGTGACAAGTTTCACCAAAAAGACCCACTGGCTGCGTCCAATCGAGACCATGAATCCACGGATGTTGGGATAGGATTTACAAAGGAGACACAGTCATGGAAGATTCCCAACATCAATAGTTTTCCCTACGAGAGAGAAGACTCAATGTAATCCATGACCCAAGGAAAGGCTTGACAATGGTAACCAAATGAAGGAGAATAATTTCATGCATCCATACAGGGAGACAGAGAACACTTCAAACCACATGGACTGAGAAATTTTGAACAAATAGAGTGAGATTAAATTGAGCACCATTATCGGCTCTGACTCGGGGATGGGCACTCCTTGCAAGTTCCACAAGAACAACAGACCATGTGCTAAAAAAATACATTCGGCAATGGAGTCATGAACAAGTTTGCAAATCATAAAAAAAAAAACAATTCCCCAAGAACGAACTCAGAAACCAAAAAAAACCGGTCACCAAGGGCCAGGACAAACTGAAACAGAAAAAATGTGAAAAAAGAAAAAAAAACAAAATACTGTACACTATATAATGATGCATGCCTTGATTCTGAGAAATCAATCAAGGAAATTTTTCAAGTGCCTGCCATTCTGAGTACGACCAAGCCAAAAATTCTTGATACTTTTTTAACAACTGGACATATGCTTGTTTTTCTTCTCTATCCAAGTTGCTACCTAGCCATATTTTCTGAGGTTTATCTTTTGTGCTTTTACTAGATCTAGAAAAACCCCATCAAACATCAGATTCAGGGAGAACCAATCTACTCGGGATACTTGCACTCATCAATTTTATGCTCCTTAAAATCAGCATAACCCACAAAGTTTTCAACATCGACGTCTGCATACAATACTTCATAAGAAGCATTGTTAGGGTCCTCAATGAGATATAACATTTTCTTCTCATTGTACAACTTCACAAGGTTCCCCTCAATTGGTATGGTTGCATATGACATGTCCATTTGTATGCTTCCACCCACACTAGATACCCACTTTCTAGATAATAACATATGCCATTTGGTAGGATAGTCCACAATAACCATATTCATGGTTAAGCATTTTCTTGGAAAAGTTTCCGACTACACTACTAATCCCTTGACATACCCAACTACTGGCATTTCTCTTGAATCCATAGCAATACATTTCTCATAAGTTGTTGTTACCTTGATATTTAAATCATTCATGACCTCAAGAGGAATTACATTACATGAGGCTCTTGAATCAAACATGTAGTTATGTACCAGCCTATCTTTAATAATCAAAGTGGTAAAAAATGGATCCACATTAAGCTGATATTCAACCAGAGAAGTTCCCAAATAAACCTCAGGTGATTCTCTCGGTTCCTCCAATACCTGTGGTATTTATGATTCTGCAATAATAGGAGGAACCTCTACATTTTTCACACTTTTGCCCTGGGTAATTTTCTCTTCTTTACATCCCAAATATTCAAATTCCCTTTTCCTATGCTCAGAATTCTAAGTAATTCAACAATGGCAACAGTGACCTTGATCTGACTCAAGATTTGGGCTATGTCACAAGGAACATATTTTGTCGAGGCGGTATTAGGAGGAGATTCACAACTTCTTCCGATAGTATGTGATTTTTCATAGTATGGGCATGGGTAGGAGCACAAGTTTTATTTGGGGTATTTAAGCCTTTGATAGATGTATCTTTCTTAGGGGTTTCCTTCGAGGATACCGGTAATAATCTGGAATTTTTATCTTAGTTTGTGGCCATCCCCAATTAACAACCTTACTTTTGGTGTCATATTCTTTCTCTGAGTAACTCTGTATTCATCAACAGTTGTCTATCCTCTTTGGAAGGGATCCCTCCATCATACTTTTTAATTATACAAGCCCCTAATTATTCAAAATCATGATTAGGCGAGATAAAATGTTTGCACCATATAAATTTCAAAAGCATTAATAGGAGGAAGAGGTAATACCGGTGGCCACAATCCTAGAAATCTTTAGCGATTATTGATCCATAGGGGTCCAAAATGACTCTACTTTATCAAATCAGCCAACACAAAGAAGAAAAAAATATATACACGAAGGTTCTATCTGTTTAGTGTCGGGATTGCCACCTATGCGGGCAGCGATTACATAAAACCACCACCCCACCAGGGCAGCGGTCCTGGGACCGTTGGTCTACATTGGGCGGTGGTCCTAGCTCTTGTGGATGGAAAATAAAATATGACGCATACATTCCTAGAATTCCAGAGGGTGTCCATGTCTCTTCTTCTGCATGACTTTTCCCATTCTCCAGTGCACGGGAGAGCATGAGAAAGATTATAAATGCATGTTATGGAAGAGAACAAAGGCATCGATGCATGAAGCAAGTGAGTAAGAACCTCTTAGTGTTGGAATTGTGATTTGTAGAAGCAAGGAGAAATTGAGTCGAGAGAAAGCAATTGGGAGAAAGTGTGAGATATTATCTACTTATATTTCATACTTATTGTAATTTCTATATTTATTATTGAATTGGCCAATAAAAGTGGGAAGAAGGAGAAATTTCCCTTCTGGCTGGTTTTCCTCCTCTAGAGGTTTTCTAGGATAAAATTGTTGGTGTATGAGTCTATATTCTTTCCCTTTCTACAAATTGTTGATTCTAAGCACAAGTATAATTCATTCACTAGTTATCTTTGTTATTTTCTAATAGAAAGTAGAACATCAATGATTAATTGTGATTCTATGGATAATTCCAAAGTTGAAGAGTTTACAGATCATTTTGGTATCAAAGCTAACAATTATCTAGGACTATGGTATTTGTTCTTGGATTTGTATGACAGTGACAAGATCTAAAGGTGAAAGGATTTACCTTGCGATCCAGAAATTTCTACAAAGAAGTGGAAACAGAATTTTGGGACCAATAGAGGAAGAGAACTTGGTCTGTAGAATTGAGATGCTTGAGACCATGATGTATAGGATGTTTAGAAGGCAAGAAGAGCTTGCTGATTTATAGAAGATAACTTCTATCAAACAAGACTCCATGGACTCAGTGGTTCGGGGCTTAGCTAAAAAGTTTGGCATAGGAAGGAGCCACCATGAGGAAAGTTATGGGGAAGAGCATTAAGAAGAGACTTCTAACACAAGAGAAAAGGTAAAATCTGATCTTACTCCTTTTAAAGTTATAACGAAATTTGAGATTAAAATATTTTAAGAACAAGTAGATGTAGAGTTGCTTGATAAATGGTTAAAATAGTTAAAAGTTTACTTTAGCATCTGTTGTATATATATTTCCCCGGGTAGATATAGACAAGCGAAGAATATGAAAATGAAAGAAACTCGAGCCCGATATTTATTGCGTCACCAACATCCTTGGCGCAGTAAAAGGCGCACAACAAAGAGTGTCAACACATGTAAAATGGATGTGCCAGGCGCGAATTAAGGGCGCACGAGAAAAGAATTTTGACATGTAAATGGTCACGCCAAGGCATAGGTAAGAGGCACATAGAAAAGAATGTTGACATGTAAATGGTCATGCTAAGGCGCAGAGTAAGAGGTGCACAGCAAAGAGTGTCGACACGAAGATGGTCGCGCAAGGCGCAGTAAGAGGCGCACAACAAAGAGTGTCGACATGAAGAAATTCACACCAAGGTGCAGGTAAGAGGCACGAGAAAATAATTTTGACATGAAGATGGTCACGCCAAGGCGTAGGTAAAAGGCACACGGAAAAGAGTGTCAACATGAAGATGGATGTGCTAAGGCACATGTAAGAGGCACACAACAAAGGTGTCGACACAAATATGGATGTGCCTATGGCACGGGGAAGGCAGTGTCGACACAAATATGGTTGCACCTATGACACGGGTAAGAGGGTGTCGACACAAATATGGATGCGCCTATGGTGCACCTTCACCAGCAACATTCGAGCACCGACGGAAACAAACCCCGGCTTAGATATTGAGATGGCCATAACTTTTCACAGGAGCTCGATTCACGCAAGGTTGGACTTTTCAGAAATCTTACGAGGTCCTCCATCTAACTATGATTGGATATATTTAATTGGGTGGGAACAAGTTATTAAAAATGTAAAATATAGTTGGGTAAGTGCACGAAGTTGGTGGACAATTCCGTGGACATAAAAACCCGAAATAAAGGTACCGCGATCGCGGTCCTAAAACCGCGATCGCGGTTATTGAATTCTAGGTTTGGTAATTACCGAACCTAGTTCCGTGATCACGGTTTATAACCACGAGCGCGGTTATAAACCGCGATCGCGGAACTCTGAGACAAAATTTAACAGTCCCGCGACTCGTTATTTTCCTAATTTTCATTTCGAACCGCGACTTTTCCTAAACGTTTTTCACTCGTACTTTCAATACTATCTCAAAACTGCTCATCGGACTTCTGGATAGCGATAGATTCAAACATTTGCCAAGACGAGGAGGTAAGTCCCCGATTGTAATCATTTTTTTGCATTTTAGGTTGTTTTTTTTGCATTTTAGGTTTTTTTTGGCATTTTCATGGGTTTTGTGAATTGTTTGTTTATGTATACAATTTTATTGTTTTATCAGTTGGTCGGCAAGCTCGGGCTCATGCAAACTATCAAAACATTCCTCAAAACCCACCGAACATTCCTCAAAACCCTCCGAACATTCCTCAAAACCCTCCTCCAAACATAGATCCACCCCCTGTGGCTCCTTCTGTCCCCACTGAGCCAATAGGAACGCAAGATAATATCATTGGAAGAATCCAAGAAAATAAAATTGTCATTGAGAACCTAATTCAAACTATAAGACAAAATCATGCTACAAATCCATCCCGCATGACTTTAGCCAATACATTGCAAACATTGATTAGCAAAGTCGAGTCCATGCAACCAACCAAATACATAGATGGAACACCTTTAGAAGTGACTGTAGGCGGTGGTATGCGGATAAACTATCCCATGCGGCCGTCAAAGACAAAAAAATTGGAAAAGACCTCATTTGTGCATTATTTACCGACCCTAAAACCAATGCCCCCTTCATTACTTGCAAACGGTTCCCAATCCATTGGTGCCATGATGATAGAATCAAAAACAATTTTTGGGACCGATGGTGGATGGTTTTTGATTATCCACCATGCAACAACAATGAGGTTCCTCTTTATTTTTTGAAGAAATTATATTGTGAGTTCGTGCTCAATGAGGTCCCGAATTATTTTGACTTTTCAGACTTTTTTGGTCGAGGAGGTGGCTCTGCACAGAGCAGACCTGGTGCACGCGTAGGTCAGCCTAGGATCCCCCATGCCCCAAAACCCCCACTACCTTCAGTTATCCCTCCTACAGTGAAGGAGGTTGTGGATATTGATACATTACATGCATTGAGGGAGCTCACTGACACTCTCACCCAGCATAGCACCCAGATTGCATCCGGTGATGTTGGTGGAGGTGCCAGTTCTAGTGCACCACACCACTGTGGATCATGTGGTGCCGTATGCACTGCAGGCGAGACATCATTTGCTGGTTCACAAGATTTTTTTTCTATAGATGAGATGTTGGGAATGTTTTTGGAACTGGAGCCACTGATATTGGTCTTTCACAGGTAAATTTTAAATAAATTTAAATAATATATATATGTACAATAGTTTAATTCACATGTTTGAGATATTAATATATATATGATTGTACGTCATGTACATACATGTAAAAAACTAATTTTTTATTTTATTTTAAATAGCAAGAGCCGGTGAAGGAAACATCCGGTGTCGACATGCTAGCTACTGCGGTTGGGCGTGTTTCAAACGTAAGTTTCAAGTTGTACAAACTTACATTTTTAATAAATCATTTAATTGCACTAGATTATTATTATAATTTGTTTCACGTGTATGTTGTACATGTATTAATATTTTTCTCTTTTATACATAGGAGCACAGTGGGTCATCATCTGCTCGAGGAGGGAAGCTACTGGCATGCCTCGCATGATTTTTACACAAGTTAGTTACAAATCTCTTTACACTTTGTTTCTAATTCTTGGACCTCTGTGTACATGAGTTTCACTTTCTTATACTCAACGTATATAAAATACATACAAAAGCTACCATATATAAAGTTGTAATTTGCTTAAAATACCATAGTATCTCACACTTGTACACATGCTCTGTTGCATTTTCAATACCTCTAAAATTTTTGTAATTGGAGATACATGTCATAATAGAGTTGAGGTGCTTACTTTAGGTGAAGAGGATTATTAAGTGATTATTATGGATGTGGACCCTATCCTCTAGATCCGAAATAGAAATCTCATAAGTATTTTTTCTAGGTGGTTCTTGACCCAATCCTCTTGATCTTATTGATCCTCTCGGGCGAGTTGATAAATTCCCTTATGTCTCGTTTGTAGTACTAAGCTGGATACACATGGTCTACATGTTCCCAACATCCAAAATAATGACACGTCTTTGCCTTGTCATAGGTATATTATTTGTATGACGAACTTCTCAATCAATGTAAAATGATCAATATCTTCCCATATCTACTTATTTACCTAGACTATATCTTGATTCTCAATAACTACCTCTAGATATGTAACACCATGAGTCACGAAGGAAAAGATACTTGACAAGGTGGAAGCGATCAACTCGTAATCAAAATGAATGATAAGAGTGATGAAGAAATGTAAAAAAGGTTAAATCCTAACGCGATAAGTGTTAAGAGAAATGACGAAGGGGGGAAAAGTGAAATGTGCTCGACACTTAACAAAATTAATGTCAAGGGAGACAAGACTTAAGAAAGATGAATGCGATCAACTCTTAACAAAATGTGTGATAAGAGTGACGAGAAAAGGGACTTAATAATGCTTAACAAAATGAATGATGTCAAGGTGGAAGATGGACTGAAGTGTTGGTTTAGAAGAATCTTAGCAAAATGAGTGCTAAGAAATATGAAGGAGCTTGAAATATGTCACGACCGTTAATGAAATTGAAGGTAAAGAGGGAAGAGACGAAAGAAGTAAGTTTTCTCAACTTGCGTCAAAGTAAGTGTGACAAGAGGATACTTAAAACATGATGGATGATGCTCAAATCTCAACAAAAATGTGTTAAAGGAAGAGACTTAGGAAAAATGATGATTTTGTTTGACTTTTAACAAAATGTATGTTAAAAAGGGAGACTTAAGAAGATGATGAATGATTTCAACTCTTAAAAAAAGTGTGTTAAAAGATAAGACACGACAAGGAAGTGAAAGCACTAAAAGAACGAAAAGGTAAAGGTCATCATGAGAAATGAATAAACAATGAGAAAAAGGTTTGAATCTCACAAAAAATGGAGATAAGAGACAAGGGGGAAGTGATGGATTAGTGATCTCAAATTAAAACAAAGTGAATTCTTTAATGAGAGAAGTGATGAAATAATGAGAATGTCGACAATGCAACAAAATGATTGTGAAGTACGACAACGTAAGATGATAGGATAAAAAATGGAAGACGTCACAACTCAACAAAGTGGATGTGAAAATGCGACAACGTAAGAGTGAGTAGAGAATGATAGTGAATAATTTCAATAAGTTGAGAAAGTAAATGCAAAATGTGATGATGTAAGAATGGGGAATGCTTAGAGTTCAAAAAAATAACGTTAAACTTAAGACTTGTAATTTTTAAAGGTCAAGGTGACCAAAAGAGTGCTTGACTATGATAAAGTGAGTATCGCAATGTCAAGACTTAGATGAAAATGAAAGTGATTAAGTGTTAATATGGATGTCCACAAACCAAGACTTGGACAGGTGTATAAAGTTACAAGATGGATGAGAGAGAAAATGTGAATGATGAAAGTGAAACACAAGTGTGTACCATGCGAGAAAAATGAAAAATGGTAAAATGAAAGTTGTGGCCTCTATCTTAGATTGGCTTGGACAATGTGTGGCTTCTTAGGTGGCTCTCTCAACTAGGTGTCAGAAAAATATCTGAGTGAGCGCGATGTTATTGCTAGCTAAAGACTTTACGAGCTACCCCCTTTAAAACCCTGAGTAAAGACCTTTCTCAGAATGAATCGCACTAGGGTCGCCACTAAGGATATTTGTGACTCTAACTCACAAAGGCTTTACTACTCAGGTAGGATAAAAAGGTTCTTGTTTCGTCCACCAGTTACCTCAAGGTGTGGACTACTTTAAGGTTCCTAGAACCACCCCCTTTTTTGTAGCTTAAGGCTTATGCAAAGGAGGTTATGTTTGGTCTGGTGATGTTAGATTTAAAAGTTCTTCAAATTTGAATGATGCTCTAATTGTCATAGAAGATGACTATGGGTTACCTAGATTAAATACAAAAGTTTGTCAAAATCTTATGAAGATAGATGGCCTCCGTGCTAACATTTATAGATCCTATGTATTTAGCCTAAATAGAAGATAAAATTTAATAACATTTTTATTCTTTCTTGAGTAACTAAATATTGATTTGTACATGTTTTTTGTATAGCTCTTATGTAGATTTTAATAAATTGATTGTACATGTTTTTGTATAGCTTATGACTGCTAGAGAGACTCCTCCACATATGCAGACTATGGAGGCTGCTGTAGATACTACCATAGCATCTGCAAATCCACTAACCAAGGTACACAATTTTTTAAATTTGTTAAATTTTGGAGGTTCATTATTTCTTATTAAACTTAAATCTATAATATCAAATTTTGTAGGTATATATATGTGTGAAATATTTAATTTGAAAATTAATTATTTGCATGTAGCTTACCCCTCGTGAGTCTATTGTTGTCCTTGCGACACGTCAACAACAAATCGATAGGGATCATGACATTGCGGTAAGATTGCACATGCATTTTAACTAAATTGTACAAGTTTCTAAATTTTAAAATTTTGCGTGTTAAAAACTTGTTGTTTATGAATGTGCGGAGTTAGGTTGCGAGGCATGCTTGGAGACACCTAGGACCACACGGATGAAATCCGTAGTGGCATCTCCCTCCACTACATCCCCAGGTCGTGGACGTGCTACTTCTAGTAGGGCGAAGAGAGGGAAGATGTTTCATGAGTAGATTTATAGTCCACTTGGATGCCACATATATGTGGTCATGAGTATCTATTCACAGTCCATTGTATATATATATATATCTAGCCTTTTGGGACCGCATGTGGTCCCATATGTACATTATGACACGTGCTTAGTTCGAGATGTATACATACATTATGAACTTATACATGTACATATATATTTTCAGAGACGTGCGCGTCTGGAGCACACTTTATTTGATTCTTATATATATATATATCCATGTGTGTTGGTTAAATAAGGCTATAAATTTGGTTATTTTGGTATTATTGCTAACTTTGAGAAAGTGGGTTTTGATCTCTGTTCGGTGGATTTAGTGTATTACTTCTAGTTATATATTTTCTAGTATCTTTCTGATTATTATTTGTGGTATATTTCGTGCCATGGGCATTTTGAATTTTTATTTTTCAAACTAAAACAATATTGTTAGCTCTATATCAAGCCAACTTAAGTATTAGTAACTAAAGCTTATTTGAGTACCTTGAAAAAGTTCATTGGCCTTTGGAAAAATTATTCACTTGATACTAGCTTAGGCCCATGAACCCATCCAAGCTTAGGATGGAATCTAATATGAGAGAAGAGATGGATTGCTGAGAGTCTAGAGATGTGTTATGTATAACGTGCATTGATTCTTGAGGTACCAATATGAAGAAAAAGTAATGAAATGGCGGACTTAGAATTTGGGAGTGAGAAAGATGCTTTAAGCATAGTCAATAAATGTGTAGTTTTACATGTTGGATATTTTTTAAATGTAAGAAATATTGCTTCTCTCCCTCTCTTCAATCATTTGTAGTTTCACATGTTGGACATTTTTTGTAGGTTGATTATTTTTTATTTTTCTCATTATTTTTCTCTAGTTTTTTATTTTGTTTACATGTCACTTCTAAAAATATGAATTATTATATTGATTCCATAACTTCCACACCTTATTTATAATATTGGATGCTCAATGAACCAATTATATTACTATGTTAACAAAAAAGTGGTGTTGATGTAAGGCTATAAATTTGATCTGATAAAAAAATATGAGAGAAACAATTTACTTAGGATATAACACCATGCCATGCCATATAGAACACCATGTTGGATATAATGTGTATTTGTGTCAATTTTTAGGATATCTTTAATATATAAAATTCACTAAAATATTCTGATCAAAAGGGTTGTAATTTAATTGGTGCATGTGCAATAGTAAAAGTGTCATGTAGTGTTGAATTCATTAAGATATAAATGTTTAGTACCCAAAATTTGGTTTGGGAACTTGGAAATATAGAATTTTGTACTTATTTTGATATACACTTCATTTATGCATTGTTTTAACAACCATAGGCGCCTTCTTGATCTATCTCGCACCGTATATCCACTAGATAAAAACCAATCTCTAGCTCAACCCTCTAAAATCACTGCACATGTTATTGAACATCAATCTAGACCTCTAAAATACTCATACCTAATTTTTGTCATACTCTAGACACATTAATTTAGGTCCTAGAAATGTATGGATATGAAGGTCTATCTACATCATATTAACCAATGCCATTGCATTTTAATGGCCAATTTTTCAAAAGTTTCATTTGGATTAGTTGAATTAGATTATACATTTAGGTTAGTTGAGAGAGAAAACCCACAAAGGTCTCCTACAAATATAAACACACACTAACCTATTAGGGGCATCTAGGAATCTTGTAAACAATACTTCACTTTACTTGTCCAGCACATCATATACACATCTGAATACAACTAACCACATCCTAGATCACACTCATAGCCCTGGATGTATATCATCCTACCAAGGACAAGATGACAACAAGAGATAACATAACAACCAAGTCATTGTAATTTAATTTAAATAAATAAGGAAACACTGTATTTTGCAAACGGTGGGTCGTGGCACCAACCGCTGCTGC
Source organism: Taxus wallichiana var. yunnanensis (assembly GCA_018340775.1). Taxonomy (NCBI): domain Eukaryota; kingdom Viridiplantae; phylum Streptophyta; class Pinopsida; order Cupressales; family Taxaceae; genus Taxus; species Taxus wallichiana. The sequence continues at coordinate 767,058,281 of CM031238.1, read as the reverse complement.
GCCGACACGTCTGGGTGGCGGTGAACGCTAGAGGAGGTGGTGTTTTGGAGCGTGAAAGGGTCGTTGCTTCCGGGCTACTTCGCTCGGGCGTAGTCCCTTAAGAGCCCTGAGACCAAAATATCGTTCAAATTCAACGGGTGACTACTCGGACTCTGTGGCACCTAGAGAGGCCTCGTCTGATCTGACACCTCGGCATACGGACCCTCTACAATAGCCTCTCTCATTTTTTTCCTTCTCATTTCGGTGCTCTCGCTGTCCTAATGTTTGCAAACACGCGAAATAGTGTAGTTGGAGCCAGTGTAAGGTTGTCAAACGCTGTATTTTGTAAACGGTGGGCCGTGGCACCGAACCGCCTACACTGGCACATCCGGGTGGCCAGGTGAATGCTAGAGGAGGTGGTGTTTCGGTGCACGAAAGGGTCGTTGCTTCCGGGCTACTTCGTTCGGGCTTAGTCCCTTAAGAGCCCTGAGACCAAAATATCGTTCAAATTCGACGGGTGACTACTCGGACTCCGTGGCACCTAGAGAGGCCTCGTCTGATCTGGAACCTCGGCATACGGACCCTCTACAATAGCCTCTCTCATTTTTTCCTTCTCATTTCGGTGCTCTCGCTGTCCTAATGTTTGCAAACACGCGAAATAGTGCAGTTGGAGCCAGTGTAAGGTTGTCAAACGTGTATATTTTGCAAACGGTGGGCGTGGCACCGAACACACCGCTGTGCCGACACATCCAGTGGCGGTGAATGCTAGAGGAGGTAGTGTTTTGGTGCGTGAAGCGTCGTTGCTTCCGGGCTACTTCGTTCGGGCTTAGTCCCTTAAGAGCCCTGAGACCAAAATATCGTTCAAATTCGACGGGTGACTACTCGGACTCCATGGCACCTAGTAGGCCTCGTCTGATCTGGCACCTCGGCATATGGACCCTCTACAATAATATCTCTCATTTTTTTCCTTCTCATTTCACTACTCTCTTTGTCCTAATGTTTGCAAACGCGTGAAATAGTGAAGTTGGAGCCAGTCTAAGGTTGTCAAACACTGTATTTTGGAAACGGTGGGCCGTGGCACCAAACCACCTATGCCGACACATCCGGGTGGCCAGGTGAATGCTAGAGGAGGTGGTGTTTTGGTGCGCGAAAGGGTCGTTGCTTCCGGGCTACTTCGTTCGGGCTTAGTCCCTTAAGAGCCCTGAGACCAAAATATCGTTCAAATTCGACAGGGTGACTACTCGGACTCCGTGGCACCTAGAGAGGCCTCGTCTGATCCAACACCTTGGCATACGGACCCTCTACAATAGCCTCTCTCATTTTTTTCCTTCTCATTTCGGTGCTCTCGCTGTCCTAATGTTTGCAAACGTGTGAAATAGTGCAGTTGGAGCCAGTGTAAGGTTGTCAAACGCTGTATTTTGCAAATGGTGGGCCGTGGCACCAAACCACCTACACCGACACATCCGGGTGGCCAGGTGAATGCTAGAGGAGGTGGTGTTTCGGTGCACGAAAGGGTCGTTGCTTCCGGGCTACTTCGTTTGGGCTTAGTCCCTTAAGAGCCCTGAGACCAAAATATCATTCAAATTCGACGGGTGACTACTCGAACTCCGTGGCACCTAGAGAGGCCTCGTCTAATCCGGCACCTTGGCATACGGACCCTCTACAATAGCCTCTCTCATTTTTTTCCTTCTCATTTCGGTGCTCTCGCTGTCCTAATGTTTGCAAACACGCGAAATAGTGCAGTTAGAGCCAGTGTAAGGTTGTCAAACGTTGTATTTTGCAAACGGTGGGCCATGGCACCGAACCACCTGCACCGGCACATCCGGGTGGCCAGGTGAACGCTAGAGGAGGCGGTGTTTCGGTGCGCGAAAGCGTCGTTGCTTCCGGGCCACTTCGTTCGGGCTTAGTCCCTTAAGAGCCCTGAGACCAAAATATCGTTCAAATTCGACGAGTGACTACTCGGACTCCGTGGCACCTGGAGGATTCATTTTCAAAATTTACAACTTTTTCAAAATTTACAATTTTTTCAAAATTTACAACTTTTTCAAAATTTACAACATTTTCAAAATTTACAAACTTGACTTTTCAAAATTTACAAATTTTTCAAACAATGTTCAAGCTTCTCTTAGCTTCGAGAATTTAAATTTCTCTACTAACGATACCAACCACGTGAAGGTGGAAGCTTTTCTGGCACCACTAACCTAAACATAAAATTGTTAGTCAAAGAAATTTAAGTTTCAAATCAAAACCATATACTAGATCTATATACATGACACACAAAATACACAAATTTAAAATAAAATATATTCAAACTTAAATCTAGATCTTTAAACTAAAAAAATTATATATATATATATATATATATATATATATATATATATATATATATATATACGCTATATAAATTGAAACTTGAAATTAAATATATACCAGACATGAGCATTGTAAATTCATTCCAATGAACCATCAGGATCGGATCTACTCTGAATAGCAGACAAGATTGCTTCATGATCTGACTCTCGAACCTTCCAAAGAATCTTGTTATTAGGTCTTCCTCGATATCTATACAACTGAATATTTGTCACTAGAACTAGATGTGAATATAAGAGTATTTTCCTATGTGTCTCAAAGTCTTCAAACACCCAAACAGAGGAGTTTTTTAATGGATACCGTCGAAGCCAAGTTCCAGTAACTACCACTGACCCTGTAGGATACTCAATCTCTTCACCATCTATAATAGGAGAAGTCAACTTCTTTCTTTCCTCGATGCAACGACATAAGAAATATTCTGTTCCTTCTTCATTGTCTTCTGTCGCAATTACTGCAAACACATGTCCTACAAAAAAATAACCAAGGTTGAAAAACTCAAATTTAAATTACATATTAAAATTTCAATGGACATGTAACTCAATACAAAAATTAAATAAATAACTGGATAAATACCTTGTCGCACCAAAATCAAAATTTCGTCAAAGTCCTTGGATGTTGTAACTTCATCTGCAGAAACAAGTTGTAATGCTTGTGGAGGTTGATAACTAGGAAGCGGAGTTAGAGGCCTACAAATCCATCCTTCCACCCATTCTTGTGAATCACACTCAAGAAGTGACAAATTCGATACAAGATGCACAAAAACATGTCAAATTTCTTGTCCATACGGCCCACGAAGTAGCGTCTGAGCTACAAAATGAGTGCATATCACTGGACCCAGTGAGTGTCATATAATCCTCGTAGTTAGCCATATGTTTTTCCTCTATCAACCAAAAAAATCTGCAAACTGTGGAATTTTCTTGAGAACCTCGGGCCATGTTGTCAGTACACCATTCCACTATGCTCTTTGCATCTTTTAATTCAGCACCATCTTTGTACTTCAAATCTTCTCTTGCAAGAGCTCTTTTCACACATGCCCCAGCACCGTCATGCTCTCCTTTTCCATGTCCAGCCTCAGTGAAACTCCAAATATGTTGCACACCCATCTTGGCATGCATTCTACTCATCCAATAAAACATTCGTGCATTCTTAAACTGATACGTGCAATTATCTAACCATATATAATGTTGTTTGAAGTGGATGTCCCTATCAGACAAGTTTCCATAAAATAACTGGAAACACCCTTGCACAAATTCAGTAGAATGAGTACGATCATCATTGATATAAAAGTGGTACTCTCTTAAAAATTTCGATCATTCTCTGTACTGTCAGGAGAATGTAGAAATGCTATATGCACAAAAATGGCAACTTGTACTGAGTTGTAATATTGCGATTGAACCTCCATTTGTGGTTGCAATGTGTAATTCTCTGCAAAATCGACCATTGAAACAATAGTACCAATAGGAAATGTGTCTTTGCATAGCTTGAATTGTTCATCCAACCATCGAGCTCTATGTGTATGCCTCGCATACTCATAAACAATTTCATCCTTAAATTTTGTCATAAATTGAAAAATGGGCATTTGTTCTGTAACTAGCTCACACCGTTTCGACTCTTTTCCATCTTTCAACTGGTATGCAACTGATTTATATTTATCAAATTCAACTAAATTATGTCCTATTGTACCTTCAATTTTCTCATGGATGCAACTTTCCAATTTAGGTAATCCGCTGCATGTACTACAACTTCCATCTAAACAATCCTGACTATAAAAAAATTGTCCAACTTCTTTTTCACAAAATATAGTAGGAATGAAATCCCTAGAAGATATTGGTGGAACTTGAACACCACATTCAGATAACATAGTTTCAGAATGAAAAATAGAACGAATACGTAAAAATTTAGCATAATGCATCACAAATTCAACATGTTGCCTACAACAACAAGTGGTGCGAGCATGGTTGATTTTCACATAGAATGGTTTCAACATTTCAAAAAAACATTGACTAATTTTAATTTCCAGATTCTTTTGTTCAAAATTACGAAAAAATTGAGTTTGAGTCATATCTAAGAAATGCTTTGGATGTGGTTCACGATTAGTAGAACCAACTCTCCGTTTTATAACATCTCTTGTATTAGGTGAAACTCTAGTGTTATCATGCCAAAATTTAATAACAACTTCTCTTATAGCATCAAAATTATTTTTGTCCTTACACGGTGCTCTAGCAGAAAATGCCCAAAAATCGACATTATTGAGTGATTGAAGGATATTACGTCTTTCAATTGCTTTCATTAGAGTTTTTGATTAACTTGCAACATTTGACTTGTTTGCGTAATCAAACGTTGTTTTTTTATTGATTCACTTACAACACTAGTAGCAAGTACACGACGCACAATATTACTATCCCTAGTGCGTCTCTTGACACCAACAATGTGATATGCATCATGAAGGTTTTCAACAATTGTAGAGGTTTGACCACGTATGTTAGATGTTGTCAATCCTAAGGTGTTTAATGTAGGTCTCATTTTAATCAATTTCATCAAACTAACCAACAACTGACATCTTTGGGAATCATTTAAAATTTCAAAATGATTATCCCAAATTTCAGTGGCTTTTCTTCTGATTTGTCGTTCAGAAAGTTTGTCAGACATTGGTTTCAAAATGTTTTCATCAATTTCAATCAAAAATTAGGTTTCTTATGTAAAATCCTAGGAGGTGTTTTTGTCAAATTTTGCTTGTCTATAGTTTCAACATGAATTTCCTTATTCACATTTTCATTGTCTCCTTCAATTTCAACATTTGCTACATCATGAGTATTTAATTCTTCTTCAACATTGAGATAAAAACTTCTTCATCACGAGTATTTAATTCAACTTCAACATTGACAGTAGAAACATTACCTAGTTCTTCATTGCTTACAATAGTTGGGATTGAAGATGAACCTCTTCTAGATTCACGAAGTTTCCGCATTCGCTCAGCATTTTCAATTTTGTTGGCCTCTAATTCATCTGGTGTTTTTTTACTTAATGACTTCCTTTTTTGACTTCGTTTTTTGTCTCCCATGATGTTTTGCTTTCGGTGATAAAAAATCGTGCCTAGAAAAACACAGAATTTCACAGTAATTCGTATGGTAAGGTCAGAGAGTAAAAATCACATGGTAATTCGGACATTGGGATGTGTGTAAATATGATTTATAAAGCGCGAGCGTGCTTTATAAACCGCGAGCGCACTTTATAAACCACGTTCGCGGTATTTTTACAAAAACCGCGATCGTGGAGCTATTTGCCGAACCTAAGCCTTGGAAAATCTTTGTTTTTCCCCAACAAAGCTATGGAAGGTCATTATGAAGTGCGAGAAGGTCAAAAACCTCAAATCTGCTCTTCCAAAGACTTGAACCATGCTGAAAAACTGAAAACATTTCACAAAAATGGTGCCATCATGTAGGGTAGACTCTTAGCTTTGTAAAAATATTGTTTTTAAAGTGAATAGAATAAGATAAATATCATTTTATAATTTATTACTAACAATAGGTCCTTAAGACATTTTTTCCGTGAATGTTCATGTCTACGTTTAAGTAACTTTTGTTTCACTTATCAAAATATGATAAAAATTATACCATCCCAAGCATGGACAAATTCTATACACCTTAAAAAAAAATAAAAAATGATTTCGATATTTTTGATATAGTTATGGCGGGCAAACGGAAAGCGCAATATTTTCTAAATATTTTCAGACCACTTTCACGGAAAAAATCACAAAAAAAAAAATATTGCTAAAAAAATACAAAATAAAATTCATCCCAAGATAGACAACTACATCTAATGTTTCACCAAAGGAAAAAAAAAAAAATAACAAGATTTGGTCATCCAAAATGCGGGCAAACGGACTACTGATCTTATAAGTTTTTTGAAAAAAAAAAGTAAGTCATATAATTTTAAGTGTTTAATATAGCTAAACTTGTCCATTTTTACAAAAATTAATATTTTAGAAACTAGATTCGAATGCTACGATTCATATTTAAATATATTTTTCTAATTTAGAGTGCATGTATAGCTAATAATCCCTACAAGTTGATATTTCACTTGTTTTTGCAATATGACATCCACGGATGACCCTATATTTGTCCATCAACTTGGTGCACTTACCCAGTTCTCCACTTTTTGGGTTTGCTAGGGTTCTCACCTACCACCATAATGAGATGAATTAAATGCAACCTGGAGGTGGTTGGGTTAGATTTGAAATTCCTCTCTCTTTTCTCTCTCATTCTTCCTATAAATTGTAAGGAGGGGATTCTTTCTAAAGGTTGGACATTCTTATTTTGCCCCCTTCTTCTCTTTGGCGGGTGAATTATTGGAGTTCAAACCTCCCATCTAAATTTGTAATGAAAATTTTCCTCTTGGCACTTTGTATTGTATTGTGTCGATCTTTGGAGCAAATAATGCATGTTTGTGGATGATTCTCAACCCTCTTGTGTTCATTTACATCCTCGTGATCTCTCACTACAATTTTGGTTATCTCTGTGCATGATCTTGCATTGCATTTTAATGGTTTGTGTTTATTGGAAAAATAGGTTTTCTTCATTCCTCGGTGCATCACCTTTGTTAGTTTAGGTTTATTTTTATGCATCTTCTTACTCTGTCTCCTTGGAAAGTTAGATTAGGTTTTTGAGTAAACCATCTGCATTTTTATGTGTGCATCGAACAGAGGAATAGGAGGCGGCCTTCATCAGGAGAGCTTTTCGATTTCACAAGGTCCCACACTTGGGAAAATCTCCATGTTATCTGCAATCTTTGAGAGTCTCAACCCATCAAATTCTGAGACATCCGGGAGTCTTTGTGATTCGCCATCAACACATCCATAATGTCATTGAGGCATAGAGGATCAACTTTGCATGTCTCAAGATGGAGGGACATGCTCTGGTTTGGTGGGAAACCCATCTAGCCACTTGTGAAAAGAAAAAGCGTCCTATTGTGAAATCTTGGCAAGAATTTAAAGAACTACTTAGAGCTAACTTCTATCCTATTGGCCATAAGACTGACCAAATGATTAAATGGTAGTATTTTAGACAAGGCAGTGGTCAAAGTGTGCAGGACTATACTACGGAGTTTTGGAGGCAAGCCATGTTTCTTAACATGGACTTGGAGGATGAGGATATTCTGACCAAGTACTTGGGAGGACTTCACACTCACCTTCAAAGAAAAGTCATCTCCACAAAACCCAAAGATCTCAACGAAGCATGTGTACAAGCGTACTACATAGATGATGAAAAGAAGTAAGGAGAAGAAGATCCAAGGGTAAATCAGTCAACAAATTGAGTAGAAGAAAGAGTTTGGGCAAACAAGTAACAAGGGTAAGTGAAAAGGGAAAGGTTAAAAAATTGCCAATACTTTGAATACTTATAAAGATCCCAAGAATTTTTACAAGAACTGTGATATCAATGGTCATACTGATGCTACATGTTGGAAGTTACATCCAAAGAACCAAACCAAGGACTTGAAGAATTCCATGACAACTTTGAAAACAGAAGAGGAGGTGAAAATCGAAGATGACTCTGATGTAGATGAGAGGCTTGGATACATGGCCACCAATATGGATAGCTAGGAAAAGGAGATGAGTAGACTATTCTAGATCAAAATCTAGATAAAGAGAACTAAGGTAAACACTTTGGTTGATACCATTTCTCAATCTAACTTGATTTTTGAATCAGTTGTAAAGAATCTTGGTCTTGAGACTTATGAGCATCCACACCCTTATCCTTTGGGTTAGGTGAAGAAGGGTTTTGAAATTCAAGTAACAAGAAGTTGTAAGGTCAATTTTGGGATAAATTCCTAATTTATTGATGTTTTTGAAGTTGACGTTATTCCACTTGATGTTTTTAATGTTGTATTCGGGAGTCCTTACTTGTATGTTAGATATGCTATATTTATGAGGAGGGAAAATCGGTACAGATGGGTCAAGGATGGGATCGGCTACAACATCCGGCACACTAGTGTAAGACACAGTTATTATGGTAAGTGCTAACTAAGCAAAACCACTTATTCAGGAAAATCGTAATTACTTTTGTTTACTTTTATTGAAAAATAAACAAGATGGGGTAGAATTTGTAGAGATTTATAACCCGGGAAAGCTTGATTTGGATAGTATTAGTCGGTCTTTTTGGGAAGTATTTGGGTGCCTAGTGAGTTACCACAAAAATGGGAAGTAGAGCACGAGATTCATTTATTGGTAGAATCCCCTCTACCGAACATCATGTTGTATGGGCAATCCTTTCTCGAGAGTATTGAAGTAAAGAAATAACTCAAGGAACTACTAGACCAAGGGGTGATATGTCTGAGCACCTCACCATGTAGTTCACCTATTGTGATGGTGCCAAAGGAGGATGGTTCTTGGAGAATTTCATCGACTACAGTGCTTTGAACAAGATCACCATAAAGAAAATATATCCACCTCCCCACATAGATGATCTCTTGGACTAGCTTCAACATGCCAAATTTTCACGAAGTTGGATCTCAAGTTAGGTTATCACCAAGTTAGAATGAAGGAGGAGGATATATGGAAGACTACCTTCAAGACAAAATATGGTTTGTATGAATGGTTAGTACTTCCTTTTGGGTTATACAATGCACTTGCTACATTTATGAGATTGATGAATGATGTATTGCAGATTTCATATATTCATGTGTCATTGTATATCTAGATGATATCTTGATTTTTAGTGCCACATGGGAAGAACATCTAACTCATTTGCAGCAAGTCTTACAAGTTCTCAGGGAGAAACAACTGCTTTGTAATATGAAGAAATGTGAATTTTCCAAAACAATCACTTGTCTATCTTGGGCACATGGTTGGAGGAGGAGAGATACAAGTGGATCCAAAGAAGGTGGAAGCCATCACTAATTGGCCAACACAAACAGGAGCCATAGAAACTAGGAGTTTTTGGGAGAAGTACAATACATGTGGAAGTTCATTCTAGGCTTCTCCATGATCGCAACACCTCTACACACAGTGGCTGCAAAGAGTAAGAGTTTTGACTGAGGGTAAGGAACAAGAAAAATCCTTTGAGTTATTAAAATACAACATTAGTCATGCTACGTTACTTGCTCTTCCTAATTCACAACAACCTTTTGAAGTAGACACGGATGCCTGTGATTACACCATGGGTACAATGTTGATTCAAGGAGGTAAACCCATATGTTATCATTCTAAAAATTTCACTTTCACAGTTAAAGGATATTCGGTATATGATAAGGTAATGTATGCACTAGTTAGGGAATTAAAAATAAAAGCATTATTTGTTGGTTAAAGAAACTATTGTGCACACTCGACCATAAAATCTCTAGTATTTGTAAGCGCAATCTAAATTATAGTAGGTAAGCCACTACAAATGTATGGGGTTCCTTCGGTAGTTCCATTTGGAGATAAAATAAAAGAAGGGTAGTATAAACTTGGTGGTAGACATGTTGTCTAGGCCACCCACATAGGAGAATTTTTCATGTTTGGCCACTATCTCTCGGATCAAGCCCTTGACAAGGAAGCTTATGAAGAGGAATATGCCCGGAAAAAGAATTTGGGGTGACATTTCCGTAGTTACAGTCCCAAGAGGGTTGAAAGGACAAGGATTGAAGATTGGTATCTCAAAGACAAGCTGCTCTACCAATGGGGGAAGCTTTGTGTGTCAAAAGAAGAGTGAATTCTATTGATGAGGGAAGCACATACCTCAAAAGTAGCGGGACATTTTGGTGTTGGTAAGACCCTATCCCACTTGCAAAGGTACATGTATTGGCCCAATATGCAAGAAGAAGTATCAAAATTTATACGGGGATGTAAAATTTTTGTACTTGCAAACCTAAGACTAGGAAGGAAGGTTTGTATATGCCTTTTCCAGTACCTACTCGTCCATGGGAGGACATTTCTATGGATTTTGTAAGAGGATTACCTATGTCTAAACATGGCCATGACTATCTATATGTTGTTGTTGATAGATTTAGTAAGATGTCTATTCTTATGACATGTAAAAAAGACAGTAAAAGGACATGAGTGGAAGATATTTTCTTTGCTAATGTATGGGTGCATTTTGGTTTGCCAAAGTCTATTGTTTCTAATAGGGATTCTAGGTTCTTGGGGAAGTTTTGGACTACTTTGTGGGACAAGATGGATACTAGGTTACAAAGGAGCACAACTTTCCATCCACAGATAGATGGACAAATAGAGGTGGTAAATAGGACTTTGGTACAATTGATCAGAGGGTATAACAACAAATACCCAAGGACTTGGGATGAGTCCTTAGCCTACATTCAACATTCCTATAATTGGGAAGTACACACATCCACTATGAAGTCACTGTTTGAAGCATGCTTGGGATATCTACCTACAAATCCACTAGACATAACAGTTTGAGATAGGATGAGAAGGATACACGAGACATAGAGGTGACTAGAGAAAACAAATTCATTGAGAGGATCCAGAAAATCCATCTCAAAGTCAAGGAAAAACTAGAGAAATCTCAGGCCAAGTACAAAGCTAGGCACGATCAACATAGAAGGGAACATAAGCTTCATGTTGGAGATAAAGTTTGGCTTTACTTAAGAAAGGAGAGACTACAAGGTCACACACAAAAGCTCAATCCATTACGATATGGACCCTTCACCATATTTGAGTAGGTTGGAGAAAATGCCTTTGGACTTGATTTTCCATTATTTGTGAGGATGTACTTTGTAGTAAACTGTGAGAACTTGCGCCTATATGAGCCATACATGCTAGATGAAGATGAAGAACTACAGTTGCTACCTTCAATTGAGGATTGCATCTTGGAATCACAAGGTGAATTGGAGGAGGATGTAGTCTTTATGAAAGGTTAGAGATACTAAGAAAGGTCCACAGGAGTCTTGGTAGATTGGATTGAAAGGAAAGACACCAAGGCAGGCCAGTGGTACCCGAAGGATCAAGTGAGGGAATTATTTCCTCATCTACTCCCCCACTAAGATTTTGTGGGACCAAAAGCCTCCTAATAAGGGGATCTATGATCTATAGGGATCCAAAATGACTCAACTTTATCAAATCAACCAACAACAAGAAGAAGAAAAATATACACACGAGAGGTTGTGTTAGTTTAGTGACAGGACAACCACCCGTGTAGGTTGGTGAATTCTGAGAACCACCGCCCAACCGGGCGGCGATCCTGGGCTGCCGTTTTGTATTACGCGGAAGTCCCGGCTCTTGCGAGACAAAAAATAAAATATGACACAAACAAGCAGTCCCATAATTCCAAAGGGTGTTGGTCTCTTATTCTCGCATGACCATTCCCATTCTCCGTACATAGGAGAACATGAGAAATACTATAAATGCATGTTATAAAAGAGAACAAAGGCATCGAAGCATGAAGCAAGTGAGTAATAAGCTCTTAGTGTTGGAATTGGGATTTGTAGAAGGAGTAATTGAGTTAGAGAAAGCAAGTAACTGGGAGGAAGTGTGAGATATTATCTATTTCTCTTTCATACTTATTGCAATTTATGTACTTATTATTAAATTGGCCAATAAAAGTGGGAAGAAAGAGAAATTGCCCTTCCCGACTGGTTTTTCCTCTTCTGGAGGTTTTCCAGGATAAAATTGTTGGTGTATGAGTCTATATTCTTTCCCTTTCTATAAATTGTGGATTCTAAGCACAAGTATAATTCATTCACTAGCTATCTCTATTATTTTCTAATAGAAAATAGAAAAACAATGATTAATTGTGATTTTGTGGATAATTCCAAAGTTAAAGAGTTTGACAGATTAGTTCAGCACTTATCAATTCGAGTTGAGGTTTCCCCCTACCATGAGTTTATAGGGTGTTCCATCATGCACACATCATCATACATCTTATCATCATCTTCTTCCTCAAATTCTTCATCTACATTACATGGAGAGTGTGGTAATAAACACTGTCACACCACTTGATAACATTGGCCTCCTCCACAGTGCAGAACCACAGTAGTTAAAGGATCGGGAACCAATTTATTCTCCTGGATTGAGGTTTTTATTACCTAATCCCATGATCCCTTTTCTTGATCATATGGTCTACGATCACCTCTGGGGTGATTTCCAAATCTCTCTTGATATTGTGGCTTATGTTGACCTTGAGAATTTTGTCCTATTGTCTATTCTACCCTGACTAGTTTATAGGATATCTCTTTAACTCCTCCAGCCAAAGTTTTTACAACCTCTTCCAAATCCACAACCTTTCTTGACTGAGGCTTTTTAGGATTGATCAACTTAACTTCTTCCCTCTTAGGAGGATTTCAATCGCTTTGATGTTATTTTCTATTTATAAGGCCAAGGTGAAATCCTACCTCAATGTTCCTTGGTTCTTATCTCTCAAGTAATAAGTAGCCTTTTTATCAAAAGAATCATAATATTTTATCAAATAGGACACATCACTTGGCCTTAGGATTATAGGTAGCCTATTAAAGGTCTTATTGAACCGAGTATTGAAATCATGGACAAACTCATTTGGATTTTTCTTTATATTTTCAAACTCAGATAAAATGAATCTGGGGTCTATCTTGTCCCCATATTACAATCTAAAGGCATTTTTCTTCTCGATCCATGAATCTATTGAATTATCACTGGTAAATCCTTGTACTAGTCACATACATCCTCCTCAAGAGTATGAATAAAAAACGTTACATACACATCTTCAAACTCAATTTCAAAATCTTCCATCATGCTGAAAAAGAGTTTCAAATGTTGGTCACCACCGGTGATGGCATTATTCCTTTGAAACTTTGGCAACCTATTTTTGACATCTTGTGGCATCATATTAGGATATCCATCCATACCTTTGAAATCTATAGGTCCAAAAGTGTTAAAAACAAAAGGAGGTTTAGGTGGTGAATTTCCAAGAGAAACAGAATCATAGGGAATGAGGGTCTTTGGAGCACAAGAATATAGCTTTTAAAATAGATATTCTCTAATGACTCAACTTCTTGAAAAACACTATCAACCTTCGAAGAAACAGGGAAAAGCGAGAGGCACGCCTTTCGGACACAAATGATGACTCCTCTCCGGTTAGAGAACTCAAATTGATATAAATATTAATTGGTTGAGAATCACTTGAAAATGTATAGTAATCTTCAACAATAGATTGATCACCCTTCAGAAATGATATCTCCTTTTTGATTCTTGATTTCCAACAACTTTCCACAGTTGTTTTTCTTATGAATTTACTTTTCCTAGTTTTGGAAATAACTTTCTAGTAGGATTCCTAATGAATAAAGATCTTCTTCCTTCTAGCTTTGCAAATATAAATGATAAATTTCACTTGATACGAGTTAAGACACTAATAATCATCAAAATTTCACTTCAACACGGATTCTCCACTAAGGATTTTCACCTTAGTTGTGCAGATGCACTATAAGTAACTTGTCAAGTATCTATCAAATCTTATTTTCGCAAAGCTTAACGAGATCGGACCTTTACCCACATTTATCCTTATTGATGAAAATTTAGTGAAATAACCACTATAAACTAGAAATATTGCACAATAAACTTGTAATCTTTCACAAATCTTACAAATCTCAACAAAAGATGACATTTAAAAAAATTATTTGTAATTAAACCATGTAAGAAGCATTACCTAGGTCGAGCATGTGTATGCATTTGTAAAAATAGTCCCAGCATGAATGGCACCACTTCGATGTTATTTACCGTAAAAATAGGTCCGGTGTTCAAATAATCTTCGGCACCGGTGCCACTTCGGTGTTCTTGCCACACAAATAGGTCTTAGAGTTCAAATAATCCTTGTAACTCAAATAGTCCCGACAATGGCGCCACTTCAGTTTTGTTGCTACAAAAATAGGTCCCAGTGTTCAAATAATTCCGAGCATCGTCGCCTCTTCGGTGTTATTACCACACAAATAGGTCCCAGAGTTAAAATAATCCCCGATAATTCAAATATCCAGTAACAATGCCACTTTGGCGGTGTTGTCCAAATTGATTCTCCTGTGAGGGCTGAGCAACATCACAAAACTGGCATGATGCTTAGAGATATATGAACCATGAAATGAGTCATTTTGTAGCTGGGGAGGGGATTCAGATGACTCTTTTTCACTTAGGCATTGGAGAAATGGATAACACCTCACCTTTGAGGGTTTTATCTACCCTCACTACTTTAGATTTTGCCTTCAACCAAGGTGAGAGGACCGTTCTATAACCCGTGTTGGGGAAGGATATTAAGAGATCCTTCTTTTCACAACTTTCATGAGACCCTTAAGAAAATATTATCAATACAACACAATCTAACTCTCATGATTTGTCACACTAGAGAGTGGATATGTCTCTAGACAAGGTTTGGGTTACTAAAGACAATAATTAAATCGACTATCCCTCCATACTTTAGTAATGGAATTTGTTCATTTGTGGATACAGTACAAACAAGGGTAGTTCATGTAGGATTCATCGTTTGAAGATTTTTGGTGGGAAGTTAAGCAAGATGAAGTTAATCCAGATCTTTGGGAACCTTTACAAATATTGGAAGACTCACGGAAAAATTCTTCAAAACAGCCCGAGAATATTACTTCAAATAGAAGATGTGAATCAATGGAGGCCCATAGATGCACGATTATCACACACTTTTCAAGAATTCAGCGAGAAAGGCTTGTGCTAAAGACTCAATTAAACGTTAGAAATCCCTCTTTCATCATGCTTAAGATACACTCGTAGACTTATAAACAATCTTTATAAACATAGTGAAAGTAAATTAATTTTAAATTGTTTATTCCATTACAGATGAAATCTCTTCTCATAATGAAATTCCAAATGCCACAATACTAACACATGAACAAGATCCTATGTGACTCAGAGAGATTTTAACATAAGATTACAACAAGAACAAGAAAAACTATTTGAAAACATTTTGACATAAAAGCAAACACAATTATGCTCTTGATCAACACAGAGTCATTCAAGGTTCATTTGATTCATTAGCAGGGGAAAGTTTCCTCAAAACTCTCAGAACTTGTCAATGGTTGTACACTTGCAACCACCTTGACATAATTGAATCCAAAAACACAGGAAAATAAAATGGTCTATCAAACGGCCTCTCAGGAAAATGGTTTTGTCTCAAACTTTCCTAGAAACGTTAACCCCCCACCATTTGCAAGAGTATTCTCATTACATTTATACAATTTCACTCACTCACTCATCACAAATTTTCCTCCCAAAATAAGAATATTCAAGGAATCCTTTATTTGTTACAAGTTTGTTCCAAAAAGGCTTGTTTAACAAATTTACACCCAAAATCTGCAAGGTGGATAAATCATGAAGTGATCACATTTCTCAGTCCCTCAACAGTGTTTTTATTCATGCTTTTATTCTATCATGTAGGAAATCCCTTATTTAATAATTCTCAGGTGGCTCCATATGGCTTGATTTGACAAGCAATCCTTTTGAACCTCAAGAATACACCTTGAGAAATGTGTTTCCTCGCATGGATACCAGCATTCGTGCCTCTCATTAATGAGTTACCTCACATGGATTATACCACATACCTACATTATGAGTCCGAGTCAGCCAAGTGCAAAGAGGAGACAACAGAAACCTCCACGTTTCTCCTTGGTGCAACTACAAAGGTGAAGTCTAGAGGTAGGTTCCAAATGAGCGCAGGCCCTCCATGTGTTCAAAACCCTAGAGAGTTGTACCGGCATTTGCTAAAAAGTCGGAGTATGGGAAGGTCAGCGGAAGCTGCGATGTCTCTGTTTAGCACAACTTCAAAGATGAAGTCTAGAGGTGAGACCTCAAATGAGTGCATGCTCTCCACATGCCCTGGGCCCAAGAAAGTTGCCTCGGCCATTGAAAAGTCTTAGTATAAAGAGGAGCCTGCGAAGCCTCGCGTGTCTCCACCTGGAAAATTTGTTAAAAGAGTTTAAGGACCAACGGAAGGTGCCATGTGCCTAGGCTCGAGCAAGTTTTCTCGGCCGCGAGAATATTCCATGTGTATCTTGATGATTTTTAGTATGAAGCTCAAAAGAAGGACTCCCAAACAAGCACGGGCCTTCCACATGTCTAGGGTCCGACAAAGTTACACCGAACACTTGAAAAATTCTAAGTATGGGAAGATCCAGTGGAAACCTCCACGTGTCTCTTCGGTGCTCTTTCAAAAGTAAAATTCGAGGGCAGCCTTCCAAATAGGCTAGGGCCCTCCACGTGTCCCAGGCTTAATAAAGTTACATCGGGCGCTTAAAAAGTCTAATTATAGAGAGGAGCCATCGGAAGCCTCCACGTGTCTCCTTGGCGCAACTCAAAAGGTAAGACCCAGAGGTGGGACCTCAAATGACCATGCAAGCTCTCCACGTGGAAAATATCCGAGTTGAAGTAGGCCTAGGGATCTCAAAATGCCCGGTGACCCACCTCTCTGCTTATAACTTTTGATGTGGGTCCTAGCGGAGTCACGGCTCACATTAATACTTTTTCTTCATTTCAAAATAGAGCTTAAAAACTCCAAAGTCCTCTGGTGACCCACCTCCCTACTTAAAATTTTCAATGCCGACTCAAACAAATGACATTAATTTGTGCCCAGTGGGTCACGGATCATTTTATAACTTTTCTCCTTCTCAAAAAAAGGAAAAAATCTTCCATATCCTCTGACGATCTACCTCTCCACCTTTGACCTTTCAAACCACCACATGTCCTTCTTCGGGGTCAAAGTAAGAAAGTTTCCCTAACGCTTCATATTGTTAAATATTCAATTATATACTATCGGGGCCATGGAACCAATTTGGTATTTTTACAAATGTATGAAGTGACAAGTTTCACCAAAAGAAGACCATGAGTCACATCTAATCGAAAGGACCACATATCCATAGATGTTAGGATAGGATTTACAAAGGAGACACAGTCATGGAAGACGCCAAACAACAAAAACTTTCCCCATGGAGAGAAGGCGCAAATAAAACAAAGACTCAATGTGATCCATGACCTAAGGAAAATACTGACAGAACATCTAAATGAAGGAGAAAGCTTTCACGCATCCATACATGGAGACAAAGAACACTTCAAACCATGCAGAATAAGAAATTTTGAGCAGACAAGGTAAAATTAAATTGAGCACCAACAACGGCTCCAACTCAGGGATGGGCACTCCCTGCAAGTGCCACAAGAACAACAGACCATGTGCCAAAAAATTCCATTGGGAAACATTGTCAAGAACAAGCTTGCAAAGAAGAAAAACAATAACCAATTCACCAAAGAATGGAGAAACTAACAAAAATTGGTGACCAAGGGCCAAGACAAACCGAAACATAAAAAGTGTGAAAATCAAACAAAAACAAAATATTGTTCATTGTACAATGATGCGTGCCTTGATTTTGAGAAATCAACTAAGGAAATTTTGATGGGAAGTTAAACAAGATAAAGTTGATTATAGAAAATCTTTGAGATCCTTTATAAATATTGTAAAACTCACAGACAGAATGCTTTAGAATAGCCAAATAATTCCTTCAACTAGAAGGTGTAAATCAATGGAGGTCCAGAGATGCATAATTTCACACACTCTTCGATAATTCAACACAAAGGCTCATTCTAAAGACTCAATTAAACATTAGAAATCCTTGGTTCATCATGCCTAAGATACACTCATAGACTTACAAACAATATTTATCAACATAATAAAAGTAAAGTGATTTTAAATTTTTTATTTCATTACCAGATGAAAGCTCTTCTCATAATGAAATTGTTAATGCCATAATACTAACACATGGATGAGATCTTGTGTGACTCAGAGAGATTTTAACATAATATTACAACAGGAACAAGAAAAACTATTTGAAAAAATTTGGAAATAAAATCAAACACAATTATGCTCATGATCAACATAGAGTCATTCAAGGTTCATTATATTCATCAGTAGGTGTAAGTTTCCTTGAAAATCTCAGAGCTTTTCAATGGATGTACACTTGCAGCCACCTTGACGTGATTGAATCAAAAAACATATGAAAATAAAGCTGGTCCCTCGACGATCTCTCGGGAAAATGGTCTTTGTAAAACTTTCTCGGAAAAATTAAACCCCCACCCTTTCCAAGAGTATTCTCATTGAATTTATACAATTTCACTAGCTCACTCATCCAAAAAAATTCTGCCCAAAAGAAGAATATTCGAGAAATCCTCTGTTTGTTACAAATTTGTTCCAAAAAGTGATGTTTAACAAATTTACACCCAAAATCTACCAGGTGGATAAATCAAGAAGTGATCACGTTTCTCAGTCCCTCAACTATGACTGGGATGCCATATCATAAATTTTTGATAGTCCTTCTAATCATTCTTTTATTCTATCGTACACGAAATCCCCTTTTTAATAATTCTTAGGTGGCTCCATATGGCTTGATCTGACAAGCAATTATTTTCACCCTCAAGAATACACCTTGAGAAATGAGTGCCCTCACATGGAAACTGCATTCACGCCTCTCAAAAATGAGTGCCCTCACATGGATTATACCACATACCTATGATGTGAGTCTTATTTGGCCAAGTGTAAAACTAAGCCGGCGGAAACCTCCACGTGTCTCCTTGTCGTGACTACAAAGGTGAAGTCAGGAGGTAGGTTCCAAAACAAGCGGCACGGGCCCTCCACGTGTTCAGAACCCTACAGAGTTGCACCGGTTGCTGAAAATTTAGAGTATGGGAAGGTCCAGCGGAAGCTTCCATGTGCCTGTTCAGCGCAACTTCAAAGATGAAGTCTAAAGGTGGGACCTCAAATGAGCGTAGGCTCTCCACGCGCCCGCACCCAAGAAAGTTTCCTCGGCCATTGAAAAATTCTCAATATAAAAAGAGCAAGTGGAAGCCTCCATATGTCTTTTTGGCACACTTTTGATATGGTGCACGTGTCTCGGCTGGAAAAGTTGTTAAAGCGTTAAGAACCAGTAGAAGGTGCCATGTGCCGACGGTCCAAGAAAGTTTCATCAGACAATTGAAAAAGTATAAGTATGGGAAGATCCAGTGGAAACCTCCAAGTGTCTATTTGGCGCTCTTTCAAAATTAAAGTTCAGGGGCAGGTCCCCAAATAGGCGCAGGCCCTCCATGTGTCCTTTGCTTAAGAAAGTTGCATTAGGCGCTTGAAAAGTCTAAGTATAGACAGGAGCTAGCAGAAACATCCATGTGTTTCCTTGGCACAACTCAAAGGTAAGACCAGAGGTGGATCCTCAAATGAGTGTAGGCCCTCCACATGGAAAATATTTGAGTTGAAGTGGGCCTAGGGGTGCTTTTCACATTTTGTATCACTTAAAGAAATTGTGCATTTTTTGGACAATTTTACCCACCTCCCTGCTTTGAATTTTTATGTGGGCCCTAGCATAGTTGTGGATCACTTTTATACTTTTACTTCATTTCAAAACAGAGCTTAACAACTCCAAATGCTTCGGTGACCTACCTCCCCAATTTTGATGTAGACTCAACACGTGGCTTTATCTGGGCACTTGCGAGGTCACATTTCACTTTTATACCTTACTCCTTATTTCAAAACAAGGCTAAAAGTTCCAAAATCCTCCAACAACTTGGCTCCCCACTTTTAACTTGAAAAGTAGCCATGTGTCCATCTTTAGCGTCAAACTAAGAAATTTGCCTTCTTTGCTTCATATTGTTGAATAGCCAATTATATACTATTGGGGCCGTGAGACCACTTTGAGTTTTTACAAATGTAACAAAAGCGACAATTTTCACCAAAAAGACCCGTCGGGACGCATCCAATCAAAAAGGACCACGTATCCATGGATATTGGGACATGATTTACAAAGGAGACACAATCGTGAAAGAGCGCCCAACAACAAAAAAATTTCCCGGTGGAGAGGCAGTTGTAAATAGAAGTAAGACCGAATGTGATCCACGACCCGGAAAGGACCGAAAATGGCAACCAAATGAAGGAGAAAGCTTTGAAGCATCCATACGGGAGACAGAACACTTCAAACCACATGGACTAAGAAAGTTTGAAAAAATAGGGCAAGATTAAATTAAGCACCAACATTGGGTTTATTCCTCTCTTGGAATTCGGGTTTATAACTATTAAGGGGATGTTAATGTCCATTTAATCCTCTTTAGGAATTTGGGATTTATGTTACTACTTGGTGTATTGGTATTGCAGTTTTGTATTTGGAGTGCATGTAGCATAGAATAGAAAGTTTTTCTTCATGATAGTATGATTGTTAATAGAAATATGGGGAACATACGGTTCACACTAAGTCTTAGGATCTCAATGATGTTAAATATGAGGCTATGGAGGTGTTTGAACAAATTGGATTGTCTCATTTCTTAAATATTTTTAGGGTTACAACGAGCATCTCAAGTAAGGATTTTGGATTGGCATGGCAACTAGCCAAGAAATGGACGAGGGGAGCAATGTGTAGATAGGAGGAGTAAAGCTGCATAAAAATGATAAAAGACGCGTCTAAAGCGAGTGTCAAATTTAATGCCATGTTGTCCCCTTTTCTGCAACCATTAAAGGACAAGAGAATATGTTTGTTATCGAAACATGTTCTATACGTAACATGTCATAAATAATGCCTAGCATCGGTTAGACCATATAGCATATCATAAATAACATAGGATAATTAATGGTCGGTGGTCGCTTACCCCTTATAACATATCATAAACAATGGTTAGCATGCCACCAACTCTTATAACATAGCATAAATAATAGCTTGCAATTGTTATCCCTTACAAAATACAAACATGTCTTGTACATAACAAATCATAAATAATGCCTAGTGGATGCTTTAGCCCATATAATGAATTCTAATATTTAATTTTCGGATTCCAATATATGGGACTTTGAAGTACATATAATTCCAATATAGGTTATTTTGGATTCCAATATATGGGACTTTGAAGTACATATAATTCCAATATAGGTTATTTTGGATCCAATATATGCAATATTTGAATCCAATATGTGTGATTTTGGAATGCGAGATAATTCCAATATTCGACATTTTGGAATTTAAAAATTGTAATATTGGATTCCAATATTGGCTATATTTTTTAGCTACTCGGACTGGAATAAGTCCCAATTTAGTGAAATAAACATTTTAATATCCTGGAATTTCATGTTCTTCATTTATATTGTGTAGTCATTTTTCACTAATTTCTATATTTTTGGTTTTTGTCAAAGATGGTATTTTTATTACAATATTATGAAGATAACACCTATCCTTCTAACTTACAGAAACATATGAAGAAAATTCTAATTGGATTCAAACAGTTCTAATACTTCCAACAATTCCAAGTTGATATACTATTTGAAAATAAAAAATCAATTCTTTTTAACAAGAACAAAAGTTGGCCAAGAAAGCCATTAAAGTAAGATAAAATATATCAATGATTTGTAATTATGTTTGTCGCATACTTATAATAATTATAATTAGACGGAAGTGATGCTTTCTCAAGCGAACCCCTGTCCCTAGTAGCAGTGAAGATGGCTCTGTCCAGGGCAGCACTTCCCCTTCCAGAGACGACATGGTTCAGAATCACCCTGCAAAGGGTGATGGTGTGGGAAGCCCATATTTTGGTGGCCATGAGACTGGCGGAAGATTCAACTGTTGTCTTCTGCCCCTCGCATATACATCTTATCTGAAACCCAAAGGCGACGACAAATGTTTTGTTTACGGGATTAATGGTCTCCCTGTCAGGGTTTCTCACGGCAGCAGCTGCAACCTAACTCGTCTGCAAAACATTTGGTGGAGGGAAGCGGTTTTGAATTTTTGGCAAACAGACTACCTCTAGCGTAGATGCGTGTTCTTTTGGTGTCGGGGACTTGGATGCTGGCTCCTAGGAATTCTGTAGTGGATCTCAGACTCTCTTAAGATCTTTCTTAGACTGTGCAGATCTTGCAAATACTGATAAGGCTATTGGCTCCCCTGTAGTGGTAGGCGGAGCTACCTATACCCCCTTGCTGACTTTTGGTGATGTGGACATTGTTGTGGTTCATGAACTGATGACAGGATGCGTGCACAGTCCCCCAGTTAGGTGTTTGTTTTCTCCTCCTCTGCAACATTCCTATGATGATGTAACTTCCAAACAGAGAGTCAAACCCCTCAAAGGGAAAATATATCTCCTTTCGTTACCTTTGGAGCTTATGTAATTGACGCTGAAGTAAAACTATCCAAGAAAGTGCTGATCTACAGATTTAATGGATTGTGTCCAGGGCTTCCTCAACTACAATTATAGATCTCCTCTGAATGGAGACCCATCATGCTAGGTAGAGTGGATATTTATCCATGTGCTAGATATTTTTTATTGTGGTTTTTAACCTGATTGAAGATAGAGATAAAAAAATTCTATGCTTTGGGAACTTTAAAATCATCTCCTTCTCATGAAATTGTGGTTTCCTTCCTTTAACCCACTCACTGAAACATTCCATGTTCATCCAATATGGGTTCCTTTGCCTCATCTCCCACTACAGTTTTGGGGAAGGAGACCCTGATTGTGATTGGAAACGCTTTGGGAAAATTCTTGGACATTGATTCCAAAACTGAACTGTATACTCATATTACCTATGCTCGTATTTTTGTAGATTTGGATACCTCGGTTGATCTATTGGCCTCGATGGAAGTTAGGGTCTTTGGATCGAATTTTTTCCAACCTCTCCCTCTCGTGTTGTGGGGTTAGCGGGATAGTTTTATTGTAGCCTACTATGGATAATTGTTTCCTTTGCAAACGACCTATGATATTATTAAAGAAGGTATTTTGACGAAGAACTAAAATTATGGGAATTTTGAGAGATTGGAGGTCTTTCTACCAATACATTCAGATGAAAACTTAAATCCTAATAAGAGTGAGGGTTGGAAAGTTGTGAATAGAAAAAAGAAAGTAAGGACTATTACCGCTCCTCTTAAGATGAACTTGAGATCCCTTGGATGGGCGCCTCTCGGGTAATCCTCTCCTTGTCTCTAGCTAGGTTTGTTCTTTAGGGATATAGAGTGCACCTTGAGGATGGTCAAGTTTGACTTGAGTCTTGGTTGACTCTTTATGATGTTTCCTAGCCAAGGATTTTGGTTTGTGTATTCTCGGGGTGTTAGTTTCTTTTTGTAGGACCATGCTTCACTTTATACCTTGTTGTGCTTTGTTGCCTATCTTTTGGTTATACAAGGTTATTGATCCCTTCAAAATCATTCTTGTCTCATTTTGGCTATCCTTTTGCATGGCTTCATGTCATGTACATGATTTTGGTCTCTTCAAAACTAAATCCTTATTACCTTTATATAAAAATAATAATTATAAAGACTAGAGACCTATTATCGAATAAATTATTCTATAATGTTTTCATTTGGGAAAGACAATATATAGTGAAAAAAACATCATTTCCTTACAAATTTTTTTGAAATAAGATATAAATTGTGTTTGTAAGAAAATACTAAACTTATACTAGGAGATAAATATTTAAAGTGCACAATAAAAAAATCCTATAACACAAAATTTCTATTCATGAATGTCCTATATGTTTAACATCTTTCTTTATATAAAATAATCCTATATAGCCTTTTCTATAAATTTTTGTATACCGGAGATATTATCTGATAGGATAACTTAGACCAAACGCATGCCCAATAATCAGGTTTAAATCTATTTAATCATAAAAGAAACAATATGCCACGTTTTCGTGGTTGAGAATAAATAACTTGTCTTAAAAATAATAGTGATCCTAATATGAAAAAAATTACCAAGGTCATAAATTTTTGAATGGTTTGAAGATTCACACAAAAAATATTATTGATTAATATTTAATGATACTTAGATAATTGCGTTGATGATTATTTTAGCTTCATTGAAACATAGAAATCGTGAAAACAACACTAGATACTAAACACTTTTAATTTATGATTTCTTTGTTTTCAAAATGGTCATATATCATTTGTATGTTTCAATATTTTGAATATGTTTGTAAATATCATGCATATCACAATAATAATATTTTATAAAACTCTTCTCATAATATATTTATAGCAAAATAATTTGCATCCTTGATTTTTCATGTATTTCACTGTAAAAGAATTTATTCGATAAAATGAATATTTAAATTTTTTGGTTATATTTTCATGTCATGTTTTATAGATCAAAATTTTAGAAAAATCAAGAGAGAATATGAAAAAGGTTATGTGTGTGTGTGCACACGTGCACGCTATCTAAATTAATCTTTAAGAATATTTTCATGATGAAACCCTCCGTAACTTCCTCCATGAACCCTAAACACAGCTCACAAATTCTAAACATTTCCTGCGATTTCTCCATAGCAGGCAACGGGAATGAATCTACTCATGTTGGCAACGGAACCTCTGATGGAAGAGGAGACAAACCCAGGGGAGGTGAGCACATCAGCCAAGCCATGGTCCGTTCCATGCATGAACTCTTGCAGGGTGTTGATAAATTCAACCAGGGGAAATAGGGATACACAAAAAATGGGATGGGAGCTGGAGTATCCACCAAGTCCTTTGTTTTTGCTCTCTCAAAATAGGAAAAATATAGCACAAGAAATGAAAACATGATTTTAAAAACCTCATAGAAGACCCCGATGCTAATGCTTGAATAATATTTTCTACAAAGGGTT
This sequence comes from Taxus wallichiana var. yunnanensis, assembly GCA_018340775.1. NCBI lineage: Eukaryota > Viridiplantae > Streptophyta > Pinopsida > Cupressales > Taxaceae > Taxus > Taxus wallichiana. Next base: position 767,033,370 of record CM031238.1, on the reverse strand, counting down.
TTCAAGGGGGAGGAGAATCTCTCCCAGCTTGCTCACATTTGTAGATTCCACAAATTCTGGCCCAATTTATCTTAGCTCCATGACTGTATTTTTCTTAGATGGAGGGAAAAGATTAAGGGTAAGATCAAGATTTACCCTTGTACTAAAGCTTATTTTATTGCAATATTTGAAATCCACGAGGATGATGATATAGTTTTTGACCAATATTGGGTTTGGGGTGAACCCAAACTTATGTTCAAGCCATGGTATCGACTTTTGACCTTTTAAAAGACTCCTTTGATACCTACTGTCTTGATTTGGTTGTCAGGTATCCCATTACAAATCTAGAACAAATTATGCCTTATTGTTATAGATACTAGAATCTTTTTGAAATTTTATGATAAAAACACGTAAGACTAGACAACGTTTTCTAGAATCCTGGTAGATCTTGATACCTCTCAAGCCCTTCCAGTAGAAATTAATCTTGGAATCGGTGACAAACATTTCATATAGAGGTTAGACTACAAGGTTTTATCCTTCGGATGTCAAAGATGATTTCAAATTGACCATGTTTTAGATGAATGCGAGTACTCAAGATTCGAGGAAAGAGATAATGTGGTGGAAGGATTCTCTTCCAAAACATTTCACGATACAACCTCAATTAGATTCGGTTGAGGAATGAATAAGCCCCTTAAGGAAGGATAACAAGGAATGACTCCTAATTCCTCTAGAAAAGGGTCACATAATTCTAGTCCTCTCACCCTGTGGTGGGAAAAGTGTAGGAGTCTACTTCCCAAGAGGGCTCTGTTGATTCTATGAAGGATTGTGCTCTGTTGCCCCTCGTTGAGGGCCACATTCCTATCAAGGGTCTTGAAGTTGTTCTTTCAATTTTTATGGAATAAGGTAACGAGGATTGGATGGTGGTGGATAGGAGAAATAAAGGACATACCAAATTAAAACCCACCATCGTTTCAGATAAGGTTTGAGTCTTGTCATGTTCTTTTCCTTTATTCATTTATTTCGGCTAGAGGCCTAATATTTTTAAGCTATTTTCAAGTCGTTTTCTAGTTGTGGGTTGGTTGTGGGCCTGCCCTATCCCTATTTATTTCTGTTGGTCAGTTTGGCTAGCTATTTTTTGGTCCTTCATTACTTATGTAGAGTTTTATACCCTCTTAGTTCTGTGTTTTATTGTTATATCCCGATTTTAACCTTTTTGTTGTACCGGGGTATGGTCCCCATAAAAAAACATTTATCAATAATAAAAAAATGATAATGCAATTCCTTCAAATATTTTATGTGATTTTTATATGATTTTATGTTATTCTTTGGTATATCAAAGAAATAAACTCAAATTCTTATAAAATACTTATAAATGAGGAATTACTTAGACCTCATTTTTGTTTAAAATTCACATTTTTACTTATTTTAAAGAATCTATTAAATTTTGTTGAGTTTTATATTATTGTCACAAATTATATTTATGTTGAAGCATGCGAGGATCTAAACTTCAAAATTCATATCTTGTTCATATCCATTGCCTAATAAGACTAAAAATTATTTAATTAATTTTTAGAAGAATCTCAACACTTCTTCAATAACACAATATCTTGCAAGAAGTGATGAATTCAAACTAAAAGATAATAGACGAGAAGACAATAATTGGGATATGCATTTTGTAAAACAATATTTGTATGTATTCGAAATACTAATTTTTCTATGGAATGTCATAAATTGTTGCTTAATGTTATGATATGAAAACTCAAATCGCTACTATTTTTACTTGACTAGATATTCAATATTACTCTAGCAATAATTATTTTAGTAGTACATAAATTATTTCTAAGCCGATAGGCCTTATATAATTTGATACATCATTTTTGACACCTTCCGTGGAGCTCTTTTCCATAAGTTGGATGACAAATGGTAACATGATAACTAAAATCTTAGAATACTAATATATTGCAAATTAAAATAATAAGATATTAAAAATATTTAAAAAACATATAACATTTTAAATAAAAACTCGTAAATAACATATTAAAAAAAGGTTCAACGGTTTTGCAATGGAAGAAATAAAGTTTTGCAGGCTGCAGTGATGGAGATTGTCTTTTTTTGTTAAATTCAATTGTATCCAAGTACATTAGAAGAGAAAAGATCACGAAGGAGGAAGACAGCCACAGTGACAAGTCTGTCGATCATTAATGGCGAATAAAGCTTTAGTTTTCTATTTTTTTCCTCCTCCCACTTCACTGTAGGGTCATTGGATCAGTAAAGGTGTTGACATTGTTTGTGTTTGGGGATTCCAATGTTTATCTGGGAAACAACAACTATCTCTACATGCCATTCAAGAGCCATCATTCACCCTACAACAAAAACTTTTCAATCGCAAGCTCGTCCCTGATTTCATCGCTAAGGAACTCTTTGAAATAAAACACTTACATATATTCTTAAGTTGAAACCTAAATAAAAAAAAATATTTGTAGTTTTTTTATTCATTCAAGTCACATTTAAATAGCCTGTAAATAGCTAGACCGATAAATCCTTTTCTACATTTAATTTGATAAAAATATTCTTTTTAAGAACAAGAACTGTTAAAGCTTTTAAAAAACTAAAACTAATACTATTTTCTAACTGGCCTAAACTTATACCGATTACACGTGTCATTAGAAAATAATAATAAAACATTTCATAGCTTCATGAGGGTGAACTATATCAGTAAATTTTTTTATTAAATCTTAGAGAAATATCTAATTTACGGATGTTTTGAAATTCATGCAGTCATATAAATTCTTAAAAGAAACTGGAAAATTACTCAACTGATAGCACCCTCTCATATCTAAATGTTGGAGGCTTGTCAAATCTCCGAAACGATTGGGCTGCGACGAAAGATTTGAACAAAATGCTAAATTTAGATGTTGTAGCTTTTTCAAATTGATAAATCTGTTAGGCAGTGATGTTAGAAACATAGTTTAATTCTGTCTGTAGAAAAGGGAAAAGCAGTTTGCTTTTTACCTTTTTTTAAAATTCCCTTTTAGGTTCATAACTTTTAGAAAAAGCAATTAAAGCAAATAATTCAAAACGTTTTGTATTCAAGTAAAAATGCATGGGTTATTTTTAGTTGATAATTCTCTTTAGTTGATCTAATATATTTAAGAGTTGAGTGTTCTATTGTTAGATGAAAGACCTTGTTATATTGGAGGCAATTGTAAGTGTGTTTACACACACAATTTATATTGGGGTGAAGCTCTTGAAGTGTAAAAAGATATATATGCACAGAAATTATGATTTGAGTTTGTAATTATTTATTTTATTTGCAATATTCTTTATGTTATTATTATTGTTCAATATTTTGGTAGACACTAAATTTGGGTCACACTCCCCTCGATCTCCTTTCAATCAATTAACATAACATGTTCATCGACCATGACCCCTTTACTTCTGCATTCATATTAATTTAATTACTTATAATTGAGTTAATGTTCATCCTCACATTATTAATTAATTAAATTACTTTAATTAAGTTATTTTGCACATAACCTAGACACCTCACCCTGGACATATTCCAAGGGCATTTAATTCACAATGACCAAGTCATTACTCCAAGCACTGAGTCATCACTCGTAGTGTTGATTCACCACTTGACCTAACTAACTGAGACATCTTCCTAAAACCTAATTGGACTTTCTTTATTACCTTCCTACCTTATCTCATGTGAACTCCACTTATGTAAGTGGACTCAATCGAGAATCACGCAAAAATAGTAAATATCTTCTTATTTTTGGTAAACCTAGACTTTCCCGCCTTAACCAACGCCGGTTATCCCTCAACCGATGCCGGTCACCTTAACCGTCATTAGTTACCTTATATACACTTTCACAATTTTTACCGGGTTGGTTACCTTATATACGACTTCTATTGCATTCAAGCATGAATCAGAGACTTCTCAAAGCATCCAGATGATGGGATATACTCAACCATAGGCCCAAGTAAGCACCTGATTCTCATCCCAAGGCATTAGAATATTCACGGGAACACTCTAGGAAGTATTTTCGCGACACTGAACATAAAATTTCTTCACGGATCGACTATTGCCTTCCTTCACCTACCAGACCTATAAATGTAAGTAAGTATACTTTATTTTCATCATTTTGTACTTTCTTAAAGTGTAGGTTCATTATCTTTTGGTATTACATCTTATTCCTTCTTGCATTCCTCTATCTACACCTTCTTACCAATCTACCCATCTAACCACCCCGGCCTTCTGGCTCTCCGTACTTGACCTCTATGCATTCCTGAGTCTTCTTGGCATTATTACAAACCCAACCATTCTCCCTTCATTCTCTGTGCAATCATAAAGAATTCAAAACTGCTTTTATTTAATTACCACCAAATTGTCCCTACCGACGTCGGTCACCTTAACCATCGTCGGTCTCCCCTCTTTACCGACATCGGTCACCAGACCGACATCAGTCACTTTGTATTTTTGATAACCTTCACCAAAATTCCTCTAACATCACCTAAATTCCACCCATACCTTACCAGATACCTCTATGACCTTACCTAACACCCTTGTGACCTATCCCAACTAGAAACATACCTTTCCGATGCTAGATTAGTTTAGATTTCAATACCTTTCTTAATCTAGTTTGTTAGTAACATTTTGAGATACCTAAATCAAAGTGTTAGCAATAGGACCTTTATTTCTCACATTTACTTTCATTAAGTTGATAAAAATAGAGGATTGACAGTCATTCGAGGAAGCATCACAGTTTTTGGATATAGCCTTGCTAGGCATTCCTCTAACCATTGCTATTTAATATCATTTGGTCATCTTATTTTGTATCTACAGGTAGTCCTTCCCATACAAAAAGGATTTCTACAAGAAGCTTGGATAAAATCAGTAACGCACACACTCAACCTTCAACCAACATAATCACAGGTATTCCTCCTTGACCTTTTACCTTATCTATTTTATCAACAAAAATTTGGTGAAACATTTTGGCATGCCTGGTTGGACCGATCAGGGATTCTCTTGCATTTTTAATTCTTACGTGAAAGATTGTGTGTCTATTTCCTTTTGAAAGTAGTTCACATTAAATTTATTCCTCTGGAAAATTCTCTCTCTTCTACTTGTCTCATTTACATTCGTATTTTGGACTAAAAAGAACCATTCTTTTCATTTTTGTATTGCATTAGTGAAAGACATAATTTTTCCTATTAATTATTGTTTTCATCAAATGTCATTATGGATTTTGGTTTAAAATATTTTCTTATCATTTTTGTGTGTTACATCTATAGCTCATTTAAAAATTGTGGGCAACCTATACGCTGGAAGTCATGCCCAGGTGAAGGTTGAAAAAATTGAATCGTAGTGAAAAAACTCTTCTCTACACCAAACCACACTAAAATAAAGGAATATTTTTTCTTAAACAAGATCCTACCTAGAAGCTATCAATGATGATCACACAATTAGAGGATTTGAGTGCGCACCAAACCTGGTTGCTCTCTCTAGTCATTATCTCGAGAGAATGGAATTCTCTTGAAAAAACTTTACAGAAACAATCCTTAGTTGTTGGATTTTCATAGGACACCTTTTATCAAACCAAAAACTCTACTCTATTCAAAATTCAGTCCTAAATGGCATAAGCCGGAACATAAAATCCACCACATAGGATTTCATGTTTGCTAGTTTTTGCTTGATCTGTGTTTTGAGGTGTGAGATTGTATTCTCCATTATTCTTTCCTTTCACACTCCATAATCATAGTTGGTGTATTCCAACTCTTTTTGAGTGTGTTAGGGTCAATCATAGCCATACTCAGGTTTCGGGTTGGTCTTTTATTTGATCTAAATTACCAAATTCACTTGTTTTCCATCTTTTCACAAATTTCATACTAACCGGCATCAATCCAATGAATGTCATCAGTTTACTCATCTGACCATCATCGATTTACCTGACAGTTATTGGTTTCTTGTTGTTTTGGTCATTTTAACCAAAGTAGCATTCATCATAGTTATGTTCTTTCTAGGGTTTCCTCAGTTACTTCACCATATCTCTATGTCTTTGAAATCATTGTCAAAGTCCATATTTTCTCCATTTTCATCATTTGTTTCCATTTACAAATATTTTTATTTTCCATAGTAGCGGCATTGGTCCTCTTACCGGCATTGGTTAACCCCTGTCACCGACATTAGTTACCCAATTGTTGTCGAGTTCTTGTTTCTTAATTTTCAATTAAAACAACAACCATATTTCACCTTCCGAAACTATTTTATCCATTCCTTCTATTCTTCTATGTCATCTATAGAGATCAGATTACCAAGTCTACTCTAATTCACATTATTTTGACTCGTAGCCAAGCCAACACTCTTGTATTCGATGTTAGCCTTCAACCACTCCCACCTAGCCCATCGTCGCCTTCCATCCTATCACCTATGGATCCTATTCAACCTATTATCATAAATATCAGTAAAGAGGAGTTCACAAGACTCTTGGATCAAACCCCCCCACTCTACAATATTATTTAACCCATTCATCCACTCATGATTCATTAGAGAAGCTTGTATACAGCATGCCTTTTCCATTCCTCGTACCCTCACACCCACTTCAGCATCAGCTACTACTAGCTCAACATTACCCTTTTCCACCTTACCACCTATGGTGTCTGAACTTGACCCTACTGTTTCACCTGATTCTTAGACATTTATTTGAAAACGACAAAACAGATAGGGTAATGGGCGTAGGAGGAATACCTATTGAAATACTAGGTGATAGGTTGTTGCGCACATATGACTTCGGATCCACATCTGATCGTGAGATCTTCCTTTTGGCAAGGAGGAACTACCTGAAATGGAACACAAGATCACCAGAAAGATTTAAAAAGTATATGGAGTGAACTGCCTAGCGTGTGCTAGATCCGAGAAGTGTGATACTTCCTTGGCATTTTGTCAGTCCAATTTACAACAATTTAATGCTAGTAACAAAGTAAATCCTTTTTAATTAAAATGATTTAGGTATCTCATTCAAACCACCATAAGAAATATCTAATCTAACAGGCTAGGTTAAAATAAGATCTGAAGTTCAAGTAATGCTGGTTTTGGGTCTTTGCGGGTCGACAAAGGTCTTAGGAAGGTCGAGGGTGAGTAAGGGTGATGTGGGAATAGGTAGGCGGAGTTCTTGCTCACGGGCTATATTGGTAGATATACACAACGATGCCGATTAAGGATGACCAGTGCGATTTGGGAGAAGCGAGCTGGTTCTTGTGGGATCTTGGGAATGTCATAGAATGAGTTTTAGGTCTCCCTTATGATTGCACCAAGGACTAGGCTGGTCAGAATGAGGTATTAAGTTGTTTGGATGGGATTTGGCAAGGTTTTAATAGGGATATGGAGGGGTGAGTATTAATGGAGGTCAGTGGATGGTTAGTAGAACAAAGGATGAAAATACAATGATGAAATGAGTGAACCAGAGGAGTAAAATGTTCTACTTACTTGGAATCTGGCTCCGGATGTCTGTGAGTGAGGAATGAAGGTGTTGATAAGAGGTTGAATGCTACGAGAGGCTCACCAAATGTTCAAGAGCTCTTGCATGGGCTGTATATGCTCTCTTTCTTGTTTGTTTGGATAAAATATTTGTTGGGTGGTTTCTTGATGAATGGTGGATGTCTGTGCAAGAGAAAATGCTTGATCTCCTTCCTTGCATTGGTGTTCTCACGGAAACTTGTTCTCAAAAGATGTGATATCTCTTAGGAATCTACCAATCTTTTGCCAACCTCAAAAATAAGGTTGTTTTGGGGATTAAAAGGTGACCGAGGGCAAATTAGCTTAAGCAAGCGGGGTTAAGGGTAACCGACATCGGTTAGGGCGGGATTTTGTAGGTTTACTAAACTAGGCAAATCCCCTTTATTTTCTAGGATCTCATGTGTTGGACCTATGGATTAGGATGGAATCTTCTTTTAAGCATGTGGGAATGTGGTTAGAGGGAATGTAGGCATTGATTTTTAGTGTTTAGGTAAGTCTTAGTTATGACAACTTACTAAGAATAGGTCTTAGGGTGAGGTGGCTTGATGAGGTGTCTAAGTGAGGTGGATATGTGGGTGTCATCCCAATTAGGGGATTTGAATAATAAATATGGTGAGGATAATTAATTAATTTAATTTTAATAATTAAATTAATATTATAGTGAGGTGAAGGGGGCCATGGCTAGGTGGATGTGTTAAGGAATTTCCTTATCGAGGGACCAAGAGGAGTGTGACCCAATTTTGGTGTCTACAGTTTTCCCATTTGTGTTGTGTGGCTTGTATTGGTAGCAACGACTGAAAAAATAAGAGGTGGTTGTCCCATGTGTGGATGGAGGTGATCCCCTCAAACCGAGAACCGACGAGGCATAAGGCAGAATCGGTGAGTGGTTTGATAAAAGGTAAATGTGATGAAAAGGAAGGTGGGTAATAGGGGAAAGGGGAGCAAGGTCTACTTAGGTAATCTAGGTAATGGGTTAGGGGAAAATGTAGTAACATCAAATGCACGCACATGTATAAACCACTGTACATTACTAGCAAAGAGTTGAAAAGTAGGAAAAATTTTACATTGTCTAAGGTCGATAGGTTTATACAAACAAGGTTGAAGTGATTTCGGTATCAAGGTATAGGATATGGTCAGGAAACACCATTCAAGTCAGGTGCAGGAACATTTAGGTGTGTTCTGGTACACCAAAGGTAGGGTCAGGATAAACGGTCATGGCAAGAGTCAAGGTAAGGTCATTAGGTCAATCAACATAGGTAATAATGTCGTAAGGTATAGTGAACACATGGGGTCAAATGTCACTAGGATGTTCTGGTCCAAATATACAGGTCACCGCACGGGTAGAGCCGAGGTATGGTTAAAATAACAAGTCCCCAAAGGAGTATGTAGGTAGGTAATAAATGATGACGGTGAGAGGAATGGTCGGGGGTAAATGATGGGTGGGGAAAAAAGAGTGACGGGCAAGGTAATAAGGTAAAATTTAGGGAAATGTGTAAGAGAGGGTGACCGATTTCGGTCAAGGGTAATCGACGTCGGTAGAGTGTAACTAACCATGGTAAGGTAGGGAACAAGTCCGATGCCGGTGAAGTAAAACTGGCATAGGTTAGGTGAGGTTTATTATAAAAACAAAAAATCTAATTTTTTGTTATTCATTTGTCTTCTTGTGAATTGGGAAAATGATGTGAGAGAGAGAAAAAGGTGAAAAGTATTTGGACAGAACAGAGAGTTTAGTTGGTTAACCGAATGGTGGGTGATTGGTTGGTGAGAGATGGGTCCACGGGATCGGTGTGGGTGATTTGATTTGTTGGAGTCGCGGTAGCGATCCTGGTGATGGTAGAGGCTAGAGAGAGATCAGGTGGGCCACTAGTGTACGGTGCATCTAGACATACCACCATTGATGGCATGGCACATGATGAGGTAAGCATCAAACTCTTGTTGTATTTGGTTAGATAGATTAGGTGATTTGGCAAATTGGGTTTTTATTTTTGTTTTGAGTGGGGAAAATTTTTTTTTAAAATGGGATGGTAAATTAGGTAAAATAGGAGGGGTGGGAGAGATAAGTGGGAGAATGGGGGAGTGGATGAGGTATAGGGGAGTTGTAGGTAATATTGGGTGGGTAGAAGTGTCAGAAGAGGTAAGTTTCTAAAAGGGATGGTTTGGGGGTCATGGTTTTCACACGGCTTGATCGGCGTCGATCGGGTTGAGCCAACGTCGGTTGGGTTAAACTGGTATTGGTCACAAAATAGGTGACCGATGCCAGTTTAGGGGTGACCGGGTTCGATTAGAGAGAACCGGCACTGATCAGGTTTTCAGGGGCAAGGGGCCAAAAGTGCCACAAGTTGGGTGGTTGAGATGGGAGGGGTAAAATAGGGTGGGAAAAGGATAGTGGGTGAGTATGGGTGTGATAAATGTAGATTAATTCATTGTTTGTATTGGATACAGGGGAGAGATCAGCTACGCATGCGAGACAGGGTTCCACCCCTGCTCATGATAGTTCATGGTGTAACAACCCCTGAGGAGTTGCGGCATGTGGAGGAGGTGGGCCTGAGTGGGGTCTGACGCTATTGGCATGTAGTCCGAAAGCTGATTTTGATGGTCACTTTCATCGATAAATGGAATTCCATGACCAACACATTATACCTACCAATGGGTGATATTATGGTCTCCCTGGAGGACACGTTTAGGATTCTACGTCTACCCATATTGGGTACACAGGTCTATTTGATCTCCTCTAAGGCCTCGGAGGAGTTGATGCTAAAGGTGTTTGGAGAGGCGATGGCCGAGTTAAATTCCATAGTGCTGACTTGAGCTATGGGGAGATGTACCTAGCCGTCTGAAGAAGACGGTTAATAGTTCTAATGATGGAGGTAGTGTGATGCTTTGACCTTTGCCGGATGTAGAGGGTGGTTAGTTTCCCCGATCGTTGATGGGGTATTACACAACATAATGATATACAAGACCCATTTTTCATGGGTGTCAGCATTCCTGGTGCAGCTATACATAGAGTTGTGGGTGTATGGGCATCTACACATGAGTTGAAGATTTGCTTTACCTTTTTACTTTAATGTTGGGCATATGAGCACATTTGTATGTACATCAAGTGGGAATGCCCAGGCCGATGCCTTTCTACGCCGGGATTTATATGAGAGGGGTATAGGCGATGGGTGTTGGCTATTGGATAATGAAGATCGAGATAGGGCCACACATGATGTGCCTATTTTCGGCATTTATTGGATGGGTTTTCGAAGTGGACATCGTATGGAGGTTGTATATGGGCTTTCCATGATATAGGCATATGCGTGATGAGATAGTTGAGCTCTAGCTATTGAGATGGATATAAGGTCACCATCTTTGGGGAGCATGAGATGATTCCGGGGACAAAGTTAGATGGTAGTTTGGGCTACTACAGGACATACCTCTACCCTTCCCATAGTATAGGAGAGATGACATGGAGAGGCCCTTACCTCTACCACAATTGACACCTCCCACATGGCAGGAGGAGTAGGCGGTGGACTAGGCGGATTGATGATACCAAGGTCACAAACAAATATAGATAGTGGTGGGAGGCTCATTTATGAAAAGTACCACCCAGTGGTGTGGCAACCGGATCTAGCCACCATCACGGGTGAGGGACTCCCTACGAGGGCGGGGGTGAATCGATCACCAAGTTAGGTATGGTGCGAGACACAACTTTGCGCTCGAGAAGAGCTAGAGGTGGTGGGTTACATGCACAAGTGGCCAATCTTCAAGGCCTAGATGGCCTAAGGGTGGGGATGGAGATGGAGATGGAGATGATGGTTGGGTGGCTACCCTATAGGCACAGGTGATAGGGTGCAAGGTTAGTTGGACACAACACACGCAGATTGGGGCTTATAGGCCGAGATACAGCACAGGGGGTAGGGGCCGATGGCACCACACACATGCACCAGGCAGGTCCCGATTCACAAGAAGGGGCGAGGACAGGTCCGCGAGACAAGTAGAGGGGATTAAGGCCTATGGGGCCACCATAGACTATGCCCATATCTAGGTTGTGGGATGCCCTAGGTAGGGAGATATACTACTAGGATCGGCTGATGGTAGCCAGGATAGATTTTCTATCCTATTAAGAGTAAAGGCACAATAAGCCTCGAGTGAGAGGATGAGATCCCGCACTCATAGTGTAGAGAGCACAGGGGGCCATCAAGCTCCGAGATAGGATCAAGGAGAGGCCACCAGCTCACGGAGACCAGCTCCAGGTGATGTGCTAGTAGAGGACCCAACCACCACCTATGATGGGTGGGGAGATGTTAGCAAGTCGCAGACAGGGGCCGAGGAGGCTGAGGGGATAGGTGATACCGATATGGAGGATGTCCGCTGAGAGGGTGCCTGATATATGGCTCCCGATTTTTGACATAGTTTTGAGTTTTTGATATATATCGGCCTACGTGCGAGAGGTTATATTTTTATCACATATTAACCTATGTGTGAAGAGAGTGAGGATGTATGAGATTTTTGTATATTTTGAGCATATACTAGCCTACGTGCCGAAGAGATTTTGTATTGTTTTATTATTTTATTGTATATGAGACCGGTCTGCATGCCGATGACATTTTGTATTGAGTATCGTCTCGCATGCCAAATATTTGAGATGAGATATGGGATATCCATGTATATTGTATTGAGACACACATATTTGTTTATATGATGAGATAGATGAGATTCTTGATTTGTTGGTGTTTTATGATAATTTTAATTTTTTGTTGTGATATGGATGGAAACTAGGTGAGTTAGGCATGATGGAGTCAGGTTGGTTTAGGCATGGATTGAGTCAGGTTGGTTTAGGCATGGATTGAGTCAGGTTATAAGGCATGGATCGAGTCAGGTAATAGGCATGGATCGAGTCAGGTTGGTTTAGGCATGGATCGAGTTAGGTAATAGGCATGGTTCGAGTTAGGTTTGGTTAGGCATGGTTGAGTCAGGTTTGGTTATGCATGGTTGAGTCAAGTTTGGTTAGGCATGGTTGTGTTTAAATTAGTTGAAGTTGTGATTCATGAATTTGAGAAATGAATGATGATATGGGTCATGTTTAAAATGTTTTATAATATATGCATGATGATGGTAGAGAAATGGAAGTTGTAATAAATGTATGTTGTGATGATGATAATAATGTTAAGAAACTTGTTATTTGTTTGGTTTAATTTCCAATTTTGGATATAAAAAGGAAACTAAGTAGGGTAGAATGTGATTTTAAGAAAAATGAAAAATGAATTAATTAGGGTAGAGAGTGGCTGAGATAACCTCCAAGGGCCCCATGCCCTCGAGTGTTTCCTAAATAGTCCCGGACGAAAAGGGACCTCGGAGCCGATGTAGTTCTCCCATAAGCTAGGGAAGAATATGAGGAGGTATGAAAATGAGTTGGTAGGTTTTAGGCATGTTTGGGTTTAGGTTTGTTAGGTGTGAGTGGGTTATAGGAAAAATGGTATAGGTGATGTCGATTGTGGTAAAAGAAGAAGATACCCCAAAGGTAAGCATCGAGGACCAAGTCCTGTATAAGGTAATCAAAACGTAAATAAATATGGGTAAAAGATGAGGGGGCGATAAACCCATTGATTGTTAGGTTAGTAGATCATACCTTGGAGGAGGTGATGAACATGAGTCCCTAAAGGCATTGCATGATTGACTGTTCTAAAGATGAGTGATAGGCACATGATCACCAAATGTTATAGTTCCAAGAGGTCCCTTGAGGCAGTAGGAAATGGGAGTATGAATGGTGAAAGGTATAAAGAGGTGGTTAATTTTGACATGGTATGAGGTAGCATGCTCTTTGGGCAAGAGATCCGAGGTCACAATGGGAAAATCCATGACTAAAAGTCCTCTATTTTGACTTGTATTTGAGATAGACTGATCGATGTGGGAAGTCTATATGGGATGAGGAAATTAACTCCTTGAGGTATTTCGTGAAGCTGATCGATGCGGAAGTTTGAGTTTCTTTCATTTTTTTTTTAAAGATCTTTACATAGTTGTCCTTTAAGGGAGAATTCTATTTATATAGATGATTGCAGAGAGGAAGATGTCATTTTGAGGGATTCATATTTTTATTAGAAGTTTGACTCAAGGAGTTAGGTCCCATGTGAGGGATTTGAAGTCATGGACAAGACCAAGGTGAAGAATAGGATTCTTGTTCAGAAATCAGGGTGAAATGACCATGGGATCTCATCTAAAGGTAGATGAAAAGTATCCATGAGAATCATGTTATGTGCAGCGTGGTACACATATTCAAGAAAAGATAACACGTGATGGGTACCCACATGATTATTGTTTAATCATTGGTGAGGTGTAAGAAGTGGAGAGCACTCAAGGGGACAAGCATGGAAAGAGCAAAAGTGATGTAGGACTAAAAGTCAATAGTAGAACAGTCGAAGATGCACGAGGCATTAAGGGGCTCAGGCTTGGGTTTACCATCGAGGGAAGATAAAAAATAAGAACTTATTCCATAGGTATGATTCATGATGTATGGTCCAAACCAATTAGAAGAAAAATTTCCCCGTTTACTTTTTTCTACTTTGGTTACATGTTGATTTTCTTTCAGACAAGGTCATCAAATTGGAAGGTACGTTCATGGACATGTTTTCGTAGGTACATTTGATACATTTTTGGTAAACTTGAAGGTGATAAAGAGCATTAAGATGATATTCATCCAATAACTCAAGTTGTGTTAAATGGTTATGACAAAATTCATCATCATTGAGCATGTCATGGAGAGAAATGGAGTGAGGGAATCTAGACTTTGAGTGGTAGAACAACCTCTTTGTACCGTAGACCAAAGAAAAAGGTAGTAGCGGCTATGGAAGTATGGATACTAGTGTGGTATGCCCATAGGAAAAAGGAATGTGTGTATACCAATCCTTCCCGATATCGTTAACCACTTTCATGAGAATTTTTTTAGGGTTTTATTAGTGGATTGGCTTGACCATTGGTTTGTGGGTAATAAGGTGATGAGAAACTTCAGTTGAATGCCGAAGGTGTCACAAATTTTTGTAATGTTTTGTTTTTGAATTGTTTTCCATTGTCAGTGATGAGGTGATGAGGAACACCAAAGTGAAAATGATGTGGTGATTGATGAACTCACATATTTTCTTGGCTTTTGTGGAGATGAGTGGTATAGCCTCTACCCATTTTGTGTAGTATTCGGTAGCGGTAATGATCCATTGATGTCATTGGGAAGAATGGGGGTTGATCTCTCCGACAAGATCCAAACCCCATTGAGAGAAGGGCCAAAGGTCACGGGAAACCTATAAGGTGTGACTGGGTGTATGATGAAGGTTGGTATGTTGTTGGCATTTTACACAACATTTGACATAGTCACAACAATCATGGTTAAGGGTTAGCCAGTAATAGCCTAGGTGAAGAATACGCTTAGCGATAGTAAGGCCACTAAAGTGACCTTCACATATGACATCATGAAATTCCTTAATTGTATAAGGAATTTCAGAACTCATGAGGCATGTATAAGAGAATACCATCAAAGCCACACTTATAGAGAAGGCCCCCATGATGATGTAATGAGAGACCTTTTTAAGGAAGGCACGTTGTCCATTACGGGTGAGATCAGGAGGTAAGATGGAGAGAGAAAGATAATCGGGGTATTGTTTATACCTAAGGTCACTTGGGTTAGGGGTAGCGGTTCGATGGAGTAAACATCGCGAGGTAAATAGGAGGATGATTAGAGACATTATATGGTGACAAATATTTTAGAATCTGTGGGTGAAGCAAGTATTTGAGAAGCCAAGAAGGCCATGGTATCAACAAATTTATTGGTTGAATGGGGGATGGTTTGAAGGTCATAATGATAAAAAGGTGGTCAAAAGTATGTCTACATGATGTTTATACTTTTGAAGTATCTCATTATGACATTGGTATATACCATTGACTTAGTTTATGACCAATTGAGAATCACCAAAGATGTTGATTGATTTGACATCTAGGGCATAGGCGGCTTGGAGGCCTAATACGAGTGCTTCGTATTCGGCAATATTGTTTGTATAATCAAAATTGAGTTTGAAAGACAAAGGCATGGGTTCACCATCAAGAGGAATGAGGATAACACCAGCCCCACCCCCACACTAACACTTGGAACCATCGAAGAAGAGTTTCATTTGGTAAGTAGGTTCATCCAAGGAAAGGGTAGTAATTGACTCATCTAGAAAGTCAAAATTAGAGGGTTGATCCCTGGAAATAGGTGCGTCGGCCAATTGGTCGGTGATGGCTTGGCCCTTGATGGACTTTTGATGAATGAATTCGAGGTCGAGGTCAGCTAAAATCATAAGCCATCATGTGGCACATTGATTTTGATAAGGTTTGGCATACATGAAGTGTAAGGGGTCGGTGTTGGTCACAACATAGGTTTTGTGGTTGAGTAGGTAATGGCAGAGTTTTGTGGCAATGAAAACTAAGGCTAAGAAAAGTTTTTGGGATGGGTGTATCGGGTTTCATAGTCCAAAAGAGTACGGCTTATATAATAAATCGCTTGATCTCTCGGGTTGTTCATTGCGATAAACAAGAGTATGGCTCCCAAGGAATGATCGGTAGCTGAGATGTATAGGTAGAAAGGTTGATCATCTTTAGGTGGAATAAGTATGGTGGTTGGAGAAGGTATTGTTTTAAGGCCTCAAAAGCTTTGTGGTAGTCATCATTTCATTTAAAGGAGACATCCTTCTTGAGAAGATGATGAAATGGTTGACACTAATCGAGATAATTGTGAAATGAAAATGAATAATGGTGCAGAGGCTACAAAGTTGTCTAAGGTTAGTGGGTGGAGGCATTTCATAATGGCCTTGACTTTAGTAGGGTAAACTTCTATACCATGTAAGGAAACAATAAATCCCAGGAGATTTTATGAGAGAACCGCAAAGACACACTTCTTTGGCTAAAGGCGAACATAATATTTAATGAGGCAGTCAAAAATGGTTTGGAGGATAGCAAGGTTCTCGGAGTGGCATTTAGATTTGGCCAGGATATCGTCCACGTAATCTTCCAATATACGATGCATGATGTCATGGAAGATGTAAGTCATAGCCTGTTGATATGTGGCACCCACATTTTTAAGGCCAAAAGGCATGAATCGATAGCAGAAGGTCCCCCAAGGGGTGATGAACGATGTTTTGTGTTGATCCTCTGGGGAAATCAAGATTTGGTTATAACCCGAGAAGCCATCCATGAGTGATAGCATCTCGTGACCAGCGGTAAGGTCAACTAGTTGGTCAATACTGGGTAGAGGGAAGTCATCCTTTGGGCAGGCAAGGTTAAGGTCATGGAAGTTTGTGTAAATGCAAAGTCCCCCTGTCGCCTTGGTGATAGGGACAATGTTAGAAATCCATCGAGGATAATCAATGGGTAATATGAAGGAAACAAAAAGAAGATGTTGAAGTTCTTCTTTGACTAGAAGGGCAATGTGAGGGTGCATTTTCCTCAATTTTTTTGATGGGTTTGGCATCGGGAATGGTTATGATATTGTGGACCACTATGGTGGGGTCAATACTAGGCATGTCTACATAAGACCAAGTGAAAGCATGGTTATGATCTTTGAGAAAAGAAGTGATGGCTTCCTATTCAAAGCAACATCTAAAGATTGATTAATCTTTAGGATGTGTGGGTCGTCTTTAGTATGAATGTTGATCTTGATAGTCAATTCATTCAACATGGTTTACATCTTAGAGGGTAATGATCGATGAATATATGAGTCTTCTACAACAAGGTAGGTGAGTATAGATTCATCATCCTGACATTGAATGACGTTAATTGAAGGTGTATCATCATCGATCATTTTAGGATATAGGAAGGGAAGAGAGGAAGGGCCTCACCCTCACATTGATAAGTCAAAGGCCCCAAGGAAATGGTGTTTATGAAAAAAAAATTAGGAGAGATAGATTCAAGATCCATCGACTCCATCGGTAAAGGTGGTGATGAAGGCGAAGTGGGTGAAGAAGGTGAAGAAGGTGAGAATGGGTTAACGTTCTCGTAGGTGGTTCAAGAAAGCCAATGGGTCATTATGTACATAGGTGGTACATGGAATGACAAGTATGGAAGCCTTGTTTATAAAATCCAAAACAAAACCCTTCCACACACACGGTGTCGGTGTAGGAAGGTGTGGGTGAAATGGTGATTGGTGAGAGACTTTAAGTCATCGGAAAATGGGCGGGTTTGTGACGGTGGTTCGGGTGTGTAAGTGGTAGTATCAAGTCCTCTATAGGTGAGACTGGTATGGAGATGAGGAGGACCATAAAGGTGGCATTCTCCTATGTGGTGATCATGAGGGTGTTGTGAAGGACTTCATATTGTTGTGGAGTAAGGAATGTGTTGACACTATATAAGTGATACTCTCCCAGAGTGAGGTGTTGAAAATGCCTTCCAAGGATCGGATTGGTGGTTGGTATGTGGGTAGCTGGAATAGATGATGTGATGGTGGTCAAACACGGAGGTAGAGCTAATGGATTGGGAGGTTGATGGGTTTCATGGAGGTTGTGGCAAGTAGTGGTAGGAATGGAGGATGTAGGTGCGGTGAGGTATGTAGTGACACAGCTCATAAGTGGAGGTGTAGGTGAAGCGGTAGTGGTCGTGGAGAGGCTTTAATGGGTATGAGCACATCATTGGGTCGATAGAGAATGTTGCATGTTTTGAAAGGTGATGGATCGGATGGAATGGTATAGGTGTCTCTTCATGCTCAAACTTTACACAACGATGCAAAGTGGAAGGAACACAACCATGACATGAATCTAGGGATGGTCTACCAAGAAACATGTTATATTGAAATTCCCCCTCAAGACGTAAAATAGCTCAAGATAAGTGTGTGGACCCACACATAACGTGGAGGATGATGGTGCCTAGTGTAGAGGTGATAGCATTGTTGAATGAACGCAACATGGGACGAGGATGTTTATGCATGTAATTATCAGGTATGTGTATTTGAGAGAATGCGCGGGGGATGAAATGATATTAATACTAGTACCCCCATAGGGGGGATCATTACACGTCATACACATATATCATCGATGTGGAGGGGTAAAGATGAAGAGGATTGGGTACCGGATCAACGGATTTTTTTGGTGTGGTGTGATCTCTTCCTCATCGAGAAGCTAAGGGAGGCTACATGGTGAGTAGGGTGAGGTTTGGATAAGGTG
Source organism: Taxus wallichiana var. yunnanensis (assembly GCA_018340775.1). Classification (NCBI taxonomy): domain Eukaryota; kingdom Viridiplantae; phylum Streptophyta; class Pinopsida; order Cupressales; family Taxaceae; genus Taxus; species Taxus wallichiana. The sequence goes on along the minus strand of CM031238.1, from coordinate 767,014,716 downwards.
GCGAAAGTGTAGTGGGTAATGAAGAAGTTATTGAGGGTATTGGAAGGTATGGGTGGTAAAGATGGTGCAGTGTATGGGTGTAAGTCGTGTCGGGTGCCGGGTTTGTTAGAGGTATGCGAGGAAGGAATGGGCTGTTATGTTTTTGGTTTATTGATGAGTGGATATTTCTTGATCGTGTTGGGAGGTTGAGGTCCTAAAATAGATGGAAAAGGTGAAGGTGATGCAGGTATGATTAGCGGAACTGGGGTATGGGTTCTATGGTTTGGTTTTTTTTTGGGTACCGGAGTAGGTGTGGTGTTTACTTTGGAGGATGTGGATAAATATAGTTTGATAGGTGGATGAGTAAGGTTGGTGGTTGGGGTGACCCCTAAGGTAGTGATATTTTTAGTCGAGGAAGATGATGTAGGTGTGGGTTTGGATTTAGATATATGTTGGGTTATGGGTAAGGGTGTATGTTGAGTATGATGAGGGTTATGGAAGAATTTAGTGATAGAGGTGGTTGCTTTCGGTTCAACTAGTTGAAATATTTTTGGTAGATATTAGAGGTATCAGCAAATGACATCCGCATTTGCATTGAGGTAGAAAGTAAGGTCCTCCCAAGTAAGGCCCTATCCACATAATATAAGTGATCGGCCAAGCGTGAGAAGGACGTGTCTATAGGTTGGTGAGGTTGATGAGGACCTAATGGTAATTCGCATAAAATGTGTCTTAGAGATGGGGAATTTTTGGCTTTGGCTTCCGTGGGTAAGAGAGTTGAAAGTAGGTCTGTGGGATCTTGGGTAGCATAATGGAAAATGTTCACTAGAGGCAAAGGTATCTCTACTAGATCTGGATTGAATGGTGGAGTAGAAAATGGGTGTTCTCATAGGTGGAGGAGATGATGGGTGCTCCTTTGTGGGTGGAGGAGATGATGGGTGCTCCTCTATGGACTGAAGAAGTACTATGGGTGATGGTTCCCTAGGTGGAGAAGCCAAAGGTGAAATGGTCTCAATATTAGTGGAAGGCTCCTCCATAGGTGAGGAAGGAGGTGAAATGTGTTCCTCATGGGTGGAGGAATAGGTGAGGTAGGCTCTAATGAAAGAGGACTTTGGGCTAGAATTTCCTCTATGGAAGGAATATGAGGTAATTTGGAAGCAATGGGTGCATCGTTGAAAATAGCATGGACCTCGCGGGTATGGCTATCATGAGTAAAGTCTCACCGGTTTGATTAGATGAAGGGGCATGATTAGGAAAGGGTTTCTTGAAGATGTGTAGGTTTTGATTAGCAAGGTGCATTAGGATTATCCACAATTAACTCACCTTTCTCGAACATTTTTAGATAATGTTTTTGAAAGTGATGCAATTCGTCACTGTGATCCTTTACTCGATGATAATTATAGAAGTCGTGTTCTTTATACCATGTAGGCATGGGGTGATTAGGGTAAAACCAAGTGTGTGGTTTTATAGGTGGAAGGGTGATGGCCCCATCTTTGATGATATTTTCTAAGATAGAAGAGTAAGGCTCCCTAATTGGGGTGTATTTCCATTGTTCTCATCTAAATTGAAAAGTCTGAATGGGTGAGAGATTAGATGAGGGGTAGCCTGATTTGATGGATGAGTCGGACCAAATTTGAGTACCACTGCGTTAGTGGTGCCCTTAGCTTTTGAATAATTTTTCTGTGGTTTGGAATAAGAAGAGGTATCATTGACTTGAATGCTGAATTCTTATTGCATAATTGGATTTTCTTCTCTTTGATGGCTAGAATCTCTAACTTTCATGCCATGGTGAATGCTTCATAAAATGTTCAAAAATTATGGATCTGCAGGGTTGGTGAGATATGTCTAGCACAAGCCCACATGAAGAGCTTGATGAGTTCTATTTGTGGTAGTTGGAATGTGAGTTGATTGATCAAGCTATGCCAACGAGTGACAAAATCTATGATAGATTTGTCATCATACTGACGCATGGAGTATAGGTCAGTCATGGTAACCTTCTTAATGATATTGATGGAGAAGTGATCCAAGAAGTCTTGGGCTACCTGATTAAATGAAAATATAGAGTATCTAGGTATCCCACTATACTAATCTAACATAGGTCTAGTCAGAGACATGGGAAAGGTCCTTAAGAGCAAAGCATCATCGTGGGTGATTAGGTAACACCTAGGTTTGAACGACCACAAATGATGTCTATGGGTCTTCCTTGTTATCAAAGGGTTGAATTTTTACATTTCCCAATACATGGGGTATGGAGGGATAGGAATGGATGGGTGGATAGGCTCATTACAAATCTCATCATAGGTGAGAGTGTTGTGGGATCGAGAAATGATGCCTCCAATGTTTGCATATTTTCCATCATTAATTTGATTAGGTCATTGGTAGGTTGTGATGGTTGGGTGCCTCCTGTAGCATAAGAGGGTTGGTGTTGGGCATATGATGAGGGTGGCATTCCAGTATATGGTGGTGCCATGTAGGTGGATTGAGAAGAAGGTAATGAAATAGGGGTACATACCGAAATGAATAACATATGAAACAGAGGGTGTTGATAGTACATATATGGAGGTGGAAGGGTTGTGGTGACCCTAGTGGCAATGGGGGCCAATGATTGTGGAATAGAAAGGACCACATTTTGAAAAGGGGTAGGGGTCACCGACATGGGAGGTGGTTGTGTAGCTATGGGTATATGTGAGATAATAGGGGCAGATGAGGTTATGTTTTGGGTGGTTTGTCGAAGGTATGGTGGATATGGCGGGTGAAATGGATGTAGTAGACGTAGCAGTCAGAGCGAGTATAGGACCTAGCTGTGAAATGACTAGGGGTAAGGTCAATGCAGGAAGCATGGAGATTAATAGGGGATGAGTGCAGGAGTGGGAGAGTTAGGGGATAGATAAGGCATGCCATATATCAACTGACCCGAGGCATCTTGAGTGGATGAGTGGGAAAGGTAAAACTGCAAGGCAGCTAGGTTTTGGTCAAGGAGTCGTGCGAACTCCTCATCTCTTATAGTGATAGTGATAGGATGGATAGGATCCATGGCGGGTGATAAAATGGAAGGTGGTGAATGGCTAGGTGGAAGGGTTGACAACTGGCATGGAATACGATGGGGTTGCTTGTTAACACATTAGTACCATGTGAACAGGTACTAACGTGGTAAGACTACTTTCTGTAAGTGACACAAAAATACAACACATGTAGAATAAATAGGTGGTGGTGGGTGAATTGGGGCTAAAATGGTAGCTGGAAGATGACACAGGCTAATCGATGTCGGTTAGGGTAAACTGACACTAGTCATAGGTAACTACTGGGTCGAGTCACTGTGGAAAGTGGACAGTGGGTCAAAAACAAGGTATAAGGCCAAATTTTCTAGGTATGCCGAATACTAATGAGATTTACCAGGTCAATGAGAATGATGATAGTGACAGGGACTCTGAATAGTCGAAGAAGATGAATAGATGTCCTTTTGGGTAGATTAACCAAAAGGACCAGAACCGACGCCGATTGGATATAATTGATGACGGTCAAAGGGTAACCAACAAGATGGTCGTTGGACCGACACCGGTCACTATGAAATTGAAATAGTGATGAAAGAAAAGTGGTTGTGAATTAAAATTTGATGTGGAATCAAACCTAGAATGCTGAGAATGATGAGAATATCTAGAACACTCAAATGAAGCTGGAATACACCAACTGTGATGAGGAGCATGCAAGGAGAAAAAAAAAAAATGAAGAACGTGACCTCTCACCTCAAAACATAAGCCAAGAAAAACACTAAGAAAAATGTGATCCTAAGAGTGCCTTTTCTATTATGTTTATTTAGCTTATGCTATTTAAGGACTGACTCATGAACTGTAGAATAAATTTTTTTGGTGAGGATGGCTTCCTACGAAGAAGGAAATATAAAAGGTGAGGTTTCAAGTATGTTATGGTGGGGCGAGCCTTGCTCAAGTATGACTCAAGAAAAAGCGAGATGGGTGCCCACTATGTTGTGATCGTGTGATCACCTACAACTTCTTCTAGGAAAGATGTTGTTTAAGAATGTGTGTATTTTGAATTTTTGTGAGGTTTGGTAAGACTCAGAGAAAGAGAAAAGGAAAGAAGTGCTTTTCTACGATTCATTAGTCAACCATCAGCTGGGCATGACTTCCAGTGTATAGGTTACCCTCAATTAATGTGAGCTAATGCAGACAATCAGAATGCAATGCAATGATTTTTAATCCCAAATCAAAATATGGAATTCGATGACACAAATAGATGAAGAGGGAGAGGGATGCTCTTTCACTAAAATTTAGAAAACAAGAAGAAATGGTTCTTTTAAGTACACCAAAAGAAAGGTTTCTTTTAGAGAAAATAGAAAGAAAAAGAAGGTTACCAAGGAAGAAAATTAATGTGTATGCTTTTCAAAAGGGAAACAAACACACAAATTTTCCTAGGAATGAATAAAATGCAAGGAACCCCAAATGGGTCCCACCAGGTGTGCCAAAATGTTTCACCTAATTCTTAGACATTTCTTTGAAAATGACGAAATAGATAGGGTAATGGGCATAGGAGGAATACCTATTAAAATACTAGGTGATATAGGGTTGTTGTGTGTGTATGAATTTGGATCCACACTGATCATGAGAGCTTCTTTTAGGCTAGGAGGAACTACTTGAAATGGAACACAAGACCACCAGAAAGAGTTAAATAGTATATGCAGTGAACTGCCTAGTGTGTGCTAGATCTAGGAAGTGTGATACTTCCTAAACAGTTGTCACTCCACTGTTTAAAAAATTTAATGTTGGTAATAAAGTAAATCCTATTGTAATTAAAATGATCTAGGTATCTCATTTAAAACACAATAAGAAATATCTAATCTAACAGGCTAGGTTAAAATAAGATCCAAAGGTCAAGTAACTAGTTATGGGTCTCTGCAGAGGTCTTAGGCAGGTCACAAGTGAGTAAGGGTGATGTGGGAATAGGTAGGTAGGTTATTGTTCTGGGTTGTATTGGTAGATACAGAGACTAATTCAGTTAAGGATGACCAACACCAATTTGGGAGAACTGGTGTCGGTTACTATGGGATCTGGGAATGTCACAGAATGAGCTTTAGGTCTCCCTTATGATTGCACCAAGGACTAGGCTGGTTAGAATGAGGTATTAAGTTGTTTGGATGGGATTTGGTGAGGTTTTAATAGGGATATGGAGGGGTGAGTATTAATGGAGGTCAATGGGTGGTTAGGAGAACAAAGGATGAAAATACAATGATGAAATGAGTGAACCAGAGGAGTAAAATGTTCTACTTACTTGGAATCTAGCTCTAGATGTTTGTGAGTGAGGAATGAAGGTGTTGATAAGAGGTTGAATGCTGCAGAGGATCATTAAATGTTGTGGAGATCTTTCATGGGATGCATGCACTCTCCCTATTTCCTGATTGGATCAAATATGTGTTGGGTGGTTGTTGGATTAATGGTGGATGTTTTGCAAGAGAAAATTCTTGATCTCCTTCCTCACATGCGTGTTCTTGTAGAAATTTGTTCTCAAAAGATGTGATATCTCTCAGGAATCTACCAACCTTTTGCCAACCTCAAAAATAAGGTTGTTTTTGGGATTAAAACATGAGCGATGGTGATTCCATCCTAACCGGTGGTGGTTAAGGGTAACTAAAGCATCGGTTAGGGCGGGATTTTCTAGGTTTACCAAACTAGGAAGATCCCATTGATTTTTGGGATCTCATGTGTTGGCCTCATGGATTAATATGGAAGCTTCTTTTAAGCATGTGGGAATGTGGTCGAGGGAATTTAGGCATTGATTTTTAGGGTTTATGTAATTTTAGTTAGTTATGGTAACTTACTAATAATAGGTCGAGGGTGAGGTGGCTTGATGAGGTGTCTAAGTTAGGTGGATATGTGGGCATCATCCCAATTAGGGGATTTAAATAATAAATATGGTGAGGATAATGAATTAATTTAATTTTAATAATTAAATTAATATTATAGTGAGGTGAAGGGGGCCATGGCTAGGCGGATGTGTTCAAGGTATTTATTTATCGAGGAACCAAGGGGAGTGTGACCCAATGTTGATGCCTTTGATGTCATTTTCTCATGTGGTATCAAATGCTCCTTTATCATCCTCCTTGAGTGTAGGTCTATCTCGCACCCGCCACATCTCATATGCCTATTACATCTCATCCACCCATGGTGTTGGAAACCCATACTCCCTTCCAAAAAAATTTCCTCTCCATCCCGTAGTCTCTTCTTCCAATTACTACGAGGGTTGTTACATCCACTCCACCTACCTACAATTATCACCAACAACCCCCTTTCTCATCTATCACTTATTCAGGATACTTTCCACCTGCATCTATTCCTCCCTCACAATTTTCATACTCAGCACCACCCTATAACGAGGATGCTGCCCACGTCGTACCTTCATCATCTATCCCTTTATACCTGGAGGGGGTACTCGGTCATCACAACCTACTAGCGATCTTATCAACATTATGATGGCCAAGATGCAGACATTGGAAGCATTGGTCTCCGACTCACATAATTCTTTGACATACGATGAGATTTGTAATGAGCCAATTTATCCATCCATTCCGATTTTTCCATAATATAATCATTAGAAAATGGATAAATTCAACTGATTCAACAACAAAAATACCGTAACTCTTGACAATGTAATATTCGAGAAACCCTTCATATTATCAAATGAAGAAGCTGCAATGTTTATAAACATTGAACAACTATAACAACATCCACAGAATGTGGATCAAATATACTATGGAAAATATTTAGAAATAGCATATTGTCCCTAACTAATCACATCTGGGAACATCCCAAAGCAATAAACTAATAATAGTATAGCCCACACTAATCTAGGAGTGTGTCAACTAGATAATAGCTAACAACTAACTAAGTTAAAGTAATTAAATTTAATTACTTTAACATTACAACTTAGTAAATGATGAATTAACCTAAGTTTATTCCTAACATTCGCCCCCTTAATTCATCATGGTCTGAACTGACTAGGAGAGAAATAATAACTCTAAAACAAAAATATGTTTCCATGAGGTAGACATTTATTAGCACACATATGATAAAAGAAACCTATTCTAAGATGATTCAAATGACTTTATCATTCCCCCCTTAATTCAATATTGTCTCTTTTGATCTCATCTAAACAAGAGTGGCTAGATAAAGGTAGTTCCTCGGAATGGTGTGAAAGAGATGGAATAGGCTCAAGAACTATCTCTGGATGTCGAGAACCTCTTTTGGGTTGGCATGTATGCTCAAAAATAAACGAGTAGCTCTGAATGTTTTGAAAACCTCTATTGGGTTGGCTCTTGGCTCAATAAAACCTCTGTTGGGTTGGCTCGTAGCTCAAAATTGGAACTAGCATGAAAAACTACCCTCCATTCACTTTGCTCTAATCCACAAGGAATACCACTGTTGAGCGATCAATGAAGAATTTGCAAGTATTTCATCTTTTCCCCTAAATTCTAAGTGAAAAGCGAAGACAACTAGCTCCATGAGAATGAAAAAATTTTGGCACTTTATAATGATAGTGTGATTACAATTTTGTCTCTTCTTCTATGGAAAAATTCCCTTTTGGGATACATTGTGAGTACAAAATTACAAATTTTATACTTTTTTAGCTTATTTCAGCCTTTGATTTTTTTAAAATATTTTTCAAGACAAAGCTTAATAAGATCTAGACCAAGACGTAGAGATCGAAAAATCATAATTTTTTTTAAAAAATGACACCTCAATCCGAGGTACCAGTTGAAATTTATGACTTGTTTAAATTTCAATTTTAATATCTTTCCAGGCCCCTTTCCAAAAATGGAAATTTTTTTCTATGCTTCTAATTTTTTTCACAAAATCCAAAAATGGAAAGTTTTTTAAAAACGGATTTAGGATTATTTTTCCAAAACCGCAGCCCGCTTAGGGCTTACCGGCTTGTATGCATGCGGCCTTGGTTTCTCCAGTTACTTATAGATAAATTTTCCTCTTATTATATTTTCTTCCTCCCTTTCACCATTTTTCTTTGCTCTCGAAACATTTTTATTTACTTTTTTTTTTTCTAAGGGTATGTAGATCTTCAACAAACAAGGTTGAGCATGATCTAAGTGCTTTACAATGTGTAAGCTGGTGGAGTGTTTTGAAGTCTCTGGTTTAGATTCGGTGGTGAAACTCACCTATGGATTGAAATAGGGGTCGATCTACTCTCCTTTGGCTCGATTGGTTGAGGTGAGGATGGAAATGCACAAAAACTTCCAACAACAGCTCTCTAATACTCCCAAAGCGGTTGTCAATAGAGCTCTAAAGCCCCAACTTGATGCTTGTAGCTCAATGTAGATTAATGTACACTCTTGTAATAATCACTATATTTCACATTGTCAATTTTAACAAAAAAACTACTGGAGATTTTATGTTGCTGCAAATGAATCAGAGAGTCTACAACGCTATGTGCAAAACTCTAGGGATGATGAAGCAAGGAAGGTGCTTCTAAGAGGCCGGGGATAACTATGATTCCTCTAAGCTCAAACTTGCAGCAATGAACCCTTAACCTTCTGCAACACATTCTCCTTAGAGGAAGATGGATCCTCACAGAGTCTAAGATTAGCTAGCTCTGATACCAAATCATGACAATGTAATATTCTAGAAACCCTTAATATTATCAAATGAAGAAGCTGCAATGTTTATAGACATTGAACAACTATAACAACATCCACGGAAAGTGGATAAAATATACTAACTATGGAAAATATGTAGAAATAGCATATTGCCCCTAACTAATCACATCTGGGAACATCCGGGAACATTCCAAAGCAATAAACTAACAATAGAATAGCCCCCACTAATATAGGGATGTGACAACTAGATAATAGCTAACTAACAACTAACTAAGTTAAAGTAATTAAATTTAATTACTTTAACATTACAACTTAGTAAATGATGAATTAACCTAAGTTTATTCCTAACAACAACAACATTTGTAGTCTTTTAAACATGGGTGTTATCTGATCACTCATGATGTTTCTTTGCTCTTGTGAACATTCCTAATGTCCCTAATAGGACCTACGTTGGATTGGTATCTTTGGTCTACCTATGCACTCCATTTACTCATTAAACCAAGTAGCTCAAACTTTCCTAGACCACTTTACTATCAATATCATCAAGAAGGTCACCATGAACCACTTCTAATTAACACAAAAATACGAAGATGAATGTATCATAGATTTTTTCACTCATTGGTGAAGCCTAATCAACCAGATCATGTTTCAAATGCCTCAAACTAAGTTAATAGAATTGTTCACTAGGGATTGTGCTAGGCACATCTCATTGACTCTCCAAGTTAAAACCTTCCACATGTTTGATGAGGCATTCACCATGGCCCAAAACTTGAAATTTGTGCCATTGAAGAGAAGAAGATACAATTGTGTAACAAGAATGTTGCATTTAAATCCAATGATACCTCTTCTTCTTCCAAACCGAAAAATAATTACTCTAAAGAAAAAGGATCTACCCACATGGAAGTTTTGAAATATGGTCCGTCTCACACATAATACCCAATCAAATCCTTATTCTAACCTTTTTTTCCTGTTTAGGATTTTCATTTCAAGTGGGAGCAATGAAAATAAACTCCCATGGGAGAACCCTATTCTTCGGTTTTAGAAAAACTTCTAAAATCTAGATCCATCACTCTTCCACTCGTCAAATGACATACTAGTTTTGACCCCTCTCATCTTATGCCTTCATAGTACAAAGAATATGATTACTGCAAATATCATTTTTTAAGGATCATAGAGACATTAATTGTATAACTTTCAAAAATATCATCCAAGAAAAGATAGATAATGGAAATCACGTCTTGGATAATCCTCACGCACCGGCTAATTAGAACCCTCACATCTTGAAGAATCCATTCCCAAATCTCACCTCATCATCTAACCAAACCAGAAAACTTTCTACCAATGATAGTAACATTCATGAGGATTATGTTGTTGTTAATATCATACTAGCTCTTCCTCAATTTCCTCCTATTCCATCTATCAAGGAGATTCTTGCACAAGCTCCTTCATCCATGGAGGAACCTATTTCATCTACTCCTTTACCCATAGAGGAGTCTCCCTTATCTCCCCCTTCACCCATGATTTAGTCCATTATACCTCTCGATGTAGTTTCCCCATACACCCCTCAAACTAATGAACAACACCCAATATTAACTCTCCTACCCATACGAGGGTCATTCTTACCTTCCTCTTCACCAAAATATGAACCTGCCTCATCCTACTTGTCATCTTCCCTACCCATAAGAGATCCATTAGAAGTGCCCCTTCCTATTGGGGAAAATTCTCCATTGGCTTTCAAGGATCCTATTGATTTTCTCTCGGTTCTTTCACCCACATAATCGAAGCTAATCGTTTCCTTGTCTCACCGAAATTCTTTACTGGGGATTACTACTAAATCAACCTCATCCCCCCCTCTAATGGTGTTATTTTCACATTTGGCTGATGGCTTGGATTATATCAAAAATTGGTTACTTTGGGAATGCCTTCGGCTTCCTTTCTCAACTTAGATGCAAATGTTGTTTGCTGATACTTCCATGATCTATCTAAAGGTGTTTTAGACAACCAAACCCACCATTCCCATGCTAGTTGTAGCAACCTCTTCTTCATCACCCTCACCCACACCTAAACCTTTACCATCAACTGAACTTTTTCCAATGCCTAAATCCTTACCTACATCTATATCTTCCTTTACATCCAAACCCATTTCCACATTGGGATTCATGCCAACATCAAGCCTAGTCCATCCCCCTATCAAACTAGATTTAGCCACGTCCTCACAAGCTAGTGCAAAGACTATTCCCCCACCTAAGAGGAAGACCCAACCTCTTAGGCCACATACACCAGCTTCACCTACTACCCCTCTATCACCTTCACCACTTCCATCTATCCTAGGGCCCCACCCATCAACCTTGGCCAAGCAGCCTCCTACCCAAGGTAAACTAAAAGCCCAGTATCCCACCTCCTCGTCACGATCCTTTATTACACCCAAATTACCTACGCACATTACGCCTTTGCCATCGACTACATCCTTTCTACTGCCTATACCTACACCACTTCCAAAGTATCCTCATCATTACCTATGATATTCCCTTCTCTTCAACCAATACCTTCCACCTTGCCTCTTCCAACAACCTTCACCACACCTCCATTATCACCTTGGCTAATGCATCCCCTTCCATCATCTTCCTTCCCTTCTACATCATGCACTTCTCCTTCACCTTTACCCAAGAAGGTGTAACCAAATTAAAAAAATCCTTTTCCTCCAAACAGTAGTTAAACCTACAACACCTTCAATCTGCTACTTAATTTGCCACATCTTTACCCAAGAAGGTGCAATCTAAACCTAAAACTCTACTACCTACTAAACAAGTGTTCAGGCTAACTCAACCTCTGATTCCACCTCCTGTGGCACCTCTCCCATCAAAATCATCCACATTTCCATCTAGACCCACACTTAATTTACATTGTGATCCATGGGAAGGGTGTTACACCAACATCGTAGCTAACCTTTTGGAAACCTTTGTCATCACATTGCTACCACTTAGACATAATGACCCAATCAAACCTAAACCAAAAGGGTTTGATGATACAAAAGTTTGCACTTACCATCATGTGTGAGGGAACAATGTGTAAAACTATAAGGCTCTTAAGAATGTTCTTCTCCAACTTTGTCCTTTCGAAGAAAAATTTGACAATGATGATATTTTAGATGAGTACGCAATTCCACCTCCATCTATCACCACACCTCCTCATCCCGTACCTATTCAAAAACCTTCATCTCCACCTCCACAACCCTTTTATCCCCATCCAACATTTGAGATCAATATGGTCCACATAAGAGAGCTAGCCAAACCTCCGCCAAAATTCCAATGCATTGTATTCTTTTCACAAAACCAAGTATATGCCCTCACCATATTTTTTCCTTCCTATCGCTACACCTATCATGACTCACTTGCTCCTTTACCACATATTAATATGGTTAACATTTCCACTCGTACCCAAAAAGACAAAGGAAAGGAGAAAACAACTAGCCCATCTATCACTATTTTACCCAATATCTCGTCTATATCTCGCACCAAAATTACCATTTGTGGAACCACATACCCTATTTCTGATGGGGTTTCCCATCGTACAATGATTAAACAATTGCACTAGTATCCTCTCAAAATGTCTTTGTATGACCTGGTCCAAACCTTTGAGTCTCATTAACATGCCCTCATTGAGGTTTTGTAATCTATTGAGGTTTTACCTAATGACCCTACTCATGTGGCATCCATTATCACTCCTCACCATGTGGCCTCTCTTACCACTTCATCCCCTTCCTCTGCACCCACTACCACTCATCAAGTAGCTACTCTCAGTTTCTCTAATGACGAGATTGTACCTCTCCAATTAGATGATCTTGATCCCGCCCTATTCATTTTTGTTTGCATTGATGATATACGCATTCAATGCATTATGATTGATTGAGGTACCAGTATTAACATGATTTCTTACCATGGATACAACTAAATGCACATCCTTTCCAATTACAAGCATAATAACCCAATTATGTTGCATTCATTCATCAATACCAGGACTTCCACCCTTAGCACCATCATTCTCCACATTCATGTGGGCCCCCATACCATTCCTGAATTATTATATGTCTTAGAGGGGGAATTATGGTATAACATGCTTCTTGACCGACCCTGGATCTTTGTCATAGGTTGTGTTCTTTCAAACTTACACCGTTGTTTAAAATTTGAACATGAATGACACAACTATACCATTCCATCCGACCCATCACCATTAAAGACTTGTAATATGTTGTATCGTCACAATGATATCCTTATACCGATTAAAGCAGCTTACCACTACTACAACTTCTTCTTTAGTCAGTATCACATCCACTAATGTTTCCACTTTGTAGACACCTAAATTTGGTTACATTCCCCTTAGCTTCGATTAGATAACCAACTTAAACATGGGCACCTAACCATGGCCCCCTTTTACCCCACATTAATAATTTATTTTATTATTTTAATTAAATTAAATACCCATCCTCACAATATCCATTATTTAATTACCTTAATTGACCTAATTTCCACCTCACCTTGACACCTCATTCAACCACCTCACCCTAGACTTATTCTTGGCATGTTTCCATAAGTGACAATAACTAAGTCTTACTTTCCTTAATGAGCTAAGATTTGGTCTAACCCTAAACTCAATCCCTACAATCTCTCTAACCACATTCCCACCCATTAGAAGAGAACCTTCGTTGTAATCCACGATAAAAACCTAACTTGGCCCAAGAAATTAGAAAGATCTACTCCTTTTAGTAAACCTAGGGAATCTCACCTTAATCAAGGCGTCGATCGGACATCACCGATGCCGGTCAAGACGGAATCATGTGGGTTACCATTTATTCACCTTAGCAACCTTGTTTGAGGGGTTGGCACTTTTTCTGAGAGGTTGGAACATTTTGATAGCAAGAAGACGAGAAGAGAGCTGCATGCAAGTAGGAATAGAGTCTTTTCATGCACCTAGACATCCATAGCCAGCACCAGGATAGATCCAGAAGCATTGCACTCATGGTGACATTTCGGGAGGCATCACTATTACACCAAGCTCCATCCCACCAACTGATCCTCATCACCACCCAATCATTGGACTTGCAACATTGGTAAGTGTTTTATTACTGATCATTTCCATTTCTATTCTTCCCATAGAGTTGTCATCATTTTTGTTATCATTCCTTCATTAATATTTCCATTCCTCCATAGTCTACTTCCTGACAAACTCAAAAACCTCACCCATCCCTTTATCAGATCACCTACCCTAGCCCTTCCATCTCTCTGAGTGCCCTCAGCATTCCCACAAGCCTCACCATCCCCTTCTTTAGCTCTATCTAACCTCACCTAGACTCTGTAATAAGGTTTTATTGAATTATCACACTGATGGTACTGATGCCGATTACCCATGACTATTGTCGGTCTCCCTAAACCGTCAGTCGGTCACACTAGACCAAAACCGGTCTCTATGTTTTACACCTTTTCCAATAACAAAGCTAACCTACCTTCTACCAAGTGACCCAAACAACCTAGAACCTAACCTTGACCAGCCCAAAGAACATGACAACTACCTACTCTTCATATCGACTATAACCTAGCTTGTTATATTAGATTTGCTTATTGTTCTTGAATGAGATACCTAAATCATATCAACTACAGTAGGAATTTACTTATTTCTCACATTAAGTTGTTTTAAATAGTGGATTGACAGCCATCTAGGAAGTATCACACTTCCCAAAACTAGCATACGCTAGGTAGTCCAATGTCATATATCATTTAACTTATTTTTTGTGGTCTTGTTTTCTATTACAGGTAGTTCCTCCTAGCCAAAAGGAAGCTCTCACAATCGTATCTTGGATTGAGAATTCATAACGCAAAAAACCATCAACTAACCCATTTAATAGGTATTCCTCCTATCCCATAACCTTATCTATTTCGTCATTAAAAATGCAAAGAAAATGGTGAAACATGTATATCTTTATATATCAATATTTAGAGTTCTAACTACTAGTTTATTATAGAATACAAAACTATCAAGACTACTTTATTTGATGACTTAAATCACTAATTACATAGATTTTCCATTACAAAAATGTATAAAATTTGATTAAAATAATTCCTTTCCAACCACAATGCATTTAAGCTTTTAAAGGAGAGAAAGTAACTTAACAATTTACTAAATGCAAGTTTCTTTTCTTTTCTTTTCACAACAAGAATGAAAACCATTTCGAAAAGGATCAACTATACCTTCCGAATATTTTTCCAATAACAACACAACCATTTTACTAAATGAAAGCACAAGAAACTTTGATTTCATTTCCATATTTGAAGAGGATACATTTTCAATAAAATAAAACTTTCAAATTTCTTTCTTCAATCAATTTAAATACATAATTTGATGATAAAATTTACAAAAATTCCTTTTAAAATACAAGTGTATACAAGCCTTCCATTTAAGTGGAAACAACATGGCCAAATTTTACAAGAATAACTATCTCTTTCTTTGATCTTCTTCAATACAACACTTTCCAAGATGACAACTTGAGTTCCTTCATTTCTTCAATATCCAAACACAACAACAAGAAAATGAGAGTATGCAACGCTATTTACGCAACCTATAATCCAATGGGAAGGAGAAGCCATCCTCCTCATTCACCCCCGATCCGCAAAAATGAAGCAAAAAGAGGTATCACACAACCATGCAAAATTTTATAAGGTTCAACAACAACCATTCTCATCTAAATTTCAACACAACAACAATACAATAATCACAAAAACGTAGAATTTTTCCAAGCACAAAGGCTTACAATCCAAGCTAAGGGAGAGAAAAAACATGAAGAATCTCTTATACCTCCCACTGGGTTAAGTTCCCACCTTAAAAGCCTAAAAAAAATTCATTCACACAACCACAACCAAACTCTTTTCCCCGCCTTCATTTCTATTATGTTTTCTTCAAACTCTTATCCATCCCTCAATAAACATATCAAGATAAATAATAAATCTTTTTACCATCACAAAGTGGTACACCCAACCAAAAAATCCCTCCAAATACACAACATAAACTCTTATCCCTCCCTCAATAAATCCCCATTTTCTTTCTCCTACACAACCTTAAGGCCATTATATCCCCAAAACCAAAACACACAACATTCATTCATTTACAACCATTTTCACAACAAATAAAAATAAAATGCATGGGTGAAGTCCCTACCTTGCCATTGCAAGAAATCTCCAATCCACAAGCACAAGCTCCAAGCTTTTCCAAGTCCAATACAAGCACAAAAAAATCTCCCAAGCTCCCAACAAGAACTCCAAAAAAAGCTCCTCCAAAATACAAGAGTGAAAATAAAACATGTAACCCCAAAAACTTCAAAACAACATACATAAATAGAAAAGTGAGGAGAGAGTGGTGATGTGGCTCCATGTAGGATTCCACATCACTTCTCCTCCACTCCACATCACATGGTCAAACACCAAGCCCAAATCTCATAAATTGGTGGGTGAGAATATGAAAAGTTCTCCTTCCACACACAAACCATTAACCATACTCCAAAGGAAAAAATTAAAATCTCATGTAATAAGGTGCAATAATTTCACATTTTACCTTCCAAATCACATAATGGGGCCTAATTTTGACCCCTTACCACATAGGTATAGTTTTTAGGTGAATTTAAGAGGTGTGGGACAAGCTTAACTTGTCCCACAAGCCTCCAAAAATAGCCTTTAAGCTAAAATCCGAGTGTGACATGAAAGTTTGAGTACACAACACCAAAACCAATAAAATCATTTTCAAATCTATAATAAAATCAAGGACAATCTACCAAAATTAAATACCCCTTGGTCACAACCCAAATTAATTATAATTAACAAGATTAATCAACTTACATAAGAACAAATTAATGAACAATAATAAATCGATACTCAAAAAATAATTAAAATGAAAAGGGAAAACAACATATTTACCCATGGTCGCATTTCGTGCCACCCCCTATAGGGACCTCCTAACAAAATATCAGAACATAACAACATACAAAACACAAGTTGTGAAGGTGACCGGTTGCAAGGTGACGAGTTTCTAATACCTAAAATTCTTTCATTGTTGGTCTCTCATCCCCTTTTGTTTGTTGTCTTATAATTCGGTGAAAATCAAAATAATACCTCTTCAACCTCGTGGCCATATCAATGACATAAAAATAATAAACGCATGTACATGTATCAATTCACATCATCAAATAACATAACTAAATCATTACCAAAATCAATTAATTTCACAAATTGTTTACAATTTAAAGATATTTCAATTCCTTCATTTCATTGGCAATAATGAGATCACAAGACTGAAAAGATCATCTAATAAAATCTATGTATCAAAATCCAATGTGTCGGTATACATGTAAAGTAATAACTCTATATCATCGTCAATAACTAAATATCAATCCATGCATGTAATTCACACTCTGTGTCACCACATATCTGTAATCAAAATATCTATAATGTCTATCAAAATACTAATCAAATATAATAATGTCCATATATCAATGTTTATTGATCAAATATGATAACAAAGTCCATGCCTCTAGTCCAAAGTAAACAAAAATCACAGTAAGATCAATGTCAAAGATGAGTGAGTACCACAACCCCCTCCCCTTAGACTCGAAGTCCTCCTGGAAGTCACCGGAATAAGTGTGGGAACTATGTTGTCAAAGGTGTGGCATCCTCCCATGTAGATTTTTTCTCATTGTATGGATTCTAGTATACGCACACCTGATCAATCTCTCACCCTCGAAGGCCCAAGGTCATACGCTCTAAAATGTTGATGGGATCCACCATCACATGTCCTTGCTACAATACCGCAATGCGGTCTAATCAAATA
This sequence comes from Taxus wallichiana var. yunnanensis, assembly GCA_018340775.1. Classification (NCBI taxonomy): domain Eukaryota; kingdom Viridiplantae; phylum Streptophyta; class Pinopsida; order Cupressales; family Taxaceae; genus Taxus; species Taxus wallichiana. The sequence goes on along the minus strand of CM031238.1, from coordinate 766,997,255 downwards.
CATGAGAGGGATCTGGTATGTATCTCATAAGAAAAGAAACATGAAACATGTCGTGGATGTAAGACAAGCTGCATGAAAAGGCTAGACGGTAGGATAAGGGACCGATCCGCTCCAAGATCTCAAAGGAACCCAAAAATCTTGGAGCTATCTTAGAGCCTTTTCCATAACTAATATGGATTGTATGATGCCCGACAAGAAGAAAAACATTTGTGCCAACCTTGAAATTATTTCACTCCCGCCATCTAACACCTAAAACAATGTCATACCAATGAAAATTTGTAAAATGTTGTTATAAGAAAACTCAACCAAGTATAAATACTCCTCCCATCTCAATTGATGATCCATGATGTACATCTAAAGCATGTCCTCTAAAATATAATTCACCCACTTAGTCTGTCCATTTGTCTCAGGGTGATAGATTATACTGAAATTGATATTCGTCCCGAGAGCATGCTGCATGTTAGTCCAAAAATGAGAGGTGTACAAGGGGTAATGGTCACAAATAATCTTCCATGGAATCCCATGCGGTCATAAAATATCATTGAAGTATACTCATGCCACTTGCACTAGTTTTATAGGTGGTCTTTACCAGATAAAAATGAGCCACTTTTGTCAATTTATCAACCGTGAACATGATGACATCATGGTGATATCTCGACATCGGTAACCCAACAATGAAATCGATGGAAATGGTGTTCCACTTCGATCACCGGTATATCATGCAGGTAAACAAGGCCATCTGGATGCTGATGCTCGACCTTCACCCTCTGACACTCTAAACATTAAGACACAAAATGAGCTATATCTCTCTGAAGACCTCTCCAATAATAAAACTATCTCAAAGTCACATTCATCTTATTCACCCTTGGATGGGCTAAATAGGGTATACGATGTGTCTCTAATAGAGTGACCTATCCCAAATCTCATCCCTAGGTACATAAATCTAACCTCTATGTCTGAGAAGTCCATTTGGCTCCATTTTCAATCCCTCAAACTTCCCCTCAAGGGGTCTCTGAGACTCAATCTCTACTCTAGCTGAAAGGTAGAAGTTGTCATGTGGAAGCTGTTGTAAGATCCTACTCCTCAAGTTTGTACCAACTATTGTAGCCATAACCAAATGCCTCGAAGAATTAAAAATTCTATAACCACATTCTACTTCCCCTTCACATGCTCTATCTCTAGATGATACTCACATAACAACTCCATCCAACGCAGTTGATGGGTGTTGAGATTAGACTATTTGAAGAGGTGTCACAAGATAAAAAGGTATGTCCCGAGAATGAACCTCCTACCTAATAGGAAATGTCTCCATCAAACCAAAGCATGAACAACTAATTCGAGCTCATGGGTCGAGATAGTTGAACTTATAATCCTATAGTTTACGAGACTCAAAAAATACTACTCGCCCATCATGTATCAATACACCTCCTATCCCTTCCAATAAAGCATCTGTACATACAAATAAATCCCTCTGTAGATATGGCACTACTAGAATAGGTACTATCGTAAGGCATTCATTTAGTGTCTGAAGGCCCACTCACATATATCGGACAAAAATAATTCTTCCCTTTCTGCTGTAGGGAAGTGATGGGATGCACAATATGCAAGAAATAATGCAAAAATCTCCTATAATACCTGATAATCCCATGAAGTTGCATACCTCAAATGTTGGTGCTCAAATTAGTCTCACCCCATTTGTCATTTAAATTCCTTAGTTTCGGCCTCTATCGTGCCCCACCAACGATCAACCACATCGAAGCTAAAGGCGGAAGGGCAGAGCTGTGGGGAAAATTTGGAAAAAATTCCTTCTTCCAAAAACGAGGTAAAATAACATAATCAAGTGTAATTCCTCTAGGACCCATATTTTGACATGTGTCAATCCCATTTTTCGAGGGCGAAGGGGCATAGAAAAATGTCAAAATTTTACATTTTTCCAAATGTTATAAAATATCGAAAGGTGCTCCCATGCCCATTTCCAATCACATTTTACCATGTGGAGAGCTTAAATTAAGATTTGAAAGGCAAAATCAATGGTAGTTATGCATTTCATTTGATTTTTCCACCATTAAAGCTCTAGGATGCTTGCAGATGCATTTTTTTCATCATTCTTCATCAATTCTTTGGTGAATTTTTGTCGTTTTGGTCTGCAAAGTTTAATTGAATCAATTTGGGAGCTCAATTTGTAAATATGAATTACTTTTGAGGTTGATTTTGCTCAGGCTCATGCAAAAATGTAAAATGCCAGATCCAAAAGTTGCAGAGTAAAATTTCGAGAGCGAACAAAGTGAAATGATGAGGGGAAAAGGTGCTATAAGTGTCAAGGATGAATAATATACCTCCAATTAGAACAATGATGTAAATATTTGCAATGATTTAGCTTTTTGAAAACGCCTGGCAAGTTTTTTATGAATCTATTGAATGCCACTTTCGTAAATCATGATCCGATATGTGCAACAAAGGTTCTTCAAATATTCCTCTTTGGGGGAAAATTGGATGTAAAGGGTGTATTATAAATGCAATGAGAGTACTCTTGCAAATTGTCGGAGTATGAATTATTGAGAAAATCGTCTTCTAGAGAGGCCAAAGCCGAGATTACCTATTATTTTCTTGTTAGATTTTCTATCATGTCAAGTTGGTTGCAGATGTATAGCCATTAAAAATCACTGAGATTTCTCTGGAAGCTTTCCCTTGCTGATGAATCTAAGCAATTTTGGAATAAATTTGTGTCTAATCTCTAGCAATTTTGTATCTACTTTATTTTTGTAACATTTGCAAATAGTTTCTTTCATTCCTATTGCAATCTTACACTAAATTTTTGTGAAATCACACAGATCTTGTCCCTGTGATGTCTAATGGTATTTGCAATTTCATTTCTAGAAGATCCTTCATCTTGGATGAGATAAACAAATTTAAAATCAATTCTTTGTCATTTGTTGATGAAGACTATCTCGTAAGTCTTCGAGTGTACCTTAGGCATGATTAATCAAAACTTTAGTGTTTAATAGAGTCTTCCCATTCGAGCCTTCGTGTTGGAGTCTCAAAGATTATGTAAAAACATGTTGATTTGGGCCTCCATTGAAGCACACCTTCTCAGTGAAGGAAAGTCTTGACTGCTCAAGCTTTATGTTGTGAAGTTTTTCATTATTTAGAAGTCCCTTTAAAGATACAGTATAATCAAATTTATCCTACTTCATCTCCCACCAAAATAATTTAAAAACAAATGATCCACCCTGAACTACCCCTGTTTTCCCTGTGTATCAACAAAGGAACAAAATCTACTTGCAAAAATATGCAGAAGAATCAGGATTTCTTAATGTCTTTAGTAACCTTTGTCTTGTATTGAAAATATCTCCATAATCTGGAAGTGACAACTCATGAGAGTCAGATTTGGTGTGTTGATCATATTTTCCCAAGGTCTTCTCTGTAAAATTTGTGCAAAAGAAGGATTTACCATTATTCTTTGATAACAAATGTTACAAAATAGGCTCTCTTACCTTGGTTGAAAGACGCAACCTAAAATAGTTAGGATAAGATCAAATCCTTTTAAGGTGCTACCCAATTCTTCAAATCTTGAATGCTAAAAATTCAGATAGATTGCTTCCCCATCTACAAAACGACAAATATAATCATTTATCTAATTTTGAGTGTCCTGTCAAATCCATGATGCTACTCGGTTTATGAAGAAGAGTAAATCCAGTACCAACACCAAAATGGCGTCGTAGCCGGGGACTTGTTGAAAATATTTGAAATATTTGGATACATATCAAACCTTGGTAATGTTTCTTACAAATGTTGTGTGCAAATACATTGTTAAGAAGTCATTCTATATGCAGATTTGTGAGATTTGTTCAAAGTTATATGCTTTGTCTACAATTTTCCCAGTTTCCAACAGTTGTTGCATTTTTCTTGCATTTTGATTAATAAATTTGGGTAAAATAATATCATATCTGATAAGTTTTGCAAGATTCCAGTTTGGATGGATGACATTTCACAGATTATCGTTTAGTTCATTTTTGCACATCTGAGGTAAAAATCCTTAGTGGCAACTCTATGTTGATTTATTTTGGACAAATGCTAGTGTCTTAATCTCTGTCAATGTAGATTTCTCATTAATCTTTGCAAAGATGGAAGGAAGAAGATATTTCTTCACCTTAGACCCTAGCAGAAGGTTATTTCTAGAGTTTGTAAAGTCTAACTAAAAGGAGGAAGACTTTGGAAGGTTGTTGGAGATCAAGCATCAAGAAAAGAGATTTCCATTGGTGGAACTAATCAATATGGGATTGAAGATTGCAATACTTCCTCAACTTCTTCTGAATTAGGTAGTCTCTTTGTAAATCCGAATTCTCCATCTAGAGAGGGGCCTTATTTTGTATTTGAAATATTTACATCTCATTCTACCCCCTGTCTTTTACAAATTTAGTAGTGTCTACCTTGAAAAAGAGCCATTAGGGGATAGTCATTCTGAAAATTGTATCCCTATACCACACAGACCCCTCACTCCTCATCACTTTGTTTCTCTTGTAAGATCACCTCCTTAGAATAATATGGCTTAGCCTCCACCAGACCTCCATTTGTCATTAATACTTTTGGTCCCATCCATTTTAGAGGTATGGTTGGCTATCCAAATGTTGTGCCACAGGATGTAAGAAACAAATTACCTAAGTTTCATGGAAATAATGCTATAACTCGGTGATCAAAGCACTTGAAACTCTTTTTCAATATGATGGAGGATTTCAAAATATAGTTTGAAGATGTATTCATTAAATTGTTCATTCATACATTAGGATAGGATGCAAGGGACCGGTATAAATACTTGCCTCGATAACTCTAATGATTCTTGGACTGAAATGAAGAATGCATTTAGATTGCAGTATGGTGAAAAAATAGACCCTAGGTTTCTTTTGTCAGAATTTGAGAATATTAAAAATAATCCTAATGAGTCAGTGCATGACTTTAATATGAGATTCAATAAGACATTGAGAAAATTTCCTTTGGGTTTGAGGTCATGTGATGAATCTTGTCTTATAAAGAATGCTGATGTATTTGACAAGAAGGTTGCATACTATTGGAGGGATAAAAACCATGACACTTTGAGGCATGACTTTATTATGGCTCTAAAAATTGAGAACAACATTAAGGCCATTGGAAAACCTCCTAAGAGGGAGGGTGTTAAACTGATAAACCTAGAAAAACCTCAAGCAAGCAAGAGTGTGGATCTTGAGGAGGTTATTAAAACTTTGGCAAGGGTTGTCAAAGAAATCTCCTACAAACTAGCCTCGGGAAGAGAAAGGAATTGGGTAGAGTTCACAAGGTCAACAAAAGGCACAAAATCATGAAAGATTTGGCAATCATCCTAGGGGTGATCATAGGTCAGATGACAGAGGTAAAGGACCCATGGGATCTGCAAATAGACATCCCCAAGCACGTGAAAGTAGAATGGTGCCTGATCCTATGACTACCTGTTGTTGTTGTTGATGAAGCCAATGTGATTGATTGGTGTGATAGATGCTTTCTACCCCATCCTCCATGTGAAATAAATCATCAATAAGAGGAAGCTGCAAATGATGATGGTACTGATGATGATGTTTGCATGATGGGTTTCTCTTCAAACTCACAACAAGGAGTAACTTCAACCGAAGTGATAAGTACTTGAATTGTTACAAATTTTTGGGACTGCATTCACTGGATACCTCTTCTTCCTCCCTCTCATGCTTTAGAAATAGATATGGTAGAAGCATTTGAACTTGCTAACAGTTATTTTGAGTACCTTAGAGCTCTAATGATTAAGATATATGATGGAGGAATCCCATAAGAAGAGGATAGGCAGCTACTAATGAATGTTGTTGTGGCCCAAGAAAAGGATTATAATACTAGGAGTAGCGTTTTCAAAGGAGCAAGGCCTCAAGCCAAACCGAAAACTTCATTGCTTACTAGTATTCCTAAAGAGGATCCTAAGAAAGATACACCTTCCAAAGGCCTTGTTGTCCCAAACAAGATTCATACTTCTCCTCATGCCCAAACTATCAAGAATCCCATGCCATCTGATGAATTTGCTAATCTCCCTTCCAATGCTACCTTGCAAAAGAATGTCCCATATGAAATTTCCCAAGTTTTGAGTCAAATCAAAGTTAGTGTTCGAATTGTTGAGTTGCTTAGGATTCCTGAGCACAAGTAGAGAGCATTTGAGTACTTGGGATTGAAAGAAGAAAAGAGTACCCCAAGAAGAAATGTAAACATTGTATAAACTCCTCCAACCATTGCAGACCTTGAAACACCACCAGCATTGGAAGAGCTTGGAGAAGCACATGATGTTTACTTGGGGACATATTTGGTTCAATCCTAATTAAATGTTGATCCATTTTTTACAACTTTGATCATTAAGGACAAACTGCTGCACAATTGTATGTTTGATTCTGGAGCATCATGCAATGTCATGCCTATTGAGGTCATGAATGAGATGGATATCAAAGTGACAACAACATATGAAAGATGCATTGCCATGGAATCTAGAGATGTGCCCATTGTTGGATGTGTGAAAGGATTGGTGGTACAACTTGCAGCTTATCCAGGTAATAACCTAAAAATTGATGTTGTTATTGTTGATTACCCTGCCAAATGGGCATGTTGTTATCAAGAAAGTGGGCTGCGAGTGTTGGTGGAATTGTTTAGATGGATATGTCTTTTTCTACCATTCCAATTAAAGGAAGCCTTGTAAAGCTATATGGAGAGAATAAAATGTTGCACCTCTTTGAGGATCCAAATAATGCTTTTTATGAAGTGTTATATGCTGACGTGAATGCAAATAACTTTGTGGGGTTTCTTTGATGATAGGAGCACAAGATTGATCAGTGTGAATGTCTTTAACAGGTTGGTTTACCTTGGACCTTGTTATTTGATGGAGCTTGTTCCAAGTTTGGAAATGGTGTTGACATTGTTCTGATCTCCCCAAGCCAAGAAGAGTTTGTATTTTCTTTCAAACTTAACTTTGAATGCACTAGTAACATTGTTGAGTATGAAGCATTATTATTAGGTTTGAGAATTTCTTGGAAGTATCATATTAAAGATATCATTGTCAAAGGAGACTCAAAACTGATTGTCAAACAAATTAGAAAATTGTATGCTACTAAAAATCAGAGAATGAAACAATACAAGCATGCAGTTTGGGATTTGATTGAAATGTTTGACTCATTTAATATTGTGCATCATGATAGAAATTTCAATGTTGTTGCAGACTAGATTGTATTCTTGGGATATCGGTTTGATTTTTGTTCAATTTTTAAGTACTAACAAGGCCATCTATGCACGACAACATAAAAAATTGGCAAGTATTTGATGATGATGCCCAGGTGAAACAGTTTTACAGAATAAAGGGAGTTTGCCGACAAGTTTATTGATTGGGAGCCAATGGTGTGTGCATTAGAAGGAAAAGAATTTTTTTGGCAAAGACATCGTTAAATCGAAAACTAATACAATTCCTAGAGGGTGGTTCCTCTTGAATCAAACTTTTATAATGATGATTGCATTATTAACAAACATGTAGTAGCCTCAAGGGATATTGAAGAGTATGACCTTGGCACAAAGGAAAAACCAAGGGAGATCTAGTTGGGAACCAATCTAAACAAAAAGAGAAACAATCCTATTTCCAATTGTTAAAGAAATATCGGACTACCTTGCTTGGTCCTATTCTAAACTGAAAGCATACAGAGAGGACTTGTTTAAACATGAGATTCCTTAAAAGGTAATGCAAAACCACTTAGAAAAAGAAGAGGCCAATTAATCCACTCCTCTTCATTAAAAGTAAGGATGAATTGAAGAATTTAAGAGATGGAGGCATCATTCAGCCAAGGTATTCCTCTTTGGTTGCAAACTTATTGCCAGTAAGAAAAAAATATGTTGATATCGGGTTGTGCGTAGATTTTAGAAATATCAACAGAGCATCAATGAAGGATAATTATCCTCTACCAAACATCGAAAATATTCGTAATTAGTGATTAGATCTGAGTTGCTTTTTACTTTGGATGGTTTCTCTGGATACAATCAAGTTGTTTTGAAGGAGTCGAAAGAATAAAGACTACCTTTATCACTCCATGGGGCACATATGTTTATGTTAGGATGTCATTCAGACTGATGAATGCCTGGAGCTACCTTCCAAAGAGAAATGGATGTTTCTTTCGCTAGTTCCATTATTGATTTCATTGTTATTTATCCGGTTGATGTAAGCGTGTTTTCTAGGAAGATAAATGGTCACTTGCAGCACTTGAAAAAATGCTGATAAGATGCGAGAGTATGGCATTTAAATCAAGCCAAAGAAGTTCCATTTTGGAGTGCAAAAGTCCAATTTTCTTGGTCACATTGTATCAAAGGATGGTGTCATGATTGATCCCAAAAATATTTTGATGGGATCAAAGAAGCACTAAAACATGCCCCTATTTTGGCATCCCCAAATTACAAGAAACCTTTTCAAGTGTTTTATTTTGCTTCAAAAAACACCATTTCCTTTGTTTTTTTACAAAAGGATAATGAAGGGGTGAGAGACCAATTGCCTTTTCAGAAGGCATCGTAGGGAGCTGAGTTAAAATACAAAATCACGGAGAAGCAGGAATTTTCCTTGGTAAAAGAAACAAAGGTTTTCAGACACTACATCTTGAGTTCTAAATTTTTTTCTTATGTTCCCCACACCATGGTGAAAGACATCTTATCAGAGATTGAGGTCTCAAGAAAAATATGTAGATGGGTGAACAAGTTACAGGAGTATGACATGGATATCCAAACCACAAAAATTGTAAGAGGTTTGGGTCTAGCTACACTTATGACTGAGAGCAACCTGCAAACTATTGAGGTAAATGAAGTAGAAGGAGAAAGGGTGGATGTCCTTGAAAACTTGGTAAGTTCGAATGGTATAAAGATATAATCTTTTATCTCGAGACATCTATGTTGCCCTAAAAATTTGATTAAAAATCAGAAAAAATCTCTTAAGCTAGCCTCTCATAAATATGTCATTCGATTTTGGGTTAGTTTGGAAGAACCCCGAGGGAGTTCTCTTGAGATGCATTACTGAAAATGAGGCCCCCAAAATAATTTTTGGTCTCCATGGAGGGGTCTATGGGGGATATTTTGTTGGGAGAGTTACAACACATAAAATCTTGAGGGCTAGTTATTGGTGGACAACTCTCTTCGAGGATACAACTTTATTAGTGAGGAGATGTGAAAGTTTCAGCTTTTTTCTCGGAAGAATGAAAGCTTCAGCTCCCTTCCTTTATAGCATGTATTAGTTGAAGCCCCTTTTAGAAAGTGGGGAATGGATTTCATAGGGAAATTTATGATCCTTCCATTTTTGGTCATAAATGGATTCTTGTAGCCACCGATTATTTGACTAAGTGGGCGAAGCAATCCCCACCAAGATGGAAACACACAAATTGATCATGGACTTCATGCTAATTCAAATCACAAGTAGATTTGGAGTGCCAGCTAAAATTGTTGCTAATAATTCCATGAGTTTCATAGCCAAACCTTTGGTGGCAATGTGTAAAGAGTATGGGATCAATTTGACATATGCTTCTAACTACAATCCCCAAGGAAATGGACAAGTTGAGTCTAGTAATAAAAACTTGCTGAAGATCATTAGAAGAACCTTGGAGCTGAAGAAAAGGAATTGGGGTGAGCAATCAAGTTTGTTGTTTGGGTGTTAGAATCACTTTGCCAAAAGAGATTGGTAAAATCCCATTTGAATTGGTATATGGAGCTCAAGCTCTGCTGCCCTCCATTTACAATTGTCTTTATTTCATTTTGTTCAACAAATCAAAGACCAAGGAGCTAGTTCATATGATGCTCTAATCAATCATATTATTGAGCTAGATGAAGAGATAAGGGTATCCCATCAACGGCATGAGAAGTTCAGAGAAAATTTGAAAAGCTATATGACAATAAAGGTGACACCCGTGAGCTTTCACCATTGGGGATCTTGTGCTTTTATGGGATAACAGCATGAAGATAAGGGAAAACATGGTAAATTTGATGAATTGTGGATGGACCCTTATTCAATTGATATTCAAATTGGTGAAAATATCTTCTTCCTAAAATACCTAGATGGGGAACTACTTGAATTACTGTTAATGACATGCATTTGAAGCATTTCCTTGATTGATTGCTCGAATCAAGGTACATTCCATTTGTACAGTGTAGAGTTCTTTGTTCTCGTCCGATTTTGTGTTTTTGTTTTTTCTGGTCCTTGGTGACCTGGTTTTGTTGGTTTCTTAGTTCATTTTTGGAGGATGGTTGTGGTTGTTCTACTCTACAAGATTTTTCTTTGACTTCGTTGCCCAATGGTTTATTTTTGGAACTTATTCGCTATGTGTTCTTATGGCATTCGCAGAGGAGTGCCCATCCCCGAGTCAAAACCAATGTTGGTGCTCAAATTAGTCTTTCCCCTTTTTCCATTGAAATTCCTTAGTTTTTGGCCTCTGTCGTGCTCCACTAATGGTCAACACATCAGAATCTAAAGGCCGAAGCGCGGAGCTGTTGGGAAAATTTGGAAAAATTTCCTTTTTCCAAAAATGAGGTAAAATAACATAATCAAGCTGCAATTCCTCTGGGAACCACATTGGGACACATGTCAATCCCGTTTTGTGAGGGTAGAGGGGTGGAGAAAAATGTTAAAAATATACTTTTTCCAAAAGTGATAAAATATCAAAAGGTGCTACCAGGCCCATTTCCAATCACATTTTTCCATGTGGAGGGATCAAATTAAAAGTTGAAAGGAAAGATCAATGGTAGTTGTGTATTTCATTTGATTTTTCCACCATTAAAGCTCCAAGATGTTTGGAGATGCATTTTTTGCATCATTCTTCATCAATTCTTTGGCGAATTTATTTCGTTTTGATCTTCAAAGTTCAATTGAATCAATTTGGGAGCTCAATTTGTAAATTTGAAGTACTTTTGAAGTGGAGTTTTCTTGGTCTTGTGCAAAAATGAAAAATGCTAGATCCAGAAGTTACAAAGTAAAATTTTACAGGGAAAGGGTGAAATGATGAGGGGAAAAGGTGTTGTAGGTGCCAAGGATGAAGAATATACCTCCAATTATAACAATGATGTGAATATTTGCAATGATTCACCTTTTTTGAAAACACCTGGAAAAGTTTTTATGAATCTGTTGAATCTAATTTTCTGCAAATCATGATCCGATATGTGAAACAAAGGTTCTTCGAATATTCCTCTTTTGGGAGGGAAAATTGGATGTAAAGGGTGTATTATAAATTCAATGAGAGTACTCTTGCAAATCGTCAAAGTATGAATTCTTGAGAAAAAATTTGAGAAAGCCATCTTCTTGAGAGGCCAAAGACGAGGTTACCTGTTATTTTCTTCTGTGTTAGAATTTCTATCGTGTCAAGTTGGTTACAGATGTATAGCCATTGACAAGCACTAATATTTCTCTGGAAGCTTTCCCCTGCTGATGAATCTAAGAAATTTTGGAATAAATTTTTGTCTAATCTCTTGCAATTTTGTGCCCGCTTTATTTTCAGAATGTCTACAACTAGTTTCTTTCGTTCCTATTGCAATCTTACACTAAATTTTTTGTGAAATCACATAGGATCTCATCCTTGTGACATTCTAATGGTATTTAAAATTTCATTTCAAGAGTATATTTCATCTTCAATCAAATAAACAAATTTAAAATCAATTCATTTTCATTTTTTTATAAAGATTGTCTATAAGTCTTTGAGTGTACCTTAGGCCCGATTAACTAGAAACTTTAGTGTTTAATTGAGTCTTCCAATTCGAGCCTTTATGTTGGAGTCTCAAAGATTATATGAAAATGTGTTGATACGGGTCTCCATTGAAGCACACATTCTAGTTGAAGGAAAATCTTGACTATTCTTAAGCTTTCCATTGTGAATTTGTTCATTATTGTGAACTCCCTTCAAAGATCCGGTATAATCAACTTTATCCTACTTCACCTCCCACCAAAATCATTTTAAAACCATTGATCACCCCTGAATTACCCTTTTTTTCCTATGTATCAACAAAGGAACAAAATCTACTTGCAAAAATATGCAGAACAATCAGGATTTCTTAATGTCTTTATTAACCTTTGCCTTGTATTCAAAATATCTCCAAAATCTAGAAGTGACAACTCGTGAGAGTCGATTTGGTGTGTTGATCATATTTTCCCAAGGTCTTCTCTATAAAATTTTCTACAAAAGAAGGATTTACAAGCATTCTTCGATAACAAAAGTTATAAAATAGGTTCTCTTACCTTGGTTGAAAGGCACAACCTAAAATAGTTAGGATACGATCAAATCATTTTAAGGTGCTACCCACTTCTTTAAATGCGGAGTTCTAAAATTCAGATAGATTGCTTCCCAGATACTAAACAAAACACATAATCATTTATCTACTTTTGAGTGTCTGTCAAATCCATGATGCTACTCGATTTGTGAAGAAGAGTAAATCCAAGTACCAACACCTCGGTCACACTCATAGGTATTGGCCAATCCATGATAACTCTAATATTGGAAGGATAAACTATGACACCTTCCCTAGAAATAATGTGGCCAAGATATTGAACCTCATACTGAAAGAACACACACTTCTCCAAGTTCTCGTAAAGTTGCTGCTCTTGAATACACTGCAAAATGTGTCAAAGGTGTTCCTCATGCTTCTCATTCATGCGTGAATAAATCAATATGTCATCAAGGAATATAAGCATGAATCAATCTAAAAATTTTATGAATACCACATTCATCAAACTAATGAACACTCCGGTAGAATTCTTCAAATCCAATGGAAACATTTTGAACTCATAGTGGCCATATCTCATGTGAAAGGTTGTCTTATGGATATCCGCTTTAGAATTCCTCGGTGATGATAACTAGACTTAATTTTTATCTTAGAAAGCATGGTATTCCCCTTCATCTGATCAAATAAATCATCTATTCATAGAATGGGGTAACAATTCTTAGTCGTTACTTTGTTCGATTTATGTAGTCAACAACACAAACACAAAGATCTTTTCTTCTTCACAAAAATCAGTAGTGCACCCCAAAGAGATACAGTATGATAGATTAGGCATTTCTCAATAAGGCCCTCTAACTACAACTTGAGCTCACATAGCTTAGGGGTAGTCATCCTATATGGTGCACATGAGATAGGCTCCGCTCTAGGAACCAAATCAATATGAAAGTCTATCTCATATGGGGGAGGTAACCCTGGAAACTCATCGGAAAAATATCTGAAAGCTTCTATAAAATGGGGTGATCATCAAGTGACGGTCCATGAGTCTCATCATCCAATCGGTCACTAACCGTGTTGGTATATAACTGACATCCACGTCGTGTACACTACTTGATTGCATAGCAAATATGTTGTTAATAGAGATGGGTCTCATAACTCCAACTATCACTAACTAAAACCCCAAATCATCTACACAAGGTATCTTCTTATTGTAACAATCCACTCTAGCTATGTATGTAGATAACCAATCGATGCCAAAGATAACTCAATATCAACCCAAGGGAAGGATATGAAGATCCAAGGTTGTGGTGAAGGGTCCTAGGTCCACTACATACTCCTTAACGAAGGATTCAACTAAGAGCTTGGGTCCAAGCATCAATCTCAACATCCCAACAAAGGACCTACCTAGCTTCCATCAACCTACATCTCTCTACTAATGATGGAGAAATAAAGGAATCAGAAGAACTGAATCAAACAAGATAGAGGTAAAAATACCACCGATGCTACCTTAAGTCTTTATCTTTGTGCCCTAATGCTCTACCTAGAAGTTCTCAACTGCTACATAAATCTTGTAATTGCATACCATGTCCCCAATTGTAGGCTATGAAATAGGTTGGTTTCCCTTATTATTAGGGTTCTGTAGACACTCTCTTTAATGGCTTCCATGTACACCATAACCATAACAACTACCAGGATATTTCCAAAATGAAGTGGCTCCTGCCGCTTTACTTTACTTCTCTGTGGAGTAGATCTCGATGATCCTACTATGGATTATTGTGGACGTTGTTGATGAGTTCTAGCTGAATGAACTTTGGGTGATACTTGTGTCTTGATTGGTCCTCTCAGGAGGAGGACCAATACTGCATCCTTTGTGCTTCAAATATTTGTGGAGGTCTAAACAAGAGACGGATCTAATTTTGTAGTTGCTAGTGTGGCTATTGTGGTGGCTTGAAGGAAGATTGTAGATAACCATGTCTACCATGAGGAGGAGCATTTGTTCCCTCGATCGAATATATTTCATATTTTGAATATAGGTCCTCACACTCTCTCTATCATGTTATGTCTTAACTATGTTCTCTTGTGTAATTTAGGTGTTCTCAACGGCCTCAGCTAAAGTCTATGGACAATGAATATGAACTCCCCCTCCCAAATCTAATTTCAAGCTGCTAATGAACATGTGAATCCTAAATTTTTCATACTGCATGTAGTTGACATACTAAATAAAGTACAAAAACTAACTCTCATACTCAGCCATGGTCATAGATTCTTGTTGCAGGTCATGAAACTCATCGATCCTCTACTAGATTAACCTTCTGGATATGTATCTACTCCCGAACCGCTCCTCAAATAGTTCCAAAGTAACAGATATTTGAGTCTACGTGGAACTTTTTCTCCTTATTCCTCTGCTAAAATCTTGCTCCATCTCTCAGAATTTGAATCGCAACACAAGCCTTTGTGTTGGGCATAACTTGAATCATATGCTCAATCTCACTAACCAAGCCTCTACCTCAAATTATCATGTATCACCAGCATAATGGGATGAATGAAGCTTCATGATATCTTGAATGTGATTTTCTACGGTCATATATCTACCTCTAGGTCTCTCATCATAGTCATCTCACTCGTAGGGCTTTTAGATTACTCTCTGTGTCCTATATCCCTATCTCCATGTCCCCTCTGAGGTGAATGTGGTCTAGCTGAATTTGCATGAGATTTTTTTGCTCTATACTCCTTGTTGTGTCATGAATTAATGTGAACCTCTACCGATCGCTCTTTTACTTGTTGGCTAGATAATCCCCCTACTACCCTACCTCGTATAGATGCATTGACCTCCTACAAGCTCGTGAGGATTTGCAGAAATATAGTGGAAACTTCCTTTCTTGGTGGTGGTATATCTAACTCCACGTACAATATCCCCTCGTCTAGTTCCCCGCCTCCGGGAAAACCAAGACAAAAGTTAGTTCATCATCATCTAGGTTTATTTAATTTTTCTAATTTTTTTCTATGTTTCAAGTTATCATCAATGTTGTGTCCTAGGAATAGGTTATTCTAGGTTAACTGTTTTTGTTTTCATGTGTTCCCAAGGGTCTAAGCATTGAACCCACACTCGATACGAAGTGTAAAGCCCACATTTTTAAGTACAAAACCCAAGACAAAAATCAATACTTAATTGGGAAAATACAGAATATAGTTTTATTTAAAAGGGTGCAACATGATATCACCAACTAGGATTTAAATATTTCTCATTTAGTAAATTCCACATATCTGTAAAGTTATTGTAACTAAATTAATAATTAATATTATTAATTTATTCCAAAATTATTTCGGGTTTAAAACTCCTTCTAGGGTTTCCATTAATTCCCATTTAAAAATGTTGACTAATTTAATCTTGTTAATTTTTCCTCATTTAAAATTCCACTTAATATCATTAAGGTCTAATATTCCCCAATTTGGTTAAACCTAATTCCTTCATATAGTTTTCTAACATATATTTAAGTTCCCATTAATTTAACTCTTATAAATCATTATCTAATTTACCCCTTTCACAATATTATTTAAGTTATCCTTAATATACCAATATCATTTGTTTATTTATAAATCTAACCAAAGGGTCTCAACTTACCCTAAACCATTAAGTGGCCCCATTCATTAGATACCCATACTTTAATTAAAATTACCCAACCCCATAAAATGCCACAACTTGAAATGTGTAGGGTTAATTCTCAACCCTTAGATTAAATGGATATGAACCCTTAGATTTAGGTATTTTCAAAAGAACCCTAAATATCCTTATGAGGTCTTCTTATTATTTATTTTACCCTAAACTCATTCATTTTTTCCATTTGATTTAGAGGTTTGAGGACTAGAAGCTATTATAGCAAGAAGTGAAACCATGGAAAAATTTCTTTGGATCTAGTTTTGCAAATGGGGAGAAAATTCTTCCATTCTTCTCTTCATTTAGTTTTGTTTATTCATGGGTTTTCTATTGCAAGGTTATCTATTTGTTTGCAATTTTGCATAGATCGATGTTGGTTTTGTTATGTCAATGTTGGTTGGTCAACTAGCGTTGATTGACATGTGTAAAAATGTTTGTTTAAAAGAACATATATACAAATATATGCATTCTAAAATGCATATATTTATATATCATTCTTTATACTTCTAAGTACGGGTTCATTAGATACTACATAAGTGTAAAGACTACTTCATTTCATGACTTAAATGACTAATTGCATAGCTTTTTCATTGCAACAATGTAAAAAATTTGAGTAAAAGCAGTTCCTTTTCAACCACAATATATTTAAGATTTTAAAGCAGAGCAAGTAATTTAACCATTTACTAAATGCAAGTTTCTTTTCTTTTCATAGAAAGAATGAAAACCGTTTTGACAAGGATCAAGTATAACCTCCAAATATTTTTCCAATACCAACACAACCATTTTACCAAATGAAAGAACAAGCAACTTTGATTTCATTTCGAGATTTGAAGGGAATATTGTTATCACCAAATCACAGAACCCTTATGTTTCCACAAGCTCATATACTTGAGCTCACGGTGTGATTGGATAACATGGGTACTATCTCTAAGTTGTGGGACTTGCTACTTACTTGAGATAGACCTCCAGAGAAAGTCGGTTCTTACTCCGAAAACTACCCCGCCACAATCTACTCTAATGCAGGGGAAACTAACTATTCTAATCTAAATTTCCAAGGGACCAGGGAGAGAGAATGCATGAAATGAAAGCCTACACTAAAGCGGTGATACACCAGAAAAGGAGGGTGTGAGAGTAGTCTCCAAATGCGTGAAATACAGAAGCAAAGTGCACACTAGAAGAGGTGATGACAGTTCTCCATAATCTAGCAAAACGCATTCACAACAATATTTCAAACATACACAATGATAATGGATCCCTGCATGAACATAATAATAGACACAATATTCTTGTAAAGAAGAGGTTGAAGGGGCAAGAAGAATGCAAGAAAACACAGCAGGGGAAGATACATCCACAAACTTATATTTTATTGCTTCATAATATGCACAGTTCAATCTATTACAAGATAAGGGCCTAGATCACCATGCAAGGAGTCCACAACAAGGGCCTATAACACATTGGCTTCACAAATCAATTTTGGTAGAGCTTTGCTACAAAAACTACCTCTCCTTTGCAATGAGCCCAACACTCCAATTTATAGAAGAAATGAGAAGAGAAAGAGAAGGGAAAATGGAAATCCCGAAATCTATCCTTCAACCACTTGTAAGATATATTAAATGGAGTAAAATGATTATATATTACTTGCAAAAGGCTCCCCATACTCTCCCATGTGCTGTAGCAGAGAAAGAATGATGACCATGCCTCTTAATTGCAGTCCCAACTACCAAATAAAACACTATTATGAACCCGACCACATTTTATAAAAAAACTCCAATGTTCTCTCACCAAATCTAGAATTTCTTGATTGTTGTGTGTCAGGCTTGGAGCCACAATTCCAATGGTACCAATTTTTTGTGATTTCGTTGAGAAATACAAAAGTTATGGCCTTCTGAGTACAAGCAGCTATTTTGGGTGTGGCGGGCGTTTTTGTCATTTGACGGAATGAGCATTAAGCGATGGAGCCGAATATGTTTATTTTATTTAAATATATATACCCTCATTAAAAATAATAAATCTAGTTTTTGTGGTGTAGAGGACGTCATGCTCATTCCAGAAAGTCTAATTTTGTGAAAATTGGAGCTCGGAGTCAAAAGTTATGGCCTTTTGAAGTTCATGGGTCAAATGTTGAATTTTCTTCTTTGCCTTCACCGGTTCGGTTTTTCACGTCCCTCGTGTAATTTTGTCCTTAAGTCACAAACCTATGCTGGGACAAATATCTCGAACCACCCGAAATGGACTGACTTGCGCCTAAACCAACCGATTCGCATCCCACGCGTACTTTTGGCCCAAACCTGTCCTAAACCGTGCGAAACAAAAGACTTAGGCAATTTCTTCCCTCTTTCACTGATTCGGCTTTTCGCATCCCACATGTCCCGACGTCCCAACTATCCCACGACCACCGGACTAGGACTTAGCTAATTTTTTTCATTTTTTTCGTCCCCAAGCTTGGTACAACAAACCTCGCACGACCCGAACCCTTGGACCGAAATGCCTTAACACAGTCCTGCAACCTTATTTTTTGCATTTCTTCCATTTTCTCAACTTGTTGGGATTTCTTCTTGGGTGGGGGAGTTAGAAAAAGGCCGAGGGGACCCGAAAAACATGATTTTGGGCCTCGAATCAATCTTACTCGCTCGGGACTGAATAATCTGATGCATGTTATCAAAATTACCTTAAGGGGTGAATTTTGGATAACAAATATATTTTCAATAAAATATAACTTTCAAATTTCTTTCTTCAATCACTTCCAATACATAACTTGATAATAAAATTTACAAGAAACTTATTTTAAAATATAAAGAGTATACAAGCCTTCCACTTAAGTGGAAACAACATGGCCAAATTTTACAAAAATAAATATCTCTTTCTTTTATCTTCTTCAATACAACACTTTCCAAGATGACAACTTCAACTCCATTTCTTCAATATCCAAACACAACAAAAAGATAAGGGGAGTAGGCAACGCTCTCCACCCAACCTATAATCCAATGAGAAGGAGAATTCATCCTCCTCATTGGCCCCCGAGCCCCAACAATGAAGCAATAAGAGGTATCAAGCAACCATGGAAACTTTTACAAGGCTTCAACAACAACCATTCTCACAAAACTTTCAACACAACAAATATAATACGAAATGGAAAAAACATACAATTTTTCCAAGCGCAAGGGCTTACAATCCAAGCCAAGAGAGAGAAAAACATGGTAAATAACTTATTCCTCCCAATGGGTTAAGTGCCCACCTTAAAATCCTCCAAAAATTTCATTCACACAACCATAACCAAACTCTTATCCCTCCCTCAATAAACATATCAAGATAAATAATAAATCTTTCTTATTATCACAAGGTGGGACACCCAACCAAAAACTCCCTCCAAATGCATAACATAAACTCTTATCCCTCCCTCAATAGATCCCCATTTTCTTTCTCCTACACAACCTTAAGGCCATTCTATCCCCAAAACAAAAACACACAACATTCATTCATTTACAACAAATTGCACAAAATACAAAAATCAAATGCATGGGTTAAGTCCCTACCTTTCCATTGTAAGAAATATCCAATCCACAAGCACAAGCTCCAATATTTTCCAAGTCCAATACAAGCAAAAACAATCTCCCAAGCTCCCAACAAGAACTCAAAAACAAGCTCCTCAAAAATACAAGATTGAAAATGAAAATTGTAACCTTAAAAAATTCTAAACAACATACATAAATTAAAATGTGAGGATAGAGTGGTTATATGGCCCCATGTAGGATGCCACATAACTTCTCCTCCACTCCACATCACATGGTCAAACACCAAGCCCAAATCTCATAAATTGGTGGGTGAGAATATGACAAGTTCTCCTTCCACACACAAACCATTAACCATACTCCAAAGGACAAAATTAAAATCTCATGTAAGAAGGTGCAATAATTTCACCTTTTTACCTTCCAAATCACATAATGGGGCCTAATTTTTACCCCTTACCCCATAGGTATATTTGGTAGGTGAATTTAAATGGAGTGATACAAGATTAACTTGTCCCACAACCCTTCAAAAATGGGCCTTAAGCAAAAATCCGAGGTTTACATGCAAGTTTGAGTACACAGCACCAAAAAAATAAAATCCCTTTTGAATAAAAGATAAAATTAAGGAAAATCTACCAAAATTAAATACCCCTTGGTCACATCCCAAATTACTTTAATTAACAAGATTAATCAACTTAAATAAGAGCACATTAACTAACAATAATAAAGTAGAACACATTACAATAATAAATCACATACTCACAAAATAATTAAAATGAAAAGGAAAACAACACATTTACCCATGGTCACATTTTAGGCCACCCCCAATGGGGACCTCCTAAAATAATATCAACGACATATTAACATACAAAACACAAGTTATCAAGGTGACCGTTTCCAATACCTAAATTCTTTCATTGTTGGTATCTTATACCATTTTGTTTGTTGTGTTATAATTTCTGCAAAAATCAAAACAATACCTCTTTGGCCTTATGACCATATCAATGACATGTAAACAATAGTACATGTATCAGTTCACATCATCAAATAACATAACTAAATCATCACTAAAATCAAGTAATTTCACTAATTTTTACAATTTCAAGATATTTCAATTCTTTCATTTCATTGGCAACAATGAGATCACAAGACTAGCTAGATCATCTAAAAAATTTATGTATCAAAATCCAATGTGTCAGTATACATATAAAGTAGTAACTCTAGATCATCATCAATACTGAAATATCAATCCATGCATATAATTCACACTATGAGTCACCACATATCCATAATCAAAATATTTATAATTTCTATCAAAATACTAATAAAATATAATAATGTTCATCTATCAATGTCTACTAATCAAATATGATAACAAAGTCCATGCCTTCACTCCAAAGTATGCAAAAATCATTGGAAGATCAATTTTGAAGAGGAATAGGCACTACACTAAATTTGAGGAGAGTAATAGTTCTCAATTCTTAAATTGTTTAGAGTCTGCTTCCTTAAGGAGTAGCTTAACCACCACCCCTCTGTTTATATTTTTTTCCAATGTTCCCGTCTAAAACTCATTCTTATATACTTATAAGATTTCAAGAGTAAACAAGGTTTTATTCAATTAAAAATACCATCACATCCATAACCTTTTTCATCCTAGAAAAAGTTAATTATTGATCATATTGCATCCAAGAAGATATTTTCTTCTATATCATATCAATAAGAAGGGGAGATATTAATAAGGATACATTTAGCAGATATATTTCTATTAACTAAAATAGTGTATGCTACTTCATGAGCAACAAAAGGGATGAGTAAAAGGATTAAAACAATTTGTTAGTCTCTTATATATTTTATAAGATGTTTCCTCCTATGTAAATATCTATGATCTACGTTCTATTATTTTTAGCTTTAAATTTTAGAAAAATATTTCCCTTGTTCCCTTATTTCAACCATACCACTTGAGACCCAATTTGGAATCATTTAGCCATATACTACTATTCGGTCCTATATCTTTGCTTAATATTAACACTATTTCGAGAGAAGGGAAGGGGTTTTGGGGTCCTATTCTAATGAGGGTTCCACTTTGAGTAATTGTTCTTAAGAAATTATATTATTCATATCCATTGTAATTGTGTTTGGATAAGACATGTTCATAATAAATTCTTATAGTAGTTAACTTACCAATCCGAAGATGACACATTTAACTCAAGCCTATTGAGCCTTATGGAAAGGATATATGAATCTTTAATTCCCTTCAAAGAGTTATCTCCTTGGAGGTGGGAGGTATTTAATATATAAATCCATTTCCATTTTCTTCTTTTTCCTATAAGGGTATTTGTCATTGAAATTTACACCAATTTTAATACGGTTAACATATGTTATAGTGAATTAAAGAGTGGTAATGTCATTAGCTTGTCCCTTCCATAGAAAACTAAAAATATAAATTGAGGTTGAATCTAACCATCCTTGATTGTAATCTCATATTCCCGCGTTCGATACTACACCAAATATATCATATATTTCTTCTCATGTTATTATTTTCCGTTGTTAAATCCTTGATGTTTAGATTCCATTTAAATTTGGCACAAAGCAAATCTTATTTTTTTATTCAAAGGAGTTCTCTCTATATATTTATATGTCTTATTTATTTTGAATCATAACAAATTAAACTATGATATTTATATAGACATTTGGTAAGGTGTTGGAAATGGTTTCCGTTAGACAAAAACTGCGCAAGCATTAATCTCTCATACAATTTCCATAGTTAATGAATCCAAGGGATGTGGTTAGTCCATCCACGAGAGTTGGTTAGTACATGTAACGAATCCCATGGGGAATGATGAGAGTTTTGAAAACAAACCCCCGAGTGTTACCCAAGGGGATTCGAACCCGAGACCTTTCACTCTAATACCAATTATTGGAAACGATTACCATTAGACCAAAACCTACAGGCATTAATCTCCGATACAATTTCCAGAGTTAATGAATCCAAGGAGGAGATTATTCCATTCATAGGAGGTAGTTAGTCCATGTCATGAATCCCGTAGGGAGCATTGGCATTTTTTCCACCATAAGGAAGTAGTCATAAATTTCTAGATTTTAGTTCTATCTCTATATTCAATTTGTACATAAGTAGAGTATATGGCAAAGGTATGATTTTCTATACAAAACATGGCCAAAGTATCACTATTTTATAAGGTGAGGAACCATAATTAATTATTACCTTAGCCCAATCATTATTTAAGAGAAATGAAACCCCTTCCATTTAAAATAATTTATGAAGATGGGGATACACCCAATCGAGATATATTTTAAATCCAAATGAAGAGAAATTATAGTTTGCTTAATCTCTTGGAAGAGAAAGAACTCAATCTCTTGTCTAGAGTTTATAAATTGTCTAAAAATTTGTTTCTATCAAGAGATTCCAATGTTATAGTATTTGAACATAATATAATAAAAAATAGAGGAATAGTTTATTTAGTTGACACCATTTATAGAAGGATTCAAAGGAAATTTATTCTATTATAGTCTATGAAAATAAGGAGTACATATGACATCTATGAATGTTTTTTTCTAAAAACAACCACTGAATTATTTTTCTTACCATCATCCTCTCACGAAAGGGAATCATTCATATTAGACTCATGAATAGATCCTATTTATTTCTTTTTGACCCCATATTCAAAATTTTGTTTTTAGTTTCTCTCTTACTTAGTACTGATGATTTCTCTATAAATTTAATCCATATGGGTGGAGGGAAGGGTGACCCATGGTTAGGAAAATCAATTTTTACATATTCAATGGGGTGGAGTGGATAACCTTCTCCTTTCATTAATATTGAAGAAGACATTTTATAATATATATACCACTTTAAGTGGATTTTACTAGGGGCCTCAACTAATTTTCCTAAGATAATATCATATTCCTTCTATATTATTGTTATAACTTTTGAGGTAGGTAAAATTCCAATTTTTTTCGGTAACATCCGAAAATTTTGTTGGTGGAATCCATATTAACTAGATTAACCATTCAACTTTTTGGGGATTTTATAGGGTATTCATGGAATATCTTGAGTTCAACCGCAATCTCATGTGTCTCATTCACTTTTCATAAGTTTTAGTTTACTTTGTGTTAAGAATCAACTAGGGGTACCTCATTCATACCATCACACCGAGAAATAGTAGCTCTTCCTATGAATGTTTTAGTGTTATTTATAAATAGGAATTCCTTTTTTATTAATGGTAAAAGTTTTTTTGACTGGGATCCTACCCAAGATCATCAAGAGAGGGTCAAAACCAATATAATACAATAAGTATGAAATAGACAAAAACAACCACACTACACAATAGTAAAACAACAACAAGAAACACAACTACTGTCCAATGAATACAAATTTGCAGAAGAAGAACAACTGAACAATAGAATAAGATCCTAATCAGCTAGGTGGAAGAATCAGTTTTTGTGGAGACATTTATTCTTGTTATGAACCATTTTACACCCTTCGTAGACCTCCTCGATAGAAAAAAAAATTCAATAGTATCAATTGGTTGGTATGTGATTTTTATAAAATGATAGCGAGGAGGGACATTCTCCTTTACTTCTTCATATGAATATTGTTCAACATTTTTTAACCCTTTGTCTTATGCTTGTTTTAATATTTTTTAATTTATGTAAGAGTGATTTCTAGAACCCAATTTTCACCTTTTTTTCTACTTGTTTCTAGTGAGGCCGGTTTTAGGAACCGATTCGACTTTTATGAATCGCATGTGAGTCTAACTCTTTCTTGGTGTCAAAGACCAAAATTTTAGAGATGGAATTTTTCCACCTGTTGCTCTGATTTTTACAGCTTTTCATCCCACAATTAGCCACAATTTAGCATAAATATAAGCATCTCCTACATCGAAGGGTAAAGCTTCATAGTCGAGAGGTTGAGTCCATGTCCTATTTTAAAGTTTAAGATTAATGTGTATAGGAAGGTTCTTGGAAGTGTCAAGCTGAACAAGAATTATAGAATATGTAGCATGATTAAAATATATGGTTGGGGATACAATATTTAGTATGTTACCCAAAGCATTTCGAATGGAAATAAAAAAATCATGGTCCCAAAATTATAGAGGAATATAGGGAACTATAATCCATATCATTTTCACAAGAATGATTCAATGGCTAAGTCAAAAGAGGGGAACCAATGTTTAATAATAAGATAATGGGTTTGAGAAGCCCAAACAATGGTTTCTTTTTCATTTATTTAAAAAAATAACAATAAAATTACCCTTAGCACGAGAGATATAAATTTGGCATTCCCTCTAAAATATTGATCCTATGTTCGAGAAATCCATCCATGTAGAAAGTGGAAGCGTGACCCATAGACCATTGAAATGAAAAATCAAGACATGGTCTTGGTAATAGGATTCAACTTTGATCACCCCGTGACCAAAATGAACACATGGGTTGCTTATCACCGGGCATCATGTGCTTGGAACCGTTATTCTCCTCCAGTTTCTCCTAAAAAGAGTGTTCATCCCCCTTTTGCACAACCACACAAATATTTTTCTTCATGAGAACCAGGGCATCCTAGTGACTAAGGGACTCACTTCCACTAGTTTTCCCACCTATAAAATTCAATGATGGATTCATTTGACCTCGAGAAGATCCTCCTACCATGGCCTTAAAGGACAATGTAGAATCAACAAGGCAAGCCCCAATAAGTCACCAATAATGGAATTATCCAGGAAGCTAAAGCCTTGAGCCACCACCATTGCACTATTCGAGAATCTAGTCTGCTATCAACAGAGTGCAGTTGCATTTTTGCTAGGGTGGGAGGAAAAGTAGTGTAGATAATTTACAAGGTTTCGGTTGGACGAAATCAATTTGTCTTGAGAAAAATCCCTTCCCCAAATCTAAAATTGGTGTCTTCGGGAGAAGCTGAAATGAGCCCATATTTTCCATCTAGTGATATCCCATCCTAGGATCTCTAGATCTTGGATGATCCATTACCTCTACCATTAGAAGGAGAATGGGTAAACCATGGCTACCACACTCGTATAAACAAGAATACCATGGATGTATCCACCACCCTAAGGAGGGATAAAAAATATTTTATGGTCATGTTCCTTAGCAAGATGATTAGAGTTAGGGTTCATAGTTAGGATTTTTGGAGAGGAGTCCATCATTTTGAACACCGAAAAGATATTTTTTTCCTAAAATTTTGATGGTAAACATTTTTATTATACAAGATTTATGTACTAGAGTGGTGGAGGAGAAATTTCTCTAAGTGGGACATAGGGGTGGGCTTAAGTATTTAATGTTTTATGATCGAGCCATATTTGAAGTGCCCGTTATGTTACGGTTGGTCTATATGGAGAATTTCGACCGCTACCTTATGGTGTCCCCATGGCAACATAGTGAAAGCATCCAATGAACTCGATGGGGATAGAACTTGGGTTGATGATTAAAAACTACTTGTAGCTCACCAATGTCCCAAGACCTTGAGTTCGGTAATTCCTTTTTATATATGTCTTTTTAATATTAAAAGTAAGATTTCAATCCCTCTAAATATAATAGGGGAAGGAGTAAACCACATGATTAGGATAGCCAAAAGAGATTACAATAGGAAAGGGTAAAGTAAAATATGGTAGTCTAAAATGTTACATCCATATTAATGAGATTAAATTTGGTTATTTTATTATTTAGTACTTCAACAATTAGTTTTTTGTGTAAGTTTATAGTGGATACTAAAGTGCGTAGAAACTTTTTTAATGTCAATCCATCTAGAATATTTCCACTAATAGTTTTTATAGTGAAGAATTTTCTTCTAAGGAAGGAATCTAAAAGAGATTGACCTATGTTCCACAAGGGTTTTTTAATAGCTCTTCTCTATATATTAAAATTTTATAATGGATAACGAACTCCCATTTTTACACCATTCAACAAAAGGAAACTTACATTACAAATTTATTCACCCTAAATGATCAGGAGATCATTTTTGAAAAATTTCCTAAACATCCCTAAATGGTGTCGGTGCGAGAAGATCATCTTGAGAGCTTTCCAATGACTATAAGAATGTGAGAAACGGACATTGGGAGCTCTAGATATGTTCAGTCAAAGTTCAGATAGTAGGAAAGTCAACTCTGGTCAACTGGTCAATATTGGACCAATCGCACTGTGACACGTGGCTTGCCACCACTCGTCGATTTTCTCAATTTTCCTATCGGGAGACGACAAGTGGGCTATATGCTATTTACCAAGTTAATTATTTCCATACCACATTACAGGGGTCGAAATTATATTTACTTGGTAAGTCCACTTTCCAAATGCCACACATGTATATGCCAAACCGCTATATATTAATGTTTATACATTAGTATTAAAGCTCACCAACCGACCACACATAACAGCCAACATGTTAGGTTATGTCCACGTGGTAAAGGCATGCAATGTCATGCGTGGAAGATTCCACGTGAGGAGAGGAGAATTAAATGGGGGTGGTTATGCTCCAACGTGGTCCTTTGACCACTTCAAACACATGCGTGGAAAAGGATTTATAAAGCCTTAAACAAATACCAATCCCACAAAATGTGGGATTCACCCACTTCAAATCTGACTCATGAGGGATGTTAATCCCATCTCACATGCTAAGCGGCCTATGGGATTTTTATTCCATTTAAAAATACATGCAAACCTTTTTAAATGCATTTAAAATATGGATTAAAACAAAAGAAGCGCCTAAGGAGAAGGAGGAGAAGTGGGGGATTCAAACAGCTGACCTCCCAAGCAAAATTTTAGGTGCCGCCACTTGTTTAGAAACAATATAAAAGGAGCTTTATTGGATTTGAATGGCATTGGTGCAGGTCTGTGTAAAAGCCAGAAGAGGAGGCAGTCTCAGAGAACGCCATTTTTGAAGGCCTTGCACTCAGATTGGGACCTTGGAGTAAAAATATGAAATGTAGATAATTCTAAGAAGATTCCAACCATATAAGATTTGATGTTTTTGTTGAGTTTTATCCTATTTTTGGAAGCTTTTAATGCAGATTTTAACAGGGATCTTCAAGACAACTAGTTGGAAAACACGAATTTCAATTCACTTATGGTCCGAATTGTGACTTGGTGTAAACATTAAAAGTGTTCATAATTCAGATATGATCTCAGAAATATGATTTTTTTTCATAGAATTTTTTTAAATCTCCCCTTTTAGGTGTTTTCCTAACACAGTTGCAGGGAGATCACATTGTGAAAACACTGTAGGAGCCACGGATCGTTCTTGGGACAGTTTCTATTATTTTTCAGAGTTCTTGGGACATTGATCAGATCATTTTCAGGTTGTGATTCATTATTGGTTGTTTGTAAGATTTATTGTACTTGAATTTCTATATTATTAATGGATCGGTTCAATCTGAACCCGGGGACGTAGGAATTTCCGAACCCCGTAAACAATCTTGTTTGTTATCTGAATGTTTTTTAGTTCTGATTATTTATTTGCTATATAAGTTTTCTGTACTTCTATGGATGCATAATAATCATAATTTAATCAATTTGTGGATTTTAGAATACTTAAAATTGATTAAGAAAATCACGATCTTTGGAAACTTTTAAAAGTGAAAAAAATACAACACACGTTTTCAGATCAAGTTTGGTATCAGAGCAGTTAGATTACCAGATTAGCTTCTAATTGCGATTGGCTTCAGTTTCAGTGTTGATTTCAGTCTTCAGTGTGTAGACATTTTGGGGCTTGTTAATCTTCTTTTGCAGTGTGCAGTTTTGGAAGTATAGGTTGTGTTTGTAGGAACGAGGAATCATGGGCAAGTCATCCAAACAGGAGCAACTGGATGAGCTTGAAGCCATAAACCGCCAACTCCAAGAAGAAAACTCTTTCTTGAGAGCTAATTTTTATTCCTTAGAAGAGGAAATCGTGCGGTTAAAATCTAAGCCACAATCCTCTATAACCAAGAAAGAGGAGTATGTCAACAAGATGCTTGAAGAGAGCAAGAAGTTGATGGGCTTTGTTAAAGAGTTGCAGGAAGAAATACGAACCAAGGATGCCCTCTTGGAAAAGATACAACAAGGTGAACACAATAAGGAAATGCCTTCCAAATCAGATGCAAGTACTATGACAGAATGCATTGTAAGTTGTTCACATTTTAATTCTTCCTCTCCTTCAGTTTCAGATGTTCCTTTGGGTCAGTTTGAAAAACACACTAAGGGAATTGGATCTAAGCTAATGGTTAAGATGGGATTTAATGAACGGGCCTTGGTAAAAATGGACAAGGTGATGCTAACCCAATATAGGTAGAGGATCAGCCTCGGTTTGCAGGTTTGGGCTATTCTAATGGGAAAATGGAAATTGGAGAAAGTTCCAAAGTAGCTGAAGGAAGACAAGCTTCATAAATGACCAAGGATCTATGCCACTAGAATTGCAGGATTCCACCATCGGGAGAAACAATGACAGGTGTAAGAAAACGAGATAAAAGAGGTAATCGAGATTCCACCTCCTTCAACTTACACTAAAAATAGCACTAAGGGAAAATCAAATCCTAAAACTTCTAATACACTATTTTAGTTGGAGCAGTATAGCTTTGGTAGGCGAAATATGCTTTCCCTTGCACATTTTTGAAGGTACTAATCGTTCTATTGCATATTGTTGGAAGAGGAAAAATTTGATTAAGAAGTTAATGCCTTTTGTGAATGATAAGGCAGGTGCTAAAGACCAATCTCACCAAGGAAAGGCGAGAAATGGCAAGAATGTTACCTCTCCTAAACAGGGGAATCATTCTCGTAGATAGAGTTTTGAGAATGGTAAAATGGGTAAGACTCCTAAAAACAGGGAAGTTAAATTTTGTTCCCATTGTAATAGGAATGGTCATGATGTTAAGGTTTGTTGGTTTGTTTCTAAACAACAAAATTGGAAAGTTGTTAAAAAGAACAATATTGTAAAACCAACAGTGCTAAACCTAACTAAAACTCATTTTGGTACTGAGAAGGTAAAACAACCAAAATAGAAAAACCCAAGTGATTGGTTTGGAAAAACACTCCTCAACTTTATATTTGCACTACAGTAAATTGTTGATAGTAGGCAAGCAAAAAAATTTCAGAGCTATATTTTAGGGATTCCTGTTGATTGATAAGGATTTGTTCCTAAGTTGATATTTAAGCTTTGAAAATGAATGGAAACAGCTGAAGAGAAGATTTGAGTGATAGGTTCATCATACTCATGTTTTGTTTTCTCAGATTGGTTGGTAGTTCCATTGTTGAAAACACTATGCAGGGATAGGCATCAGTAGCATGTCTAAATTTGAAACTTGCAGTTGTAATCAACATAATCACAAAGTGTCAGTTGAACACTAGCTTCTGTTATAGATGGGTGTTATTATCTGACTTATTATTTGTGATGGCGATATAGTGTTTTGGCATATTCATGTTGATTAAGTTGTTGAATATAGCTATTTTGAGCGTTGATAGTCTATTATATTCTGATAGTGAATACTTGCGGTTATTCTGATTTCGAGATGGGTAGTGGGCACTAGGCTAATTGTGGGCAGTTTAGATGTCTTATATACTAATCCGTGTTATGGAATTGTAATTTTTGGTAATTGGCCGTATCACAAAGTGACAGTTGAACACTAGCTTTCCGTAATAGAATGGGTGTTATTATCTAGTCAGTTATTTGTGATGGCATTATAGTGGGGTATGACAGTTCACAGTTGTGCGTAGAGTTGACAGGGTTGCAGCGTTTCAGTTGAACACTAGCTTAATTGGGTGTTATTATCTGATCGATTATGTGACTAGCTAATCAACTATTTGCATTTATTTAACCTATAATGTTATTTTGGGTTCTTGTATGTGTTTGTGCAATGCAGGAAGAGATAACATGTTTTTGTGGGTTGATACACAACTTTTTGTGGACAAAAAGCCTTTCTCAGTGGGGAGGTGTGATCAGGGGATCATTTTTGAAAAATTTCCCTAAACATCCCTAAATTGTTTTAGTACAGAAGATCATCTCGAGAGCTTTCCAATGACTGTAAGAAACATCGGGAGCTCTAGATATGTTCGGTCAAAGTTCAGACAACAGGAAAGTCAACTTTGGTCAACTGGAAAATATTGGACCAATCGCATTGTGACACGTGGCTTGCCACCACTCATCGATTTTGCTCGATTTTCCTATCGGGAGATGACAAGTGGGATATATGCTATTTAATAAGTTAATTATTTACATACCACATTACAGGGGTCGAAATTATATTTACTTGGTAAGTCCACTTTCCAAATGCCACACATGTATATGCCAAACCGCTATATATTAATGTTTATACATTAGTATTAAAACTCACTAACCGACCACACATAACAACCAATATGTTAGGTTATGTCCATGTCGTAAAGGCATGCAATGTCATGCGTGGAATATTCCACATGAGGAGAGGAGAATTAAATGGGGGCGGTTATGCTCCAACATGGTCCTTTGACCACTTCAAACACATGCGTGGAAAAGGCTTTATAAAGCCTTAAACAAATACCAATCCCACAAAATGTGGGATTCACCCACTTCAAATCCGACTCATGAGGAGGTTAATCCCATCTCACATGCTAAGCGGCCTATGAGATTTTTTTCCATTTAAAAATACATGCAAACCTTTTTAAATGCATTTAAAATATGGATTAAAACAAAAGAAGCGCCTAAGGAGAAGGAGGAGAAGTGGAGGGGATTGGAACAGCTGACCTCCCAAGCAAAATTTTAGGCACCTAACCATTGCGCCACTTGTTTAGAAACAATATAAAAGGAGCTTTATTGTATTTGAATGGCATTGGTGCAGGTCTGTGTAAAAGCCAGAAGAGGAGGCAGTCTCAGAGAACGCCATTTTGAAGGTCTTGCGCTTAGATTGGGACCTTGGAGTAAAAATATGAAATGTAGATAATTCTGAGACGATTCCAACCATATAAGATTTGATGTTTTTGTTGAGTTTTAACCTGTTTTTGGAAGCTTTGAATGCAGATTTTAATATGGATCTTCAAGACAACTAGTTAGAAAACACGAATTTCAATGCACTTCTGGTCCGAATTGTGACTTGGTGTAAACATGAAAAGTGTTCAGAATTCAAATCTGATCTCAGAAATATGATTTTTTTCATAGAATGTTTTTAAATCTCCACTTGTAGGTGTTTTTCTAACACAGTTGTAGGGAGATCACATTGTGAAAACACTGTAGGAGCCCGAGATCATTCTTGGGACGGTTTTGTTATTTTCGAGTTCTTGGGACATTGATCAGCTCATTTACAGGTTGTGATTCATTATTGGTTGTTTTTAAGAGTTATTGTACTTTAATTTCAGTATTATTAATGGATCGGTTCAATCGAACCCGGGGACGTAGGAATTTCCAAACCCCGTAAACAATCTTGTTTGTTATCGAATGTTTTTAGTTACGATTATTTATTTTCTATACAAGTTTTCCTCACTTATATGGATTCATAATAATCATAATTTAATCAATTTGTGGAGCTTAGAATACTTATCATTGATTAAGAAAATCATGATCTTTGGAAACTTTTAAAAGTGATATAAAAAAATACAACACACGTTTTGAGATCACGAGAAAAACACTAATACAAATATAGAAAATTCTATGAAAATTAATCTCATTACAATTCAATTATACAATGTAGATTTCCATTTTTTTTTCTAATTTCATCATTGTGTGAAACTTTACAAATATTCTCAATACTTGGCTAAAATGAAGGTTCTGATGATAGGCAAGATCCATGCATTTTCCTCCTAATTTTTTTCTCCATTATGATATTTAATATCTTTCAAGCCAATATTATTAACAAATTCTACCTCAATAAAGAGCATTGCAATCCCCTACTTTCGAAGAGCTTCTTGAATGTTTTTTTGGAAATTTCATCGATTGAAGTTCCCTTCATTGAAGACATTGCTGACTCTTACAATGATCACAAGAATTTTGATTTTCTTTCAAATCATAGTTTATCATCCTATTTGATGTCCTCTTTTGACATAACTATAGACACACCTCCCCTTTTAACTTTCTTCCGTCTACGAGGATTTGACATGTATGGAGCCATCAAATCACATCAATTTTTAATAAAATAAAATATAATTAATTAATTATACTATATGATAAACATTTAATTTGATAGGATATTATCCTGCATGAATAAAGTAAAAACAAGTAAAAAGGTGAAAATAAACCATGGAAATAAAAAAATGATAGACAATTGAACCATGAATAGACTAACCAAGGGAGAGATTAAAGAATCTAAATGAACTAAGAAGGCAACTAAGGAATGTATAAAAATACTCTCGTGAATGATGACGCTTCATTTTATGACACAAGTTTAAAGCTCCACACTCTCTTTAATATATTTTTATCTTCTATAAAAAGAAAAAAACATATGCACACATTTACGAATATAGTTAAGTTTTGTTTATTAGTATTTACGCGAGACACATTCTACAATTTCATAAAAGTATGTAATGGAGTGTGTTGTTTAATTTTATTCTACACTTTAAATTTGATGTTCATTTGACTTTCATGTGATAGGTCATTCATAAAATTGAATTCTATTAGACTTTCAATTAAATCATTTTGTTTTCATTTTTGGAGAAGTCAATAAAAAACAATTGTCTTAGCCATGTAGTAATAGTTGTATCTTTTTCAATAGATATTTTTGAGAAAGAAAAATAATCACATAGTTAAATTATTTCATTTTCCTCAAATAAATAAGAAATTGATTGAGAATTTCATGAATTTTTTTGATTAAAAAGATATGTAAAAAATCATACACAAGAACCTTCAAATTGATATCTATTAGTAGATTTCATATAGATACATTTATTATTGTAGTGCTCACTCTTTTTAACAATATTTCATTATGGTGTTGTTATTATTGGATTGATACTTAGAAATTTGATTATTATATCTTGATCGGTAGATGATAGACTATGCAAATATTTGGACTATTGTCATGTTGTGATTTACATTTTGATTATGGTGCGTAGATGACATTGATGGAAAATTATATATGTTGATTTTTATTATTCGATATTACACTAACATGGCATATTCGGATACATTTCCTATGTTGGATGTTTTGAGTAGAATTATGATTTTATGGATGTTAAAATCGAATTAATTGATATGATGATAGATGATAGAGTTGCTAATTTTGGATGATGATTATTGATATATATATATATATATATATATATATATATATATACATATATATTATAATTGATGTTGTTGATGTGGTGGTAAGGCCATAGACATAATTTGTTGTGTTGCATGGATATTATATCACATGCATTGAAATGGGATAGGAGATGAACCACGGAAGGATGTCGAGTGTTGTGTAACATGGCAAAATTTGAAAACTTGTGTATAATGTTATGTTGTGTTGTTGCATGCTTTGTTAGGAGGTTCCCATAGGTGGGGTAACCTCATTTATGTGGCCATGGGTGTAATGTGTTTCCTTTATTTTAATTTTGTTTGTTTTAATTTGTTGTGCATGTGTTTAATTATTGGGAAATATTGTTACTTTATTAACACTTGCTAATGTATCTTAATTAACTAATTTAGCTTAAATTTAAACTAAAAGAGGGATATGACATGTGGGAAATAAATTTGGTAGATGGTCCTTGAAATCTTGTGGATGTAAATTAGATTTGTGTTGGGTTTTGTGTTGTGTACTTGTCGTTGCATAATCACAGCACCCCTGAAATCAGTAACTTGATGGGTTAAGATCCTCAGTGTGACTGCACAACATGGAGCATCTCTCAAAGTGTGGGACTTTGTGAGTCAAGAGAGCTCTCCGGATGAAGGCCGGCTCCTATTCCTCTATTCAGGTGCATACGTTTAGGTTGCAGAGGGTCTATCCTAAATCCTATTCTAATTTTCCAAGGAGACAAAGTTAAGAGGATGCAAGAATTAAAACCTAATCTAACGAGGTGATGCACCAAAGGAATGTTGAACATTTGCATTTCCTTTTAAACACAAACCATTAAAATGTGAAATAATATCCATGCACAGATGACCAAGATTGCAATGAGGGATCAAGAAGCAATAAAACATAAGAGAGGGTTGAAATCATCCACAAACTTATTCTATTGCTCCAAGAATTGATACAGTGCATTACAATAGCCAAGAGGTAGAAATTGCATTACAATTTAGATGGAGGGGTTTGAGACTCTATGAATTCACCTGCAGAGTAGAGAGAAGGGAGGGAGAGCTGTTAGGCGAGAATCACAGCACCCCTGGATGTTGATCAGATTTCTAGGTTGATCATACTAGCATCCAGTGTGATTGCACAACATTGAATCCTTTCTCCAAGTGTGGGACTTGCAAAAATGAGAAAGGAATCTCCAGAGAAGGTTGGTTCCTATTCCTTTGTTCAGATGCACAAGGAAAAATGCAGAGGGTTTACTCAAAATCTAATCTAACTTGCCAAGGAGATAGGGTAAGAAGATGCATAAAAATAAACCTAAGCTAACAGAGGTGATGCACCGAGGAATGAAGAACACCTATCTTGCCAATAAACACAAACCATTAAAATGTGATGCAAGATCATGCACGAGATAAAAAATTTGCGGTGAAAGATCAAGAGGATGCAAATGAACACGAGAGAGGGTTGAGAATCATCCACAGACATGCATTACTTGCTCCAAATATTGATACAATACACTACGAAAATGCCAAGAGGAAAAGTTGCATTACAGTTTTAAATGGGAGGTTTGAACTCCACGAATTCACTTGCCAATGAGAAGAAGGGAGGGGCAAACCAAGAATGTCCAACACTTAGAAAGAAGCCCCTCCTTACAATTTATAGGAAGAATGAGAGAGGGAAGAGAGAGGAAATCAAAATCTACCCCAACCACTTCTAGCTTGCATTTAATAAATCTCATTATGGCGGTAGGTGAGAACCCTAGCAAAAGTGGTGAAGCTTGTATTTTGCATTTAAATTTGGTTGTTGAAACGTCATTTCTAGCCATTATCACATGCCATAGGAATTTTTTTATTTTATCTCTCCAAACTGAACCAAAATGCAAGATTGACCTGGAATCATGTAGATAATTTCACCATATTTCCATTGATATAAAGAACGTGAAAACCGAGCTCTAGATCGAAAGTTATGGCCATTTGAAGATTTAGGGCAAAAATAGGCCCAAAACAGATCGGCGGGAAATTTTTTTGAATTTTACCTCCTTTTTGCATTTTGGAAAAATTTCAAATTTTCCCTGTGCTCCACCACTTGGATGACATGTGTCAGGCTCTGGTTCATCCGCGGGCTCATCCTTTGAAAATTTCTTGCCACTTGGACACGTGGCATGACCTGATTCATTGGCCGGGGCAGCGGGCCAAAACACTCCTTTTGGATTTTTGGTGAAACACTTAGCCAAATTTCCAAATTTTCCTCTTCTAACACGTGGCACGTTCTGATTCATCTGCGGGCCTCCTTGTCTCTTTTCGGCCATTTCACCTTTTTACGTCCCACGCGTCCCTCGTGTACTTTTGTCCATTGTCCTAGACTACACAGGACAAATATCTCAAACCTTTGAAATGGGATCTTTGTTCTGTTTGCGGCCTTTTCACGTCCCATGTGTCCCTCGCGTACCTTTTTCCCAACCATGTTCCAAACCCACGAAACAAAGACTTAGATGACTTTTCTTACTCTCGGCCATTTCGTCTTTTCACGTCCCTCGCGTCCCAACATCCCAACTGTCCCGCGGACTACCGGGACAAAAGACTTAGCCGATTTTCTTGATTTTTCGGCCCCAAGATTGGTACGATGAACCTCAGTACAAATCGAACCCTTCAGACCCAAAATGCTTTAAAACAGTCTTGCAACCTCATTTTTTGCATTTTTCCATTTTTTCTAACTCGTTGGGATTTCTTCTTGGATGGGAGAGTTAGAAAAAGTCAAGGGGCCCCCAAAAACATGATTTTGGGCCACAAATACATCTTACTTGCTCAGGACTGAATAATTTGATGCATGTTATCAAAATTACCTTGAGGGGTGAATTTTGGATAAGAAATTTGGCAACTCAGCGGGGTCATCTGCCTGTTGGATGAAGTTACCAGTTGCCTGAAGCATCCATTGGGCATGGAGTCACCTAGTTTTCTATCTGATTCCCTAACTGACTAGAACATTGCAAGGAGGATCATGGAATATCACACGATGGAAGCGAGAGCTGCAAAACATCTCCAGGGATAGCAAGCCTGTGCCAAAGCACTTAGGGAAAGCAAAACAACCTACAGCAAAATAGTGTGCACAAGCACTTGGAGGAATGAAAACCTAAGCTAATATTTACAAGATGGAGAATTTCCCTTTAGTAGCAACACTTTAGATAGATTCCATTGATTTGGAATTTGCGGTTCCTCACCATCCAATTTGTTGTCCTTACACTTTGTGACCATGTATGGGCCACTCCAAATGGCATCAAATTTTGAATGCCTTCCCAGTTTTCTCTATCAAAGGTCTTCTTAAACAAAGCTTGATCCTTCTCCATTGCTTGGGATGCCGATCTCGATCTCTTAGAGCTCCATCAACTCTACATATCTCACCTCCATGGGCCCAAACTCTAGCAACTCTAACTGCTTCATGAGTTCTAATGTTAGCAACTCAAGTGACATGGGCAAGATTGCCTCTCTTCCATAAACAAGCCTGAATGGAGAGTTACATGTGGATCTCTTGGGAGTTATCCTATCAGCCCATAAGGCTGATTTCAGTTTGGTATGCCAAGACCTCTGATTCTTATCAAGAGTCCTCCTAATGATCCTCAACAAGTTCTTGTTTGTAGATTCAACCTGGCCATTACCCTGAGGGTAGTAGTTTGATGAAGTACTTAGGTAGATCCCATTCTTGACAGCCCATTCAGTCACCTTGGATCCAATGAATGCTAATGTATTATCTGAGATTATTGTAGTAGGTATGCCAAATCTGGTTACTATCCCCTCATAGAAGTCTAAGATGCTAGACTCATTTTCTTCCTTGAGTGCTCTTTGCTTCGGTCCATTTGGTGAAGTAGTACTGTGGATGTCAAAATCCACTTATGTCCTTGGCTTGAATTGGGATTAATGACTCAATGAATTCTAAACCCCATTGCATGAATCGCTGGTCAACTGAAATTGGATGCAATGGGAGGGCAGCAAGCCTCTCTTTACTGTGAAGAATGCACAATTCTTGCACCTTTTGATCCACGCAAAGCAATCACTTTGAAAATATTGGGCCAATAATAACCCGCCCTCATGAATTTTAGGGCTGTCACTCTTGGTGTAAAATGACCACCAGCTGATCCACCATGGATCTCTTCCAACACCCTATGAATCGATTTGTACCAACGCATCTCGGTGGTACTCCATTCACATCTTTCTTGAACAAAACACTGTCTACTATGGCATATGGGACATCCTGAAATCTGAAGTGTCTTCTTTGGGTCTTCTTCATCTCTCGTAGGGCATAGGCCCATGCTTAGGAAGTGTACTATACCTTGGGTCCAGCAAGAAGTGGGGACAACATTATCCTCTTCTTGAGTGCTACCTTGCACATGGCTGTCTTGAAGCTGTCAAAACAACCTCTTCTTCATTGTATACTCCCTTTTGCTTGCCCGAATTAGCTGCTCACATAATCCTTTTCCTCTTACCCGGTTTGGTGACCTTGATCTCAATGTCATACTCCAGACACGAGTGATCCAACCTACTCTTTTCTCATTCAAATCCTTGTTGAGGAGGAAGTCACTTACTCCCGCATGAGAGACCAACAACTGAACTTTGTTGTTTGAGACTAGATGCTTGAATTTCTTCAAGCTTCTGATTACTGCAAGTACATGCTTCTCAATAAAAGAATATCTCACCTCATAGTCCTCCAGGCTTTGGCTGAAGAAAGCAATTGGCTGCTCATCATTGTCCTTGTTCTGCTGCACCAAAATGGCAGAAATAGTATCATTACCTCCAAATGCATAGAGGATGAAATCCTTGGAGAAATCTGGGTTAATGAGAGTTGGTGCTTGGGAGATGGCTTCTTTGATTGCTTCAAAACCCTCCTTGCCTTCTATTGTCCACTTGAAAGCCATGCTTTTCTTCAACATTTTGGTGATAGGTTTGACAAGGGCTGCAAAATCTGGGACAAACCTCGAACAAAGTTTATTCTCCCCAAGAAACTCTGAAGGGGCTTCTTGTGGCTTGGCAATGGTAGTGCTCTTATGGCTTCAACCCTCTCTAGATCAATTGTTAATCCTTCTTTGGAGACAATATGGCCAAGGAGCTTTCCTTCATGTGCTAGGAAGATACACTTCTTAGGATTCAAAGACACTCCAAATCTCTGCACCTTTCGAAGACTTGTCTCAAATGAGAGAGGTGGTCTGCAACGTTCTTTGAAAAAAATTGATATCATCAAGGTATATCAGCACCATGTTGTTGATCAAACCTTTGAACACCATGTCCATTGCTCTTTGGAAGGTAGCTCTAGCATTGGACAGCCCAAATGGCATTTTCTTGTATGCATAAGTTCCCCATTTGGTTGTGAAGGATGTCTTGAATTGATCTTCTTCCTTCACCATAATCGATTGTATCCCGAGTATCCATCAAGTAGTGAAAAACTCTCAGAGCCAGCCACCACCTGCAAAATTTTCTCCATAGAAGGGAGTGGATAATGGTCCTTGAGAGATGCTCTATTCAAGTCTCACGAAGTCAACACACAATCTGATCTCTCCACTCTTCTTTCTTTGGAACTAAGTTGGCAAGCCAACTAGAATGCTTGATTGGGAATATGATTCTTG
This sequence comes from Taxus wallichiana var. yunnanensis, assembly GCA_018340775.1. Lineage (NCBI taxonomy): Eukaryota > Viridiplantae > Streptophyta > Pinopsida > Cupressales > Taxaceae > Taxus > Taxus wallichiana. The sequence continues at coordinate 766,958,081 of CM031238.1, read as the reverse complement.
ACTCAATCAACTTGTTTAATTCCTTCCTCATGAGAGGTTCCATGTGTGGATTGGTGGCCTTTGTTTACGCTGATGGGCTTAGTATTTGAATCCAACTCAATGGTGTGTTGAGCTAACTCGGGATTGAAACCTTTCAAGTCTTCGTAGCTCCAAGAAAACACATCGGGAACTCTTGACATAGCTGTATGAACTCATATTTTTCTTGTTTAGTTGTCATCTTTCCAATTTGCAATGGTTTCTTCTCTTCCACCAAGATGGATACTTTGAATCTTCTCTCTTGACTGAATGTTTGCTTTCTCTTTTCTAAACTGATCATTTGGATTGAAAATGGACTCCAAAGTGATAAGTCCCTTGGGCAGCTTGTTAGTTCTCAGCTATACCACTTGGTCACCATACTGCTGCTCTAACTTTTCCTGATTTTTGGTAGAGAATTCAGCCTCTTCTTGCAAGAAATGGATGATTTGCTGATCATTTTCAAACACTTTCCAACTTACATTGTTATCTGGCACTAAAGCCCTCACAATCACATGGATGTTTGGTTGTACCTTGTCTTTTTGAATGCTCTCCACAACATCAAAGGCTGCCCCAACTGCTACAAGCCTGTCAGCAGCTTGGTTCTCTTTCCTAGGAACTGATTTGAAGCCAAAGCCCTCAAAATCTTCAATGAGGTCCCACACCCTGTTCTTGTAGAACTTGAGTAGATCATTCTTGGCAGCATGCTGCCCTTAGACCTGATTTACAATCAATTCACTATCACCAAAGACTTGTAAGTTCTTTATTCCTCTCTTTATTGCCCAATGCATCCCTTACACGAAGGCTTCGTATTCGGGAGTGTTATTGGAGCATGCAAATTGAAATCTAAAAGCTAAATAGTACTTTACTCCTTGAGGTGAAACCAACATGGCTCCCCCTCCAGCACCTTATCTACTCCTTGATCCATCAAAAAATAGCTGCCATACCTCATTGTCATCCTTGTGGTCTGGCTTGGTGATGCTAGGAATGGGCTGATCTTCTTCATGTATGTAATAGAATCCTAGCTCAGATTCTTCTACTTCTTGATAAGGATCAAAAGCATGCACCTTGTTTGCCCATTCATCAAGAGTTAGATCCATAATGCTTCCAACCTTGGTGTCAGCTTCATCAGTGCTTGGGTGATCTTCTTGATCAAATGCCGAACAGTTGGCATTGACCTGACTTGGAGTGTAGGGCTCAATGTGGAAGTTTGCAATAGGTTCAGACCTGATTGTAGCTCTGGTTCCATACCTCATTTTGAACAGCACATGTGACCAATCAACGAGAAAAATATCCTCTAATCTTGGGTGTGAAATCTCTTGACAAACATAGGGCGAAGAGTGGTGCAAGGTCTATAAGCTGATACATCTTGTAAAACAACAACATTTGGACATGCATGCAAAGTAAGACTCAAGTTTCTAATCACCCGAACTGTTTATTCTTGCTGTCCCATCCAATTGCACTACCCCTTTGGATATGGTTTCATATTGAAGTCCTAGCTGATCAGCTATTTGCTTGGGCATCGAGCTACTTGCCCGGAATCAATCATGCAATTGTGCACCAATTGGTTTCCAATGATTAATGAGACATTAAAAGGAGGGGGATTCAACATTTTACCTTGCTGTCCTCCATGATTCCCTTCAGTGGAGGCAGCATTTGTGAGCACCTTCTCTTGCATTTGGACTTGCTTGATTCAAAGTTGGCGATCCTTCATGGCAGCTTGTAGCAAATCTATCGGCACTGGGATAGATAGGGATTCCCACATCGATATATTTACATTTGTCTTCTTCATCGATCAATTATACTAAATGGTGATGATCTCTTTGCTGTCCCTTGGTTTTCATATTCATCCCTTACATGTGGGCGTGTATTTGGTATTTGAGTTGGTTTGGGAGCTGGTTTGGGTGCTCCTTGCATGTTTGGGACTACATTTTTTTGCCAAATGCTTGTGGAGTGGTAGAAGGTTGTGGATTACTTGGATTTAATGGCTTCCCTTCACCCAAATTTCTCCTTTTGACCTTGTGTTGGCTGCAACACTTTGAGAGGGCATTTGATTCATACCACGAAATCTTGACCTGCCAATTGACAAGAGTAGTTTCATTCGAGAGATGTTCCTTGCTGAGGTGCTTCTTGCTTCTAATCCTCTTCGTGGCTAGACTCTTATGACCCACCAATGGTTTGCACCATAAGAGCCTAATTTAATGCACCATTAAAGCACATTGATGTGTTATGTGGCTGACCGCACGGGAAACACCAATCATATTCTTGGGCCATGTTATTTTGCATTGGTACCAAATCTCTAGATGTGGATGCAACATTGAGGTTATTGTGCGAAATGGTGCATTGGCAGGAGGCCTTGCTTGATTTTGATTTGCAGCTAGATTGGGTGGTCTTTGAGGCTGATATGGCTGCCTGTTAGGCTGATCTTGAGGCTAGAAGGAAGGTCTAAAACTTTGGGCTTGTTGCCTCTTGAGTGTAACTAGCTCATTGCCTAAATTTTGCAATTGCTTCATGACTTCTTGAAGCTCGTTTGAGGCACTTGGAGATGAAGTAGAAGCTTCATTTGAACTCTGATTTCTAGGAGTGGGAATAAAAGCTAAGACAGGTGCTTGACTAGTACTTGGGCTCTCTAAACTTGGATATAATGGCATTGGAGGCCTAGGAGCTAGCTTTCCAGCTTGAATCAAACAATTTTCAGCCCTAATGGCAATGCTATAAGCCATAGGGATAGTTATGCCTCCCATGGACTGAATCAACATAGAAATATCAGAATTTAAGGCTTTAAGGTAATATAGAAAAGCACCTTACGCACTTTGCAGCCCTTCACGCCTTTGGAATCCTCTCCCAATTCCTTTGAAATCTGAAATTAAAATCAATCATCAACTCATTGGGAGCTCTTTTGATAGTTGTCAGCTGCTCCAAAAGGGACAAGTTGTCTCCCTTTTCCCCAAACTACTCTTGGAGGGCTGTACATAGCTGATTCCAATTTTGAATAGAACCTGAGGCAAGGCTCCTGAACCATTGTAAAGCTTTCCCCTTGAATGAGGATGCCAGCAATTTGACAGCAACTTGCATCTCATTGATTTCATGAATTGCACAAAGGTTGGCAATGTCTTTAACATGATCACCAGGAGTAGTCTGGTTCTCTCCAGTGAAGTATGGAATGTTCTTCAATGCTGGCGAGATTGGATGTTGTGCATTGAGAGCAAGTGGGCTGCTGCCAGTGAAATTGACATACGGATTTGGTGGTTGCGCCATTCTGATTGGCCTGAGAACCCTTGTTGATTGGATGAAAGGCCTACCAGGTGGAGGTGTTGACAAGGTTCTATTAGGTGGAGATGGAGATATTTGAGCTCTTCTTCCCCTTCTCTCTCTTCCTAGAGATAGGTGTAGATGAACAAACAATCCTTCCTCCCTAGTTCTTGACCTGGTCTGTATTCTTCTCATAAATTTGCCAGGCTTGGACTACTGAAACTAGCAGATTATGCTTCTTTTGGATTCGCCAGATGTGTGATTTTAAGCTTCTTCAAAGCTAGAACTTACAACAAGTGCACATCGATCTTGTTGCTTGATAAAAGTGAATACCTCTAATGTCCCACCAAGTCGTTCCAAAATAGTTAGGGCACAATCACAACACCCCTAGATGTTGATCATATTTCTAGGTTGATCATACTAGCATCTAGTGTGATTGCACAACATTGAATCCTTTCTCCAAGTGTGGGACTTGCAAAAATGAGAAAGGAATCTCCAGAGAAGGCTGGTTCCTATTCCTCTGTTCAGATGCACACGGAAAAATGTAGAGGGTTTACTCAAAATCTAATCTAACTTGCCAAGGAGACAGGGTAAGAAGATGCATAAAAATAAACCTAAGCTAATGAGAGGTGATGCACCGAGGAATGAAGAACACCTATCTTGCCAATAAACACAAACCATTAAAATGTGATGCAAGATCATGCACAGATAAAAAAATTTGCAGTGAAAGATCAGGAGGATGCAAATGAACACAGAGAGGGTTGAGAATCATCCACAGACATGCATTACTTGATCCAAAGATTGATACAATACACTATAAAAATGCCAAGAGGCAAAGTTGCATTACAATTTTAAATGGGAGGTTTGAACTCCACGAATTCAACCGCCAATGAGAAGAAGGAGGGGCAAAACAAGAATGTCCATAGCTTAGAAAGAAGCCACTCCTTAATTTATAGGAAGAATGAGAGAGAGGAAGAGAGAGGAAATCCAAATCTACCCCAACCACTTCTAGGTTTCATTTAATTCATCTCATTATGGCGGAAGGTGAGAACCCTAGCAAAAGTGGCGAACTGTATTTTGCATTTAAAATTTGGTTGTTGAAACGTCATTTCGGCCATTATCACGTGCCATAGGGTTTTTTTGATTTTCTCTTTCCAAACTGAACCAAAAATGCAATATTGACCCCAAAATCTTGTAGAGAATTTCACCATATTTCCATTGATATAAAGAACGTGAAAAATCGAGCTCTGGATCGGAAGTTATGGCCATTTGACGATTTAGGGCAAAAAGCAGAGCCCAAAACGGATCGGCGGGAATTTTTTTGAATTTTACCTCCTTTTTGCATTTTGGAAAAATTTTCAAATTTTCCGTGCTCGCCACTTGGATGACATGTGTCGAGGCTCACGGTTCGTCATGAGCTCATCCTTTGAAAATTTCTTGCCACTTGGACATGTGGCATGACCCGATCGTTGGCAAGGCGAGAGGGCCAAAACACTCCTTTTGAATTTTGGTGAAACTCTTAGCCAAATTTCCAAATTTTCCTCTTCGATGCATGGCACGTTCGATTCATCTTGAGGCCTCCTTGTCTCTTTTTGGCCATTTCGGTTTTTCACATCCCATGCGTCCCTCACGTACTTTTGTCCCGACTATTCCGAATCGCACTGGGACAAATATCTCACCACCCGAAATGGACTGTCTTGTTCCTGTTTGCGGCCTTTTCACCTTTTCACATCCCACGCGTCCCTCATGTAATTTTGTCTCAACTATTCCAAACCGCACAAAACAAAGACTTAGATGATTTTTCTTACTCTCGGCCATTTCGACTTTTCGGGTCCCTCACGTCTCGGCGTCCCAACATCCCCACGGAATTTACGGGACAAAAGACTTAGCCGATTTTCTTGCTTTTTCGCCCCAAGCTTGGTACGACGAACCTCAGTATGACCCAAACCCTTCAGACCTGAAATGCTTTAAAACAGTCTTGCAACCTCATTTTTGCATTTTTCCATTTTTTCTAACTCGTTGGGATTTCTTCTTGGATGGGAGAGTTAGAAAAAGTCGAGGGGCCCCCAAAAACATGATTTTGGGCCTTGAATCAATCTTACTTGCTCAGGACTGAATAATTTGACGCATGTTATCAAAATTACCTTGAGGGGTGAATTTTGGATAACAGAACAAAGAAAGAATGTCTAACCCTTTGAAATTGTCCCTCTTATACAATATATAGGAAGAATGAGAGAGATAAAGGAGGGAAAATCCAACCTGTTCAACCGCCTGAAGGGGCATTGAATTCCCCTACCACAATGATGAGTCCCACTGCAACACCCATGCCCCCATCATTGTTCCTTGTTGAGAAAGAGAGGAAACCCATTCTTCATCATGGTGGTAGGTGGGAGACTTGTGAGCCTCAGAAATGGTGATTTGAAACATTAATGGTGGTAGGTGGGTACCAGGTGCCGAGAGATATTTAAAACATCCCCTCCCGCTCGATTCGAGCATCTGATCAAAAGATATGGCCACCGAGGGTATTTCAGGTCAATATTTTGTTCACATGTATCCACATAGTGGCCCTACGCAACTCAATGTTTTTCCCATCCTCTATGCTCTAGAGGTTGCATCAATGAGACACATGGTAGCTTCCATGGGCCTACTCTATTTCCATTGTATTCTGCCTAAGCCCCCTATTGGTAGAGACACTGTACTGACGACCGAGACACATGGAGAGTCGGTGCATGTTTGGGCACCACATTTGGATTCTACCTTTGAAGTTTTACCGAAGAGACACATGGCTCCTTCCGTTGGCTTAATCTATTTCTTTGTGTTTTGGCTAAGTCCCTTTTGTTTGGCGGGGCCATATGTCTGACCCTAGACATGTGGAGGCTCGGTGTGTATTGGGAGAATGCCTATAGATTTTGATTTTGAAGTTGGATGGACATGACATGTGGAGGCCTCTGCAGGATTATCTCGAGCTTGGACTTTTGCCGGTGTTCCTATTTTCAGACTTGGGACGTGTACGTGAAGGGCCTATATTTGTTTGGGACTAGTCTTTGGGCCGCACCTTTTGAATTTGCTTTGTTGATACACATGGCACCTTCCGCTTACCTTTGATACTTAGCTAATTCGATATTTCTCCCTTTCTTGGTCACGACTACGTGGCGAGGATGGCGTATGTTTGAGAATCCACTCTGGGTTGTGCCTATGAATTCACACCAATGAAACACATGGACCCATCCTTTGGCCTAAGAATTTTCAACTCACGACTACTGTCCCTTTTCGAGAAAAGGGACATGTGGAGGATTGGCTCTTGTTTGAGTCTTTTCCTTTGTCTTTTACCCTTGAAGGCGTCTTTGTTGAGACACGTGGAGGCTTCTACCGACACTCTTATATTTAACCGATTTAGGGCCTCGAGTGAACACTGCCTCGTCAGGTTCTGGGACCCATGGAGAGCTGGCGCTAGTTTGGGGTCTCCATTTTGGATTCTATCTTTGGATTTGTGTCAATGAGACACGTGGCACCCTCCGCGGGTCTCGTGACTTTACCTTTGGTGAAAAGACTCCATGAGCTCACGGGCCCGCCTTTGTAAAAGCTGTGCCATTTTGCAAAAAGTTGTAAGAGTTCTAGAATTCCCTGCATACCCACCAGCTCGCATTTTTCCCATCAGCAAAAAATATCCCCTTGGCCCACCGGCCCACTTTTGGCAAAAAATCCTTCCAAGGCCCATCAGCCCGTAACTTGAAAAATACAAAGAGTTAGAAGGACTTCTTTACATTTTCAGAAAGGGGAAGAAATTTCCTATCTAATGAAGATATTTTCAAGAAACTTGAGTGCTTAAAATATATATAAAAAATCAGATTGAAGCACAAAATGGGGAAAAGGGGGTCAGTTGACCAAAAATAAGAGTGAGCTTATTTTAGACAACAATTTGGCGACTCATAAGGGGGCATCTACCTGCTAGATGAGATGACCCATGGCCTTGAAGCATCCATTGGGCATGGAGTCTACCTGGTGATTTCAAATCTGGTCTGGAACTGCCTTCCATTGCATGCACTCTTATCTTTGCAAGAAAATATTGGATTCAAGATTTGTGAGAGTAGAGAGTTGTTTGAAACCTGGAAACTTCTCCCTCATTTGATTTTCTGCAAACCTGATCTATTGGAGTGCAATGAAAACATCCAGACCTACTCCAATATGGATACTCTATAGATTTAATTTCTTGTGGCCACAAGCCTCTTCCATGAGTGAGATGAATTGTATACAAGCATACACCAGAAGCAATAGAGCATGTGCACCAACACTTAGGGAAATTGAAACCTAAACTATAACAAGACAATGTGCATACACACTTGGAGAAATTGAAAACCTAGGCTAATATTTACAAGGGTGAGAGAATCTCCTTTTCGGTAGAAATGTTTGAGGTAGATCACATTGACTGAAATCTAAAATTCTTTCTCATCCAACTTAGCCAGCTGGAAGGCATTGCTACCTTTGCATTCGGTGATCATGTATGGACCACTCCATATGGCATCAAACTTGGAATGCCTTCCTAATTTTTCCCGATCTGCATCCCACTTCAGTACCAAGTCTCCAACTTGGAATGTCCTAGCTCAGCTCCCTTGTCAAAGCATCTCTTAATTGAAGCTTGATCCTTCTCCATGGTCTACACTGCATGTTCTCTTGCTTCTTCTAACTCCATCAACTCTACATACCTGATCTCCATAGGCTCAAACTCATCTAGTTCCAGTTGTTTCATGAGTTCTAATGTTGGAAAATCAAGTGATATAGGAAGAAATGCTTCCTTTCTATATATAAGCTTGAATGGAGATCTTCTGTAGACCTCTTAGGGGTGACTCTATCTACCCAAAGAGCTGATTTGAGTTTTGTGTGCCAAGTTCTCTGATTCTCATCAAGAGTCCTTCTGATGATTCTCAGCAAGTTCTTGTTTGTGGACTCTTCTTGGCCATTACCTTGAGGGTAATAGTTTGAAGAGGTGTTGAGATATACACCATTCTTGATAGCCCATTCAATGATCTTTGCGCCAAGGAATGCCAATGCATTTTCTAATATGATAGTAGTAGGGGCACCAAACCTTGTGATTATCCCTTCATAGAAATCCAAGATGTTGGATTCATTTGCCTCCTTAAGTGCCACTGCTTTAGTCCACTTGGTGAAATAGTCAGTCACTATGAGTATCCACTTGTGGCCCTGGCTTGAATTTGGGTTGATCACTCCAATGAAGTCCAATCCCCATTGCATGAATGGCTGATTTACTGAAATTGGGTGAAGAGGTAGGGATACTAACCTTTCCTTCCCTATGAAGAATGCACACTTCTTACACTTCTTGATCCATGAGTAGCAATCCCTAAACATCGTAGGCCAATAGTAACTAGCCCTCATAATTTTGAGCACTATTACCCATGGAGTAAAGTGGCCTCCAGCTTCTCCATTGTGGAACTCATGTAACACCTTCTCAATTTGGAATGTCCCAATGCACCTTAATAGGACACCATTGATGTCCCTTTTGAAAAAAATGTCATCAAAAAGTGCATACGGGATGGCTTGTAATCTAAAGTACCTTCTATTTTCTTTGTTCCATTCTAGAGGGCACAAACCTGTTTGAAGATAATGCACCAAGGCTTGAGTCAAGCATGGAATGGGTGCATCGTTAGTTGGCTACTCTGAATCATTTTGTAGTAGTAGGACAACCTCTTCTTCTCCATCATCGACTCGTCATGTGGTTTAGAAGTGAGCTACTCACATAGACCTTTGCCACAAACCAGCTTGGTCACTTTGATTTCAATATCATAATCCATTACACGAGTGATCCAACCTGCTCTTTTCTCATTCAAGTCTTTGTTTAGGAGAAATTCCTTGACACTAGCATGAGACACTAGCAGTTGAATTTTTTTGTTCAAGACCAAGTGTCTGAACTTATTTAAGATCCTAATGACAGCAAGGACATTTTTTCGGTGAAAGAATACTTTACGTAGTAATATTCCAAGATCATTGTGAAAGGCTATGGACTATTCTTAACCTTCCTTGTTTAGCTAAACCAAGATAGTTGAGATTGTGTCTAACCCTCCAAAAGCATACAACATGAATTCCTTTGAAAAGTATAGGTTAATAAGAGTTGGGGCCTATGATATTACAAGCTTGATGGCCTCAAAACTCTCTTTGCCTTTTGTTTTCCATTTGAATGCAAGACTCTTCTTTAACATCATCGTTAAAGGATTTACAAGAGTGGCAAAATCAGGCACAAACCTGCGGACAAAGTTTATCCTTCCTAAAAAGATTTGGAGGGATTTCTTGTGATGTGGTAGTGGTAGTGTTCTAATGGCTTCAACTCTTTCAGGGTCAATTGTCAACCCTTCTCTTGAGACAATGTGGCCCAAAAAATTGCCCTCGTGTGCCAAAAATACACATTTATTTGGATTCAATGACACTCTAAACCTTCTACACCTTTGAAATACTTTCCTAAGGTGAAAGAGGTGGTTTTTGCTACATTCTTTGAGAAGACAGTGATATCATCTAGATATACCAACACCATCTTATTGATCAAGCCCTTGAATGCCATATCCATAGCTTGCTGAAATGTTGCTTCGGCATTGGAAAATCCAAATGGCATCTTCTTGTAAGCATATGTGCCCCATTTTGTGGTGAAGGTTGTCTTGTATTGATCTTCCTCTTTCACCATTATCTGATTATAGCCTAAGTATCCATCTAGAAATGAAAACCTTTCGGAGCCAACTACAACCTACAAGATCTATTCCATTGATGGAAGTGGATAATGATCTTTGAGTGATGCTCTGTTTAGATCATGAAAGTCCACACACAATTTGATTTCTCCATTTCTTTTCCTCACAGGCACCAAGTTTTCAACCCAACTTGAATGCTTGATAGGGAAGATGATGCTAGCCTTAATTAGTTTGTTCAACTCTTTTCTCATGAGAGGTTTAATGTGAGGATTTATTGGCCTTTGCTTCTGTCTGAAAGGCTTAGATCTTAGATCCAGCTTGATAGTGTGTTGTGCCAACCTTGGGTTGAAACCTCTTAAATCCTTGTAATTCCAAGAAAAGACATCTGGGAATTCTTGACAAAGTTGAATGAATTCAAATTTTTATTTTTGAGTACTTACCTTTCCAATTTGCAACATTTTTCCTTTTTCTATGGAAATGGGCTCTGAATCTTCACCCTTTACTTGAATATTTGCTTTCTCCTTCCGAATTGATCATTTGGGTTGAAGATTGACTCCAAAGTTACAAGACCCTTTGGTAATTTGTTGGTTCTTAGTTGCACCACTTGGTCACCATAACGTTGTTCCAACTTGTCTTGGTTTCTAGTGGAGAACTCAGCTTCTTCTTGTAGAAAATTAACAATTTGTTGATCATTCTCGAAGACTTGCCAACTTGTGTTATTATCTAGGACAAACAGTCTCACAACAACTCGATATGGGGCTGAGATTTCTCACTCTTGATACTCTCTACCACATCAAATGTCACCTTGATTGCTGCCAATCTATCTGTTGCTTCATTCTTCTTCCTTGGGATGGAATTGATGCCGAATGCTTTGAAATCTTCGATGAGATCCCATACCCGATTCTTTTTGTTTTTAACAGATCATTCTTGGCATAATTTTGTCCTCGGACTTGATTTGCAACTAGCTCACTATCGCCAAACACTTGTAAGTTTTTAATCCCTCTCTTTCTACCCAATGCAGTCCATGGATTAGGACTTCATATTATGCTATGTTATTCGAGAAAGCAAATTGGAAACAGAATGTTGAGTAATATTTCGTACCTTGAGGTGAAATAAGTATAGCTCCTCCTCCAGCTCCTTGTCTACTTCTTGAGCCATCAAAGAATAACTGCCATACCTCATTATCATCCTTGTGGTTTGGCTTAGTGATGTTAGGAAGAGGATGATTCTCCTCATGCAAACAATAAAATCCTAGCTTAGATTCCTCCATTTCCTTGTAAGGGTCAAAAGCATGCCTCTTGTTCACCCATTCATCGAGAGTCAAGTCTAGAATACACCCAACCTTGGTATCTGCCTCATAAGTGCTTGGGAGGTCTTCTGATCAAAGGATGAACAATTCACATTGATTGGGTTGGGTACATGAGGCTCAATATGGAAATCCACAATGGGCTCATATATGATCGTAGCCTTAGCTCCATACCTTGTTCTAAAAAGCATGTGCGACCAATTAATAGACAAATAGCCTCTAATTTTAGCGGTGAAGTCTCTTGACAAACAAAATACAAAGTGTGGTGGCAAGTCTATGACTGATACGTTTTGCAATATGGTCACATTGGGGCATGTGTGTAATGTGAGGGTCAAATCCTTGATGACTCCAACCATTGTTACCGTTGTCCCATCTAATTGCACTATGCCCTTGGAGATGAATTCATATTGAAGACCCAGCTGATCGGCTATTTTCTTTGGCATGATTGAGCTACTCACTCCCAAATCAATCATGCAATTATGTACCAATTTGTCCCCAATGATCAATGAAACATAGAATGGAGGGGGCTTCAGATTCTTACCTTTTTGTCCTCCATGGTTTCCTTCGGGTTGAGCTGCATTGGTAAGCACTTTCTCTTGTTGGTTGGGGGCTGATTTGAGGTTGACCAATTGGCCATAATAGCCTACAACAGGTCTCTCTATCTTGGGATAGCCAATGAATCCCACATTGAGATGTTTACATTTGTTTTCTTCATTTTTTCAATGATGTTAAATGGGGATGAGATATATTTTTTCTACCCCTTTCCTTGCACATTCTTCTCTTACACATGGGTCATTATAACTAGTGCTGAGCGGGTCCTAAAGGTGGCTTGGACTAAATTTGTACATTGGGAGTTGTACTTTGTAGGGAAAGAGAGGGATATGGATGGTTTGAATTGGAGTGATTCCCCTCTCCAATATTCCTCTTCTTAGACCGTGTATTTGTTGCCACACTATGAGGAGGTGCTCGATTCATACCACAAAAATCTTCAGCCTGCTAATTGATAAGCATGGTCTCACTTGGAGGTGCTTCTTTTTGGGTTTCTTGTTGCTGATTTTCCTCGACTAGGCTCTTAGGACACACAAATGCTATGTACCATCAAGTCTGGTTTAGTACACCATTGAAACACATTGACTGGTTATGGAGCTGATTGCATGGGAAACACAAATCATATTCTTAAGCCATGTTGTTTTGTTTTGGAAGCAAGGCCCTCGATGTTGAAGATATGTTTGGATCATATGGTTGGAAAGGCCTAGCAGCCATAGGTTTTCCTTTGTTTTGGTTTTGGTTTGTAGCTTGAGATGGTGGTCTATTTTGCTGATATGGGGGTCTAGCTTGATATTGAGTTTGAGGTTGATACGGCCTAGAACTCTAAGCTTGTTGTCTCTTGATAGTCACTAGCTCATTTCCTAGGTTCGTAGTTGTTTCATAACCTCTTGTAGCTCTTTTGAAGTGCTAGAAGATGAGGTGGAAGCTTCATCTGAACTTTGATTCCTTGGAGTAGGTATGGGAGCTAATGTGGGTGTTTGACTAGTGCTTGGAGCTCCTAGTTCTGGATATAGAGGCATGGGTGGCCTAGGTGCAAGTTTACTAGCCTGAATTAAGTAATTTTTGGCTCTAATGGAAATGTTATAGGATGCGGGTAAATTTTTACCTCTAATTGATTGAATCATCTAATATCAGAATTTAAGTCTCTAATAAAGTATATAAAATCACCTTTGTCTATTGGTATCATGGCCACCAGAATCCTATCCCATGTACACTAGAATCTAAAGTTGAAATCAGTCAACTACTCATTAGGAGCCCTCTTGATGGTTGTCAAATGTTCCAACAAGGATAGATTATCTCCCTTATCTCCAAATTGATTGTGAAGAGTCATGCACAAATGGTCCCAATTATGGATGGATCCCGTGGTTAGACTCTGAACCACTATAAAGCTTTACCCTTAAAAGATGAAGCCAACAACTTGACTGCAACATCCATTTCGATGATCTCATGAATTGCATAGACATTTTCAATATCCTGGATGTGGTCAATTGGAGTCGTTTGGTTCTCTCTAGTAAAATATGGGATGCTCTTTGATCTTTGTAGTTGGGCTGGATTTTGTGTGTTGAGAGCCAACGGGCTGCTACTAGTGAAGTTGATGTAGGGGTTAGGCTGCACCATCCTGATTGGTTGAAGGACTCTAGTCGATTGAATGAAAGGCCTACCAGGTGGAGGTGTCGACAATTTCTGTTTGGTGGAGATGGAGACCTTTGGGATCTTCTTCCTCTCCTTTCTCTTTCCAGAGGATAAATGTAGATAGAAAAATAGTCCCTCCTCTCTAGTTCTTGACCTTGTTTATATTCTTCTCATGAATATACCAAGCACGGGATCTTTGAAACAAAGTGGACTCTTCCTCTTTTGGAGTCTCTAGATGTGTAATTTCAGAGCTTCTTAAAAGTTGGGGACTTACAACAAGTGCACATCAATCTTGTTGTAGTAAAAATGAAGACTTCTTGTCCCACCGGGCGTGCCAAAACTGTTGTTGCAGAATCACAGCACCCCTAAAATTAGTAACTTGATGGGTTAAGATCCTCAGTGTGACTGCACAACATGGAGCATCTCTCAAAGTGTGGGATGTTGCGAGTCAATACAGCTCTCATGATGAAGGTTGACTCATATTCCTTTGTTTAGGTGGATACATTTAGGTTACAAAGGGTCTATCCTAAATCCTATTCTAATTTTCCATGGAGAAAAAGTTAAGAGGATGCAAGAATTAAAAACTAATCTAATAGAGGTGATGCACTGAAGGAATAATGAACACTTGTATTGCCTTTTAAACACAACCCATTAAAATGTGAAACAATATCCATGCCTGAGATGACCAAGATTAAAATGAGGGATCAGGAAGACGCAATAAAACATAAGAGAGGGTTGAAATCAACCACAAACTTATTCTATTGCCCCAAGAATTGATAAAGTGCATTATCACCAAATTGTTTTCTAAAATAAGCTCACTCTTATTTTTGGTAAACTGACCCCCCTTTTCCCCGTTTTGTGCTTGATCTGATTTTTTATAAATTTTAAACACTCAAGGTAACTGAAAATATCCTCATCGAGATAGGAGATTTTTTCACCTTTGAAATTGTAAAGAAGTCCTTCTAACTCTTCGTATTTTTCAAGTTACGGGTCAGTGGGCCTTGGAAGGATTTTCTGCCAAAAGCAGGCTAGCGGGTCTATGGGGAATTTTGGAACTTTTACCACTTTTTGCAAAACGACCAAATTTTCAAGTGTGGCCCCGCAAGCCCGCGGAGTCTTTTCACCAAAGGTAAAGTCATAGACCTCTAGAGGGTGCCAAGTGCCTCATCGGAACTGTTTGTACCCAAATTGATTCTTCCTCGAAGTTGAGAAACATCACGGAGTTTGATAGGAAGCTTAGAAATAAGTAGATCATGTTGCGTCGTTTAGCGATTCATGAAAGAAATGCATCTTGCTCTTTGTCACTCAGATGTGGAGAAATGGATAACACCCTCAAGAGGATTTGATCTATCCTCACTAATTTATGGTTGTGCCTTTCAACTAGGGTGAGAGGACCCTTTGTATCCTGTTGTTTGTGGAGGAGATGGATATGTCCTTCTTTACAAAGTTATTAAGAAGACCTTGAAGAAAACATGATCAATACAACAAAAATCTAACTCTCACGAGTTGTCACCCTAGATAATGGAGATATTTTCTAAGCAAGCTTCAGGCTACTAAAGACAATGAAAACCTGATTGCTTATGCATGTTTTGGTAACAAAAATATTACATTTGTCTGAGACACAGGACAAACAAGGGTAGTATGGGTAGGATTGGTTGTTTTTAAATGAATTTTGGTGGGAGATGAGGAAGGATGAACTTTATTTGCAGATTTTATAGAGATTTTTAAAAAATAGAAGGCTTGATAAGCATGAATGCTTGAGAAGAACTAAAATGTTCCTTTAACCATAAGGTGTGCTTGATGGAGGCCCCAGATCGGCCACGTTTTCACACAAACTTTAAGAATCCAAAATGAAGGCTCAAATTGAAGAGCTTAATTAAACATTGTTAGCCTTTGTTTTATCACACCTAAGATACCATCAAAGGCTAAGAAACAATCTTATCATCATTCTAGGACAATTTTTTTTAAATTTTTTTATTTCACTATCAAATAAAAGCTCTTATGATAAAGGAAATTAAAAATTCCACAATTTACGAGAGGGTTCACTAAAAAACTGAATCTAACTTGCCAAAGAGACAAGGTTGAGAAAATGCAAGAAAATAAACCTAATCTAACTAAGGTGATGCACCAAAGGAATGATGATTAATTGTTTTCCAATAAACACAAACCATAAAAATGCAATACAATAAACATGCACAAGTAACCAAAATTGCAATGAGAGATCACTTGAATGTAATGAATACAAGAGAGGGTTAAAATCATCCACATACTTGGTTTTTATTGCTCCAAATATTGATACAGTCCATTACAATGGCCAAGAGGCACAAACATGTATTACAATTTGAATGGGAGGTTTGGAACTCCACAAATCCACTTGCTGATAAGAGAAGAAGGGAGGGGAAAAAAAAGAATGTCCAACCTTTAGAAAGAAGCCCCTCCTTACAATTTATAGGAAGAAAAAGAGAGGGAGAAGAGAGGAATTTGAAATCTACCCCAACCACTTCCAGATTGCATTTAATTCATCTCATTATGGTGGTAGGTGAGAACCCTAGAAAACCCAAAAATGGTGAACTGTATTTTGAATTTTTGAAGAACTTGTTCTCACCCAAATAAAGATATCTAGTCATAGTTGGACAGAGGACCCTATAAGCTTTCCAAAAGTCCTCTCTTTACGTGAATCTGAGCTCCCTGTGAAAAGTTATGGCCATTTGAATATTTCCCACATCAGTCGGGTCCTTTGGGTTTCATGTGGGTTCGGCTCGACATGGTTCTCTTTATGTTTTGCACTTTTGTTGCCAAGATCGGGTTTGGAGGGTGCCTCGACATGTTTTCGCCCCATGCTTTCCCGACTTGTTTCCCCTAACTTCAAAACCTGATTTTCCTAGGTAGTGTTTCAGGTTTTCAGAACTCCCAAGCATCGGGACATGTCTTGTGATTTGCATGCTTCATGTCTCATGTTTCTGAAACTCGAAACCCAAAATCCTTTGTGTCGGGTTTTGGACTGCGCAACATATTTTCTTTGTGTCGGGTTTTCGGCCATGCAATGCATCCCCCAAAACCTGAAATGAAGGATTTCGGGATTGGGGACCTATTTGGCAACCTCTAAAACCCAAAATGAAGGATTCGGAATTCTAGACTTGTTTTGCATGCATGAAAACCTGAAATGACCTTGGTGGGAGTAGAGGCATGCAATGCACCCTCTCGAAACCCGAAATGAAGGATTTCAATTTTCCTTGATTTCCATATTCTATTGTTGTCTATATTTACCTGGGGGTAGATATAATATAACAATTTGGTGACTCAATGGGATCACCTGCCTGCTAGGTAGAAGATCAGTGGCCTTTTAGCAATCCATTGGGCATGGAGTCATAAGCAATAACCTGAAACCAACCTGATATCTGATCCGAGCCTGATACCACAACTCCTTCTCTCGAGAGCACGCTGAACTATAGAAATTCAACCTGGGAGCAACAAAACCTATGCCGAAGCACTTAGGGAAACTAAAACCTAACTACAACAAGACAATGTGCATCCGCACTTAGAGGAATTAAAATCCTAGGCTACTATTTACAAGGGTGAAGATTATCTTTAGTAGCAATGTTTAAGATAGATTCCGTTAACCGGAATCAGAAGTTCTTCTCCATCCAATGTAGACAATTGGAAGGCATTACTACTTTTACATCCCGTAACCATGTAGGGGCCACTCCAAATGGCATCAAACTTGGAATGCCTTCTTGGTTTTTCCCGATCTGCATCCCATTTCAGAACTAGGTCCCCTTCCTGGAAGGTCCTTGCTCTTGCTTTCTTATCAAACCATCTTTTTACTAAGGCCTGATCTTTCTCAATCATTTGAACTGCATGTTCTCTGATTTCTTCCAATTCCATCAACTCTGCATACCTGGCCTCCATTGGTTTGAACTCAGACAACTCCAACTGCTTCATGAGCTCCAATGCGGTAGTTCTAATGATATAGGCAATACTACCTCTTTCCCATAGACCAACTTGTAGGGAGAATTCCCTGTAGACCTCTTTGGCATTATCTGTCAGCCCATAATGCTAATTTTAGCTTGGTATGCCATGTTCTTTGGTTTTCATCCAGAGTCCTTCTGATGATTCTTAGCAAATTCTTGTTCGTGGACTCTGCCTATCCATTACCCTGTGGGTAATAGTTGGAAGAGGTGCTCAAGTAGATTCCATTCTTGATAGCCCATTTTGTAATCTTGGAACCTATGAATGCCAATGCATTGTCTAGATATGATAGTGGTTGGCACACCAAACCTTGTCATTATTCCTTCATAAAAGTCTAGTATGTTAGACTCATTTGCTACTTTGAGCACTCTTGCTTAGTCCACTTGGTGAAATAGTCCATTGCCGTGAGAATCCACTTATGGCCTTGGCTTGAGTTTAGATTGATGACCCTAATGAAGTCCAATCCCCATTGCATAAATGGTTGGTCAACCAAAATTGGGTGCAATGGAAGTGTTGCTAGTCTTTCTTTGCCTGTGAAGAGTGCACATTTTTGCACTTTTTTATCCATGTATAGCAGTCATTGAACACTGTGGGCCAATAATACCCTGCCTTCATTATCTTGAGAGTTGTTACCCATGGGGATGAAATTTCCTCAGAATCTCCATCGTGAAAATCTCGTAACACCCTCTCAATTTGACCTGTCCCAATGCACCTCAATAGAACTCCATTGATGTCTTTCTTGAACAAAACACCATCAACAAGCACATATGGAATGGCTTGTAATCTAAAGTATCTCCTCTTTGCTTTGCTCATTTCTAGAGGGCATAGGCCTATCTATAGGAAGTGTATCATATTCTGAGTCCAACAAGGAGTGGGCACATCATCATTTTCCTGTTCTTGACCATCTGTAGTACCAAGATAGTCTCCTTTTCATCACTGCTTCATCTTGTTGACTCGAGGCTAGTTGTTCACATAATCCCTTTCCACGGACCAGCTTAGTGACCTTAATTTTGATGTCATATTCCATGACATGAGTGATCCATCCTGCATGTTTCTCATTCAGATCCTTGTTTAGAAGGAAGTCCTTGACTCCTACATGAGAGACCAACAATTGGATCTTGTTGTTTGAGACTAGGTGCTTGAATTTCTTTAAGCTCTGATCACTGCAAGGACATGTTTTTCAATGAAAGAGTACCTAGTTTCATATTCCTCCAAGCCTTGACTGAAGAAAGCAACTGGTTGTTCGATCCCTCTTTGTTTTGTTGTACCAGGATTGTAGAAATTGTGTCCCCACCACCAAAGGCATATAACATGAAATCCTTGGAGAAATCTAGATTGATGAGAGTTGGAGCTTGAGATATAGCATCTTTTATTGCCTCAAAACTTTCCTTGCCTTTAGCTTTCCACTTAAATGCCATGCTCTTCTTTAACATCAATGTTATTGGCTTTATGAGAGCTGTAAAGTTTGGAACAAACCTGTGGACAAAATTGATCCTTCTTAAGAAGCTTTGAAGAGCCTTCTTGTGACTTGGCAATGGCAATGCTCTAATTGCCTCAACTCTTTCTGGGTCAATCGTCAATCCCTCCTTTGAAACAATATGGCTAGAAGTTTTCCTTCGTGAGCCAAGAATATGCATTTTTGGGATTCAATGATACCCCAAATCTTCTACACCTCTGAAATACTTGTCTCAGATGAAAGAGGTGATCCGCTGTGTTTTTGGAGAATACAGTGATGTCATCAAGATATATCAAAACTATTTCATTGATCAACCCCTTGAATGCCATATCCATTACCCTTTGGAAAGTGGCTCCAGCATTTGATAGCCCAAATGGCATCTTCTTATAGGCATAGGTGCCCCATTTGGTGTGAAAGCCATCTTGAACTGGTCATCTTCTTTCACCATTATCTGGTTATACCCTGAGTAGCCATCTAGAGAGAGAGAATCTCTCCGAACCGGATACCACTTGCAGGATTTGTTCCATTGAAGGAAGTGGGTAATGGTATTTGAGAGATGCCTGTTGAGGTCTCAAAAGTCCACACACAACCTGATTTCTCCATTCTTCTTCCTGACTGGTACCAAGTTTGCAACCTAGCTTGAGTGTTTGATCGGGAATATAATGCTTGCCTCTATTAGCTTGTTTAGCTCTTTCTTCATTAGAGGCTCAATGTGAGGGTTGATTGGTCTTTTCTTCTACCTGATGGGCTTAACATCTGGATCCATTTCTATGGTATGTTGTGCTAACTTTGGATTGAATCCTCGCAGGTCCTCATAGCTCCAAGTGAAGACATATGGAAATTCTTGGCAAAGTTGTATGAAATCTGATTTCTCCTGTTCAATGGCCACTTTACCAATTTGAAGTGTTTTGCTTCCCCAACTGGAATTGGCTCTGAATCTTCTCCTTTGACCTATATGTTAGCCTTTTCCTTACGAAACTAGTCATTAGGATTGAAGATAGACTCCAATGTTACTAAACCCTTGGGAAGCTTGTTTTTCCATAGTTGCACTACTTGATCCCCGTATTGCTGCTCTAGTCTATCCTGATTCCTAGCTAAGAATTCAGCCTCTTCTTATAAGAAATTGATGATCTGTTGATCATTCTCAAACACCTGCCAGCTTGTGTTATTATCTGGCACTGTTGGCCTCACAATCACATGGATATGTGGCTATGTTTTTTCCTTTTGATGTTTTCAACTACATCAAACGTTGCTCCAACTACTGCGAGCCTATCGCGGCTTCATTTTTCTTCCTAGGTATGGACACAATGTTGAAAGCTTTGAAATCCTCAATGAGGTCCCATACCCTATTCTTGTAGCTCTTGAGCAGGTCATTCTTTGTAGCATGTTGTCCCCTGACTTGGTTGATGATTAGCTCACTATCTCCAAACACCTACAAGTTCTTTATGCCCTTTTTCCTGGCCCAATGAAGTCCATGAATCAATGCCTCATATTCAGCCGTGTTGTTTGAACAGGAAAACTAGAAACAAAAAGTTGAATAATATTTGATGTCTTGTGGTGAAACAAACATTGCACCACCTCCAGCACCTTGTCTGCTTCTTGAACCATCGAAAAATAGTTGCCAAACTTCATTGTCATCCTTTTGTTTAGGCTTAATGATGTCGGGAATGGGTGAATTTTCTTTGTGTACACAATACACGCCCAATTCAGATTCTTCAATTTCCTTATATGGTCAAATGCATGAATTTTGTTTTCCCATTCATCCAAAGTCAAATAAGGAATTCCCTCAACCTTAGTACCTATTTCTAGATCATTTGAACACTCCTCCTGATCAAAGGCTGAGAAATTTACATTGATAGGACTTGGTACATGAGGCTCAATATGGAAATTGGAAATTGGTTCTGACCTGATTGTTGCTTTGGCCCCATACCTCATCCTAAAAATCATGTGTGACCAATCTACAGATAGATATCCACCAATTTTTGTAGTGAAGTCTCTTGATAGACACAACGCAAAGAGTGGCGGAAGGTCAATTATAGACACATCCTGCAGAACTGTGACATTAGGACATGCATGTAGTGTTAGGCTTAACCCTTTGATGATTATAACTATTCCTACTACTATTCCATCTAGTTGTACTACTCCTTTTAGAATTGGCTCATACTTCAGACCTAGTTGATCCGCTATCTACTTTGGCATCACTGAACTACTTGCCCCTGAATCTATCATGCAGTTGTGTACCAAGTGGTTTCAACAATCAATGACACATAGAATGGTGGAGGTTTCAAATTTTTTTCTTGTCTAGCCTCCATCATGTTGCACTGTATTAGTGAGAACTTTCTCATGTCCCTAGTTTGATACATTCGAGGCAAGACAGTTAGCCATTTCAGCTTGCAATAAATCTCGTTGTCCTGGGATTGCAGTGATTCCCACATGGAAATGTTCACATGTGTCTTCTTCATTTGATCGATGATGTTGAAAGGGGATGAATTTTCCTTTTGTTGTCCCTTACTTGGCAACCTTTTTTAGAGCTTGAACAGGCGCATGTGTTGCTACAACAGGTACCTTAGGCTGATTTTGCACATTTGGAGCTGCATTTGGTCTACTAACCCCTTATTGTGTAGGAGTGGGATGAGAAACAATTGGATTAGATGGTTTTCCCTCTTCTATGCTTCTCTTCTTTGACCATGTGTTGGAAGCCATGCCTTGAAAAGGTTGTTGGTTAACTCCATAGAAGTCTTTGTTTTCCAATTGGCCAATGTGGTTTCTATTGGAGGTCCTTCTTGTTGTGTTTCTTGTTGTTGATTCCCTTCTTGGCTTGGTTCTTGAGACACACCAATGGTTTGCACCATCAAGGCCTGATTTAGTGCACCATTGAAACACATTGATTGATTATGAGGTAAATTACAGGGGTAACACTAGTCATACTCATGTGCCATGTTGTTTTGTGTTGGAACCAAGGCTCTTGAGGATGTCATTGCATTTGGATCATACGGTTGAAATGGCCTGGCAGCTTGAGGTTGTCCTTGGTTTTGGTTTTGATTTACAGCCTGAGTGGTGGTCTATTTTGTTGGTATGAGGGCCTAGCTTGGTACTGTGCTTGAGGCTGATATGGTCTAGAACTTTGAGCTTGTTGTCTTTTGATAGTCACTAGCTCATTTCCAAGGTTCTGTAGCTGTTTCATAACCTCCTACAATTCCTTTGAAGTATTTGAAGAAGTTGATGCCTCATTATTGCTTTGATTTCTAGGGGTTGGAATGGGATTCAATTCTGGTGTTTGACTGGTGTAGGATTTCCCATATTCGGATAGAGAGGCATTGGTGGCCTTGGTGCAAGCTTACCAACTTGGATCAAACAGTTCTCTACTTTGATAGCTGTGTTGTAGGCCACTGGAAGCTTGTTCCTCCCATTGATTGGATCATCATGGCTATGTCTGAATTTATAGCCTTTAAGAAATAAAGGAATGCTCCTTCGGTGTTGGTCTAACAACTATTGGAATCCTATTCCCATGTCCATTGGAATCTGAAGTTGAAATCTATCATTTGCTCATTAGGAGCCCTTTTGATTGTTGTCAATTGTTCCAATAAAGACAAATTGTCTACCCTCTCCCCGAATTGGTTGCAAAGGGCTGAACAAAGTTGGTTCCAATTCGTAATAGACCTGCTGCTAGGCTCCTAAACCATTGTAAGGCCTTACCTTTGAAAGATGAAGCCAACAACTTGACAACATCCATTTCATTTATTTCATGGATTGCACATGCATTGGCAATATCCTGGATGTGGTCAATAGGAGTAGTATGATTTTCTCCTGTGAAATAGGGGATATTCTTTAGCACTACAACCGGAACTTGATTCTGAGCATTTAGGGAAAGTGGACTACTACCCATGAAATTGACAAAGGGATTTGGTGGTAGATGTGCCATTATGATTGGCCTAAGAATTCTGGTTGATGCGAGAAAAGGTCTACTAGGTGGAGGTGTAGACAAAGTCCTGTTAGGTGGAGATGGTGATCTTTGTGGTCCTCTTCCTCTCCTTCCTCTTCCTGGTGATAGTTGCAAGTAGAAAAATAGCCCCTCTTCTCGAGTATCAGACCTGGTTCAAATTCTTCTCATGTGCTGGGCAACTTTGTTACTACACCGCTGAATTCTATCCCTTTGGAGTCACCAGATGTGTTGGGGAACGAGCCTCAGAAGGCTAGATTTTGCCAAGCTACACACCAAACTTGACAAAATTGAAAATAGAATTTAAAACTTTGAAGGACCCAGAGGATACAGTCTTCAATTAGTTTTGGGTCTTGTTGTGTAGTTGCTAATCCCCGAAAGGTATAGGTGGAACTCAGGTCATGCAAGGTAACTTACAAAACCTGAATTGCCATGTGTCGGAACTTGGGACATGCTCAACACCTAGGAAAACCTGAAATACACTATTTTTAAGAATAGACCATGCAATGCATCCCCAAAACTGAAATGAAGGATTTTGGGACTGGGGACCTGTTTGGCAACCTCCAAAACCTGAAATGAAAAGAGTTGGTTTTCTTTGATGTTCTCGACCTTGAAATCCCGAAACACTAAAAACTATGAAATTTTGAAAGTCAAAATATAAAAATCTAAGGATACCCTTTTGAAGATTATCCCCTCATCTACCAACTGGTGAAATTTGGACTTGTTTTGAGCAAGTTAGGCCTCTGAAAATCGATTTCAGAGTTCATCCTAGAAGGTGAAAATTTTGAAATTGTAAAACTTGTAATTTCTAAGTCCAAATTTCTTGAAAATTCCTTCAAATCTTGTGGAATGACCTCTTGGTCCACCGGCATGCCAAAACTATTGATGGTGAATCAAACACCCTTGAATGTCTACAACTCGATGGGTTGAGACTCTTAGTGCGATTGCATAACATGGAGCTTTTCCCAAGTGTGGGACCTTGCGAATCGGGAAATATCTTCGGATGAAGGCCGGTTCCTATTCCTCTGTTTAGGTGCACACAAACAATTTGCAGAGGGTTCACTAAAAAAACCTAATCTAACTTGCCAAGGAGACAGGGTTGAGAAAATGCAAGAAAATAAACCTAATCTAACCAAGGTGATGCACCAAAGGAATGATGAACAATTATTTTGCCAATAAACACAAACCATAAAAATGCAATACAATAAACATGCACAAGTAACCAAAATTGCAATGAGAGATCACTTGAACACAATGAATACAAGAGAGGGTTGAAATCATCCACAAACTTGGTTTTTATTGCTCCAAAGATTGATATAGTCCATTACAATGGCTAAGAGGCACAAACATGTATTACAGTTTGAATGGGAGGTTTGGAACTCCAAAAATCCACTTGCTGATAAGAGAAGAAGGGAGGGGCAAAAAAAGAATGTCCAACCTTTAGAAAGAAGCCCCTCCTTACAATTTATAGGAAGAAAAGAGAGGGAGAAGAGAGGAATTCAAAATCTACCCCAACCACTTCAGATTGCATTTAATTCATCTCATTATGGTGGTAGGTGAGAACCCTAACAAACCCAAAAAATGGTGAACTGTATTTTGAATTTTTGAAGAACTTTTTCTCACCCAAATAAATATATCCGGTTGTAGTTGGATAGAGGACCCTATAAGATTTCCAAAAAGTCCTCTCTTTGTATGAATCCGAGCTCCCTGTGAAACATTATGGCCATTTGAATATTTCCTGCGTTAAGGTCTGCTTCCTATCAGGTTTGGTGTTCTCCTTTGCATTTGCATCGGTTTTGGAGGGTGCCTGACATGTTTTCACCCCATGCTTTCCGACTTGTTTCCCGACTTCAAAACCCGATTTTCCTAGGTAGTGTTTTGGGTTTTGAACTCCCAAGCATTGGGACATGTCTTGCTGATTTGCATGCTTCATGTCTCATGTTTCCTGAAACCCAAAACCCAAAATCCTTTGTGTCGGGTTTTCGGACTTGCGCAACATATTTTCTTTGTGTTGGGTTTTTGACCATGCAATGCATCCCCCAAAACCCAAAATGAAGGATTTCGGGACTGGGGACCTATTTGGCAACCTCTAAAACCTGAAATGAAGGATTTGGAATTCCAAACTTGTTTTGCATGCATGAAAACCTGAAATGACCTTGGCGGGAGTAGAGGCATGCAATGCACCCTCTAAAACCTGAAATGAAGAATTTTTATTTTCCTTGATTTCCATATTCTGTCATTGTCTATATTTACTGGGGGTACATGTATATAATAGTAATATTGCAATGGGAACAAGAAAAACTATTTGTAGACTTTCATAAATGAAGCAGAATTTTTTTTTCAAAATCAACATAGATTAAATCAAATTTGATTAAATTCATCAATGGGGAAATTTTCTAGAAAAATATCAAAGCACTGTCGATGGATGTTCACTTACAACCACCTTGACATGATCAAATCTAAACAAAAGAAATAAACGGGTTCCTCAAGATGGTTTCTCAGAAAGATGGGCTCTGTCAAAATTTTCTCTTAGGAATTAACTCCTAACCTCTAACACTCTAACCATTTGCATGACAAATTCATGCAATTTATAACATTTAATCTACAATAGAGTTTTCCCCCCAAAACAAAAAAATTCAAAGCACCATTGCTTGTTACGATTTTGATCATGATTCCTAGAATAAAATTTGTAAAAAATTGTTAGGTCTTTCAGAGGGAAAATCTCTTCAAATATTTCTAGCATTCAATTATTTCATCTGGTAAATCACTCTTCATCTCACGCACTAACTACTTCCTCCTCTAATCTGTTGAATCTGGTTTTTGCGTGCAAGGAAGGAAATATTGGAAAATCAGATCAAATCCGATAGTCAGATCACACCTTAATGGTAAAATATGTTTTCAGATCTTCCCCACCAAATCAAGATATCAAATTAATTCTCCTCTTCATTTGGCATGTAGGAGACATCAAGAAATGATAAAAAACCATAAAAATTCACATCCCCAGGAGCTTTAGAGAAAAAATGGTAGAAAATCATATACAAATGCACAGTTTCGTCAATTTCCCTTTTGAATTTGGACCATCCACATGGGAGATCGAGTTAAAATGGGCATGGGGGTTCCTTTTTAATTTTTACACCTTTTGGGAAAAAATGCAAAATTTCTCATTTTTCTCCACATGTCTACCTTTGATAAATAGGCTTAAGACGTGTCTCAATGTGGGTTCCAAGTGGAAACATGACTTTATTATGCTATTTTACCTCATATTTGGAAAAAAGGATAGTTTTCAAAATTTTCTCCATGCCCTATCCTTCCTCCTTTAGCTTTTGATGTGGGTCCCAGCGGAACCACGCTTCCTTTTTATACTTTAACCCATTTTTCATAAAAGGAAATTTTTCCAAATTTCCCCCAAAATTCCGCACCTCTGCCGTTGACTTTTCAAAGAAAATTTTGACTATTCTCTATCGGGCTTGCGGGTCATTTTGATGACTTTAATCTTTTTGAAAATAAGGGAAAAAAATCCAAGTTGCCTCTGTTGGCCGCCTTGCCCACCTTTTGACTTTTCAAATTGCCACGTGTCTTAATGGTGCATTTTGAGATGGTCCCCAAAAGTAGAGACCCCAAACAAGCACACGGGCTCAACATGCGTCTCGGTCCAAGTGCAGAGTCTATTTAAAGGTTAAAGGTTGATGGAAGGTGCCATGTGTCTGAGGTCCGAGACAGTCTCCTTTGGCCGTTGAAAACCCCAAGCAAAAAGGCATAGTGATCGAAATCCTCCAAGTTTCCTCCTGGTGCTTCTTCAAAATAAAACTCGGGGTTAGTCCCCAAACATGCCTTTGTCCCACAACATGTCCCAAGCTGTTTAGGAATTTTCTTTAAAAGTCTAAGGAAGGCAGGGGAAACCTCCACATGTCTCCCTGTCACAATTGTTAAGGTGGGACCCTGAGGAAAATCCTAAAATGAGCGCTAACCCACCACGTGTACGTGGCTGGCCAAAATTCTATCGAATGCATGAAAAATTCATTTTAGTCCGGGAAAAGAAATGAAATCCTCCATGTGTCCCCCTGACACAACTCCAAGGCCAAACCAAAAGGTGAATATTCAAACGAGCGTCATTCCTCCGCGTGGACAATTTTTGGGTTGAAGTGATCCACATATTTATTAGAGTGCCCCACCAAGCCACATCCAACGAAAAAGGGCCATGTTTACACTGATGTAGAGATGTAAATTTGATGGGAAAAAAACACCCGTCAAACAGTAAAAATGCAGGGAAACCACCGTTTGAGCCGGAGATGAAATTTTCTTTAAGGACAGAGAATTTGGAAATGTTGTAAGGTTAAAAAAAATTCTCCTTGAGCTACATCCATTCACATTTCTTTAGGTATTTGGGACAAAAAGTGACAGGGAAAACAACACATGACTGTAGAAAACAAAAGGAAAGGAACAACCCAAGTTTTATGCCCAATTTACAGACACCTTCAGATGGACAGAGAAATGAAACTAAAAATTTGGATCTTTAAGTGATCCTCAACCAAGGAAGGGACTGATCATGGCAACCAAATAGAGGGAGAGTCTTCAAGCACTAACACGGGAGATAAAAAAGTGACAGAGAGGCTGGCCGAGGGATTTTAATGAAAAATAGGGCGAGACTAATTTGAGCACCAACATTGGCTCCAACTTAGGGATGGGAACCCTGTTAGTGCCATAAGAACCAAATAATAGACCAAGTGCCAAAAACATCCATTGGGAAAAGGAGTCAGCTTGCAAAGTAGAAAACTAGAACCATCTCCTAAAAATGAACCGAGAATTGAGCAAAACACAGTCACGAAGGACCGAGCAGAGCAAAAACACAAAAGACAGAAAACAACCAATGAACTATACACTATACAAATGATGCTCACCTTGATTTTGGGGAATCAATCAAGGAAATGTTTCAAATGCCTACCATTAATAAGAAATTCGAGAAATTCCCCATCCAAGTATTTTAAGAAGAAGGTATGTTTACCAATTCAAATTTCAATGGAGTAAGGGCCAATCCATAATGCATCAAATTTACCATGCTCTCCCTTATCTTCACACCTACTATCCCATAACAACACAATATCCCCAATGCTGAAAGCTCTGGGTGTCACCTTTTATCAAATAGCTTCTTCGACTTTTCTCATGAACTTCACATGCTGCTGATGGGATGCCCTTCTTTCTTCATCCAACTCAACAATCTGGTTAATGCAAGCATCATATGGACTAACTTCTTGATCTTCCAGTTGTTGAATGAACTGATATGAGGACAATTACATATGTAGGGGCAGCAGAGCTTGAGTTCCATACACCAATTCAAATGGACTTTTTCAGTAGCTCTTTTAACAGTAATTCTATTAGCCCAAACAACAAACTTCAACTGCTCACCCCATTTCCTTTTGTTTAGCTCCAAGGTTCTCCTAATGATCTTTAATATATTTTTATTGCTAGAACTTTTCTTGTCCATTTCCTTGGGGGTTATAGTTAGAGGCATATGTCAAATTGATCCCATATTCTTTACACATTTCCACCAAAGGTTTAGCTCTGAAGCTCATGGCATTGTCAGCAACAATTTTAACTAGCTCTCAAACTGCGCAAATGATATGGTTCAAAGCATGAATTCCATGACAATACGGTGTGTAGCTCTTTTGGTGGGGATTTCCTCCACCAACTTAGTGAAGTAATCAATGGCTACGAGAATCCACTTATGGCCATCACTTGAAGGGTCTGAAATCTCACCAACGAAATCCATTCCCCATTTCTTGAACGGGGCTTCAATTGATATAGGTTGTAAAGGAAGGGATCTTGAAACTTTCAGTCTTCTAGAAAAATGCTGGTAACTCTCACATCTTCTAATCAACAAAGTTGTATCTTAGAAAAGATTTCACCACCAATAGCCAACCCTCAAGATCTTGTGTGTTGTGACACTTCTAGAAAAATGCCCCCACAAAATCCTCCATGGAGATCAGTAATTATCTATGGGGCTTCATCTTGATAATGCACGTTAAGAGAAATCCCTCGAGTTCTTCCAAGCTAACCAAAAATCAATAATGACATATTTACGGAAAGCCAACTTAAGATATCTTTTCTTATTTTTACTCAAATACTCGGGAAGTATATATATACGAGATAAAAATTATATCTTTGTACCATTCATAACTCATCAACTATTCAAGGAAATCCACCCTTTCTTCTTCTAATTCATTCACCTCAATAGTTTACAAGTTGTTCTTATCCATAAGCTTAGCTAAGCCCAAACATCTTACAAATTTTGTCATTTAGATATCCATGTCATACTCCTATGACTTTTTCATGTGTCTACATCTTGTACTTGAGACCTCCATCTCTAATAAGACATCTTTCACCATGGTGTGGGGAACATAAGCAACAACTTTAGAGCTCAAAATGTAATGTCTAAAAAGATTTGTTTCTTTTACCAAGGAAAATGCTTACTTCTCCATAATGGTGTACTTCAACTCAGCCCCTTGCAATTCCTTACTAAAAAGGCAATTGGCCTCTCAGCCCCTTCATCATCCTTCTGCAACAAGACATATGCAATAGTGTTCTTTGAAGCAAAAGAAAACATTTGAAAAGGCTTCTTATAATCCGGAGCTACTAAAACAGGGGCATGCTTTAATTCTTCTTTGATGCCATTGAAATCCTAAATGGCATCCTCTTCGCATTTGATAATTTGGTCCTTCATTAGCATGCAAGTAATTGGAATGGTCCACTCAACAAGGTTTGATATGAATCTTCCGATAAAGTTTATTTTCCCAAAGAAGGACTAAATTTCCTTCTTGGTTCTTGGAATTGGGACCTTCTTTGATGGCCTCTACTCTCTCGAGAAAAATCATGACACCATCCTTTGATATAATGTTACCAAGAAACTTGGCCTTTTGCACTCTGAAATGATGTTTCTTTGGATTGAGTGAAATGTCATACTCTCTGCATCTTATCAACATTTTTTCCAAGTGCTGCAAGTGATCACTTCTCTTCTAGAAAAACGAGTCACATCATCTTGGTAAGCAGTAGTAAAATCATTAATGTAACAAGTAAAATAAACATCCATTACTCTTTGAAAGGTTTCTCAAGCATTCATCAAGCCAAAGGGCATTCTAACATATACATAAGTTCCCAAGGAGTGGTAAAGGTTGTCTCAATTCTTTTGATTTCTTCATAACAACTTGATTATAGCAGAGAAACCATCCAAGGTAGAAAGCGTTTAGAACCAGTCACTAACTACAAGCATGTTTTCCATGTGCGGTAAAGGATAATTATCCTTCATTGATGCTCTGTTCAGATTTCTAAAATCTACGCACAACCTAATATCACCATTATTTTTTCTAACTGGCACTAAGTTTGCAACCCAAGAAGAATACCTTGTTGGCTGAATGATCCCTCCATCTCTTAGCTTTTTTAATTCATCTTGCATCTTCACAGAGAGGAGTGGATTAATCAGCCTCTATTTTTTTGAATGGTTTTACATTAGATTCCAAAGGAATTTCATGCTGAAACAAATCCTCTTTGTATGCTTTTAGTTCAGAATAAGACCAAGCTAGGTAGTCCTGATATTTCTTCAACAATTGGACATAGGACTGTTTTTCCTCCTTGTTCAGATTGCTTCCTAACCAGATCTTCCTTGGTTTCTCCTTTGTACCAAGGTCATGCTCCTCAACATCCCTTGAGGCTGTTATATGTCTATTAATAATGCAATCAGCATTATCAAAGTTTGATTCAAGAGCAACCAGTCCTCTAGGAATGGTATTAGTTTTCAGTTGGATGATGTATTTTCCAAACAAAGTTTCTTTACCCTCTTCTACACACACCATTATCTCCCAATCAATACATTGATCAGCAAAATCCCCTTTTTCTGTAGAAATCTTTTGACTTGAGCATCATCATAAAAAAATTTCCAATGTTTAATGTTGTCAGGGATAGATGGCCTTGTTAACACTTCAACATAATATTCACAATATGGGAACATTGCACAATTATCAAACCAAAATCCCAATAAAACAAGCTTATCTACCATAACATTGAACTTCATATCATGATGCACAATATTAAATGAATCGAACATCTCAATCAAGTCCCATTGCATGCTTGTCTTGTTTCATTCTTTGATTTTTAGTAGCATATAGTTTTCTAATTTTTTAACAATTAGTTCTGAATCTCCCTTAACAATGACATCTTTAACATAGTATTTCAAAAAAATCTTAAACCTAACAACAATGCTTCATACTCAGCAATGTTGTTAGTACACTCAAAGTTAAGTTTGAAAGAAAAAACAAACTCTTCCAAGCTTGGAGAAATCAAAACTACACAAAGCACCATTTCCAAATTTGGAGAAAGCTCCATCAAACAAAAATTCCATGGAGATCCTAATTGTTCAAGACTCTTACATTGACCCATTTTGTTCTCTTTATCATCAAATCCAAAAAAATTTATCAACATCAACACTTGTGTACAACACTTCATAAGATGCATTGTTGGTATCTTTGAGGTGTAATATCTTATTTTCTCCATACAACTTGACAAGGATACCCTCAATTGGGATAGTGGCATAGGAGATATCCATTTTAACACTCCCAAGCAACACTTGCAACCCATTTTCTAGACAACAACATATCCCACTTAGCTAGGATATCCACAATAACAACATCAAGTTTCAAGTTCCTACCTGGATAAGCTGCAAGTTGTACCACCAAACCTTTCACACATCCCACCACTGGCACCTCTCTGGAATCCATGGTAGTGCACTTCCCATATGTTATTGTTACTTTGATATCTAGTTCATTCATGACTTCCAGAGGCATAACATTGCATGATGCTCCCGAATCAAACATACAGTTGTGTAATAATATGTCCTTAATGATCAGAGTAGTGAAGAATGGATCTACATTTAGCTGAGACTCTACCAAGGATGTTCCCAAATAAACCTCAGGTGGTTCACCTAGTTCTTCCAATGCTGGTGGTGTTTCTAGCTCTTCAATGATTGGAGGAGTCTCCACAATGTTTACATTTCTACCTGGGGTACTCTTCTCTTCTTTCAATCCCAAATACTCAAATGCCCTCTTCTTGTGCTTAGGAATCCTAAAGCTCAATAATTGGAACACTAACTTTGATTTGACTCAAAACTTGGGAAATGTCATATGGAACACACTTTGGAAAGGTAGAATTGGGAGGGGATTAACAAACTCATTAGATGACATGGGATTTTTGACAATTTGGGCATGAGGAGAAGTATGAATCTTGTTTGGGACAGTAAGGCCTTTGGAAGGTGTATCTTTCTTAGGAACCTCTTTAGGAATACTAGTAAGCAATGGATTTTTAGGTTTGGCTTGAGGCCCTGCTCCTTTGACAACTCTACTCCTAGTATTATAATCCTTTTCTTGAGAAACAACAACATTCATCAATAAGCTTTGCCTACCCTCCTCGGATGGGATTCCTCCATCATACTTATTTATCATTAAACCTTATAAATATTCAAAGTCATTATTGTGAAATTCAAAAGCTTGTACAATATCTATTTCTAAATTATGAGAGGGAGGAAGAAGAGGTACCTGGTGAATGCAATCCCAAAAATCAGCAGTAGTTCTAACACTTATTACCTTAGTTGAAGTTGCTCCTTGTTGTGAGCTTGTACAAGACTCTGTTATGCATGCATCATCATCACCTCCACTTCTACTTGCTGATCTAATTCACATGGATTATGGGGCATGAAACATCTATCACACCAATTAATTACATTTGTTTCTTCAATAACAACAACTTTGGGAGCCAAAGGATCGGGAACCATTCATTTTTTTCTAGCCTAGGGTTGTTTATTTCAAAATCCAACGAGTCCCTTGCCTCTGTCATAAGATCTTTGCTCATTTCTACGATGATTTTCAAATCTGTCTTGGCCTTGTTGCTTAGGATGACCTTGTGAACTCTACCCAATTCCTTTTCTGCCGGGCTAATTTATATGAGATTTCTTTGACAGCCCCTACCAAATTTTTCACAACAACCGTCCAAATCATCAGCCTTGCTTGATTTTTTTCCGGGTTAACAGTTTCACACCCTCCCTCTTAGGAGGTTTTTCAATTACTTTAATGTTTTTGTCAATTTCAGAGCCATGGTGAAGGCGCCTAAAATTGGTAGGGTTTTTTTCCTCAAATAGTAAGAAGCTTTCTTATCAAATGCATATGAATACTTTATGAGATAAGATTCATCACATGGCCTTAAAATTACATGAAATATCCTCAATGTCTTATTAAATCTAGTGTTGAAATCATGCATTGATTCATTAGGATTATTTTTAATATTTTCAAATTCTAACAAAAGAAACCTAGGGTCCGTTTTATCACCATATTGCAATCTAAATGCATTATTCATTTCTGTCCAAGAATCAATGGAATTATCTAGCAAAGATTTATACTAATCCCTTTCCTCTTCTTCCAAAGTATGGATAAACAAATTGATATATACATCTTCAAAATCAATCTCAAAGTCTTCCATCATGTTGATAAAAATATTCAAGTATTGATCACCAGTTATAGCATTATTTCCTTAGAACTTTGGTAGTCTATTTCTTACATCTTGGGGAACTACATTTGGATAACCGATCATCCCTCTAAAATTTATAGGACCAAAGGTATTTACAACAAAAAAAGGTCTGGGTGGGGGATGGGCCATGTTGTTTTGAAGAGGTGACCTTGGAGGAGAATCAAAGTAATAAGGGACAAGGGGTATTTGAAACACAAGAGTATAACTTCCAAAATTGATATCCCCTAAACACTTTGTTTCTTGGAAAAACCTATCAACTTTTGAAAACACAGGGGTAGAATGAGAAGAAAAAATTTCAAATTCAAATGAAGGCCCCTCTCCAGATGGAGAACTCAATTCTACAAAAAGACTACCTGGTTCAGAAGCACTTGAATGTAAATCTTCAATGATAGGTTGATGACTTTCATCAATGGAGATCTCTTTTCTTGACTGCTGATCTCCAACAACTCTCCCGGCTCTTCTTCCTTCCGACTTTGTTTTCTCTAGCTCTAGAAATAATTTCCTAGTAGGATTATTAGCAAAGAAATATCTTCTTCCTTCCAAATTTGTAAAGATTAGTAGCAAATCTCACTTGATAGAGGTTAAGACACTAGTAATTATAAAAAAACTCTAGATCAACATGGAGTCACCACTAAGGATTTCCACCTTAGTTGTGTAAATGCACTAGAAAATATGATCTGTCAAATGTTTGTCAACACTAGAAACTTGAAATGGAATGATATCACCTTCCTTTACCCATATTTATCAATGAAAATTAGTGAAATAACTATAGAAAAGCTGGAAATATTGTGCACAACACTTGTAACTTAGAACACTTCTTATAGGCCTGAACACAAGATGATGTTGAAACAATGTACTAGCACTTAGAGCATGTAAGAAATGTTTACCAAGGTTTGAATATGAACTTCAATCACAATGTCCCCAGCGATGGCACCAAAATGGTGTTGTTGACGGGCTAAATGGATACAAACGTGACAATAAATCAATAAATCTATCTCAAACAACGTAAATCAGATCCCAACAACGTAAATCGGTTCCCAGAAAACATAAATTAGTTACTAGGAAATGGTACGGTCTGACAATGTTGGTAACCATATTGATTCTCCCTAGAACCTAAGCAACATCACGGGTTTGATAGGAAGCTTCGAGATAAGAAGATCATGTTGTGTGTCATTTTGTAGCTCGGGAAGAAATGCAGCTTGCTCTTTATCACTCAGATGTGGAGAAATTGATAGCACCTTCAAGAGGATTTGATCTATCCTCACTACTTTATGGTTGTTCCTTTCAACTAGATGAGAGGACCCTTTTGTAGCCTATTTTTGGTGGAGGAGATGGAGATGTCCTTCTTTGTAAAGTTATTAATAAGACCTTGAAGAAAACATGACCAATACAACGAAAATCTAAATCTCACGAGTTGTCACCCTAGATAATGGAGATATTTTCTAAGCAAGGTTTAGGATACTAAAGACAATGAAAACACGATTATACGCATGTTTCTATAATTATGCATTTGTACACACACGGGACAAAAATGGCTAATATGGGTAGGATTGGTTGTTTTCAAATGAATTTTGGTGGGAGGTGAGCGAGAATGAACTTGATTTGCCAAATCTTATAGAGGTTTTTAAAAATGGAAGGATTCATCAATATAATGCTTGAGAATAGCTAAAAATTTCCTTTAACCGAGAAGGTGTGCTTCAATGGAGGCCCAAATCAACATGTTCTCACACAAACTTTAAGAATCCAAAATGAAGGCTCAAATTCAAAAGCTTAATTGAACATTATGAGCCTTTGTTTTATCACGCCTAAGATACCCTCAAAGGCAAAAAAACTCTTATCATCATGCTAGGAGTAAAGTGATTTTAAATTTGTTAATTTCACAATCAAATGAAATCTCTTGAGATAAATGAAATTGTAAATGACACCAAACTATCAATAGGATAAGATCTTGTGTGATTCACAAAGATTTCAAATTAAGATTGCAATGGGAACAAGAAAAAGTATTTACAGACATTGAAATGAAGCAGACACAATTTTTCTCAAAATCAACACAGATTAACTCAAATTTGATTAAATTCATCAGCAGGGGAAAGTTTCTAGAACAATCTCAGAGCTTGTCAATGGTTGTACACTTGCAACCACCTTGACATGATCAAATTTAACACAAAATAAATAAACAGGTTTCTTAGATGGTTTCTCAGAAAGATGGGCTCTGTCAAACTTTTCTCTTAGGAATTAACTCCCGACCTCTAACACTCCAACCATTTGCATGAAAAATTCATGCAATTTATAACATTTAATCTACAACAAAGTTTTCCCCCAAAACAAAAAACATTCAAAGCACCATTGCTTGTTATGATTTTGATCGTGATTCCCAGAATCAGATTTACAAAAAAGTTGTCAGTGCTTAGAGGGAAAATCTCTTCAAATATTTCCAGCATTCAATTCTTTCATCTGGTAAATCACTCTTCATCTCACGCACCAACTACTTCCTCCTCTAATCTATCAAATCTAGTTTTTACGTGCCAAGGAAGGAAAGATTGGAAAATCAGATCGAATCGATAGTCAGATCACACCTTAATGGTAAAAGACATTTTCAGATCTTCCCAAAAAATCAAGATATCAAATTAATCTTCCTCTTCATTTGGCGTGTAGGAGACATCAAGAAATGATAAAAAGCCATAAAAATTCACATCGGGGAGCTTTGGAGCCAAAATGGCAGAAAATCAGATAGAAATCCATAGTTTCTATCGATTTCCCTTTTGAATTTGGACCATCCATGTGGGAGATCTAAGTTCAAATGGGCTTGGGGTTCCTTTTTACTTTTTACACCTTTTGGGAAAAAATGTAAAATTTCTCATTTTCTCTTCCCCTCCGCCTTTGAGAAATGGGCTTGACACATGTCCCTATGTGGGTCCCAACGGAACCACAACTTGATTATGCTATGTTACCTCATTTTTGGAAAACAGGAAAAATTTCCAAGTTTTCCCCGCAACCCCGCCATTTTTCCTTTAGCTTCGATGTGGGTCCCAGTAGAACCATGCTTCCTTTTTACACTTTAACCCCTTTTTCATAAAAGGAAAATTTTCCAAATTTCCCCAAAAGTCCGCACCTCGACATTGACTTTTCAAAGAAAATTTTGACTATTCTTTGTCGGGCTTGCAGGTCATTTTGATGAATTTAATATTTTTTACAATAAGGGGCAAAAATCCAAGTTTCCTCCGATGGGCCACCCCGCCTTTTGACTTTTCAAATTGCCACGTGTCTCAATGGCACATTTTGAGATGGTCCCCAAAAGTAGAGACCCCAAAAATGTGGGCTCAACACTTGTCTCGATCTGCGCAGTGTCTATTAAAAGGTTAAAGGTTTAGCAGAAGGCACCATGTGTCGATGTCGAGACAAGTGTCCTTTAGCCATTGAAAAGTCAAGCAAAAAGGTAGAGTGAGCGGAAGCCTCCAAGTTTCCTCTTGGTGCTTCTTCAAAATAAAACTCAGGGCTGGTCCCCAAAATGTGTGATCCTTCCATGTGTCCCGAGGCCCTTTAGGAATTTTCTTAAAAATTCTAAGAAAGGGAAGGCCAACGAAAACCTCCACGTGCCTCCATGTCGTAATTGTTAAGTTGGGACCTTGAGGAAAATCCTCAAATGAGCGCCAACCGACCATGTATCTATGGCCCTCCAAAACTATACCGGTGGCATGAAAATTTCATCTAAGTATGGGAAAAGCGGTGGAATCCTCCACGTGTGCCCTCGGTGCAACTCCAAGGCCAAACCAAAAGGTGAATCTTCAAACGAGCGTCGTTATTCCACTTGAACAAGTTTTGTGTTAAAGTGATCCACAGAGTTTCTAGAGTTCCCGGTTGAGCCACATCCAACCAAAAAGGGCCTCATTTACACTGATGCAAAGATGTAAATTTGACGGGAAAAACACACCCATCAAACCATAAAAATGCAAGGAAACCACCGTTTGAGCCTAGAGATGAAATTTTCTTCAAGGACAGAGAATTTGGAAATGTTATAAGGTTCAAACATGATCCTTCGAGCTACATCCATTCATGTTTCTTCAGGTATTTGGGACAAAAAGTGATAGGGACAACAACACATGACTGTGGAAAACGGAAGGAAAGGAACAACCCGAGTTTTACACCCAATTTATAGACACCTTTAGATGGACAAAGAAATGAAAAACAAATTATGGATCTTTAAGTGATCCTCGACCAAGGAAGGGACTGATCATGGCAACCAAATAGAGGAAAAAGTCTTCAAGAACCAACACGGGGAGATAAAAAAATGTGACAGAGACCGCAAACTGAGGGATTTTAATGAAAATGGGGTAATACTAATTTGAGCACTAACAGGCGCAACTCCAAAGATAGAATCCAAAATGGAGACCCCAAACTAGCGCCATCTCTCCTCGTGTCCCAGAACTCAACTAGGTAGTTTTCACTCTAGGCCCTAGATTGGTTAAGTATAAGAGTGTCGAAGGAAGCCTCCGCATGTCTCAACGGTGCACCTTCAAGGGTCGAAGCCAAAGGCAAAGACTCAAACAAGTGACAAGCCTCGAGATGTCCCTAGTCGAAAAGAGTTACTGATTTGGCAATTGAAAGGTCTCGAGGCCAACGGATGGCTCCACGTTTCTCATTGGCGCAACGTAGAGTGGGTTCTTAAACATGCGTCATCCCACCATGATGTCGGGGATCGAGAAAGAGAGCAAGCTCGAATTAGCTAAGTATGGAAGCTAAGCTAAAGGTGCAACATGAATCAATAAGGTAAATTGAAAAGGTGTGGCCAAAAGGTGGAGTCCACAAACAAGTGCATGCCCTCCACGTGTCCCAGGTCCAAAGAAAGGAACACCGGCCGTTGAAAATTCCAAGCTCGGGATAAGCTCGTAGAGGCCTCCACATGTCATGTCCGTGCAACTTAAAAAGAAAAATCCAAAGGAAATCTCCTAATACGCGTTGATACTCCATGTCTTCAAAACACAAAGAAACAAAGAAAGTTGTGAAGGATTTTCTTGTCTCTTCGGTGCAAATTCAAAGGTAGAATTAAAAATTGGTCCCCAAACATGTGCCAGCTCTCCACATGTCTTGGGTCAGGTATAGTGTCTCCGCCAATAGGGGGCTTGGGAAGAATACAAAGGAAATAGAGTAGGCCCACGGAAGCCACCACGTGTCTCTTCGGCACAACTTCAAGAGTGTAGAGGAGGGGAAAAACCTTGAGATACGCAGGGCCACCACGTGGATACACGAAAACCGACTCAGATCGAAATAACCTCAAGCAGCCATATCTTTTGATCAGAAGCTTAGAATTGAGCGGGAGGGGACATTTTAGAGAGCTCTCGGCACCTACTACCCACCTGCCACCATTAATGTTTTGACCCACCATTTTGAGGCCATCAAGTCTCCCACCTACCACCATGATGAAGAATGGGTTTCCTCTCTTCTCAGCAAGGAACAGCGATGGGGGCATGGGTGTTGTGTGCAAGGACTCATCATTATGGTAGGGGAATTCAATGCCCCTTCAGGGGTGGTTGGAACAGGGTTGGATTTTCCCTCCTTTTTCTCTCTCATTCTTCCTATATATTGTACAAGAGGGACAATTTCAAAGGGTTGGACATTCTTTCTTTGCGCCCTCCCTTTTCTCTGCTCTACAGGTGAATTCATGGAGTCTCAAACCCCTCCATCCAAATTGTAATGCAATTTCTACCTCTTGGCTACTGTAATGCACTGTATCAATTCTTGGAGCAATAGAATAAGTCTGTGGATGATTTCAACCCTCTCTTATGTTTTATTTCTTCTTCTGATCCCTCATTGCAATCTTGGTCATCTGTGCATGGATATTGTTTCACATTTTAATGGTTTTTGTTTAAAGGAAATGCAAATGTTTAACATTCCTTGAGTGCATCACCTCTGTTAGATTAGGTTTTAATTCTTGCATCCCCTTAACTATGTCTCCTTGGAAAATTAGAATAGGATTTATGATAGACCCTCTACAACCTAAACATATGCACCTGAACAGAGGAATAGGAGTCGACCTTCATTTGTAGATCTCTCTCGACTCGCAAAGTCCAACACTTTGAGAGATGCTCCACGTTGTGCGATCCACACCGAGGATCTTAACCCATCAAGTTCGATTTCGGGGTGTTATGATTACGCCACAATAATATTCTTTCCCAACTTCAAAATTCTAATTTTGACTTAGTAGACCTTTTTGGAAGCTTATGGGACAAGATCTCTCTTAAATTCATCCAAAAACCATACCTATGGTATGGGAAAATAAGTTTAGGATATTTATGTTTTGGGGATAGTAAAAAAGTTAAATTATAGCACTTTCTTACATGATTTTTAATTTTGTCCTTTTAAGGAGTGGAGTGATGGTTAGTGTGTGTATGAGGCTTGTCATTCCCTCAACCACCAATTTATTAGCCGTGGGATTCATTGTTGACTTTGTGATGTAGACTTGAGGAGAAGTGATGTGGATCCTCCATAGAGCCACATCACCTTCCTCTTCTCCTTTTTATATATGAAAGTTACTTTGTTGGTTATGGGGTTACTTCATTTTTTTGTGTACTTGTATCTTGGGAGTTAGAGTTCTAAGTTTCTTGGTTGGAGTCTTGGATATTCTTGTATTTTTGCTTGAGCTTTGAAGGAGCTTTGTTTGGTGTCCTTTGAAAAAAATCTTGCAATATAAAGGTAGGAGCTTGTTGATCAATTAGACTCGGCACTTATTGAAGGAAATACAAAAGATTCATGCGGGAAAGTAGAGTGCATTCCAATGCACGGAAGCATCAGAGAGGATCACGCGTAGAATAGAGATAGATTCAGGACTTAGCCATTTTCAGGATAAGGATCTATTTTTAGAGATAGCGTGTGGAGAACTCAAACCAAGTGGAGACTTGTATGTCACACATTGTCTATTTTTGATGATCATCTATGAATCGATTTGCATGGACATAGGCTAGAAATAGATCTACTCTTTGTCGATTAACTAAAAGTAGTCTATTGTTAGCAATATTGCATGTAAGCCTATTTCGTAATGGTATGTGGCTAATAATAGCATGTGACCTATTTTGGTATTAGATAAGTGGTGAAGGAAAGTCCCCACCCTTATAAATATATAGTGAATTATGTAGTAGTCATACATACATGGAGTTAGAGAGAACATACGGGTGTGAGAACCGAGATATAGTGAGACTATGTTGTTAAATCTATTACACGCATGAGCGTATACTACTATTGTAATGAAGATTCTATGTAATTACTACGATAAATATAATGGTGATTATGGACTAAATCAGGGTGTTATCATGTTTATAGTTCAATATTGCATGCTTGACTTCATTATGGTTATCTGTTAAGTCTATTATTTTCTAGATCTAGATCTGAATATGCATTGTTTGAAAGATATAGTAGTTGTAGATCTGAATGATTAAAGTCTTCATCATGCTAACATCCTATAATAACAACCCTAAGGAGGGACTGGTACCTTTGCGTGCTTTGGGTGAGCACTCGGTCGAGGTGAGTGATGTGCCGGCAGCCTGGGTGGTATGGCTGAATTCTAGGTTGCATCATTGGTTATGTTATTTGGACCTCTTTTTCAGTTGTTTTTAGGATGTTTCATGATGAAGACATATTTCTTAACCTTAGCAAGTGTTAAAGAGTTTATACACAATCTAGAAGAAGAATACGCATGGAAATAGCACTAGATCCAAGTTTAACGCATGCATATGAGTGGAACATAACCTATATGACAATTTATATGAGAGCTTCTTCACTATATTTCTAGTAGAATTATACTAGTGGCTGATTGTATATGCATCTACATGGAATTGGAGGTAGCACACGCTTGTTTGGACACAGGAATAATTTCAGGCCCTTTATGATGCTGATCTGATTTGCACTCGAGATGTGGATATGTGGTTCCGTGGTGTTTTGAACAGTTATATTTTGGAGTACTCAATTTCCATGTATTCATGCCTGGATGTAGCTGAATTCTAGTTTTTACGATATCCAAGGGGAACATACTTGCGAGGAATTCCACTTTGGCGATCAAGATCTTGATGTTAACTTTGAATTTGGAGAGTAAATCGATGGCTAACTAAACCCCACCATGCACGGGGGTAGGATAAGGTTTCGTGAAGGATGGCAGACCTAGAGTAGAAAGGCGAGAGAGAGGAAAGGTGTCTTAAGTATAGTGAGGCACGTGAGAGGGAGATCGAGAAGCAACAGGAGATTGCATAACAAATGGCATTGTGGAGAAAGATAGTTTAGGAAGGAGTTGAAGTTCACGCAGAAGACGTGGAACCCAAGCCTCGGGAACTCCCCCATTTGGGAAAACATGATAGGGAACCCTCCTTGGCCTCACGTAGAAGCATACCAACGAGAGATGACTGGGCGCGGGCATGCATCTAAATTGACTTTGAAACCTTTCCCTTGCATTTGGTTTTCTAGCATATATTAAAACAAGAAGTCAACAAGCTAATTCAAGCAGTGGAAGAGTAGGAGTGAGTCTTATGAGGGGAAAAATAATGGCGGTCTGAAAAGGATTTTTGTTATATGGGAGTAATTTTTCGGGTGTATCATCAACACATAATACAAGAACACTGATTTTTGTACTAACTTCTAGGAGTAATAACGCCATAGACCGTCACGGTATAGTTCGGTTCTCTTGTTGGGACATAGGAAAGTACATCTTCTTGTCCAACCCCACCATGGGTTTGGGATCGGGAGGAATAGGTAGCTCTAGCTCTAGCAGGTATGGTGGTTATGGAGGTAGCGAAAACACAAGAGGTTTTGGAAAAGGTGGGAAAGGTCTACACCAACCCCAAAATATTTACATGGAGATGTCTCTTCATCTTTTAGAGTATAGGGGCATAGAAGATGTTCTTTGAACATATGCACATGTGTGAAATAATGTGGCGCGCAAAATGAATCATGGCTTCTAAACATAGGGCAAGCCAATTTGCTACTATGTTATATGGGCATGCACAAACCTAGTACATAAATTTGACCACGATCGGACTAGTGTGGACTATCAAGCTTTAAAATATGCATTCCTTAAAGAGTTTCACATCCCAAGTTAGAGCGAGAAGAGTATAAGTGCACTAAAAGATATTAAGCAAGGCACTCACTTTGAGAGTGTTAGAGAGAGTATGATTCTCATTTTAAAACATTTTTATCAAAGCTTGCTTATGAGATACATGCAAGCCATCATGCACAATGGATTATTGGGGTCTAATTACCCCTTTTAGGAGGGCATTATCACATAAGACATACACTAATCCACACAAAGCACTTGAAGTAGCCTTATGCGCTAAGGCAGTTGGAAGTATAAATACTGGGGTGAGCCCATTTTTAGAAGCATAGATCGCAGCTATGGAAAAATAGTTGGAGAAACTATCAACAAATTTAACACACGAGACACACACAGGGATTTGGTGTA
This sequence comes from Taxus wallichiana var. yunnanensis, assembly GCA_018340775.1. Lineage (NCBI taxonomy): Eukaryota > Viridiplantae > Streptophyta > Pinopsida > Cupressales > Taxaceae > Taxus > Taxus wallichiana. Next base: position 766,915,274 of record CM031238.1, on the reverse strand, counting down.
CATATTGTGAAGTAGAAGGTCACACAAAGGATAGTTGTTGTCGTAGATCAAGTACACTCATTGCTGCTAGATTGTGAGATATGCCATTTAAACCATGATGCTAGCCACTTCCCATTATTACAATGCACGATAAGGAAGAATGTTTCAAGCTACTATAAAATTTGCAGGTCCATGACTCATCATGACGTAAGAAGGCGCCGGCTGATTGGTTAGATCCATTATGTTATAGATATTGGTGTACGACAGACAGGAGTTTTAGATAAATCTAAGGGAAAGAACACGCATCAGGACCAAGATCACAATAAAGCACGCTATGAGTGGAATGAAGGGCATTTTCAAGGTGGTCATTGTAGAGGACAAGGATACCATTGTGGATTTGAAGGATGAGGTCATGGTAGTGGAAAAAGTGAGTTCCCTCATGGAACATGATATATATGTAGATCTCGACCACTACGGGTGTGAATGTCCTCAGAATATTACATGTTATTTTTGTTAAAAGAACCATAGCTACAAGGAGTTCCTAGATGTGTATGAGCATCTTAGTAAGCAGTATAAATAAGAAAAAAAGGCACATGAATGGTTAGGATACAATGCGCTATGGAAAATCAATGGATGCCTAAGTTGGTGGTATAATCTGAAGAGTTGTAAGTGAATATTACGACCTGCATTGAGGTGGAACACATAAGAGAAGCATTGCAATAGAAGCCTACCATCACTACGGAGGAGGTTCTACATGCATGGTACCCAGATCCTACCTATTAGAAGGAGGTTTATCAGGAAACCATGGAAGTTTTCAGGAATCTTTAAGGTGAGATATAGTACTTAAAAGAGCAATCATGGAAGATGGAGAAAAATAAACTATCAGAGATGATCCAAACTGATATAGATGAATTGAGAGAAGTGCGTAAATTTTTACGCCAAGAGAATATCATTCCATTATTAGGGGATTGGTTAAAATAAAAGTTTATACACAAGTATTGAGACTAGACAGTAGATCCTGCATGTGAATATACCCCCATAACATATATTATGACAAGGAAATCACTCGAATGATGTTACAGATGGGTGTCTATTGAGTAATATAGTGATTGATACAGTGCAAAATTCAATGTTCTTACCTTAGATACATGGGTGTGAATGGGGAGACCCCCATTACAACCATACTCTAATATATTGTTCATGAAATCAAACTAAGGCCACTCCCATCAAATTTTTAAAGATGCATCCATTACCATACAATGGGCCAAGTTCATTGGGGTCTTTAAGGTTTTAGTCTTTGGTAGAGTCGAGATAGCTTCCCAGCTCTATTAGGGAATCCTTGGTGCTATGTAAATAATCATGATCTTGATTCAACAAGGGATATATCATTTTGAAAACAAGGAGGAGAGAGTTATTATCTGTTTAACAAATGGAAAATTTGTGCCCTATGTTGAGCCCTTAAGTGAAGAAGATCTTAATAGGATTTATGTATGTGCCATCCGTGATCCAGAGATACTTGACCCAACTAAAGAAGGAATAATTTAGTGGGAGGATGCAAAGTCTATTATCAATACTACAATTGTTTCTTGTGATAATTGGGCTCATAGTACTTATGAGTTGGCATGGCGCGAAGTAAAGAGAATATTTCCTAGAGGAAGTAAAGCTGCGTTATGTCAGGAGGATAGGAAACAACTCGGTACCTTGTTACTTTAGAGAATGAGATCCTATGGCATTCCTTTATGCCATGGAAGAACAGTAGATAGACCCATTGGAAAGAATAAATATGCTAGCATATACACTATGTCGGACAATAGCACGCTAGTGGGGTTGTTCTCAGGATAATCTTGTAGGGTGGAATGAAATTAGGATTGCTCTTGTTACTTAGGTTATTTAGGAGAAATGCACCTACTAAAATCTATACTTATCATGGTAATCAACCTACTCAGCACCACGTTTAGAAGTGTGAGAGACTTTGGATAGGAGGGTAGGAAGCTTTACCAACTTCACTATAGGTGCACAAGTTTTATTCCACTTTACAAGGTTGTGCGTGGTCTTGGTATGTATATGCAGAAATCCATAGAGAGATCGGAAATTGATAGAATTTAATTACAGGAATAGCCCATATGTTTAACTTCTTCTCTCAAAGCCTCCGTAGCAAAAACATTAAAATTCATACATCGCTTAACTATGGGAGAGAGTGCAAGTCTGAAGAACTCCTTTACGAGGTATTCGATGAAGGAAACTCAAGATCATTTCTTTATAAAGAAATGAAGGTGGATGCAACATTACTTGATGTGCTTTCCTTGATAAAGAAAAAAGAAAAATGGTCTACATAGTGGATGATAAAGATGTAGAAAATTTGGATGTAAACCATTGAAAAGGTAGGTGTGAGGCATTGGAAAGTGAAGATAAGCACATGCCCGCCTATCATGAACCTATGAAGTCAAAGAAGTTGAATATTGGGTCGAATCTTTGAGCCTAAGGAAGTCATAATTGGGGACTCTTACCGGTACGACTCTAAAGTGGAAAAAATCATAGAGTTACTAAGGGATTACGGGACTTATTTGCTAGGGGTACCATAAAATTAAAGGCATGCATGTATCATTAAGGGAGATGGAGACTAAACTTAAAGAGGGTTTGTGCCCATTTAGAAATAGACCCTATAGAATGAACCCCAACTTGCGCGAAAAGGTCAAAGAAGAGATTGAAAAAATATTGAAGTCTGGAATTATCAAGCCCCTTAATGAGTTAGAATGGGTTAGTCTAATGTTGATCAATATCAAGAAGGATTTTCATATCAATATTTGCATGGATTACATGGAGCTGAATGTTGTATGTGTAACTAATCCCTTTCCCATGTAATTCACTAAGGAAATACTATAAGGTGTTGTAGGGCATGAAATCTATTTATTTACTGAGATGGGTTCTATGGGTATCATTAGGTTCGAATTACCGGGTGGATCAGGAAAAGACTACATTGACTACTGAATGGGGTAGCTTCACCTATACTATAATGTCTTTTGGTCTGAAAAATGTGCCTGTTGTATTTTCACGCATAGTTTTTCAAGTGTTCAAGGAATTTATTCACAACTTATTACAAGTGTATTTAGATAATTGGATGGTATATGGATTAATTAAGGACCATTGTGATAATCTATACATAATGTTTGAAATATGTTGATAGTTGAGTATCTCATTAAACATCAAGATGTGCATACTTGCTACACCATTTGGGATACTTTTAGGACACATAATTTGCAAGGAAGGTTTGTTGGTTGATGTAGCTAAGGTTGTAGTCATTATCGGACTAAGGAAGCCTACCATTCAGGACCGAGGTGTGAAAATTATGAGTCATACAAGATATTACAGAAAGTTTATCAAGGGATATGCCAAAATTTTTGCACCGTTAGAAGAGTTACTGAAAGGGAAAGGTACGTTCTTCTAGTGAGAAGGCTGCAACACTAAATATTTGAGGCGTTAAAGGAAAAACCTACTACCATGCCTATTCTATGTTTTCCTTCATGGGACAAACCATTTCATGTACATGTTGATGCCTTTGACATGACCATTGGTGCGGTGTTGGCTCAACCTAGAGAAGGTATTGTAGATCATCTTATCTGTTTTTCTAGTACAAAGCTCACTCCTGCAGAATAAATTTACACAACTACAGAGTGCGAAACTTTGTCAATGATCTATGTGCTACATAAATTTCACCATTACCTATTAGTTAAACACTTCGTATTTTATACGGATCACATGGAATTTAAGTATTTGGTAAAAAAATATTATTCTACAAGGGCGCATAAGTCGATGGGTGCTTTTATTTCAATAATTTGATTTCATAGTTGTGTTAAAACTAGGGAAAAGTAATTGGACTAGACCGTATATCAATAATATAGTCAGGAGAAGAAGCGTAGGCAATTAAGGATACCATGCCAAATGCACAATTATATAGGTTACAATGAGCACCATCCGAACTAGAAGACATTGATGTCTTTCTACGAATAGGAATCCCCAGAAGGAATGAAATCTTTGGAGAAGAAACAAATTATTATACACGCAGCCCCCTATATGTTAATCGGTGGTGACTGTATAAATTAGGTTGAAATGAAGTATTATGTCATTATGCATTGGAACATGAATGCACAAATATTATGGAAGAATCTCATCATGAAATTTCAAGTGGCCACTATACCGGTGATGCCACTACGCGTAAGATTTTACTCACTGGATTATGGTGGGAGACCCTATATAAATATTGTAAGGAATTTTGTAATGCGTGTGATCATTGTCAAAGCCTTGGGAAACCAAGTCAATGAGATGAAATTCCTCTAAGACCTATTACTAGAGTAGAACCGTTTGAAAAATTTGCTATATATTTTGTGGGTCCTATTTCACTAGCTGCGTGCGAGAACTTGATCGCGCTACATCATAACTTACATGAGACTATCTAACAAGCTAGATAGACTAAACAACTATAAAGGATTGTATAGCGGCTAAAACAGCCGGGTTTCTATCGAGAAAATAATATTACAAGATATGGATGTCCTTTAAGTTTGACCGGTGATAGGGGCACACATTTTCTTAATGAGACAATTAAAATTTTATTGGATGAAGTCATGATTGCACACCATAAGACTACACCCTATCATCCTCAAGAAAATGGAAGCTATTGAGGCTTTCAAACAAAATTTTGAGCGAGACATTGACAAAAATCTGTGATGTTGGATGAAAGGATTGGGACGATAAAGGGGTAAGTGCACCAAGTTGGGGAGCCAAAAGGGGGTCTTAAGTGGACGCATTTTTATGAACAAAAAACTTTAACTTGTATGAGTTTTTGAAATAGTTACACTCAAAATTGGAAGATGTTGTATAATTTTAAATCATAGCATTTTGAGTTTAGTTTCTAAGCTACTAAATTTTATTGAAAACGAATAACTTTAAGTGGGTCAAACAACTAAAATACCAACAAATGTTCCTATTTTTGTTTAAAAACATAATAGAGTGACTTTTGTTCCCCCCACCATTTTTTGAGCACCATTTAGTATTTTTGAAAACCCTTTGGTAGAAAGATAGCTAGGAGCATCTAATTTGGGCTCAATTTTTAGAGATTTTTTTAGCGAATATATTTTTTTATGATTTTTCTAGTACAAAAATTTTATGTTTTGAAAAGTAATGGAGCTTCGATTTGTGTTCCCCCTAACTACCTCAAAAAATATCAAAATTATATATATATTTTTGAATATGTATAGAATTATGCCTAGTTTGGGCTAGTATAATTTTTTTTTAATTTCGATCACCCAAAAAAAAGATACACCATGAAAGATAGACATATTTACACTTCAAAAAATAGCTATAAAAAGGCATAGTTAGAAAATAAATAATATGGATATCTTATATTAGTCAGAAAATTTGGAAAATTATATTTTAAGAAAGAAGAGACTCTGCTCTATGTCGTGGTATAATTTTTTTAAAATGGATCGATTGTTTTATTTTGATTTATCATAGAGGAAGTGTCATTTTTACATTTTCTTGTAAAAACTTGTTGTTTGTTGTGTTTGTGCAGGTTCATGCCTCAGGCTTGGGGATCAAAACTAGATCCCAATCCTTGAGGCATGGCTTGGGAAAAGAGAAAACTAAAAATGCGTACGTGTTACATAACGTGTACGTTTTTTGATGTTTTTTATATCTTGTGACCCGCCAACATCCCTTTCATCTCTTTCACGGGAATTCTGTAAACATTATGTTTTGTCTGCAATATTCTCTACATTCTTGCACAATTTTTTAGTATTTCATTTTGTCCCCTACCCCACTAGTTGATTTTTTCTAATCATGGGAGATAAACACCAAGCTAAGGACAAGAGGAAAGTGAAGAATAAACACCGGAGCAATTGGAAGAGAAGAGAATAAAGAAATTGAAGAGAATGCAAAAACTTCGAGCAGGGTAAGGTACATCCACTATATCAAATGTAGCTAATGTATTAGAAAATTGGGATGAAATACATAATGAAAATGTAGAGATTAATGATATTGTAATGAATAATGATATTGAATTGAATGATAATGTTGGTATGGATGAAAAAATTGATATGAATCCAATTGTTGAACCCTTACTTGAGAATCCAAATGCTAACCCCGAAATTTGTATGAAAACACCGAATGAAGAAAGTAACCTTGTAAACGAATCTTCACCTCTAAGAACACCTCCTTCATTTTTCAATAAAACCAATTCACTTAATTGAAATTGATGAAAACATTATAAAACCAATGCCTACCAAAATTTCCAAAATAAATGTGAAGAAGAAAAGCTAGTGGAATTTGGGATAATTACTTTAAGAATTTAAATTACGTACAAAGATGTCAATTATTTGTTTCATTGATGAAGTTAATTAAGATGAGACCTATAATGAAGACCCTGGGGTTAAGAACATCTAATGTTGTTAATCAAAATGCGTTAATTGTTGAAAACATACATAAAGCATACCAAGATGTAGGTGGCAAAAGACGCACCAAAGATAGTAATGCTACATGACTTGCACTAACTAATTGTATAGTAAGTGATAAAACAATTAATAAACGCTTGATTAGAAAAACAAGTAGTTATTTGAAGCTAAATAGAAAAACACTAATGAAAGAAATATAGAGACGTATTTGTCTTGAGTCAGTCAATAACATTGACTATTGGGATTTCTCTATGTAGAATTCCACGAAAAGACAAGAATACATCTGATATTCAAAAAGAATTAATTGTAAAATTTTGCAATGAGAACACAATGGTGTCACTTTGAATAGAAGAGATACACTAAAAACAAGATTAGGTTCTCTAATTGTGAATCATGTGCAAAAAATTTCTTAGATATGATTCAAATAGAAATGTTCTCTAAGTTTAAAAATAAAAATCCAAAAATTAACATTAGCCAAAGATTCTTTGAAATGAACAAACCCTTTTATGTGAAAATCAATCACTCACGTACCACTTGTTATTGCAGGCATCACATTAAATTTTCAATGCATTATGATGTTTTTTGTCAAATACGTAGTGTTTTTATACTAACATCATGTTGCAGGAGTGTGGAATAAATGTCCCACAAAAATCTTCAAGGGAATTTATTACGACAATATTTTGTGAAAAGTCAACAAGACAATTTTTTTTTATAACAAAGCATGTTTGGATGGAACGTGCAATGTATGAGGTGGTTTGCCAAATCTAAAAAGTTGTATCCATGAGGAGAGTACATCATCAATAGGAAAATAATTCATTGAATTCACCAAATATAAATCGGTGGCATATCAATTAAACGATGGAAAAGAATCTAATAAGTGTGAGATTATTACAAAACAATTACCGTATCAGAATATATCGTCAAATTTAGAGAGAAATTTTTTTATGAGTATGCAAGGCACACATATAGAGCTCGATGGTTGGATGAAAATTCAAGTTAAGCAAGGAAACATTCCCACTTGGTACTATTGTTTCAGTAGTTGACTTCGCAGAGAATTACACATTGCAACCACAAATGGAGGTTCAGTCTCAATATTATAACTCAGTGCAAGTTTCTATTTTTGTGCATATAACATTCATGCACTCTCCTGAAAGCACTGAGAAAGACCAAAAAATATTGAGAGAGTATCATTTCTACATCAGTGATGATCGGACACATTCTACAGAATATGTACAAGGGTGTTTCAGGTGTTTTATGCGAACTTGAATGAGAGGAACATTAGTTTCGATCAACATTACATTTGGTCGGACAACTACACATCACAATTCAAGAATGCATAGATGTTTTATTGGCTAAGAAGGATGCAAAAAGAAACAAATGTACAACATATCTGGAGTTTTACTAAGGTAGGGCATGGAAAAGGAGAGCATGATGGTGCAAGAGCATGTGTGAAAAGAGCACTTGCAAGAGAAGAGTTAAAGTTCAAGGATGGTGCTAAATTTACAGATGCAAAAAGCATTGTTGATTGGTGTGTCAAGAATATGGGCCATGAATCTCAAGAGAGATCAACGGTTCGTAGATATTTTTAGTTGATAAAGCAACAACATCTGACAAACTTTGAAGATTGTATGACAGTTGTAGGATCAAGTGATATGCACTCATTCCATAGTTCAGATGCAAATGCTTAGACTATTTATACTAGGTGCATGACATGTTTTTGTATATCATGCATTGATTTTGCATGGAATGAATGTGAGTCACAGTAGTGGGTGGATGAGTGGACTTGTAGACCTCTAATTCCACTCGACACACATCAAGTTCCACAAGCATTACAACTTGCAGGGTCTTCAGATCAAATGACAACATCACCTGACTTTGACCAAGTCTCTGATTTAGTGCAACAAGGTACATACATATATGTACATGCCATGTTTTATATTTATAAATTATTAAATGGTCAACTCTTAATGTATTTATAAATTGATTGAACAATTTTACTTTGTGATACATAGGGCACATTTTTGCAGTTATTGTGATGGAATTTAACGAAGAGGGAACATACTACTTCTTATCTCATTGTGTAGAGGGGAAAAAAATTGACTTCCATAGTCATTGATGGTGAAGACCTTGAGTATCCCACTGGATTAGTGGTAGTCACTGGAACTTGGCTTCAACGATATCCTATCAAAAAATCAAACATTTGGTTGTTTAAAGACTATGAAGTACATCGGAAGATACTTCACTATTCACATTTTGTCCTTGCAAAAAATATTAAATTGATCAAATATCAAGGTCAGCCATCAAACAAAAATCTGTGGAAGGTTCATGAATCAAATCATGAAGAAATTCTTGCTATTATCAAGAATAGAGTTGATCCTTGTAGTTCATTGGATTGAATTTGCAAAGGTATGTTCTTCATGAATTTAATTTGAATATTTACTTAAATGATTTTGTTTAAATTTTGTATGATTTAAAATTCTATTTAATTGCTTACTAACATGTTTATGTAGGTTAATGGTGCAAAAAAATCTTCCACCTTCACGTGGTTGACACTTGTCATAAAGAATTTATTATTCTGAAGCCAAGTGAAGCTAAGAAAAATTAAATATTAGAAAGGAACAACAAAAACAATTCTCATTTCACCACCTATATTGTAAAAATATCTTATTAAAATTATCATTTCACCACCTATATTATATGAACCACTATATATTATTCAGTGATTGAAAATGGACAACCTTACACTGAATCAGTTTGAATGGAGATAGAGAAAACCATGAGACACTTGTGTAGCTCGAATGAGGTAGCCCAGGAAGCACGAGGAGCGTAGGGAACAAAAATATCACCCCCAATGTGTTGGCGTAGTTGGTTCAGTCCCACGAGACTTCCGTTTGCAATTACAACCACTAACAACCCTACTGGCTGACTCAGATCGCACTATTTCTCACATTTAAAAATAATACATACAGTGAGAGAACTAAATGGAGATGGAGAAAAACTGCGAGAGAATTTCGTAGAGGGTCCCAACGTGGAGCTCTCAAATCGACGAGACATCTCTAGGTGCCACATGACTGAGAAATCACATATCAAAGATATGGCGTGTTTGGGCCTCATGGCTCTTAAGTGACTATGCCCAGACAGGGTAGCCTAAGAGCACGTGGATTTTAGGGAACAAAAAAGAAGCCTCCACTAGCATTCACCATGCCACACCAACGTGTTGGCATAGTTGGTTCAATCCAACGAGCTTCCATTTGCAAACTACACCCTCTAGTAGGCCTACACTGACTTAGACTACACTATTTCTCACATTTACAAACAATAAGACAACGAGAGGATTTCATAGAGGGCCTTGACTTGGAGCTCTCGGATCTTATGAGACATCTCTAGGTGCCATGGAGTTTGAGAAATCACATGTCGAAGATATGGCGTGTTTGGGCCTCAGCGCTCTTAAGGGACTACGCTCGAACGAGGTAGCTCGAGAGCACGGGGAGCATAGGGAACAAAAATAAGCCTCCACTAGTGTTCACCAGGCCACCCCAACGTGTTAGTGTAGTTGGTTCGGTCCCACGAGCTTCCGTTTGCAAACTACAGCCTTTGGCAACCTTTATCTTCGACTCAACTCGCACTATTTCTCGTGTTTGCAAATAATAGGAAAGTGAGAGAACCGGTTGGAGACGAGAGAAAACCACGAGATTATTTCGTAGAGGGCCCCAATGTGCAGATCTCAGATCTAACAAGATGCCTCTAGGTTCCATGGAGTCTCGAGAAATCACCCCTCGAAGATATGGCGTGTTTGGCCCGAGGGCTCTTAAGTGACTACGCCTAGGACGAGGTAGCCCGAGAGCACGAGGAGTGTAGGGAACAAAAAATAAGCCTCCAATAATTTTTACCAGGCCACCTCGACATGTTGGTGTAGTTGGTTCGGTCCCACGAGCTTCCGTTTGTAGTAGTACAACATCTAAGTTAGCGTACTTCTTTAAGAGCCCCGATGCCCAAACACACCATATCTTTGACGAGTGATTTATCAAAATCGATGGCACCTAGAGATGTCTCGTCAGATCCAAGAGCTCCACATCAAGGCCCTCTATAAAATCATCTCATAGTTTTATCTGTCTCCATCTGGTTCTCTCTTTGTCCTATTATTTTTAAACACATGAGAAATAGTGCGATAGCGAGTAAGTGTAGCTGCTGCAACTATTCGTAGTTTGCAAATGGAAGATCATAGGACCAAACCAACTATGCCAAAATTTGGGGTGGCCTTGTGAACACTAGTGGAGGCTTTGTTTTGGTTCCATACACTCCCCATGCTCTCGGGCTGCCCGTCCGTCAAGAGTAGTCGCTTAAGAGCCCCACATGCCCAAGCATACCATATCTTCGACATGTGATTTCTCGGACTCCGTGGCACCTAGAGACATCTCATTAGATCCAGAGCTCTATGTCGGGGCCCTCTATGAAATTATCTTACGGTTTTCTCCCTCTCCATCTGGTTCTCTCGTTGTCCTATTATTTGTAAACACGAGAAATAGTGTCGTCTGAGTCAGTGTAGGCTTGCCATAGGCTTTATTTTGCAAACGGAAGCTCGTGGGACTAAACCAACTACGTCAACACATCGGGAGGCCTGGTGAACACTAGTGGAGGCTTATTATTTGTTCCCTATGCTCCCCATGCTCTCAGCTACCCCGTCCGGGCATAGTCGCTTAAGAGCCATGAGGCCCAAACATGCCATATCTTCGACATGTGATTTCTAGGACTCCATGGCACCTAGAGACATATCATCAAACCCAAGAGCTCTATGTCAAGTCCCTCTATGAAATCCTCTCATGGTTTTCTCCATCTCCATCTGGGTCTCTCGCTGTCCTATTGTTTGTAAATGCGAGAAATAGTGTAGTCTAAGTCAGTGTAGGGCTGCCAGATGATGTATTTTGCAAACGAAAGGTCGTGGGACCGAAAAAACTATGCTAACACATCGAGGTGGCTTGGTTAATGCTAGTGGAGGCTTTTTTTTTGTTCCATACACTCCTTGTGCTCTTCGGCTGCCCCGTGTGGGCATAGTCTTAAGAGCCCCGAGGCCTAAACACGCCATATCTTGACATGTGATTTCTCGAGAACCGTTGGCACCTAGAGATTTCTTGTCAAATCCAAGAGCTCCATGTTAGGGCCCTCTATGAAATACCCTCACGTTTTTCTCCATCTCTATCTATTTCTCTCACTGTCCTATTGTTTGCAAATGCAAGAAATAATGCACACTATGACTCGGTGTAGGATCGCAGAGGCAGTACTTTGCAAAGAAACTTGTGAGACCAAACCAACTATGCCAACATGTTTAAATGGCCTAGTGAATGCTATTGGAGGATTTTTTTTTGTTCCCTATACTCCCTGTGTCTTGAACTACTACCCCATCGGGTGTAGTCGCTTAAGAGCCCTAAGGCCCAAACATGTCATATCTTCGACATGTGATTTCTCAAACTATGTGGCACATAGATATGTCTCGTCAGAAATGAGAGGTTCATGTTGAGATCCTCTACAAAATTCTTTCATGGTTTTCTCCATCTCCATCCTGGTTCTCTCTCGTTGTCTATTGTTTGTAAACGTGAGAAATAGTGCTGCAGTTTCGAGTCGGTGTAGGGGTGTCATATGTTGTATTTTGCAAACGAAGCTTGTGGAACCAAACCAACTATGCCAACACATCGGGTTGGGGTGCTTGGTGAATGCTATTGGAGGCTTCATTTTTGTTCCCTAGGCTCCCCGTGCTCTTGTGCTACCCCGTCCGGGCATAGTCAGTTAAGAGCCCTGAGGCCCAAACATGTCATATCTTCAACATGTGATTTCCCAAACTCCATGGCACCTAGATATGTCTAATTAGATATGAGAGCTCCATGTTGGGTCCCTATATGAAAGCCTCTTGTAGTTTTCTCCCTCTCCCTCCAGTTATCTTAGTGTCCTATTGTTTGTAAACACGAGAAATAGTGCGGTCCGAGTCATTGTAAGGTTGTCATAGGCTGCATTTTACAAACGGAAGCTCGTGGGACTGAACCAACTATGCCAACATGTTGGAGTGGTTTTTGAACACTAGTGGAGGCTTCTTTTTTGTTCCCTATGCTCCCCGTGCTCTCGGGCTACCTTGTCCGGGCATAGTCACTTAAGAGCCATGAGGCCCAAACACGCCATATCTTCGACATGTGATTTTCGGGACTTAGTGGAATTTAGAGATGTCTCATCAGATCCAAGAACTCCATGTCAAGGCCCTCTACGAAACCCTCTCACATTTTTCTCCCTCTCCATCCAGTTCTCTTGTTGTCCTATTGTTTGTAAACGCGAGAAATAGTGCAGTTTGAGTCAGTGTAGGGCTGCCAGATGTTGTATTTTGCAAACAAAATCTCATGGGACCGAACCAACTACACCAAGACATCGGGGTGGCCTAGTGAATGCTAGTGGAGGCTTCATTTTTGTTCCCTACGCTCCCGTGCTCTCCGGCTACCCCGTCCGAGCATAGTCGCTTAAGAGCCCTGAGGCCCAAACACGCCATATCTTCGACATATGATTCCTCAGACTCCATGGCATCTAGAGATGTCTCGTCAAATCTGAGAGCTGCATATTGGGGCCCTCTAAGAAATATTCTCACTATTTTCTCCATTTCCATCTGGTTCTCTCGATGTCCTATTGTTTACAAACATGAGAAATAGTGCAGTATAGTGAGTAGTATAGGTTTGCCAGAGGTGTAGTTTGCAAACAAGCTTGTGGGACCAAACCAACTATGAAAAAATGTTTAAATGGCCTAGTGAATGCTAGTGGATGCTTTTTTTTTTTGGTTCCCTACACTCCCCGTTCTCTCAAAGCTACCCCGTTCGGACGTAGTCGCTTAAGATCCCCGAGGCACAAACACGACATATATTCGACATGTGATTTCTCGAGACAACGTGGCACCTAGAGACATCTTATTAGAGGTGAGAGCTCAATTTGGGGGCCTCTAAAAATCCTTTCTCGGTTTTCTCTGTCTCCATCCGGTTCTCTCGTTGTCCTATTGTTTGTAAACGCGAGAAATAATGCGAGACTCGGTTAGTATAGGGCTGCTCGAGATGCTTTGTATTTTAAAACAAAATCTCGTGGGACCACCAGACCTACTATGCCAAAACGTTAGGGTTGCCTATTAAATACTATTGGAGGATTCAATTTTGTTCCCTATGCTCCCCGTGCTCTCGGGATGCCCCGTCCGGGCATAGTCGCTTAAGAGCCTTGAGGCCTAAACACGTCATATCTTCGACATGTGATTTCTCGGACTCTGTGGCACCTAGAGACATCTCATTAGAACCAAGAGCTCCATGTCGGGTCCCTCTATGAAATAATCTCGTAGTTTTCTCCCTCTCCATCCGGTTCTCTCGCTGTCCTATTGTTTGTAAATGCAAGAAATAGTGTAGTCTAAGTCAGTGTAGGGTTGCCAGAGGTTGTAGTTTGCAAACGAAAGCTTGTGGGACCAAACCAACTATGAAAACAAGTTACGGTGGCCTGTTTTATGTTATTTGAGGCTTATTTTTGGTTCCTTACGCTCCCCGTGCTCTCAAAGCTACCCCGTCCGGGCGTAGTCGCTTAAACACCCCGAGGCCAAAAGATGCCATATCTTCGACAGGTGATTTCTCAATCTCTGTGGCACCTAGAGATGTCTCATCAGATCTGAGAGCTCCATGTTGAGGTCCTCTAAGAAATCATCTCATGGTTTTCATCATCTCAATCTAGTTCTCTCGTTGTTCTATTGTTTGTAAACGTGAGAAATAGTGCATTCTGAGTTAGTGTAGGGCTGCTAAAGGCTGTATTTTTCAAACGGAAGCTCATGGGAGAAAACCAACTATACCAACACCTCAAGGTGGTCTAGTGAATGATATTGGATGCTTCATTTTGGTTCCCTATGCTCCCCATGCTCTCGGGCTACCCCGTCTGGGCGTAGTCGCTTAACAACTCTAAGGCCCAAACACGCCATATTTTCAACATGTATTTTTTCGGACTCGTGGCACCTAGAGATGTCTCATCAGATCGAGAGCTCCATAGGAGCCCTCTAAGAAATCCTCTAGCAGTTTTCTTCCTCTCCATCTGGTTCTCTCGCTGTCCTATTCTTTCCAAACATGAGTAATAGTGCAGTCTGAGTCAGTGTAGGGCTGTCAGAGGCTGTAGTTTGCAAATGGAAGCTCATGGGACCGAACCAACTATGCAAACACATCAGGTGCCTTGGTGAACACTATTGAAGGATTAATTTTGGTTCCGTACGCTCTCCGTGCTCTCGGGCTACACCGTTCGGCGTAGTCGCTTAAGAGCCATGCGGCCCAAACACGCCATATCTTTGACGTGCGATCTCTCAAACTCGGTCACACCTAGAGATGTCTTATCAGATCCGAGAGCTCCACATCAAAGCCCTATAAAAATTCTCTCATGGTTTTATGCCTCTCCATCCGGTTCTCTCTGTCCTATTATTTGTAAATGTGAGAAATAGTGCGGTCTAAGTGAGTGTAGTGTTGCAGAGGTTTGTAGTTTGCAAACGGAAGCTCATGTGAGTGAACAAACTACACCAACATGTCGGGGTGGCCTGGTGAATCTTGGTGGAGGATTTTTTTTTTCCGTATGCTCCCCGTGCTCTCGGCTACCCCATCCGTGCATAGTTGCTTAAGAGCCCTGAGGCCCAAACACGCCATATCTTCGACATGTGATTTCTAAAACTCTGTGGCACCTAGAGACATCTCATCAGGTTTGAGAGCTCCACATGGGGACTCCACGAAATCATCTCATGGTTTTCTCCATCTCCATCTAGTTCTCTTGTTGTCCTATTGTTTGTAAACGTGAGAAATAGTGCAGTCTGAGTCAGTGTAGGGCTACCCTATCCGGGCGTAGTCACTTAAGATCCCTAAATGACTAGATTAGCTTAAGAATGAATTTGATAGGGGTATGTCTAAGAACACATAGGAGTTATCAATAACCTAGTAAATATTTCTTGTTTAGTTTTGGATGGGAGTCACTGCCTACGACTTAGTGACCTTCCATTCGTTGATAATTTATGTTATGATAAACCCATGGATGCTTTCAAAAGTGCCATAAAAAGGATATGGCTAGTCATCAATCCTAGTGAAGGATGTGATGTGATTTCCAAATAACTTGAAATGCGTCATGATTTAAAGGTAGTAACATGAATTGGACAGGATTGTACAATCAAGAATAATTGAGTGTCGAATCAAAATGTCATTGCATCTAGAGACATTCTCAGACATTCTCAAAATATCAATCAATAGATGAAAGGCATCAAATTGTGATGACTATCGAGTGTTTTAACAGGGGAGAAGACTATGAAGCATAGAAGAATGTAGTAAGTGCATGATAAGATAAGAACCAATACAAAGAGACCATGAGCAAGAAGAAGCACAAGTAAGGTAAATACACATATACACATTGATAAATTGAATGAATAATTACTCAGATTAGGTAACTCTTTATATACATACATTATATAAATATTAAGTTTTAAAGTGTGATGCATATTATACATTGAAAATTCTAGTACATGTACATCACCAATAAATGAAAAAATAATCCATAATGTCTTAAATATTGTCAAGTGCACATCATATTAGATTCATGTGAAAATAATCTCATAAATGTAAGGTCTCATACAAAATTATCAAGTTCCAAATAGTATTTTAATGTGCATAATAAATACAAAAATTCCCAAATAGGTCATATACCATCAAGTTCAAATGCCATATAGGCTTACATATAATGCCATGCACATAGGCATACATAAACAATGTCATGTAAGACATACATATTTCCTACTCATAAAAATCTATCCCTCTTTTGCCCTTACTCAAAGAAGGCCCTCCCTTAGGTGAAGATGGAGATCCATTAGATGAATTTGGATCATGTGAGCCCATGCTTCGAGACCTCTTCCGCTTAATACACGCCTATAGATGAGCATGTAAATGCAAACAATGTTTTTTTGTCAAAACTTAATTTATATATGTTATCAACATGTATTTAAGACAATGTTTTTGTCAAAACTCAATCACGCCGAATTTGCATCTCACACTCGGATGAGTCATCGGGAGCTCTTGCAGATACGAATGGGGGTATAAAGATGACGAGATGGAGGATTCCATGCCCTTGAATTCAAAATGGAGGGTTTGAAGTTCCCTACATACACATAAGATCATATAATCTAACATTAGAATTAACAAAAAATAGAGCTAAGTACATGTATCTACATAATGACAATATTTTAACTAATTTTATCAATATAGAACTATTGTTTTTACCCCGCCATGCCTGTGAATCAAATGAACAGGGTTGCACCCTATCGCAGGTAACTCCTGCATACACACAATGAAGGACATTATTAACATAATTTAATAATTCTACAATTAAATATATTACTAACATGTAATTTAATATAATATGAATTACACGAGAAATTTAACAAAACTTACGTGTTGTTTGAATACCTCAATGAGTTGCTGCGTAGATGAAATCGCAAGCGGCAACACCTTTATCTACTTGTCGCAGAGATGGTGGGTGTCTAGTGAAGTCAACATCTTTATCAAACATGTATATCACGTGAGTTAGATGGACATACAAGAACATACATATATTTGACTTCAAAACTAACACACACACACACACACACACACACACACACACACACACACACACACACACACACACACACACACACACACACACACATGCAAATATATATATACACATGTATGTGAAAATTTTACATAATTAACATTCTAAATTACCTCTGTGAATGTATGTGTATGCATGGTGCTCACCACCTATGGTCGGGATGAAGATGCACCTCCCGTAATGCTGTAATATCAATGCATGTACATGTACAAATATAATTATTTCAAAAATTTAACATATATAAGTAAATCAGGTACTCCAAAAATTTTGTAACACACATAAAAACATCACAAATTTACCTACGAAGGTGATGCCAATGAATGCAATCCAAATGTCTAACTCAAAAGGACATCTGACATAGTGACATTATCATGTTCATCCCTAGCACCAGGTGCACCAAAATCAGTACACATGAAAGTATCGTCCTCCTTGGGCCACAAACATATGCTACCACATGACGAGAAAAAATGTGGCCTCATGTTAGTACTCCCTGAGGGAATACTTTGTGTACCTCCATGAGCATATGGCTCAGAATTCTACCTCGTATGTCAAACAAGGGTCATAGATAGCCCTGAAGTGTGTGGAGTGTATTAATCTCTATTGTCTCCTTCACTGCTTGAGGGACAATCTCAGGGTGAAGGGGATTCTGTGCGGGTAATATACCCTGCTAAATAGGTGCACAATGTGCACCTAGTCGATCCTGTGCAAATCATTTTCCTCGGCCCTAGAAATCTCGGAAATCAAAATAATTTGGGATCTCATTGAGGATAAACTTGCAATAGAGTTTCCTCAGAAAGTATAGTGGCACCTCGTTGTTATTACAAGGTGGAAAATCAAACACCATCCACCATTGGTCCTAAAAAATATTTCTAATCAAATTATTATTGCACCAATGGATGGGAAATCATTTACATGTCAATGTAATAGTAAGATTAGTGCAGGGGTCCGTGAATAAGGCGCATATGAGTTCTTTTGAAATTTATTTTTTCTTTACATCAACATATGACAATTTGTTGGAATAATAAACCCTACAACGCTCTCGTATGTTGTCCAATGATCAATTTTCCCCATTTCGCGTCAATTTGAACAAGTAATGCCTCTAATGTGTTTTGCAAGAGAGGCACAACGGGGTTTGTAGATTGTGTATCCCTCATTGTTTTGATTAAATCCTCAATTTCATGTTTTTTTTCAACTATTAAGGCTTATAAATCTTCTTGACTACCCGAGTGATGTTGAGCAATTATGGGAGTGTTAGGAGGAATTCGGGAATAATAGGGTTTGGATGAGGTTGATTCCCTTGAACTCTAACTGTAACAATAAAAAATATGTACTCAATTCAAATTTTAATCTATAATTATCATATTTCAATGCAATTTTGAGAAAAGAAATGTGTTTACCTCTTCTCCATGGCACCATCATCGATTCAGATCTTCCCGGAAATCCAGAAACGATCCTTTGAGCTTGAGATCCAACTGAATGGAAAAATGTGAGGGCACGAACAAGCTCTGAAACTCGCGTGTGAGCGAGGAAAAATGATAGAGGCTCGGGCCTATTTTTTTGTTTATACTCAACATAATGTGTATGTGTTATGTAATGTGTATGCATTATATAACACGTACGCATTATGCTCTAGTGATTCCCGAGCCAAATAAACTAAAATGTGAGCGCATTTTAACAAAACGCGTATGCATTTTAATTTTTCACACATCCTTTTCCACTTTTTGGCCCCCAATTTCGTGCACTTACCCAAAGTATCTACAGACTTTGGGCATATCGATAAACATATAAAAGGTTGAACAAAGCCACACCATTTTAGTTAGTGTTTGACGTAGAAGTAGTTCTTGCTTTATGGAATTTATGTTACCTTCTTTGTGTATTACGTGTGTCGGGGTCTTGTTGACAAGAAAGCACTAGAAGAACGGATTGAAACTTTAATCAAGTTGGATGAATGATGAGCCATAGCACATTGGATTCAAAAACAAGAGAAGGAAAGGAAAAAATCATGGCATGATAGGCACATCAAGGGTAAAAATTTGGAGATAGGACAGATGGTGCTCCTTTATGATTTTAAGTTTTTGTGTCATCCCGAAAAACTCAACGTACATTTTTAGGGCCGTATGTTTTAACTCACATACTTGAATCAGGTGCTTTTCAGTTAGAGTTCTTTGATGGAATATAGTTACCTAGTTACTTCAATGGGAGTAGGCTGAAGCCCTACTACAAATAAGTCTTCTTGGTGTTTGTAATAAGGTAGTGTTGCCATTTAGATTAGGTTTTCAATTTTGTATAACCTTAATGTGTTTCCTTCTTTGTTCTTGCTATGCTTTATCAATTTAGTTGGTGTGTTTGTGTAATAAGCACATTTACATGCCAGAAGCTAATTACAATTTGTAGAATTTTTATGCATAGTGGAATACACACACCCTTAGTGTTGGGTAGGTTGTTGATATCCATGTACAGGACTATTGAAAAGAAGTCCACATAAAAGAAACTATCTATAGTTGTTCTTCAAGGTTGGAGAATTGAAAAAATCTAAATAGAGATTGCTTCTAGACATGGGGACCATAGAAAAAGATGAAAGAAGAAACAAGTATAACGTGAGGTAAGAAAAGGCTGGAAAGACTACCGGTCGAAGGCACGGTGATGAGGTACTCGGGCACATAGAAGCGTGCTAAATAGAATTCTACAACCAAAAGATAGAAGGGTGTGATAGAAGGTTATAACTTGGACATGAAGATGTACCACGCAGAAATAATGAAAATGGTCAATTAATGAGAGGATCGTTGGTGGGTGGAGGAGTAATAAATTAACTAAATTTTTGAAATTCTATATAAGGATGGGATGCGAGTTCATTTTTACCGTTGCAATTGAGATAATTTAAAAAGGGTTGAGTGCAAACAAGCTGAGAAATCATGTTGAGGTGTGAAGATTGTGAAACCAGACGTGAAGAGAAGGGTTGTGCATAGTAGAAGCTTGCATTCCCATAGGTGAAGGGTTTCAAAAAAAATACACGTTACAAATGATCTAGGGCATGTGATTTCCACTAGGCACAGAGACTTAAGTTAGGGTTTCTACTTACTTGATGATAGAGGGAAGAAAAAGAGATTTTTCAAATTAAACCAAAAAGAGCACCCTTGCAGCAGGAGATAAAGGGAAGAAGAAGGTTGAGGTGGAAGAAGAAATTTCTCCCGAGAGTAATTTCTCAAAAATACAGTATCCATAGGGTGTGATTATGGGAAAAGAATGGGATTCCCATATCTACCAATGTAAAATAAATGACTACTATCATCGAACATCGATAATAAGAAGGAGCTCAATGCGTTGCTTAGAAAGAAAAAAAACAAGTGCATGACAAAGGATATGCTAGTATATGATGACTTTGGTGAGAATTTATTGAAGCGGGAATGGAGTCTACCAGTTGTATGAGACACCATACTTTGGAATGTATGAGCTATTTTATTGGTGGATGATGAGCAGATTCCATGAAGACTTCTTCTACTTCACCTGGACAGAGGGTAAGAATCACAAATACCTTGATTTCGGTGATGACATGACTAAGGGCTTTAGGGTTGGATCTAGATAATGATTTAATTGATAAAGCCACAATCCTACGGAGATGAGGAAGGAGATGGGGTATACCAAGGGTCCACACGGCATGGACATTGACAATTTGAAGAAGTACCCAATAGTGCAGGCAATGCACATCTTGTGAAAAAGCCGAATGACCAAGGAAGGTGGTCACGGGTAAATACAATGTGGTTACGTTGCCAAGAAGATGTCTCAAGGCGTGGTCTAAAACATTACAGAGCACATAGAAAAGACAACCATTGATGAAGCATGGATAGGTGACATAATAAGTTTTGGCACCGTGTTATTGTCTTTAGTACTCATGGAGATTGGGGTGCTGATGGCCCAAAGGAGAATATTTGGGAGTACCCCATGGAACACAAGTCACATGTGGAAAGGCTTGGAAATTACTTGTGCGATTGATCAATGAGTGGACCATTTAAGCGGAAGTATGCGCAGAGATATGGTATGATAAACTTTGGGGGTTGTTCGAAGAAGAGTGGTGCATACCCAAGGATTTACCATCAGTAGTTGGTAAGGTAGTTTAGTTTTCCATATACCAACATTTTTGCATCGCGTGGTTTGTGATGAAGGAAAAGGTGTGGAGCCCATGGTGCAAAATGTTGTATGTCATCACAAGAAGGTATTTACAGCATCAATTCACTAGTTCTTAGATGTGCACCGCTTAACCTTTAATGCAGATAAGGTAGATTGTGACTACCACACTCTATGGAAGAATTATGTATATTAAGGGCATAATTCATACATTTAAAGACTTATTTCAGATATTATAAGTATGAAACCTATGAGCTTGGCATTTTGGGACACTTGAGTAGTGCTTATTTACCTACAACACAAACCCAAAATAGATAACGCTAAGTATGTGGAGAATGAGTTTGTGCTCCCAGGGCCACCAAAGGGTAAGCATATAATGGAACATGTTCCAACACCCAAGCCCACGAAATAGTTCAAGTCGATAATAAAGAAGAGAAGCATGAGAATAGTGGTGGTTTGGAACACAAAGGTAGAAGACAACCTCCAAATAAGAATGAAGTGAGTGCGTAACTACTCCACCTCAGCCACAGGAGAAAAATGAAGAGGACTTGGGTCGTGGACCAAGGAGAGAATCGATTCAAGAGAGTATTCAAGAGGACAAGGACCCAAAGTGTTGTTAGTGCAAAATCACATCAGCCTCAAATGAATCGTTGTATCGATTTTCTAAGGCAGAGTCATTTGGTGTGTTCCACATAACATTGATTTTTCTCCAAAGTGTGGGACTTAGAGAATGATAAAACTCTCTAGATTAAAGGCTAGTTCTTATTCCTCTGTTTAGGTGCATGCTTAAAAATTTTAGAGGGCATATTCCTAAACCTAATCTAAGTTTTACCAAAGGGACAAAGGTAAAAGGAATGTAGGAATAAAACTAAGCTATAAGTTGATGCACTAAAGGAATGATGAACATTTATTTTTGCTAATAGATGCAAACCAACAAAATGTATATAATAACCAAGCACGAGATAGCCAGATCTATAATGAAAGACCAGTGAAAGAAAAAAAGACAAGAAAGGATCTAAACTTGATCACGAGACATGTTTTATTACTCTGCAGATTGATACAATTCATTACAAAGTGGCCAAAAGGCATAAACGTATTAAAGTCTAGTGGAAGGTCTAAAAACTCTACGAGTTCCTTTGCCACAAGAATAGGGGAGCCTGTAAAATAGAAGAATGTCCAACCTTACAATGAGTCCGAATCCTGTATTTATAGACTCAATCGAGAGAAGAAAGAGAGAGAAGCGAGAAAATCAGGTCGAAGCTCAACCACTGCTATTAATGTCTCTTACAAAATCTACCCCCAAATCTGCTTGGATTGCATTGATCACTGGTTCGGTGCCTTGAAGGAGGAAATGGTGGAGTAGATTGAATCTGATCTAGTTGTTGGGGCAGATGGATCCCACATTAATGGCCCTAAAGACGTTTTCTCCATTTTCCTTTACCTAACCTCCCCAAACTTAAAGTTTTAGATCTCCATGGCATGGGCGAAGCGAGATATTTCCAATGGTGTCAGATTTGCAATATTTCAAGCCCTGAGTCGAAAGATATGCCCCTTCGAAGTTTGTATCAAGTTCATACAAAAGGGCAGGAAAACTAGTTTGAAAACTAGGCCCCCTTTTATTTTATTGGACACATGGAGGGCAAATTAGGGTGAAAATCGGGATTGCGGGTCCAAAATTTATCTTTTCCCCTTTTTCCATAAAAATCACAAAATCCAGAGAACTCCCGCAGCCCTGCCGCTCCACTTGGACACATGTCACCCTTTTGGCTAGGAGATGCACTTAAATTTTCATTTTTATGCCTTTTTTTTTTGACAAAAGGAAAATTTTCACCTTTTCCTCCGATTCCCCACTTCAACCTTGAATTGGGCTCAAATGCCGACTTTTTCCCTTTGGGGCGAGTTACGGCCCATTTTGTAACTTTTACATATTTGGAATAAAAAGGGAAAAAAAAACCCAAATTTCCCAAATGGCCCGCCTTAGCGCTCTTTGCTTTTAGGCTTGTCACATGGCACTTCCTCATGGCCTACCGCTCAATTTCTATGTTTTTGGCTAAGTCTTTTACTCGGTGGGGTCATATTTCTTGACCAGAACACGCGGTGGTCTGGCACTTTTTGAGAACCCTCTCTCAATTCGATCCTCGAATTAGTGTTTTTCAAACACTTGGCGCTCTCCGCTAGTCTGCCACCATGCATTGACTATTCAACTTGACTCTGTCTCCTTTTAAGACTGGATGCATGGAGGCTCTGCACTTGCTGAAACTCCCGATCAAAATTTTTCCCTTGGAGGAGCATCGAGTTGACACTTGGAAGCCTCCATAGGTCTTTGGAATTTTCAACGACCTCTCCCTTCCTTTTCGGGCCCGGGGCTACGTGGTGAACTGGCGTGAGTTTGAGTCTTTGCTTTTGGATCTACCCTTGGAGGTGTGCTACTTAGACACATGGCACTTCCCCGCCAACACTTCTATACTTATCCCTTTTTTAGGCCCAATTTTCCCACGTTTTGACCTTGGTTGAATATTTTCTACGTGGAGGGCTAGAGCAAGTTTGAGTCCCCGCCTTGAGGCTTCCATCTTGGATTTCTTATTTGAGCCGACAAATGGCTTCTTCTTTCCTAGGTGAATAATTTTTAGTGGGTGCACAACTTTTGGCGCTCTGGACACGTGGAGTCTTGGTGCTCATTTGAGTTTCTTTCTTTGCATTCAACTTTGGAGAAGTGTCGTTTCGACACATGGCTCTTTCCGCTGTCTTCTCCATACTTAGCCAATTTTTGGACTCGTTCTAAACTATTTTATGCTTGAAGAATTCAGATCTTCACAGTTTCTTCTTTTCCTTTCCCCTAGCCTCTCTGTGACATTTCTTCTTCTCCTTTGACCCTACTACTCTATTTCCGAGCCCACCTATAACCCGTTGAATGAATTTAAAGTCCAGTTCGCTCATTTGAACTTTTTTTTGAATTTATCCTACACATGGTTGTTTGATTCTTCTATGCCTCCACCATTTCCATTCTGATTCCTCTTGCAATCTGCTTATGTGAATAAAATTTGATTTCTTAGGTCCTTTCAATGTGGGGTCATTTTGATCCAATATTTTCCTGGGAAAAATATGGATAACAGGTGCTACTCGCAAACACTATGCAAGACACCTTAACTCTCTCCATAGAAGGAGACAACTGGGAAAAGAAGTAAATTAAATTCGAATGAGGAAGTGAAAAATTTGAAGGAAGGCACACCCAATTCTCCTACACCTCTAGGGAACATAGAGGAACAAAAAGATGAAGAAATGAGGGATGGAGAAGAGGAAGACAAAGGGGCGAAGAGATAACATCGAGACCGCTCGGGACTTATCCACACAAGTTCCAAATCTTGAATCCCACGTTCCTAAGCATCCTAGATTAAAAATAAGAAGTGGGGAATACATTCCACCAGCCATGCGCTACACCGAGGACACGGGTAAAATTGTTCGCACCCATTTCCAAAGCACAATGACACAAAAGGAGCTATATGGCTGGGATTTATTGGATGAAGATATGGTGAAAGTGCACACAAGGAAGAAATTATCATGGTCGATGCACACGCACATGGATGAACCAAACATTGTTGCATTTAGTGCTTGAAGATGAACCTATGCACATACCAAAGCACCAAAGGATCCATTACAAGAATCGAACAAGAAAAGGATTCGGTGATGTCGAAGATTACATTATATGAAGAATTTCTTTAGAGCTTGTAGGAGGAACTCAAGAAGGAGGATCAACCACCGAATATTTGTACAAAGGTGCGGAGGTCTGTTATAAGGACCATGACCATTTTAGAAGATAATGAGGTCTTGAAGGCCATGAAGGATGAGACATTAGGCCATGCATAATGGTTAGCACTTGTTAAGAAGAAGTGTGAGGCCCTTACAGCAGCTCAGGAACCACACAGGGAGAGGCTAGATGAGCTTGGAAAACTCATCGCCCAAAAGATGGACTTGTTGGAAGGAAGAATGACTGGAATGTCTAGCATTGTGTTGGTATTATAGAATGAAAAAGGAGAGATTGCAAGGGATGAGTTAGAATCAATTGCAGTAGATATTCCGAGATAAAGTAGAGGCCACAAAAGAAGATACGAAAAGTTGAAGGAATTCTTTCATTCATCAAAATTCTTTCTATTCTTCTATTCATATTCTTTGATTCGTTTTGGAGACAACCATTGTCGGGGCAGAAATGAAACTAGTGTGGGAATCTTGTTGATCACGGACTCTAAAACTTAGTAAAGGAAATACGAGAAGGTTTGCATGAGAAAGCATAGTGCATTCAAAGGCATGGAAGCATCGGAGAGGATCACGCAGAAAAGAGACAGATTCGAGACTTAGCCATTTTCATGATAAGGATCTATTTTTGGAGATAGCATGTGAAGAACTCAAACCGAGTGGAGACTTGTGCGTCACGCATTGGCTATTTTTGGATGATCAGCTATGAATTACTTTGCATGGACATAGGCTAGAAATAGATCTACTATTGTCAGTTAACTAAAAGTAGTCTATTGTTAGCACTCTTGCATGTAAGCCTATTTTTGTAATGGTGCGTGGCTAATAATAGCATGTGACCTATTTTGGGATTAGATAAGCGGTGAAGGGAAAGTCCCCACCCTTATAAATATGTAGTAAACTGTGTAGTAGAGATACATGGAGATAGAGAGAGCATACAGGTGTGAGAACTGAGATATAGTGAGATTATGCTGCTAAATTTGTTACGTGCATGAGCGTATACTACTATTGTAATGAAGCTTTTGTGTAATTATTGCAATTAATATAATGGGAATTATGGACTGAATCAAGGTGTTATCATGTTTACAGTTCAATATTGCATGCTTGACTTCATTATGGTTATCTGTTAAGTCTGTTATTTTCTAGATCTAGATCTAAATCTGCACTCTTTAAAAGATATAGTAGATGTAGATCTCGAATGATTAAATTCTTCATCATGCAAACAGCCTACAACAATAAGCCTAAAGAGGGACCTTGTACCTTTGTGTGCTTGGTGAGCGTTCATTCTAGGGTGAGTAATGTGCCAAAGCACACTTGGGTTGGTATTGCTGAATTTTAGGCTACATCGAGCTTCACCCATGTATTATTATTTTATGTGTGTGTGTGTGTGTGTGAATAAAATCATGTTTGTGTGTGAACATGTTTTGAGGGATTGGGTATATTTACTTTAGAATTGGTGTAGGAGAAAGAAATGGAGATTCTTTGTGGTGGAAAAGGGGAGATTGTGAGAAAATGTGGAGGAGAGTGGAAGAGGTGCTCCACCTATGTGGAGATAAAATGGATTTATGTGTTTCTTTGCATAGGCAAAAAGGGAGAAATAAGTGTGTGTGTTTGATGATAGTGCACTTTGAGGACCTTGGGTGGACCCCCTTTTCACGGGGGATGCGTAAGGAGAGAAATCCATGTTCTTGTCTCCATTTGGGTTTTTTATCAAGCCTTTGTTTTTTATTAAATTTGTATATTTTACTTGTTTTGATTTGGAAAATGTTGCAAACTTCTCTTTCTTGTCTTGCTTGGAAAAGAATGTTGAAATGTTGATACATTGTATGAATATGGAAATGTTGCATGAGTGTTTGTGGAAGCGATTTTGTGAAAGTTTTCAAATGTTGCATAATACCCCTTATGGTTCTTTGGTTAGGGCTTGGGGGCCAATAAGGAGGATGGATTCTCCTCTTATTGGATTATAGGTTAGACAGAGAGCATCGCCTATACCCCTTTCCTTTGTATGGTGATTCAAGTTTTGAAGAGTTAAAGGATGCAAGTTTGAAAGCTATAAAGTTGGGAGATGACCTTGAAAGAAGATTTGTGTTTGAGCTTGTTGGAAGAATCCTCTATGTTGAAATTTTCTTATTGTTCCCACTTAGAGTGGAAGATTGTAACTTTTGTATGTTTGAAAGAAAGCCTTGTATATTTCATTTATTCCAATTTGTAGTGACTTAGTTGAATGGAGAAATAACTTTAGTTGAATGGAGAAATAACTTTAGTTGTATACCTTGTTAGAAAGGACTATTTTATTGTAAGAAATGGATTAGAAGTTCTTGTATTAAAAAGAATGTTCTTGAAACTTTCATTATCATATTTGTATTGTATAGTTGGAAAGAGAAATCTTAAAGTTATATTTGTTAAAAGGGTCTTACATTTCACCTTATTGTAAGTTGTATGTTTGAATGGAAAAGTGAATGTTAATCCTTTTACATTATTGACAAGTTGGCTTTAAAATGAAAAATAGATAAATTTCATTCAAGAGTGTTTTATTTTCTCCTATTCAAATGATCATGTAAGAAGGAATATTGAGTCAATTTTATATCCAAATTTTACATTTTATTGCAAAGGAAAAATAAGGGAATTATTCTCTTTACTAAATGTATTGTGTGCTTAAGAAAATCTATTAGTCTTCTAGTTTTCTCATAGATGAATAGGTAGAAAACTATAACCTCTTGTCTCACATTCACTATATAAATGGACTTAAGTGAATGCTTTAAATTTAAGTAGAACAAAAAAATTGATGATAAACATATATTTATACTTACATAAATATTGTTAGCATAGTCTACGTATGTTTTTTATTATTAGACTAGTTGTTATTATCTATTCCATTATTCTCTCCTAGTTTGTAATCTCTTCATTCATTGTGGAGAGTATTGTTGCTTCTCCTCTGCTATAAATAATGTACGTGCTTTCTGAATAATAGACATTGAGTGAGATATTCTATCTCTATTTCTTCTCCTCAATTACCTCCTCACAATCTGGTATCAGAGCTAACTTGATCTCTGACCTGTGCATTTGAATAAGCAACAAATCTGCCTGGAGTATAGCAGTGAATTAATAATTTATGTCCAAGATTCATCGTGGATTAGTAATGAATCTTCCTGAGAAATAATATATTTCTGTTCTTTGGACCAGCCACGTGGAATTAGTCTTAGCAAGACCATCAAAATTGAGTGGATGGCTCTACACAACCTGTAACAATTTTCTTTTTGCAAACGTGGCCATAGTTTGGCTGTACGTGGAGACTGAAAGATCAAACTAGTATTTGTTGTGTAGATTTGTATAAAGTTTTAATTTTATTTTGTTGGCCTAGATGTAGGTATAAAAGCGTGGTGAATGAGACAAGTATGCAATATTTTTCTCCTTGGACATGGATACCCACACATTCCTTTTCAGCCAAAAATGTGGCATGTACATTTTGAGTTTTATTGGGCAATTGAAACCTGTGTGGAGTTGTTTTGATGAGTCTGCATGAAGAAATAGAGCATAAGGCTAGCATGGAGTTTAACATGACCTACAACACACATGGAGGGAACTTCAAGGATATTTGCTGATAAAAGAAAATCCCGCATGTGTAAAAGGTAATACAAAAATTTGCAGCATTTTAAAAGTTTTCTCTGCCATGCAAGCAATATTTTTATCCTAGGACGTGAATGGTCTTCTCTATACCTGTATGTGGGAGGTTACGTTCAATAAGTTGAAATTTCTAAAGACCATCCATTGTTGCGTGGAGTATAAGAGATTTCATGGAGTTTGGCTTACTCCACAGCCTGCGAGGAGGAGAAAACCGTGTTATAAATCCACTTAGTCTTTGCTGCAAAATTTGATCTAAACCTCGTCACTTGTACGTGAATTTGAATACCTGAAAATCGATCATTTCTTTTGCTGCATGGACGTCTGATGTGAAGCCTATGTAAAATTGAAAGCTACAAGCATGCACTCTCAACCTTAGAGCCCAACATATGAATGCTCGAGTTGGCGCATGAGCTTAGAGCTACAAAGCTCACAAACAATAGGAGAAAAAAAAATAAATTGCAGCCAAGGTCATTTGCGCTGGAAAATACGTGTTTTGGATAAATTAAAAAAACATATATAGAGCCAATGTTGTATGGTGGATTCTCTCAAATCCACGCTGAATGACGAGTGTGAATGACACGATCGAGACTATTGAAAGCCGCAACATCAACTCGTAAGCCACAGAACACCGTCCAGAAGCTCTTGAAAGCTTCAGGTTCTACTTTTCACTGCTCAACGAGCTACGCAACACCGAAACCTTGTCTTTGATGAACTGGTTCGCAAAGGACTCTTAGAGTATTTCTTTTTCGAAGTCAGCTACCAAACAAAGCGAGTTTGGGAATAATAAGAAGCCGGGTACAATACCGATTGTAAAGACGAAGACGAACTCCCCACAAAGTGTCGTCATCTCTCAACATGTGAGTATCACGAGCATCTATTAGCTGGTACTTCTCATCAGTGAGTAACATTGTAATATCTCTTGGAATCAATCAATAAATAAAAAATAAAAACATATTTTTTTACAATGCCTGCACTAAAGCTTCTACTCTAAGATGCTCAGTTACTTAAAGGGCCAAATGTTACGACCTGGAAAACAAAAATGAGGACAATCCTTCAGTTTGGAGGATTATGGGGCATTGTCACATGGTCTATGACCGTTCCCATAACCCCTGATGAACTAATGAAGTATGAGATGGCTAGTGCCAAGTCCTTGATGCTGATAATGATCATTACCAGTGACGATGTGTAAATGCATGTTCTAAATGTGGAG
Source organism: Taxus wallichiana var. yunnanensis (assembly GCA_018340775.1). Classification (NCBI taxonomy): domain Eukaryota; kingdom Viridiplantae; phylum Streptophyta; class Pinopsida; order Cupressales; family Taxaceae; genus Taxus; species Taxus wallichiana. Next base: position 766,885,487 of record CM031238.1, on the reverse strand, counting down.
AAACCAAAGGAGGCATGTGACAAGTTAAAAACCATTTATGAAGCAAAAAATCAGACTAAGATCCTCCATCTTCAGTCAAAGTTGCACACCCTCTCTATGGGATCAGATGAGAAAGTTGAGGAGTTCTTACGTCATGTGGCTAGCTACAATAAGATTTATTAGCACTCAGTGAAACAATGGATGCCAAACGTATCATGCCAATCAGCTTGAGAGTACTCCCTACTCAATTTTGAGTGTTTTTTATGACACTGAATGTATCTAAACAAACAAAGTGGCATTCAAAGAGCTCGTGAACTTGCTGTAGCAGGAATAGGCCATCAATTCAGCCCAAGAGGAGTCTTAGGATAAAGCCATGTACTCAAATCCATACCACTACCAAAAGAATTGAAAGTGTCCCCCAGACAAGCCAACTCAAGCACAACAAAATCAACAACAGAAAGATAAAAATTCAAAGAGGTGGTGTCACATTTACAGAACCAACAGTCATGACACTAATCATTGCTGGTACAATGGCTTGAAACAGGGGTCTTTGAGTCCAACAAGCACATTTGAGTGTGAAGATTTTCAAAAATCCAAATGACAGACTCACCAAAGAAAATAGAAGGGACATCTCACATCCCAACAAGATGATGAATCTGATGAGGAGAAATCAGAAGGAGCCAATTATTGTAAGAACCTTGTACTAGTCTCTCAAAATTTTCAACCCACGAAGAGAGTCTGGATGATAGACTCGGGTGCAATCAAACATATGTCAGGTGACAAGAAGCTATTTAATTAACTAAACGAACAACCCACTGGAGATCAAGTTCACATATCAGATGACAAAGAGTACGTTGTAGAAGGAATAGGAAAAGTCACCATTCTTCTCGGACCACAAAAATGTACACTTACAATGGTACTATATATTTCTGGCTTGACTAGTAACCTCTTGTCAATGACTCAACTCTTGAATCATTACCTAAAGGTAGAATATCTTGTCCAAAATGACATCAAATCATGTTTGATCTCAAGACAAGGTACGGTTATTGCTAGATCATTTCTAAAAGATAAGTTATTTGCTTTAGATATTGTTTCATCTTCTATAGTAGCTTTATCTACCTCAATAGTAGAATCTACTGCCCTCCGAAATTTTAGATATGGTCACTTGTTAGTTAGTTCATTACATCAGATGATTTCAAATGAAATGGTCCATGGACTACCAAAATTGTCCGTTGCCTTGCCTATTTTCCTTGGCTATCTTACGGGAAGAAAAAAATAGGGATCCATTTCAAGCAAGCACCTTCCATGCCAAGAAGCATCTGGAGGTAGTTCATACCGATTTGAATGGCCTGCTTCCTACTTTGTTTTGAGGATAAAAGTATTTCCATTGTTTATGGATGACCACTCTTGTAAGATGTGGGTGTTTTTCTTAAAGAAGAAAGGTGAGGCTCTGCAACATTTCTAGAATTTCTATCATCATGTTGTGAAAGAGACAGAACAACCACTTCTTCAACTTTGCTCAAATCGAGGGGGGGAATTCACATCAAAGAAGTTCTTGACCTTCTTGAACAAACAAGGAGTTAAGAAATACCTGACTACTCCCTACACACCCCAGCAAAACAAAATTGTTGAGCATCACAATTGCACAGTGATGGAGATGGCTCGCTACATGATAACAACAACAAAGCTAGAGGAACGCTATTCGGATGAAGTAGTATGTATAATCGTATATCTTTTGAATAGGGCACCAACAAATATTCTACAAAATAAAACATCAGAATAGGTATGGAGTGGTATAAATCTATCAATTTCTCATTTACGAGTATTTGGTTGCACAACATATATGCATGTCCCAACTCAAAAGAGAAAAAATGTTGAGCAAAAGATGGTCATGTGCATCCTACTTGGCTATAACACTACCTCAAAATTGTATCGTCTCATGGATCTTGAGATGAAGAATATATATGAGATTCAAGACTTGGTGTTTAATGATTCATCCTTTGAATCAAAGTAAGTGACAACAGAAGAATTAGTACAAACCACCTCTCACCAACTAGTCTCTGAATCAAATGATCAGCCAAAGGAGACTAATCAAAGAAAAGATGTGCTACCAGGAGAGCTATTTATTGACCTTGGAGAATTGGAGAATGTGACTCCACATCACTCCACATGACAATGACATAGTTCTTCAAAAAGGCATCCAAGTTCTCGTTTGAAGTGGGTACAAAGCACCATCAAGGACTCACATTTGCAACAACTCCCAAATACATCATCCAGACTCAAAAGAAAGAGTCGAACAAGAAATGAGGTAAACTTTTGACTCATGATTTCACTGATTAATAGCTCTAAGACTGATAATGTTCGTGAAGCACTCAATCAACATCAGTGGAAGGAAGCCATGGATATAGAAATTGACTCACTCAAGAAAAATCGAACATGGGAACTTATCGATCTACCTATAGGAAAGAAACCCATAGGCTGCAAATGGGTTTCCAAGAAAAAATATAATGCAGATGGATCCATCGACAAACATAAAGCACAACTTTTAGAAAAATTATATGCTCAAAAAGAGGGAATCTACTATGAAGAAACCTTTGCACCCAATGCGAAGATCAAGACCATCAAAGTAGTTTACACACTTGCAACACAAAAAGGATGGAGACTTTAGCAGATGGATGTGAAGAGTGCTTTCCTAAATGGTGATCCACATGACCCAACATGAAGGATTTGTTGATGAAGAACATCCTAAAAAGGTATGTTGTCTCATCAAATCACTGAATAGACTGAAACAAGCTCCAAGGAATGGTATATCAAGATCGATGATCACCTTCTACCGCATCTGGGTTCACTCATAGCCCCTCAGATTCCAATTTTTATATAAATAAGGTAGGGAAAAAAATTGTCATTCTTGTTGTGTATGTAGATGATCTTGTGATCACTAGCAGTTCAGAAGATTAGATTGATATTGTAAAGAATGATCTCAAAAGAACCTTCGACATGACAGATTTGGGGCTACTACATTACTATCTTGGCTTGGAGATATGGAAAAAGGAGCATCACATTTTTTTCTCCCAGATAAAATATACCAAGACACTCCTATAAAATTACAATATGTCCAACTATAAACCTATATCCACTCCCATGGAAAAAGGCTTTCAACTTTCAAGATTATAGGACTCACCTCAAGTAGATGCTACTCTCTATAGGAAATTTGTTGGAGGGCTCATCTATTTGACATATACCATACTAGATCCGCCTTATGTTGTCATCTATCTTTCCGTGTTCATGCAAGAGTTGAAGATATGTCTTTGACTGCAACATATCATGTTTTGAGATATGTCCAAGGAACAACTAATTATGGTCTAGAATATAAGAAGAATGATCAATTCTTCTTACAGGGATATGTTGACTCGGACCATTCCGAATCTATTGATGACAGGAAGTAAACCACAAGATACATTCTTTATCTTGGATCTGGACCTATCTCATGCATAAACAAGAAGAAGAATATTGTTTCTATCTCATTCAAAGAGGTATAATATGTGTCACACAAGGAGTGTGTGTGAAGTGATATGGTTATGTCACATTTTGATGACTCCGGGAATTGAATAAAAATATTCACCTATTATTTATTGTGACAATCAAAGTGTGTTGATGCTTATGTAGAATCCATTTTTCCATGAACGAACAAAGCATATTGAGATTGATTGTCATTTCATTCAAGAGAACTATACAAAACAAAATTTACATGCAACCTTCAACCGCACTTGACCCCCTGAGGTCATGCCATAGCATCCAATGTTGAATGTTTGTGGATAAATATAGGAGGATTAGTGACTAAGATCTAGTAGTGTGATCTCCTAGTAGTTGAGCTGAAAAAGGGGAGATTTAGAGGCTATAAACGGGTAGCATAAATTCCCTACGGTTTGTTTGCCTAACTTGGATCAAATTTTTAATATAATTTGAAGTGTCCAAATTAACTAAGATGAAACCAACAATATATGCTACTACTAAAAGGGAAAATAATCTAAACAAATCACAAAGACAAAAATATTATAATCACAAACAATAATTTGCTTTTATCCTATATAATCATATCTATTTATACACTAAAACAAAACAAGCGAGATAACCCAATGTGGTTATTCACTTGTGCTAAGTGTATTGAATCTAAATTAACTTAAAACAAGATCTTTTCCAAATGATCTATGATATGTAGACAACCTCCTACGAGATATTCTCTCCTTTAGATCCACAGGATGGGAAGAAGAGGATCTATCATCATGGTTTTCTATGAAAGATTAAAACCCTCTCGTAAAATAGATAATTACTCGCAAATAAAAAGAAATCAATTTATACTCTATTTGATATGATGTGACAATGATAAATTATAAGAATGAAGAAAATCAAACAACAAATATAACCTCGGAATTCACGTAACAAAGGTAAATCCAGTTGTGTAGTCATATGTCCCCTCGTTTGTCCCTTCTTTCTCTTAGTGTTCATATGAGTCCAAGAATTGGGAATGCAAGAACAACATCAAGAGGATGGCGCTTGAGTAATGGCAGTTTAATGGTAGTCCGGATGTAATGTAAGTAGAATAGAGATAACACAAGAGATCAAATCTTGGCTATGTAATTCCTAGCAAGATCGTAGCATTAATATAATGCAACATACACAAAAATTCTCAGGCTCCCTTTTTCTTGAATACAAACATGGAATATATAGGAATGGAGGATGGGAGTTTCCTTCATGCACAAGGCAAGAAGAGAAAGTTTAAAATAATTAAATCTATTTAAAAATAGAAGGAGGAAGGAGAACCAACAAATCAAAGCTAATTTTAAACAAGTTGGCTCACAGACGCACCCTAAAAGTTGAGTTAAGTGAAGAGCCGCATGTCAAATACACACATGAAGAGTTCTAGAAAAAGCATTTAGGACCTCCACCCCGCATAGGAGGTTGTCCTAGGATCACCGACAAGCCTAAGAGGCAGTCCTAGGACCTCCTTTTAAGCTTGGGAGGTGATCCCAAGACCGCCGCCCTACCCGGGAGGCGGGCTTAAAACTAAAGGTCAAAACATGCACGAGAATGAAGAAGAAAGTGGAAGAAAGCGTGGAAAAGCTAAGTAAGGATGTATAAGCTATAAATATACACTGCAAATGGGTTTTTGAGCTCGAACACCTTTTGAAAGGACATGAATCATCATTAGGGACTTTTGTAACTATTTTTTGACAATGTAGAACATGTAATTTTGGGTGCATACATATTTCCCCCTCGAAGAAGAATCTTAGCCATGAAATGGTGTAAAACTTAGAGTCTGAGTATGTCATTCCAAAAATGGGAAGTTAGAAGTCATGACGACACGCGGTGTGTCCAAATTTCTTTGTCCAAACTCCCGCTATGTATAAAATGAAAAGAAAACTCAAGTTCACATAGATAAAATATCAAAATATAAAATCTAAATTAAAATGACAAGAAGACATCATGCATGGGATGTAGAAATATACCTACCCAAGTGCTCCAACCCTAAGAACAAATGTACTCAAAACAAAGTTATAACAACATATATATATCTAAATAAACTCATTTTCAAATTCATTTGCACATATCGACTTGGTGATTTTTGAGCTTTGGACCCACGGTGATTATTTTTTATTTTTGAGTATGGTTGAATTGGAATGGATTTGGGAATGGTATTTTGTGTTAGGCTTGGCCCTTTTCTGTTTGAATAATTTTGAGAAGAAATCCTAAGAAATTCGTAACTAGAGTGGTCATAAGGGGCCTCAAAGAGACAGATAGGAAGAGTTCCTTTATTGCTTAGTCTCCATTTTGTGAGGCATATACAATGTTTTGATATTTCATGCTCATTGTGAGCATTTTGACCGCACCTAGTGTGCGATGACATCGTACAAAACTATGACACACCATGATATGTACATATATCTCTTTTTATCTCGGTTATTCCTTGCATAGAGTTTACTTCCATTTATTATTTAATTCACGTGTGTACTCTTAGTTGTTTAAAACTTCCATTTTTCTATGCTTTTCGAATGCATGCAATGGGTGTGAAATGATAACAAAATGATTTCTCTTTTTTTTGTAATGTTGATATATGATAATGCGAACACAATGTGATGTTTGAACTTTAGTTTCTTTAAGAAATATTTGATACTTCATATTGTCTTGGAAAAATGTGGTGATACAACGATATGATAAGAAGATGTACTTGCCCCACTCCTGACCCCACGCAACCAGTAGGATGTGAGGGCTCAACACCAAGAGCTAGAAAGGGCACAAGTTATGAAAATTTGTTGAATGGTAATGATGAGGGAAAGACAATGGTTTGACAGGACCAAATTGAGACACTACAACCTCACCCTACTCAAGTTACTTCATAGCTTAGAATGTGATTTACTTTCCAGTTTATCTAGACTTAGATCCGTAGATGGCCACTTGGTTGACAAAATCTGGTTTTGAGGTTTTAAGCTCTTCTATAATTTTTGACATCTAACTCACTTTGTTTTGATTTATGATTTCACAACATTTGAATTATTTGTAACTTTCAAGTTTATCAAAGATACCCCCTACACCTTGCCCCATGCTACAAGTAGGTAGTATGGGTTCATCACCATGGACAAGGCATAGGTGAGTAAGGGCACTTCTCTCCTTTCCCAACCCTACATCACATGTAAGAGATGAAATCTCAACACTAAAGGTTGGTAGGGAAAATAAATTTGTAAAATAAAAAAATTTCTGTGGATTTTCATTTGACTCTCTCATCTAGGAAAAATGTTTATTATGTTCTTATTTCTAAAGAGATTTTTATGGGATAGATGTGAGATCATGAAGATTCTAGAATAGATTGTAGGCAAAACACCTAATCTAGAAATAGACTATAAACAAAAACAAGTATGCAGGACTTGGTATGATTATAGTAAAAATTATTCTTATCCCGCTTGAATTGATGCAATGATTCAAAAACAATTGATGATACCATGAAAATTTGAAGAGATATGATTTGAATGTTTTTCCAATGTTTTTCAAAAGTTTTTAGGAGTTTCTATAAGAATAAGTCCCTTGATCACAAATTTTACAGAATGAACTAGAAAATGAAAGTGTAATGCAGATGTAGTAATGTACATGTGGAAATGTAGGTGAAACTACATGTCATGATAGCTAAGGTGAAGAAAGTTGACGAATATCGAATTCTTCGCCCCTAAGAGTACACAACGGAGAACCATGATCCTCAAAATTTCCATTCTTTTGACAAGGGCCTAGCATTCTGAGTCTAAACTTACAACCCTTTCCTAGAAGTGTATATGTCCAATCATTAAAATCATTTGTTTGAAAGAGGCGTTCGTGCACCTCTTTGTCACGTTCTTGAGACATGGTGTGTGGGTGAGCATGACTATGTTTCTCGGCCTTATTTCCTATGTGGAGTGTTGTGTTTATTTATGACACTTGCTAAATGATGAGGCCTTGCCCCATGGATATGGAAAGCTTAGTTTCAAATGCACATGGGTTGAAACCGGGGTTTAGAATAGAAAAACCCTCAGAGATGGTTTTGATGGGCATTGTTTTAATCTCAAATTTCCCTTCTTCATTTGTTAGTTCTATCATGTTCACACCTAGACCTAGTTTGTCGAAGGGAAGAGATGCTAAACCGAGAAGACTACCCATCCCTTGTGGTTCAAAAGAAAGGAAGATCGGATCGTCTCTCTCTAAGAATTTCATAATTTCAGTCATGTGGGCTTATTAGACATTGCTTCCACAGATATTGATTAATGTTTATCTATATTTTCCACCTCAAATTTTTTTGCGTAAATGACTTCAACCTTTGGAATGTCAGGGGTGACTAGGACTAACTCTTTTATTGGAGGTGGTTTGTTTAATTGATTCGCAGGAATTTCATAATCCATATGGACTCCTTTGTTCTTCTTGAGGTGTTCTAAGTGTATATCGAAGGGCTTAGGATCCCCTTGAGTGATGAAGACCTTCCCCAAGTGGAGGAATCTAATCTCCTAGAACAAGGTGGAAGAGATAACCTTCATTATATGAATCCAGGGTCTCCTAAGGATCATGTTATAACTTGTTTCCCTTTCGATAATGTAAAAATCCATTAAGATGGTTTTTAGACCACGATTGACTACAAGAACTATGGTTCCATTGAGGTCGCTTTAACACTATCATACCCATGTAACGTGTTTCTTGTAGAGGAGAAATTTGTCTCCCCATATCCCAACTTCTGTAAGAAAGAGAAGGGAACCAAATTTACAAAAGCCCTATCATCAATCATCATTCTCTTAATACAATTTTTATAAACCCAGACTTACAAAAATAAGGCAGGATCACCTCTTTGGGCAATTTCAGCATCAGATGGCATATTATCTATATCAAAAACAAACCTAGTATCCCTATCATTTTGTCCTAGAGGATGTATGTCAACGTCAATATGATTTATTTGAGTGCTAGGAGGTGGTGTAACATGGATTAAATGACCAAGACCCAAAGGTATTGAACAACGTAGAATGATGCGAACATGAATTCTTAAGTAGATCTAGAACCGAAATGTGAGAAAAGGTCTTTTGCAAATTCGATATCAAATCATAGGCTCCTACTAGTTTAGCAATTATAGGAACGTCATCCTGTGGGAAGGAAAGAGCAGGTAAGGGTTGTGAAACATACTCCTTCGTTTGAGTTTTTGCATTAATTTCACGCTCAACCTCTAGCTCAACTAATCCCAATATTTTTGTATTATCGTTTGAACCAAGGTTAGGAGCAACCCGAGAATTGTCAGAAGTTGAGGCTTCATGATCATTGTTCCCTATAGGGATTCCCTCATTTATATTTTGAGGATTCACTTGGGATCCCCATGATGTTTAGGGTTTGCATTTTGAGGTATGACAGGTCTGGTATGACTAGGCAACGAGTTTGTTTTAGGATTTTCTAGGAACATGTCTACAAAGAGCTACCTTTGGTTTTTAGGAAGTCTTTGTAGAAACTTGTTGCAATCACGGAAAGTCCTATCATCATGACCTCAAACCTTATGGAAACCACAATATAGGTTAGGGTCATAATCTCTTGGCCTTTGATAAGTGTCTTGTTGTTGTTTATTATAACCTCGGTTGTAGTTTTGAAATTGATTGTTATAACCATGATTCATTGCCCCTTGGCCAGAGTTTTGATATTGGTTTGGGCCTTGGGTTTGATTTTGCTTTTGTGGCAGATGATTTACATCAACTGTGTTGACAAATGACATAGTGTTAGGGCCTCTTTGATTTCCTAAGTTTTTGTTATTTTTATTGTTTCCATTATTTGGAAAACCAACATTCTTGACTTGATCACCATTCGTTGTAGCACCATGATTGCGATTCACACCCTTAGGTCCTTGGTTTTTGGCCCCATTATTTTGATAATTTGCATTATTTTGATTTGGGGATACTAGTTTCCCATTGGAATTGTAGGTCTTATGCCCACTATCAATAGTGGCTTGGTCAATTTGAAGCGCACCTTCCAATACTTCCTCATAACTATGGAAAGAAAACTTTTGAACTTCCTCCCTAGTCTCTCGATTACGCATGTGACGGAAAAGATCACAAATTTCCATTTGGTCCATGTTGGGAACACTTACAGAGGAGTAGAGAACTTGGCATATTCTTTGGATGAAATGGGTGAAAAAATTATTTTGATCCAGTCTAATATGCAAGAACTCCCTAATCCCTGTACACAACAACTTGTTCATGTCAAATACTTTGATGAACTCAAAAACAAGTTGTTTAAAGGAATGTATAGAAGCTTATAGAATATGGTAATACCAATCTAGTATGATTCCTTCGAGAGTCTTTGGAAATATATTATCAACTATAACATCCAAAGGAAGTAACTCCCCGATAGCAGTAGTGTAGGCCTTGATATGAGCATTTGGGTCTCCTTCTCCCTTAAATTTTTAAGATATGAAAATAGGTGTGGAAGCATGACACCACATATGGTAAAGTCAAGAGGCTCCTTTAAGTACTCATCGTATGTACTCATCGCGTAAAATTCCACCATATGAAGATCCTTGATGAAAAGATGGAAGAGGAGGAGTAAGATTGTAGTGCCCACTTCCCTTCGACACCTTTTGATATTGATCATGACAATCGTTGACTATAATGTGGACATTGTTATAGTTTTGATTTAGTATGATGATTAGATGTTGGAGCATGGATTATTGCTAACTCTTATTTGTATATAATACATGATGATTATTAGAGACATTTTATATATTGTTGTTGATATATTCTTTGACATGGTTACATTATAGATGTTGTTTTGACATGTTATATTTGGATATTTTGAGTAGACCTAGAAAATTAAAATTGAATTAAAATTGATGATGATATAAATGATGAAATTTAAGTGATACTATTGATTGGCTTGATTATTGTTGCGATTCACATATATATTGATGACTTTGGAAGTTTACCCTTTCATTATTTATTAATTGTGGTAAATTAATGTGAGCAATCATATTGTTAAGAATTAATTAATCAAATTAAGACATAAGAAAGTAATTATTAGATTTTTGGATCTTAATTAAATTTTGTAAGTAATGTGTAAGTAATTAGTAAGAGATATGTAATTTGATTTTGGAATATGAAACAATCCATCTTCTTTAAAATTCGAATTTTCCTTGGAGACTGATTTTAGAGGCTTGTGGGACAAGTTAAACTTGTCCCATATTTCTTAAATTTGTATACCAACCTTAGCTATGGTTGGAGAGTTAAATTTAGAATTTCTTTATGCATTTTTGTAAGACAAGTTGAATGTTGTAATTGCACTATCTTCATGTTTTAAATTTCAGTCCTTATGGGGTGTGGGATTGATTGGATTGTGTAAGTAAAATTGTCATATTTTCACCTACTTATTTATTGTTCCTTGGAGAATGAAGTTGAATTTTGTGTTGGGGTTGAGGATGTTTGAATTGGCATCCTACATGGATCCGCCTCATCCTCTTCTCTTCCCACTTCTATAAAATTTGAATTCCTTACCTTGTTTACAGGTTGCTTCACTTTTTCACTTAATTTTTGGGTTTTGAGATCTCTTGCTTTTGGAGAAGATTGGATATTGTTGCATGCTTGTGGATTTTCAATCTTGGACTATTTTACATTAGAAAGCTTTTTTGTTTTAGAACCTCGGAACAAACTCCATCATGGGGAGGAAGGAGCTTGGCTCTTCAAATTCTCTCCTTTTATTTTATGTATATGTAAATGGTTGAATGTTTGAATGTGTTGTTTTATTTATTGACTGGTTGGGTAGATAGATTAGGGATAGTGTAGGAGAAGACTATGGGGTACTCTTGAGGGAGGCATAAGTTTCTTGGGGAGGTATAAGTGGGAGAGAGTTGGCATTTAGGTTCCACCTTTAAAAAGAAATAGTTTACATTTCTTTACTCATTATGGGGTGCCATAAGAGGTTGGGGAGGCATAAGGAAATGTGAGGAATAAGGGGTACTTAGGGGAGGCATAAGGGTATGTCAGGGATTTGAAATGATATGTATTTTGGTGGATTTTGCTCAGGTGGTGATACCCATTTCCCCTTTGGGAGGCATAAGTAGCATCCCCATAGTTTCTTGCTCCTTTGGCTTGCATGAAGAAGCCTGAGTTTTGTTTGTTGTCTTTCAGGTGGTTGTAAAACTGTTGTTTTGTTTTGGACTGTGTTTTAATATGAAATGTGCATGTTGAAAGATTTCCTTTTTGTTGTGGAAGCATGTTATTTCCATGTGTTGAAACACATTTCTTATTGCATTGTGGTTTGGGCTCGGGGACCAATGAAGAAGGATGGCTTCTCATTTCATTAGATGTCTTGGTTGGGTGGACAGAGTGTTGCCTTTCCCCTTCCTTTGTTGTGATCAAAATTAGATAATGATGGATCTGCATATTGTTGTTCTAAAGTAGAGGAAAAAGATAGTTTGATAGTGTAACACCCGCTAAAAAAACCTACTTGAGACCCAAGAACAACCTCGGATTAGTTAGGAAAATTATGGAATAATTTTTTTTTGTTTAAAAGAGTCAACAACCAGGTTACAAGGAAAATTTTGTCACTAACAAGCTCCCGAACAATTCTAAACTACTAGAATATAATTTTCTATTGTTGACATTTATTAGAGGTTACAAGGTCCAAAATCTAGGGTTAGAAGATTCAAATAGGGTCGAGGGTAATTCCTCACCATACCCACTGTCTAACAGACTTAAAGATTTAACTTGATTTTTCTCAAACTTAACGCATTCAAAATTTCCTAAATCATTCCCATTGGATAGTAAATTTTCTCACATTTCCATTGATATAAATAAGTCCTCCCAACTCATCATATTTCTCAAGTTATGGGTCGGCAGGCCTTGTGGTGGAAAGTTTCCCCAAGAGCAGGCCTACAGCCTGTGGGTGAACATTTGCCCCAAGGCCTGAGTTGGCGGGCCGCGGGGAGACTTTTGGAAAATTTCCCACGTGGGGAAAAAAATTCAACTTTGTGTCCGCACTCCCACGAGTCCACAGGAGACACGTGGTGCCTCCTAATCCATGTGGGGAAAAGCGAGGCGGCGGGAACATTTTAGAAAATTTCCCGCACACGGCGAGAACCCAACTTTGCGCCCATGCTTCGTGAGTCCATAGGGTACAAGTGGCACCTCCTAAGCCATGTGGGGAAAATCGGGGCGTTGAGGAGAAAATTAGTTTAACACCCCGAAGGGCTAAGAGGGTAGCATTCACCTGCGCCTTTTCGGCACTCCAGCGACGCCACATGACAAATTCCCGATTGGTGTCATGGCCAGCAGAGAGAAAATTTGGAAAATTTTCTAAAAATTTTTTGAAACACAAAAATGCAAAAAAAGGAACCTCTCCTCCGCTAATGCCTCGTGATGCCATGTGGCATCACGAGATTGGTCAGGCCGACAGGGAAAATATGGAAAATATTTTTGAAGCGTTAAGTTAAAAAGGATCCACCCCCACTAACACCTCATGGTGCCACATGGCATCCTCTGATTGGATATGGGTTGGCAGTGGCAAGCAGGGAAAATTTGGAAAATTTCTGAAGCTCCAAGGGAAAAATTCGGGCCCATGGGCCCGCCAAAGAAATGTTTCCCAAATTTATTTTTTTGATGCCAACGGAAGAAAAAATTCAGAAGGCCATAAATTTTGATAAAGAGCTTAGTTTTGGGAAAAAAAGGACTTTTGGAAATATATCGATGTCCTCTCTACTCTGTGGATCATTAAATTTATATTTTGATAAGGTTTAAGGGGTAAATTTCAAGAAAATGACCTGCTGTGCTTTTACAAAGGCGAATCGGTAAATTTTAACTTGTTAGATTTGTTCAATTTGATCTTCTTCCTCTCTCAACATGTCAAATAGGCATGGAGAATTTTTATTAGGTGGAATAAGGACAGCTTTTTTGAGGTAGATCTATTTGATTGAGTTCCAAATTGAAAATTTACAATTTTGATCAGAAACGACATCAAAGCTTTAAACTCGGTTTTGCTAGGTTTTAAAAGATTTCTTTAAGTATTTTTATTTAATTGGATTCATATGGGGAAACTAATATAATTTAATCATTTTGATTGTTATTTCATTTTTGCGAGTCCGGTCAGGCATTTTGGATTAAAAATTGCCACTTGAAAAATACAAAACATAGATCAAATTTTAAAGGGTTTATTTACCATTTTCTTCTTCCAAGTATTATAATGTGTTCCAAACCTAATCTAATGCATTTAGTTGATTTAATTCAACTTATTCAAAAACTATAATACATCTCTGATTTCCAATTTTTACATATTTCAAAGGACAGAGTATTACATTTCCTTTATATGCATTTCTTTCTTTCAAACAAAGATTTCAATTACATTTAAAAGATCAGATTCAATGCCACTGTGTAATTTGAGAAAGGTGATACATCATTTATTGATTCCAAAAGACAACTTTGTAACATCCTTCTTTTATTCCTTCCAAAATCATATATTATATATAGGGTAGAATAATACATTTTCTTCTCACATGTTTCACTTTTCCACTTTCCAAACAGGGATTTCATAGTGCATGCTAAACACAAATTTCCATTGGAATAATATGATATGGACAAGAAAAAACCACTTCCATTAATTCAAATGAACTCTTACAACTTCCTTTCCATTTGATTTCAAAATATAGCATATAAAATACGTATCATTCTTTCACATTCCAATTTACACTTCCCTAACCACTATAACCTCTTTCCATTACAAACATATACAAGTTCATCTACTTCAAGTGGGGAAGGTTACAATAAGATTTCATTTCATGAGGGGCTTTCAAATTGTCTTTATCTCAGCTCCAGAAATAGCAACATGTAGATTTCTCATTCTTCTAATTTAAACACAACAAGAGTAGGGGAAAGACAACGCTCTCCACCAAACTAAGACATTCAATGAAGAGGAGAATCCATCCTTCTTCATTGGCCCCTGATCCCCAACCACAATGCAATAAAATATGTCATTCAACTCATAAAAAAACAGCTTCCACAAACACACAAGCATCGCTTTCACAATAAAAACACAGTACCAAAACAAAATGTAGTTTACAACTATATTAAAACACGACAACAATAAAAGGCTTCATCAAGCAAGCCAAAGGAGAAAAAAACTATGGGGGATGTTGCTTATGCCTCCCAAAGGGGAAATGGGTATCACCACCTGAGAACAAACCACCAAAATATGTATATATATATCATTTCAAATCCCTGACATGGCCTTATGCCTCCCCAAGTACCCCTTATTCCTCACATTTCCTTATGCCTCCCCAACCTCTTACTGCACCCCATAACAAGTAAAGAAATGCAAGCTATTTCTTTGTAAGGTGGAACCCAAATCCCAACTCCTCCACTCTTATACCTCCCTATAACACACTTGTGCCTCCCACAAAATAAACTCCATAGTCTTATCCTACACAATTCCTAGGCCATCTACCCAATAGCCCACAAACATGCCAAAACATTCACACATTAACATTTTCATAAACAAAAGAGAAGCATTTCAAGAGCCAAGCTCTTACCTCTCCATGATGGAGATTTTCCAGGCTCCAAAACAACAAGCTTAACCCAATGCAAACAATCTAAATCATCCAAGAACAAGCATTAAACAATCCTCCAAACACTCCTTCAAGCAAGAGCTCCCAAAACAACAAGGAATTCACCCAAAAATGAAGTCTCCAAAATGAAGCAACCCAAAATAAGGCAATGATTTCAAATTTAATAGAAGAGGGAAGGGAAGAGGATGAGACAGATCCATGTAGGATGCCATATCACACCCCTTCAACCCCAACCCAAAATTCAACTTCATTTTGCAATGCATAATAAATAGGTGGGTGAAAAAAAATATGACAGTTTACTTACACACTCAAATCCAACCCACACCCCAAAGGACTGAAATTAAATCATGTAATAAAAGTGAAATTAAAACCTACAATTTTTGCTTCTCAAAATCATTACAAAATTCTAATTCAAATCTCCAACCATAGGTATGGTTGGTAATTAAATATAAGAGGTATGGGACAAGTTTAACTTGTCCCACAAGCCTCCAAAATCAGCCTCCAAGGACGATTTCGAATTTCCAAGAAGGTGGAGTGTTTCACACTCAAAAATTAACTTACACATCACTTACAAATCTCCTACAATGCTTTAATTCAAGGCCAACAACTCTATTAATTACTTTTTTATGACATATTTGATTTATTTATTTTAATAATATGTTTACTCTCAATATTTACACACCAGTTAATTATTAATGAAAGGGGTTAAAGAACCACAAAATAAACACATGCAAACATAAAAAAGGTACAAAATAAAAGGAATACATAAAACACCTTAGTCACAATTAAAGGTGATCCCCCCCATGGGAATCCCTAATACACACAAACACATACAAACAAATACTAGTTGCCATGGTGACCTTGTTGAATTAATCTAGAATTCCAATGTTGTTGGTCTCTAATCCCCAATGTTTGTTGTGATATTTTATCCTAAAAACACAAATACCTCCTTCGGCCTTGTGGCCATATCGAACATCCAAAATAATATAAATATAACCCCCAAAATCATTTATATATATGAATCACAACAACATCAAATTAATCTAATAATATCATTTACAATTTTATCAACATTTATATCATCATCCAATAATTTTCATTTCTAGGTCTACCGACAATATCCAAATATCACAAGTCCAACCAACATCCATAATATAACCATGTCAAACAAGATATCATCATCACCATATAAAATGTCTCTAATAATCATCAACATCATAACTAGGTCAAGTCAACAATAATCCATGATCTAACATCTATCATCATACTATAATAAGGTCCATAATCATGTCCATAATATGATCAATAGTATCATGATTAGTATCAAAAAGGTGTCAAAGTAAAGTGGGCACTATGCAGGTCCTTGTTGAGATTATTATTTATTGTAACCCTTTCCCACTTTGAAGTAGATGACCTTGTATATTATTGGTCAAGGAAAATGTTTTTCTTTTGGCTATGAAAGTTGTAATTTGAAATGTGAAAGAGATGCACTATGTTTTTTTTTTGAATGAAAGAAAAGAAAGAATTGTATTTTGCCTTTTGGAATGTGATGGAAAAGAAATTTGTAAATGAATCATCCAACTCAATAGAGTTGTTTTATTTACCAAAATGATATGGAATTCATTGGAAATTTGTGTTTGCAATGCATTATGAAAGCTCTGTTTGGAAAAAAAAAATCAAAAGGGGATGCGTACGAAGAGAATGTATTACTCCTTTCCTTTGGGACTTATGATTTGAAAAATTAGAATCTGCATTTTTGCTTTTGCACAAACTTTTTTTGAAAGAAAATTAACATTATAGAATTGAGTTGGAAATGAATGCATAGATTAAAGTTGGTAAATACAAAATGGATCTGTTTTTGTTCAAGTATAGATTCTACTTGGTTTCACTGTAAACTCTATAAATATTTTACTCAAAATGTATAGAATGATCCCTGCAACAATGAATAATGAAAATAAAATGAAACATTAAATTGAACTTATTATGATAAAAATGACCCCCAAACAAACTAAACCATTTAATATATTGTTAAGGAACCCTTCAAATCAAACAAAGGAAAAATTGCGGTCATTTTTGCTATCAAATTGAGAAATTTTGAATTGATCTTAAATCTAACAAATTATACCTCGCAATTCATCCTAAATCCCTCTAAGAGAAACCCTCCATGTCTTTTTGGCATGTTGAGAAAGGAGGGAGGTCGAATTAAACCAAATTTTATAAGTCAAGTGTTACCAATTTTAATTTAATAAGCTTGTAGAGCATTTTCTCAAAATTGACACTTAAAACTTTATCCAAATTAGATTCTTAAGGTTTCTGATGTCGAGAGCTTTCCGAAAATTCCTTGTTTTCCAAAAACGGGGTTCCTTATCAAATGTTATGACATTTTGAAGTTCTCATAAGAGGAAAATCCGCTTGTGCACCCATCTTGCATGCCCAGAGCTTCTTGCACGCCCGTCTTGCACGCCCATGAGAAAATGAGTCTCTGCGCACCCGTCTTGCATGTCCATGATAAAATGAATATCTTTTGTGCTCGTCTTGTGTGCCTGGAGAGAATGAGTCTCTTCTGCACCCATCTTGCATTCCTGGGAGAAAAGGAGTCTCTTCCACACTGTCTTGCACACTCGAGAGAAAAAGAGTTTCTCCGTGCCTCTCTTCAACAATAAGAAGAAAATTTTCTTTACACACCTCTATTCTCGCGCCTGGGAAATTTCTTCCGCGCGCCCCACAAGAAGATAATCTATCTGTGCTAGGGATGACTTTCTCTCTCTTAGTGTTTTGTAGGATGTTTTGATAATTGTTGTAATGGACTCTGGAATTTTGTTGGGAACACTTTAAAAAAAAAATTATTCCTTAACTTTTCCTAACTAAACCTAGGTTGTTCTTGGTCTCAAGTGGGGAGAATTTAGGTGGTGTTACACTTGGTATCAGAGTTGTGGGTTCAAATCTTGGACCCTTGGGCACACTAGAAAACTTGAGACATGAACTATAAACCTAGCACACTTTTAAATCTAGAAAACAAACTTGTTTGAGAATTGAAAAAGAAATACGTATGAAGAAATATTACATTACTCTGTTCATTTGAACTGTCAGAATTAAAATCATAATAAAATAATAAGTTGTTTGAGTTGTTGCGCTTACTTAGTGGCATTTTGTCTAAACCGGGTAACTAAGAATGTTAAATTAAATTGATTTTTGTGAACTTCTAGTGTAGTGGAAACTTGGTTCCCCTTTGAAAATGTGTTGTTTTACAAGTCCTAAATCTTGATTTAATTGTATGATGCATTAATCCCTTTTTAGACCCTTCTTTATTGAAGTTGTTGGAATGATAAGTTGTATGGTGTGATTCTTGTGGTTGGATAATAGTGGTTGTGTTCTAGGGTCGGGAAGAGTTAATTAGAAGTTGTTTAGAGCTTCCTTCCTTCAATGGTTAGGAAATATGGTCTAGTTGTCGGTTTTCATTTTGTTACCCATATGGGAGAGTGGACATTAAGTCTGGGTGTCGTTTAGGACCCAATCCTACGTATGTGTCCTTGGAACTGACCTCAAGGCAGAGTACCCCTATTAGCGGCCATGAAGGGTTGCGGAGTGAATGCGGTGTTAAATTTTATGTTTTACATTCGTAATCTTGTGTTATTTTATCAAGGATCAACATCTTATTTTATGATTGGATTGAGAAGATCTCGAGGCTCTTTTATTTATTTATATTTTTCGAGAATTTTTAGACTTTGCAATGCGGCTACTTAGCCACTTTCCTTGATTTTTGACATTTCTTGGATTTTATTTTGATTGGTGACTCAGAGCTCATTATGTTTTTGGCTACTTAGCTAAACATTACGTGGTTCCTTCTTACATGATGATGAGTTAGTTCTATGCTTTTGTATTGTGACATTTCGTCGTATGGGGGTACACCTAGGTGTCTTGAATGTCCTCTTAGGTGCTTAAATTTATGCCTTGGTTTTGGATGCACAGAACCTTGAGGGTGTCTAGGATCTTAGAGTGAATTTTTCGTTGCTCGACCTTGCTAGATAGAGAGCTCGTTGTGTTGTGCATTCTAGTTGGTAGTCTGTTAGTGGTGGTGGTGATTCTCTTACAATAACGGTAAGATCTTGAACCTTGTCGGAGTAGAGGTGTTTAATTATGGGCTAATGAATTATGTTAGGATCGGATTGCTTTTGGTTGGCTCGGATGTTAGTGGAAAAGTGTGTGTTTGATAGTGGCTTCTTTTCGATGGCATGCTAAGTTTTATCAGATTTCCTTATTTCATTATATAAAGTAGTGACTTGTGGATTGTATATATCTTGGTAATTATGGTTAGAATTAATCCCATTTGAGTATTGTGTGTAAATTTAGTGTGGTTGTTTGCCCTCTCGACCTATAAATAAGTCTACCCTTTTCTTAACTTTTTAAGTTACTATGAATAACACTCTATGACCTATTAATTTTGGATTACATGGAGACACTTATGGATGCTTTGAGTCTTTTGGACCATGAAATTGGTGATGTTAGTGTAATTAGACCTTGATAATTTAATCTTAGTGGTATTTTATAATGTAATTCTTCTTGCAAAATTGTAACTCTTGGTCGTAAAGCCATGTTGAATAGATAGTTGATTGTCTCGCTTACATTTGATGCTTTCTCTGATTATGTGGTGTTCTTGTTATCCAAAATTCACCCCTGGGTAATTTTGATAACATGCATCGATTATTTAGTCCTAGGCAAGATAGATTGATTCAAGGCAAAAATCATGTTTCAGGGTCCCCTGGTTTCCCTCTAACTCTCCCGTCCAAGAAGAAAAGAGCAAGTTCTAAGAAAGGGTGAAAAAGTTGCAAAAACCAAGCTTGGGGTGGAAAAAAATCATGAAAATCTGCTAAGTCCTGGTCCGGGACGGTTGGGACATGGGGCGCAAACCGACCGAAAATCCTCCAGCGGTTCATGCAAAGAATTGGGACATCTAGGCCAGAGGTACGCGCGACACGCGAAAACCGATTCGGTCGAAAAAGGGAAAAATTTCCTAAGTATTTGTTTCACACAAAGTCGAGAGACAGCTTGGGACAAGAGTACGCAGAGGACATAAACCACCTGGTTCGGCCAAAACAGAGAACTTTCGTTTGGGACATCCGGGCCAAAGAGACGCGTGGGACATGAAGAGCCGAAAAAAGGCGCCAACGATCGAGCGTGCCACGTGTCCTAAGGCGGGGAGTTCGGAGCTAGGGAAGACTTAGAAAAATTTGACAAAGTCTTGGGCAAAAAGATTAAAATACAAGGATGACCCCGCGCCCCGTCCTAGAACCAAATGATGCCACGTGTCCCAAATGGCGGGGTGCGGGGAAAAATGGAAAATTTCCCAAAGTGATAAAAACATCAAAATTTCAAAGGGAAACCCGTGGAAAGGTGGAGGAGAGAGAATTGCTCACTGAATCAGATCCCGACATGTGTCATCCAAGTGGCAGAGTGCGGGAAAAAATTCAAAATCTGTTTTGGCCTGTTTTGTGCCCTAAATCTTCAGATCGCCATAACTTTTGATCCAGAGCTCAGATTTTCATGTTCTTTATATCAATGGAAAGCTGGTGAAATTCTCTACATGATTCCAGGGTCAATCTTGCATTTTGGTTCAGTTTGGAGAGATAAAATCAAGAAACATCTCTGACGCATAGTAATGGCCAGAACTGACGTTTCAACAACCAGTTTTAATGCAAATGGGTCACATTCTTCTTCAGCATGGCCAGAAGTGATGTTTCAACAACCAGATTTAATGCACATGGGTCACATTCTTCTTCAACATGGCCAGAAGTGATGTTTCAACCACCGATTTTAATGAAGAATGTGTTTTGGTCAATGGTTGGATGGCTTGCACGTTTTCCCATGTTTCTCTCTCCTGGGCTCGACCCATGCATTGTAAAAGGCTAGATTTGGCTCATTTCTAGGATGCTTATTACAAGTTGTTCATCTTTTCAACTCTACCCTCCCTTCTTTTCTTCTCCAGGGTTGAAAATGGAGTTCGAACCTCCTCCCTTGCTCTGTAATGGCGTTTTCCTTTTACTATTGAAATGATGTTCTGTGCAAACTTCTGAAGCAACAAAAACATGTTTTGTGATGCATCTGTCCATCCTTGCTCGTTTTTCACTTGTTTTCTTCTTGCCTCTCTTCATTGCAGGTATTTGTGCAAGTTTGAATGTCCATTGTTGGTCCGGAGCCGTGTTCATGGAGTTTTGGGACATTTTCTCGTGTGAAATCTATCCTTGGGCCTCCGTGATGCATCTCATGTCTATCCTTCCCATCGCTCCCATTATCCTTGTCCCATGGTAGTTTTGATAGATGTTCAACATTCTCCTTCTCTGGTGTATCACCGTTTTAGTGTAGGCTTTTGTTGTTTTTCCCTTTTTCTCTCTCTCTCTGTCTCCTTGGCATGGTTAGATTAGGTTTAGATTAGCTTGCTTGCACTGGAATAGCTTGTGGCAGGTAGTTTAGAAGTAGGAACCAGCCTTCTCTAGAGATTCCTTTCTCATTTCTGCAAGTCCCACACTTGGAGAAAGGTTTCAATGTTGTGCAATCACACTAGATGCTAGAGTGATCAACCTAGAAATTTGATCAACATCCAGGGGTGCTGTGATTTTGCATCAACAGCTGTGCATGCCCAAAGTGGGACCTAGAGGTCTTCCACTTCATATTTTGCAGGTTGGTGTGTCCCGTGAAGATTTCAGCATTTAGAGGCACTTGCAAACACATCCGGCGACTCCATCCGATCAAGCAACCCATTTCAAAGTTGCACCCTTTTCATCCATTCCCATCCATCTTTCTTTCCATCCCTTTCATTATTTTCCATTCCATGAAGTTGTGCAACCATGACTTCATTTCCATCATGGAATTCACATTTTCAACAACAGCAGACATGTTTATCACACCTCCAACATGCTTTTTAAATCCTCCAAATCAGCATGCATACCCATATGAGCAGCAATGCCAAAATCAGTTTGGCTATGGAGCTTTCCAAGAGCAAGAGTATGCATATAATGAAGACAATCAGATGCAAGATGCTGGTCTGTTGGAGAAAATCCAAAAGATGGAGGTAAAGATGGTGCAGTCCAGAGAAACAACCCAAATGAGAGCTTTCAGAATTGGTTGTAGGACTCCTTGTCCATGGGGAGGCCCTTTTCCAAGACACTTCAGCCCTCAGGAGAAGCTGGACTTCATGATGAAGATGCTGCCCCAACTTGCAAAGTGGATTGAAGAAATAGAGGTGTATGAGAGGAGTATTGAGCAACCTTGTCAATGGGTAAGCACGCCATCTCATGCCTTTCTTTTTCCTCTTTCCCAATCTGTTTTATCTCAGCAGTGTCAAGTTCTAAACTCCCCATCTGCTGTCCCAAGTGTTGAATCCATTTCTCCACCCCCTAGTCTTCCACCACACCTCAATTCTTCTTTCCTTTTTCCTTCCAAACAGTCATCCCCTCCACAAGAGCTAACATAAATACCCCCTCCTCCAAAGAAACAAGAGTTTCTACCTCCACCACCACAAAAAATTGCCAAATCAATTGAGTTACAACCCATCCCTCCTCTTGCATTCCCAATTCCATGTGGGGAAGAAGAAATTGCAAAAATCAGTCATCAAGGACAGCAAGAGGAAGAGCCAAGAAGAAAAGAAATGACAGATAACTTGAGGGTTTTTACGCCAAATTTGGGATGACAAAGATCCCTTGATGGTCAAACCTACGAAGAGGCTAAGGTTGAACAAATGGTGGTTAAGACTGATTTTGTGGCAAGAAGAAGAGAACAACGAAGAAGCAGAGATCAGCAATCGGTTTTCTCGTAAAGTAGTGTCCATGTTGGCACTCTATTTGAAGGGAATGCTGATTCAATTCAAGTTGCACAATCAGCCATAAAGGAAGAAAGCTCAGAAGAATATCTTGCAGTCCCAATTTGTCCTCTAGAGCAGCAGATTGAAGAGTTTGACTTGACAAACTTCGTCTTTGGAGGAAGAGTTCAATCAAGAGGAAGATTGTCTTCAAACATTGGAGGAAGGAGAAGCTGCTCCAGATCTAGTAGAAGAGGAGCACATTCTAGTTGTGGAGGAGAAAATTGCAGATCCAAGGGCTTTGAGCACAAAAGCAAGGCACAGGAGAACCTTCAGTTCTTCTTTCTACTTCACCTCTCTCAAGTTCTAGTACTAAAGAGGAGTTTTATCTCTCAAACTCAATGTTGGAGGGTGAAAGAAACCATGGTGACCAAGTATCGATCAAGAAGACACCATGGAGGAAGTTGAGCATTTACAAAGCAGGACAGCCATGAGGCGGTTTACTCTGTCGATTTGGAGGACTGTTTTGATGGAGAAGAGTCGGTTGAGTTTCCACCATTCTCTCTTTCATCATCCACATTCCAAACACTTGAGTCTTCGCCATGAAGGAGAAAATTCATTTACAAAGAGCCTCGCATCTTATAGCAGCTCTTTGGAACCAAGATTGGAATATTTTAATCTTTCATGTTCTTCATTGGAGGAAGAGAAAGGACAGAGGAATTTCACCATTTCTTCCACACCATCCATTCAAGGTCTACAAGAGAACTCCATTCTTGGAGTTAAAAATCAGAGCTATGGGCATATCAAATGGATCAGACCTTGCCCAATCAGGTATTTGGCTTCATTGGAGCCAAAGGAGAAGTCACAACCAGTCATGCTTGCTTCTAAGCATGAGGATGAGCTACAAAGTACCAAGGATCAGCTGTCATACCTCTTCAATCCAAATGCAGAGCAACTAAAAGAGGTATTGAATTTTCCTTCAGCTGATACCTTGATGATTTGGGTGGAAGACCAGCTTCTTGTTGATTTTCCATTCATCCAATCAGCCATGTTCAATGCCAAATCAATTGCATGGCTGCCACTTTTGAGAAAGGGAAGCTATTTCTCACAACCAATTGTAGGGTTTGTTTAGCTTGCCTTTGCTTCCAGTTAGAATAGAGTAGGTAGGTTTGCTTTCAGTAGAAGAAGTGCTTGTGCACACTCTACATGTTCCATTTGGAGCATGTATGATTTTCAGTTCTGTACATAGTTTTTGTGGTGCTGGTTTTGCTCTTGCACAGTTCATTCCAGTGGCATTTTGGTGAGAACAACTCCATGTCCGGTGGGATTCAAGCGGTTCAGAGGGAAGTTTTCAAAGTTCAGATCAGTTTGCAGGTTACAACTCATGACTCCATGCCCAATGGATTGCTTCAAGCTACTGATCATTCATCTAGCAGGCAAATGACCCCGCTAAGTCACCAAAATCGATATTCAAAATTCACCCCTGTGGTAATTTAGATAACATGCATCGATTATTTAGTCCTGTGCAGATAGATTGATTCAGGCAAAAATAATGTTTCAGGGTCCCCTCGTTTCCTCTAACTCTCCGTCCAAGAAGAAAAGAGCAAGTTCTAAAAAGGGTGAAAATTTTACAAAAGCCAAGCTTGGGAAGAAAAAAAAATCATGAGAATCAGCTAAGTCCTTGTCTAGGACAGTTGGAACGTCGAGGCGCAAACTAGCCGAAAAGCCTCAGGCGGTCCATGCAAAGAATTGGGACATTTGGGCCGTAGGTACGCGCGGGACGCAAAAATATGATTCGGCTGAAAAAGGAAAAAAATTGCCTAAGTCTTTGTTTCGCCTTTGATCGGGAAAGTTGGGACAAGAGTACGTGGAGGACGCGAACCGGCTGGTTCGGCCGAATCGGAGAACTTTCGTTTGGGACATCTCGGGCTAAAGGGACGCATGGGATGCAAAGAGCCGAAAAAGCCGCCAACGAATCAAAGTGTGCCACGTGTCCTAAGGCGGGGAGTTCGGAGCTAGGGGAAGACTTAGAAAAATTTGACAAATTCTTGGGCCAAAATATTAAAAGACAAGGATGACCCCGCACCCGTCCCAGTAACCAAATGATGCCACGTGTCCCAAATGGCGGGCGCGGGAAAAAAATGGAAAATTTCCCAGAGTGATAAAAATGTCAAAATTTCAAAGAGAAACCCACGGAAAGGTGGAGGAGAGAGAATTGCTCAGTGAATCAGAGCCTGACACGTGTCGTCCAAGTGGCAGAGCATGGGAAAAAATTCAAAATCCATTTTGGCCTGTTTTGTGCCCTAAATCTTCAGATCGCCATAACTTTCGATCCAGAGCTCAGATTTTCACGTTCTTTATATCAATGGAAAGCTGGTGAAATTCTCTACACGATTCCGGGGTCAATCTAGCATTTTGGTTTAGTTTGGAGAGAGAAAATCAAGAAACATCTCTAGCGCGTAGTAATGGCCAGAACTAACTTTTCAACAACCAGTTTTAATGCAAATGGGTCGCATTCTTCTTCAGCACGGCCGATGCGATGTTTCAACAACTTGATTTAATGCACATGGGTCTCATTTCTTCTTCAAAGATGGCGTAAGTGATGTTTCAACCACCGATTTTAATGAAGAATGTGTTTTGGTCAATGGTTGGACTCGCTTGCAGACGTTTTCCCATGTTTCTCTCTCCTGGGCTCGATCCATGCATTGTAAAAGGCCAGATTTGGCTCATTTCTAGGATGATTATTACAAGTTCATCTTTTCAGCTCTTCCCTCCCTTCTTTTCTTCTCCAGGGTTGAAAATGGAGTTCGAACCTCCTCCCTTGCTCTGTAATGGCATTTTTGCCTTTTACTATTGAAATGATGTTCTGTGTAAACTTCTGAAGCAACAAAAACATGTTTTGTGATGCATCTGTCCATCCTTGCTTGTTTTTCACTTGTTTTCTTCTTTCCTCTCTTCATTGTAGGTATTTGTACAAGTTTGAATGTTCATTGCAGGTCTGGAGCCGTGTTCATGGAGTTTTGGGACATTTTCTCGTGTGAAATCTATCCTTAGGCCTCGTGATGCATCGTCCATCCTTCCCATCACTCACCTCTCCTTGTCCCATGGCAGTTTTGATAGATGTTCAACATTCTCCTTCTCTCGGCGTATCACCTGTTTTAGTGTAGGCTTTTGTTGTTTTTCCCTTTTCTCTCTCTCTATCTCCTTGGCATGGTTAGATTAGGTTTAGATTAGCTTGCCTCGCACTGGAATAGCTTGTGGCGGTGTAGTTTAGGAGCAGAACCAGCCTTCTCTCGGAGATTCCTTTCTCATTTCGCAAGTCCCACACTTGGAGAAAGGTTTCAATGTTGTGCAATCACACTAGATGCTAGAGTGATCAACCTAGAAATCGATCAACATCCAGAAGTGCCGTGATTTTGCATCAACAGCTTCTTATAGTTAAAGTCTTTCCTTGTCATTTTTATTGCTTGGTTGGTGGTATCCTATGGTAATATGGGTGTAGATTTGAAAATTTTCCTTGTCTTATCATGTGAGTAAAATGTTTTCTCCAAAACAACAAACATTGTTAAACCCTAGTAGATCAATAAAAGTAATTAAGCTTCGTTAATGGGCCTTCCTTCTAACTTCTTTTGAGAACTTGTAGAACCCACTAGAATGTTTTATGATATTTTTAATTAGTAGAAAAATCTCAAAATATTGTTGTGATCCATGTTGGTTGATTGTTTCCTAGTTCTTACAAAATTAATAATGTGTTTTCTATGTTGAATGTCCCTTGTTTCCTTAGAATTAAAAATGTGATGTGTTGATTTACCTCTCTCTCCCATAAAAGTAATAGTGTGATATGTTTACCCTTCCTTCTCATTAAATTTTTAATTGACAAGTTGACTCACCCAAACATCATAAAACTATAATTGAGGAGATTTGGCCTTGAAGCTTAACAAATAAACTGGAACATAGAAAGAGAAAATGGTCCTTGCTTTAACCTTGGTAGATTAATAGAAGAAATAAAAACCATGTAGAAGAACAGAAAGGGAAAAATTTTCCATCTACCTCCCTAGGAGTAAGATAAATATTTTTTTCTCTCTTTTCCACCTTTACAGAATGGCGAGATATCATGCCCCTTAGTGGTCCTTATGACACAAACATATGATGTCATAAAAGGATGAAGTTTAATTGAGAAAACCCATAAAGGAATGTTCTTAGAAAACGAAACTACAACTTTTGACTTAATTAGTTGAGTTATAAAATAAGTAAGATTTATGTGTATTGAGTGCAATGTATAGTTGAACCTGTAGTTTTGTCGCCTACCCGGAATTGTGAAACACCTGGTGGATAGTAGTGTGTTCTAGTTGCTTAGTACCTTCTTATTCATAGATGTATGTGCCTTTTTTGTGGAGATTTGGGTCATCATACCCTTATCATCCCATAGCTCGACGAGTGTGAGTTGTGGTCTTTTGGATTGAGACTTATCTCTTGTTTGAGAAGTAACCTCCTTGTGTGTTGTCTTGTCCTTGGAGACCTAAGTTATTGTAATTTTAAGGAAACATATGTTAAGGATATAAAATAACTTTGGGAGGTCTTCTGTCTTCATATTTTCTTAGGTCACCTTGTTATTGTTGCCCTTTTCGTTAGGATGGAAAGTGCAAGATGATGTTATTCACTTTTGTCACGATGCACCTTGGATTGTAGTTGGACCCCCTTGTTACTTTTTTTCTCCCTAGCTATCTTGAGTGCTCCTTGGTGTTTCTTGTGCTCTCTTTATGGTTATTCCGAGCTTGAGCAAGAAATAAGATAAATAAATCCCATTACGTTATAGCGTAAGGTGATTCTTGCATTTTTATGTTAGCTGCTAGTGGAGTTGTTTACTAAATGTTTGACATCTCTAATTTGGTTAGTGTTGTGTCTTTGATATTTTTTTTTTTAGTGTGTAAGTCAGGGTTTAGGAAAACTTGTGGTCTTGACTTTGCTTGTATTACCATGAAAAGTTAATTGTACCCTCTCGAGTTATAGAAGTGATTTCCTTGAATAGTTCCTTGATTGTAAATGTTTTGATGATTTATGTGTCCATCCTTTTGATTAACCTCATCTTGTGTGATCTCAAATTGTGGGACCTTGAGTAGACTTGTCTCATGTACAAAATTTTGGTCATCGTCGATTTTTGCTAGCCTTGTCTAGACAACAAAGCTTGAAAGCATAATTTAACCTTAATGGAAACCTTAACTTTTGCTATTACAGTATGTCATGTTCCATGTGAAACTATGTGGTTTTTCTCAAACTCATTGAATTCTCCTTATTATTCCTCTACTTGATGGTTACTCTTAGGGCTCTTTTGAAATCTTCATGTTATATTGTTATTTGAACATTGTATCTTGGTTGATAGCCTAAAGTTTCTCTGTAGATTTAAATGTTCATAACCTTGCATGCTAAAACTTTAGAACTCATGCCTTACAATCTCACTTCTTCTTGCCGAAATTGCATTGGACCAAACTTGGGATTCGTGGACCCACACTTGTTTGAAGCAAGAAATCCCATAATGGGAGTGATCCTTTTTCTATTGCATTTGTTCCTATCTCTCTTTCCTGTGACTTCCAGGAGGAATTCGAGTCTAAGGGGAGGGGGATGTAGTGCCCACTTCCCTTTGACACCTTTTGATACTGATCATGACACTGTTGACTATACCATGGACATTGTTATAGTTTTGATTTAGTATGATGATTAGATGTTAGAGCATGGATTATTGTTGACTCTGATTCATATATGATGCATGATGATTATTAGAGACATTTTATATATTGATGTTGATATATTTTCGACATGGTTACATTATAGATGTTGTTCGGACATGTGATATTTGGATATTTTGAGTAGACCTAGAAAATGAAAATTGAATTAAAATTGATGATGATATAGTTGTTGATGAAATTTTAAGTGACACTGTTGATTGGCTTGATGATTGTTGTGATTCACATATATATTGATGACTTTGGAAGTATATTATATTCATTTGGATGTTTCGATGCGCCAAAAGGACGAAGGAGGTATTTGTGTTTTATAGGTTAAAATATCACAACACACATTTGGGGATCGAGACCAACCACATT
This sequence comes from Taxus wallichiana var. yunnanensis, assembly GCA_018340775.1. Lineage (NCBI taxonomy): Eukaryota > Viridiplantae > Streptophyta > Pinopsida > Cupressales > Taxaceae > Taxus > Taxus wallichiana. The sequence goes on along the minus strand of CM031238.1, from coordinate 766,856,524 downwards.
GGAATCATAGATGAATTCAACAAGGTCGCCATGAAAAGCTGTAATTGTTTGGGTGTGTTTGATTGTGTTAGGGATTCCCATGGGGATCACCTTTAAATGTGACTAAGGGTTATGTGTATTTATTTATTTGGTTCCTTTTTATTGATGTTTGTATGTGTTTATTAAGTGATGTGTTTACCCCTTTCATTATTTATTAATTGTGGTAAATTAATGTGAGTAATCATATTGTTAAGAATTAATTAATCAAATTGGGACATAAGAAAGTAATTATTGGAGTTGTTGGCTCTTGAATTAAATGTTGTAAGTAATGTGTAAGAGATATGTAAGTTGATTTTGGAGTACGAAACACTCCACCTTCTTTAAAATTTGAATTTGTCCTTGGAGGCTGATTTTGGAGGCTTGTGGGACAAGCTAAACTTGTCTCATACCTCTTAAATTTGTATAACAACCTTACCTATGGTTGGAGAGTTAAATTTAGAATTTCTTTATGCATTTTTGTAAGACAAGTTAAATGTTGTAATTGCACTTTCTTCATGTTATAAATTTCAGTCCTTATGGGGTGTGGGCTTGATTGGAGTGCGTAAGTAAACTGTCATATTTTCACCTTCTTCTTTTTTGTTCCTTGGCGAATGAAGTTGACTTTTGTGTTGGGGTTGAGGATGTGTGAAGTGGCATCCTACATGGATCCACCTCATCCTCTTCTCTTCCCTCTTCTATAAAATTTGAATTCCTTACCTTGTTTTGGGGTTGCTTCACTTTTATCACTTCATTTTTGGGTTTTGAGAGCTCTTTCTTTTGGAGAAGATTGAAGATTGTTGCATGCTTGTGGATTGTTGATCTTGGACTCTTTTGCATTGGAAAGCTTGTTGTTTTGGAACTTGGAACAAACTCCATCATGGAGAGGTAGGAGCTTGGATCTTGAAATTCTCTGCTTTTATTTTATGCATATTTAAATGGTTGAATTTTTTAATGTGTTGTTTTATTTATTGATGGTTGGGTAGATGGCTTAGGTATGGTGTAGGAGAAAAATATGGGAATCTTGTTAAGGAGACATAAGTTTTTGGGAGGTATAAGTGTAGAGGGAGTTGGGATTTGGGTTCAACCTTGTAAAAAGAAATAAATTGCATTTCTTTACTCGTTATGGGGTGCCATAAGAGGTTGGGGAGGAATAACAAAATGTGAGGAATAATGGGTACTTGAGGGAGGCATAAGGGTATGTCAGGATTTGAAATTATATGTATTTTGGCGGTTTGTTCTCGGTGGTGATACCCATCTCCCCTTTGGGAGGCATAAGTAGCATCCCCATGGTTTCTTGCTTCTTTTGCTTGCAAGAAGAAGCCTTATTTTTTTTTTTGTCTTTTAAGTGATTCTAAAAGCTGTTGTTTTGTTTTGGATTGTGTTTTAATATGAAATGTGTATGTTGAAAGTTTGACTTTGTGTTTTGGAAGCCTATTGTTTCCATGTGTTGAAACACATTTTGTATTGCATTTTGATTGGGGCTTGGGGGCAATGAAGAAGGATGGATTCTCTTTTATTGGATGTCTTGGTTGGGTGGAGAGTGTTGCCTTTCCCCCGCCTTTGTTGTGATGAAAATTAGAGAATGATGGATCTACATATTGTTGTTCAAGCAGGAGGAAAAGATAGTTTGATAGTCCTTGTTGAGATTATTATTTATCAGAATCTGTTTCCCACTTTGAATTGGATTTCCTTGTATACTATTGGTGAAGGAAAGATGATTTTTTTGGCTATGAAAGTTGTGATTCAAAACGTGAAAGAGATGCACTTTGTTCTCTGTTTTGAATGAAAGAAAAGAAAGAATTGTATTCTTCCTTTTGGAATGTGATAGAAAAGAAATTTGTAAATGAATCATTCAAATCAATAGAGTTGTTTTATTTACCAAAATGATATGACCTTCATTAGAAATTTATGTTTGCAATGCAAAGTATGAAATCTTGGTTTGAAATAAAAATTAAAAGGGGATGCGTAGGAAGAGAATGAATTACTCCTTTCCTTTGGGATGTATGATTTGAAAAATTAGAATTTGCATTTTGGGTTTTGCACAAATTTGTTTTGAAACAAACTTAACATTATAGAATTGAGTTGGAAATGAATGCATAGATTAAAGTTGGTAAATACAAAATGGATCTGTTTGTCTTCAAGTATAGATTCTACTTGGTTTTACTACAAACTCTGCAAATATTTTATTCGAAATGTACATAACGATCCTTACAATAATGACAAATAAAATGAAACATTAAATTGAACTTAATTTGATTAAAATGAACCCCAAACAAACTAAACCATTTAAGATATTGTTAAGGAACCTTTAAAATCAAACAAAGGCAAAACTACAGTCATTTTTGCTATCAAATTGAGAAATTTTGAATTGATCTTCAATCAAACAAATTATACCTTGCAATCCATCCTAAATTCCTCTAAGAGAAACCCTCCATGTCTATTTGGCATGTTGAGAAAGGAGGGAGGTCGAATTGAAAAAAATTGTCATCGTCGATTTTGCTAGCCTTGTCTAAACAAAAACCTTGAAAGCATAATTTAATCTTAATGGAAACCTTAACTTTTTCTATTGCAGTATGTCATGTTCCATGTGAAACTATGTGGTTTTTCTCAAACTCATTGAATTCTCCTTATTATTCCTCTACTTGATTGTTACTCTTAGGGCTCTTTTGAAATCTTCATGTTATATTGTTATTTGTTGTATCTTGGTTGATAGCCTAAAGTTTCTCTGTAGATTTAAATGTTCATAACCTTGCATGCTAAAATTTTAGAACTCGTGCCTTACAATCTCACTTCTTCTTGCTGAATTGCATTGGACCAAATTTGGGATTTTGTGGTGACACTTGTTTGAAGCAAGAAATCCCATCATGGGAGTGATCCTTTTTCTGTTGCATTTGTTCCTATCTCTCTTTCCTGTGAATTCCAGGAGTAATTCGAGTCTAAGGGGAGGGGGATGTAGTGCCCACTTCCCTTTGACACCTTTGATATCCGATCATGACACTTGCGTTGACTATACCATGGACATTGTTATAGTTTTGATTTAGTATGATGATTAGATGTTAGAGCATGGATTATTGTTGACTTTGATTCATATATGATGCATGATGATTATTAGAGACATTTTATATATTGATGTTGATATATTGTTTGACATGGTTACATTATAGATGTTGTTCGGACATGTGATATTTGGATATTTTGAGTAGACCTAGAAAATGAAATTTGAATTAAAATTAATGATGATATAGTTGTTGATGAAATTTTAAGTGACACTGTTGATTGGCTTGATGATTTTTGTGATTCACATATATATTGATGACTTTGGAAGTATATTATATTCATTTGGATGTTCTGATGCGGCCACAAGGACGAAGGAGGTATTTGTGTTTTATAGGTTAAAATATCACAACACACATTTGGGGATTGGAGACCAACCACATTGGAATCATAGATGAATTCAACAAGGTCGCCATGAAAACTGTAATTGTTTGGGTGTGTTTGATTGTGTTAGGGATTCCCACAGGGGGATCACCTTTAAATGTGACTAAGTGTTATGTGTATGTATTTATTTGGTTCCTTTTTATTGATGTTTGTATGTTATTATTAAGTGATGTGTTTACTTACCCCTTTCATTATTTATTAATTGTGGTAAATTAATGTCATTAATCATATTGTTAAGAATTAATTAATCAAATTGGGACATAAGAAAGTAATTATTGGATTGTTGGCTCTTGAATTAAATGTTGTAAGTAATGTGTAAGAGATATGTAAGTTGATTTTTGAGTATGCGAAACACTTCACCTTCTTTAAAATTTGAATTTGTCCTTGGAGGCGTATTTTGGAGGCTTGTGGGACAAGCTAAACTTGTCTCATACCTCTTAAATTTGTATACCAACCTTACCTATGGTTGGAGAGTTAAATTTAGAATTTCTTTATGTATTTTTGTAAGACAAGTTAAATGTTGTAATTGCACTTTCTTCATGTTATAAATTTCAGTCCTTATGGGGTGTGGGCTTGATTGGAGTGCGTAAGTAAAGCTGTCATATTTTCACCTTCTTCTTTTCTGTTCCTTGGCGAATGAAGTTGACTTTTGTGTTGGGGTTGAGGATGTGTGAAGTGGCATCCTGCATGGATCCACCTCATCCTTTTCTCTTCCCTCTTCTATAAAATTTGAATTCCTTACCTTGTTTTGGGGTTGCTTCACTTTTATCACTTCATTTTTGGGTTTTGAGAGCTCTTTCTTTTGGATAAGATAAAAGATTGTTGCATGCTTGTGGATTGTTGATCTTGGAATGTTTTTTATTGGAAAGCTTATTGTTTTGGAACCTTGGAACAAACTCCATCATGGAGAGGTAGGAGTTTGGATCTTGAAATTCTCTCGCTTTTATTTTACGCATATTTAAATGGTTGAATTTTTTTAATGTGTTGTTTTATTTATTATTTGGTTGGGTAGATGGCTTAGGTATGGTGTAGGAGAAAAATATGGGGTCTTGTTAAGGAGACATAAGTTTTTGGGGAGGTATAAGTGTAGAGGAGTTGGGATTTGGGTTCAACCTTGTAAAAGAAATAAATTGCATTTCTTTACTCGTTATGGGGTGCCATAAGAGGTTGGGGAGGAATAACAAAATGTGAGGAATAATGGGTACTTGAGGGAGGCATAAGGGTATGTCGTGGATTTGAAATTATATGTATTTTGGCGGTTTATTCTCGGTGGTGATACCCATCTCCCCTTTGGGAGGCATAAGTAGCATCCCCCATGGTTTCTTGCTTCTTTTGCTTGCAAGAAGAAGCCTTAGTTATTTTTTTGTCTTTTAAGTGGTTCTAAAACTGTTGTTTTGTTTTGGATTGTGTTTTAATATGAAATGTGCATGTTGAAAGATTGCCTTTGTGTTGTGGAATCCTATTGTTGCCATGTGTTGAAACACATTTTGTATTGCATTTTGGTTGGGGCTTGGGGGCCAATGAAGAAGGATGACTTCTCCTTTCATTGGATGTCTTGGTTGGGTGGAGAGTGTTGCCTTTCCCCTGCCTTTGTTGTGATCAAAATTGGAGAATGATGGATTTGCATATTGTTGTTCTGAAGCAGAGGAAAAAGATAGTTTGATAGTCCTTGTTGAGATTATTATTTATTGTAACTGTTTCCCACTTTGAATTGGATTTCCTTGTATATTATTGGTGAAGGAAAGATGATTTTTTTTTTTGCTATGAAAGTTGCGATTCAAAATGTTAAAGAGATGCACTTTGTTTTCTGTTTTGAATGAAAGAAAAGAAAGAATTGTATTCTTCCTTTTGGAATGTGATAGAAAAGAAAGTTGTAAATGAAGCATTCAAATCAATAGAGTTGTTTTATTTACCAAAATGATATGACCTTCATTAGAAATTTTTGTTTGCAATGCATTATGAAATCTTGGTTTGAAATAAAAATGAAAAGGGGATGTGTAGGAAGAGAATGAATTACTCCTTTCCTTTGGGACGTATGATTTGAAAAATTAGAGTTTGCATTTTGGGTTTTGCACAAATTTGTTTTGAAACAAACTTAACATTATAGAATTGAGTTGGAAATGAATGCGTAGATTAAAGTTGGTAAATACAAAATGGATCTGTTTGTCTTCAAGTATAGATTCTACTTGGTTTTACTATAAACTCTGCAAATATTTTATTCAAAATGTACATAACGATCCTTACAATAATGACAAATAAAATGAAACATTAAATTGAACTTAATTTGATTAAAATGAACCCCAAACAAACTAAACCATTTAAGATATTGTTAAGGAACCTTTAAAATCAAACAAAGGTAAAACTACAGTCATTTTTGCTATCAAATTGAGAAATTTCGAATTGATCTTCAATCAAACAAATTATAACTTACAATCCATCCTAAACACCTCTAAGAGCAACCCTCCATGTCTATTTGGCATGTTGAGAAAGGAGGGAGGTCGAATTGAAAAAAAAAATTGTCATCGTCGATTTTTGCTAGCCTTGTCTAAACAAAAAACCTTGAAAGCATAATTTAATCTTAATGGAAACCTTAACTTTTTCTATTGCAGTATGTCATGTTCCATGTGAAACTATGTGGTTTTTCTCAAACTCATTGAATTCTCCTTATTATTCCTCTACTTGATTGTTACTCTTAGGGCTCTTTTGAAATCTTCATGTTATATTGTTATTTGTTGTATCTTGGTTGATAGCCTAAAGTTTCTCTGTAGATTTAAATGTTCATAACCTTGCATGCTAAAATTTTAGAACTCGTGCCTTACAATCTCCCTTCTTCTTGCTGAATTGCATTGGACCAAACTTGGGATTTTGTGGATCACACTTGTTTGAAGCAAGAAATCCCATAATGGGAGTGATCCTTTTTCTGTTGCATTTGTTCCTATCTCTCTTTCCTGTGACTTCCAGGAGGAATTCGAGTCTAAGGGGAGGGGATGTAGTGCCCACTTCCCTTTGACACCTTTTGATACTGATCATGACACTGTTGACTATACCATGGACATTGTTATAGTTTTGATTTAGTATGATGATTAGATGTTAGAGCATGGATTATTGTTGACTTTGATTCATATATGATGCATGATGATTATTAGAGACATTTTATATATTGATGTTGATATATTGTCTGACATGGTTACATTATAGATGTTGTTCGGACATGTGATATTTGGATATTTTGAGTAGACCTAGAAAATGAAAATTGAATTAAAATTGATGATGATATAGTTGTTGATGAAATTTTAAGTGACACTGTTGATTGGCTTGATGATTGTTGTGATTCACATATATATTGATGACTTTGGAAGTATATTATATTCATTTGGATGTTCTGATGCGGCCAAAAAGACGAAGGAGGTATTTGTGTTTTATAGGTTAAAATATCACAACACACATTTGGGGATTGAGACCAACCACATTGGAATCATAGATGAATTCAACAAGGTCGCCATGAAAAGCGTAATTGTTTGGGTGTGTTTGATTGTGTTAGGGATTCCCATGGGGGATCACCTTTAAATGTGACTAAGTGTTATGTGTATGTATTTATTTGGTTCCTTTTATTGATGTTTGTATGTTATTATTAAGTGATGTGTTTACTTACCCCTTTCATTATTTATTAATTGTGGTAAATTAATGTCATTAATCATATTGTTAAGAATTAATTAATCAAATTGGGACATAAGAAAGTAATTATTGGATTGTTGGCTCTTGAATTAAATGTTGTAAGTAATGTGTAAGAGATATGTAAGTTGATTTTCGAGTATGCGAAACACTTCACCTTCTTTAAAATTTGAATTTGTCCTTGGAGGCGTATTTTGGAGGCTTGTGGGACAAGCTAAACTTGTCTCATACCTCTTAAATTTGTATACCAACCTTACCTATGGTTGGAGAGTTAAATTTAGAATTTCTTTATGCATTTTTGTAAGACAAGTTAAATGTTGTAATTGCACTTTCTTCATGTTATAAATTTCAGTCCTTATGGGGTGTGGGCTTGATTGGAGTGCGTAAGTAAACTGTCATATTTTCACCTTCTTCTTTTTTGTTCCTTGGCGAATGAAGTTAACTTTTGTGTTGGGGTTGAGGATGTGTGAAGTGGCATCCTACATGGATCCACCTCATCCTTTTCTCTTCCCTCTTCTATAAAATTTGAATTCCTTACCTTGTTTTGGGGTTGCTTCACTTTTATCACTTCATTTTTGGGTTTTGAGAGCTCTTTCTTTTGGAGAAGATTGGAGATTGTTGCATGCTTGTGGATTGTTGATCTTGGACTATTTTGTATTGGAAAGCTTGTTGTTTTGGAACCTTGGAACAAACTCCATCATGGAGAGGTAGGAGCTTGGCTCTTGAAATGCTCTTCTTTTATTTTATGCATATGTAAATGGTTGAATGTTTGAATGTGTTGTTTTATTTGTTGGCTGGTTGGGTAGATGGCTTAGGTATGGTGTAGGAGAAAAATATGGGGTATTGTTAAGGAGACATAAGTTTTTGGGGAGGTATAAGTGTAGAGGGAGTTGGGATTTGGGTTCAACCTTGTAAAAAGAAATAAATTGCATTTCTTTACTCGTTATGGGGTGCCATAAGAGGTTGGGGAGGAATAACAAAATGTGAGGAATAATGGGTACTTGAGGGAGGCATAAGGGTATGTCAGGGATTTGAAATTATATGTATTTTGGCGGTTTGTTCTCGGTGGTGATACCCATCTCCCCTTTGGGAGGCATAAGTAGCATCCCCATGGTTTCTTGCTTCTTTTGCTTGCAAGAAGAAGCCTTAGTTATTTTTTTTTTGTCTTTTAAGTGGTTCTAAAACTGTTGTTTTGTTTTGGACTGTGTTTTAATATGAAATGTGCATGTTGAAAGATTGCCTTTGTGTTGTGGAATCCTATTGTTGCCATGTGTTGAAACACATTTTGTATTGCATTTGGTTGGGGCTTGGGGCCAATGAAGAAGGATGACTTCTCCTTTCATTGGATGTCTTGGTTGGGTGGAGAGTGTTGCCTTTCCCCTGCCTTTGTTGTGATCAAAATTGGAGAATGATGGATTTGCATATTGTTGTTCTTAAGTAGAGGAAAAAGATAGTTTGATAGTCCTTGTTGAGATTATTATTTATTCAGAATTGTTTCCCACTTTGAATTGGATTTCCTTGTATATTATTGGTGAAGGAAAGATTATTTTTTTTTTTGCTATGAAAGTTGTGATTCGAAATGTGAAAGAGATGCACTTTGTTTTCTATTTTGAATGAAAGAAAAGAAAGAATTGTATTCTTCCTTTTGGAATGTGATAGAAAAGAAAGTTGTAAATGAAGCATTCAAATCAATAGAGTTGTTTTATTTACCAAAATGATATGACCTTCATTAGAAATATGTGATTGCAATGCATTATGAAATCTCTGTTTGAAATAAAAATGAAAAGGGGATATGTATGAAGAGAATGTATTACTCCTTTCCTTTGGGACGTATGATTTGAAAATTAGAATTTGCATTTTGGATTTTGCACAAATTTGTTTTGAAACAAACTTAACATTATAGAATTGAGTTGGAAATGAATGCGTAGATTAAAGTTGGTAAATACAAAATGGATCCATTTGTCTTCAAGTATAGATTCTACTTGGTTTTACTATAAACTCTGCAAATATTTTACTCAAAATGTACGTAACGATCCTCGCAATAATGAAAAATAAAATGAAACACTAAATTGAACTTAATTTGATTAAAATGAACCCCAAAAAAACTAAACCATTTAAGATATTGTTAAGGAACCTTTCAAATCAAACAAAGGTAAAACTATAGTCATTTTTGCTATCAAATTGATAAATTTCGAATTGATCTTCAATCAAACAAATTATACCTTAAAATCCATCCTAAATACCTCTAAGAGCAACCCTCCATGTCTATTTGGCATGTTGAGAAAGGAGGGAGGTCGAATTGAACAAAATTTTATAAGTCAAGTGTTACCAGTTTTCATTTTATAAGCCTACAGAGTGTTTTCTCAAAATTTACTCTTAAAAATTTATCCAAATTAAATTCTTAAGGTTTCTGTGAAAAGAGGACATCGAGAGCTTTCGAAATGTCTTTTTTTCCAAAAACGAAGTTCCCTATCAAAATTTATTACCTTTTGAAGTTCACATAAGAGGAAAAGCCACTTGTGCACTGTCTTGCGTGCTGTCTTGTACATCCATGAGAAAAGGATTCTCTTGCACACCCATGAGAAAATGAATCTCTTTCGTGCCCATCTTGTGCACCCGGGAGAGAATGAGTCTCTTCCACGCCCATCTTGTACGCCCGGGAGAAAAATAAATCTCTTCCACGTCCTGTCTTGCGTGCCTAAGAGAAAAAGAGTTTCTCCCGCACTCTCTTCCGCGCCCAGGGAAATTTCTTCACGCACTTTAAGAATATAATCTATCTACGCTAGGGATGAATTTCTCTCTCTTAGTGTTTTGTAGGATGTTTTGATAACTATTGTAATGGACTCTAGAAATTTGTTGGGAACACTTTAAAAAGAAAAATAATAAATAATTATTTCTTAACTTTTCCTAACTAAACCTTGGTTGTGCTTGGTCTTGAGTGGGGAGAATTTAGGTGGCCTTACAAAGATAAGCTGCACTATAAGCATTGACGAGAACATATAGGGTCCCTTGATATGGCATGTAGGGAGCGAGAATGGTATATGGGTCCATCGGGAGTTTTTAAATTCATATGCATGTAAGGTGGGATAGTTCCAAGATATGGACTAGTGGACGTTAAACCAAGGAACGTTGCATTTCCTATTGTCATGGAATTCAAGAATGTACTTCCAACAAGCCCTTGTGTAGGATAAGCTTGAGAAGGATGAGGACCCACTCCTAGTATGTCTAACCCTATGAAAATATCATATGGATTTGAATGAGCCAGATAACCTTTTTATACATGATATTGCATTGGTTTCTAGTTAGAAGGGTTGTATCCTTTGATGTCAACTAGATACCCCATGTTATGCCCTATTGTATGTGTTGGTTGTGATGTCCTGGGGACTTTCTAGTTCTCTAATCCTCACCACTAAATTAGAAATGAGATCTTTGAGAGAGGATTGAGTCCCTTGTTGGGGTGCATGTGGTGTAGGGTTTGATTGAGCAGTTCATGACCCTGTCATGAATTGTTTAGTGTTATAATTATTTTCTTCCTCGAAGTAAGTATTCAAAATCTCGGAGGTGAAGCCTTCATTCTATCGGAAGACTCATCTATCTGATGAAGAGGATTAGCTATTCATGCAAATAGATCATCCTCTATTGATTTCATGGCAATGTGAGGTCTTGATAAGACCCTATGGTAAGAACTTGTTCTATTTGTGATAACAACATGGTTTTCATTAGGTTGACCGTATTGTATGTCTAACGGTTGATCAACCTCCTCTATCCTTACATACCTAATGTGGTTTGAAGTGTAACTAGGGAAGTGTCACCCACGTTGAAAGAGAAGGGGATTGTTATGGTTGCACGTTGGTGTAATATCTATCAAAGCCAAATGGCCCACCAAACTCTCTTCTAGAAATATTTTAAAAGGTATAAAATACCTACCAAAATAGGGGAAGAAATGGAAAGATGAGGTAATAGAAATGAAAGAAAGGAAACAAGAAGGAATTAATCCTTCATGTCGAGTTCACTAATTTTACGGATGAAAATTGACATGCAACCTTCAACCGTACTTGACTCCCGAGGTCGTGCCAAAGCAGCCGATGTTGAATGTTTGTGGCTAACTATAAGAGGATCAATGATTAAGATCTGGTAGCGTGATCTCGTAGTAGCTGAGCTAGCAAAGGGGAGATTTAGAGGCTATGAACAGGTAGCGTAAATTTCCTACAGTTTGTTTTCCTAACTTGGATCAAAGTGTTAATCTAGTTTGAAGTGTCCAAATTAACTAAGATGAAACCAACAATCTATACTACTGCTTTGAAAGGGAAACTAATCTAAACAAATCATAAAGATTGAAATATTACAATGACAAACAACAATTTTCTTCTAATATTCTAAATAATCAAATTTACTTCTACACTAAAACTAAATAAGCGAGATAACCGGTGTTGTTATTCACCCGTGTTGAGTATATTGAATCTAAAATAACTTAAAACAAGAGCTTTTCTAAATGATCCATGATTAACTTGGGAATAATGTTTTCCCTTGCAAACCTTTTTAAACAAAAAAAATTTACCATAATTTTTCCTATTAAATTAACCTAATAATTTAATAAGAAAAATTTACCATAATTTTTCCTATTAAATTATTAGGTTTTATTTCAAGTTGAGAATAGAAAATTATGGGTGTTACAATTATATTTAATTTTAATTGTTACTTTTTTGTATATTTATATACTAGACTCTACTTTAATAGAACCTCCACTACAAATTTACTCAACACTACTTCTATCCAAAGCAAAAGTCTTCATGTATCCATGTTTAGTAGAGATAGAACCTTTCAATCAAATGTTTAATCTATATTCCTACTCTTCCACATACAATCACACACCGTTATCAACTCCGAAATCAACAAGTACATTTAAGGATTTTTAATAAAAACTAATTTGTAATTGATGCAACCACCGCCTCAAAGACATTGCAATACAAATACAATTTCTCCCCAAATAATTAAAAGCCACATTTAAGTACAAAAGTAATTAACTATCCAAAGCAAGATCAAATATATCAAATGTATTCTTGTTTAGTGCAAATAAAATGGCCACAAAAAGCTATCATGATGATATTAAATCTGCAAATGTACAAAAGTATTCATGTATTTATGTTTAGTTCAAATAAAATAGTCCACAAAACAATACCACTCATGATATAAGATTTGCAAATGTATTTGTAACAAAAATTTTATGTAATGATAAAACATTTAAATGTAATGCTTCATTTATATTCCTACACTTACAAAATTAATCACACCCCTTATCAACATCAACTACAAAGGTAATAACTATCCCTCTAAATCAAACAATATATATTGTTCGAAGTTCACATTGCATTGTACACATGCCATTGCTAGTTATACTACACTCGCATAATTAGATAGGTGCCTCGTGATTGATATCTCTTGGCGTATTTTAGATAGATGCATTTAAAATGTCTAGTTAGTATATACATCCCATACAATGAAAAAAAAGTATGAAGACATCCTCATTAAGGATGATGCTTCATTTTCCTACACAAGTTCAAAGCTCCATACTCTCCTTATCATGACTTTTATCTTCTATGGGAAAAAAAAACATATGTAGACATTTAGAATATAGTTCCAAAAAATTATTTGTATATACATCCCATACAATCGAAATACAATTCTAGATTATGTTTATTGATACGTGCACCTCATGTTCGAAGCATGAAAAATATAAGTATATATGAAGGTGATTTTGCAATGACCGTGGAGTTGGTTTTCTAAACTACATATTATAAATGTCCTCACTTTAGCGTAAGGCAAATACACTGAAATGCCCACTGAAGACGCTTTATTGTAATTGTCATTTCAAATAAATTTAGTATTTAACATGAGTAAATGGACTCTATTTAGTCATATCAGAATTTACAATAAATATTGTTATTATATAAGAAAATTTACCCCCAAGAAAAGGAAATTTGCCCCCGCGCCTCCCCCAAAAGAAAACGATTTTTACATTTTATATTGTTTATTTAATAAAGTCGAAATAGATAGGCTGACAAAAAGTAATGTGCCGATTTCGATGATTATGATGCGTTTTATTTAGTTTTTAAATCTTAAATTGCTATCAAGCCGGTCAAATTGTAACTCTTCTTCTTCTTGTATGTTATCATTCGGCATATGTACAAAATATTCGATACAACTGATATTCCGATTTCACTTCAGAAGTATAAAGCTATAACAAACTAACTAGTGAGATTGTCAATACAAGTTTCTGTATTAGAACAGTTTGAAGAGAAATGGCCAAACCAGATTCAAATAGACCAGAAAATTGGCACAAAATTGCAATCCTTCGCCGCTTTAATTGCTTTTCTATGTCGCAGACAACGACAGATGGTTCGAATAAGGAGAGTGTGAATGATCTTGAAGGGGAAGTCGCCCTTAAAACGAGAACAAAAGGAGGATGGAAAACATTGCCGTTCATAATAGGTGAAGACATTATTCTCCCCATAAGTTATTCTTAGAGAGGATTCAAGATGTAGAGAAATTTATCAAGATCAAATATAAATTTAAGTCATGTTTATAATGATTTCATGTCATACTTCCTATTGCCACTGGCCAATCATTCTTAAAAAAGAAGAAGAACTTTGTAAGGAAAAGAGTGTTTATAGTGTATTTTTGAATTATATTCAATTGGTGTGCAGGAAACGAGAGCTGCGAGAAGCTAGCAGTGGTTGGGTTGTATTCGAATATATTGGTCTACTTATCAAGGAAATACAACATAAAGATAGTTACAGCTGTCAATGCACTGACTATAATATCTTCAACAACAAGCATTGCAACCCTGGGCGGAGCATTTCTGGCGGATTCTTACATTGGGCGATATAGAGGAATACTCATTGGTTCTTTTTCACTTTTAGTGGTAACTAAAACTTCATTTTTTTGAGACCGCCTACTTTTCCAACATCGATTTATTTTTTAAAATTTTTTTAAAAACATGCATCTCCTTCTTTCCAGCGAAGTTATTATTATTATTGTTGTTTATTTCCCTGAATCTTCAATTGAATAGTAATTACCCACAAGAGAAATGTTTAAGTAATACACATCTGGTCGTTGAGCCCAGCTTACCCATCATGGTAGGAGTCCATATTATAATGAAAGCATAGTGATAAAATTGATTCTATATTTTTTTAAATGTATTGGAAATTAAAAGAATTAGTTGTATAGAATTTTTAGTCTTTATTTATAAAGGATTGAGGGGTTTGTTTTCTACCAAAGTCAATTGGGATAGAAGTCAGGTCTCATCCCTTATTTACTAATATTTTTGAACGTAAAATCTTGGTAAACTGTTAGACAACACCTTTTATACCATTATATACACCGTTGTTCATAGGTACTCTCTTTTAAAATTTCATATTGCGTATAATCCCATCCATATAACCAAACCCTCAATAATTTTTGTTGTGATTAAATTAAAATTATTGTGATGTTGACTAAAAATCTATAATTGATTTTCACTATTCTTTCCTAGTTGTGCTTATTGTGGCCGGCCAATTATCCCATGCTCAATTTTTATAAACAAGATACATTCATTCTAAAAGACTTCATCCACTTTATGACACAATCACAAATATTTAAATAACTATAACAATATCTAGTTAAAATCCTACACATGTATGCGATGCAAATAAATATCTACTATATTTGTGCATTATTTGCATGTTTAAGTGAGAATTTCTAGTTATTGTATTTGTTGTTTACATGGGTACTAAGTGGCCTTTTAACAAAATTCCTTGGTGAATATCAACATTAGAAAAGTAATCACAAATTTGATTAATGTGCGTGCAACATCACTTTGGACTCTCACATTGTCATCCCGAGATTGAGGCCGCCACCTCGCACCGACCAACAAGCAAATTTGGGACAATGCACCAGTGCTTCCAAAGAACAATTGCTTTTTCTTCTATGTGTGTTTATATTCATGTCTATTGGATCAATTGCAATAAGACCATGTGCCTTGCCATTTGGGGCAGATCAATTCCAGGAAGAAGGAGCACCAACAGCGAAAGGAAAGAAAAACCTACAAAGTTTTTTTAATTGGTATTACTTTTCCGCTTGCGGAGCACTGATCCTAGCTAGTACTATTATTGTTTACATTCAAAGCAATGTGAGTTGGGGCTTGGGATTTGGTGTGTGTACTATTTTCATGTTCATATCTCGTAGTTGTCTTCCTTATTGGAACTCCGATGTATCGCCAAGCGATTCCAAAGGGGAGTGCTTTCACCGCAATTGCACAAGTATTCGTGGCATCTATCAAGAAGAGGAATTTATCGTTGCCCTCTCGATCCGGCCTTACTTTATCATGAACAAAATAAATCGAAGATCCTTGTAAAGATAGACTCGGGTATCTATCGTTTTAAAATTTCCCATTTTATTATAAATAATCTAATATTTAATCGCTTTAGTGAATATTAATCCAATTTGATGTCAAACCTAAACTCAATATTCCCACCACAATGAAGCTGCTTGTAGGATGTCGTGGGCTCCTTGTACAACTCCAATGCCATGGTAAAATAGTATATATACACTACTTACCATAGATTTCTATGCTCCTCTACCATTGAGATATCAACTCTATATATAGTTTGTAATCTAGATTGATAAACAAAGAAATTTAGTTTATTTATAAAACAGTTTCTAACGGTTATTAAAACTATGCAAAAAGACATTCTTAAATTAATGATTTTTACATATGAAAAAGTCTACCACCATCTATTGACGTTGTTTAATATCAAAACCAGGTTCATGAACAAGGCCGCTATACAGACGGAAGGAGACATCCGAGCGGACGGTTCTGTGGCTCGCCCCTGGAGACTGTCTTCCATCAACATAATCGAGGAGCTGAAACCCGTGATCTGCACTCTTACAATTTTCTCATGCGCAATCACCGATTCAATTATAAGTGGATCCTCATTCGACGTATTTCAAGCCCTCACAATGGACCGGCGTCTGGGCTCTACCAACTTCCAAGTGCCCGCCGCTTCCATCGGAGTAATCGAATTGCTTACTGTCGTTACATGGCTACCATTCTACGACAGGGTGCTCGTACCGTTTACCAGGCGGGTAACAAAACAAGACAGGGGAATCACACCGCTACAGAGAATGGGAATCGGGTATGGCATGTGGTCGATATCGTATCTGGTGTCCGGTTTCGTGGAGGTGAAGAGGCGGAACGCAGCAAGAAGCCACGGCCTCACCGACCAGCCCCGGGCGGTGATCCCGATTTCCGTCTTCTGGCTTGTTCCACAGTATGTTATAAACGGTCTGGCGGATGCGTTTTTTTCGGTGGGTCATTTGGATTTTTTCTATGGCCAATTTCCTGCCAACATGCGTAGTTTCTCCGTAGCTGTGACTGCATGCGCGTATGCGTTAGGAGGCTATCTGAATACCATCTTCATCACGCTCATTCACAATACCACCGGCCGTAATGGCAACCCCGATTGGCTTGACGATAATATCAATCGCGGTCGACTTCATTACTTTTACTGGCTTTCGGCTGCGTTGGAGGCCCTCAACTTAGTCTATTTCATGTTATGTGCTTCTTGGTATAAATGTAGAGAAGATCCCCTGCCACAAGATGACTCCAACGAAATACAAATACAGAAGGAAGCTGAAAATTCGAAGGAAATACAAATAGAGCACCACCTCTAAAAATGGGTGTTCTTTTCAGTTTATTTGTTCGAATTAAGTATAAAACCGAAGCAAAGCTCAATTTTCTTTGGCGAGCATAATTTAATTTATTTTTGTTGCTGAGTATTTTTTCCTTGCTAAGTTATAGGAACTCTCCCCCTCTAGGCTCGCATATATAATGCCCACATCCACTTTTAACCTGAGCTGTTGTTGTCTAGGCTAGAGTTTGTGGAAATACAAACAATGGTGCCGCCACAAAAGTACCTCTGGATTTTTTTTTTTTTTTAAGGTCTTTCATGAGATAATGTTTCTCCCACTGATGTTGTATTACTTATTTCTAAGTTTAATGTTGCATCCTAATGGCTAGAACAACTTTTCCTTATTTGTTATTTTGTGGGTTGTATCCACTCCGAAAGCATGTTTAAGTCATCCGGTAACTCCACCTGGGCCGCTTATGACATCAGGGTCAAAGGTGCGCAAAACATGACTTGAGGATTTTTCCTTTTTCGGTTCTTTGACCTTTCCCACGCGTCAGCTATCTTGAACCGTTCAACTACCTCTTATGTGCATACTCCCTCTTGGTTCTTTCTCCTTGGACTAAAGACTTTGTGGTATCTGAGTTTGCGGCTTTCAAAGTCCCAATCTCTATGGATTTTCTTGGTCTGCTGCTATGTTGCGTTCATTGTGTGCACCAAATCGCTTCCTCTATCGAGTGAGTTGTTTGAATGGAACCACAACGCTTCTACATCACTCACTCACATAAATGGATTTGTGTTGAACTATACCTCTCCCAAAATCTAAAGAAATTTGTGGAGATCTAAATAGGGGATACTCGTTATTCTCGTCGAGTTCCTTAAATAAAGATGCCTAACACATGTTTTCGATACCAAGCCTCTCATCATAACATCAAAGATTTCCCTCTCTATGTGTCGTGTAATTGCCTAGTGCCCAAGGCAACTATCGAATTTGTTAAGCCCCACAAGATGAAGGATGGTGGGTGTTGGAGGTTAGAAGAATAAGAACAAAACAGATCAAGCCAAGGCGCCCAACTATAATGGCTTGAAAGAGCCATCTATCAAGGAACAAACCCTTCAGACGTATTATTCCTCGGATATAGTCTATGAATACTCTCTAGTCCCCTTTCCTATGTTCTCCAAAGATGCCCAAGCGGTCATGGTTCTCATGGAACCGTAAAAATCCATCAATATTTCCTTGAAACCTTCCACTTCATATTTGTTTTTCACAATCGGTTCACAAGGCTAGTCCAAAAGGGCCCAAAGACCTTCATGACAAGTTGTGATCCTAGTTTAGCACACACCGTGGAGTCAACAAAGGGTGAGTATATTATTGAGTATGTTGGATGAAGGGAAGTTGAGTTGTAGGATTTTCAAGCACAATAATGTTCAATATTTCTTAAAAAATCGGTTTGATGCCTTAGATGAATTGGATGCATACGGTATGGCCATGAATGAATGTTTCTCATGAATTTCATGTCATGGAATGTGTGGGGTCTTACAAACCCAATCGTAAGTGTATCGTTCGTGATGCTTGTCAAAAAATTGTGAAATTAGATGTTTTGTGTCTAGAACAAGTTAAAGTTACAAGTTTTTAGTTGTCAATGGTTTGTAAATCCATTTGGTTTAAAAGCCTAGCATATTTGAGTAATCATGATGGAGGACCGGGGATTAACTTTCCTTTATGCTCCTAAAATGGTGGTCCTTCTTTATGGATCATGGCGTCAACCCCACCAATCGAGCCATCTAGGTTTTATTTAATATTGAAAATATTATTAAATGTTTTTCTTTCCCATGAAAATTTCACTATATTATCTTGGATATTGTTTGATAGATTTATATAAAATATACCTTAAAGTAGTACTATCAAATTCATTAGGAGTTCTTATGACTCAAGGAAATATTAAATATATAGGGGGTCGAGTGCTCTCCCGGGTTCTCGATCTGATATAGAAAGAATCGTTGGTTTCACCGGCGAACTACGTGGGCGGGGATCCTTATTATTAAGAATATGGGTCTTGAGTCACCAACTGGAGAGGTTCTCATCCAGGTCATTCATGCGCGAACTAAATGGCCACCTTCTTTTCCTTACTTTATTTTTGTACCATCTTATGTATAGTGCAACTCTCCTGTAGATACTATTAGCATACCTATCTTTTTTTTATATATGTAGAATATGTCGAGAGGTATATTTCTCAAGGCTCATATTCCACTTTTGTCACACATCTAAAATGGGCACCTCATGAACTACAACTCTTGGCAAAAATGTGGTATGTATGTAAAACATGCTAATAGGTGTAGTTCACAAGGTACCTATTTTAGATATGTAACATAAGTAAAATAGGAACCTTGAAAAATATATATCTCAGCGTATTTTACATATATTAATATAAGATATATATACTAGTTAATATGTACATCCCCTAAAATCAAAATTTAATTCTAGATTATGTTTATTGATATATGCACGTCGTGTTCAAAACATGAAAAAATGTAAATAAATATGAAGATGATTTGGGAATAACCACAAACTTGGTTTTCTTAACTACCTATTGTAAATGTCCTCACTTTAACATAAGGCAAACACACTGAAATGCCCACTGAAGACGGGGTATTGTAATTGTAATTTCAAATAAATTTAGTATTTAACATTCGAGAAAATGGACTCAATTCAGTCATATTAGAATTTAACTTTAAATTGTAAAATACATATTGTTATTATGTAAGGAAATTTTACCCCAAGAAAACGATTATATCATTTTATTATTCTTTATTTAATAAAGACGAAGTAGATAGGCCGAAAGAAAGTTATGGGCCGATAGCACTAGAATCAACTTTGCATGGTTATCATGTGTTTTCTTTTGTTTTTGAAAGCGGATATTACTATTTATCCGGTCAAATTGTAACTCTTCTTCTTGTATGTTATCATTGGGCATATGTACGAAATTTTCGATACACATATTCGATTCACACATGTTTTTTAAAACTGATATTCCAATTTTACCTCAGAAGTATAAAGCTATAGCAAACTAACAAGGGAATACAACATAAAGATAGTTACAGCTGTCAATGCACTGACTATAATATCTTCAACAACAAGCATTGCAACCCTGGGTGGAGCATTTCTGGCGGATTCTTACGTTGGGCGATATCGTGGAATACTCATTGGTTCTCTTTCACTTTTAGTGGTAACTATAACTTCAATTTTTTTGTTTACACCATCTACATCTATTAATTTTTTTGATATTTTTTTTTGGAAAACATGCATCGCCTTCTTTGCAGTGAAGTCATTATTACTGTCGTTGTTTATTTCCCTGAATCTTCTTGTGACTAGTGATTATTACCCCTCAAGAGACATGTGTAAGTAATATTATAATGAAAGCATAGTGATAAAACTATTTCCAAATTATTTTAATTGTATTTGAAATTAAAGGAATTAGATGTACAGAATTTTTTTGTCTTTAGCTATCAATGATTGAGGGGTTTGTATTCTGCCAAAGTCGCTTGGGTATAAGCCAGCCCTCATCCCTTATTTACTAATATATTTTGGATGTGAAACTTGGTAACTTTTACACCATCATATACACCGTTGGACCACAACCCACTCGAAAAGTACTGCTTTTAAAATTTCATATTACCTATAATCTCATCCATATAACCAAATCCTTAATAACTGTCTTTGTGATTGAATTAAAATTATTGTGATATCGACTAAAAATCTGTCACTAATAATTGTTATTCTTTCTTAGTTTGTGCTATTTGTGGGCAGCCAAGTCGCCCACACTTAGTCTTTATAATCAACATACATTTATTCTAAGTGAATTCATCCACTATATAACACAATCACAGATACTTAAATAATTATAACAATATCTAGTTAAAAAACAACACGAGTAAGCAAATAAAGGCCTACTAGATTTGTGTATTATTAGCATGCGTAATTTAGAATTTTGGTTTATTGTATTTGTTGTTTAGGGTTTACTCAAAACCTAATCTAACTTGCCAAGGAGACAGGTAAGAAGATGCATAAAAGATAAACCTAAACTAACAAAGGTGATGCACCGAGGAATGAAGAACACCTACCTTGCCAATAAACACAAAACATTAAAATGCAATGCAAGATCATGCACATGATAACCAAATTTGTAGTGAAAGATCATGAGGATGCAAATGAACATAAAGAGGGTTGCGAATCATCCATGACATGCATTATTTTCTCCAAAGATTGATGCAATACACTGCAAAATGCCAAGAGGAAAAGTTGCATTACATTTTTAGATGGGAGGTTTGAACTCCACAAATTCGCCGCCACGAGAGAAGAAGGGAGGGGAAAACAAGGATGTCCAACCTTTAGAAAGAAGCCCCTCCTTACAATTTATAGGAAGAATGAGAGAGGGAAGAGAGAGGAATTCCAAATCTACCCCAACCACCTCTAGATTGTATTTAATTCATCTCATTATGGCGGTAGGTGAGAACCCTAGCAAACCCAAAAATGGCGAATTGTATTTTGCATTTTTGAAGAACTTGTTCTCACCCAATTAAAGATATCCAATCGTATTTGGACAGAGGACCTTGTAAGCTTTCCGAAAATTCCAACCTTGCGTGAATCCAAGCTCCTTGTGAAAAGTTATGGCCATTTGAATATCTGGGTCAGGGTTTGCTTCCTATCGGGTTCGGGGTGTCAACGCTCAAAATGTTGTGCCTCCTGAAGGTGCGCTTGGTGCATCCATCCTCACGTCAACATACTTTTAAGTGTGCCATAGGCACTAAAAATGTGGTGTCGGCACCTTCTAATCTGTGCCAAGGGTGCAAATTTTTCCATGTCGGCGCCTTCTAATCTATGTGTGGGCGCAACTTTTTCCATGTTGGTGCCTTCTAATCTGCGCAGGGGTGCAAATTTTTCCATGTCGGCACCTTCTAATCTACACCAGGGGCACAACTTTTCCATGTTGGCACCTTCTAATCTGCGCTAGGGGTGTAACTTTTTCCATGTCGGCGCCTTCTAATATGTGCCAGGGGCATAACTTTTTCCATGTCGTCACCTTCTAATATGCGCTAGGGCGTGATGCTGGTGGCATAAATAAATGTTGGGTTTTGAGTTTCTTTGATTTCCATATTCTTCTATTTGTCTATATTTACCCGGGAGGGAGATATATACAACAATTTGGTGACTCAACGGGATCACCTACCTACTAGGTAGAAGATCAGTGGCCTTTTAGCAATCCATTGGGCATGGAGTCATAAGAAATAACCTAAAACCAACCTGATATCTGATCCCAAGCCTGATACCGCAACTCCTTCTCCGAGAGCACACTGAACTATAGAAATTCAACCTGAGAGCAACAAAACTTGTGCCAAAGCACTTAGGGAAATTGAAACCTAACTACAACAAGACAATGTGCATCCACACTTAGAGGAATTGAAATCTAGGCTAATATTTACAAGGGTAAACCTTTTCCTTTTAGTAGCAATGTTTAAGATAGATTATGTTAACCGGAATTAGGAGTTCTTTTCCATCCAATGTAGACAATTGGAAGGCATTACTACTTTTACATCTCGTGACCATGTAGGGGCCACTCCAAATGGCATCAAACTTGGAATGCCTTCCTGGTTTTGCCCGATCTGCATCCCATTTTAGAACCAGGTCCCCTTCCTAGAAGGTCTTTGCTCTTTCCTTGTTATCAAACCATCTTTTTACTAAGGCCCGATCCTTCTCAATCATCCGAACTACATGTTCTCCGATTTCTTCCAATTTCATCAACTCGCATATCTAGCCTCCATTGGTTCAAACTCGACAACTCCAATCGATTCATGAGCTCCAATGCTTGCAATTCTAATGATATAGGCAATACTACCTCTTTCCCATAGACCAACTTGTAGGGAGAATTACCTATAGACCTCTTTGGCATTATCCCGTCAACCCATAACGCTGATTTTAGCTTGGTATGCCATGCCCTTTGGTTTTCATCTAGATTCCTTCTGATGATTCTTAGAAAATTCTTGTTCATTGACTCTGCTTGTCCATTACCCTGCGAGTAATAATTTGAAGAGGTGCTCAAATAGATTCCATTCTTGACAACCCATTCTATAATCTTAGAACCTATGAATGCCAATGCATTGTTTGATATGATAGTGGTCGGCACACCGAACCTGGTCACTATTCCTTCATAAAAGTCTAGTATGTTAGACTCATTTTCTTCTTTGAGCGCTACTGCTTTGGTCCACTTGGTGAAATAGTCCATTGCTGTGAGAATCCACTTGTGGCCTTGGCTTGAGTTTGGATTGATGACCCCGATGAAGTCCAATCCCCATTGCATAAATGGTTGGTCAACCAAAATTGGGTGCAATGGAAGCGTTGCTAGTCTTTCTTTGCCTGTGAAGAGTGCACATTTCTTACACTTTCTTATCCATGTATAGCAGTCATTGAACACTGTGGGCCAATAATACCCTACCTTCATTATCTTGAGAGTTGTTATCCATGGGGAAAAATGTCCTTCAAAATATCCATCGTGAAAATATCGTAACACCCTCTCAATTTGACCTATCCCAATACACGCTCAATAGAACTTCATTGATGTCTTTCTTGAACAAAACACCATCAACAAGCACATATGGAATGGCTTGTAATCTAAAGTATCTCCTCTTTTCTTTGCTCATTTCTGGAGGGTATAGGCCTGTCTGTAGGAAGTGTATCATATTTTGAGTCCAACAAGGAGTGGGCACATCATCATTTTCTTGTTCTTGACCATCCTGTAGTACCAAGACAATCTCTTTTTCATCACCTACTTCAACTTGCTGACTTGAGGCTAGTTGTTCACATAATCCCTTTCCATGGACCAATTTAGTGACCTTAATTTCGATGTCATATTCCATGACACGAGTGATCCATCCTACATGTTTCTCATTCAGATCCTTATTTAGAAGGAAGTCCTTGAATCCCACATGAGAGACTAATAATTGGATCTTGTTGTTTGAGACTAGGTGCTAGAATTTCTTTAAGCTCTTGATTACTACAAGGACATGCTTTTCAATGAAAGAGTACCTAGTTTTGTATTCCTCCAAGCCTTGACTGAAGAAAGCAATTGGTTGTTCTAGTCCCTCTTTGTTTTGATGTACCAGGATTGTAGAAATTGTGTCTCCACCACCGAAGGCATATAACATGAATTCCTTGGAGAAGTCTAGATTGACAAGAGTCGGAGCTTGAGATATAGCCTCTTTTATTGCCTCAAAACTTGCCTTGCCTTTAGATGTCCACTTAAATTCCATGCTCTTCTTTAACATCAGCGTTATTGGCTTTACAAGAGTTGCAAAGTTTGGAACAAACCTGCAGACAAAATTGATCCTTCCTAAGAAGCTTTGAAGAGCCTTCTTGTGACTTGGAAATGGCAACGCTCAATTGCTTCAACTCTTTCTCGGGTCAATTTTCAACCCTCCTTTGAAACAATATGGCTTAAAAGTTTTCCTTCGTGAGCCATGAATATGCATTTTTGGGATTCAATGATACCCCAAATCTTCTACACCTCTTAAATACCCGCCTCGGATGAAAGAGGTGATACGCTACATTTTGGAGAATACAAGTGATTTCGCCAAGATATATCGAACTATTTTATTGATCAATCCCTTGAATGCCATATCCATTTCACTTTGGAAAGTGGCTCCAAAGCATTTGATAGCCCAAATGGCATCTTCTTGGAGGCATAGGTGCCCCATTTGGTGGTGAAATCCGTCTTGAACTAGTCATCTTCTTTCACCATTATCTGATTATACCCTGAGTAGCCATCTGGGAGAGAGAATCTCTCCGAACCGGATACCACTTGCAATATTTGTTCCATCAAGGAAGTGGATAATGGTCTTTAAGAGATGCCTGTTGAGGTCTCTAAGTCCACACACAACCTGATTTCTCTACTCTTCTTCCTGACCGGAACCAAGTTTGCAACCCAACTTGAGTGCTTGATCGGGAATATAATGCTTTCCTCTATTAGCTTGTTTAGCTCTTTCTTCATTAGAGGCTCAATGTGAGGGTTGACTGGTCTCTACTTCTTCCTGATGGGCTTAGCATCTGGATCCAATTCTATGGTATGTTGTGCCAACTTTGGATTGAATCCTCTCAAGTCTTCATAGCTCCAAGCGAAGACATCTAGAAATTCTTGGCAAAGCTGTATGAAATATGATTTCTCCTGCTCAATGGCCACTTTACCAATTTGAAATGTTTTTCCTTCCCCAACCGGAATTGGCTCTGAATCTTCTCTCTTGACCTGTATGTTAGCCTTTTCCCTATGGAACTATTCGTTAGGGTTGAAGATAGACTCAATGTTACTAAACCCTTGGGAAGCTTTTTTGTTCGCACCTACACTACTTGATCCCCGTATTGCTGCTCTATTCTATCCCGATTCCTAGTTGAGAATGCAGCCTCTTCTTTCAAAAAATTGATGATCTGTTGATCGTTCTCAAACACTCCGCAGCCTTTTGTTATTATCTGAATTGCTGACCTCACAATCACATGGATATGTGGTTGTGTTTTTTTCCTTCGATGCTTTTCAACCACATCAAACGTTTCTCCAACTACCATGAGCCTATCCGCTACTTCATTTTTCTTCTTGGGTATGGACACGATGTTGAAAGCTTCAAATCCTCAATGAGGTCCCATGCCCTGTTTCTTGTAGTTCTTCAAAGAGGTCATTCTTTGTAGCATGTTGTCCCCTGACTTGGTTGACAATTAACTCGCTATCCCCGAACACTGCAAGTTCTTTATGCCCTTTTTCCCGCCCAATGAAGTCCATGAATCAATGCATCGTATTCAGCTGTGTTGTTTGAATAGGAAAAATGGAAACAAAAAGCTAAAAATATTTGATTTCTTACGGTGAAATCAACATTGCACCACCTCCAACACCTTGTCTGCTTCTCGAACCATCAAAAAATAGTTGCCAAACTTCATTGTCATCCTTTTGTTCAAGTTGAATGATGTCGGGAATGGGTGAATTTTCTTCGTATACACAATACATGCCCAATTCAGATTCTTCAATTTCCTTGTATGGGTCAAATTCATGACTCTTGTTTTCCCATTCATCCAAAGTCAAATCAAGAATTCCCTCGACCTTAGTACCTATTTCTAGATCATTTGAACACTCCTCCTGATCAAAGGCTGAGAAATTTACATTGATAGGACTTGGCACATGAGGTTCAATATGGAAATTGGTAATTGGTTCTCGACTGATTGTTGCTTTGGCCCCATACCTTATCCTAAAATCATGTGACCAATCTACAGATAAATATCCACCGATATTCGTAGTGAAGTCTCTTGATAGACACAACGCAAAGAGTGATGGAAGGTCAATCAAAGACACATCTTTGCAGAATCGTAACATTAGGACAGAAAGTGATGTTAGGCTTAACCCTTTTATGACCCCAACTATTCGAAAATGTTGTTCCATCCAATTGTATTTACAATCCTTTCAACACGGGTCATACTTTAGACCCAGTTGATCCGCTATTTGCTTCGGCATCACTAAACTACTTGCCCCGGAATCTATCATGCAGTTGTGTACCAAGTGGTTTCCAACAACCAATGACACATAGAATGGTGGAGGCTTAAAATTCTTGCTTGGTTGACCCCTACCCGGTTGTACTGCATTAGTGAGAACTTTCTCTTGTCCCTGGTTTGATACATTTGAGGCAGACCAATTAGCCATTACATCTTGCAATAAATCCCGTTGCCCGAGATTTCCAAAGTGATTCCTACATGGAAATGTTCACATGTGTCTTCTTCATTTGATCGATGATGATCTATCTTTTTGTTGTCCCTTACTTGGCGTAACCTTTTTTGGAGCTTGAACAGGCGCATGTGTTGCTACAACAAGGTACCTTAGGCTGATTTTGCACATTTGGAACTGCATTTGGTCTACTGACCCCTTGTTGTGTAGGAGTGGGCTGAGAAACAACTGGATTAGATGGTTGCCCCT
Organism: Taxus wallichiana var. yunnanensis; assembly: GCA_018340775.1. Lineage (NCBI taxonomy): Eukaryota > Viridiplantae > Streptophyta > Pinopsida > Cupressales > Taxaceae > Taxus > Taxus wallichiana. The sequence continues at coordinate 766,829,733 of CM031238.1, read as the reverse complement.
CTTCTATGCTTCTCTTCTTTGACCATGTGTTGACAGCCACACCTTGAAAAGGCTATTGGTTAACTCCACAGAAGTCTTTCGTTTGCCAATTGGCCAACGTGGTTTCTGTTGGAGGTGCTTCTTGTTGTGTTTCTTGCTGTTGATTCCCTGCTTGGCTTGGTTCTTGAGACACACCAATGGTTTACACCATCAAGGCTTGATTTAGTGCACCATTGAAACACGCTGACTGATTGTGAGGTAGATTGCAAGGGTAACACCAGTCATACTCCTATGCCATGTTGTTTTGTGTTGGAACCAAGGCTCTTGAGGATGTCATTGCATTTGGATCATACGGTCGAAATGGCCTGGCAGCTTGAGGTTGTCCCTAGTTTTGGTTTTGATTTGCAGCCTAAGTTGGTGGTCTATTTTTTTGGTATGGGGGCCTAGCTTGGTACTACGCTTGAGGCTGATACGGTCTAGCACTTTGAGCTTGTTATCTTTTGATAGTCACCATCTCATTTCCAAGGTTCTACAGCTATTTCCTAACCTCCTATAATTCCTTTGAAGTATTTGAAAAAGTCGATCCCTCATTATTGCTTTGATTTCTAGGAGTTGGAATGGGATTCAACTTTGGTTCTTGACTGGTTGCAGGATTTCCCATATCCGGATAGAGAGGCATTGGTGGCCTTAGTGCAAGCTTTCCATCTTGGATCAAATAGTTCTCTGCTCTGATAGTTGTGTCATAGGCCCCTAGTAGCATTGTCCCTCCCTTTGATTGGATCATCATGGCTATGTCTCGAATTTATAGCCTTTAAGAAATAAAGTAATGCACCTTCACTTGGTTGGTCTAATAGCTATTGGAATCTCGCCCCATGTCCGTTGGAATCTGAAGTTGAAATATGTCATTTGTTCATCGGGAGATTGTCATCGATTGTTCTAATAAAGACAAATTGTCTTCCCTCTCCCGAATTGGTTACAAAGAGCTGAACAAAGTTGGTTCCATTTTGTAATAGACCCTGCCGCTAGGCTCCTAAACCAATGTAAGGCTTTACCTTTAAATGATGAAGCCAACAACTTGACTGCAACATCCATTTCATTCATTTCATGGATTGCACATGCATTGGCAATATCTCGGATGTGGTCAATAGGAATAGTATGATTTACTTCTATGAAGTAGGGGATATTCTTTAGCGCTACAACTGGAACCTGATTTTGAGCATTTAGGACGAGTGAACTACTGCCCATGAAATTGACAAAGGGATTCGGTGGTAGATGTGCCATTATGATTGGCCTAAGAACTCTAGTTGATGCGAGAAAAGGTCTACTAGGTGGAGGTGTAGACAAAGTCCGGTTAGGTGGAGATGGTGATCTTTATGGTCCTCTTCCTCTCCTTCCTCTACCTAGTGATAGTTGCAAGTAGAAAATAACCCCTCTTCTCGAGTATCAGACCTGGTTTGAATTCTTCTCATGTTCCTGGGAAAATTTTGTTACTACACCGCTGAATTCTATCCCTTCGGAGTCACCAGATGTGTTAGAGAATGAGCCTCAAAAGGCTGGATTTTGCCAAGTTACACACCAAACCTGACAATATTAAAAATAGAATTTAAAACCTTGAAGGACCCGGAAGATATAGTTTTTCAATTCGGTTATCATGGCTTGCTATGCACTACTAATCCCCGAAAGGTACAGTGAAACTTAGGTCATCCAAGGCAACTTACAAAACCTCGAAATACACCTTTGTGTAAAAACTTGGGACATGCTCAACACCTAGGAAAACCCGAAATACTAAAAACTATGAAATTTTGAAAGTCAAAATATCAAAAATATAAGAATACCCTTTTGAATATTATCCCCCAATCTATCAACTGGTGAAATTTTGACTTGTTTTGAGCAAGTTAAGCCCTTGAAAATTGATTTGAGTTCAACCTGGAAGGTGAAAAAATCTGAAATTGTAAAACTTGTAATTTCTAAGTCCAAATTTCTTGAAAATTCCTTCAAATCTTGTGGAATGACCTCTTGGTCCCACCGGGCATGCCAAAACTATTGGTGTGAATCACAGCACCCTTGAATGTCTGCAACTCGATGGGTTGAGACTCTCAGTGTGATTGCATAACATGGAGCTTTTCCCAAGTGTGGGACCTTGCGAATCGGGAAAGCTCTCCGGATGAAGGCCAATTCCTATTCCTCTATTCAGATGCACACATAAAATGCAGAGGGTTTACTCAAAAACCTAATCTAACTTTCCAAGGAGACAGGGTAAGAAGATGCATAAAAATAAACCTAAACTAACAAAGGTGATGCACCGAGGAATGAAGAACACCTATCTTGCCAATAAACACAAAACATTAAAATGCAATGCAAGATCATGCACAGATAACCAAATTTGTAGTGAAAGATCAGGAGGATGCAAATGAACAAAAAGAGGGTTGAGAATCATCCATAGACATGCATTATTTTCTCCAAAGATTGATACAATACACTACAAAATGCCAAGAGGCAAAGTTGCATTACTGTTTTAGATGGGAGGTTTGAACTCCACAAATTTGCTCGCTAAAGAGAAGAAGGGAGGGGAAAACAAGGATTTCCAACCTTTAGAAAGAAGTCCATCCTTACAATTTATAGGAAGAATGAGAGAGGGAAGAGAGAGGAATTCCAAATCTACCCCAACCACCTCCAGATTGTATTTAATTCATCTCATTATGGCGGTAGGTGAGAACCCTAGCAAACCCAAAAAATGGTGAATTGTATTTTGCATTTTTGAAGAACTTGTTCTCACCCAATTAAATATATCTAATTGTAGTTGGATAGAGGACCTTGTAAGCTTTCTGAAAATTCCAACCTTGCGTGAATCCGAGCTCCCTGTGAAAATTTATGGCCATTTGAATATTTGGGTCAGGGTTTGCTTCTTGTCGGGTTCGGGGTGTCAACGCTCAAAATGTTGCGCCTCCTGAAGGTGTGCCTTGGTGCATCCATCCTCACGTCAACATACTTTTAAGTGCACCATAGGCACTAAAAATTTGGTGTCGGTGCCTTCTAATCTGCGCTAGGGGCGCAATTTTTTCCATGTTGGCACCTTCTAATCTGCGCCAGGGGTGCAACTTTTTCCATGTTGGCGCCTTCTAATCTACGCCAAGGGTGTAACTTTTTCCATGTTGACGCCTTCTAATATGTGCTAGGGGCACAAATTTTTCCATGTCATTTCCTTCTAATCTACTCCAAGGGTGTAACTTTTTCCATATCGGTGCTTTTCTAATCTGCGCAAGGGCACAACTTTTCCATGTCGGCGCTTTTCTAATCGTGCTAGGTGGCACGAATGGTGGCGTAAATAAATGTCAGGTTTTGAGTTTCTTTGATTTCCATATTCTTCTATTTTTCTATATTTACCTGGGGAGGGAGATATATACAACAATCACCATGCACAAATAACCAGGACTGCAATGAGAGATCAAAAAGGAGACAATGAATGTAAGAGAGGGTTGAAAATTATCCATAGACATGCATTATTGCTCCAAAAGTTGATACAATGCATTATAATGGCCAAGAGGCACAAAATTGCATTACAATTTGAATGGGAGGCTTGACTCCACAAATTCACCGACACGCAAGAGAAAAAGGGAGGGTACAGAGTAGAAATTTCTAACCCTTTAGAAATTACCCTCCTATACAATATATAGGAAGAATGGGAGAGGAGGGAGGAAAATTCGAACCTGTTCCAACATTCTCTAAAGGAGAATTCAATTCCCCGCCATAATGATTAATCTCAAAGCAACACCCATGCCCCCATCACTGTTCCTTGTTGGACAAGAAAGGAGGCCCGTTCTTCATCATGGTAAGCAGGTGGGGTACTTGATGATCTTGAAAATGGTGGGAGGAAACATTAATGGTGGCAGGTGGGTAGCGAGATGTCGAGGGCTCTCCAAAATGTCCCCTTTTTCTCAATCCTTAGCTTTTGATTAAAACATATAGCCACCAAGGTACATTGGAGTCTGGATTCTATTCGTGCATATCCACGTGGCGGTCCCGCGCATCTTAAGGTTTCACCCCCTCCTATACACTCTTGAAATTATGTTGTTGAGGTACTGCACTGTTCACGGGCCTGGTCCATTTCTTTCATTCCTAAGCCCCTTCTCTTGGCGGAGACACTATTTCGACCGGGACACGTGGAGCTTCCGTGATTGTTTGGAGACCGCCTTTTGGATACTACCCCTGAAGTTGCGCCAGCCGACACGTGGGGACCTCCGTAGGTTTTTTCCCTTTCTTGACTCTAGAGATGTGTCGTTGGGAAAAATTTGTGGGACCCTAGACGCATGGAGCACTAGCACACGTTTAGGGACCGCCTTTTGGGTTTCCCCAAGGAGCACCGAAGAGACACATGGGGATTTATGCTGATTCTATCTCATACTTAGCCAATCCAAGCCTTAAATAAATACTCCCTCCCTCATTCCTTTGGGTGACTAAGGGGGGCCCACTTCATATAATGCCCAAAACCCTTATGGGTGGGACCCTTGTAGCCAGCCCCCTAAATTGTCACGGTAGGACACGTGGGTCCTTCCGCGGGCCACTCCTCTATTTCCTTGTTTCTAGCTTAGTCCCTTTTATTTGGTGGGGGAAATATGTCTGACTCGGGACATGTGGGGGGCTCATGCATGTTTGGGACCAGCCCTTGAATTTTAACTTTGAAGATGAGCCGAATCGATGCGTGGAGGCTTCCGCTGGTAACCCGACCCGATTTTGTAATTTTTAACGGTGGTGTCTTTTTTTTACCCTGAACATGTGGAAGGTTGTCTCTAGTTCGGTGGTCCATCTTTGGGCCATGCCTTTGAAGTTGTTTCATTGGGATGTGTGGCTCCTTCCATCGGGTCTTGGATTTTTCAAACTTGTGACATGTGGTAGGTTGGCGCATGTTTGAAACCTACCCCCAATTTTGATTTTGGAGGAGCATCAATTAGATGCACGAGACTTCCACTACTTCTTCTTTCCTTAGCTGGTTCAACAACCATCTTTTCCCCGTTTGGACTCCCGGGCACGTAGCGAGCTTATGCAAACTTGGGGATCACTTTTGGATCTAACCTCTCAAGATGAGCCATTAAGGTACGTGGCACCCTCTATGGTTTCTTGACCTACTCACTTCTATACTCGGTGATGGGATCGAATGTGAGTCCACACGACTGGTTGGCCCTTTCATTTTCCCTGTGCAAGATCGAGTTTGACCAATTTTTTTCCTGGGGAATTAGGATAATAATTTAGCGACTCATGGGATCACCCGCTAGATGAATGGATCGGGTTGCCTTGTTGTATCCATTAGGCACGGAGTCATCAGTGATAGCCTCGACTCGATCCTATCTCGGGATTTCACTTGTTCTAGAAATGGAATCCCCTGACACCTAATTTTAGTTATGTATTTGTTCTATTTTTAAATTAGCAACTATTACAGAAACTATGGGTCTCCCTATTGTAAATGCTGAAGGGCCTTGCGTATTTTCCCAGGAGCACATCAAACTGTATAATGACACAAACTTGGAGACACAAAACCTGTGCTTTGGATCACTTAGGGAAATTAAACCTATGCTAATAATAACAAAAATGTGCACAAGCACTTGGAAGAATGGAAATCCTAGACTAATATGTACAAGGGTGAGAATTATCCTTCTAGTAACAATGTTTGAGATAGATCCCATTGACTGGAATCGGAAATTCTTCACCATATAACTTAGCCAATTGGAAAGCATTGTTAAATTTGCATTTAGTGATCATGTATGGGCCACTCCAAATGGCATCAAACTTGGAATGCCTTCTTGGTTTTTCTAGATCTGCATCCCATTTTAGAACTAAGTCCCCTTTTAAAAAGTCATGGCTTTAGATTTCTTGTCAAAGCTCTTCTTGATCAACGCTTGATCCTTCTCCATGGTTTGCACTACATGTTCTCTTGCCTCCTCTAACTCCATCAGCTTTGTATACCTAATCTCCATAGGCTGAAACTCAGCTAGTTCTAGTTGTTTCATGAGTTCCAATGCTGGCAACTCAAGTGATATAGGAAGAAATGCTTCATTCTCATATACAAGCTTGAATGGAGATTTTCTTGTAGACCTCTTGGGTGTGATCCTATCCGCCTAAAGAGCCGATTTCAGTTTTGTGTGCCAAGTTCTTTGATTCTCCTCAAGAGTCCTTTTGATGATTCTTAGCAAGTTTTTGTTTGTGGACTCTACTTGGCCATTACCTTGAGGGTAATAGTTTGAAGAGGTGCTGAGATATACACCATTCTTGACAACCCATTCAGTAATTTTTGCGCCAAGGAATGCCAATGCATTTTTTGATATGATAGTAGTAGGGGCACCAAACCTTGTGACTATCCCTTCATAGAAGTCCAAAATGTTGGATTCATTTGCCTCCTTAAGTGCTACTGCTTCAGTCCACTTGGTGAAATAGTCGGTGCTATGAATATCCACTTGTGGCCCTGAATTGAATTTGGATTGATCACTCCAATGAAGTCCAATCCCCATTGCATGAATGGCTGATTTACTGAAATGGGATGAAGAGGTAGGGCTGCTAGCTTTTCCTTCCTTGTGAAGAATGCACACTTCTTGCACTTCTTGATCCATGAGTAGCAATCCCTAAACACCGTAGGCCAATAGTAACCAGCTCTCATAATCCTGAGAGATGTTACCCATGGAGAAAAGTGGCCTCCTACTTCTCCATCATGGAACTCATGTAATACCTTCTTAATTTGGACTATCCCAATGCACCTTAATAGGACACCATTGATGTCCCTTTTGAACAAAACACCGCCAACAAGCACATACGGGATGGCTTGTAATCTAAAGTACCTTCTTTTTCTCTACTCATTTCCAGAGGGCACAAACCTATTTGGAGATAATGCACCAAATCTTGAGTCCAACATGGAATGGGTACATCGTTATCTGGATGCTCTAGCTCATTCTGTGTTAATAGGACATCCTCTTTTTCATCCGCTGACTAAGTTTGTTTCTTGGAAGTGAGCTTCTCACATAAGCCTTTTCCATGAACCAACTTGGTCACTTTTATTTCAATATTATACTCCATCACATGACTGATCCAACCTACTCTTTTCTCATTCGATCCTTGTTTAGGATAAAATCCTCGACACCAAAGCATGAGACACCAAAGAATCGATTCTTATTGTTCGAGACCAAGTGTCTGAACTTCTTCAAACTCCTAATGACAATGAGGACATGATTTTCAATGAAAGAATAACTTACTTAATACTCTTCTAGGATTTGGATGAAGAACTTTATGGGCTGTTCTCAGTACCTTCTCTATTGGGCTGTACCAAGTTATCTCGAGATTGTGTTTGACCCTCCAAAAGCATACAACATGAAGTCCTTTGAAAAGTATGGGTTAATAAGAGTTGGGGCTTGTGATATTGCAAGATTGATGGCCTCAAAACTCTTTTTTCCTTCTGCTGTCCATTTGAATTCAAGAATCATTTTTAACATCATCGTTAAAGGCAAAAATCATGACAAAATCTATCCTTGCTAAGAAGATTTCGAGATATTTCTTGTGATTTGGAAATGGAAGTGTCCGGATGGATCAATTGTTATCCCCTCTCTTGAGACAATGTGGCCCAAAAACTTGCCCTCATTTTCCAAAAATACACACTTCTTTGGATTTAATGACACTGAATCTTCTACACCTTTGACATACTTTCTTGAGGTGAAATAGGTGCTTTGCTACATTCTTTGAGAAGACAGTGATATCATCTAGATATACCAGCACCATCTTGTTAATTAAGAATTTGAATTCCATATCCATAGCTCGCTGAAACGTTGCTTTGGTATTAGACAATCCAATTGGCATCTTCTTCTAAGCATATGTGCCCCATTTCGTGGTGAAGGTTGTCTTGTATTGGTCTTCCTCTTTCACCATTATCTGGTTATAACATGAGTATCCGTCTAACAATGAAAACCTTTTGGAGCACGGTACAACCTCGTAAGATCTATTCCATTGTTGGAAGTGGGTAATGATCCTTGAGTGATGCTCTGTTCAAATCACCAAAGTCTACACATAATTTGATTTCTCTATTTCTTTTCCTCACTAGAACCAAGTTTTCTACCCAACTTGAATGTTTGATAGGGAAGATGATGCTAGCTTTAATCAGCTTGTTCAACTCTTTCCTCATGAGAGGCTCAATGTGAGGGTTCATTTCCTTTTCTTCTATCTAATAAGTTTAGATCCTGTGTCCAATCTTTCTCCCGTCCAAAATTTTCAATTCAGACGGGAACAACGGAAATACACCCCAATTAGGGAACCTTATTCTTCTATTGTAGAAAAGTTCATTAAAGTTGGGGCCATCACTCTTCCTCCTATAAAACCACACACTGGTTTTGACCCTACTCACCCCACACACCGCTCGGTACAAAGAGCATGACTCCTACAACTATCATCGAGTAAAGGGTCATAGTGATGGAAATTGCATCACTTTCAAAAACATTGTCCAAGAAATGCTCGAGAAAGGCGAGTTGACCTTGGATAATCCTAACGCACTTGCCAATAAAAACCTACACATATTTAAGAAACCATTTGCTTATCATGCCCCTTCTTCTGATCAAACTGGAGAGACCTCAACTCATGATAGCCATACCTGTGAGGTCCACACTATATTCAGCAACGTACCCATTGCTTCCTAATTATCTCATATCCCTTCCATTGAGAAAATCCTGGCCCAAAGTCCTCCACCTACACTCGAACCCACTTCACCTATTCCTCCACCCACAGAGGAGCACCCTTCATCCCCTCCCTCACTTGTGAAGGAGCCTCCTGCTAACATCGAGATTATTTCACCTTTGGCTTCTCCAATTAGAGATCCTTCACCCGCAGTACATCTCCGACCCACGGAAGGGGGTTGTTTACCTCCTCCACCCACATAGGAGCACCCATTATCTCGTCCACCCACATAGGATCACCCATTTTCTCCTCCACCTATCAAGGATCCAGTAGAGATTCCTTTGCCTCTAGGTGATCATTCTCCATTAGGTACCCGAGATCCTACAAACTTAATTTTTGGATCTCTTACCCACAGAGGCTAAAGCTAGCGAATTCCCCATCTCTAAGACACATTTTATGGGAGTCGCCATTAGATCCACATCAACCTCACCCACCGCAATGCCATTTTTGTGCCTGGCCAACTACCTAGATTATGTGGATAGAGCCCTACTTTGGGGGTGTCTTTTATTCCCTATTTTAACACAAATGCAGATGTCACTTGCTGACACTTCCACTATCTATCCAAAAATATTTCAACCAATTGAACCAAACTCAACCAAAACTATCACAAATTCCACCACGATACCACTCATGGATCAACTCACACCCCTACCCATAACCCAACATACACCTACATCCAAACCCACACCTACATCATCTTCCTTGCCTAAACCCATTGCTACCTTAGGGGTCATCCCAACCGCTAGCCTTGCTCATCCACCCATCAAATTAGATTTAGCTACATCTTCCAAAGAAAACACCAAACCTACCCCGACACACAAATAGAAGAACCAACCCCATAGATCTCGTACTCCCACCTCGCCAATCACACTTTCATCACCTTCACCCCTTCCGTCCATCTTAGGACATCACCCTTCCGGCATGGTTAAGAAATCTCCACCCACTGGTATACTAAAAACGCAGGAACATATTCCGCCCTCATCGACCTCTACCATACCCAAGCACCCGAAATGACTTCCATCCACACCTACAATGTCCTTACCACCCATACCTCCAATACAATCAACCACTTCTTTACTTCCTACTACACTTCGGTCTCTTTCCTCATACCTCCCGCATGACCCACACCACCTACCTTCACATAACCTCGTTATCCCGTGGGTAACTCGCCCTTTTCCACCATCCACTTTTCCCTCTAGATCTCGTGTGCCTGTATCACCTTTACCCAAGAAGGTGCAACCTAAAGACAAAAGGCCGGTACATTCTCCAATATGGTGGTCAAACCAATCACACACTCTCTTGTCACTTCATCTACCGTATCCTTACCAAGAAAAAACAACCAACACCTAAAACCACACTAGCACAAAAACCATGGGTCGACCTACTTCCCCTCATACAAACACCCCTCCTCTACAGTCGGCCATACCTACACCCAAACCCACTTTCACTTCCCATTGTGATCCACTAGCGAGATCCTATGCCAAAATCTTAACAAACCTCCTTGAAACTTTTGTCATCACACTACCACCGCTCAGACCTTATGACCCTCTCAAACCCAAACCAAAGGGGTTTGACGACACTAAAATTTGTGCCTACCATCGTGTGCCAGGGCACGATGTAGAGAATTATAAGGCTTTGAAGACCGTTCTTATCCAATTATGTCCTCCTAAAGAAAACTTTGACGATGATGATCTTCTCGATGAGGACCCCATTTCACCAACACCCATTTCCATAGTCCTTCCCCCATTACCTACTCTAGCAACCAAGACAACCACCCTCGCAACTCCAAGAACCACCCCCAAGATTAGAAATTAACATGGTTCGCATAGATGAACTCACCAAACCTCCACCCAAATGCCGTTTTCCCACTCATCTCACAAGGTTCCTTCCCGCCACTTGACTTTTTCCTTCCTGCCGCTTATACATTTCATAACTCACCTACTTCACCTAACCCCCACCTCGATCCATATGATCCACGCTGCTACCCATGCTCGAGAAAAATAAAGGAAAGGAAAAGGAAACGACCACTAACCAACCCCATACCCAACATACCATCTGTACCCACACCTAAAGTCACTATCCGCAGCCCCACATATTCTATTTCTAATGGGGTTACACATCGCGCGATGCTCAAACAATTACACCAATCCCCACTCAAAATGTCCTTGTATGACCTCATACAAACTTCGAGTACCATCGTCGCCTCTCATGGAATTTCTTCAATCTATTAAGGTCTTACCCAATGACCCCACACCCGTGGCCTCCATTATTACACCACACCATGTCGCCTCTCTCACCAAATTACCTCCTTCATCTACACCTCCACCCACTCACCAAGTAGCCACACTCAACTTCTCAGATGAAGAGATCACACCGCACCAAACCGATGACCCAGATCGACTCTCTTCATCTCCATCCACATCGATTATATATGTGTACGACGTGTTATGATCGATGGGGGCACTAGCATTAATATCATCTCCTCCCATGCATTCACCCAAATGCGCATACCCAATAATTGTATGCATAAACATCCCGTCATGTTGCATTCATTCAATGACACTATCACCTCCACACTTGGCACCATCATCCTCCATGTCCGCATGGGCCCCCATACTATTCCAGAGTTATTTTACGTCTTGGAGGGGGAATTTCAATATAACTTACTACTTGGTATACCCCGATTCGTGTCTTGGGTTACGTTCCTTCCACTCTACATCGTTGTGTGAAATTTGAGCATCAAGGACACACCTATACCATTCTTGTTGACCCATCACCCTTCAAAACCTGTAGTATGCTTTACCAACCTAATGACGTGCTTATACCCATTAAAGTGTCTGCCTCCACGACCACTACCTCCTCACCTACACTTCTACTCACCAAAGTGCCACCGCTACCTCAACCACACCTACATCCTCCATTCCTACCACTGCCAAAACCTCTATGGCCGAACCGTCACCTTCCAATCAGTGGCTCTACCTCGAGTCAACCTCTAACACATCATCTATCCTAGCTAGCCACATACCAACCACCGATCCTCGAGGGCATTTTTCAACGCCTCACCCTCGGGGAGTATCACCTATATTGTGTTAACACATTCCTTACTCCACAAGAGTACGTAAGTCTTCACCAACACCCTCGCTATGATCACCGTATAAGAGAGAACCTCCTTTATGGTCCTCCCAACCTTCATACCAATCTCACCTATGGGGACTTGATACCACCACTTATACACCCGAACCACCATCACAAACCCACCCATTTTCTACCGACTTCCAACCACACACCAATCACCATTTCACCCACACCTTCCTACACTAATGTGTGTAGAAGGGTTTTGGTTTGGGATTTTACGAGAAAAGCCACCACATTGTTATTCCATGTACTTCCCGCAAACATAATGATTGTAGTGGTATCGGCTTTGCTTTGAAATAGCTGCTAAGAAGCCCCACATTGAACTCATTGAGGACATCAGCCCTTCTCCACCTTCTTCACCTACCCCACCACCTTCACCACCTTCACCTACTGAGTAGATAGATCCAAAATCCATTCCTCATAACTTTCTTTTTCATAAATACCATCTCCTTGGTGCCTCCGACTTATCAACTCGAGGGTGAGGCTCCTTTCTCTCTTCCGTCTTGTATCTCGAAATGATCGATGAAGATACACCTTCCATTAATGTCATTCAATATCGGACAATGAATCTATACTCACCTACCTTAGTTCTAAATACTTGTATATTCATTGGTCATTACCATCTCGAGATGTAAACCATATTGAATGAATCGACTATCAAAATCAACATTCATACTCGTGGATGACCCGCACGTTCTAAAGATAGGACAATTTTTATATGTTGTTAAATAGAAGCCATCACTTCTTTCCTCAAAGATCATAATCATGCTTTCACTTGGTCTTACAAAGACATGCCCGATATTGAGCCCACCATAGTGGTGCACAATATCATAACTATTCCCGATGCCAAACCCATAAAACAAAAATTGAGGAAAATGCACCCTCTCATTGCGCTTTTGGTCAAAGAAGAACTTCAATGTCTTCTTTCTCGTGTCTTTCATTTTACCCATTGATTATCCCTGTGGATTTCTAATATCATCCCCTGTCACTAAGGTGGCAGGGGGACTTCACATTTGTATGGATTTCTACGATCTCAACCTAGCCCGCCTAAAAGATGACTTTCCTTTACTCGGTATTGACCAACTAGTTGACCTTACCACTGGTCACGAGATGTTATCTCTCATGGATGGTTTTTTGGGTTATAACTAAATCTTGTTGGCCCTAGAGGATCAACACAAAACCACATTCATCACCCCTGGGGGACCTTCTACTATCGAGTCACACCTTTTGGCCTTAAAAATGTTGGTGCCACATATCAATGGGCTATGACTTAGATCTGCCATGACATCATGCACCATATACTGGAGGATTACGTAGACGATCTCTTGGCCAAATATAAATGCCGCTATGAGCACCTTGCCATCCTAAAAACCATTTTGACCACCTCATTAAATATTGCGTTCACCTTCAGCCTAAGAAATGTGTCTTCACAGCTCTCTCGGGAAAGCTCCTGGGATTTATCGTCTCATTGATGGTATAGAGGTTGACCTTGCTAAAGTCAAGGCCATCCTTGAAATTCCTTTACCCACTAACCTTAGGCAACTCGTAGCCTGCAAGGTAAGCTGCGCCTCTATTTGCCATTTCATTTCACAATTATCTCGATCGGTGTCAACCATTTCACCATCTTCTCAAAAAGGATGTCTCCTTAAAATGAGATGACAATTGCCATAAAGATTTTGAAGCCTGAAAAAAATACCTTCTCCAACCACCCATGCTCATTCCACCTAAAAATGATCAACCCTTCTACCTCTACATGTCAACTACCGATCACTCCTTGGGGGCCATGCTCGCTCATCGTGATGAACAACATAGGGAACAAGTGGTTTATTACATAATCCGTACTCTTTTGGACTACAAAACCTGATACACCCATGCCAAAATATTTGCTTAGCCTTAGTTTTGTGGCCATGAAACTCTCTGCCATTACCTACTCAACCACAAAACCTACGTTGTGACCAACACCGACCCTTTACACTTCATGTATGCCAAACCCTACTAGAATCAATGACCTATACGTTGGCTTATGCTTTTGGCCAACCTCGACCTCAAATTCATCCATCAAAAGTCCATCAAGGGCCAAGCTATCACCGACCAATTAGCTGATGCACCTATTTCTGGTGATTAACCCCCTAACTTTGACTTCCCTGATGAGTCAATTACTACCCTTTCCCTAGATGAACCCACTTACCAAATGACACTCTTCTTCGATGGGTCCAAGTGTCGGTGTGGGGGTGGGGCTAGAGTTATCTCATCCCGCTTGGAAGAGAACCTATGCCTTTATCTTTCAAACTTGATTTTGATTGTACTCAATAATATTGTCGAATATGAAGTACTTGTATTAGGTCTCCAAGCTACCTATACCTTAGATGTTAAGTCCATCAACATCTTTAGTGATTTTGAATTGGTCATAAACCAAGTCAATGGTGTATACCAATGTTGTAACAAGACACTTCAAAAGTATAAACATCATGTGGACATAATTTTAACCACCTTCAATCAAGCTATGACCTCCAAACTGCTCCCCATTCAACAAACAAATTACAGAGATACCATGACTCGCTTAGCCTCTCAAATCCCCACTTTGCCTACCGATTCTAAAATCTTTGTCACCGTATAAAGACACCAATCACCCTCTTATTTACCTCGTGAGGTTTACTCCATCAACCAATACCTCTAACCCGAGTGACCTTTAGTATAAACAATATTCAGACTACCTTTATCTCTCCATTTTACCTCCGGTAATGGACAACGTGCCTTTCTTAAAAATGTCTCTCGTTATGTCGTCATGGGTGGTCTCCTATATAAATGTGGCTTCGATGGCATCCTCTTACGGTGCCTTACGAACTCTAAAATTCCTTATACCATTAAGGAAGTTCATGATGGTATATGTGGAGGTCACTTTAGTGGTCTTGTTATTGCTAAGCGTATTCTTTACCTAGCTATTATCGCCAACCCTTAACCATGATTTTTGCGACTATGTTAAGAATTGTGTAAAATGCCAACAACATGTGGACCTTCATCATACACCCAGTCATGCCTTACATGTCTCTCGTTACCTTTGGTCCTTTTCTCAATGGGGTTTGGATCTCATCGGAGAGATAAATCCCCATTCTTCGCAACGACATCAATGGATCATCACCGCTACCAAATATTACACCAAATGATTCAAATCCATACCCTCATATCTATGAAAGCTAAGAAAATATGTGAGTTCATCAACCATTACATTATTTTTCTCTTCGGTGTTCCGCATCACCTCATCAGTGATAACGAAAAACAATTAAAAAATAAAACCTGCAAAAACTTTCGCGACGCCTTCAGCATCTAGTTAAGTTTCTCGTCACCTTATTACCCACAAACCAATGGCCAAGCCAAATCCACTAATAAAATCTTAAACAAAATTGTCATGAAAGTGGTTATCGATATTGGGAATGACTGGCATTAACACATTCCTTTCGCCCCTATGGGTGTACCACACTAGTATTCACACTTCCAATGCCACCACACCCTTTTCCTCGGTCTACGGTGACATGAGGCTGTTTCAAGCGCCTTGAAGTATACATTCTCTCACTCCAAATTTCTCTCCATGACATGCTCAACAACGATGACTTTCACCAAGATCATTTGGCATATCTTGAGTTATTGGGTGAACCTTGTCTTAACGCTCTTGACCACCTTCAAGTTTACCAAAATGTATCAAACATTCCTATGATAAACGCATCCATGAATGAACCTTCCAAGTCAATGATCTTGTCCTAAAATAAAATCAACATGTAACCAAAGCCGAAAAAAGTAAACAGGGAAAATTTTCTCCTAATTGTCTTGGAGCATACATCGTGAAGTCATACTTATAGATCAGGTGCATATCATTTATCTTCATTAGATGGTAAACCTGAACTCGAGCCCCTCAATGCCTTACATCTTCAACCATTCTACTATTGAATTTAAGTCCTACCTCACCTTCTATCTCTTTCTATGCTCATCCCTTGAGTGTTATCCCCTTCCTAAGCCATCACCAACGATTAAATAAGAATCATGTGCATACTGCGTCACTCTTTTATCATCTCTTAAATATGTGTACCATGGTGTTACACATGGCATGATTCTCATGGATACTTTTGTTTGCTTTTGGATGAGATCCCATGGTTATTTCACCTTGCTTTCTAAAAAAAGAATCCCATTCTTAACCCTAGTCTTATCCATGACTCAAAATCCCTCACATGGGATCCAGATCCTTGAGTCAAACTTCCAATGAAAAATGACTCCCTCAAAAGGACATATTTCTCTCTACATCACCGCTATAAATAGACTAATCCCTCGAAGGAAAGCTACGTAAATCCCGCTTCAAAAAGAAAAATAAAAAGAGAGAATATATGAAGCTTCCCGCATCGATCAGCTTTGTGAAGACCTCAAGGAGTTACTCTTCTCATCCCATATAGGCTTCCCGCATCGATCACTTCTATCTTAATTACAAGTCAAACAAAAATATTTTTCATCACGGATGGCCTATCGTGATTTTCAATCTCTTGCCACAAGGCATATTACCAAATACCATATACACTAATCACTTTTCACTCTCTCACCATTCACACTTTGATTTCCTACTACCTCAAGGGACCTACTAGAACCATGAAATATCAAGTGACTATTCTTCACCTTTAGAATAACCCATCATCCAATGTCTTTAGGGTCTTACGTTCATCAGCCTATCTCAGGTATGACCTACTCGTTATGATCCTAACCAATCAGGTGGCTTTCTTGCCTCCTCTTATCTTTTTAAACTACTTCATTACATATTGATTACCTTATACAAGATTAGCTTCTCGAAGCTTATCTTTGGGTACGTTTTCCTCTTTCATCAACTCAAAATCACCCATACCAATCTGGACACAATTCACCCATATTTAAAAATACCTAAATCTAATCATTCTATAACTTACAAACCCATACTCATACCTCCTCGCATTCTTCCCTAGCTTGTGGGATAACTACATCAGCCCGAGGTCCCCTTTTCCGGGACTATGTAGGTAGCACTCCAAGGGCATGTGGCCCTGGAGGTTAGCTCACCACTCAGAACCCTAACCAACTCTCCTTTCATTTTTCTAAATCATGATTTGCCTTTTTAAATTCCTTTTATATAAGTAATTGAAATTAACAACCAACAAACAACACATTGTTTTCCACCTTTATCATCATCCAACATCCATTCATTATGTCTACCATTTCTTTACCACTATCATGCATGTATTAACACATCTTAAATATGACCCATATCATCATTCATTGCACAATTTAATGAATTACAACCTCAACCAATGTACACTCAACCATGCCTAAAAGTGACTTAATCCATGCCTAGACCACAACTCCGACTCAAACATGCCTACAACCTAACTCAATCCATGCCTAGACCACAACCTGACTCAACCATGCCTACAACCTAACTCAATCCATGCCTAGACCACAACCTAACTCAACCATGCCTATAACCTAACTCAATCCATACCTATGACCTGACTCTATCGTGCCTACACTACTTAATTTCCATAACATATACACATCAAAAAATAGAAGATAACCACAACCATGTATACCCATAATGACCATAATCATCATCATCATCACCTCTATAAATAAAAATATCCAAATGTGTGTCTCTATATACATAATCTCAAATATATTTGGCACGCATTCTGGTACATATAATGAAATCTCTCAAAAATATCATATACAACCTTACATGTCTTTAGACGCAAGCCGGTATATGATCAACAATATACAAAACTCTCATACATCCTCACTATGTTTGGAACGCAAGCCAGTATATATAAAAATGAATAAAATACACCAACATGGAGGATTTGCATCAAGCATCTTCCTACTAGATATCCTCCAAAGACTCGGCCTCACCTTCTCACTTTTCACCTTTTCCTCTCTCTTTTTTCATTTTCTCCAATTTGATAAAATGCAAATGATTTGCAAAATACATATTTTTCTTTTTTTATAACAACCCCGACCTAACCGGCATCGATTTACTCCTAACCAACATCTCTGTTTTGTGTCCTATCTCACTATGGTCCGTCCATCTTGACCGTGCAACGATTCCTCCAAACCGTCATCGGTTTACCCGCTTAGCTTTTCTCCTTCCCCTATCCCCACCTTTTGACTCGAATCCTACCTACCTCTCCCACATCTCACTTGGCCACTTCCCTTTATCTTCGTGAACCTTATCATTGACCCCCTTACCTCGTCCTCGCCGGGGACTTGGTTTTTTACCTATCCTCGACCCTACCCATGTCCTAACCTAAATACTTGGACCTAGAACATTGTTAGTGACTTGTGACCTCGCGACACTGTTACCCATGTTTTACCCCTAATGACCTTACCTTACCTCGTTACCATGACCGTTTATCCGACTCCAACCTTTAGTGTACCGTAACATACCTAAACATTCTTACACCTAACCTACGTCGTGTTTCCCGACCATATCCTATACCTTAGATAACAAAATCACTTCAACCTTGTTTGATAACCCTAACAACCTTAGACAATGTAGAGTTTTCCTACTCTTCAACTTGGTACCATACTACAGTTTATACGTGTGTGTGCATTTGACTATTACTACCTTTGACTGACCCATTACCTAGATTAGCCGAGTGGACCTTTTTTTCCTTTTTTACCCCCATTTCCCACCTTCCTCTTCATCACATTCAACTTTTATCAAACCAATCACTGATTTTTCCTTCGCCTCATCGCTTCTTGGTTTGAGGGGGATCAATTTTGCCTACATATGGGGCAACCACATCTTATTTTTGTCGGCGTGGCTTACCAATACAAGATATTCAACAAAAAGGGGAAAAATGTAGACACCAAAATTGGGTCACACTCCTCTTGATCCCTTGTCAAGTAATCATCTCAAAAAAATTCACCTAACCATAGCCCCTTTCATCCAACTCTAGTATTAATTTAATTGATTTAATTAAATTAATTCATTATCTCACAATATTTATTATTTTAATATCCTAATTGAGATAATGCCTACATATCCACCTCATCTAGCCACTTCACCCTAAAACCTATTCTTAATATGTTTTCATAAGTAACTAAGACCTACCAAAACCATAAAAATCAAAGCCTATATTCCCTTTAACCACATTCCCACCGGTTAGAGGGAAGCTTCCATTTTATTATGTGGAGCAAAATGGGTGAGATCCAAGAAAATCAAGGAGATCTTCCCGATTTAGTAAAACCTAGGAAATCCCGCCCTAATTGACGCTTGATTACCTAAACCACCGCCGATCGTCAGAACCACCGTCGCTACCATTTAATCACCAAAACAACCTTATTTTGGGGGGTTGACACATTTTTGAGAGTTTGTGATATCTTCTAGGAAAGAGATACGAAACCGGAGCTACATGTAAGTAGAACCAACATTAGCATATGCATCAAATCACCCGTAGCTAGCATCGAAGCACCCACAAGGCCGTCCGCCTTAACAGAGCATCCTGGGAAGCACCAAAGACCACACCAAGTTCCTTCCATTTGATCACCCACCATTGTTAACTGGACATCAAGCTCGCATAAATAGTAAGTGCTTTGTTAACCATAATTTGTCCGTTTATCATTTGGTAGATTCTTTTACTTATGTCATTAGTTTCTTCTCTAATTTCATTCCCCACCATTTATCTCCATGCAAACTTGACCATCATTTTATCCACACCCTTGAACTGCTCATACTCGATTTTAATAATTCCTGTGCATACCTAGGACTCACACGGGCCCGATTATTTCCCTTCCATTTCCATCCACCCTCAGATCTATCACCCCACTAAGTTTTTATTAAGTTTCCTGTACCATGACCATACCGTCGTCGGTTACCCACAACCAATGCTGGTTAACCTCAACTAACATTGGTCATACTAGACCGACATTGGTCTCTATGTTTTTGACCAAAAACCAAGAACAAATCTTCCATCCTCCACCAAATCCCCAAAACTGCCTAGAATCTCACCTTGACTAGCACAAAGATCCCGACCAAGACCTTGACCTTCAGATTCAGTCATAGCTTAGCTTGTTGTGAATGAATTTGCTTATTGTAGACAAATGACATACCTAAATAATTTTAACAATAGTAGGATTTCCTTTATTGTTAGCATTAAGATGTTTTAAATAATGGATTGATACCGCCTAGAAAGTATCACACTTCCCAGATCTAGCATGCACATTTAGAAGTCCATTGTATATACTTGTTTAACTTTCATTTGGTGGTATTTTTTCCACTCCTGTAGTTCCTCCAAGTAAAAGGAATCTCTCACGATCAACTGTGGATCAAAAATTCATACGCACATAAATACCTACAACCAAAGCATTCCTATAGGTATTCCTCCTAACCCTTTACCCTTATCTATTTTGTCAACATTCGAAGAAACGATCTAGAATCAGTGAAACAAACCTCTTAAATCCTTGTAAGTCTAAGAAAAGACATGTGGGAATTCGACAAAGTTGAACAAACTCAAAATTTTCTTGTTGGGTACTTACCTTGCTAATTTGCAATGTTTTTCCTTCATATATGGAAATGGGCTCTAATTTTTCACCCTTTATGTCTATGTTTTCCTTTTCCTTCCAAAATTTATCTTTTGGGTTGAAGATTAACTCCAAAGTTACAAGACCTTTTGGTAATTTGTTAGTTCTTAGCTGCACCACTTGGTCAGCATACCACCTGTTCCAACTTGTCTTGGTTTCTAGAAGAGAACTTAGCTTCTTTTTGTATAAAGTTGACAATTTTTTTATCATTCTCGAAGACTTGACAACTTGTGTTGTTGTATAGAACAACTAGTCTTACAACCACTTTAATATGGGTATGAGATTTGTTACTCTTGATAATTTGTACAACATCAAATTCCACCCCAATTGCTACCAATCTATCTGCGCTTCATTTTTATTCCTCAGATTGAATTGATGCTAAAGGCCTCAAAATATTCAATGAGATACCATACCCGATTCTTGTAATTTTTAACTTATCATTCTTGGTATCATTTCTTCCTCTGACTTGGTTCACAATTAACTCACTATCTCTAAAGACTTGTAAGTTTTTAATCCCTCTCTTTCTTTCCCAATGCAGTCCATGGATCAAGGCTTCATACTCTGTTGTGTTGTTCGAGAAAGAAAACTAGAAATGGAAGGTTGAGTAATATTTCATACCTTGAGGTGAAACAAGCATAGCTCCTCCTCTCGGCTCCCTGTCTACTTCTCGAGCCATCGAATAATAATTTCCATACTTCATTGTCATCTTTGTGGTCTAGCTCGGTGATGCTAGGGAGGGGATGATTCTCTTCATGCAAACAATAGACTCCTAGCTCTGATTCTTCCATTTCCTTGTAAGGGTCAAAAGCATGCCTCTTGCTTGCCCATTCATCAAGAGTCAAGTCTGGGGTGCATCCAACCTTAGTGTCTTCATCATGAGTGTTTGGGTAATCCTCTTGATCGAAAGCTGAATAATTTTCATTGATTGGATTGGGTACATGAGGCTCAATATGAAAATTTACAATTGGCTCAGATTTGATTATAGCCTTAGCTCCATACCTTGTTCTGAAAATCATGTGTAACCAATCAGTGGACAAATAGCTCCCAATTTTAGTGGTGAATTCTCTTGACAAACATAATGCAAAGAGTGGTGGCAAGTCTATGACTGATACATATTGCAATACGGTCACGTTTTGGCATGCATGCAATGTGAGGCTCAAATCCTTGATGAATCCAATCATTTTTACTATTGTCACATCCAATTGCACCACCCCTTTGGATATGACTTCATATTGAAGGACCAACTGATCTACTATTTGCTGTGGCATGACTAAGCTACTCACTCCCAAATCAATCATGCAATTATGTACCAATTTTTCCCCAATGATCAATGAAACATAGAATGGAGGGGGCTTCATATTTTTACCTTTGTGATCTCTATGATTTCCTTCTTGTTGATTGGGTGGCTGATTTGAGGCCAACCAATTGGCCATAGCAACTTGCAACAAGTCTCTCTATCCTGGGATAGCCAATGAATCCCACATCGAGATGTTTACATTTTTTTACATCTGCTCAATGATGTTGAATGGGGATGATGTTGGGATTAGCACACCAGTTGTATAGACAATATATCAGATCTAAGCATACATGAAAATAAAAGTAGATATTCTACTAGAAGAATTATACAAAACAAGAGACATAAATCAACACAGATTTAATGTGGTTCACCCAGTGTGGGCTACATCCACCAAGAAACAAGCCAATCTATTATCCAAAGCTTTGACAAGATATATAATGAATATTTACAATCTTCTACACTTCTCAGATGTTAAGTACTTTCTTCCTTCAAGTTTTTTTATTCTTCACTAAGAATCTCTTCTCTCACATAATTATTTTTAATTATGATACATCTATTACTTCTAAACCCTAGATTTTATCCTTATATAGTCATTTATAAACTTAGGCGCTTAGCCATGCAATTACATCCAAGTAAATCTACTTTAATTCTAAAATTAGATTTAATTCCTGAGAGTTAATTAAAACTTTCTCGCACAGGTAACCGACGCTGGTTAACCCTGATCCAGTGTGGATCACTTTTACTGACCAACGCAAGTTGGCCCCCGATGAATGCGGTTCATCGTATTTTCTAACAAGTTCCAATTGCATGCTAAAATGAAGTAATTGAGCTTCACAACTCAACAATCTCCCACTTGGAGTTTAATTTCTACACCAAACATGTACAACATCATTCTTGGATCCTTCCTTGGCTTTGTTTCTTCCTCTTCAATTTTCAAAATTCTACTTTGCTAATGGCTTCATTAGCATATCCGCAGGGTTCTTTCTCGTATGAATCTTTTCCAGATTCAACTTTCCATCATCCAATACTTGTCATATGAAGTTATATCTCAACTGAATGTGTTTCATTCTTGAATGAAATGCTTGAGTTCTTTACCAAATGAATTACACTCTAACTATCACTGAATAGTTTACAATTACCTTGCTCCTTTCCCAACTCTTCCATGAACCTACTCATCCATATCATCTCCTTGCTAGCCTCTAGAGCTGCAACATACTCTACCTCTGTAGTAGAAAAAACCAAAACCTTTTGCAATCTAAAAATCTAGCTAACCATTGTTGTTCCACCTACCATCGTGAAAATATATCCAATAGTTCTCCTCCTACCATCCGATCTCCACCATATCCGAATCAACATAGCCATGTAATGAAATATCTGAACCTCCATAGCATAACTGCATGTTAGATGTCCCTTTCAAATACTTGAGTATCCATTAGATTGCTTTCCAATGCTCTTTACCTGGATTAGCCATATATCTACTCACGGCTCTCCCACTACCTATGTAATGTCCGGTCATGTACAAACCATAGCATACATGAGACTTCCAACTGCTAAATCATATGGCACTTGTGTCATGTATTTGACCTCCTCTTGTGATGAAGGACACTAATCTTTACTCAATTTGAAGTGTCTAGCCATAGGTGTGCTAATAGGTTTTGCATTCTACATGTTGAACCTTTCTAACACCTTGTAGATATAATCCTCCTGAGACAAATACAATTTCTTGTTTTTCCTGTCTCTATGTATTTACATGCCAAGGATTCTTTTTGCAACTCCCAAATCCTTCATTGAAAATGTGTGAGCTAGCTTTCTCTTAAGCTCACCAATGTCCTACATACTAGATCCTGCAATAAGAATATCATCCACATATAGTAACAAAATAATATAGCTCCCATTTTCAAGCTTCTTGAAATAAACACAATGGTCAGATTCACATCTCAAGTAACCATGCTCATGCATAAAATTATCAAACCTCATGTACCATTTCCTTAGAGCTTGTTTGAGCCCATATAGGCTCTTTTTCAACCTGCACACTAATTTCTCCTTACCCTTGACTTCATACCCAAGCGGCTGCTGCATATAAATATCTTCATCCAAATCACCATGAAGGAAATCCATCTTCACATCTAGTTGCTCTAAATACAAGTCTTCTACTGCAACTATACTCAATACAATACGAATAGAAGTCATCTTAACAATAGGAGAAAATATTTCACCAAAGTCAATACCTACCTTTTGTGTAAATCCCTTTACTACAAGCCTTGCCTTGTAACTTTTCTATCCACCCTCTTCTTCCTTAATTCTATAAACCCACTTGTTCTGCAATGTTCTCTTTCCTGCTAGCAATTTAACCAAATCCCAAGTCTGGTTCTATTCCAAAGAGTTCATCTCCTCATCCATGCCATGCTCCCACTGAACGTGAGTTTTATCCTACATTGCTTCTTCAAATCTTTCTAGTTCACCACTATCAGTCAATAATAGATAAAATAGAGAAGGTGAAAATCTTTCTAGAAGTTTACTTACCCTTTGTGACCTTCTCACAGGAGTTTGGGGTACCGAAGGCTCAATCTGGACCTCTTGGACATTAGTATCAACTTCTGATAGTGACCGACGCCAGTCACCTATAACCGACATCGGTTCGGCTAACCGACACTGGTTCTAATCCTTTGTAACCATCGGCGGTTCATTTGATGATGCTACCAAGGCCTAACCGACCACTTGCTATTCTTGTGTATTTCTGAAGGTGTTTCTTTAAAACATAAGAGTTCATTTTCATTAATAAACTTTTCAATTTTCTCATCATTGGGTATCAAAATTTGATCCCTATACATTCTCTTTTCATTCCATTCAACATCATGACTCCTAAAATTTTAGATTTCTCTAAATCTCAAAAATGAAAACCGAAACCACCGAGATCCATAACTAATGAAAGTGCACCTCTTGGATTTTGCATCCAACTTTTTCTATTTTCTTTATCAACATGTAAAAGAGCTTCTAAACCAAAAATTTAAAGAAAATAAATATCTACCTCTTTTCCGGTCCATGCTTCCTCCGGTATTCCTCCAACTAGTGAACTAGAAGGGCCACGATTAATCAAATGAACCATTGTATCAACTCGCTTCGCCCAAAAGCTGCAAGGAAATCCAAAATGTATCCTCATACTTCCAGCATGTTCCATGATTGTCATGTTCATTCTCTCTGCAACACCATTCTCCTGTGGTGTTCTTGGAACTGTTCTTTCTCTATGTATCACATTCAATGAACAATAATCATTGAAATCCTTGCTATGATATTCACCACCATTTTCAGATCTAAGGCACTTTAACTTAGAATTTGATTGATTCTCAACAAGGGCTTTCCATCTTTTAAAATTTTCAAAAACATTAGATTTGTGTTTAATAAAATAAACCCATACCTTTCTTTTAGAATCATCAATGAAAGTAACATAGTACTGGGATCCACCATGAGAAGCTACCCGAGTGGTCCCCACACATCCGAGTGTACAAGCTGCAATTTCTGCTCCTTCTTAGTTGTCCCAACTTTGAGAAATCTCACTCTCTTTTACTTTCCAAATATACAATGCTCACGAAATCAAGATCTAAATATTTCAAATCGATAACTTACCCTTAGCCTATAAGATCTACATTCGTTTTTGACTCATATGACCCAAATGATTATGCCACATGCATGCATCTGAATCTGAAGTAGATAATGTAGAAAAGGAATCAATAATACAGGTAGATAAATATAACGTTCCTACCTTCTTACCTCTTGCCACAACAAAATCACCCTTGGTGACTTTCCAAGAGTCTCTGTAAAAGTAAGCATGCAACCAGATTCACCTAGTTGCCCTACAAAATAAGATTCCTCCCGAGGCTTGGCACATGCCCTCAGCCTTTCAATACCCATGTATTTCCATTCTACAATTTTAGATGAACTTCCCCTTTACTAGTAATACTACAAGGTTCATCATCACCCAAATAGACATGCCCAAAATTACCCTAGACATAATTTCTGAAATAACCCTTATTAGGGGTTGCATGGAAAGAAGCTCCTGAATCTAAAACCCATGATTCAATTCTACTATCTAAAGAAAGAATAAGAGCATCTTGCATTACCTCTAATGCAACAAGATTCACCTCTTTACCTTTGTCTAGTTGTTGGTTCTCTTTATTCTTTGACCAACAATCTTTCTTTACATGTCCTTTCTTTCCACATTTCCAACAAGTAATTCCCTTACTTTTGGATTTAGATCTATTATCCCTTGACTTTGATTTCCCATTACTCTTACTCTTGGATCTCTCCTTTTGCCCCTGCTTTCTACATTCAAATTATTTCCAGATGATGCTTCCTTTATACTTTTCCTACGAATTTCTTCATTCAAGATTATAATAACCACATCATCAAACTTCAAAATATTATTAGCAGATGTTGTATTACTAATCAGACATTACCAAGTTGTCCCAACTATCAGGCAAAGAACATAAGAATAAAAGTGCTTTTACTTCATCATCAAACAATATTGAAACCAATTTTAACTGATTTACAATAGATCAAAAATCATTCAAATGACTAGAGGTAGATTCACCTTCATGCATCTTAGAACAAAAATTTTCTCATCAAATAAACTTTATTTGAAGCACTAGGTTTTTCATATAAATTAGCAAGAGATTTCATTAAGTCTACTATAGAAGCCGCTTCTGTAATATTGGAAGCCACGGATGCTGTCAGGCTCAATCTTATAGATCCCAAAGCCTTTAAATCAAGAATCTTCCATTCTTCATCAATCATTTTCATAGCTCTAGACTTCTCATCCAATGGTAAGTACAAATCTATCTCGATACTGATAATCCTCAATCTACATCTTTCATAATTGATAATTTTGGCCGTCAAAATTCTCTACCTCATATTTATTATCTTTATCATTGTTATAGCTCCCACTCAATCGAAAAACCTCTATGATTAAATATGTCAACACAAAAAACCATCAAACAAATATTTGATACCATTTGTTGTTATTAACACACCGTTATATGCATAATATATCAGATCTAAGCATATATGCAAATAAAAGTGGATATTCTACCGTAAGAATTATAAAAAAGAGACATAAATCAATACCGATTTAATGTGGTTCATCCAAAGTGTGGGCTACATCCACCAAGAAACAAGCCAATCTATTATCCTAAGCTTTGACAATATATACAATGAAGATTTAGAATCTTCTACACTTCTAAGATGTTCAAGTACTTTCTTCCTTCAAGCTTTTTGATTCTTCACCAAGAATTCTCTCTCAAATAATTTTTTTGTAATTATGATACATCCATTACTTCTAAACCCTATATTTTATCCTTATATAGTCATTTATAAACTTAGGGAACTTAGCCATGCAATTACATCCAATAAATCTACTTTAATTGTAAAAATGGATTTAATTCCTGAGAGTTAATTAAAACTTTCTCGCACAAGTAACTTACGCGAGTTAACCCCGATCCAAAGTGCGGATCACTTTTCTTGACGACCAGATCGACAACGCCGGTTAGCCCTGACTAATGCCGGTTAGCCCTGACTAACGCCGGTTACTGTATTTTCCAGCAAGTTCCAATTGCATGCTAAAATGAAGTAATTAAGCTTCACAACTCAACAGATGATCTATATTTTTTTCCCCTTGCCTTGCACATTCTTCTCTTGCACATGGGTCGTTGCAACCAATGCTTGAGTCATTCTAGAAGGTGGCTTGGGCTGACCTTGCATATTGGGGGCTGCACTTTGTGGAATAATATAGGGTGGCGGGATCGTTTCAATTAGAGGACTTCCCTTCTCCAATATTCCTCTTCTTGGACCGTGTGTTTGCTGCTACACTATGAGGAGGTGCTTGAATCATAATACAAAAATCCTCATCCTTCCAATTGACAAGTGTGGTCTCATTTGGAGGTACCTAATGCTTGAGTTGCCTCTTGTTGTTGATTTCCTTCCTAGCTTGTCTCTTGTTCTACGCCAGTTGTTGTCACCATTAGATCTTGATTCAAACCACCAGTAAAGCACATTGACTAGTTATGAGGTTGATTGTATGGGAAACACCAGTCATATTCCTAAGCCATGTTATTTTGCACTAGTACCCAAGCTCTAGATTTGGATGGAACATTAGGAATGTAAGGCTATAATGGCCTATTGGCAGGAGGTCTTCCTTGGTTCTTGTTATCTATATTCCACCCCGAGCTAAATATTGGATTGAATCATGACCCCACATAGAAGGAACTTGAGAAAACTCATTCAAATCCTACAAATTGACTGCAAGAAGATTCACAAATGGAGTGGCGGAGACCAAGAGAGATCAAAGAACTCGGTATAACGGAAAATGACTCGTCGGGCTATTTCTACATCTTAAATCCATCCTCCAAGTTAGAGGAAGGTAGAACTATAAAATAATAGGGTTAGACTAGAATAGGGGATTCTACATAGAGTCAAAAGAAAGAAGAAGGGAGAATGGTGAAAATTCAAGTCCTCGGGCTTGAAATGGTTCAACAAAATGGCAAAAAATGACTATGGGGAAGCAATGGAAGATTCCATGTGTCCCAATGATGCTTCTCCAAAGGTGAATCCGAAAAGGGGAGCTCAATCTTGCACCAGCCATCCATGTAGAAAATGGTCAAAGAGAGTTAAGGGCGAGATAGAAAAAAAAGTTCAATTTGGCTAAGTTTGAAAGTGCAAATGAGAGTGCCAAGTGTCAACCTGGCATATTTCCAAGAGTTGGTCCAAAGGCAAAGACCCAAATGAGCGCGAGCTCACCATGTAGCCAAAATTCTAAAAGTTGGAGGGACCATTGAAAAGTTCACAAGGTAGTGGAGGCCGACAAGTGTCAACTCGACGCTTCTCCAAGGGCAACTTTTGGTCAGGTTTATAAACAAGCGTTGTGCCTCCATGTGTCCTCAAAAGGGGTAGAGTTAGTTGAATAGTCAATGCATAAGCTAGGCTAGCGGAAGCTACCAAGTTTCCTAAGGGTGTTGTTTCAAGGGTAAAATGGAGAAAAGGTTCTCGAGCAAGCATCATAGTGACACGTGTCCCAAGGGAAATCGGGAGTCGGGAGAAAAATTAGTTTCGCCCTTTTCCCTAACATGAGTAAAAGTTGCAAAAAGGCCGCGTCTCGCAAGAGGGAAAAAGTAAACATATAGACCCAAGTCAAAGCAAGGCGGGCGTCGGGAAAAAGTGAAATTTTTCCTTTCTTTCAAAATGCATAAAGGTAAAAATGGAAACACATTTCCCAGCCAATGAAAAGGAGCCACGTGTTTAGGTGGAGTATCGAGGCTATGGAGGTTTTTGAGTTTTTGAGTTTTTTTTACACAAAGGGCCAAAAGGTAAATTATGGGCCCATGGACCCAAATTTTTGTTCCAATATGGCTGCCATGTGTCCCAATCAAAAGAGGGACCCATTTTAAAATTGTTTTCCCACCTATTTATAGAAAATCGATGTAAAAATTCAAAGGGGCATATCTTCCAACCCATGGCTTGAAATATTGTGAATTTGACACCATCGGAAAGATCTCAGTGTCATCTACGCCATGGGAGTCTGAAACTTCAATTTTGAGGTTGGGTGGGTGAAAAATGGTGGAAATTCTTTGATCTTTCAATGCAGGATCATCAGTCTCAACAACTAGATCAGATTCGATCTATTTCTACCATTTCCTCTTCCTTCAAGGTGCCAAACCAAAGATCGATGCAGAAAAGATGGATTCGGGGTAGATTTTACTAGAAAGCATTAACAGTGGTGGTTGAGCTTCAACCCGTGTTTTCCCACTCTCTCTCTCTCTCTCTCTCTCTCTTTCTTATCTCTGATCGATCCTATAAATTTGAAGGCATGATTCATTGTAAAGGGTTGGATATTCTTAGGTTTTCATGCTCCCTTATCCTTCTAGAAATGAGTTTGTGGGGTTCGGGCCTTCCAATAAAATTGTAATACATTTCTTCCTTTCGCTTATTTTGTAATGAACTATATCAATTTATAGAGAAATAAAATACTTTTGCGATCGACTTTTAGATCCTTCTTGTTTTCTTTTGCTTCTATCTGGTCTCTCATTATAGATTTGGATGTCTGTGTCTGGTTATTATATGTAGTTTATTGGTTTGTGTCGAAGGAAAAATAATTGTTTATCATTCCTTGGTGCATCACCCAGTAGTCTAGTTATTTCTTATTTTTGTACTCTTTTATCCCCTGTCTCCTTGGTAAGTTTAAGATTAGCTATAGATATAGATCCTCTCGTAGATCCTCATGTATGCACCTAAAAAAGAGGAATAAAGAACCAACCTTTAAATCTTGTGAGCTTTTCCAATTTGTAAGGTCCCACACCTTAAGAAAAGTTCCATGTTATGTAATCACACCAGATGATTCTACCTTAGAAAAGTAGATCTTTATAAATCATCTGGGGGTTCTTTGATTTCACACTAACAATTTTGGCATGCCCGGTTGGACTAAGAAGACTCTACCTTATTACAGTGGGAATTTATGTACACCTGTTGTGATTCTGGCTTTTAAGAAGCCTACAATTGTACATTTGGTGACTCCAAGAGAAATAAATCTACTAGTTTTAGCAGAGTCCAAGTTCATGAGAAGAATACAAAAATGGTCAAGAACCAGAGAAGAGGGACTATTTGTCTATTTAGACTTATCCCCAGATAGAGGGAGAGGAAGAAGAAGAGTCCAGAGATCTCTATCTCCACCAAATAGAGCTTTATTAACACCTCCTCCCAGTAGACCATTCACTCAATCAAGAGGAGTGCTCGAGACCAATCGAATGGCTCAACCAAATCCTTATGTTAACTTCACTTGCAGTAGTCCAATTGCCTTAAATGAACAAAATCTAGTCCCTATTGCAACATTAAAAAGCATCCCATATTTCCCTAGGGAAAATCAAACTTCTCCGTGACCATGTCCAATATATTGCAAACGTCTATATAATCCATGAGATTCATGAGATGGACATTGCGGTCAAGTTTCTCACCTCTTCACTCAATGGGAAGGCCTCACAATGGTTCAGAAATCTTGAAGAAGGCTTTATCCAAAATTGGGATCAACTATGCATGGCTTTCAATAATCAATTTGGAGAGAAAGGTAACAATTTCTATTTGCTGGAACAAATAACAACTATTAAGAGAGCCCCAACGAGCAGTGATGGACTTCAACCTCAGATTCCAGCACACTGGGACAGTGGTTCTAACAACAATAAAACCTAGAAATGAAGGTGCCTTCTTTTACTTTCTTAGGGCTTTGAATTCTGATATTTCTCTGATGATCCAATCAATGGGGGAACTACATTGCCAACAACCTATAGCCTTTCCAGAGGGGTTGAGAACCATTTGATTTAAGATGGTAAAATTTCTCCTAAGCCATTCATGCCTCTGTACGGTGAGTTAGGAAACCCAGATGCTAACCAAACACCTACATTAGCTCCTATACCCACCCCCAGGATTCAAAGTTTAGTTGAAGCTTCCACTTCATCATCTACCACCTCTAAAGAGTTTCAAGAAGTGATGAAGCAATTGCAAAACCTAGGAAATGAACTAGTGACCATCAAAAGGAAGTAGGCACAGAGCTCTAGGCCATATCAACCTCAGGCTCAATATCAAGCTAGGCCCCAATATAACCAAAATACGCCACCACCTCAAACTCCAAATTAGAATCAAAGCCAAGGACAGTCTCAAGCTGCTATACCTTTTAGGTCTTATAATCCAAATACAACCTCAACATCAAAAGCATTGGTCCTTGCATAGAACAATATGGCATAGGAATATGATTGGTGTTTTCCATGTAGTCAGCCACATAACCAACCCATGTGTTTTAATGGTGTTTTGAATCAAGCTTTAATGGTGCAAACCATTATGTTTCCACAATAACTTGGCTAAGAGGGAGATTAGTAGCAAGGATCTCAACAAAGTGAATCTTGAGGAGAGACTATGTTTGTCAATTGGTAGGCTGAAGACTTTCTTGGGATGAATCAGTCTCCTACTCAAGGTGTGGCTGCCAATACACGGTCCAAAAGAGAAGTATTGGAGAAGGCCAACCATTGAACTCAGGTGACCCTCAACCTTCCATCACTCCACAAGGTCCTAGTGTTCCAAGAACAACTCCCAACATTCAGAACCAATCCAAACCACCTCCCGAATCCAGTCAGGCACCGGCTGTAACAACCCATGTGCAAGAAAGAAATGTGTCTAGGAAAGGGCAACAAAAAGAAATCTCATTCAATATCATTGAGTAGATGAAGAGGACAAGTGTGAACATTTCACTATGGGAGTCATTGGCCATTCTAGGGCAGAGGGATATGTTGCAAACTGCCATGCAAAATGGGTCAAGCTCAAATAAACCCCTTAACCAAAAAAGAGAGTACTTGCCAATGCAGTTCAACCTAAGAAGAACCAAGGAGAACAAAAAGGTAAGAACTTGATACCTCCTCCATTCTATGTCTCATTAATTATTGGAGATAAATTAGTGCACAATTATATGATTGACTTTGGGGCTAGTAGTTTTGTGATGCCCAAACAAATAGTGACCGGTTGGGTCTCAAATATGAAGTTATCTCTAGAGGAGTAGTTCAATTAGATGGGATAGTAGTGACCTTTGTGGGTATCATCCAACACCGAGTCTCACTCTATATGTTTGCCCCAATGTAACTATCTTTAAAAACATGTCCATCATAGATTTATTACCACATTTTGCTTTGTGTTTGTCTAGGGATTTCACTGTCAAAATTGGAGGCTATCTGTCTTTTGATTGGTCACATATAGTCTTTAGGAAAAGGTATGGGGCAAAGGCCACAATCAGATCTGAACTTATTGCTGACTATCATATTGAATCCTATGTACCTAGCCCAATCAATGCTAACTTCTCAGCCTTTGATCAAGAAGACATCCTAAGCACTAATGAAGCAAATACCAAGTTGGGATGTATCCTTGAGTTGACTCTAGATGAGTGGGCCAAAAAAATACATGCTTTTGACCCCTACAAGGAGATGGAAAATCTGAGCTGGGTGTCTATTGTGTACATGAAGAGAATCATCCTCTCCCGCCCTAGTTAAGCTAGAGCATAAGGATGACAATGGAGTATGGTAATTATTTTTGATGGCTCAAGGAGCAGACAAGGAGATGGAGGAGGAGCTATGATTGTGTCTCCTAAAGGTATGAGGTATTATGCATCCTTTATATTCCGGTTTCTTGCTCAAATAATACTACCGAATATGAGGCTTTAGTCCAAGGTATTCATTGGGTAAGAAATTTAGGAATCAAGAATTTAAAAGTGTTTGTAAATAGTGAGCTGGTTGCTTAACTAAGTCGAGAGGACTAAATGTTGTCAAAAATGACCTACTCAAGAACTATAAGAGTAGGGTATGGGACCTCATGGAGTATTTCAAAGCTTTCAACATTATGTCCATACCCCGGAAAGGAAAATGAAGCTGCTGATAGAATTGCAGTAGTTGGGGCAACATTTGATGTGGTGGACAACATCAAAAGAGACAAAGAACAACCACATATCCATGTGGTTGTGAGGCTAGCAATGCCAGATAATAATACATGCTGGCAGGTGTTTGAGAATGATCAATAGATCATTAAATTTTTGTAAGAAGAAGTTGAATTCTCAGCCCATAATCAAAACAAACTAGAGCAGTAGTATGGGAACCAGATAGTACAGTTACATACAAATAAGCTTCCCAAGGGCTTAGTGACACTGGAATCCATTTTCAATCCTAATGATCAGTTCAGAAAAGAGAAGGCTAACATGTAAATCAAAGGAGAGGATTCAAATTCAATCCCAGTTGGAGAAGGAAAAACACTTCAAATTGGCAAGGTGGCCACCGAGTAGGAAAGGTATGAATTCATACAACTTTTCCAAGAATTTCCTGATGTGTTTTCTTGGAGTTATGAAGACCTAAGGGGTTTCAATCCAAAACTAGCACAACACACAATTGAATTGGACCCAGCTACTTAGCTTATTAGGTAGAAGTAGAGACCAGTCAACCCACATATTGAGCCTCTGATGAAGAAGGAGCTGAATAAACTAATAGAGGCAAGTATCATATTCCCAATCAAACATTCAAGTTGGGTTACAAATATGGTCCCAATCAGAAAGAAAAATGGAGAAATCAGGTTGTGTGTTGACTTTAGGGATTTGAACAGAGCCTCCCTCAAAGATCACTACCCACTCCCTTTAATGGAACAAATTTTGCAAAGCGGTGTCTCAGGTCGAGAGATTCTCTCTCTTAGATGGCTATTCAAGATACAATCAGATCATGGTGAAAGAAGATGATCAATTCAAAACTACTTTCACCACCAAATGGGGCACCTATGCATACAAAAAAATTCCATTTGGACTATCTAATGTTGGTGCTAATTTCCAAAGAGCCATGGATATGGCATTCAAAGGGATAATCAACAAGATAGTGTTGATCTATCTAGATGATATCACTATGTTCTCCAAGAACACAACAGACCACCTTTTCATCTAAGGCAAGTGTTTCAAAGATGTAGAAGATTTGGGGTATCTTTGAACCCCAAAAAATGCATATTCTTGGCCCATGAGGGTAGGATTTTGGGCCACATTGTGTCTAAGGAGGGTCTGGAAATTGATCTAGAAAGAGTTGAAGCAATAAAAGCACTGCCATTGCCAAGCCATAAGAGGGCTCTCCAAAGATTATTGGGGAAGATCAACTTTGTTCGGAGATTTGTCCCAAAATTTTCTTCTCTAGTTAAGCCAATAACACTAATGCTGAAGAAGAGCTTAGTATTCAGATGGATAGCTGAAGGAAACTCAAGCTTTGAAGTTATCAAAGAGGCCATATCACAGGCCCCAACTCTTGTGAACCTAGATTTTTCCAAAGACTTCATATTGTATGCCTTTGGTGGTGGCAATGATATCTCTACAATCATGGTTCAACAGAACAAAGAAAACTTATAACAACCAATTGCTTTCTTCATCAAAGTCCGGAAGAATATGAGGTGAGTTATTCCTTCATTGAGAAGCAAGTCTTGATGGTGGTCGGTGGATGAAGAATTTTAAGCATTTGGTATCAAACAACAAAATCCAACTATTGGTATCCCATGCAGGAGTCAAGGAATTCCTCCTCGCAGTAAGGACCGAGTGAAACATGTAGGGTGGATTACTCATGTCATGGAATATGACATTGAGATCAGGGTCACCAAGCTAGTCCATGGGAGGGGCTTGTGTGAGCAGCTAGCCTCTACTCTACAAGATGAAACAAACATTGAGAAGGAGGATATTCTTATCTTAAAAGATGATCAAGAAGAAGGAAGAGATGATGTACTTACTCCTTGTTGGACCCAAGACATAATGCATTTCCTTCAGACAGGTTTGTGCCCTCATGGGATGAATAAAGAAAAAAGAAGACATTTCAGGTTATAGGCCATCCCATATGTTCTTATTGATGGTGTCTTGTTTAAAAGAGACATCAATGGCATTCTGTTGAGATGCATTGGGACAGATCAGGTGGAGAGAGTGCTACAAGAATTTCATGTTGAAGAAGTTGGAGACAATTTTTCTCCAAGAGTGACAACACTCAAAATCATGAAAGTGTATATTATTGGCCCAAAGTGTTTAGTGATCAAGTTTCACATGGATCAGAGGTGCAAGAGTTGTGCATTCTTTAAAGGAAAGTAAAATCTAGTAGCACTTCCATTACACCAAGTCTCAATTGACCAACCTTTCATGCAATGGGGAGTGGAATTCATTACAATCATCAATCCAAACTCAAGCCAAGCTCACAAATGGATCCTAACAACCACATATTACTTTACCAAAGGGACCGAGGCAATGGCACTTAAAGAGGCAAATGAGTCTAGTATCCTAGATTTCGTGAAGGGATAGTGACCATATTTGGAGAACCAGGTACCATCATCTCAAACAATGCACTAGAATTTATAGGTTCCAAGATAACAATATGGGCTTTCAAGAATGGGACTTATTTAAGCATTTCATCGAACTATTACCCTCGGGGTAATGGCCGTGCCGAGTCCACAAATAAGAACTTGCTAAAGATCATCAAGAGGACTCTTGATGATAATAAAAGGACTTGGCACACAAATCTCAAAATGGCCTTATGGACTGATAGAATAACACCCAAGAGATCCACATGTAGCTCTCCATTCAATTTTTTCTATGGGAAAGAGGCAGTGTTTCCTATATCACTTGAGTTACCTGCATTAGAGCTTGTGAAGTAACTAGAGATGTCTGAGTTTGGACCAATGGAGGCCAGGTATGCAGAGCTGATAGAATTAGAAGAAACCAGAGAGAATGCTCTCCAAGCATTGGAGAAGAATCAGCTTCAATCAAGAAATGCTTTGATAAGAAATAAAAAGCAAGGACTTTCTAGGAAGGAGACTTGGTTTTGAAGTCGATGCAGATCGAGAAAAACCTAGGAGATATTCTACGTTTGATGCCATCTAGATTGGTCCTTATATGATAAAAAAATGAAAAAGTAGCAATGCTTTCCAGTTGTCCACATTGGAGGGTGAAGAGCTGTAGATCCCAGTGAACGGGATCTATCTTAAGCACTGCTACTAAAAGGGAAGTCCTACCTATACATATTAGTTTAGTTTCTCTTTCCTCTAAGTGCTTCTACACATTGTCTTGTTGTAGAGTAGATTTATTTTCTCCTAAGTGCTTTTGCATGCTTTGCATGTTCTATTTTGAGCATGTATGATTTTGATTTTGTACATAGTCATGGTGTTGTTTTGTTGCTCTTATGTAGTTCATTCAGAGAGACAGACGAAGCCCTGGAGTTGAAACAATTTTCTACTCTCAGAAATCTTCATTTTGAGATTTTATTATGAAATTTTTAGAGTGCGAGGCGGTCAGGCTCGTGAAACAGAAGAAGAATTAGTATCAAACTATTATTCTTGACTCCATGCCCAACAAATACTACAAGTCAATTGATCTCTTCATCTTTCAAGTAGATATCCCGTGAGTCACCAAATTATTATCCATATTTCACCCCGAGCTAAATATTGGATCGAATCATGACCCCGCATGGAAGGAACCCAAGAAAACTCATTCAAATCCTACAAATTGGTTGTAAGAAGATTCAACAATGGAGTGGCGGAGACCAAGAGAGATTAAAGAAATCAGTACAAAGGAAAACGACTATGTCAGGCCATTTCTACATCTTAAATCCATCCTCCAATTTACAAGCACAAAGAACAAATAAATAGTAGGGTTAGACCAGAAGGGGGGATGCTACATAGGAGTCGGAAGCAATAAGAAGGGAGAATGGTGAAGATTCGAACTCCTCAGGCTTGAAACAGTTCAAGAAAAGGGCAAAAAATGACTAAGTATGGGTGAAGCAGCGGAAGAGGCCACTTGTCCCAACGACGTTTCTCCAAAGGTGAATCCAAAAAGGGGATCTCAAACTTGCACCAGACCTCTACGTAGAAAATGGTCAAAGAGAGTTAAGGGGTAGACAAAACAAAAACTCAAAATTTGGCTAAGTTTGGAAGTGCAAGTGAAGAGTGCCAATCGTCACCTGGTGCATTTCCAAGAGTTGGTCCAAAGGCGAGAGACGCATGAGCGCGAGCTTGCCACATAGCGCAAAGTCTAAAATTTGGAGGGACCATTGAAAAGTTCACAAGGTAGTAAATGCCGAAAAGTGTCAACTCAACGCTTCTCCAAGGGAAAATTTGGGTCAGGTTTACAAACAAGTGCAGTGCCTCCATGTGTCCTCACAGGGGCAGAGTTAGTTGAAAAGTCAAATGCATAAGCTAGGCTGGCGGAAGCTACCAAGTGTCCTAAGGGTGTTGTTTCAAGGGTAAAATGGAGAAAAGGGTTTTGATCAAGTGTCAAAGTGACATGTGACCTAAGGGAAAGTGGGGAGTTAGGAGAAAAGTTAGTTTTTTCCCTTTTCCCTAAAAGGAGTAAAAGTTGCAAAAAGGCCCGCATCTCCACCAAGAGGGAAAAAGTCAACATATAGACCCGAGTCAAAGCCAAGGTGGGGTGTTGGGGAAAAAAGTGAAAATTTGCCTTTTGTTCAAAAGGCATAAAGGTAAAAATGGAAGTGCATTTCCCTATCAACCAAAAGGAGCCACGTGTCTAGGTGGAGTTTTGGGGCTACAAAGGTTTTTGAGTTTTTACATTTTTTTGTGCGTAAAGGGCTAAAAGGTAAATTATGGGCCTGTGGATTTGAATTTTTATTCCAATCTAGCTGCCACGCATCCCAATCAAAAGAGGGACCCATTTTCAAATTGTTTTCCCACCTATTTGTATAGAATCAATGCAAAACTTCAAAGGGGCATATCTTTCGACCCAGGGCTCGAAATATTGTGAATCTGACACCATTGGAAAGATCTCAATGTCGTCTATGCCATGGGAGTCTGAAACTTCAATTTTGAGAAGGTTAGGTGGGTGAAAATGGTGGAACATCTTTGATCTTTCAATGCAAGATCATCAGTCTCAACAGCCTAGATTTGATTTGATCTATTTCTACCGTTTCCTCTTCCTTCAAGGTGCCAAACCAAAGATCGATGTAGAAAAGATGGATTCAAGGAAAATTTTAGTAGAAAGCATTAATGGTGGTGGTTGAGCTTCAACCCATGTTTTCCCACTTCTCTCTCTCTCTTTCTTTCTTATCTCGATCGATCCTATAAATTTGAAGGCATGATTCATTGTAAAGGGTTGGATATTCTTAGGTTTGAAAGCTCCCTTATCCTTCTAGAAACGGGTTTGTGGGGTTCGTGCCTTCCATTAAAATTGTAATACATTTCTACCTTTCGGCTATTCTCAGTAATGAACTCGTATCAATTTATATATCAATAAAATATGTTTGTGACTGAATTTATATCCTTGTTGTTTTCTTTTGCTTCTATCTGGTCTCTCATTAGTAATCCGGTTGTCTTTTTTTGTTTATTATATGTAATTTATTGGTTTGTGTTGAAGGCCAACTAATTGTTCATCATTTCTTTGGTACATCACCGGTAGTCTAGTTATTTATTATTTATGTACTCTTTTATCCTTGTCTCCTTGATAATTTTTAGACTAGGTATAGATATAGATCCTCTCGCAAATCCTCATGTATGCACCTAAACAAGAGGAATAAGGAGCCATCCTTTAAATATGGAGATATTTTCCAATTTGTAAGGTCTCACACCTTAGGAAAAGTTCCATGTTATGCAATCACATTAGATGATTTTGCCTTACAAAAGTAGATCTTTAGAAATCATCTGGGGATGTTGTGATTTCACACTAAAAGTTCTAATTTGCAGCTTGTATGGGTGGTTTATTAGGCTCATATGGAGGCATGTTGGGTTGAGTTTGAGGCTGATATGATCTACAATTTTGAGCTTGTTTCCTCTTAAGTTTTGTCAACTCATTGCCAAAGTTTTACAAACTGTTTCATGACTTCTTGGAGCTCATTTGAGGATCTAGAAGATGAGGTGCAAGCTTTAGTTGAATTTTGATTCCTTAGAGTAGGTATGGGAGCTAATGTGGGTGTTTGACTAGTGCTTTGAGATCCTAGTTCTTGATATAGGGGCATATGTGGCCTAGGTACAAGTTTACTAGCCCGAATTAAGAAATTTTCAGCTCTAATGGCAATGTTATAGGACTCGGGTAAGGTTCTACCTCCCATATACTAAATCACCATGGAAATATTAGAATTTAAAGCTTTAAACAAGTATAGGAAAGAACCTTCATCCGTTGGTCTCATGGCCACCAGAATCCTATTCCACATACATGTTGGGTTTTAAAATTTTACTTTAACAAACCACAGTCAAGGGACAACAAGTCCCTCCTCTTTATGGGAGATGTTCCCTTATTGAAAGCAGGAAACAAAGATTATATACAAATTTACAACTTTCAAAGTGTGGTTTCCTGATATTTTGAAACATTTTATGCCCAAATATCATTAATACGAAAGATTAGAATAACTAAGGAGATGCTAGAGGAAGAACATAACAACACTTTCAGGAAATATAGATAGCAGAGTATAACCTTATACGTATTGAGCAAGGGAAATGTAGAATAGAGTCATTCACTTTCATAATAGATATAATTCCACAAACACAAGTTCCGTAAATCATATAAACAAGAACACGCTTCTTATCATAAAAGATTAATGATCCATGATTTCAAACAAGGAAAGAAGGAATAATAGATAGAAAAGAAGAGAAAATTCCTCTCGTATTGATTAATTTCAAATCTATAACATTTTAAGAATGCTAGGATTCAACCCCGAAAAAAATTCCCCTTCATACAATATATAGGAAGAATTAGAGAAGGAGAGAAGAAATCCAAATTCTTACTCCAACCACCCAAGAAATGCATTGAATTTTCCTACAAAAAATGATGGGTTCCATGAAAAAACCCATGCCTCCACATACTATTCCTTGTTGGGAAAGAAAGGAAGCCCATTCTTCATCATGGCGATAGGTGAGAGACTTCATAGCCTTGAAAATTGTGGACCGGATCATTAATGGTGGTGGTGAGTAAAGCAGCATCGGAGTTCTTTGAAAATTCCTTTCCCACTTAATTTAGAGCTCTTGGTGGAAATACATGGCTATCTCGAAGGTGTGGGGTCGGGCGTTTAACATGGGCTAGCAATATACGAAAGGTTCTATCCATACAGGGTCCACGTGGTGACCTCATGTGTCTTAAGATTTCACCCTCGCTTTACTCCCGAAGTTGTGCCAAACCGACATGTGGCATCCTTCATGGGCTTCATCTGTTTCCTTTGTATTTTTCCTAAGTCCCTCCCATTAGCGAGAGATGTTCTTCCTAAACCGAGACACATGGAGGGTGGCGCTAGTTCGTGGTCTCTCTTTGGGTTGTGCTTTGAATTTGCACCGATGAGGCACATGGAGCGTCTCGCACTCACTTAGGATCCTACTTTGAAATTGGCCTTTGGAGGTGTGTCATTGGAATGCATGGAGGCTTCCTCCAATGCTTTATACTAAGCTAATTCAAAGTTGGCTTTTTCTTTTTGGATTCTAACCAGATGGAGGCCCTACACATGTTTGGGGTCTCCACTTTTGTGTAACATACCAAAAGTGCACCGAAGAGACACATGACACCTTTCGTTGTCCTTCTATAAGCCGATTCGGGCCTCGATTGAACACTTCCTTTTTTCATTTTTCTCATGTTGAGCTCTACTCGCTTCTAGACTCGGTTTTTGGGGTTGACAGTGAGTCCACGCAATAGGACTCGACCTTCTGTTCTTCCCGTAAGATCATGTTTGACCAATTTTATCCTCGGGGAAAATTGGGATAACACTTCTCAAATACCTCAATCATTTTCATTCCCGACGGAAAACCTGATCCATTATATCACAATTGTTCATCCTACTTTCACAAACTTTGAATTTGAGCCTTCCACATGGGAGAGATTTAGCTGAAGCGCATCTGGGTAAAATTTTTATATTTTGTGCCTTTTAGAGAAATGTTACTTCAAAACATTTCGGCCCATCCATCCACTTTTAATACGGGCTCTCCACGTGGCTTCTCCTGGGCATCGACGTAGCTACGGGTCACTTTATAACTTTTATTCCTTTTTGAAACAAAACAAATATTCCATAAGTGACCTGACGATCTACCTCCCCACTTTGACTTTTGATGCGGGATCGATATTTAACTTTTTCCTGTCTCGGTGGAGTCAGGGCTTATTTTACAACTTTAATCCCTTTTGGAAATAAAACCAAATTTCCAAAAGTGATCTGATGACACACCTCCCCACTTTGACTTTTGAAAAAAACCAAGTGTCCCTTTGCGCGGCCAAATTAAGAATCTTTCTCCGCCACTTCATAATTTTGAAAAGCCAATCGAGAATCCAAGAAAGACACGGGGGTAATTAAACGTTTTTGAAAATGTACCAAAAGTCAAAAGTTCACAAAAATATTGGACACACCACATCCAATTAGAGGTGACCACGTATCTATAGATGCTAGAAAATAATTTGTGAGCTTGTTGTCCCCTCAAAATTCCTCTCTTTTGAAAATTTAAAATTTAAATTTTTTGAGTTCACACCCTTCGTAGTGTTTTTAATGAAGTAAGAAATTTGAAGAGATGGTGAAAATTTCATTTCTTAGGGTCATTTTAGTGACTTGCAGATCTGTCAGACATTTTTTTCCTTATGTCCCTATTTTCCGATCGGTCAATTTCCCTACAAGTCATCATCTGTCGGCTTTTTTGGACTTTTTTGGCCCATCTATCCAAATTTCACCCAAGTCACTTGTTCCCGATTCCCCACATTTCCCACATAAACCGAATTAGCTCTTCACATCCTTCACATTTCCATGTC
Organism: Taxus wallichiana var. yunnanensis; assembly: GCA_018340775.1. Classification (NCBI taxonomy): domain Eukaryota; kingdom Viridiplantae; phylum Streptophyta; class Pinopsida; order Cupressales; family Taxaceae; genus Taxus; species Taxus wallichiana. The sequence goes on along the minus strand of CM031238.1, from coordinate 766,787,755 downwards.
CATTGGATTGCTCGTGCTCTCTGGCCCGCATCACTGCATCGGCCGAATTGGCTTTTCGCGTCCCTCATGTCCCAATGTTCCATGGACCGTCCAGGCCAATTTTTTCCACTTTTCCCGCATTTCACCTTTTTGAGTCGGTGTAAGGTATATTTAATGCGCATTTATGATCTTCTCTCTCTTGAATGACTATTTAAAGGGGAAACCATCTATGCACTTGTCACATTGCTTGCTCATTATCTCTTGCTCGTGTTTTGTGAATTGAGCTATTTGTTCACCTTCTTGTATCTCCTTTAAATTTTTGTCGTAAATCTATTTTGTGAGGGTCATTCCTCTGTTCACTATCAAAATGAAGATCAAATTTCAAGGGCACAAGCATTTTTCACCTTTGGAAACTTCTACACCTGATATTAGATAGTGAAGTTTGACATTTGGATTTCGATGATTTTTGGGGTAGATTAGCATGCAACAACCCTGCTCCTATGGCTCAAATGATAAATGATAGTGGGATCGCATATGCCATTGGTTTTCCTCTCTCTGTAATGTGCCGACACTATGCTCGCCTACGGGGCTCATTTCAATCCAGATACCAAGGAGGTTGTCAATATACATGGCAAGTTGATTACAAAATTAGATGCCACCACCATCGTCACTGCCCTACGCATCCCCGAAATAGAAGATTCTAGTATTCTCACTCTCACTCAAGCTCAAACTCTATTTGATCAAGACAATAAGAAATATAAGGCTCGGGTAGAAAAATCATGGTTGAAGTGCCCTAAGAAGGGAGCATCCCGACTCTTTAAGGCATTGTTCAGGGTTGACTTCAAGGAAGAACTATCAGATATCATCACCTTGCTCGCTCGGATCATGGGAATGCCCTCCACTAACGAATTCCATTTCTAGACGTGCCCTTTTATAAGTATCATCTGTGATGGTAATCAAAATATGAATTGGGCTGAGATTATCTGTGGAAACCTAATGAATAATTGTCAAATGTTCAATAGACCAAAAAGTTCTACATGACTTCCTATCTCATGTACACCTTGGTAGCATCTCGTGAGTGGTTCAGCTTCACTTTCATTGAAGGCAAGAAGAATGAGCCCATCTATGCATATTTCCCTCAGTTTACCCTCAAGGTCAAGTAATCATAATTTTAGAAGGGTAAATGATGCCTTCACCATGTACATTGTGAGACTCTTGGAGGGTGACACTACCAGAAGATTCTCTGATGAGGCTAAGGCTTTGATAACCAAGTATGGGGCTTTCTTCACTCAGTTCTAAAATTTCTCATACATCAGGCTGGCTTGTTTTGAAATCACACCTCTCAAGCTTCCCATGTTCTACAACAACAAAATGGCTTTGGTTAAGGTTTTCAGATAGTTGGATAAACATCATAGAACCTCGAGACAAGAAGATTTTTGGTCTTCATTTCCCTATCTCCTTGGGGAATTATACATGCAGACAACTCTAGATGCCTAAAATATATAAAGGGCTATTGCTCCTCTTACAGTTAATTTCTTCAAGCCTAGGACTTGCTTTTCTCTCAAGGGATACATTAATCAAAATCTCAGGATAACTTATTTTCATTGTCCTAACACTGAGGATTACTGGGCTAATTGTGTTGATGATTTTCAAGCCGATAGGAGGAATTTTGGTAGAATTTTTCTATAGTAAATCATAGACATCAATCTCTACTAGGTGCCGAAGGAATTAAGGACAATGATGAAGATTTTTAGTCATTTTTGTTTGAAAGATCAATCAAGCACACTCCTCTGGAAACCCTAGATTGGTATGTGAAGGAAAGAGATGACTTGAATGAGATAATCACCCCTGTCATTGTTAGAACTAAGGTTTGGCTTGATAGGAAAGTACATGACCTCGGGAAGAACAAAGGTGGATCCTCTTCAAGAGAGGCTTCTACACCTAGGAATGAAGTACATACTCCTAGCACTGAGGTACTTAAGCAAAGTCCTCCTTATTCTTCGATGAAAGAACCTAAGTTGTCTACTCCTTCCTCTTCCACTCAAGTGTATCAGAAGAAGGTCAAAGAGGTCAAGCAAGAACCAATTGAGGATGAGATTATTTTGGATCAGTCATAGTTTCATATAGGGCCGAGAGAACATTATTGTTCTAAGTGAAAATGATAAGTATGGGATGAAAGATCTAGAAGAAACCCCGAGATCACTACCTGAAGTTGAGAAGGAAGGATGTTAGGTTGTGGAGCCTATTTTCATGTGTGAAAGTGTTGAAGATTGTAAACTAAGAGTACCTGTACACTTTTCATGTATCCTTTCCGGGGTTCGGGGCCAGTGGTAGCCCCAGAATGAGGGTTCGAGGGGCGCAACCCCAAAAAAAAAAATTCTTTAGGCGTAATTTTTTTTTTATGTCAAAAAATGCACTCGACATATCGGGAAACGTGCTCTTCTCATATGGGTGAGTTTTTTGACCCATAGGTTTATGGGATGGGTTTTTCCCATGGTTTGATACCCACAATTTTGCATATGATAGATGTACAAGTAAATGTATTGCAGATGTGTTTTGAATTCGGGTGTGAATTCTCAGAGTTTGTTGAGCATAGCTCCAAATGGATCTGGGTATTGTTTTAAGAGAGTGGAGGCTTGTAATAAAATTTGAGCAAGTGATTCTTTGTGGACGTAGCCAAAATTGGGTGAACCACGTTAAATCTTGTCTCTCTATGTTGTCTTCTTTATTCGCACTTTTATTTGAGATCTGTAATATTTTCTCGCATATTAATTTCTCTTTTGTTGTGATTTTGTAAGGGATTATTCCGCATATTTTATCCCTTATTTCCTAACAATTGGTATTAGAGCCTGGTTTGGTTTGCTGAAGTGTTGAATCACAGGGAAAGTTTTTAGCCTGAGTGGGAGCTATGGCAGATGATGGAAGATCTAGGGTTGATAAATTCAACAGGTAGAATTTTAGTCTTTGGAAGATGCAGATGGAAGATTACCTTTATCAAAAGGATCTTTATACTCCATTGTCTAAGAAGGTGAACAAACCCTTGAGTATGACAGATGCGGAATGGGATTTGCTAGATAGGAAGGCACTTGGGACAATCCGGTTGTGTCTTGCATCTTCGGTATTATTTAATGTTTCAAAGGAAAAGACTACAAAAGATCTAATGGATGCATTAGGGAAGTTGTATGAAAAACCTCTTGCCTCTAACAAGATATTTTTAATGAAAAATTTGTTTAGTATGAAGATGTCTGAGAATAGTTCAGTAGCAGATCATTTAAATGATTTCAATATGGTTGTGAATATGCTAGCTTCGGTTACAATAGAATTTGATGAAGAAGTTAGGGCTTTATTAATTTTGTGCTCTTTACTTGAGAGTTGGAATAGCCTGGTAATGGTGGTAAGTAACTTGGTTCCAGCTAACTCGAAGTTGAAGTTTGAGGATGTTATAGGGGTGATTCTAAGCGAGGAAATGTGAAGAAAAATCTCTAGGGAATCTTCTACTTTAGGGAATGCTTTGACAATGGAAACTAGAGGGACGAGAAGAATAGAGGAAACCGTGGAAAATCAAAAGATCGGGCAAGGTCAAAATCCAAGAACAAGATTGTATGCTGGAATTGTGGAAAGCCTAGGCATGTAAAGAAGGACTGTTGGGAGCTTCGGGATAAGAAGAAACAACAGGAAGAAAACAAGGAGGCAAATGTGGCAACAGGTAATGTATGTCAGGATGCTTTGATTCTTTCTTTGCACAATATTATTGAATCTTGGGTTTTAGATTCAGGGGCTTCTTTCCATGCTTCTCCACATAGGCATTATTTTGTTGATTATGTTCAAGGAAATTTTGGGCATGTTTTTCTTGGTGATGATGAGCCTTGCAAAGATAGTTGGAAAAGGTTATGTTCAGGTTAAGATGTAAAATGGGAATACTTGGCTATTGAAGGATGTCAGACATGTGTCTACATTAAGATGAAATTTGATATCGACAGGGCAGTTGGGAAGTGATGGTTGTACTGTGATATTTACAGACTAACTCTTGGAAGGTTACCAAGGGTGCTCTTGTGGTGGCAAGAGGTAAGAAGGTTGGAACCTTGTATTTAACCACTGATAGTACTAATGATTGTAATCTTGTGGCTTCAGATGTAGATACAACATTATGGCACTATAGGCTCGGTCATATGAGCCATAAGGGCATGAACATCATAAAGAAGAATTTGCCTAGATATACAGAAATAGGTTTGGATTTATGTGAGAACTGCATACATGGGAAAGTAAGTGAGTCGGGTTTCTCAAGGTTGTGTTGGCCTGAAAATCTATCGCTTGGGTAGATTTATGGATAGACGAGCCGACAGTGTGCAGGGCATAGCCCCTCTTTGAGTCAAAGAAAGTGAAACTAGTTTATTGCTATTCTACCAAAGCAGTGAATCATGCAAGTCTCATAATATTCTGCCTTCGGGGGTTTGGGATCTCATCCCAGTAGGGGTGTTTCCAATTGCGAAAAGAAAGGAATGAAAGAGAGGATGAAGAAAGATCAGGTCCGAAGGGAGAAAAGAAATGAATTCCAAAGTAGAAAGGTCAGAGGGTTTATGTTTTGGGATTGGTAGTAAACAGAGCCAAACCTACTTGCATAAATGAATAAAGCAATACTGATGAATAAATGACAAAAAAGTAGAGATAGATTCAATAGAATAAACACATAGATCTGACATAAGAAAGATCAGATGCCCATAACACACATATTTAGCACAAAGTCTTAATATTTGCATTAATATCTTCTTCTGTTACAAAAAGTACAAAGCCTTTTCTTCTCACTTCTATTTTTCATCTAAAAGATATCCACTCCCGAATACAACAAGTATTCAAGTATATATAGAAGGAGAGAAGAAAAGAAGACAAAAGCAAACCAACCACTTAATTACAAAAATATCATACAATAGATTACAAAGCCATTTGTTGACTTTTGACAACTTTAGTGGATGACATCATCCCATGGTGCAACATGGATGATGTCATCATTTGTGTCAACAAACTTTAAATATTTACAAGGAGAATGTCGGGAAGAAGGAAACTATTCGTCATCGTCCCGCGGCTGAAAGGGGGTATCCTGTTTTTGCTGCTCAGGCGACGAGATGTGGAACTGGGCACGGTACTCCATGAACTTGCTAATCATGGGTTGAAGTTGATCGTGGGAAGGATCCTTGTGTCGATCGCTGATAGCTTCGTAGGTCTCTCGCTTGTCTGTGAGATTTTCTGGGAGTTTTGAATAATCATTCTCTGCCTCTATCAGGTACCTGATGAAGTCACAACAAGCCAACAAGTTATTGATGGATTCGGCGTCGAATGTGACCTCTGGCCCCATCCCCTGTGAAACGATCTCCTTGAAGATATGAATAGTTTCCTCAACCTTTCTTAAGGTGAAAGAAGAAGTGAGCAAGCCTCGAGACATTCTTAGGACAATCTATTCCATTTGATGCATTGCATCTAGGGCTTCCTCCTTTACTTTGTCGATCTTCTCTAGGACGAACTCCAGCTGATCCACCCGATAATCCAGAGTAGAAAGGATTTTGTTGAGGGCTCTGGGGTGTCCAAAGACACCAAACTTGACCAGATCTTTGACTGAACAGTCGAGCATTTTCTGAAAGGTCTCGTGCTACATCCTGGCATGATCCAGCTCTTCGAGAGATGGGTCCTGCTATCGCCTGGAGTTCTCTGTTTGTCTGATTGATATTCTAGTACAAACCGGTGAACTTAGCGATCACTCCCTCACTTTCCTTGAGGATTTGGCTCCTCCAGGTGGAAACTGCCATGCCCTGCTCGCTGATTTTAGCATACTCATTAATCTTATCCTGGCTCGAGGCTCAGGAGTTTCGGTGGCAGTTGTAGGAGGTGCACTGCCCATTTTTGCAAGGCGTGAAGAAGATACTTATTTTTCTCCTTTAGCAGCCTTTTCTCATCCTTTACTTCCTGGAGTTTTTGTAAAGGGTGTCAACTGCAGATAGGGCCTCTCCTTGCAGGATTCTAAAGATGTCCCCATTGTGACTTGAGTCACTGTGTAATCTGTCGAAGACAGATCCTTTTTATCCTTCAAAGGATTGGGGTATGCAATCTCCATTACTCTCTCCCCTGAAGCACTCTGAGAGAAGCGGGTTATGGGCTTTTGCTTCTTGGCCCCTTTTGATGGGATTACGGAGAAGTCCATCGGTGCGATGGGAACTTTCCTCTTCTGTTGACTTAGGTGCTGGGAGATCCAGGCTGGACTAATGGGAGAAGGACCAAATATAGAAAAGGGAGCAGTTGTAGTAGTAGAAGGGAAAAACGTGGAAACACTTGGAGGCAGCATTGAGAGGGAAGTCGAGAAAGTGCTCACGGGAGGAAGGGATACTACAAGAGAAGTAGACATAGGAATGGAAGGGAGCTGAGAGATGAGAGAAGAAATGGTGGGGGACATCTCCGCGAGAGAAGAGAAGATGGATGAAGAAGCAAAGGGGGAACAGTAGAAGATGGGGGAGAGGACATGACCAAAGGAATGGTCACTTGGGTCACTCGAGGAGGGGAAGGAGGAGAAGGAGAAGGGACAGAAGGGACCTCAATAGTTATAGTCGTGATGACATCCTGAGTGGATGTGCCTATCGGAACATCTTCCATTGCTTCTTCTTCTAAGCTTTCCGGGATTACAACCCATTCTTGTGAAGCGGAAGGAGGACTTTCAGAGCTTCCTCTTGGGTGGAGCTAGACTCACCCTCTTTGCCTTTACCCTTTCCCTTTGGTAGTTGTTTTGCCCAAGGAGGTGCGTTGCCCAATGGAGATGTGGTGAAATCAACTCCGAGGTAAATGAGGCCATTCATTCTACACCAATGCTCTGTTCTTCGCAGAGTTTCCTTGACCCTTTCTTCTATGGTCTGAGGTGCTTTGTTCTGTCAATCACGGTGAAAGGCCAATCGTCCCCACCGTGTCAAGATACACTTGATCAACTTCTTTCTTAGTAGTTTGATAGCCTTTTGGGATGATGGCCACACCATACTGGATGATTTCAACCAAGGCTAAGTGGGAATGATCCTTCCTCCTAAGCTCGACCTCATGATATATGTCGATATAAATGTCTTCAATCTGAGGGATGTGGATCGGATCGAGCTTGGCCCTGGGGAGACAATTTCTTGGGTCGAAAGTGGGCCTTGCTAGGAAGTTATGCTTTAGATTTAGCAGCTCTAGTTCTGCAAACATGTCCTTCACCTTGTGGTGAGAGAGACAAGTATACCTGCCCACTGTGAGGGGGAAAGGAGTTCCACCCTTCTTTCTCTTGAGACACTTTTCATGGTAGGTGATAAGCTATCTTGACAGCTCCAACAGGATCAACTTGGGGCCGGCATATCTCGGTAGTTTGGTTGGTTCCCCCAAGAAGTTGACTGCCCTCAGATAAGTGAAGGTGGGGAATTGAGTGAACAAGGCCCCCCATTTCTCTGTGGTGCGACGATGCTCTTGGTCGTATGACCGTGAGTCATATTTGGCCTTAGAAGACAGATGATGCCATAGAAGAAGGCATCGTTGATCTTTGTGAACTGGGGGATGCTATTTTCCAGCTTCAGTTCTGGATAGTATTCATATATTTTAACTTGGGGCCAAACCCCGCACCGCATTAGAGCTGGATAGTCTCTTTCTGAAGCCACAACATAGACTACGTAGGAGTTCATATAGAACTTCCCCGTTGTGGTAAGTTGTTGGAGCTGCTCAGATATGGTGCCACTTATGATCTCTACCCACTCAAAGCGTTGATCGGGCACATTTTTGTTCATCATTTCCAAGTACCTCAGCATCCACTTGTGAAAGTAATGGGCATCAGGAAGCCCAAATACTCTACTCAGGAATGTGATTGTATCACTGAGTTCCTCTGAAAAGTCACTACGATGAATGACTTGTGGCCATCGGGTCACCACCTTTTTGTTCTTCAAGTATACTTCATTCATTAACTGCATACACTGATCTTCATTGTCATCCCAAGCCTTGATGCAATCTTCCGACTTACGGCCACAAAGTGCCGGTGATGAGGAATGCCGAGCATTATTTCGAAGTGTTGGGTAGTGAGGTTGATTATGACCTCGCCCTTCTCATTGTGGACACATCTTGTGTCTTTGTTGTAGCAGCGGGCTACTACCATCATAAACTCATTGTTTACAACACTAACTGGGATCCCACTAGCAAAATGCAGCCCACTACCCATCAGTTTGTCCATCCACGGACTTCTTGTGACCCTCTGGGTTCTGGCCTAGAAATCCTCCATATCAATGTGACCAAGTTCTGAGTCTCTGATATCTAGGTCACACTCTGCTTGGGATTCGGGCATCCTGACCCTCTGATATTTGTACTTCATTTCTTCTTCTGTGAGCTTGGCTTTGCCCTTAGATTTGGTAGGTCTCTTGCTTGATGTTGACATATGTAACTCTGAACTCAGTTGCTGATCTGCAAGAATAAGAAGTGAAACCCAACGCAAGAAAGTCATATCAGTTGTTTGATCTTCCATTAAAGCGCTGACAGAAGGAAGAGTTAGTGATTTTAAGGCTTCAGGGCGCATGGCACATGGCCGCTATAGGTTGCAGGTAGGCTAAATAGCATGGTGCATAGAAAAGAGCTACTACAAGGGATAAGACAGCGCCAAAGGGCGCATGGCGCGTGGATACTACAGGTTACATTTTTTGTTGTTGCAAGCATAAGTGTGCCTGTGCCATATGTATGCATTTTATAAAGGGCGCTGATATTTTTCATGTTACACGGGTATAGGATGCGCCAAAAGGGTGCAGGTTTAATGGGTGTAACATCATTTTTTCATGCGCCACAGGGGAACTTGCTCTGTGCATGGAAGGTCTGCATAACATGATGTTATTGTAATAATAGATGCACTGCGCTAACAATTTATACTTGGCGCATCTAAATTTGATGTTGCATAGATGCAGGGTGCGCCAATGGTGCAAGGTTTTGTAATGTTGCACGCAAGTTTGGTGCGCCAAGAGGGCGCAGGGAAAGTGGATGTTGTAAGTGAGGAAAGTGCGCCTTGAGGGCGCAGCTATTTTTTATGCAACAGGCATGGTGGATGCGCCATTGGTGCGACTGCTTTTATGTTGCAAGGGCGATTTGCGCCAAAGGGAAAAACATAGTTTTTATCAATTTTTAAACCTCCTCTTTCTCCATGGGGTTTGGATAGGTGTTAAGCTTCTTTTGCAGGGTTCATTGGATAGAGAAGGGGGCAAAAAGATCCAAGTGTTTTTGAGGCAAAATCTCTCTCTCTATCAGCAGATCTGGAAAGAGGAAGGAGAGCAGGGGAGAGATAACCAAGGTAGCAAAACAGCAAAGGAGGGTATTTTCAAGGCTTCACAAATCTATTTAATCTAATCCCTTCAGACAAGTAGCCAATAATCAACACACAAAACACAAGAGCAAAGGACCACTTACCAGAATATATAACGTGAGAGGTGCGAAACTAGGTCCACGACGTGATTTGATAACGACAGGTGCACTGACAAATGCAGAGGGAAAAGAATAATCACGTGATTTTTGTCTGATGAAAATGATAGGGCGGATGCACCTATATATAGGCGAAGTGGTAATAAATGCGCCAACCACTTTTTCAAGTGGCGTGCTAAAACGCCTCTGACGATAATGGAAAGGATGCACCCTTTGGCGCACCAAAACACCTGCTAACATGAAGTTAAGTGTGCCTTTGGCACACCAAAACACCTGCTAACATGAAGTTAAGTGTGCCTTTGGCACACCAAAAGTGTTGTCGACATAAGAATATGTGCGCCCTTGGCGCACCAAAACGTGGCGCAACAAAAGTATTGTTGACATGAAGGTGCATGTGCCTTGGCGCATGCAAGAAAGGCGCAACATAGTGAGGCACACCAAAAGGTGTGTTGACACTTCAAACCGTGCGCCAAAGGATTTAAAGGGGGCGCATGAACACTTTATGTTGCATAGAGATTATGTGCGCCCAACCAAAAAAGACCAAAAAAGGCTAAGTTTGGAAAACCAGATTTCCCGGGAAGGGATTTTGCAACATTCCGAACGCAAGGAGTCCCTGATGAGGTACCAAAACAAAATTTTGGTAGGGTTATCTGTAAAATTGCCCTTGCCAATTTTACGGGATAACAGGTTGGACCTACGAAGAAAGAGAGTAAGTTAGAGCTGGTACATTCTGATGTGTGGGGGCCAACTCATGTATCATCTCTTGGGGGTTCAAGTTATTATGTTACTTTTATTGATGATGCAACAAGGAAAGTTTGAGTTTATTGTATTAGAAAAAAATATGATGTATTTGACACTTTTGTTAAATGGAAAACCTTGGTAGAGAATGAAACAGTCTTAAGCTAAAATGTCTCGGATCGATAATGGAGGGGATTATTGCAGCAATGAATTTAAGGATTTGTTCTAAGAATGGAATCCGTAGGAAAAATATGGTTCCATGAATTCCACAAAGAATGGGGTATCGAAAGGGTGAACAAAACAATATGGAATGTGCTAGGAGCATGAGGTTACATGCGGGATCTGTCTCTTTTTTTTGGCGAAGTGCTTGAGCACACTGTGTACTTGATAAATAGAGGAACCTCAAGTGCCTTGGATGGAGGCATACCCGAGGAAGCATGGTATGGTAAGAAAGTTGATTATTCATTTCTTAGAGTCTTTGGATGTGAGGTGTTTGTTCATATCGACAAGGATGATAGGACTAAGCTAGAGGCTAAATCAGAAAAATTTACTTTCACTAGTTATGGCGGTGATGACTTTGGATTTAAATGTTGGAGTATTAAGGACAAGAAAATCATTCGGTCTAGGGATGTGGTCTTTAATGAGAAAGTCATGTATAAGCAATAGTTACAGGAAAATAGGGAAGAATCCAAGAAAGAATATGTAGTGGTAGAGGATCTTCCGGATGGGAAAGTGACCCATGAATCAGTTCAGGAACCTACTCAACAGGAACCCCAAACTCCTACAGTGAGGAGGTCTTCTAGGGTAAGAAAATAACCTAAACATTTTCTCCTTCTCTTTATTATTTATTACTCACTAATAGTGGAGAGCCAGAGAGATTTGATGAAGCAATGCAGGTAGATGCCGGAAGAAGTGGGAGCAATCCATGGATGAGGAGCATAAGTCTCTCATGGAGAACTAGACTTGGGATTTGGTGAAGCTACTGGAAGGAAAAAGAGCATTGCAGAACAAGTGGGTGTATAGAGTTAAAGATGAAGAAGGAGGAAAGAAAATATATAAGGCCCGGTTGGTGGTCAAGGGGTTTGCACAAAAACAAGGTATAGATTTTGATGAGATTTTTTCTCCTGTAGTAAAAATGACTTCTATCATAATTGTTCTTGGAATAGTGGTAGCAAAAGAATTGCACTTAGAACAGCTTAGATGTAAAGACTACATTTCTCCATGGTGATTTGGAGGAGGAGCTATATATGCAAAGCAACGAGGAAGGCTATGAAGTCAAAGGTAAAGAGGAGATGGTGTGCAAACTAAAGAAGAGCTTGTATGGCTTCGAAAGAAGCTCCATCTCAATGGTATAAGAAGTTTGATAGCTTCATGATAGAGCAAGGTTGTATTAGATGTCATTTTGACCATTACATGTATACAAAGATATTTGAGAATGGAAGTTATATTATCCTATGTTTGTATGTAGATGACATGTTGGTTGCAAGTAAAAACATGCAGAAATAAAAGTACTCAAGAAGCAAATAAGTGAATCCTTTGATATGAAGGATTTGGTGGCAGCCGAGAAAAATCCTTGGAATGAGGATAACTTGGGATAGGAAGGAAGCAGAAGTTTGACTTTATCTCGGGAAGAGTACATTAAGAAGGTATTGAATAGGTTTAACATGCAGATGCTAAACCGGTTGGGACTCCTTTGCAGCGAGCCATTTTAAGTTATCAAAGGAGCAAGTGTTCCAAGACAGAGCAGAAAGAAACCAGATGTCCAAGGTACCTTACTCATCAGCAGATTAGCGATTTGATGTATGCTATGGTGTGCACTAGGCCGATATTGCCCATGCGGTGGGGAGCGTGAGTAGATTTATGAGTGATCTAGGTAAAGAGCATTGGCAAGTAGTAAAGTGGATCCTTCAGTATTTGAGAGGGACCATGGGGGCAGTTTTGTGCTATAGTGGATCAGACACCACTTTACATGGTTATGTAGATTCAGACATGGCTGGAGATGTAGATAGTAGGAGGAGCACGACAGGTTATATTTACACTGTAGGTGGGACAGCAGTGAGCTGGATTTCATGACTACAAAAGTTGGTGGCTTTATCAACCATGGAGGCTGAGTATGTTGCTGCAACAGAGGCAAGCAAAGAGATGATTTGGTTACAACAATTGCTTGAGGAGTTGGAGCATAAGCAGGAGGAATGTAAGTTGCATAGTGATATTCAGAGTGCTATACACCTAGCTAAGAACTTTGCTTTCCACTCTAGGATGAAGCATATACAGTTAAGGTACCATTTCATTAGGACAACTTTGGAGGAAGAGAAGTTGAAGTTGGAGAAGATTCATACCAGTCATAATCCTACAGACATGATGACCAAGGTGGTCACAAGGGAAAAACTAAAGTTGTGTTCAGCTTTGGTTGGTCTTCACGGAAACTAGTGAAGGGTTGAGAAGCTTGCTCAGAGGAAAACTAGTCTCCAAGTGGGAGATTGTTAGGTTGTGGAGCCTATTTTCATGTGTGAAAGTGTTGAAGATTGTACACTAAGAGTATTGTACACTTTTCATGTATCCTTTCGGGGTTCAGGTGGAAGCCCCGTGAAGCAGGGGTTCTGGGGCGCAACCCCCCCAAAAAAATTCTTTAGGCGTAAATTATTTTGGCCTCGAAAAATGCACCGACATATTGGGAAATGTGCTCTTCTCATATGGGAAAGTTTTTGACCCATAGGTTTATGGGATGGGTTTTGCCCATGGTTTTGATACCACGGTTTTGTAAAACTCGCTTAAGCTTGATTGTCTATTTATATGGTCTTATGCATATGATAGATATACAAGTAAATGTATTAGATGTGTTTTGAATTCAGGAGTGAATTCTCAGATTTTGTTGAGCATAGCTCCAAACAGATCTGGGTATTGTATTAAGAGAGTGGAGGCTTGTAATAAAATCTGAGTAAGTGATTCTTGGTGGATGTAGCCCAAATCGGGTGAACCACGTTAAATCTTGTCTCTCTATGTTGTGTTATTTATTCTACACTTTTATTTGAGATCCTGTAATATTTTCGCATATTAATTTCTCACTCATATGCGATTTTGTAAGGGATTATTCCGCATATTTTATCCCTTATTTCCTAACAAAGGACCAAGGAATGAACCTCCCGGTTTAATGAGACTCCTCTGCTAAGAAAATTCCTAAGGTGGCTTTGACTTCCCTACTGAAGGAAACATTGGTTCATACTTTGAGTGTCATGAGTTCACTTGATCTTGGGCCTCTTGTTTCTTTTGTTTCTTCTTCTTCCCTTGCCTAGGTGAAGCCCCTAGTTGAATGCAATAAAAGGATATATTCTTCTAGATTAATAGTACCTGATTTTGATGTTGTAGCAGCTCTGCTTGGTACTACCCCTCCTCCTCCAGCAAAGAAAGCAAAGAATACTTCGAGGTTGGTAATTGATGCTCAAGGCTAGCAGTTCCTGGAGGTTGTAAAACCCAAAGTAGATAAAGAGGAGAAAGATATTTTGATCTCTGACTTGGAGCTTTCTAGAATTCCAATGGGAGAATCCACACCTGAGAGTGAAGTTCATAACCTTCAGGAAACCGTCACTAAGGTTATTGAATGGGTGGAGAAAGGAAAGAAAACCATGGAGCAGTTGGAAGAACACAACCAAGTTCTTTCCAACTTTATTAGATCATTATTGGCAAAAGATAAAGTTTTGGATCCAGCCCCATTCAATGCTCTCCTACCTCTTATAGCTCTCAGCCAAGAAGAGGTCCAAACTATCAAATATATACACAAGTATTCTACTTATGGGAAAGCTATGGAGGCTATGGTGGATGATATGACTATAGTAGGTTTAAACTTCATTGAGGAAGCCATCAAAACTCATGAGAAGGTGGTCGAGCTAAAGAAAAAATTCACTACCTCAATCAATACTATGGATAAGGAATTGAATGTCCGGAGTGGAGTTATTGCAGATCTCCATCTGATGGGTAAAACTAATGAGAAGATCCTGTTGGCCAACAATGTGTTTGATGATGCCAAGAATAACTTGTCAAGGACATGGATCTTCAACATTGAGTGGAAGATAAAGGTTCTAGAGGAAGCATTGGGAGAATTGAGGAATGTATGGCAAAAAGGGGAGTCCTTTAAAACTTTTGTTTTATCTGCCTTCAAAGATATCCACTGCCATCTTTAGGATGAAACTACAAGTGTTTTCTTCTCTCTTCAAGAAATCAAGGCTCATTTCAAATCCCATATTAAGGATGACTTGTTCAAGGAAGATTCAATCACTAAAGAGAAAATGAAGGACATTTTTTCTCTCCATTCATCTATAGCTGAGGCTAATAAGGAATATCCGGAGAAAGCGAGTTTGAAAAAGATATGGAGAAATGCCCGGCCACATGAGCTCATGCTTTTCTAACACAACAATTCCAAGGGGCATGGAGATAGTGGAAGCATTGAAGATATTCGAGACACTAGATCCTCGATCAATTAGCCCCTCCTCAGCCATAACCGGATGTCTCTACTTCTGGCTCTTGACTCTCTTCTTCTATTTTTAGTGCTGATCTCCTTGTAATTTAATTAAGGACTTTATATTATATATATTTCCTTAATTAATCTTTTGGTTAAAAGAAATGGTTACTAAATGTAACCACTTTGTAAACTATATATTGGGCTCTCCACGCCATTCTAAAGGGCTGGAACTCTGATAATTTTTGAAAGTGTAAAAGAGTTAAAAGCTATCAATACAGAAGATTTCCCTTCTTGTTTCTATCTACATCTTTTTATTCTCTCTTGCCTATCTTAAGTTTGTGAATCATTAATCTATTGCATTAAGAAGCTTTGTATTCTTATAGATGTCATTTCTAGAACTTTGTGTCTATGAGATAATATCTGATGGTTTTATGTGAATGATTCTATTCTATATATCATCCTTGCTCAACATTTATAAGGAACTATTTTTCTATCTATATTTCCTAGGAATGTTGTTATGTTCTTCCTTTTCCTTCCTTAGTTCTTCTGTTCTTTTGTATTGATAATCTACCTTGGCATTAAAACACTTTCATGATATCAGATTTCCTCATTAAAGTTGAAAGTTGTACATTTGTAAATAGTTTTGCTGTTTGCTTTCAATAAGGGAACCTCTCCCATTAAAGAGGAGGGAATTCCGTCCCCTGACTATTGCTTTCATTAAAGTCCTAATTTGACAACCAACAGTTTTTGGTGAATCTACTGGGGATTCATTTTAATGAATTCTTGTTTGAAAGAAAAATTTCTGATCTGGTGAATCTAAGATTTACCCATAGAAGAAGGGCTCTTGGAATTGAAGATTCTCAGTTTCAATTCCCTTAGCAACAAGGCTTTCCAATCCCTTCAACAAGGAGAAATAGAAGAACTCATTCTACAAGCACACCCCCGTTAAAGATAGAGCTTTTGGGAGTGGTGTCCCTCAAGAACAACTTAGCCCTAATCTTCGTGCTTTGATTCTTGCTGGTGTTTTAGTTCCACTTCAAGAAATTTTTCCAAGGATGGCAGTTCCATTACCTTGGGGCCAATGAGTTGGGCCTCTTTCCCTCCCTTAACCTTTGCATGAGTTACCCAGGGGTAATAGGAATAAATTTCCCAAGTTTAGAGGTGATGGCAAGGTACATCCTGATGAACACATTACAACCTTCATAGTTGCATGTGGAGTCCTTGGAGTTGAACATGAGGATGTCTCTGTGAGGATTTTTTTGAGACTTTGCAAGAAAATGTGGAAGATTGGTTTTATCATCTCTCCGTTGGAAGTATCACCAATTGGAACACCATGACGACTTAGTTTGAGCAAAGTGTTTCAAACTTGCGTAAGATGTGCATGCTTTGTTAGCCCATATTTATCAAATCAAGAAAGAACCACAAGAGCCCATGAGAGAATTTGTGGCCAAGTTCAATAAATTGATTAACAATATCCCACAAGACACCCAACCTGTGGATCAAATTCAAAAAAAAATCTTCCTAAACACTCAATTTCTGAAGTAAGCTATGCGCTAAAAAGAGCCAATCTTGTAACCTTGGATGTTGATCAAGAGATTAGCTATCAGTGTTAAAGATGATCTAATCATGTCGGAAAATTGAAAAGATACTCTTCCAAATCCAAAACTTCTTCTTCCTCTTCCTCTACTCCTAGAGATAATGCAAATGAGTTATTACAAAATCTTGCCAATGACCTCATTGCCATTAAGAAACAATTGGCTCAGCATGCTCCTTATCAAGACATTCCAAGGAAGAACTTCCAGCCTAGAAACCATTTTCCTTCTTCTCAGAAAAGGTTGGCAATCGAAGGACCACCCATCAAGGTCCCTATTAATGTAACTTGTGAAGTTGAAGAACCTGATGATGAAGAGGTTAATGAAGACTTTGAAGAACCTGGAGAAGAGGCTAAGGAAGAACTTGATGGATCTCAAGTTAATTTCCTCACTACTGAAGGCATGGATGAAGAAGATGATTATGATGAAGTAGTGGTAGAGATGAATAGTGAGTCATATGTTGTTATGACTCGGGAGCAGAAAAACAAGAAATAAAAAGTGATGCAGCCCACTAAAAAGTCTAAGGAGTATCCCACGACTATTCCAGTGGTTGTAAGAAGAGGATCTCCTATTCCCACTGCATCCATGTAAAAGGTGAGTTCTGCTAATTCTTCTTCTTCTACTCCTACTTCTAAAACTTCTTATTCTCCATCTCCAACTCCAAAACCTGATAAGCCTAGGATTCCTAGTGATGATACCCCATCCACCTCTAGATCTTTTGATATCATTGATCATCTCAAGAAAACAAAAATCCAGATTTCAGAAGGTTGAGTTTTATCAAACCCATCCAAAAGCCTTTGCCAAAATGGTCCACTTTGTCAATTCCCATTCCAAAACTTCATCCAACACTTCTAAAGGTATTTTTCCCACTCCCTCTTCCACATCCCAACCAAATCTTGTGGCTGCAGTCACCTCACCTAATGAGAAAATCAAACCATTCTATGTGACCCTCCTCATAGCTGGCCATAGACTCAACAATTGTGTCATAGACTTAGGAGCATCAGACAATGTGATTCCTACCAAAGTAGCTCATGCTTTGGGTCTTACCCTCACATGTACTATTGGTTCTTTGCTATTCCATGGAGAGTAGAGAGGTTCCTTTGGTTGAAATAATTAAGGATGCACAAGTAGATTTTGTTGCTTTGCCAGAGAAAAAGGTCTTAGCTACTATTTTGGTAGTTGATATTCCTCCTTCATATGGCATGTTGTTGAGTAGAAATTTGTAAGGATGTACGAGGAGAAATTCAAATGGATTGGTCACATACCCTTATACCAGTCAATAGAAAAATGAAGAAGTTGTTGCCCAAAAATAAAATTGAATATAGTGTGCAAAAGATCAGATGATCCTAAGGCACAAATACTTTATGAAGATATTGGGCATGAAAACTACATGATCATGTCTCAAGATGAGGTGGAACATCCCAAAGAAGTGCTCCATGATCCTAATAGCATTTGGAATTTGGAATTTGATGGAAGATGCTCTTGGTTTGTTTTCAGGGCTAGTGTGGTATTGATATCTCCAGAAGGAAAGATTCATCCTTTCTCCTTCAAGCTGCAATTTGAAAATACAAATAACACTAGCAGAATATGAAGCTCTCATCCTTGGACTAAACATAGCAAAAGAAAGAGGTGTGAAGAACCTCTTGGCTCATGGAGATGTGGAACTAGTTGTCAAACAAGTCAGAGACCTTTTCCAAGTAAAGAATAGAAGGTTGAAGCATTATAGGAATTTGGTCTGGGATTCTATTGAATTTTTTGATGCCTTCTCCATTAAAGTGGTGCCAAGGGAGAAGAACACTAGAGTTGATTCCCTAGCTATTTTAGGGTCTTTTGATACCTCATCCCGATTTCTCTTAGGAAAAATTCACCATTGAAATGATCCATAGACCAAGTGTACCGAGATAATGCAAACAACTGGCAAGTTTTCAATGATGACCAACATTTTATCTCTTTCCTAGAACTTAGGGATAACTTTGATCAATTGTATTTCGAGGGAAGTGACAATATACCTTGAGAGAGTGTCTTTTCCAATGAGGAAGGTGTCAAGGAGGAGATGGATCAAGATGGCTACATCAAACTAAAAGGTAACAAGATCCCTAAAGGGTTGATAGTTCGGAGGAATTGTTTGATAAACATGACAAATATGTTAATTCCAAGGCTTCCAAAGGAGCTCAAGCAGTCTACTGAATGTGAAAATATTTACATTAGGAGTTCTTCCGAGACCAAAATGGTGAACATTGGAAAGTGTTGCACTCAAGAGGAGAAGAAGAAGGTGGTAAATCTTTTGAAGAGGTACGTTAATGTCCTTGCTTATTCTTATGATGATTTGAAATCTTTCTAGCCAAAAGAAATGCAACATTTCATTCCCCTCAAACCTGGGATTAAACCTTTCAAGTAGAAGCAAAGGTAGTACAATCCAAAGATTTCCGACACTATTTTCCAAGAGATACAAAAGTTGTTGAAAGCCAAGATCATCTTCCCCATTCATCATTCAACATGGATTGCTAATATTGTACTGTTAGGAAGAAAAATGGTGAGATTCAGATCTGTGTTGACTTTAGGAATCTAAATCAGGCTTCTTTGAAAGACAACTATCCCCTACCCATGATGGACTAGGTGTTACAAGTTGTCACAGGTTCAGAAATGTTGTCCATGCTTGACGGTTTCTCAGGATATAACCAAGTGGAAGTCAATACTGTAGATCAACACAAGACTGCCTTTACCACTCCTTGGGGTACTTTTACCTACAAGAGGATGCCCTTTGGCCTCATTAATGCTGGTGCCACCTTTCAAAGAGTAATGGATTTATCCTTTGGAAGTTTGAAAGGGAAATGTATTGTTTTTATCTAGATGATTTAACTATATTTTCCAAAACTAGAGCAGATCACTTTCAGCATCTTGAAACAGTCCTCTTGAAATGCAGAGAACATGGAGTCTCTCTGAATCCCAAGAAATCTATCTTTTGTGTCACAGAGGGAAAGCTATTGGGACATGTTGTCTCCAAAGAAGGAATCAAGATTGATCTGAATGAGTTCAAGCCATCCAATAGATTCCTCTTCCCACAAGCAAAAAGGGAGTGCACTCTTTCTTTGGTAAGATCAACTTCCTGAGAAGATTCATCCTTGATTTTTAGGACTAAATTTGAATATTTACAGAACTAAATTTGAATATTTTACACATTTGGTTGGTCCTCTGAAGGAAAAGAAGCATTTGAAGGCATTAAGAAAGCTATTGCTAAGACTCCTATCTTAGCATGTCCAAATTTTAGCAAAGATTTTATTATCTATTGCTATGCCACAAAGAGTACCTTGGCCGTTGTGTTGACTCAGAAAGATTCTGAAGATCATGAGCTCCCAATTTCATTCATGAGTCATATTATAAAAAATTACAAGTTTAAGGATACTATGATGGAGAAACATGCTTTTGTAGTAGTTAAAGCTGTTAAGCAATTTCAATTTTACATTCTTAACTCTCACTCTATTGTGCTTGTGCCTAATACGACTATCAAGTCTATTCTTACACAACAAGATTTTGGAACCAAGAGAGGAAATTGGGTAGCAAAGGTTTAGGAGTATGATCTCGACATCATACCAATGAAGCTAGTTTGGGGTAAGGGCTGTGTGAACTCATTGCCAAAGGAGTTGGTCATGAGTTGCCTAAAGATGAAGTTGATGTTCCTATTGTTTTGTTCCTCAACTCGACTGATGAATGGTATGCTGACATTTCTCACTTCCTCACCTATGGTGAGTGTTCATCTCACTTAACTACCAAGGAGAAGAGAGCTATCAAGTTAAGGTCAACACAATACGTGTTGTGGGAGAATGCTTTGTTCAAGCAAGGAGTGGATGGAAGATTCTTGAAGTGTGTTGACAAAGAGCAACAAAAGAAGTTGTTCTTAGCCTTTCATGATCAAGCTTGTGGGGGTAATTTTTGTCATTTGTTGTTATTCTGCTCATAGGATTCTTCGTGTAAGGTACTATTGGCCTCCTTTTTTTAGAGATGCATCAAAATGGGTCAACAAGTGTGAAGCTTGTCAAACCTTTGTGGGAAGACCTAAGTTGGCTACTTTACCACTTAAGCCAGTTGTGATCGAAGAACCCTTTCAACAATGGGGTTTGGATTTCATTGGAACACTCAACCCACCTTCAAGTGTAGGACATACTCATGTGTTGACTGCCACATATTATTTCACCAAGTGGGTGGAAGCCATCCTAGTTAAAAGTACTACTTCTGAGGTAGTATGTAATTTCATCAAAGAAAACATCTTGGTAAGGTTTGGAGTACCAAACAAGATCGTGATTGATAATGCTTCCAATTTTTCTTCTACTAAGATGATGGATTTTTGCTATGGGTATGGAATTTCCCTTACTCATTCTTCAGATTACTATCCTTAAGGGAATGGACAGGCAGAATCAACAAACAAGAATTTGGTGACCATTGTAAGAAAGCTTGTCAATGAATCTCAGAGAAACTGGCACAAGAAGCTCTATGATGCTCTCTGGGAAGATAGGATTACACCCAAAAGAGCAATTGGGATGTCTCCTTTTCAAGTGGTGTATGGTGTGGAAGCTCAACTACTAGTGACAGTGGAACTACCAGCTTTGCATTTGATGAAGGCTATTGAGGACCCTAGTTTCAGTGACTCTTTGGATAAGAGGATCATGTATCTCCATAAGCTAGATGAAGACATGCTACAGGTTTTCGATAGGATCTTTGCCCATCAATAGAAGGTGAAATATTTATTTTAAAGGAAAGCCAGATCTAGAGATTTCAAAGTTACAGACATTGTTTTGCTATGGGACAAAAGGCATGAACCTTGAGGAAGCCATGGTAAGTTTGACTCTCTTTGGCTTGGTCCTTTCAGAATTAGGCACTTTGCTGGTGAAAATTCTTTCTATCTTGATTACATGGATGGATCCTCTCTCCCACTTCCTTATAGTGGGCAGTACCTAAAATTGTTCAAATCCTAGGTGATAGGAAGTCCTTGTATATTATGTATAGTGTGTGTTTTCTTTTCCTTGTCTTTGTTTTGTTGTTTTCCTTTCCTTATTTTTGTGTGTTGCCTTCTATATTGTTTTTCCTTTGACTCTCTTTGCCCAATGGATAAGGCACTAGTCTTCTTCCCCATAGTTTTTCTTGAATTCTTGTCTTGCCTCATTCCTATGATCTAGTGAAGTCATCCCCAGAAAGAGCCAACTTTTTCCCCTCAAAATTCCCCTCTTTTGAAAGTCAAAAATTTAAAAATTTTGAGTTAACACCCTTCTGTAGTGTTTTTAGTGAACTAAGAAATTTGAAGAAATGGTGAAAATTTAATTTTTGGGGTCATTTTAGCGACTTGTGGGTCATCAAAATTTTTCGTCCTCATGTCCCAATGTTCTCGGCGGGCCTCCTATTTGCTGATCGGATGATTTCCCGCAAGTCATCGTCCGTTGCCTTTTTCAAACTTTTTAGGCCCATCTGTCCCAAGTTTTCCCGGGCCACTTGTTCCCCAATTCCCCGCATCATCCACATCAGCTGAATCAGCTCTTTGTGTCCTTCACATTTCTATGTCCCTTGGACCGTCTATGCTCTCTTTGCCCACATCGCCTGCATCAGCCGAATCAGCTTTTCACGTCCCTCATGTCCCAATGTTCCATGAACTATCCAGGCCAGTTTTTTCAAATTTTCCCGCATTTTGCCTTTTTGAGTTGGTCCAAGTTGTATGTAATGCACATTTATGATTTTCTCTCTCCTAAATGGCTATTTAAAGGGGTAACATCTAAGCACTTGTCACATTGCCTTCTCATTATCTCTTACCCATGTTTTTGTGGAATCTGAGCCGTTTGTTCACCTTCCTGTATCTCCTTGGAATTTTTGTCATGAATCTGTTCTATGAGGGTCATTCCTCCGTTCTCTATCAAAATGAAGCTCAAATTTCAAGGGAACAAGAAATTTTCCCCTCCTGGAAACTTCTAAGCGCGATATTGGAGATAGTGAAGTTTGACATTTGGATTTCGATGATTTCTGGGGTAGATTAGCATGCAACAACCCTGCTCCCATGGCTCAAATGATAAATGATAGTGGAATCACATACACCCCATTGGTTTTCCTCTCTCTATGCAATGTGCCAACACTGTGCTCACCTGTGGGGCTCATTTCAAACCAGTCACCAAGGATGTTGTCAATATACATGGTGAGTTGATTACAAAATTGGATGCCACCGCCATCATCGCTGCCCCATGCATCCCTGAAATAGAAGATTCTAGTATTCTCACTCTCTCTCAAGCTGAGACTCTATTTGATCAAGATAGTGAGAAATACAAGGCTTGGGTAGCAAAATCATGGTTGAAGTTCCCTAAGAAAGGAGATTCTGACCGACTCTAAGGCCTTGTCAGGGGTTGACTTCAAGGAAGAACTATCAGATATCATCACCTTGCTCGCTCGGATCATGGGAATTCCCTCCACTAATGACTTCCATTTTTGGATGTTCCCTTTCATAAATATCATCTACGATGGTAATCAAAATCTGAATTGGGTTGAGATTATCTGCGGAAACTTGGTGAATAGATTTCAAATGTTCAATAGAACAAAACGTTCTACATGACTTCCTATCTCATGTACACCTTGGAAGAATCTTGTGAATGGCTCGGCTTCACCTTTAGTGAAGACAAGAAGAATGAGCCCATTTAGACATTTTGCCCTCAGTTTACCCTTAAGGTCAGTAATCATAATTTCAAAAGGGTAAATGATGCCTTCACCATGTACATTGTGAGGCTCTTAGAGGGTGACACTGCCAGAAGATTCTCTGATGAGGCTAAGGCTTTGATAACCAAGTATGGGGCTTTCTTCACTCAGTTCCAAAAGTTCTCATACATCAGGCTGGCTTGTTTTGAAAGCACACCTCTCAAGCTTCCCATGTTCTGCAACGACAAAATGGCTTTGGTTGAGGTGTGTAGACAACTAGATAAACTTCATAGAACTTTCCAAGACAATAAGATTTTTGTCTTCATTTCCTATCTCGGGAATTATACATGTAGGACAACTCTAGATGCCCAAAATATAGAAAGGGTTATTGCTCCTCTTACAGTTCATTTCTTCAAGCCCAGGACTTGCTTTGTTCTCAAGGGATACATTAATCAAAATATCAGGATAACTTATTTTTATTGTCCTGACACTGAGGATTACTGGGATGATTGTGTTGATGATTTTCAAGCATACGTCAGGGTGGCTGGTTTTGAAATCAAACCTCTCAAGCTTCCCATGTTTTGTAATGACAAAATGGCTTTGGTTGAGGTGTGCAGACAACTAGATAAACTTCATAGAACCTGCAGAGACAAGAATATTATTGGTCTTCATTTCCCTATCTCCTTGGGGAATTATACATGCAAGATAGCTCTAGATGCCCAAAATATAGAAAGGGCTATTGCTCCTCTTACAGTTCATTTCTTCAAACCTAGGAATTTCTTTGCTCTCAAGGAATACATTAATCAAAATCTCAAGATAACTTATCATCATCGTCTTGACACTGAGGATTACTAGGCTGATTGTGTTGATGATTTTGAAGCCAGGAGGAGGCATTTTGGTAGATTTTCTCTACAACAAATCATAGACCTCAACCTCTACCAGTGTTAGAAAGAATTAAGGATGATGATGAAGTTTTTAGTCCTTTGAGTATGAAATATCAATCAAGCACACTCCTCTGGAAACCCTGGATTGGTATGTGAAGGAAAGAGATGACTTGAATGAGATAATCACCCCTGTCATCGTTAGAACTAAGGTTTGGTTTGACAAGAAAGTACGTGAACTCAGGAGGAACAAAGGTAGATCCTCTTCAAGAGAGACTTCCACACCTAGGAAGGAAGTACATACTCCTAGCACCGAGGTACTTGAGAAAACTCCTCCTTATTCTTCAATGAAAGAACTTGAGTTGTCTACTCCTTCCTCTTCCACTCAAGTGTATCAGAAGAAGGTCAAAGAGGTCAAGAAAGAACCAATTGAGGAAGAGATTCTTTTAGAGCAGTCAGAATTGCCTATATGGCTGGAGAACATTATTGTTCTAAGTGAGAATGATGATGATGAGATGAAAGACCTAGAAGAAACCCCTAAAATCACCGATGAAGTGGAGAAGCTAGGACCAAGGACTTAACCTCCTAGTTTAATAAACTCCTCTGCTAAGGAAATTCCTGAGGTAACTTTAACTTCCCTAATGGAGGCAACAGTGGTTCATACTTTGAGTTCCATGAGTTCACTTGCTCTTGGGATTCTTGCTTCTTCCATTTCTTCTTCTTCCTTTTCTTGGGTGCAGCCCCTAGTTATTGTAAGAAAATGAAATATTCTTCCAGTTAACAGTACTGATTTTGATGTTGTAGCAGCTCTTCTGGTACTACCCCTCCTCCTCCAACAAATAAAGAAAAGACTACTTCAAGGTTGGTAACCGATGCCTAAGGCCAGCAGTTCCTAGAAATTACAAAACCCAAAGTAGATAAAGAGGAGAAGGATATTTTGATCTCTGACTTAGAGCTTTCCAGGATTCCAATGGGAGAATCCACACCTAAGATTGAAGTTCATAACCTTTGGGAAACTGTGACTAAGGTTATTGAATGGGTTGAGAAAGGAAAGAAAACCATGGAGCAGTTGGAAGAACATAACCAAGTTCTTTCCAACTTTATCAGATCATTATTGACAAAAGATAAAGTTTTGGATCTAGCCCCATTGGCTACTCTCCCACCTCCTATAGCTCTCGGCCAATATGAGGTCCAACTATCAAATATATCCACAAGTATTCTACTTATGGGAAAGTTGTGGAGGCTATGGTGGATGATATGACTATAGAAGGTATAAGCTTCATTGAAGAATCCTTGAAAACACATGAGAAAGTGGTCAGGTGTAGCAAAAATTCATGACCTCAATCAAGGCTATGGAAAAGGAATTGAAAGTCCTGCAGGTGGATGTATTGTAGATCTCCATCGATGAGTCAAACCGATGATAGGATCATGTTGGCCAATAATGTGTTTGATGATGTAATGAAAAACTTGTCAAGGACATGGATCGTTAGCATGAAGTGGAAGATAAAGGTTCTAAAAGAAGCCATTGGGAGAATTGAGGCATGTATGGAAAAAATGGGAGTCCTTTAAAACTTGTGTTTTATCTGCCTTCAAGAATATCCACTACCATTTTCATGATGAAACTACAGGTGCATTCTTCTCTCTCTAAGAAATCAAGGCTCGATTCAAAGCCTTTATCAAGGATTACTTTTTCAAGGAAGAGTCAATCGCAAAAGATAAAATGAAGGACATTTGTTCTCTCCATTCAGCTATAGTTGAGGCTAATAAGAAATATCTGGAGCAAACCGAGTTTGACAAAGATATGGAGAAATTATTGGCCACGTGGACTCATCTACTACCAAAATAACGATTCCAAGGGCATGTAGATAGTTGAATCATTGAAGAGATTCGAGCACCGGATCCTCAAATCGGTGGGCCCTCCTCGGCCCGCATGACGAGATGTCTCTACCTCGGGTCTTGACTCTCTTTTTATATTTTTAGTGTTGATCTCCTTGTAATTTAATTAAGCACTTTATATTATATATATTTCCTTAATTAATATCTCATAAAGAAAATTTTTGAATCCGTTTTCCCCCCGCTCCGCGTCTGCTCCGTGGCTGCTCCGCGGCTGCTCCGAGATTGCTTCGCGTCTGCTCCGCGATTGCTCCGCGGCTGCTCCGCGACTGCTCCGAGATTGCTCAGCGGCTGTTCCGTGGCTATTCCATGGTTTCTACGCGGGCTTCATCTAAAAAAAGGGTTCGAGGAGGCACGAGCATTGCCAGAGGTTCGCCCCTCTCAGAAATTCGAAATGAGGTCCCTATTAATGGCGGCGAGAAACCAGTGGTATCTGTGGGAGGCGGATGTAAAAATGTAGAGGAAAATAAAGCACCAATCTCATGGATTGGTATGGCTTTCAATACTAACCAAGACCCCCATATCAAAACAGGGGTGTTCACTCATGGGACAGGTAAAGATGGTTCAGTCAAAGATTCATTATCTCCTTTAAAACTCAATCTGCAGTAAGCTGCGAGGTTGCAAGAGACTAAGAGTGGATCTGGTGATGGAGGAAGAGGTACAGGGGTAAGCCAGAACCAGGACAAACTAAACAGCAACAATAGGTCCGGATCTTATGCTTCAGCGGTCTCCAAACAGAAGGAGAATGTCAGAAATGAGCTCTTAAAACCCTCCCAGGAGGTCCCGACGCTGAAAATAGAAGAGGATTTACTGCAAAAGGTTCTTAAGGAGGAGGAAAATCTCTCCCAACTGGGGCTCATATGCAGATTTCACAAATTTTGGCCTAAGCTTTCTCGGCTTCATTTGGATAGCCCGAGAGATGGAGAGAAAAAATACAAGGTAAGATTGAACTTTATCCTTGTGCTAAAGCCTATTTCATTGTTGTTTTTGAAACCCCTGAAGATAGGGATTTAATTTTTAGTCAACATTGGGTTTGGGGGAACATGGGCTTATGTCCAAACCATGGTATCCATCTTTCAACCCATTAAAGGAGTCTTTTGATACCTACGATTTGGGTTCGTCTACCAAGGACTCCCATTGCAGCTTTGGAACAGATCTTGTCTCATTGCTATAGGGATACTTTAGGCTCATGTGTAGCAGTCGATGATAAGACCTCCATTCAAACCCATACTACTTATGCTCGAATCCTGGTTGATCTCGATACCTCCAAATGTTTACCAGCAGAAATCAATCTACAGATTGGAGCCAGGCTCTGGGTGCAGAGGATAGACTATGAGAGACTTGCCTTCAGATGTAGGCGTTGCTTCCAAACTGGTCATGTCTCAGATGACTGTGAACACTCCAAACGTAAGACCAAAACTGCTGGTGGAGGGATTCTCTACGAACATCTTGATCGACTCGAGATCCGGCTAAGGAATTGAGTGCCCCCTGCAAGCTAACTCACCCATCATGGTTGATTCACAGACCAATACAGAGAAGCCTCCAGATTATTCTTTACAGGCTGCTGATTCAGTGATTAAAGATATTCCGACCTCCCATTTGGGTCACTCCCCCATCAAACCTATTGCAGTTTTTCCGACTGTAGTGGATGTGGGAAATCAGGAATGGACAGTGGTGGATCGGAAAAAGAAGGGTAATGCCAAATCTAAATCCCCCACCATATCGGACAAGATTTGATTCTTGTCTTTTTGGGTGCTATTATTGCTACATTTTGGCATATGGCTCTTCTACGCGATTCTTAGGTAGGTGTGTTGTTGTTTTATTCTTTATTTTATTTAAATTTGGTTTGCTTTGCTAGTTCCTTCCTTGTGATTTTGTTGGGCTCTTTTGTGATGATAAATGCTGGATGTTTTCTCTCGTTAGTGGTCGGCGGAGTACATTGTTATCATTTTGTGGCTAGACCCGCTGCGTGTTTCTTTGTTTGATCAGCACCGGTGGTGTTTATTTCTTTGTTGTGTTATTCTTTGGTTGTTTCTTTTGCATTGCGTTCTGCACTTGGTCCTTATTGTTATATCAGGATGTTGATCCTTTTTTTCGAGCTTTATTTTCCTATTCTGGCTTCTGAGCCTTGCTGTACAAGGGTATAGTCCCTTTCAAAAAACTATTTGCCAATAATAAAAAAAATATTTTGGTTAAAATAAATAGTTACTAAATGTAACCACTTTGTAAACTATATATTGGGCTCTCCATGCCATTCCAAAGGGCTAGAACTCGATAATTTTGAAAATGTAAAAAGAGTTAAAAGCTATTAATCTGAGAAGATTTCCCTTCCTATTTCCATCTACATATTTTTATTCTCTCTTGCATTTCTAAAGTTTATGAATCATTAATCTATTACATTAAGAAGATTTGTATTCTTATGGATGTCATTTCTATAACTTTTTGTCTATGAGATAATATCGGTGGTTTTATACAAATGAGTCTATTCTATATATCATCCTTGCTCAACATTTATAAGGAACTACTTTGCTAACTATATTTCTGAGAATGTTTTTATGTTATTACATTTACTTCCTTAGTTCTTCTATTCTTTTGTGTTGATAATCTATCTTGGCATTAAAACACTTTCATGATATCAGAGTTCCTCATTAAAGTTGAAAGTTGTACATTTGTAAATAGTTTTTCTCCTTACTTTCAATAAGGGAACCTTTCCCATTAAAGAGGAGGGAAATCTGTCCCCATTGACTGTTGCTTTCATTAAATTCCTAATTTAAAAACCAACAATAGGAAGAGGACCATATAAAAATGTAGAGAAGGGGGAAAACGCCACCATTCACGCTCAAATCAAATATTTTTCATGCAGAAAGATAAATGCAAGGAATACAAGGCTCAATGTAGTCCACAACCATAGAAAATTATTGATAAATTTCACGCATCCATGAAAGGAGATAGAAAAATGTTCCAAAACACATAGAATGAGGAAGTTTAAATGGAACTGGTGGGATTAAAAATTGATTACCAACACTTGGGACCTGAAAATTCATCTCTCACAAGAGGGGAATTTTAGGGCGAAATTAGTTGACTCTTTCTAGGGATGACTTGACTTGGACAAAGGAATGAGGCAAGACAAGAATCCAAGAAAAAAATCTAGTAAAGCAGACCAGTGCCTTTTCCATTGCGTAAATAGAGTCAAAGGCAACACAAAATAGAAGACAACACACCCAGAAGGAAACAAACCAAAACAGGGAAAGCCAAAAACAAAACATTGTACATAATATACAGAAGGATAACCTAGTCACCTAGGACTAGAAAAACTTCAAATACTGCCCACTATAAGGAAGTGGGAGGAGATCCATCCATAAAATCCAAATTAAAAGAGTTTTCTCTAGTAAAGCACCTAATTTTGAAAGAACCAAGCCAAATAGAATCAAACTTATCATGGTTGTCTCGATGTTCATGTCTTTTATCCCACACCCAGAAAAATGTCTCCCAAATGAAAACATCCGGGTCTAGCTTTCTTGTCAAATAAAACTTTCACCTTGAGTTGATGAGTTGAGATTCTATCAAAAACTTGCAACTTGTCTTCACCTAGCTTCGGAGATACATTATGCTATTGTCTAAGGAATTGGTGAAACTTGTATCTTGAATAGCCTTCATTAAGTGCAAGGCTCGTAATTCCACTTTTACTAGCAGTTGAGCTTCAACACCATACACCACCTAGAATGGAGACATCCCAATTACTCTTTTGGGTGTAATTTGATCTACCTAGAGAGCATCATAAAGCCTCTTGTGCCAATTCCTTTGAGAGTCATTGATAAGCTTCCGAATGATGGTTACCAGATTCTTATTTGTTGATTCTACTTTTCCATTCCATTGAGGATAATAATATGAAGAATGGGCAAAGGAAATTCCATAGCCATATCAAAAATCCATCATCTCAAAAGAAGAAAAATTTGAAGCATTATCAGTCACAATCTTGTTTGGTACCCCAAACCTTATCAAGATGTTCTCTTTGATGAAATTACACACCACCTCAAAAGTAGTGCTTTTGATTGGAATATCCTCTACCCACTTTGTGAAGTAATCTGTGTGATTAGCACATGAGTATGTCTAGCCTTTGGAAGGTGGTTTAAGAGTTCCAATGAAATCCAATCCCCACTTTTGAAAAGGCTCATCAATCATTATTGGTTTGAGTGGTAAAGTAGCCAAATTAGGTCTCCTAACAAAAGTATGACATGCCTCACACTTACCTACCCATTGTAATGAATCTCTGAATAACATAGACCAATAATACCCTGAATGAAGGATATTATGGGAAATGACAATAGAAGAGAAATTCCCTCCACAAACCTGATCATGAAAAGTGGAAAACAACTTCTTCTTTTTCTCTTTGTCCACACATTTAAGGAATCTTCCATCTATGCCTTACTTGAATAAAGCATTTTCCCATAATACATATTGTGTAGAACTTAGCTTAATAGATATCGTTTCCTTGACACTCAAGTGGGATGAAAACTCTCCATAAGTAAGAAAATGTGCAATACCAGCATACCATTCATCTATTGAACTGAGGAAGAGGACAATAGGAACATCAACTGCTTCTTTGGACAATTCTACATCAACTCCTTCAACAATAAGCTCACATAAGCCTTTACCCTGGACTAGCTTAGTTGGCTTGATATCAAGGTCATATTCTTGGAATTTTTCTACCCAATTTCCTCTCTTAGTTCCAAACTCCTATTGTGTAAGAATAGACTTGATGGTTGTATCAGGTACAAGCACAACAAAGTGAGAATTAAGAATATAAAAATGAAACTGCTTGACAACTTTGACCACTACAAAAGCATGTTTCTCCATCATAGTATATTTCAATTCATGATATTTTAGAACATAGCTCATGAATGCAATTAGAATTTCATGATTCTCATAATTTCTCTGAGTTAACACAACAACCAAGGTACTCTCGTAGTATAACAATATATGATAAAATCCTTGCTGAAATCAGGACATGCTAAGATGGGAGTCTTAACAATGGATTTCTTGATACCTTCAAATGATTCCTTACCTTTAGAAGACAACCAAATTTTTTCTTTCCTTTCATCATGTGAGCAATGCTCATAGTCGATTCTGTAAAATCAGGAATGAATCTCCTCAAGAATTTTATCTTACCAAAGAAAGAGTGAACACCCGTTTTGCTTGTGGTAAGAGGAATCTGTTGGATTGCTTAAACTCTTTACGGGTCTTTCTTGATTCCTTCTTTGGAGAGAATATGCCCAAACAACTTTCCTTGAAGAAAAAAGACATACTTTTTTAGGATTGAGAGAAACTCCATGTTAACTACATTTCTTGAGAATTTGCTTCAAGATCTTTGAAAGTGATATGTCCTTGTTTTGGAGAAAATTGTCAAACCATCAAGGTATACAACAATACACTTTCCCTTTAGATTGCCAAAATCCAGGTCCATATCCCTCTAAAAGGTTGCACTAGCATTGATAATACCTAAAGGCATTCTCTTGTAGGCAAAGGTGCCCTAAGGAGTAGTAAAAGTAGTTTTGTGCTGATCTGGGGTACTGACTTACACCTGATTGTACCTAAAGAACCCATCTAGTATAGACAACATCTCGAGCACTGTGAAAGCTTGCAAAACTTGATCCATCATGGGGAGAGGATAGTTTTCTTTCATAGAGGCTCGATTCAATTTCCTGAAATCTACACAAATGCGGATCTCACCATTCTTTTTCCGAGCGAGGCACATTATTGGCAATCCATGTTGAATGATGTATAGGTAAAATAATCTTTTCCTTGATAAACGGATCTCTTGAAAAATAGTGCTAAAAACCTTGGGATTGTATTGCCTTTTACGCTTGAATGGTTTGATTTGAGGTTTTAGAGGGATAAAGTGTTGCATATCCTTTGGTTGAAAAACCTTGAGATCATCATATGAATAGGCAAGAACATCAACATACTTTTTAATAGGTTTACTACTTTATTCTTCTCTTCTTGAGTGCATTTTCCAATATTCACCATCTTGGGTTCCTCATGACTTCCAATATTAACCTTTTCACACTCAACAGATTGTCGAGCACCTTGAGAAGCTTTAGATTTGATATACCTAT
Organism: Taxus wallichiana var. yunnanensis; assembly: GCA_018340775.1. Lineage (NCBI taxonomy): Eukaryota > Viridiplantae > Streptophyta > Pinopsida > Cupressales > Taxaceae > Taxus > Taxus wallichiana. The sequence continues at coordinate 766,755,993 of CM031238.1, read as the reverse complement.
CATTATTATCAAATATATCTTCTAAAATCACCAGCCCTTTAGGGATCTTGTTACCTTTCAATTTGATGTAGCCATCTTGATCCATCTCTTCCTTGATATCTCCTTCATTAGAGGATACACACTCTCTAGGAAAAGTCTCACTTCCTTCAAAATATAATTGGTTGAAGTTGTCCTTAAGCTCCAAGAATGAGAGCAAGTGTTGATCATCATTGAAAACCTGCCAATTGTTTGCATTATCTGGTACACTGGGCCTATGAATCATTTCAATGGTAAATTTCTCTTGAGAGAAATCTAGGTGAGGAATCAACAAGAGATCTGAGATAGCTAGAGAATTAGCTCTAGTATTCATCTCTCTTGGCACAACTTCAATGAAGAAATCATCAAGAAACTCAATGGAATCCCATACAAGATTTCTATAATGTTTCAATCTCCTATTCTTGACTTGGTAAATATCCCTTACCTATTTCATAATATACTTTGCATCACCACGAGAACAAATATTCTTCACTCCCATTTCTTTTGCCATGTTTTCATATTCAGCTATGTTATTTTTGTTTTCAAAATAAATCTTGAAAGAGAATGGATGAATCTTCCCTTTTGGAGAGATCAACACCACTCCAACTCAGAACTAGATGAAGAACAACTTCCATCAAACTCCAAAGTCCAAATGCCATTGGGATCATGAATCAATCCCTTAGGAAGTTTTCCTCATCCTGTGACATAATCATATAGTTACCATGCCCTATATCTTCATAGAGTATTTGTGCTTTTGGATCATCAGTATTTTACAAAATGTATTATGTATGTTTCTTAGGTAGCAACTTATTTAGTTTTCCATTGACTGAGATTAAAAAGTGTGACCAATCCATCTGAATTTCACCTCCTACCTCCTTACAGAAATTTCTAGTCAGCAAAATCCCATATGAGGGAGGAATATCAACAACCAAAATAGTGGAATTAACCCCTTTCTATGGAAAAGCAAAAAGACTACTTGTGTGTCTTTAATCCTCCCAACTAAAGGCACTTCTCTACTCTCCATGGAATAGTAGGAACCAAAGGTACATGTTAGACTCAGACCTAAAGCATGAGCTACTTTTACAAGCATTACATTGTATGATGCTCCGAGTCTATAACATAATTACTTGAGTTTATAGAGTCACATAGAATGGTTTAATTTTCTTATTAGGGGAAGTGACTGTAGCCACAAGGCTTGGTTGAGGTGAGGAAGAGGGAGTGGGAAAAATACCTTTAGATGTATTGGATGAGGCTTTGGATTTCAAATTGACAAAGTTTACCATTTTAGAAAAAGCTTTTGGATGAGTTTGGTAAAATTATACCTATGATATTTGGATTTTGGTATTTTTTAGGTGATCAATGATATCAAAAGATCTAGAGGTGGATGGGGAATCATTGATAGGAACTTGCTAGACTTTTAATTTATCAGTTTTAGGATTTGAAGGTCAAGAAGTTTTGGAAAGCAGTAGAAGGAGGATTAGCATTACTCAAATTTTGTGTGGAGGCGGGGAATAGGGGCTCCTCTTCTGCAACTACCTGGAATAGTTATAGGATACTCTTTGGATTTCTTAGCAGGATGCACCACTTTTTATTTTTGTTCACTTGCTCTTGAGTCATGATAGCATATGACTCACTATTCATCTCTACCACTCTTTCATCTTATTCATCTTCGTCATCCATACCTTCAGTGGTAAGGAAATGAACATGAGATCCACCAAGCTCCTCCTGTTCTTCATCAACCTCTTATTCCGGTTCTTCATAGAGTTCATTAAACTCATCATCATCAGGTTCTTGAACTTCACAAGTTGCATTGACTAGAACCTTGATGGGTGAGCCTTCAATAACCAATATAGTATGAGAAGAAGGAAAATGGTTCTTGGGCTGAAAATTCTTCCTTGGAATATCTTGGTAAGGAGTATGCTGAGCCAATTGTTTCTGATAGAAATGAGATCATTTGTAAGCTTACGTGATGGCAGATCATAATTGGTTCTAGGGGAAGAGAAAGAATAAGATGCTTTAGATTTGGAGGATTCTCTTTTCAATTTACTAGACATGATTAAATCATCCTCGTGGTAAGAGGAATACCTAGTTTTTCGAGAAGGGATGGTTGAAGGTTATATGCACGTGTATCTGAATTCTGAATCAAAGTGATTGTGAGACCTTCCTTTTGGCTAGGAGGAACTACTTGTATAAGAACCAAAACAAGACCACCAAAGAGAGTTAAACAATATATGCAGTGGACTGCCTAGCATATGCTAGATCCTAGAAGTGTGATACTTCCTAGATGGCTATCAATCCACTATTTAAAACAATTCAATGCTGAAATAAAGTAAATATTGTCCTACTGTAGTTTAATATGATTTAGGCATCTCATACAAAATGTAATAGGCTAGATCTAATCTAACAGGCTAGGCTAGAAGGAGATCCAGAGGTCAAGTAGGTTGGTTATAGGTGAATCTGAGCTAACAGGCTAGGTTAGATATAGATCTGAAGGTCAAATAGGTGTTCAAGTAGGTAGGTATATGTTAGAAAAAATGAGGTTAAGTTAGATGTGGGTCACAAACAAGTTGTTATTTTGGCAGAGATCAGGTGACATAGAGACCGACCATGGTTTTATAAAACCGATGATGGTTTTACTGTAACCAGTGATGGTTAGAGAGAACCGACGATGGTTAAGTCGGGGTTAGTGGAATCACACAGTCTGGGTTTTTGGAGTTTTTGGGGAAAAAGTGGAGTGGATAGAATGGGGATTGATCACAGAGGGGGTGTAGATATGTTGTGAAGGTCTGAGACTACTGAGGAGGTCAAATAGGAAATTGGGCCAAGTATTAAGATGATTAGGTATGGAAGGTGGCTGCAACTGGAGAGAGGGAATGGACAGAGGGTAAAAGACTAGGTTCCTTTACCACAAATACTACAGATGATGATAAGAAAATGAAATAGATGGAAGGAGGATACTTACTCTTCTGTGAGGTACAAGTCTGAAGAATAATGAAGAAGTTGTTGCGTTGGAGGATGCTGGGAAGAAAGTTTCACTATTGTGCCAGTGTATTTGGTTGCCTTTGTTGATCACAAATCAATCTTCATTTTATTATCGCATCTAAAGAGATCGAACTCGAGATCAAAGTTTTTCAAACCCATATTACAAAGTTGTAGATGGGTCTAAATAGGCCATTTGGTCCATTCGGTATAACCGGCATTCGGTTTAGGGTGAACCGACATCGGTTTAGGGTGAACTGACATCGGTTTGGGTGAGATATCTCGGGTTGTTCAAAATTTCCTAGGAAGTTGTTCCGCCATTTGATAAGGGTCTCTTCTTTTTCCTCGGGGTGAAAACCGACCTTAGGAGGCTTTTAAATGTGAGGTGAGGGGATGGGTCTAATGTTAGGTTTTATTTAGGACATTGGTTTAGGGTTTAGGTTAATGGGTCAAATGATGGGGGTGGTTAGGTGAGTGCATTTAATAAAGGCAATTATATTAAATAGGTGTGTGAGGGTAGTGAATTAATTTAATGTAAATAATTAAATTAATGTGTGTGTGGGTAAAAGGTCATTAACTTAATTAAAATAATTAAATTAATATGTATGGAGGTAAATGGCATTAATTTAATTAAAGTAATTAAATTAAAATGTGTGGGGTGTAGGAGGTAGGTGATAAGGTGTTGAGGATGAGGAAGTGATTATAGGGCTGTGCTAGGGGACCAAGGTGATTACGACATGATTTTGGTGTCTACATTTTGCCCCTTTTTGTTGCGTAGCTTGTATTGGTAAGCGATGTGAACAAAAATAGAGTGTGGTTGCCCCAAGTGGGAATGAGGGTGATCCCCCTCAAACCAGGAACTGATGAGGTGGATAGAGCACATCGGCGAGTGGTTTGATAAAAGTGGATGCAAAGCAGAATGATGAGAAATGAGGAATGGGGTAAAGGGAAAATCGGGCATATAGGTAAATGGGTAAATGGGCCAAGGTCAAAGGTAGGGGTAGTTGAATGCATGCACATGTATAAACTGTGACACGGTACCAGGTTGAAGAGCTTGCAAACTCTACATCGTCTAAGGTCGATAGGTTTATCCAAACAAGGTTGAAGTGATTCGGTATCAAGGTATAGGATAGGTCAGGAAACACAACATAGGTTAGGTGTAGGAAATGTTTAGGTATGTTCGGTACACCAAAGGTAGGGTCAGGATAAATGGTCATGGCAATAGGCAAGGTAAGGTCATTAGGTCAAACAACACGGGTAATGGTGTCACAAGGTATAGTGAGCACATTGGTTCAAAGGTCACAACAGTTTTCTCGGGTCCAAGTAGATAGGTCACAACATGGGTAAGGCCGAGGTAGGGGTAAAATAATGAGGCTTCAATCAACTGGTGATGAGGTGAGGTTAAAGAAGGTGGAGGGCCTAGAGGGAAGGTAAAAGTAAAGTAGGTGAGGAGTAGGGAGGCAAAAGAAAAGGAAAGGAAATGGAGGTCAAAGGAAAATGAGGAATGTGAGGGTAATGATAGGAGCAATGGCATGAGTCATTTTGGATGAACCGGATTGGGAGATGAATGGTGAGGATCTAGGGTAGAGCATCAGCATCGGTTCATCGGTCAAGGGTTAACCGAGCGTCGAGTTGAGTCGGGTAGGTATAAAAGTGAAAAACCCACGTTTTTAAAAATTCATTTGTGCATTTGTGAAAAGGAGAAAAGGACAAGAAGAGAGAGAAAAGAGGAAAGGAAAAAAGAGACATTGAGAGTTGTGTTGAGCTGATGGAGCCATAGGGAGGAGATTGATTGAGTGAGAGGTGGAGACGTGAGATTGGATTGAGAGGTGATTGATGAGAGAGTTACATCATTGATGATGGATGAGAGATGAGATGGATGGGAGGAGTGGATGAGATGTTCCACCCATCATGATATATAGATGATTATATGGATAAATTTTTATTTTTTTGAGTTATGATATGTGTATATTATTTTTTATTATTATTTTTGATGATTGTAATGATATATGATGGATTAGGTGAGTTTAGGATGATGATGAGTATGTATGTTTAGGCATGGATGAGATTATTTTATGGTTAGGATGGTATGGATTATGGAGATAGGTGAGTGGTTTAGGCATGGATGAGTAGTTGTTTTAGGCATGGAGGTGAGTCAGGTTGGTTTAGGCATGGATGAGTAGGGGTTTAGGCATGGATTGAGTGGGTTTAGGCATGGATCGAGTAGGTTGGTTTAGGCATGGATGAGTCGGAGTTAGTTTAGGCATGGATCGAGTCAGGTTGGTTTAGGCATGGATGTGTATTTTGGTATTTTGGTAATACATGTTAATGTAAATGAATGTAATGGTGTACAATGTTTAAATATGGGTTATAGATGAATATGGGAAATAATGGTAGTGGTAAAAGAGTATGTGAAACATGAGGAGTGTATGTAGGTCGAATGATGTGGATATGGGATAGATTTCTGGGTTTTTGATATGAACAGAAATAGGTAAAGGTGGGGAAAATGGTTAGGGTAAAGAGTGGCCGAGCTAACCTTCCAGGGCCCCATGCCCTGGAAGTGTTGCCTACATAGTCCGGTGAAAAGGGACCTTAGACCGATGTAGTTCTCCCATAAGCTAGGGAAGAATATGAGAAGATAGAAGAAGAGGTAGGTAGGTGAGGTAGATTAGTTAGGTGGAGGAGGTCATAGGAGGGATGATTAGGTCAAGGTCAATTAGGTTAGGTGGAATAGGTAGATAGATAGGTATAGGTGATTTTAGGTCGATAGGTAGTGTTGATTCTAGGTCATAGGTATAATTAGGTTGAGGTCATTGATGTTGGGGTTGAGAATAGGTAGATAGGTAAAGGTGATTTTAGGTTGATTGAGGTGGGAGAAGAAAATCCCAAAAGATAGGTGTCGAGGGTCTAGTCCTATATAGGAGATCAAAAGGTAATGAAGAAGAGAAAAGATAAGAGGGGGCAAGAAAGCCACCCGATTGGCAAGGATCAAAATGTATGAAACACATCTATAGATAGGCTAGTGAATGTAAGACCCTAAAGACATTGCATGATTGATTATTCTAAAGGTGAAGAATAGTCACATGATCACCAAATGTCGTAGGTTCAGCAGGTCCCTTGAGGTATGAAGTGAAAAGACAATGGGTAAGGAGGTGAAGGTAATCGGGTCATATGTTATGAAGTAAAATGCCTTGGGCAAGGAATCCAAGATCACAATAGGCAAGTCCATGATGAAAAAGTTTACTTTTCTTTTTTTTTTTTTTTTTGACTTTTTAGATAGACTGATCGATGTGGGAAGTCTATACGGGATGAATATATGTCTCCTTGAGGTCTTCGTGAAGTTGATCGATGCGGGAAGCTTCTGAATTTTGATTTTTGAGAAAATAGTCCTCTTTTTGGAAAGACTATGTAGAGAGTTGTGAGCTTTTTATAGCTGTCCTTTGAGGGAGTAGTCTACTTATAGTGACAATTGAAGGTGGAAGATGTCCTTTTGAGGGATTCATCTTTTATATTGGAAGTTTGACTCAAGGAGTTAATCCCTTATTTTGGAAGATGTCCTTCTGAGGGATTTTTTTTTTTTTTTGGCTTTTAAGTCATGGACTAGACTATAACGAAGCATTTGGTTCTTGTTGAGAAGGAAAGGGTGAATGACCATGGGATCTCATCTAAAAGAAGATGAAAAGTATCCATGAGAATCATGCCATGTGTAGAGCCGTGGTGCACATATTTAAGATAAGGAAAAAGGGTGACGGGTAATCACATGATTCTTGTTTAGTCATTGGAGATGAGGGTGAAAAAGAGAAAGGTAAATGGTGCTCAAGGGATGAGCATGAACTAGATAAATAGTGATGTAGGACTAGAAGTCAATAGTAGAATGGTCAAAGATGCAAGGCATTGAGGGGCTCAGGTTTGGGCTTACCATCAAGTGAAGACAAGCGATAAGCACCTGATCCATAGTCATGGGTCACGATGTATGGTCCAAGCCAATTAGGAGAAAATTTTCCCATTTGTTTTTTTTTTTGCTTTGGTTACGTGTTGATTTTCCTTGAGGATGAGATCACCGACCCTTGAAGGTGCGTTCATGGACATGTTTTCATAGGCATGCTTGATGCATTTTTGGTAGACTTGGAGATGGTCGAGAGCATGAAGACGACGTTCATCTAATAACTCAAGTTGTGCTAAACGGTCTTGGTGAAAGTCATCATCAGTAAGCATATCTTGAAGAGAGATACAGAGAGATGGGATCTAGACTTGAGAGGCAAAAAAAGCCTCGGTACCGTAGACCAGAGAAAAGGGAGTGGCAGCGGTGGAAGTGCGAATACTAGTACGGTATGCCCAAAGAGTGAAAGGAATGTGCGTATGCCAATCCTTCCCAGTATCATTAACCACTTTCATGAGAATTTTGTTTAGGGTTTTGTTGGTGGATTTGGCTTGGCCATTGGTTTGTGGGTAATATGGTGAGGAGAAGCTAAGTTGGATACCGAAGGTGTCACAAAGTTTTTGTAGAGTTTTGTTTTTGAATTGTTTTCCATTATCAAGTGATAAGGCGATGTGGAACACAAAGTGACAAATAATGTGATGATTGATGAACTCACATATTTTCTCAGCTTTAGTGGAGATGAGGGGTATGGCTTCAACCCATTTGGTGTAATATTCGGTAGTGGTGATGATCCATTGATGTCTTAGGGAAGAGTGAGGATTGATCTCTCTCCGACAAGATCCAAACCCCATTGAGAGAAGGGCCAAAGGTCACGAGTGACCTGTAAGGCATGACTAGGTGTGTGATGAAGATTGGCATGTTGTTGGCATTTTACACAATGCTTAACGTAGTCACAACAATCATGATTGAGGGTCGGCCAATAATAGCCTAGGAAGAAGAATGTGTTTAGCAACAAGCAAGGCCACTGAAGTGACCTCCACATATGCCATCGTGAACTTCTTTAATGGTATAGGGGATTTCAGAGCTGGTGAGGCATCGTAAGAGAATACCATCAAAGCCACGTTTATAGAGGAGGCCACCCATGATGACATAATGAGAGGCCTTTTTGAGAAAGGCACGTTGTCCATTACGTGTGAGATCAGGAGGCAATATAGAAAGGGAAAGGTAGTCACAAGCTACTTATACCAAAGGTCTTGTGTGTTTAGTGAGGTAGTTTGGACGAGGTTAACACAACAAGATTTATAAGAAGGTCTCGGTATGCATTTTATGGTAACAAAGATGTCTGAATCGTCAGTGAAGTGGGTATTTGGGAAGCGAGGTAGGCCATGGTATCCGTGAATTTATTGGTGGATCGAACGGGTTTGAATTTTATAGCGGTCAAAGGTAGTCAACATGATGCCGACGTAACATTTATACTCTTGAAGTATTTCATTATGACACTGATAAACACCATTGACTTGGTTTACTACAGTTGAGAATCACCAAAGATATTAATGGACTTAACCTCTAAGGCATAGGCAAGTCATGAGACCCAATACGAGTGCTTTGTATTCGGTGATATTGTTGGTGCATTGAAGTCAAGTTTGAATGATAAGGGCATGGGTTCACCATCAAGAGGAATGAGGATAATGCCTGCACCACCCCCACGCTGACATTTGGAACCATCGAAGAATAAGGTCATTTGGTAAGGGTCATCATCCAAAGAGAGGTTAGCAATGGATTCATCAGGAAATCAAAGTTGAAGATTGATTCCCAGAAAGAGGTGCATCAGTGAGCTAGTCAAGCAATGGCCTGGCCCTTGATAGATTTTTGGTGGATGAATTCGAGGTCTAGGTCAGCAAGAAGCATGAGCCAACGTGCGGCACGTTGATTTTGGTAAGGTTTAGCATACATGAAGTGTAAGGGGTCAGTGTTGGTCACAACATAGGTTTTGTGGTTGAGTAGGTAATGGAAAAGTTTGGTGGCAAAAAACTAAGGCTAAGAAAAGTTTTTTAGGGTGAGTGTATCGGGTTTTGTAGTCCAGAAGGGTATGACTTATGTAATAAACCACCTGCTCCCTATGTTGTTCATCATGATGAGTGAGCATAGCCCCTAAAGAGTGATCGGTAGCAGAGATGTATAGGTAGAAGGGTTGGTCATCTTTAGGTGGAACAAGTATGGGTGGTTGGAGAAGGTATTGTTTTAAGGCCTCAAAAGCTTTGTGGTAGTCGTCATCCCATTTGAAAGAGACATCCTTTTTGAGAAGGTGATGAAATGGTTGACAACGGTCGAGAGAGTTGGGAAATAAATGATGAATAGATTGCAATTTACCTTGCAAAGGCTATGAAGTTGTTTAAGGTTAGTGGGTGGAGGCATTTCGAGAATGGCCTTGACTTTAGTAGGTCAACTTCTATACCATGTAAGGAAATGATAAATCCAGGAGCTTTCCTGAGAGAACCGCGAAGACACACTTTTTAGGTTGAAGGTGAACACAATATTTAATGAGGGGTCAAAGATGGTTTTCAAGGATAAGAGGTGCTCGGCGATGCGATGTTTAGATTTGGCCAAGAGATCATCCACATAATCTTCCAATATGATGCATGATATCATGGAAGATGTAGGTCATAGCCCATGCTGATAGGTGGCACCAACATTTTTAAGGCCAAAAGGCATGACTCGATAGTAGAAGGTCCCCAAGGGGTAATGAATGGTTTTGTGTTGATCCTCTGGAGTGAGCAAGATTTGGTTATAACCCGAGAAACCATCCATAAGTGATAGCATCTCATGGCCAGTGGTAAGGTCAACCAACTGGTCAATACCAGGCAGAGGAAAATCATCTTTTGGGTAGGCAAGGTTGAGATCATGGAAATTGGTGCAAATGCAAAGTCCCCCTATCACCTTAGTGATGGGATGATGTTAGAAATCCATTGGGGGTAATCGATGGGTAAGATGAAGGAAACTGAGAGAAGGCGTTGAAGTTCTTCTTTGACAAGAAGAGCAATGCGAGGGTGCATTTTCCTCAACTTTTGTTTTATGGGTTTGGCATCGGGAATGGTTACAATATTGTGGACCATGATAGTGGGATCAATGCCAGGCATGTCAGCATAGGACCAAGTGAAAGCATGGCTATGATTTTTAAGAAAAGAAGTGAGGGCTTCTGTTCAAGCAGCATCCAGAGATTGGCCAATCTTGAGAATGTGGGGGTCATCCTGAGTGTGGATGTTGACTTTGATAGTCGATTCATTCAACATTGTTTGCATCTCAGAAGGTAATGACCGGTGAATATAAGAGTCTTCAGCACCAAGGTAGGTGAGTATGGACTCATCATCCTGACATTGAATGACATTAATAGAAGGAGTATCATCCCCTATCATGTCAGGATACAAGAAAGGAAGAGAGGAAGGAGCCTCCATCGCGGTGATAGGTCAGAGGCCCCAAGGAAATGGTATTTATGAAAAAAGGTAGGAGGGATAGATTCAGGATCCATCGACTCCATTGGTGAAGGTGGTGAAGGTGGGGTAGGTGAAGAAGGTGGAGAGGGGTCAATGTCTTCAATGAGTTCAATACGGGGCTTTTTTGGTAGGTAGTTTGGTAAAACCGATTCCACTACGATCATTGTGTTTACGCGTGGTACATGAAATAATGGTGTGATGACCTTGCTCATAAAGGCCAAAGCCAAAACCCTTCCAGGCACAATGGTGTAGGAAAGTGTGAGCGAAGCGGTGGTTGGTAAGTGACTGAAGGTCAGCCAAAAAGGTCGGGTTTGTGATGGTGGTTTGGGTGTGTAAGTGGAAATATCAAGTCCCCCATAGGTAAGATGGGTATGGAGGTGGGGAGGACCATAAAGGAGATGCTCACCTATGTGGTGATCATAGTGAGGATGTTGGTGAAGGTTTCCATACTCTTGTGGAGTAAGGAATGTATTGACATTGTATACAGTGATACTCCCCCATAGTGAGGTGTTGAAAAACACCTTCCAAGGGATCAATGGTTGATATATTGGTGGCTGGAATGGAGGAAGTGTTAGAAGTTAGATCGGTGGAGGTGTCGGTTAGTTGGGAAGCTGATGTGTGACTAGTAGTAGAAGTGACAAAAAGCAATGGTGGGAATAGAAGATTTGGGTGAAGGTGAGGTTGCAACAACACTGGTGGATGGGGTCATGTGTGAAGAAGATGTAGGTAGGGAGGTAGATGCCTTAACAGGTACAAGGACATCATTGGGCCGGTAAAGCATGTTGTAGGTTTTGAAAGGTGATGGGTCAGCTGGAATGGTATAGGAACGTCCTTCATGTTCAAACTTTACACATCGGTGCAAAGTAGAAGGAACACAACCCATGGCATGAATCCAGGGTCTGCCGAGAAACAAATTGTATTGAAACTCCCCTTCCAAAATGTAGAACAACTCGGGAATAGTATGGGGACCCACACGAATGTGGAGGATGATAGTGCCGAGTGTAGAGGTGATAGCATCATTGAATGAATGCAACATGACTGGATGTTTATGCATGTAGTTGTTGGGTATGCACATTTGTTGAATGCGTGAGAGGAGATGATGTTAATGCTAGTGCCCCCATCGATCATAACACGTCGGATGTATATTATCGATATGGATGGAGATGAAAAGTGTAGGATCTGGGTCATCGGTTTGGTGGGGGACAATTTCTTCATCCGAGAAACTAAGGATAGCAACTTGGTGAACAGGTGGAGGTGATGAGGTAGATGGAAATTTGGTGAGAGAAGTGACATGATGAGGTGTGATAATAGATGCTACAGGTGTGGGGTCATTAGGTAAAACCTCAATAGATTGAAGGACCTCCATGAGGGCTTGACGATGTGACTCGAGGTTTGGATGAGATCGTATAAGGACATTTTGAGAGGAGATTGGTGTAATTGTTTGAGCATGGTGTGATGTGTAACCCCATTAGAAATGGGATATGTGGGACCACAATAGTGATTTTAGGTATGGGTGTAATGGTATGTTGGGTATAGGATTGGTTGGTGGATCGGCTATTTTTCTTTCCCTTTGTCTCGCTGACCTCGTGTAATGACGTGAACCATGTTGATTTGAGGGAGAGAGGCAAATGGAGAAGGTTAGGGTGAGTGGTATATGACATGAGAGGGACAAAAACCCAAGAGGTGGAAAAGCCTTGTGAGGTGATGAGTGTGCAACACGACATTTGGGAGAAGGTTGCAAGCAAGTCTCTCGATGTGAACCATGTTAATTTCAAATTTTGGAGATGGAAAGAAAGGTCGTGGTGGTGAAGATGGAGGTTGTGGTATAGGTGTAGGAGGAAGATGTGAAGAAGGTGGTGAGGGTGAAATAGGTTCATCATCCAGGAGGTCATCATCATCAAAATTGGGGTCAGAAGGACATAATTGAATGAGGGAAACCTTTAGACCCTTATAGTTCTCAACATCATGTCCTGGCACATGATGGTAAGCACAAATTTTAGTATCATCAAACCCTTCTGGTTTAGGTTTAAGAGGGTCGTAAGGTCTAAGAGGAGGGAGGGTGATAGCAGAGCTTTCAAGAGGTTAGCCAAGATGGTGGCGTATGATCCCACTAGTGGATCACAATGTGAAGTGAAAGTAGGTTTGGTTGGAAGATTGGGTAGTTGTGGTGGTAGTTGAGGTGATGTAGTCTTGGATTTGGGTTGTACTTTCTTTGGTGTAGGTGCAACAACAGAAAGAGGGGTAAGTTTAACCACCTCTTTGGAAATTAATGGTTTTTTTCAATTTTTGGTGCTTTTTCTTAGGTAGAGGTGTAGGGGGAGCACGTGATGTAGATGGAAAGGCAGATGGTGGGAGAGGATGAGTGACCCAAGGGGACAACTGAGGTGCAAGTGGTAGGTGTTGGTCGAGGTCGAGAGAGAGGGAGGTAGGTGAGGTGGAAGAAAATGTCATAGGTAGTGAAGGAGGTATAGAAGGTAATGGTGGTATAGGAGGAAAAGAAGTTATAGATGGTGATGAAGGATGCAAGGTTCACCTAGGTAGAGCTACAGGTTGTGGTGAAGGGGTCAAGGGAATTTTAGGTTTACCCCTGGAGAGAGTAGATTTTGTTAAGGTAGAGGGGTGAGGTCCCAAGATGGATGGTAGGGGTGAAGGTGATAAAGGTGTAGTTGGTGAGGTCGGTGCATGCGGATTAGAAGGTTGGGTTTTTGTTTAGGTTGAGGGATTGGTTCAATAGGTATATGGGAAGATGTGGTCAAGTGTATCCTGACAGGAGGATGTGCAAGGTTTGATGTGGGTGTGACCCCTAGAACACTAGTGGGTTTAGATACAAGAGATGGTGTTGGAACACATCGGCTAGCAAGTAGAGGGGCGGGTATAGATGAGGATGATGCAATAGAAGATGTATCGAGAGTTATGTTCATGTGTGGTTTGGGTTGTTGAAACATCTTGGATAAATGGTAGAAGTGTTAGTGGAAGATGATTGCATTTGGGTCGAGACCGGGAGTAAGAGATGCCCCCAAAGTGAAGACCTATCAACATAGTCTAGGTGGTCGGCCAAACGTGAGAACGACACTGTGGTAGATGAGGTAGATGTGGAGTGAGTGGTGATTCCCATAAAATGTGTTTGAGAAATAGGGAATTCACTGGCTTTGGCCTCTGTAGGTAAGAGAGCCAAAAGTAGGTCCATAGGATCTTGGGTAGCTGATGGAGAATGGTCACCGAGTGGTAACAACAAATCTATTGGATCTGAATAGGTGGAGAAGATGATGGGTACTCCTCTATGGGTGGAGGAGGTACAATTGGTAGTGGCTCACTGGGTAGGGAAGTCTGAAGGGGAAATGATATCGGTGCTAATGAGAGACTCCTCCACAGTGTATGGGGAGGTGAAGGGCTTTCCTCTATGGGTAGAGGAATAGATAAAGTAGGTTCTTGTGTGGGTAGAGGATTTTGGGCTAGGATTTCCTCGATGGAGGGGATAGGAGATATTTGGGAAACAAGTGGTAAGTCGGTAAAGATAACATGTACCTCATGTGTATTACTTTCATTGTGTGAGGCATCACCAGTTTGATCATTAGATGGGGAATGGTTAGGGAATGGTTTCTTGAATATATGAAGGTCTTGATTGGTAGGTGCATTAGGGTTATCCAGACTAACTAACTCGCGCTCTCGAGCATTCCCTGAACAATGTTTTTAAAGGTGATACAATTGTTGTCACTGTGACCATTTACATGGTGATAGTTATAGTAGTCATTTTCCTTATACCAACCTGGTATGGGGTGAGAGGGGTCAAAACTAGTATGTGGTTTGATAGGAGGAAGGGTGATGGCATTAGCTTTAATAAGATTTTCTAAAATAGATGAATATGGTTCCCCAATTGAGGTGTATTTCTTTTGTTCTCATTTGAATTGGAAGGTTTGGACCGGTGACAGATTGGATGAAGGTTTAGCATGATTGGATGGATGGGCAGGGCCAGCCTTAAGTACCACTACGTTGGTAGTTCCCTTGGCTTTGGAATAACTCATCTGAGGTTTCGAGGAAGAGGAAGTATCGTGTGATTTAAACGAGGAGTTCTTGTTTCGTAATTGTATCTTCTTCTCTTGATGGCGTGAATTTTGAGCTTACGTGCCATGGTGAAAGCCTCATCGAATGTTGAAAGGTTTGCACTGTAAGGTAGGTGAGATATGTCTAGCACAAGCTCATGTGAAGAGCTCTATGAGTTCAGTTTGTGGTAATTGGAAAGTGAGTTGGTTGATTAGGCTATGCCAACGAGTGAAAAATATGTGATAGATTCATCGTCATATTGACGCATAGAATAAAGATCGGTCATGGTAACCTTCTTGATGACGTTAATCGAAAAATGATCCAAGAAGGCTTGGGCTATTTGGTTGAATGAGAAGATGGAATGTCTAGGTAATCCACTATACCAAGTCCAATGTTGGACCAGTTAGGGACATGGGAAAGTTTGCAAAAGCAAAGCATCATCATGGGAAATTAAGTAACACCCATGTTTGAAAGATCACAAATGCTGTTGTGGGTCTTCCTTACTGTTAAAGTGGTTAAACTTAGGCATCTCCCAGTGTATGGGATATGGGTGAATGGGAATGGATGGGTGAATAGGCTCATTACAAATCTCGTCATAGGTGAGAGAATTAGGGAGCTGGAAACAGATGCTTCTAATGTCTACATCTTGTCCATCATTAACTTGATAAATTCATTGTTAGGTTGTGAAGATTGGGTACCCCGGAGTGAAAGGAGGTTGTTGTTGGACATATGAAGAATATGACATTCCAGAGTATGGTGGTGTCGAATAAGGAGGTGGGAATTGAGAGATAGACATAGAGGGTATATACCTGACTGAATGACCGATGAAACAAGAGGTGGCTGGTAGTAGGTATGTGAGGGTGGGACACTCGTAGTGACCCTAGTAGAGATGGGAGGTAGAGATTGGGGAATAGAAAGGACAACATTTTGAAATGGGGTAGAGGTTACCGACACCAAGGGTGGTAGTGTTGTGACTGGTATATATGAGACAACAGGTGTGGATGATGCTATGTTTTGGGTGGTGGATGAAGGTATGGTGGAGACTGCGGGTGCAATAGAGGTGGTGGATGTGGTGGTCAAAGTTGGCATGGGACCTAGCTATGACACAACTGGGGATAAAATGGGTGAGGTCACCATGGTAGGAGGTGGAGCCGAGGTGGAAGTGATCATTAGGGATGGAGATAAGGATATGGGCATGCCATAGATCAATTGACCCGAGGCATCTCAAGTGGAGGCATGGGTGAGGTAGTGGTTCAAAGCAAGTGGGATTCTGATCCAGAGTCGTGTAAACTCCGTGTCACCTATAGGAATGGTGATAGGTTGATTGGGATCCATGGATGATGAGATGGAAGGTGGTGAAGGACTAGGGTGAAGGGCTAGGTGGGAGTGGTAGTCAACTAGCATGAAATATGAGGGTGCTTACCGACTACGGGTCAGCACCATGTGGGTAGGAACTGATTTGGTGAGACTGTATTATGTCTGAATGGCACAAAACACAACAGAACTAGGAAAATAGTCAACGGTGAGTGAATTAGGTTGCTGGTGAGCTGTAAAACAACACAGGGTGACCGATGCCAGTTGTAAACCGATGCTAGTTAGGCTTAACCGGTGTCGGTTACTATGAAAAACCAACAATATATTAAATGATGGTCCTAGAATGACAATTTTCACACAGGATGAGATGTAAGGTGACTGTGATTGAAGTGACAATATGAAAGGTGATAGGAGCCTTTTACAACTCAAAGAAAGTGAAATAGGTGTCTTTGGATAGGTATCCAAAAGACTTTGACCGACACCTTTGGTGAGGTTAAACCGATGCCGGTTGGAATGTAACCGGTGATAGTTAAAGTTAAAGATAATGTAGCGCCATTATGAAATTGAAACAGAGAATAAGAAAAATGGTTTTGATTTAAAAATTTGGTGTTGAATCAAACGAGAATGATGTAAGTCTCGGATGAATGATGTAGATGTGGTCCAAGGAAAGACAAAAATAATGAGCACACTCAAAATGTAAATCAAGAAAAAGTAAGAAAGAACATTCCTAGATTGACTATTCTATTATGTTTGGGAGTGTGCTTAGGAAAGACAAAAATAATGATCGTTATACAAAAAGACGCGGTGGACGTGAAAATCCGGTAGGCCCGTGGACGAATCACAGCATGACACGTGTCGCCAAGGAAAAAGTCCAAAAAGTCAAAGGGGCGAGTTTTCGAGCACTGATCCAAACCAATGAAATAGTGCCACGTGTCCAAGTTTAAGGGGCCCACAAGAAAAGCCCGCGAAAAGGTGGAGAGAGGGAATTGCTCAGCGAATCAGAGCCTGCCACGTGTCATCTAGATGGCAGAGCGCGGGAAAAGATTTTAAAACCTGTTCTTGCCTGTTTTGTGCCCTAAATCTTTAGACCTCATATCTTTCGATCCAGAGCTTGGATTTGCACGTTCTTGATATCAACGGAAAGCTGTTGAAATTCTCTACATGATTCTAGGATCAATCTTGCATTTTGGTGCTATTTGGAGGGAGAAAATTAAGAAAATGTCTCTGACGCGTGGTGATAGACAGAAGTAATGCTTCAACAACCAACTTTAATGCGGTGAAGACACTCACCGCGCCTCCTATTAGACAACTCGCCGTTTTCCAGAGCCGCCGCTTCTACCATAATGAGATGATTTTAAATGTATCTAGAAGTGGTTGTGGTAGATTTGACTTTCCTCTCTCTTTCTTCTCTCATTCTTAGTATATATTGTAAAGAGGAGATCCTTTAACAAAGTTGGACATTCTTGTTTTGCATCCTCCCTTCTTCCCCGCTTGCAGGAGAATTTGTGGAGCTTTTCAAACCTCCCATATGGATTGTAATGCCGTTTTTGCCTCTGGCCACCGCAATGTATTGTATCGACTTGAGCAAGCAATATATATATGTTTTGATTGATTCTCAACCCTCTCATGTATTCATTGTTGTTATTTTGATCTCTTATGCAGTTAGTTACTGTGCATAGTGTTTGTATTGCATCTATGTGTTCGTGTTAGATTTGCAAAACGAGTGTCTAACATTCCTTGTGCATCACCTCTCGTAGTTTAGGTTTTATTCTATGCATTTTCTCACCCTGTCTCCTTGACAAGTTAGATTAGGTTTTAGTAAACCCTCTGCGCATTTTGTGTGCATCTCAAAGAGGAATAGAACTAGCCTTTCTCTGGAGAATCCTTCTCATCTTTACAAGTCCCACACTTGGAGAAAGGATTCCATGTTGTGTAATCACACTGGATGCCTGAACATCAACCTAGAAGCCTGATCTGCATCCAGGGGTGTTGTGAGTCTGCAACAACAGTTTTGGCACGCCGGTGGGACCAAGAGGTCTCATTCTTATTGCAGCAAAGTTGATATGCATCTGCTGCAGTTTTCTTGCTTATAAGAGCTATTATTTGCATATCTGGTGACTCCAAGGGGAAGAATCAACTGGTTTCAGCAGTGCAGGCCTGAAAACTCATGAGAAGAATCACCACAAGGTCAAGAGTTGGAGAAGAAGAAGCGTTGTTTGAATACCTGCAGTTATCTCCAAGAAGAAGGCAAAGAGGAAGAAGGATTCAAAGGTCTCCATCTCCACCAAACAGAACTCTCTCAACTCCTCCACCTGACAGGCCTTTCATTCAGTATAGAAGGGTTTTAAGACCGATTAGAATGGCTCAGAACAATCCCTACGTCAACTTCACAGGCAGCAGCCCACTTGCTCTCAATGCACAACATCCAGTTCCTATTGCAGCCTTGAAGAACATTCCCTACTTCACCGGAGAGAATCAGACTACTCCAGGTGATCATGTTAAAGATATTGCTAACCTTTGTAATCCATGAAATCAATGAAATGCAAGTGGTTGTCAAGTTACTGGCATCTTCCTTCAAGGGTAAAGCATTACAATGGTTTAGGAGCCTTGGAGCTGGTTCTATCACAAACTGGAATCAGCTGTGTATTGCACTTCATGAGAAATTTGGAGAGAAGGGAGACAACTTGTCTCTTTTGGAGCAGCTGACGACTATCAAGAGAGCTCCCAATGAGCAGCTGGCTGATTTCAACTTCAGATTTCAAAGGTCTTGGGATAGGATTCCAGTAGCAGTCAGGCCAACAGCAGAAGGTGCTTTTCTATATTACCTTAAAGCTTTGAATTCTGATATTTCTATGTTAATTCAGTCCATGGGAGGCACAACTATCCCTATGGCTTATAGCATTGCCATTAGGGCTGAAAACCTGCCTTATTCAAGATGGTAAACCGGCTCCTAGGCCTCCCATGCCCTTGTATCCAAACTTAGAAAATCCAAGCACTAGTCAAGCACCCACTTTGGCTCTGTTGCCCTCCTAGAAATCGAGTTCAAATGAAGCTTCCACTTCATCTCCTAGTGCTTCAAATGAACTCCAAGAGGTCATGAAACAGTTGCAAAATTTGGGAAATGAGCTGGTTACTATTAAAAGGCAACAAGCCCAAGGTTTCAGACCTTCCTATCAACCCCAAGCTCAGCCTAATAGGCAGCCATACCAACCACAAAGACCACCTAATCCAGCTGCAAATATGAATCAAACAAGGCCTCCCGCTAATAGACCATTCCAGCCCTATAATCCAAATGCCATATCTGCCTCTAAGGCATTAGTGCCAACACAGAACAACATTGCTCAGGAATATGATTGGTGCTTTCCATGCAACGAGCCTCATAACCAATCCATGTGCTTCAATGGTGCTCTCAATCAAGCATTGATGGTGACAACTACTGGTGTAGAGGGCGAGGGCAGTCAAGGAAACAACCAACAACCAGAAACATTCCAACAGAATCGGCCCCAAATGACACCACATTGGTGAACTGGCAAGCAGAAGATTTCTGTGGCATGAATCAGGTAGTTTCTCAAGGTGTTGCAGCCAACACAAGGTCAAAAAGGAGGAATCTGGGCGAAGAACAGCCATTAGCCCCAGCCAATCCACAACCTTCCACGGTTCCACAAATAATTGGCAAGCAAAGTCCAGTTTCAAATGCACAAGGGCAGCCAAGAACAGCCCCTAGGCCAACTCAAATGCCAACTGTTGCTGCCCACGTGCAAGGAGTAAGTGTGCAAACCAAGGGACAACAAAAGGATACTTCATCCCCATTCAGTATCATTGAACAGATGAAGAAGACAAACGTCAACATATCAATGTGGGAATCCCTATCTATCCCAGGCCAAAGAGATCTGCTGCAAGCTGCCATGAAGGATTGGCCAACTTCAAATCAGCAGGTTCAGATGCAAGACAAAGTGCTTACAAATGCTGCCCAGCCTGAAGGAAGTCATGGAGGACAACAAGGTAAAATGTTGAAGCCCCCTCCTTTCTATGTTTCATTAATCATTGGGGATAAACTAGTACACAATTGCATGATTGATTCCGGGGCAAGTAGCTCAGTGATGCCCAAGCAAATAGCTGATCAACTAGGGCTCCAGTATGAAACAACATCTAAAGGGGTAGTGCAGCTAGATGGGACAGCAATAGCAATAGTCGGAGTGATTAGAAATTTGAGTCTTACCTTGCATGCATGTCCAAATGTTGTTGTTTTACAAGATGTATCAGTCATAGATTTGCCACCACTCTTTGCCCTTTGCTTGTCAAGGGACTTCACAGCCAAAATTGGAGGCTATTTGTCTGCTGATTGGTCTCACATGCTGTTTAGAACAAGGTATGGAACTAAGGCTACAATTAGGTCTGAACCTATTGCAAACTTCCATATAGAGCCTTACACTCCAAGTCAGATTAATGCCAATTGCTCAGCATTTGATCAAGAAGATCACCCCAAGATCGATGAGGGAGGTCGACACCAAGGTTGGAAGTATCCCGGACCTAACTCTTGATGAATGGGCAAACAAGATACATGCTTTTGATCCCTATCAAGAAGTAGAAGAATCTGAGCTGGGAGTCTATTGTATACATGAAGAAAATCAACCTGTTCCTAGCATCACCAAGCCAAGCCATAACGATGACAATGAGGTATGGCAGCTATTTTTGATGGATCGAGGAGTAGGCAAGGTGCAGGAGGTGGAGCCATGCTTGTTTCACCTCAAGGAATAAAGTACTATTCAACTTTTAGATTTCAATTTGCATGCTCCAATAACACTGCTGAATATGAAGCCTTGGTGCAAGGGATGCATTGGGCAATCAAGAGAAAGATAAAGAATCTGCAAGTCTTTGGGGACAGTGAATTGATTGTAAATTAGGTCAAGGGACAGCATGCTGCCAAGAATGATCTACTCAAGTGCTACAAGAACAGGGTGTGGGACCTCATGGAAGATTTTGAAGGTTTTGGCATCGAATCCATTCCTAGGAAAGAGAATCAAGCTGCTGACAGGCTTGCAGCAGTAGGGGCAGCCTTCGACATTATGGAAAGCATTCAACAAGACAAGGTATAGCCAAACATCCACGTGATTGTGAGGCCTTCAGTGCCGGACAACAATGTCAGTTGGCAGGTGTTTGAGAATGACCAGCAGATCGTCAATTTCTTACAAGAAGAGGCTGAATTCTCAGCTAGGAATCAGATGATTAGAGCAAAGCAAAGATGGGGATCAAGTAGTGCAGCTGCGGACAAACAAGCTTCCCAAGGGTTTAGTAACGTTGGAGTCTATCTTCAACCCTAACGACCAGTTTCGTAAGGAAAAGGCTAACATACAGGTCAAGAGAGAAGATTCAGAGCCAATTCTGGTTGGGGAAGGCAAAGCACTTCAAATTGGTAAAGTGGCCACTGAGCAGGAGAAATCGGATTTTATACAACTTTGCCAAGAATTTCCAGATGTCTTCGCTTGGAGCTATGAAGACTTAAGAGGATTCGATCCAAATTTGGCACAACATACCATAGAATTGGATCCAGATGCTAAGCCCATCAGACAGAAGCAGAGACCAGTCAACCCTCACATTGAGCCTCTAATGAAGAAAGAGCTAAATAAGCTAATAGAGGCAAGCATTATATTCCCGATCAAGCACTCAAGCTGGGTTGCTAACTTGGTTCCGGTCAGGAAGAAGAGTGGAGAAATCAGGTTGTGTGTGGATTTCCGAGACCTAAATAGGGCATCTCTCAAAGATCATTACCCACTCCCTTCCATGGAGCAAATATTGCAGGTTGTAGCTGGTTCAGAGAGATTCTCTCTCCTAGACGGCTACTCAGGGTATAATCAGGTGATGGTGAAAGAAGATGACCAGTTCAAGATGGCTTTCACCACCAAATGGGGGACCTATGCCTACAAGAAGATGCCATTTGGGCTGTCCAACGCTGGTGCTACCTTTCAAAGGGCAATGGACATGGCATTCAAAGGCTTGATCAACAAGATAGTGCTGATATATCTAGATGATATCACTATCTTCTCAAAGAATGCAAAGCAGACCATCTCTTTCACCTCGTGCAAGTGTTTCGAGAGGTGTAGAAAGTTTGAGTGTCTTTGAACCCCAAGAAGTGCATCTTTCTCGCACATGAAGGAAAGCTCCTCGGCCATATTGTCTCGAAAAAGGGACTGGCAATTGATCCAGAGAGGGTTGAAG
Source organism: Taxus wallichiana var. yunnanensis (assembly GCA_018340775.1). Lineage (NCBI taxonomy): Eukaryota > Viridiplantae > Streptophyta > Pinopsida > Cupressales > Taxaceae > Taxus > Taxus wallichiana. The sequence continues at coordinate 766,734,057 of CM031238.1, read as the reverse complement.
CCATAAGAGCACTACCATTGCCAAGTCACAAGAAGGCTCTTCAAAGTTTCTTGGGAAGGATCAATTTTGTTCCGCAGTTTATCCTAGATTTTGTAGCCCTGTCAAGCCCATCACCAAAATGTTAAAGAAGAGCATGGCTTTTAAGTGGATAGCAGAAGGCAAGGAGAGTTTTGAAGCAATCAAAGAAGCTATCTCTCAGGCACCAACTCTCATCAACCCAGACTTCTCCAAGGATTTCATCCTCTATGCATTTGGAGGTGATGACACTATTTCCGCCATTCTAGTATAGAAGAACAAAGATAATGATGAGCAGCCGGTTGCCTTCTTCAGCCAGAGCCTAGATGACTGCGAGGTGAGGTACTCTTTTATTGAAAAGCATGTACTTGCAATAATCAGAAGCTTGAAGAAATTCAAGCATTTAGTCTCAAACAACAAGGTCCAGTTGCTGGTCTCACATGCTGGAGTTAAGGACTTCCTCCTCAACAAGGATTTGAATGAAAAAGGGCAGGATGGATCACCCATGTCATGGAATATGACATTGATATCAAGATCACCAAGCTGGTGAGAGGGAAAGGACTATGTGAGCAGCTGGTTTTGGGGAAGCAAAAGGGAGTATGCAATGAGGAAGAGGCTGTTTTAACAGTCCAGGACAGCCATGAGCCAAGTGGTGATCAAGAAGAAGACAATGCTTCCCCCACTCCCTGCTGGACCCAAGATATCATACACTTCCTAGGCACAGGCCTATGCCCTCCAGAGATGAACAAGACCTAAAGGAGACACTTCTGTGTTGCAGCTGTTCCGTATGCCATTGTTGATGGAGTTTTGTTCAAGAAAGATGTGAATGGAGTGCTGCTGAGATGCATTAGCACAGGTCAGATTCAAAGGGTGTTGGAAGAGTTTCATGGTGGACCAGCTGGCGGCCATTTCGCACCAAGAGTGACAGCTCTAAAAATCATGAAGGCTGGTTATTATTGGCCTAAAATTTTCAGTGATTGCTATGCATGGATCAAGAGGTGTAAGAATTGTGCATTCTTCACAGGAAAAGAAAGACTTGCTGCCCTTCCATTGCATCCAATCTCAGTTGACCAGCCATTCATGCAATGGGGTTTGGACTTCATTGGAGTCATTAATCCCAATTCAAGCCAAGGGCACAAATGGATTTTGACGGCCACGGACTACTTCACCAAATGGACAGAAGCAGTAGCACTCAAAGAGGTGAATGAGTCTAACATCTTAGACTTCTATGAGGGGATAACAACCAGATTTGGTGTACCTACTACAATAATCTCTGATAATGCACTGGCATTCATTGGATCCAAGGTGACTGAGTGGGCTGTTAAGAATGGTATTTACCTAAGCACTTCATCGAACTATTACCCTCAGGGTAATGGCCAGGCCGAGTCTACAAACAAGAACTTGCTGAGGATCATTAGGAGAACTCTTGATGAGAATCAGAGGTCTTGGCATACCAAGCTGAAATCAGCCTTATGGGCTGATAGAATCACTCCCAAAAGATCCACAGGTAACTCTCCATTCAGGCTTGTCTATGGAAGAGAGGCAATCTTGCCCATGTCACTTGAGTTGCCAACATTGGAACTCATGAAGTAGCTGGAGTTACTTGAGTTTGAGCCCATGGAGGTGAGGTATGCAGAGTTGATGGAGCTGCAAGAGATCAGAAATCAGGCATCCCAAGCGATGGAAAAGGATCAAGCTTTGATCAAGAAGACCTTCGATAGGAAGGCCAAAGGTAGATCTTTTCAAGTTGGAGATCTAGTGTTGAAATGGGATGTGGACAGAGCAAAACCGGGAAGGCATTCAAAATTTGATGCCATTTGGAGTGGCCCATACGTGGTCACAAAGTGCAAGAACAACAATGCTTTCCAATTGGCCTCATTGGATGGTGAAGAACTGCAGATTCCAGTCAATGGAATCTACCTCAAGCATTGCTTCTAGAGGGAAGTTCACTACCTCTGTAAATATTAGATTAAATTTTCTTTCCTCCAAGTGCTTGTGCACATTGTTTTGCTGTAGGTTAGCTTTGTTTTCCCTAAGTGCTTTGGCACAGCTTGCTGTCCATGGAGATGTTTTGCAGTCCTTGCTTTCATCAGGTAACATTCCATCTTCCTCCTTGCACATCCTGAGTCAGTTAGGGTCCTAAACAGAATATTCGATGACTCCATGCCCAATGGACTGCTTCAGGCAACTGGTCTTTTCATCTAGCAGGCAGATGACCCCGTTGAGTCACCAAATTGTTATCCAATTTCACCCCTCAGGGTTGAATTGATAACATACATCAGAATTCTCAAGTCCCAGGCAAATTGATTAATCCAGGGAAAAATCATGTTTCTAAGGTCCCTTCAGAAATTTTCTAACTCCCCTGTCTAGGTCGAAAAGAACAAGCCCTGAGAAAATGTGAGAAAGTTGTAGAAAATAAGCTTGGGCCAGAAAAATTGTGAAAATCGGCTAAGTCCTAGTCCCCGGGATAGTCGAGACATTTGGGATGTCAAGGCGCGGATCGGCTGAAAAGCCTACAAAGCGGCCCCAAACAAAGAAAGGGACATCTCTGGGACAAATGGGCGCGAAATGCCCCGAATCGGCCAAAGAAACATAAATTTGTCCAAGTCCTTCACCGAGACAAGCGGGACAAGAGTAAGGACGAGAAGCCAACTCAAGCCGAAGGAGAAGAGAACCAACCAAAACAGAAGGGACATCTGGGACGAAACGGGGCGAAGCCTGGGCGCCGGCGAAATTTCACCCAAACCGAGAATCAGCAGGAGTTAGACTAGAAGGACGCGTAAGGCGCGAGAAGCCGACTCGGCCGAAGGGAGAAGAGAATCGACCAACAACAAAGGGACATCTGGGACGAAAGGGGCGTGAACCAGCCGGTTCACCGAAACGGAAAATTTTAGCACAAGGACAAGTGGGACAAAGGGACGCGCGGGACGTGGATAGCCGAAGGAGCCGAAAGCCAATCAGATAACGCCACGTGTCACTGGCAGAAAGGGGACGTGGAAGCCCATTTCGAGTGAACCGGAAGAATTTTTCCCAGACAGTTTGGGACATCCGGGACAAAAAGACGCGGTGGATGTGAAAATCTGGCAGGCCCGTGGACGAATCACAGCATGACACGTGTCGCCAAGGAAAAAGTCCAAAAAGTCAAAGGGGCGAGTTTTCAAGCACTGATCCAAACCAATGAAATAGTGCCACGTGTCCAAGTTTAAGGGGCCCACAAGAAAAGCCCACGAAAAGGTGGAGAGAGGGAATTGCTCAGTGAATCAGAGCCTGCCACGTGTCGTCCAGATGGCAGAGCGGGAAAAGATTTTAAAACCTGTTCTTGCCTGTTTTGTGCCCTAAATCTTTGACCTTCATATCTTTCGATCCAGAGCTCGGATTTGCACGTTCTTGATATCAACGGAAAGCTGTTGAAATTATCTACATGATTCTGGGATCAATCTTGCATTTTGGTGCTGTTTGGAGGGAGAAAATTAAGAAAATGTCTCTGACGCGTGGTGATAGATAGAAGTAATGCTTCAACAACCAACTTTAATGCAGCAGACAGCTCGCCGCTCCTGTTAGACAGCTCACCATTTTGCCAGAGCCGCCGCTTCTACCATAATGAGATGATTTTAAATGTATCTAGAAGTGGTTGTGGTAGATTCGACTTTCCTCTCTCTTTCTTCTCTCATTCTTAGTATATATTGTAAAGAGGAGCTCCTTTAACAAGGTCGACATTCTTGTTTTGCATCCTCCCTTCTTCCCTTCTTGCAGGAGAATTTGTGGAGCTTTTCAAACCTCCCATATGGATTGTAATGCCAATTTTTTCCTCTTGGCCACTGCAATGTACTGTATCGACTCTTGAGCAATATATATATGTTTGTGATTGATTCTCAACCCTCTCATGTATTCATTGTTGTTATTTTGATCTCTTATTGCAGTTTGGTTACCTGTGCATAGTGTTTGTATTGCATCTATGTGGTCTGTGTTAGATTTGCAAAATGAGTGTCTAACATTCCTTGGTGCATCACCTCTTAACGTAGTTTAGGTTTTATTCTATGCATTTTCTCATCCCTTCTCCTGTCTCTTGGAGAAAGGATTCCATGTTGTACAATGACAAGTTAGAATTCTAAAGGGTGAGGTTTCCAAGAATTAGGTTTTAGATTCCATGTTGTACAATCACACTGGATGCACACGAACATCAACCTAGAAGCCCTGATACGCATCTAGGGTGCAATGAGTCTACAACAACACTTCCTACGAAGAAAGAATTCTAAAGGGTGAGGTTTCAAGAATGTTATGATGGGGTTGGGCTTCATTCTCAAGTATGACTCGATAGAGTAGTGAGTGGGTTCCCACTATGTCGTGATCGTGTGATCACCTATGGATTCTTCCAGGTAGGATGTTGTTTAAGAATGCATGTATTTTGAATTTTTGTGTGATTTGGTAAGACTCAGAGAAAGAGAAAAGGATAGAAGTGATTTTCTATGATTCGTTTGTCAACCATCAGTTGGTTATGACTTCCAACATATAGGTTACCCTCAATTAATGTGAGCTAATGAGATAAATTAGAATGCAATGCACTTGTTTTAAACCCAAATCAAAATTATGATATTCAATGACAAAAATAGATGAACAGGAAGAGGGATGCTCTTTCACTAAAATGTAGAAAACAAGAATAAGAAGGTTCTTTTTAAATACACCAAAAGAAATGTGTCTTTTGGAGCAAGTAGAAAGAAGAGAATGTTACCAAGGAGAAAGTTTTAATGTGAATGCTACTAGAAGGGAAACAAACACACACAATTTTTCACCTAGGAATGAAGAAAGATGCAAGGAACCCCGAATGGGTCCCACTTGGCGTGCAAAATGTTTCACTTGATTTCTTAGTTTTCTGAGAAGTACTTGATGAAACAGATAAGGTAAAGGTGGTAAGAGGAATACCTGTTTTAGGATGGTTGAAGGTTATATGCGTGCGTATCTGAATTCTGAATCAAAGTGATTGTGAGACCTTCCTTTTGGCTAGGAGGAACTACCTATATAAGAACCAAAACAAGACCACCAAAGAGAGTTAAACAATATATGTAGTGGACTGCCTAGCATATGCTAGATCCTAGAAGTGTGATACTTCCTAGATGGCTATCAATCCACTGTTTAAAATAATTCAATGCTGAAATAAAGTAAATATTATCCTATTGTAGTTTAATATGATTTAGGCATCTCATACAAAATGCAATAGGCTAGATCTAATCTAACAGGCTAGGCTAGAAGGAGATGCAGAGGTCAAGTAGGTTCTTTATAGGTGAATATGAGTTAATAGGCTACGTTAGATACAAATTTAAAGGTCAAATAGGTGTTCAAGTAGGTATATGTCAAAAAAATGAGGTTAAGTTAGATGTGGGTCACAAATAGGTTGTTATTCTGGCAGAGATTAGGTGACATAGATGACCACAATTTTATAAAACCAATGACGATTTTATAAAATTGATGACGGTTTTACTGTAACCGCGATGGTTAGAGAGAACCGATGATGGTTAAGTCGGGGCTGGTGGAATCACACAGTCTAGGTTTTTGGAGTTTTGGGGAAAAAGTGGAGTGGATAGAAGATGGTTATTGATCAAAGAGGGGGTGTAGATATGTTGCGAAGGTGCGAAACTACTAAGGAGGTCAAATAGGAAATTGGGCGGTATTAAGATGATTAGGTTTGGAAGGTGGCTGCAACTAGAGATAGGGAATAGACAGAGGGTAAAAGACTAGGTTCCTTTACCAAAAATACTACGAGATGATGATAAGAAAATCAAATAGATGGAAGGAGGATACTTACTCTTCTATGAGGAAAAAGTCCGAAGAATAATGAAGAAGATTCTTTAACTGGAGGATGCTAGGAAGAAATTTTCATTGTTGTGCGGTGTATTTGGTTTCCTTTTGTTGATCAAAAATCAATCTTCGTTCTATTGTTGCATCTAAAGAGATAAAACTCAAGATCGAAGTTTTTCAACCCATATTACAAAGTTATACATGGGTCTAAATAGGCCATTTGTCCATTCCATTATAACCGGTGTCGGTTTAGGGTGAACCAACATTGGTTTAGGTGAGATATTTCGGGTTGTTCAAAAATTTCTTGGGAATTTGCTCGCCATTTGAAAAGGGTCTCCTTTTTGTTCTCGGGAAAAAACCAACCTTAGGAGGCTTTTAAATGTGAGGTGAGGGGATGGGTCTAATGTTAGGTTTTATTTAGGACATTGGTTTAGGGTTTAGGTTAATGGGTCAAATGATGGGGGTGGTTAGGTGAGGTGTATTTAATAAAGGCAATTATATTAAATAGGTGTGTGAGGGTAGTGAATTAATTTAATGTAAATAATTAAATTAATGTGTGTGTGGGTAAAAGGTCATTAACTTAATTAAAATAATTAAATTAATATGTATGGAGGTAAATGGCATTAATTTAATTAAAGTAATTAAATTAAAATGTGTGGGGTGCAGGAGGTAGGTGATAAGGTGTTGAGGATGAGGAAGTGATTATAGGGCTGCACTAGGGGACCAAGGTGATTACGACACGATTTCGGTGTCTATAGCTATTCTTGGAATTTATGTCTTTAATAAGAGGTGTGCTTGTAGAATGAGTTCCTCTGTTCCTTCTTGCTGGAAGAAGAGAGAAGTTTTGTTGTTCCAGAAGTTGAAAATGGGAATCCTCTACCCCGAGAGCTTTCTTCCCATGTGTATACCGTAGATTCTCCAGAACAAAAATGATCTTGAAGTTGTTCTTTTAGAAAGGGATACATTTGAAATGAAATCCCCAGCAGAGTCACCAAAAACTATTGGGTTTTAAAATTGTACTTTAACAAACCATAGTCAGGGGACAACAAGTCCCTCCTCTTTATGGGAGAGGTTCCCTTATTGAAAGCAAGCAACAAAGCTTATATACAAATGTACAAATTTCAAAGTGTGGATTCCTGATATTTTGAAATGTTTTATGCCCAAAGATCATCAATACGAAAGAATGGAAGAACTAAGGAGATGAGAGAGGAAGAACATAACAATACTTTCAAGAAATATAGATAGTAGAGTATAACCTTATACGTATTGAGCAAGGGAGATGCAGAATAGAATCATTCACTTTCATAACAAATATAATTCCACAGACACAAAGTTCCGAAATCATATAAACAAGAACACAAAGTTTCTTATCATAAAATATTAATGATCCACGGATTTTAGACAAGGAAAGAAGGAATAACAGATAGAAATGAAGAGAAAATTCCTCTGTATTGATTAATTTCAAATCTATAACATTTCAAGAATGCCAGGATCCAACCCCTCTAAAAAAATGCCCCTCCTTACAATATATAGGAAGAATTAGAGAAGGAGATAGAAGAAATCTGAATTCTTGCTCCAACCACCCAAGAAATGCATTGAATTTACCTACAAAAATGATGGGTTCCATGACAAAACCCATGCCTCCACGTACTGTTCCTTGTTAGGAAAGAAAGGAAGCCCATTCTTCATCATGGCAATAGGTGAGAGACTTGATAGCCTGAAAATGGTAGACCAAATCATTAATGGTGGTGGGTGAGTAGCAGGCACCGAGAGTTCTCCGAAAAGTCCTTTCCCACTCAATTTTGAGCTTCTGGTTGAAAGACATGGTTGTCTAAAGGTACGGGGTTAGGTGTTGAACGTAGGATCAAAATATGAAAAAGGGTATGTGCATACATGGGCCACGTGGAGACCTCAAACATCTTAATATTTTTCCACCTATTTTTACTCCTGAAGTTATGCCAAACTAACATGTGGCATCGTTTGTGGGCCTGCTCTGTTTCCTTTGTATTCTGCCTAAGTCCCTCTTGTTGGTGGAGATGTTCTGCCTTACCTAAGACACATGGAGGGCTTGCACTAGTTCAGGGTCTCTCTTTGGGCAGCACCTTTGAAGTTACACCGATGAGGCATGTGGAGAGTTTGCACTCACTTAGGATCCTTCTTTTAACTTGACCTTTGGAGGTGCGCCGTTGGGATGCGTGGAGGCTTCCGTCGGCTCTTTATACTTAGCTGATTCAATGGATGGCTTTGTCTTTTTGAACTCTGACCACATGGAGGGTTTTCACACGTTTGGGGTCTCCACTTTTTTACCATACCAAAAGTGCACCAAAGAGACATGTGGTACCTTATGTGGTCCTTTTATACTTAGATAATTTGGGCCTTTATTAAACACTACCTTTCTGCATTTTTCTCATGCTAAGCTCTACTCACTTCAGACTCGAGTTTTGGGGTTGATTGTGAATCCACGCAACCGGGCCAACGTTCCATTCTTCATGTGCAAGATCACGTTCGACCAATTTTTCCCTGGGGAAAATTGGGATAGCACTTCTCTAATGCCTCAGCCATCTCCATGCCTAATGAAACCAGATGCATCATATCACAGTCATTCATCCTAATTTTGTAAACTTTGAATTTGATCCGTCCATGTGGGAAATATTTAGCTTAAGTGGGTCGGTGAATTTTTTTATATTTTGTGCCTTTTAGAGAAATGGAACTTTGGAACATTTTGGCTCGTACATCCACTTTTGATACGGGCTCTCCACGTAGCTACGGGTCATGTTAGCCATAATTTACCCTAAGGTAAAATTGGATCAGCCATGAACCCACACAAGAAGAAGCTAGAGAATACATGTTCAAATCATAAAATTAGGCAATAGAAGGTCTCTACAATGGAGTGGAAAGGCCTACAAAAGATCAAATGAACCTGTGTAAGAATAAATTCAAGAAATGGCTCTATCAAGCAAATCTATGCTTCAAATCTAGCAAATCGATTGCAGAGGGACTCTAAAATGGAATAATAGGGTCAGAGAAGGAGAAGATAGTGTCAAAAGAAGCTAGAGGCTCAAAGAAAAGTAACAACAAAGATTCGAAGTCTTCGGGCTCTAAAATAGTTCAAAACGAGCCCAGAAAAATGACTAAGTATGAAGGAGACAATGAGCGGCCAAGTGTCCAAACAACGCAGCTCCAAAGATTGAATCCAAAAGTGGAGACTCAAACTTGCATTATCCCTCCACATAGATAATGGTCAACATAGGTCAAAAGGAAAACAGCCCAAATTGGTTATGCCTAAGAGCTCATAGAAGCGCCACATGTCGGCCGGTGCATCCCCAAAGGCGAGATCAAAAATCGGAGAACCAAATGAGCCCAGCGCCTCCATGTTTTCAGGGTTAGAAAAGGGACAAAGTTGAGGGTTTAATAATGAAAGCATTGAGATTGGCTAGGGGGGAGCCAAGTTTCAACACGGTGTTGTTTCAAGAGTAAAATTTGGGGTGGTTTTTTAAACAAGCGCAGGCCTCCACATGTTCTAAGTCAAATATATGACCCCGCCGAGAAAAGACTTAGCCGAAACATGAAGAAACAGAGCGAGCCACGGAAGAAGCCTTGTGCCAGCCCAATGCACCCAAAGCCTACACATGTCTGATTTCAAAAAGGCCCTTTTTGGTAGTTGGTTTCCGCCATTTTGTACAAACTCGATTCAAATTTCAAATGGCCATATATTCTGACTGGAAACTTAGATTTGGGTGGGAGAAGGCTTTTTGGAAACGTCTCAACACCCTCTACACCTTGCAAATATAAAATATCATTTTTAGTAGGCTATCATAGGTGAAAAATGGGAAATCATCTTCTAGGCCATTAACACAAAATCTGATCTCTTCAACTACTAGATTTGATTCGATTTCATCAGACAAGGGAACCATAATCGGCCATGATTGTGGGTGGATTTGAGAGTGGCATTGATTGATGGTGGTTGAGCTTTCAAAACAAGATTTAATGCATATCTCATGGTGGTTGGATTAGGATTTGAATTTTTTCCTCCTTTCTCTCCTATTCTTCCTATATATTGTAATGGAGGGGCATTTTCAAAGTGGTTGGTCATTTTTTCTCTTTTGCCTCCTCTCTCTTTCTTCCTTAGGATAGAATGGGGAGTCTAAGCCTCCTCCCATGGCTCTATAATGTCATTTTCTTGCCTCTTTCCCACCGATGATGCTCGTGTAACATTTTAGAGCAATAAAATCTATTTTGTGATGCATCTATCCATCCTTGGCTTATTTTGTTGTCTTTTCTTACCTCTCATTATCGTAGGGTATATTATGCATAAATTTGATGTCTACAGAGGTTCTCGGTAGCTTTTTTTAATGGGTTTCAAAGTAGTTCTCTGTGTGGAATCTATCTACGGTCTATGGTGCGTTCTGTCCACCATCTACTTTGCTCACCTCTCTTTACTTTAGGCAATGGGATTTGTGATTCAACTACTTTCTTTTTTGATGTATCACCGCTAAGTGTATGGTATTTCACCTTCTCTCTCTCTCTTTGTCCCCTTGGAATGGTTAGATTAGGATAGAATAGGTTCTACCTACACTAGAGTAGCTTGTGGCAAGTAGATTAGGAGGAAATAACCGGCTTTCTCCAGAGGTCCATCTCAAGTTTTGCAAGTCCCAAAGCTTGAGATATGGTCCCATGTTGTGTAATCACACCAAATGCCCCACTTCACAATCATGACATTCGGTGGTCTTTGTGATTATTCACTAATGATTTTGGCATGCCGGTGGGACACTAAGTTTAGATCTTCCATCTTTCCAAGGTTTCGATTATCAACAGCAAATCATAAGCCTTTGTGTGACCACACTAACATGTTTTGGCATGCCTAGTGGTACAGTCTAAATCACCTTGCCACTTCATCTTAGCGAGTTGATGTGTTCCTATTAAGGGCGAGCCTTTTGCGGCACATGGAATCATATCGACAACTCCATCTGGTCAACAAATCCATCTCGAATTTTCATACCTTTTCCATCCATTTACCCCCATTCCATGAAGTTTTGCAATCATGACTTCATTCCCTTCATGGAATCCACACCTACAATAAATGCAAGCCACCTCCAATGCATTTTCCAACTCCTCCAAATCAGCACTATGATAAGATCTAAGGTAATTATGCTTACCCATATCAGCAAGGTCAAAGTTACTTTGCCCATGGAGATTATCAAGAACAAGGGTATGCATACAACAAAAACAATCAAATGGAGGATGTTGTTTTTGGAGAAGATTCAAAGAATGGAGGATAACATGGTGCAATCCTAGGTACATCCTATATGAAGGCACTCAAGATTGGTTGTAGGGAACCTTTTCCATGGGAAGGCCCTTTTCCAAGACATTACAACCCTTAAGAGAATATTGACTTCATGGTTGAAGTGTTTCCTCAGCTTACACAAAGTGGATTGAGGACATTGAGGCTTATGAGAAAAGTGTGAGACAACCTTATCAATGGGTAAGTCAATCACCAGCTCCTTGTCCTTCATTTTAGTAGAGCAAGATTCAAGCTTCTAAGTTGCTGCCCCAAGTGTTGATTTCTCTTCTCCATCTCCTGATCTTCCACCCCATTTCAATTCTTCTCCCCTTTTCTTTCCCAAGCAGTCATTCCCTCCAAATAAACAAGAAGTTCCACTTCCCTCACCACCACAAACAATTGCAAAGCTGGTTGAACCCAAACTGCCACTCCTCTTGCTTTCCCAAGTCCATGTTGGGAAGAGACCCGAGAAACCAGTCAAGGAGAACAACAAGAGGAGGATCCCAACAGAGAAGAAATGATCAGACAATCTAAAGAGTTGGGCTGCCAAATTTGGGTTTACAAAGATCCCCTTGATGGTTAAGCCAATAGAGGAGGTAAGAGTTAAAGAGCTCGTGGTGGCTAAGGTTGAGTTTATAGAAGAAGAAGAAGAACAATCAGCTCCAAGTCCCATTGAAGAGGAGAAGATGGGAGAGATCAAATCAATGTTGAAGCCACTTAATGAAGAAAGCATCATTGAAGATTCTTTTCTTTCATTTCAAGGTCCTAATTTGATTGATGAATCCATGATGGAGGAAGACCATACAATTTAAGACGCTCCAAGTGCGAGAACATGCCACAAAAGAACCTTCAGTTCTTCCTCCCACTTCATCCCCTTCAAACTCTAATGTTGAAGAAGATTTTGAACTTTCAAACTTCATGTTTGAAGATGAGGGGAACCATGGTGAGAAAATTGTAGATCCGGAGGACACCATGGAGGAGGTAGAGCACATGCAACAGACAATAAGGAGACAGATCGATCATCTGTATGACTTGGAATATTGCTTTAATGAAGAATAACATGTGGATATAACATCATTTATTCCTCTATCACCCATCTTCCAAGTAGAGGAGCCTATTTCCATGGAGTAATTTCAAGTGCAACAGCCTCCCCTCAACTACATCCCTCTGGAACTAAGGATGGAATATATGAGTCTTCCATGTTCTTCATAGTAGAAGGAAGAAAAAAGGAAGGAGGATGTCATCATCTCTCTCACACCATCAATCCAAGAAGGTTCAAAAAAGACTCCATTTTGGAGTTAAATTTTAGATCCATGGGCCAATTCAAAGGACCAGACCTTACCTAATAAGATACTTGGCTTCATTAGAGCCAAGGAGAAGCTACAAGCAGTCATACCTACTTCGGGGCATGAGGATGAGTATCAAAGTACAAAGGGTCACCATCAATACCTTTAGGAGTCTAATGCAAGTCAACTTGAGGAGGTATTTTCCATTAATGTTGATACCTTGATGATTTGAGTGGAAGACCGGCTTATTGCTAATTTTTAGTCATACAAGAAGCTATATTTAGTGTCAAATCATTTGCATGGCTGATCCTCTTGCTAAAGGGAAGCTACTTCTCCCTCCATGTAGAAGGATTTTTTTATCCCCCTTTTCTCTTTGGTTAGTTTAGGAGTAGGAGTAGACTTTGTTTGTAGTAGAAGAAGTGCTTGTGTACACTTTGCATGTCTCATTTGAGGCATGTATGATTTTGTTTTTGTAACATAAGTTCTTGTTGTATTATTCCGAAGGTTCATGAGGCCAGGATCTTTACTATTCATGGCAAGGAAGACTCATAGTTTCTGTAATGTGATTGTAAATTTCAAAATAAAAAAATGTAGAGCAACTAAAGAAAGTTTTCAAGACAGCCCATTTAGGGATAGATGAAAGCCCCGGGTCAAAACAATTTTCTACTCTCAGAAGCCTTGTTTCAAGATTTCTTATGAAAATTGAGAGTGCAAATGACCAAGTTCGTAGATCAGAGGTAGGATCAATATCAGGCCATCATTATTGACTCCATGCCCAATGGATGCTTCAAGGCTACTGGTCCCTTCATCTAGCAGGTAGATGCCCCTGCGAGTTGCCAAATTGTTATCCATATTTTGCCCCCGGAGTAAAATTGGATTAGATAGGAATCCGCACAAGAAGAAGCTAGAGAATTCAAGTTCAAATCCAACAATCATGCAACAGAAGGACTATACAATGGAGTTGAAAGGTGTACAAAAGATCAAACAACCCCATGTAATAAGAAATTCAAGAAACGGCTCTCGAGAGAATTTGTGCTTTATATCCAAAGAAACAGATTGTAGAGGGAATCTAAAATGGAATAGCAGGGTCGGGGAAGGAGAAGACAGTGTCAAAAGAAGCCAGAGGCTCAAAGGAAAGAAACGAAGAAGGTTCAAAGTCTTGGGCTCTGAAATAGTTTAGAACAAGCCCAAAAAATGACTATGGAGGAGACATTGGAAGCTGCCAAGTGTCCAAACGACAAACCTCCAAAGATTGAATCCAAAAGTGGAGATCGAAACTTGCACCATCCCTCCACATAGCTAATGGTAAATATAGGTAAAAAGGAGAGTGGGAAAAAATTGGTTAAGTATAAGAGCTTGCTGAAGTTTCCACATGTCATCTCGGTGCATCCCCAAAGGCAGATTTAAAAGTGGACACCCAAATGAGAGTCGAGCCTCCACGGGTCTCGGGTCGAAAAAGGGACATGGTTAGGGATGATTACTCAAATAATTGAGATAGGCCAATGGAGGGAGCCAAGTGTCAACATGGTGCTATTTCAAGAGTAAAATTTGGGGCTGGTTTTCAAACAAGTGCCAGGCCTCCACATGTCCCTGGTAAGATATATGACCCCACAGAGCAAAAAACTTAGTTAAAACATGAAGAAACTGAGCGAGCCATAGAAGAAGTCATGTGTCATGACACAAATTCAAAAGAAAAATAAAAAGGCAGCCCCCATACATGTGCCCAGCCTCCATGTGTCTGATTTCAAAAAGGGCCCGTTTTGGTAGCTGGTTCCCGCCATTTTGTACAAACCTGATTCAAATTTCAAATGGCCATATCTTTTGACTGGAAACTTAGATTTGGGTGGGAGAAGACTTTTGGAAATGACTCAACACCCTCTACACCTTGTAAAAATAAAATATAATTTTTAGTAGGCTCTATTAGGTGAAAAATGGGAAATCATCTTCCAGGCCATTAAGACGTAAAACCAGATCTCTTCAACTACTAGATCTTATTCAATTTGATCACAACACAGAGAGAACTAGAATCGATAGATTATGGGAGGATTCGAGAGCGGAATTGATTGATGATGTTTGAGATTTCAAAATTGGATTCAATATATATCTCATGGTGCTTGGAGTAGGATTTGAATTTTTCCCTCCTCTCTCTCCTATTGTTCCCGCATATTGTAATGGAGGGCATTTTCAAAGTGTCGGTCTTTGTTTCTCTTCTGCCCCCTCTCTCTTTCTTCCTTAGGGTAGAATGTGGAGTCTAAGCCTCCTCCCATGGCTCTGTAATGTCATTTTCTTGCCTCTTGCCCACTAATGATGCTCTATGTAACATTTTGGAGCAATAAAATCTGTTTTGTGATGCATCTGTCCATCCTTGGCTTATTTTGTTGTCTTTTCTTACATCTCATCGTTGCAGGGTATACTGTGTGCATAATTTTGATGTCTATTGTAGGTCTTGGGAGCTATGTTTAATGGGTGTCGAAGTGGTGCTCGTGTGAAATATATCTCTGCAGTCCGTGGTGTGTTCTTTCCACCCTATCCTCTACTCACCTCTCTCTACTTCAGCGATCGGGATCCGTGATTCAACCACTTCCTTTTTGGTGTATCACCACTTAGTGTAGGATCTTTCACCCTATCTCTCTCTCTCTGTCCCCTTGGAATGGTTAGATTAGGATAGAATTGGTTATGTCTGCGGTAGAGTAACTTGTGGTAGGTAGATTAAGAGGCAAGAACTGGCTTTCTCTGGAGGTCCATATCAAGTTTTGCAAGTCCCACATCTTGAGATATGGTCCCATGTTGTGTAATAAAACCAAACTGGCTTTCTCTGGAGGTCCATATCAAGTTTTGAAAGTCTCACAGCTTGAGAGAATGTCCCATGTTGTGTAATAAAATTGAATACCCCACTTCACAACCAAGCCATTTGGGGGTGCTGTGATTCTGCACTAGCATGTCACTTTATAACTTTTATGCCTTTCTGCAACAAAACCAAAATTCCAAAAGTGACACGACGTTCTGCCTCCCCACTTTTACTTTTGATGTGGGCTTGATATTTGAATTTTTCCCATCTTGGCGGAGGCACATCTCATTTTATAACTTTAATCCCTTTTGGAAATAAAACCAAATTTCCAAAAGTGCTCCAATGACCTGGCTCCCTACTTTGACTTTTGAAAACATCCATGTATCCCTTTGCGGGGCCAAGTAAGAATTTTTTCCACCACTTCATAATTTGGAAAGCCGGTCAGATCTAGAGGAGACATGGAGGTAATTCAACCATTTTACAAATGTAACAAAAGTCACAAGTTCACAAAAAGACCCGCCACACAACATCCAATTAGAGGTGACCACGTATCCACAGATGCTTAGAAAGTAATTTGACGGGAAGATGATGTCTATTGTATATATCTTTTCCCCCGGGTAGATATAGACAAGCAGGAGAATGGAGAAATCAAAGAAGCTCAAATCCCTGACATGCCCAAGGTGCACAGAAGTGGCGCACAACACGGAATGTCGACAGGGAAAATGGTGCGCCCAAGGCGCACAGAAGTGGCGCACAACACGGAATGTCGATAGGGAAAATGGTGCGCCCAAGGCGCATAGAAGTGGCACACAACACGGAATGTTGACAGGGAAAATGGTGCACCCAAGGCGCACGAGAAGAAATGGCAGCCACACGGAGAATGTCGATAGGGAAAATGGTGCACCCAAGGCACACAGAAGTGGCGCATAGCATGGAATGTCGACAGGGAAAATGGTGCACCCAAGGTGCACAGAAGTGGTGCACAACACGGAATGTCGACAGGGAAAATGGTGTGCCCAAGGTGCACAGAAGTGGCGCACAAGCATGGAATGTCGACAGGGCAAATGGTGCGCCCAAGGCACACAGAAGTGGCACACAACATGGAATGTCGACAGGGAAAATGGTGCGCCCAAGGCACACAGAAGTGGTACACAACACAGAATGTCGACAGGGAAAATGGTGCACCCAAGGCGCATGAAATAGGATGTCGACACACACACGGATGCGCCCTTGGTGTACCTTCAGGAGGCGCAACATTTTGAGCGCCGAGAGAAGCGAGACCACAGCGCGAGATATTGAGATGGCCATAACTTTTGACCTAGGATCTCGAGATTCATGCAAGGTTGGACTTTTGGAAAGCTTAAAAATACAAAATACAGTTTGTCACTTTTAGGTTCGCTGGGGTTCTCACCTACCACCATAATGAGATAATTAAGTGCATTCTGGAGGTGGTTGGGGTAGATTTCGATTTCCTCTCTTCTCCCTCTCTTTTTCCTCCTATAAATTGTAAGGAGGGGCTTCTTTCTAAAGGTTGGACATTCTTGTTTTGCCCCTCCCTTCTTCTCTTTGGCAGTGAACTTGTGGAGTTAAAACCTCCCATTTGAAACTGTAATGCAACCTTGCCTCTTGGCATTTTGCAGTGTGTTGTATCAATCTTTGGAGCAAATTAATGCATGTCTGTGGATGATTCTCAACCCTCTCTGTATTCATTTGCATCCCCTTGATCTTTCACTGTGAATCTGGCTATCTGTGCATGATCTTGCATTGCATTTTAATGGTCTGTGTTTATTGGCAAGACAGGTGTTCTTCATTCCTCGGTGCATCACCTTTGTAGTTTAGGTTTTATTTTATGCATTTTCTTACCCTGTCTCCTTGGCAAGTTAGATTAGGTTTTTAGTAAACCCTCTGCATTTTCTACGTGCGCATCCGAACAGAGAAATAGGAACCGGCCTTCATCCGAGAGAGCTTTTACGATTTCGCAAGGTCCCACAGTTGGGAAAAGCTCCATGTTATGCGCAATCGCATCGAGAGTCTCAACCCATCATGTTGCGAGACATTGGGGGTGCTTGTGATTCGTCATCAACAGTTTTGGCACGCAGTGGGACCAAGAGGTCATTCTACAAGATTTGAAGGGATTTTCAAGAAATTCGGACTTAAAAATTACAGGTTTTATAGTTTAAGTTTTTTCACCTTCCAAGCTGAACTTTGAAATCAATTTTCAAGGACTTAACTTGCTGGAAACAAGTCAAAATTTCACCATTGATAGATCGGGGTAATCTTCAAAAGGGTATTCTTAGATTTTGAGATTTTGACTTCAGAAATTTCATGTTTTTATGATTTTTGATTTCGAGTTTTGGAAGTCTGGCATTTTTGGGTTTTCGGGACTGTCATTCCAAATCAAGTTCCAAACTCTAAAATATCAAAAATACAGGTCTTTCAAAATTCTATTTTTAAATATTGTCAGGTTTGGTGTGTAACTTGGCAGGATCTAGCCTTTTGAGGCTCACTTTCTAACACATCTGGCGACTCCGAAGGGGATAGAATTCAGCGGTGTAGCAGCAAAAGTTGCCCAGGCATATGAGAAGAATTCAAACCAGGTCCAATACTCGAGAAGAGGGGCTATTTGTCCACTTGCAACTTTCACCAGGTAGAGGAAGGAGAGGAAGAAGACCACAAAGATCACCATCTCCACCTAACAGGACTTTGTCTACACCTCCACCTGGTAGGCCTTTTCTCGCATCGACCAGGGTTCTTAGGCCAATCATAATGGCACATCTACCACCGAATCCCTTTGTCAATTTCATGGGTAGTAGTCCACTTGCCTTAAATTCTCATAATCAAATTCTAGTTGCAGCACTAAAGAATATACCCTATTTTACGGGAGAAAATCATACTACTCCTATTGATCACATCCAGGATATTGCTAATGCATGTGCAATTCACGAAATAAATGAAATGGATGTTGCAGTCAAGCTGTTGGCTTCATCTTTCAAAGGTAAGGCCTTACAATGGTTTAGGAGCCTAGCAGCAGGGTCTATTACGAATTGGGACCAACTTTGTTCAGCTCTTTGCAACCAATTCGGGGAGAGGGCGGACAATTTGTCTTTATTGGAACAGCTGACAACAATCAAAAGGGCTCCTAACGAACAAATGATAGATTTCAACTTCAGGTTCCAACGGACATGGGACAGGATTCCAATAGCTGTGAGACCAACCGCCGAAGGAGCATTCCTTTATTTCTTAAAGGCTATAAATTCAGACATAGCCATGATGATCCAATCAATGGGAGGAACAACGCTGCCAGGGGCCTACGACACAACTATCAGAGTAGAGAACTGTTTGATTCAAGCTGGCAAGCTTGCACCAAGGCCGCCAATGCCTCTCTATCCGGATATGGGAAATCCTACAACCAATCAAGCACCAGAGTTGAATCCCATTCCAACTCCTAGAAATCAAAGCAATAATGAGGCATCGACTTCTTCAAATACTTCAAAGGAATTGCAGGAGGTCATGAAACAACTGCAGAACCTTGGAAATGAGCTTGTGACTATCAAAAGACAACAGCAAGCTCAAAGTGCTAGACCATATCAGCCTCAAGCATGTAGCAAGCTAGGCCCCCATACCAACAAAATAGACCACCACCTCAGGCTGCAAATCAAAACCAAAACCAAGGACAACCTCAAGCTGCCAGGCCATTTCGACCGTATGATCCAAATGCAATGACATCCTCAAGAGCCTTGGTTCCAACACAAAATAACATGACACAGGAATACGATTGGTGTTACCCTTGCAATCTACCTCACAATCAGTCAGCATGTTTCAATGGTGCACTAAATCAGGATTTGATGGTGCAAACCATTAGTGTTCCTCAAGTACCAAGCTAGGAGGAGAATCAACAACAACAAACGCAACAAGAAGGACCTCCAACAGAAACCACATTGGCCAATTGGCAAACGGAAGACTTCTGTGGAGTTAACCAATAGCCTTTTCAAGGCGTGGCTGCCAACACACGGTCAAAGAAGAGAAGCATAGAAGAGGGACAACCGTCTAATCCAGTTGTTTCTCAACCCACTCTTACACAACAAGGGGTCAGTAGACCAAACATAACTCCAAATGTGCAAAATCAGCCTAAGGTACCTGTTGTAGCAACACATGCACATGTTCAAGCTCCAGAAAATTTTGCACCAAGTAAGGGACAGCAAAAGGACAATTCATCCCCCTTCAACATCATTGATCAAATGAAGAAGACACATGTGAACATTTCCATGTGGGAATCACTGGTGATCCCAGGACAACGAGATTTATTGCAAGCTGCAATGGCTAATTGGTCTACCACAAATGTATCAAACCAGGGACATGAGAAAGTTCTCACTAATGCAGTGCAACATGATGGGGGCCAGACAAGAAAAAATTTGAAGCCTCCACCATTCTATGTTTCGTTGATTGTTGGAAACCACTTGGTACACAACTGCATGATAGACTCAGGGGCAAGTAGTTCAGTGATGCCGAAGCAAATAGCGGATCAACTAGGTTTGAAGTATGAACCAGTGTTAAAAGGAGTAGTGCAGCTAGATGGAACGGCAGTGGGAATAGTTGGGGTCATCAAGGGGTTAAGCCTAACACTACATTCCTGTCCTAATGTTACAGTTCTGCAAGATGTGTCTGTGATTGACCTTCCGCCACTCTTTGCGTTGTGTCTATCAAGAGACTTCACTACAAAAATTGGTGGATATTTATCTGCAGATTGGTCACACATGATTTTTAGGACAAGGTATAGATCCAAAGCAACAATCAAGTCGGAACCAATTGCCAATTTCCATATTGAGCCTCATGTACCAAATCCTATCAATGCAAATTGCTCGGCTTTTGATCAGGAGGAGTGTTCAAGTGATCTAGAAACGGGTACTAAGGTCGAGGGAATTCCTGATTTAACTTTGGATGAATGGGCAAACAAGAGTCATGAATTTGACCCATACAAGGAAATTGAAGAATCTGAATTGGGCGTGTATTGTATGCACGAAGAAAATTCACCCATTCCCGACATCATTCAGCCTGAACAAAAGGATGAAAACAAAGTTTGGAAATTATTTTTCGATGGTTCGAGAAGCAGACAAGGTGCTGGAGGTGGTGCAATGTTGATTTCACCACAAGACATCAAATATTTTTCAGCTTTTCATTTCAGTTTTCTGTTAACAACACACGGCTGAATAGGAAGCATTGATTCATGGAATTCATTGGGCCAGGAAAAGGGGCATAAAGAACTTGCAGGTGTTTGGAGATAGTGAGTTGATCATCAACCAAGTTAGGGGACAACATGCTACAAAGAACGACTTGCTGAGGAGCTACAAGAATAGGGTATGGGACCTCATTGAGGATTTCGAAGCTTTCAACATTGTGTCCATACCCAGGAAGAAAAAATGAAGTCGCAGATAGGCTCGCAGCAGTTGGAGCAATGTTTGATGTGGTTGACAACATCAGAAGGGGAAAAACACAGCCACATATCCATGTGATTGTGAGGCCGGCATTCCGATAATAACACAAGTGGCGGTGTATTTGAGAATGATCAACAGATCGTCAATTTCTTACAAGAAGAGGCTGAATTCTCAGCTAGGAATCAAGACAGATTAGAGCAGCAGTATGGGGATCAAGTAGTGCAGCTGCGGAAAAACAAGCTTCCTAAGGGTTTAGTAACATTGGAGTCTATCTTCAACCCTAATGACTAGTTCCGTAAGGAAAAGGCTAACATACAGGTCAAGAGAGAAGATTCAGAGCCAATTCCGGTTGGGGAAGGCAAAACACTTAAAATTGGTAAAGTGGCCACTGAGCAGGAGAAATCAGATTTCATACAGCTTTGCCAAGAATTTCCAGATGTCTTCGCTTGGAGCTATGAAGACTTAAGAGGATTCGATCCAAATTTGGCACAACATACCATAGAATTGGATCCAGATGCTAAGCCCATCAGGCAGAAGCAGAGACCAGTCAACCCTCACATTGAACCTCTAATGAAGAAAGAGCTAAATAAGCTAATAGAGGCAAGCATTATATTCCCGATCAAGCACTCAAGCTGGGTTGCAAACTTGGTTCTGGTCAGGAAGAAGAGTGGAGAAATCAGGTTGTGTGTGGATTTCGAGACCTAAACAGGGCATCTCTCAAAGACCATTACCCACTTCCTTCAATGGAACAAATATTGCAAGTAGTATCCGGTTCGGAGAGATTCTCTCTCCTAGATGGCTACTTAGGGTACAATCAGGTGATGGTGAAAGAAGATGACCAATTCAAGACGACTTTCACCACCAAATGGGGGACCTATGCCTACAAGAAAATTCCATTTGGGCTATCAAATGCTAGAGCCACTTTCCAAAGGGCAATGGATATGGCATTTAAGGGGTTGATCAATAAAATAGTTTTGATATATCTTAATGACATTCTTGTATTCTCAAAAATGCAGCATATCACCCTCGTCATTTGAGGCAAGTATTTCAGAGATGTAGAAGATTTGGGGTATCATTGAATCCCAAAAATTGCATATTCTTGGCTCACGAGGGAAAAATTCTAGGCCATATTGTTTCAAAGGAAGGGTTGACGATTGACCTAGAAAGAGTTGAAGCAATTCGAGCATTGCCTTTGCCAAGTCACAAGAAGGCTCTTCAAAGCTTCTTAGGAAGGATCAATTTTGTCTGCAGATTTGTTCCAAACTTTGCATCTCTCGTAAAGCCAATAACGCTAATGTTAAAGAAGAGCATGGCATTTAAGTGGACATCTAAAGGCAAGGCAAGTTTTGAGGCAATAAAAGAGGCTATATCCCAAGCTCCGACTCTCATCAATCCAGACTTCTCCAAGGACTTCGTGCTATATGCCTTTGGTGGTGGGGACATGATTTCTGCAATCCTGGTACAACAAAACAAAGGAGGATTAGAACAACCAGTTGCTTTCTTCAGTCAAGGCTTGGAGGAATACAAAACTAGGTACTCTTTCATTGAAAAGCATGTCCTTGTAGTAATCAAGAGCTTAAATAAATTCAAGCACCTAGTCTCAAACAACAAGATCCAATTATTGGTCTCTCATGTGGGAGTCAGGGACTTCCTTCTAAACAAGGATCTGAATGAGAAACGTGCAGGATGGATAACTCATGTCATGGAATATGACATCGAGATCAAGGTCACCAAACTAGTACGTGGGAAGGGACTATGTGAGTAGCTAGCCTTGAGTCAACAAGTTGAAGCAGGTAATGAAAAAGAGGTTGTCTTGGTACTACAGGATGGTCAAGAACAAGAAAATGATGATGTGCCCACTCCGTGTTGGACTCAGAATGTGATACACTTCCTACAGACAGGCCTATGCCCCCAGAAATGAGCAAAGCAAAGAGGAGATACTTCAGATTACAAGCCATTCCATATGTGCTTGTTGATGGTGTTTTGTTTAAGAAAGACATCAATGGAGTTCTATTGAGGTGCATTGGGACAAATCAAATTGAGAGGGTGTTATGAGATTTACACGATGGAGATTTTGGAGGAAATTTCACCCCACGAGTAACATCTCTCAAGATAATGAAGGCATGGTATTATTGGCTGACAGTCTTCAGTGACTGCTATACATGGATAAGAAAGTGCAAGAAATGTGCACTCTTCACAGGCAAAGAAAGACTAGCAACACTTCCATTGCACCCAATTCTGGTTGACCAACCATTTATGCAATGGGGATTGGACTTCATCGGGGTCATCAATCCAAACTCAAGCCAAGGCCACAAGTGGATTCTCACGGCAAAGGACTATTTCACCAAGTGGACCGAAGCAGCAAAGCGCTCAAAGAAGCAAATGAGTCTAACATACTAGACTTTTATGAAGGAATAGTGACCAGGTTTGGTGTGCCACCACTATCATATCAGACAATGCATTGGCATTTATAGGTTCCAAGATTACAGAATGGGCTATCAAGAATGGAATCTATTTGAGCACCTCTTCAAATTATTACCCGCAGGGTAATGGACAGGCAGAGTCCACGAACAAAAATTTGCTAAGAATCATCAGGAGGACTCTGGACGAAAATCAAAGAACATGGCATACCAAGCTAAAATCAGCATTATGGGCTGACAGAATAACACCAAAGAGGTCTACAGGTAATTCCCCTTACAAGTTGGTCTATGGAAAAGAGGCAGTATTGCCTATATCATTAGAACTGCCTACATTGGAGTTCATGAAGCAGTTGGAGTTGGCTGAGTTCGAACCAATGGAGGCTAGGTATGCAGAGTTGATGGAATTGGAAGAGATTAGAGAACATGCAGTTCAAACAATTGAGAAAGATCAAGCCTTAGTAAAAAGATGGTTTGATAAGAAAGCGAGAACAAGGACCTTCCAGGAAGGGGACCTAGTTCTGAAATGGGATGCAGATCGGGCAAAACCAGGAAGGCATTCCAAGTTTGATGCCATTTGGAGTGGCCCCTACATGGTCACGGGATGTAAAAGTAGTAATGCCTTCCAATTTTCTACATTAGATGGAGAAGAACTCCCAATTCGGTTAACGGAATCCATCTTAAACATTGCTACTAAAAGGAAAAGGTTTACCCTTGTAAATATTAGCCTAGATTTCAATTCCTCTAAGTGTGTATGCACATTGTCTTGTTGTAGTTAGGTTTCAATTTCCCTAAGTGCTCCTTAGCACAGGTTTTGTTGCTCTCAGGTTGTTTTCTACAGTTCAGCATGCTCTCGAAGAAGGAGTTGCAATATCAGGTTTGGGATCAGATATCAGGTTGGTTTCAAGTTATTGCTTATGACTCCATGCCCAATGGATTGCTAAAAGGCCACTGATCTTCTACCTAGCAGGCAGGTGATCCCATTGAGTCACCAAATTGTTGTATATATCTTTTCGGGTAGATATAGACAAACAGGAGAAAGGAGAAATCAAAGAAGGTCAAATCCACGACATGCCCAAGGTGCACAACACGGAATGTCGACATGGCATGGCAAATAGTGCGCCAAGGTGTGCATGCCCAGCGCCAAAGACGGAATGTCGGTAGGGCAAATGGTGCACCCAAGGCGCACAGAAGTGGTGCACAACATAGAATGTCGAAAGGGAAAATGGTGCGCCCAAGGTGCACAGAAGTGGCGCATAGCACGGAATGTCGACAGGGCAAATGGTGTGCCCAAGGCGCACAGAAGTGGCACACAGCACGGAATGTTGACAGGGAAAATGGTGCGCCCAAGGCACACAGAAGTGGCGCACAGCATGGAATGTCGACAGGGAAAATTGTGTGCCCAAGGCACATGAAAGAGGATGTTGACACACACATGGATGCGCCCTTGGCGCACCTTCAGGAGGCGTAACATTTTGAGCGCTGACAGGAAGCAGACCCTGGCGCAGATATTCAGATGGCCATAACTTTTGACTAGGAGCTCGGATTCATGCAAGGTTGGACTTTTTGGAAAGCTTACGAGGTCCTCTATCTTTAATTGGGTGAGAACAAATTCTTAAAAATGCAAAATACAGTTCATCACTTTTGGGTTCGCTGGGGTTCTCACCTACCACCATAATGAGATAATTAAGTGCATTCTGGAGGTGGTTGGGGCAGATTTCGATTTCCTCTCTTCTCCCTCTCTTTTTCCTCCTATAAATTGTAAGGAGGGGCTTCTTTCTAAAGGTTGGACATTCTTGTTTTCCCCTCCCTTCTTCTCTTTGGCAGGTGAACTTGTGGAGTTAAAACCTCCCATTTGAAACTGTAATGCAACCTTGCCTCTTGGCATTTTGTAGTGTGTTGTATCAATCTTTGGAGAAAATTAATGCATGTCTGTGGATGATTCTCAACCCTCTCTGTATTCATTTGCATCCCCTTGATCTTTCACTATGAATCTGGCTATCTGTGTATGATCTTGCATTGCATTTTAATGGTCTGTGTTTATTGGCAAGACAGGTGTTCTTCATTCCTCGGTGCATCACCTTTGTAGTTTAGGTTTTATTTTATGCATTTTCTTACCCTGTCTCCTTGGCAAGTTAGATTAGGTTTTTAGTAAACCCTCTACATTTTCTATGTGTGCATCTGAATAGAGGAATAGGAACCGGCCTTCATCCGGAGAGCTTTTCCGATTTCGCAAGGTCCCACACTTGGGAAAAGCTCCATGTTATGCAATCGTACTAAGAGTCTCAACCCATCGTGTTGCAGACATTCAGGGGTGCTGCAATTCGTCATCAATAATGACCATAGAAAATGCGAGAGAAGGGGAGAAACTCCACCATTCATGCCCAAATCAAATATTTTTCTTGCAGAAATATAAATGAAAGGAATACAAGGCTCGACATGGTCCATAGCCATAGAAAAAGATTGATAAATTCCATGCATCCATGAAAGGAGATAGAAAAATTTTCCAAAATGCACAGACTAAGGAATTTTAAATGGAACTGGCGGGATTAAAAACCAAGTACCAACACTTGGGACCTGTAAGCTCGTCTTTCACAAGAGGGGAATTTTAGGGCAACAACAGTATGCTGGAATCGATGTTGAAGTCCATAAACTACTCATTAGGAGCCCTTTTGATTATTATCAACTACTCCAATAGGGAAAAATTATCTCCCTTCTCTCCAAATTGATCATTAAGAGCCATACACAAATGGTACCAATTCTAGATAGACCCTACCGTTAGACTTCTAAACCACTGTAAAGATTTACCCTTAAAATATGAAGCCAACAACTTGACCGCAACATCCATTTCAATGATCTCATGAATTACACAGACATTTGCAATATCCTAGATGTGGTCAATTGGAGTCGTCTGGTTCTCCCCAAGTAAAATATGGGATGCTTTTCAAAGTCTGCGATTGGAACCAGATTTTGTGCATTGAGAGCTAGCAGGATACTTCGGTGAAGTTGACGTAGGGGTTGGGTTGTGCCATCCTAATTGCTTAGAGGACTCTAGTCGATTGAATAGAGGGTTTACTAGGTGGAGGCGTTGATAATGTCATGCTTGGTGAAAAGGGAGAAATTTGGGCTCCTCTTCCTCTTCTTGCTCTATCTTGGGATAAGTGTAGATAAACAAATAGGCCCTCCTCTCTAGTCATTAACCTTATTTGTATTCTTCTCATGAACTCGACAAGCTTGGGATGTTGAAACCAGTGGATTCTACCTCTTTTGGAGTCACCAGATGTGTAATTTCAGAGCTTCTTGAAAGCTAGGAACTCACAACAAGTGCACATCAATCTTGCTGTGATAAAAATGAAGACTTCTTCTTGTCCCACTTTGGGCATGCCAAACCTATTAGTACAAAATCACAAAGCACCCTTGAATGTTTGAAGCTGGATGGGTTGAGACTTTCAATGTGATTACATAACATGGGTACTATCTCGGGTTGTGTGACTTGTTACTTAAGATAGAACTCCAAAAAAATATGGTTCTTAAATCCTCTATTCAGTGCACGCATTTAGGTTGCGAGAGGTTCTACACTAAAACCTATTCTAACTACAAAATAGACAGGGAGAGAGACATGCAAGAAATAAAACCTAAACTAACAAGGGTGATGTACCAAAGGAATGTTGAAACACCTACTTTGCAATAAACACAAACCATAAAAATGCAATACAATCACCATGCACAAATAACCAGGACTACAATGAGAGATCAGAAAGGAGAAAATGAATGCAAGAGAGGGTTGAAAATTATCCACAGACATGCATTATCTCTCCAAAAGTTGATACAGTGCATTACAATGGCCAAGAGGCACAAACTTGCATTATAATTTTAATGGGAGGCTTGGACTCCACAAATCCACTTACAGGCAAGAGAAAAAGGGAGGGTGCAAAGCAGAAATTTCCAACCCTTTAGAAATTACTCTCCTATATAATATATAGGAAGAATGAGAGAGGAGGGAGAAAAATTTGAACCATGTTCCAACCACTTATGAAGGAGCATTGAATTCCCATGCCATAATGATGAATATCGCTACAACACCCATGCCCCCATCACTATTCCTTGTTGGGCAAGAAAGGAGGCCCATTCTTCATCATGGTGGTAGGTGGGAGACTTGACGACCTCAAAAATGATGGGCTGAAACATTAATGGTGGAATTTGGGTAGCAGGTTTCGAGGGCTCTCCAAAATTCCCCCTTTTCTCGATCCCGAGCTTCGATCAAAAGATATGGCCACCTAAAGGTACCTCGGGTCTAGAATGTGTTCACACATATCTATGTGGTGGTTCCAGACATCTTAAGGTTTCACCCCCTCCTCTACACTCTTGAAATTGTGTTGTTGAGGAACGTGGCACCATCTGTGGGATTGTTATTTTTATTTTGTTCCTAAGCCCCTACTATTGGAAAAGAAAGTGTGTCAGACTTGGGACATGTGGAGGTTTCACGCTCATTTGGAGACCACCTTTTGTATTCGCCTTTGAAGTTGTGCCAAGCGACATGTGGAGACCTCCACAAGTTTTATCCCTTTTTGACTCTAGAGATGCACCATCCGGATGAATTTGTGTGACCATAGATGCGTGGAGAGCTAGCACTCGTTTGGGGACCACCTTTTGGGTCATCCCTTAAAGGAGCACTGAAGAGACATATGGGGCTTTCTATTGATTCTATCTCATACTTAGCCCCTCCGGGTCTCAAATCAATACTACCTACCTTGTGCCTTTGTGTGAGTAAAGGGGACCCACTTCATATAATACCCAAAACTCCTTACGGGTGGGACCCTTATATCCAGCTCTCCCTAAATTGTCATGGTGGGACACATGGCTCCTTTTGCAGACTCTCCTCTATTTTCTTGTTTCTAGCTTAGTCCCTTTTATTTGGTGGAGGCCATATGTATGACTCGGAAGGGGAAACGTGGAGGGCTCACGCATGTTTGGGACTAGCCCCTAATTGTAACTTTGAAGATGCGCCGAACTCGACGCATGGAGGCTTCATTGGCCTAACCTTATTTTGGAATTTTTAATGGCCGGTGTCCCTTTTTTGGACCACGGACACATGGAAGGTTGGCGTTAGTTCAGTGGTCCGTCTTTAGGCCGCACCTTTCAAGTTACGTCATTGGGATGTGTGGCTCCTACCGCTACTCTTGGAATTTTTAATGGTGATGAGACCCTTTATGAACTTGGGACATGTGGCGGGTTGGCGCATGTTTGAGACCCGCCCCAAATTTTGCTTTTGGAGGAGTGCCGATTCAACAACAATATTTTCCCCACTTTTGGAGGCTTGTGGTGCTTCTTATTTCCTTAGCTTGAGCTTTAACAGCGGTCTTTTCCCCGTTTGGACTCCCTGGCCATGTGGCAAGCTTGCGCAAACTTTGGGACCTCTTTTGGATCCAACCTCTAGAGATGTGCCGTTAAGGCATGTGGAAGCCTCAACGGTTTCTTTTCCTAATCACTTCTAAAGTTGGTGATGGGATCAAATGTGAGTCCACACGATTTGGGCCGAACCTTCCATTTTTCCTATGTAAGATCACGTTTGACCAATTTTTCCCTCGGGGGAATTGGGATAACAACTACCTTGGATCAATGTTTGGCTATGGTGCCACGAAGCTCTCTAAGGCTAAAAAAATACATGTGACCGATGCTCTCCTTGATCGGATTACAAAAATTGGTCATGCAAATGGCCAATGACAAAGCTCTCGAATGCGATGGATTATGATATAAATAATATAAATCGCTTTGAGATATTGTTAGCCCGAACTATTTTCAGGTCTACCTTGAAGGATTTTAGAGTCAGTCCCTTGACTCTAATATTAACAAAGGTAATATTAATTTCATCCCTATGTGTGGAGACCCCAAGCTTTATTGTAATTGGTAGCCTATAACCTTGCTCAATGTTTTGTACAAGGTTATCCCCTAAGCTCTTTCCATTCAACAACGTCACATTCTTCATGTCATTATCTAGCCGGAAAAAATATGTTTTATCCAAGGGTGTTACATCATGAATAAAATCATAGCGAATCGAGAAGGCATCGAATGGGTTTACAGATCAAACCAAGTAAGCCCTTTCCATCAAAATTGACATCAAGAAATCTTATGACATGATAGAGTGGCATTTCATATTTTCTATGCTTCAAGCCCTTGGTTTTTGTCCCAACATCATTGAATCTTAAAGATGTTTTGTTTAAATGCCTCCGCCCAAATCACCATTGACGGGCTCAACTATTCTTCTTTTTGTCTTTTTAGATCCATCCTGGGCAGTGTTGTTCATTGGAGCCCACTTTAACACCCACAAATTTCTACTTTCAAAACAAAATAGAAATAATAATTTAGTAGTCAAATTTACGGTAATAATTTTTATTTATTTTTGTTTTAAATAGGTTTGCCATGTTAGACATTTCCTTAATTAACAAAATTTCTTGGTTAAAGTCTTTTTACACAAGCTTTTGAAATTCAGATATAAATTATTAATTAAATATTATTAATTTACTTCAGTAACATATATTTATGGTTTAAAACAATACGTTTACCCAGTTCCCAAAGTTTAATTAATTATCAAGCACCAAGATTCGCTTTTTTCTAACACAAAGGTTTAATTGTTTTTCCTAGCCACTAAGTCACCCACCCCATTACCCATGTTCATTCTTTTTAGTTAAATTACATTCCCGAAAAAACCTCCCACTTAAGTGAGGTAGGATTTAATTTGGGCCAATGGATTGAATATATCCTAGCCCTTAGATTTTTGTTCCCCAAAACATCCTTATTAGTTTCCTTTTAATTTCTATTTGACCCAAACAACCTCATTTCTTCATATCTTGTTTACAAGTTTTGGAAGAGGAGAAGGGGGAGGGGCAATAGAGCAATAAGTGCAACCATGGAAAAATTTTCTTATTTTTAGTTGTAAAGATTTTTACTGTTGTAATACTGTTCATTTGTTTAATATAGAGATCCCACCGTGGATATGTTTTTTAATATTTTAATGTAAACATTCTTTTGAGTTCAACAATTAGAGAAAAACACCATTTCATTAAATCTATGGATTTTACACATTTGGGAGCCATAAGAGAGATTGAAAAGCTTAAACATTTAAATTCAATTAATTACTATTTACTTGAAGTCTCCTTTTAAAGGTTTTAAGCTTAGATTTCAATTAAAGGTCAATGTAGGTTTTCACAATCAAGATTTAAATTTTTCCGTCAAAACTAATGAAACCACTACCATACACATTCTAGTGGTCCTATGACTACCACTCTGTGTTAGGTGTCGGTTTTGAAACACCACTGCACAAGGCAACGGTTATGCTCCCCAAAATAAAACCTTCAAATAATGCATTTTTTAACAATTTTTCAACTTAAGTTGGTTTTTAATGCAATAATTATTTTAACTAAGGGGTATTCCATCTATTGGTTGCTATATTGATAATATATCTATTTTCATAACTCAAATTTACATAAAAATCAACTCATTCTCCATTATTTACTTTTCAATAAAATATAAAATTGAGTATAACATCAAATATAATCCATTCTCTTTCACATATTCAATTTTGCCAACCAAAAACAAAAAAACTCAACAAAACTTCCTTTCAATAACATCTTCCTTTTCCAAATATACATATTGATATATATTATAACTTTGAATAACACAAAAATTTAGGAGAGTTTCATTTCAATCAACTATACAAATTAAGCTTTCTCCTTTCACTATAAAATTACAAATTTGAATAAATGAAATATACAAAGCCTTCTTTTGATAATACAAGATTTACAACTTCCACCCCAAGTCGAACAATATGAACAAATTACAACTTAGACATTCTTCAACAAGGTTAAAACACAAGTCCTTATTTCAAGGTCTTCTCCCAACTTCATAGCTTTCACTTCCATCCATCAAATCTTAAAAAACTTGGATCACAATACAAAGAAAGTGGGATAGGTGACACTCTCTTCCAAACCTTTAATCCAATAAGATGAGAATCCATCCCCTTATTGGACCCTAAGCCCTAACTAAAGAACAATGAGGGATATTCAACAACATTTGACAACTTTTTACAAGAAATCCACAAAACATATAATCCAAAAACATACAACACATTCAAATGAACACACTCGACAATGTTTAAAATTTCTCAAAAGAACATAGGTTTGAAATCAAACCAAAAGGATCAAGAAATATGGGAACCACCTAATTTTTCCTCCCAAGTGAAATATAAGTTTCACCCAAAATCCTCCATGTGCACAATACAAAACAATCAATACATCCTTATCTCTCCCCTTGCAAATATGTAAAAATATGTCCATGTTTTCCTTTTCACTCCCCATAGGTGAAAATCCAAATCACACTCCC
This sequence comes from Taxus wallichiana var. yunnanensis, assembly GCA_018340775.1. NCBI lineage: Eukaryota > Viridiplantae > Streptophyta > Pinopsida > Cupressales > Taxaceae > Taxus > Taxus wallichiana. The sequence goes on along the minus strand of CM031238.1, from coordinate 766,702,666 downwards.
TCCAAAATACATGCCTCACATATCCTTTTTACCTCCCCAATGGTCTCATACTTCCATCTCCCATACCCTTCGAAGGTAAACTACCAAAGCACAAAAACTACACTCACACAATATTCAACAAGCACAATTTTTACAGCCAAATGCATAATTGAAAGAAAGGCGGTGGCGTTCCTACGTCTCCATCAAGCTTCCAATATTTTTAGTCCAACAAGATTTTTGACACCTTCAAGTAAAGCACAATCCACTTACAACTCAAACAAGCTCCCAATTTCAAAAGTGCAAAATAAGAAACACAAACCAATAACCCAAAATCCTTCAAATTCAATCAATAAATAGAAATGAGATGTGAGGATGATGAGGTGGGTCCATGTAGGATGCCACTTCATCACTCCTCCATTCCAACACACAAGTCAAACACCAAGCCCCAAAACAATAAATGAACATGTAAGACTTATGACATGCCCACATGACACTCCAACTTGCACACCATGCCTATCAAGGAAAAATTAATTGTGGTAAGTAGGAAAGTGCAATTATCTACCCTTTTACACTCCAAAATGTATAAAAATCTCAAAATTAACTCCCTATACCCTAGGTATTGTTCTCGAAACTTAATTGAAGAAGCATAGGTCAAGTATAGCTTGTCCCATGCAAGCCTCGAAAAATCCTCCCAAATAAAAATCTGAATTTTGAAATTAGGAAAGAGTACATAACATAAAATCCATCAAAAATATAACTTACATCCAAAAGATTTCAAGGACGATCTACCCTCATAATTATCCAATTATCACATCCTTATTTTAGTTAACAAATTAAGTTGGATTACATAATTAAGAAACATTAATAATTGCTGATAAAGTCACTAAAATTTCCCAATAATTAAATAAATATAACACAAAATTAAAAGAAGGAAAACATTACACCCCATACCCACACATGTGACATCATCCCCCATGGGAAACCTCCTAACTAGGAATGCTATAACATCACATAAACATTAGAAACAAGTTGTCAAATTTGGCCATATCGTAAAACACCCAACATTCTTCTGTGGTTGGTCCCCTAGCCCCTTTCGATGTATGATATAATCTTCTTGTAAACACAAACAAAATACCTCTATGGCCTCACGGTACGCATCAAAAACATCAAGAAATAATATATATATATATAATCAATAATCATCATCTAAAATTAAGTAATTTTATCATCTATCTACATATCAAATAATTCGATTCTAACTTTCATGAGGTCATAATTCTACTCGGAACATCCAGTATAACGTGTTAGTATAAAAATCTAAATAATACAAATAAACATATATCAAACTACCTACCAGTGTCATCTAGTGTATCAAATAAAAATGTGAATCACAACATATCAATATTCCAAATATCTGCATAGTCTATCATCTACTTCTTAAAATATAATAATCAAAATTTCTAAGTATCAATCCAAAAATAATATCATCATAATGAAAATAGTGTTGAAGAGGGTTGGACACTACATCCTCCTAGAAGTCACGAAATAGGTGTAGAAACTATGTTCGTAACAAAGTAACATCCTCCCATGTGGCTGTAGTCTCATCATACCTATCCCACTGGACTCGCATTAGGTCAATCTCACGGCCTCGAAGGCCCGGGTTCCTACACTCTATAATGCACATGCACTCAGCAATCACATGCCTTTCTCCTAAACCTACAATGTGGTCCAATCAAATACATAAGAGGGATATGGAATGTATCTCCAAAGAACGTAAACATGAAATATATCGTGGATGCAAGGACGAGCTAGGTGGCAAGGCTAGATGATAAGCAAAGGGATGATTCACTCCAAGATTTTGAATGGATCCATAAATCTAGGAGCTAACTTATATCCTTTTCCATAATGTATATCACTCTTATGAGTTTTGACACAAAGAAACACCTTCGTGCCCACCTCATAGCTATTGTCAAATCTCCTCTGATCAACATATTTATTTTATCTATCCTATGCCTCATGAAACCTATGTTTGATCAAAATAACTTTCTTTGCTCCATGTCTAATAACAAAGTTCACCCAAGAGATAATTTGTCCTCCAATCTATCCCATCTAAGAGGTGTCCTACACTGCCTATCATAAAGTGCTTGAAATGGAGCCATACTTATAAAACTCTAAAAATTGTTGTTATAAGAAAACTCCGCCAAGTAAAAATACTCCTCCCACCTCGGTGATGGTCATGTTATCAAGTTTTCCCCTCATAAAAATTGGACAAACGAGACCTTGCGCATAGAGAAAATGGAGGGATTGATTTAGTCATGGGGGCTTGTATTTTGAGGTTGCTACAATAGGTTGAAGTAGGTTGAGCATTACTGAGAACAATTTGGGAAATGAAGAAACTCTTAAAGTCTAAAATTTTGTATTTTGAAGGTGGAGCCATTCATAGGTAGGCTAGGGTCAAATTCGGGGACTGGGTGGAAAAAATTGTAAAAGTCGCCGCTTGAATTTTGAAATCTAAAGTCCAAAATTTTGAATTCAGATTTTAGAGGTTTCGAGTGAGCATGAATAGGTGACTAGTAGAAAATCCCCAAAATTCAAAATGTCTGAAACCCGAATTCTAAATTTAAGACTTCAGGCTTTCAAAGTTTCAGAGGTTTTATGTTCCCAAATGGATAAACAAAACTAGAAAACCTAGATCTCAAAATCCCGAAAACCCAAACCCCAAAATCCTAATAATCCTAAAAAATGCAAATTTTAGAAACATGAAGTCTGAATTTCAAACTTGAGTTTTGGAGATATTTTTGACTCAAGCAGATGAAAGTAACTGATCTCCGAAATGGAAAGGTTTCAAGTTCGAATTTTGGACTTCGGGGTTTCGGAGTTTTGGAGGTTTCACTCACTTAAGTGGATGAAGAAAACCATCAACATCCGAAGTGAAAATGCCCAAAATTATGAAATATTTGATTTTAGAGGTTGTGATGCATTTCAAAGTCTAAAGAAACAGATCTAACCACTCATATTTAATGCCATATGGCACCCTAATCTTCAGATGGATATAAATTTTTTGAGGAGCTTAGATTTACACAAGAAAGGAATTTTTGGAAAGCTATCAATGCCCTCCTAATTTAAGTGAGGCTAAGTTATTCAAAATAAATAAATACGATCTGCCATTATAGGGGTGTTTCCAAATTTCTCACCTACCCAAATGATGAAGGTATGGGCTTCATTTCTTTCCCAACAAGGCATAATACATGGAGGTATGGGTTTTGCAGTGGTACCGATCATTGTTGTAGGTGAAGTTAATGAATTTTAGAGTGGTTGAAGTAAGATTTCAAGTTCTTATCTCTCCCACATCTCATTCTTCCTATATATTGTAAGGAGGGGCATTGTTCTAATGTTGGATAATTTTTCTTTGCACCCTCCCTTACCCTCTTGTATATAAGTGGATTTGTGTAGTTCAAACCTTCTATTCAAGCTTTATTGCATGTTTGTGCCTCTTGGCCATTGTAAGGAAGCTGTATCAAATCTGTGGAGCAATAATATGAGTCGTGGATGAATTTCAAACCTCTCTTTGTTAATTGATTACTTCTAATCTCTCATTTAATCTCTGGTTATCTATGCATGGTGGTTTTATTAAATTTTTAATGGTTTGTGTTTAATGGTTAGTGGATTGATATGTGGTGTGTTTTCATCCTCCTTAATATGATTGTGGTTTCCATCTCCATGTAAATAAGGTGTTCAACATTCCTTTTGGTGCATCACCTGTGTTATTTTAGGTTTAATTTCTTGTAATATTCGGAACCATGTCTCCTTGGTAAGTTAGAACAGATTTTAGAGTAGATCCTCTATAATTTGAATGTGTGCATCAGAATAGAGGAATAAGAACCAACATTCATTGATAGGGTTATCCCGATTGCAAATTTCTAGACTTTGGGATAATTCCATGTTTAAAGAATCACACTTACTACCTCAACCATTCACTTGCAAGCAATCAGGGGTGTTGTGATTTTTCCATAACGAGGTCCATGACGTACATCCATGCATGTACTCTAAAGTCTAATTCACTAGCTCGTCTGTCCATCTATCTCTAGATGATATGTTGTATTGAAGTTGATACTCATACCAAGGAGCATGGTAGTCCAAAAATGAGAGGTGTATAAGGGATCACGGTCATAAATAATCTTCCATAGAATCCCGTGCAGTCTGACAATCTCATCTAAGTATACTCATGCCACTGCACTAGCTATATAAAAATGAGCCACTTTCATCAATCTATCCACCATGACCATGATGACATTGTGGTGGTATCTCGACGTCGGTAGCCCTACTATGAAATCCATGGAAATGGTGTTCCATTTCCACTCTAGTATAGCATGTGGGTAGAGAAGGCTAGTTGGATGTTGATGCTTGACCTTCACCCTCGAAACTCCAAATAATGTGACACAAACTGAGCTACATCTCTCTGAAGACCTCTCTAATGGTAAAACTTTCTCAAGGTGACATGCATACTCTTCACCCCTAGATGGGCTAAATAAGGTACACGATGAGCCTCTGCTAAGATATCCTATCTCAAATGTATATCCCTAGGTACATATATATGGCATCTATTTCTAAGAATTCCATTTGAATTTAATACAAATCCATCAAATTTCCCTCAACAGGTCTACGAGACTCAATATTTTCTCTAGTTGCAAGGCATAAGGTCATGTCATGTGGAAGCTGTCGCAAAATCTTGCTCCACAAGTCTATACCCACTGAACTAGCCATAACCAAATGTCTTCGTTGACTCAAAGTATCTCCAAGAAAATTTTCCTTCCACTTCACATGCTCTATCTCCATGTCTTACTCACATAGAAAATCCATCCAACACCATTGATGAGCATTGAGATTGGGCTGTATGAAGAGGTGATGTAAGCTCAAATGGTCTGTACTAAGAAAGAACCTCCTGCAAAACAAGGAATTGACACTAACACACCAAAGCATGAAAAACTACAGAAAGATCAAGATAATTGAGTTTGTGAGACTCAAATGCTACTACATGGCCCTCCTGCATTAAAACACCTCCTAATCCTACAAAAGAAGCATTTGTACAAATGATGAAATCACTCGAGGATCTAGTCTTTGAAAGAATAATTTAATTTGTAAGGCATTACTTCAATATACTGAAGGCTTGTTCACATCCATCGAGAAAAAGACTTCTTCCCTTTCTTTTTAAGGGAAGTGATGGGGTGTAATCCAAGATAAGCCTTGACCAAATATCCTATAGTACCCTACCAACCCCATGAAACCTGTCCACCTAGGTCACATTTTTTTGGCATTGGACAATTCATAATAGCTCTTATCTTGGAAGGATCGACTATGATAAATTCCTAGAAATGATTTGACCCAAGTACTAAACCTTTGACTAGAAAAATGCACACTTCTTAAGGTTCTCATATAGTTACTACTCATGAAGACACTACAAAACCTGGTGAAGGTGCTCCTCGTACTCCTCATGCATACATGAGTAGATAATAATGTCATCAAGAAACACGAGCATGAAGCAATCAAAAATGTCCTGAACACCCTATTCATCAAACTTGTGAATAATGCGGGGGCATTCATTAGACCAAATGATACCATTGTGAACACATAGTGGCCATATCTTGTATGGAAAATTGTGTTGTGGATATCTTCCTCCACAATCCTCGCTGATGGTATCCAAACTTAAGATCTATCTTAGAAAATATAGTTTGCCTCTTCATCTGATCAAATAAATCATCTATTTGTGGAAGGAGGTAACAATTTTTTATCGTTACTTTGTTTAGTTTCTGTAGTACACACACAAACACAAAGATCTATCCTTTTTATTGAAAAATATTAGTGGTGCACCCCAAGGAGATACATGCCGATGGATAAGACCATTCTTAAGAAGGCCCTCCAACTACAACTTGAGCTCACATAGCTTAGGTGTGGTCATCCTATATGGTGCGTGTGAGATAGGATCCGCTCCCGGAACCAAATCAATACAAAATTCTATCTCACATGGGGGAGGTAACATTAGAAACTCAGTAGGAAGAAAATTAGGAAACTTCTGAAAAATGGGGTTGTCATCGAGTGAATGTCCATGAGTCTCATCCTATAATCGGTCACTAACAGTGATGTAAAATAACCGACAACCCCATCGCGCACACCACTTCAGTTGCATAACGGATATGGTGTGAATAGATATGGGTCTCCTAACTCCAAAAATCACTAACTCCACTCCCAAATTATCTACATAAGATATAACCTTGTTGTAACAATAAACTCTATCTCTATTTGCAAACAACCAATCCATGCTGAAGATAACTCCATATAAACCCAAGGGAAGGATACAAAGATCCAAAGTCATGGTGAAGGGTCCTAGGTCCACTACACACTCCTTAAATAAGGATTCCACTTAGATGTTTGGCTCCATAAGCCATCTCAACATCCCAACTAAGACCCTACCTAAGCGCCACCCGGACCGCATCACTCTACTAAATATGGAGAAATTAAAGAATATGATGAGCATGAATCAAATAAGATAGGGGTAGAAATACCACAAATGCTACCTATGGTCTCAATCAACATGCCCTTGTGTTTTTACTAGTGGTTCTTAAGCTGAAGTATAAATATTGTGGCTCCTGGCCATGTCACCAACCGTAGGATTAGAAATAGGTTCCATACCCAAATTATCAAGGTTTTGAGCGCACTCTCTCCAATGATGAACATGTACTTTGTACACATAAAAATACCTGGTCCTCTCCATTGAGCATATAGTCCTCCAGGTGGCCCGGTAGTCAGTGTTATAGAACCTGATGATCCATACATGGATCTTTGTGGGTGCTAAGGTGGATGTACTCCTGTTGACTATACTTGAGGTGGAGCTTGAGTCCTAATGTCCCCCTTAGCCTAAGTTCCCATACTACGCCCCTCTGAACATCATGGTATTGTGGAGGTCGAAAGTGTGGTTGAATATATCTGCTGGTACTAGTGACAAGGAGGATGCCTAAAGGAAGACTATGATGAATCATGTATGCCACGAGGAGGAGAATTTCATCCCCTTGACCTACTATTATGTAATTTTTCTATGTGGATCCTCACTCTATCATGATCCTACTGAGTCTTCCCCCTATTTTCCTCTGCAATATAGGCCTTTTTCATAACCTCTAATAGAGTATGCGGGCAATGCATGCACATTGTCCCACCCAAGTCTAATTTTAGACCCGTGATGAAAATGTGAACCCTAACCTACTTATGCTACATGTATTTCAAATATTGAAGCATATCAAAAAAATAATCCCCGTACTCTGCTACCATGGAAGCCTTTCAAAAATCATGAAACTCATCGATTCGCTACTAAATGAATCTCTTGGATTTGTACCTTCTTCTGAAGCACTCCTCAAAGAGCTCCCAAGTGACTCTCTCATAATCTACATTGATATTATGCTCCTCAATCCTCCACCAAACTTCTACTCTATCTCTCAGAAGGTAGATAACAACATGATATTTCATGTTGCTAGTATAAGGAGATAGCTTAAAGCATCGACTCAAGCTAACCAGCCATGCCTTGGTATGAAATCCTCCCTTGTCTCCAACAAAATGTCGCATGTGTAACTTCGGTTTATTTTCGATGTGATTTTCCATTGTCATTGTCATCACTTAGGTTTCTTTGCATGAACATTCCTCTACCTAGGGATCCTAGATCTATCTCTCTATCCCAAAATCTATCTATATGCTCTTTAAGAGGAGACTCATGTCCAACTGAATCCATGTGGGAGTGCTCTACCCTATCCTTAGCATTGTGACATGATGGTGCATGATCCTCCACTGATGGATCTCCATCCTAAGTACTAGGTAATCCTCTTAAAGATCCTCTGCATAAAGCGACATTAAAATCACATAGTGTCATAATATCCGAGGAAATATGACTACTACTTCCTAATGCTGGGGTGGTATATCTAGGCTCTCGAGAAAGGATCCATTTTCTAGTCTAGACCTCCTACACTAACCAAGATAGAAGTTATTTTATCATCATCTAGGATTTGTTTCAGTTTTCTAAGTTTTTACATTTTAAAACATCATGCAATGTTGTGTGTTCTAGGTTTAGAGTTACGTTAGGTTTTCTTGTTGTGTTTCATATTTCCAAGTGTGCTCGGGGTCCAAACATTGAACATGCGGATCTAATACCGAGAGTAACGCCCATAAATTTCTACTCTCAAAACAAAATAGAACTAAAAAAATTAATAGTCAAATTTATGGTAATAATTTTTTTCTTTTAAAATGGTTTACAAGGTTAGACATTTCCACAATTAAAAAAATTTCTTGGTTGAATTCATTTTACAAAATCTTGTTAAAGTGGGAAATAAATAAATAATTAAATATTATAAATTGACTTCCTAACATATATTTATGGTTTAAAACAATACATTTACCTAGATCCCTAAGTTTAATTAATTATCAAGCACCAAGATTTCTTGTTTTCTAACAAAAAGGTTTAATTGTTTTTCTTAGCCACCAAGTGGCCCCATTCACCCCATTACCCATGTTATTTTTTTATTAAATTACATTTCCACAAAATACCTCCCACTTAAGTGAGGTAGGGTTTAATTTGGGCCATTGGATTGAATATATCCTAGCCCTTAGATTTGGGTTTCCCTAAACATCCTTATGGGTTTCCTTTTAATTTCTATTTTCCCCAAACAACCTCATTTGTTCATCTCTTGTTTGTAGGTTTTGGAAGAGGAGAAGGAGGAGGATCCATGAGAGCAAGAAGTGCAACCATGGAATTTTTTTCTTTTTTTTAGTTGTAAATATTTTACTATTGTAATATTTCTCATTTGTTAAATATAGATTTCCAACCGTGGATCTTTTATTTTTATATTTTAATGTAAACATTCTTTTTGAGTTCAACAATTGGGAAAAAAACCCCATTTCATTAAATCTATGGATTTTACACATTTGGGAGAAATAAGAGAAATTAAAAGGGTTAAACATTTAAATTCAATTAATTACTAGTTGTTGAAAGTCTCCTTTTAATGATTTTAAGCTTAGATTTCAATTAAAGGTCAATCTGGGTTTTCACAGTATGGATTTAAATTTTTCTTCAAAAGTGACAAAACCGCTACCCTACGCATGTCGGGGTCCTATGACTTCCGCCACCCTTCCTAGAGGTGATTCATTGACCACCGCTCTATGTTGGGTGGTGGTTCTAAAACTAACTCTGCATTGAGGCAAGCATTGTTTATTTACCCAAAAAAAGGACCTTCAAATAATGGATTTTTAATAGTTTTTAACTTAAGTTGGTTTTTAATGCAATAATAATTTTAACTAAGGTGTCTTCCATTCATTGGTTGCTAGATTGATAATATATCTAGTTTCATAACTCAAATTTACATAAACATCAACTCATTCTCTATTCTTTCCTTTGCAATAAAATGTAAAATTGAGTATAACATCAACTACAATTCATTCTCTTTCACATATTCAATTTTTCCAAAAAAACAACAAAAAAACTTAACAACACTTCCTTTCAATAACATCTTCCTTTTCCAAATATACATATTGATATATATTATAACTTTGAATAACACACAAATTTAGGAGAGTTTAAATCCAAGCAACTATACAACTAAAGCATTCTCCTTTCACAATAAAAATACAAATATGAACAAATGAAATATACAAATCCTTCTTTTGATAATACAAGATTTACAACTTCCACTCTAAGTGGGAACAATATGGAAAAATTCTAATTTATAGATTCTTCAACGAGGTCAAACCACAAGAATCCATTTCAAGGTATTCTTCCAACTTCTTAGCTTTCACTTGCATCTAATAACTTTTCAAAAACTTAGATTACATACAAATAAAGGGGGATAGGTGACACTCTCTGCCTAACCTTTAATCAAATAAGAGGAGAATCCATCCCATTATTGTCCCCTTAGCACCGACCAAAGAACAATGAGGTATCTTGAGCAACATTTGACAACTTTTTACAACAAATGGATTCCGCAAAAACATACACCACATTCAAATGGACATACTCAACAATATCTACAACTTTCTCAAAAACAAATAGGCTTGACATCAATCCAAAAGGAGAAAGGAATATGGGAACCACCTCCTTTTCCCCCAAGTGAAATATGATATTCACCCAAAAGCCTCCATGTACACAATACAAAATAATCAATGTATCCTTATCTCTACCCTTACAAATATGCAAAAATGCCCATTTTTTCCTTTTCACTCCCCATAGGTGAAACTTCCAATCACACTTGCTCCTACAAAATGCATGCCTCACATCTCCCTTTTTCCTCCCCAAAGGTCCATACTTTCATCTCCCACACCTTTCTTAAGGTAATCTACCCAACCACAAAAACTACATTCACAATACTCACACAATATTCAACAAGCACAATTTTTACAACTAAATGCATAAATGAAAGAATGAAAGGTGGAGATCCTACTGTCCATTAAGCTTGAAGGAGTCTTCACTCAAAAATATTTTGACTCCTTCAAGAAAAGTAAAATGCAATTACAACTCCAACAAGCTCCCAATTCTAAAAGTGATAAAGAAGACAAATAAACTAGTAACCCAAACTCCTTTAATTTCATTAATTAAATAGAAATGGGATGTTATGATGATGAGGTGGCTCCATGTAGGATGCCACTTCATCACTCCTTCATTCCAACACACAAGTCAAACACTAAGCCCCAAAACAATAAATGAACAAGCAAGACTTATGACATACTCACATGACATTCCAATTCTCACACCATGCCTATCAAGGACAAATTAATTGTGGTAAGTAGGAAAGTGTAATTATTTACCCTTTTTACACTCAAAAATGCATAAATAAGCCTAAAATTAACTCCACATATCATAGGTATGGTTTTTGGATGAATTTAAGAGGCATGAGACAAGCTTATCTTGTCCCACAAGCCTCCAAAAAAGCCTCCCCTGTCAAAATCCGAATTTTGTAGTTGGGAAAGAGTACACAACAAAAAATCCAACACAAATCGATCTTACATCCAAAATATTTCAAGGACCATGTACCCTCATAATTATCAAATTTTCAAATCCTTATTTTATTTAACAAATTAAGTTGGATTAGCTAATTAAGACACATTAATAATTGATAATAAAGTGACTAAAATTTCCAAATAATTAAATACATATAACACAAAATAAAACACAAAAAATTAAAAGAAGTGAAAAAATTACAACCCATGGCCACACATGTGAGGTCACCCCCATGGGAAACCTTCTAACTAGGCATGCAATAACACCACATAAACATTCGACACAAGTTTTCAAATTTTTGCATGTTACAAAACACCCAACATTCTTTTGTGGTTGGTCCCCTATCCGCTTTCGATGTATGATATAATGTTCTGTTATCACCAAATCACAGTACCCTCCTATTTCCACAAGTGTGTGTGCTTGAGCTTACAAAGGTGACTAGATAACATGGGTGCTATCTCCAAGTTGTGAGACTTGCTACTTGAGATAGACCTACAAATAAAGTTGGTTATGTATCCTAAACTACCTGCCACAATCTACTATAATGAAGGTAAAAATATATTATCCTAATCTAACTTTCTAAGGGACTAGGGAGAGAGAGTGCATGAAAAAAAAACCTACACTTATTGTAGACAAGGAGAGTATGATAATAGTTTCTAATGTGTGGAAATGGAAGCAAGATGCAAATTAGAGAGGGTGATGATAGTTCTCCATAGTCTAATGACAAAATTCACAATGAAATTTCCATGTGTGCACAATAGTAATGAATCCCTACAAGAGCATAAAGTAGGCACAATACACCTGCAAGTGAAATAAAGAGGTAAGAAGAATGCAATAAACACAGACAAGGGAAGAGAATATCCACAAATTTACATTTACTACTTCATTGACATACATAGTTCATTTAGAAAGCAAGAGAAAATATTGGATCAACATGAAAAAAGTACACTACAAAGGTCTGCAGCACATTGGCTTCATAAAGCAAAATAACAAAGTTTTTCTACTCAAAACTATCTCCCTTACAATGAGCCTAGTATTCCAATTTATGGAATTTTAGAAGAAGGAAGATTCAAATCCTACAATATACCTTTCAACCACTTAAAATGGGTAATAAATGTAGTGAAATTATTGTATGTTTCTTACAAAAGGCTCCCCATGTTGTCCCATAACCTGAAAATGGAGAAAATGATGACCTTTCCTATTAATTACACTCCCAACTACCAATTAACACACTCTTCAAAACCTGTTTTCCTTCAAATTATTTTCAAAAATTCATCAATTTATGTAGTTCTTCATTGTTGTGTGTCATCATCAAAGCCATGATTTGAACAAGACTAATTTTGCATGATTTTGTTGAGAAATGCAAAAGATATGGCATTCGAGTGTGAGCAGCTATTTTGAGTTTGCCAAGGATTTCTTGCATTTCACGGGAATGAGATTTTAATTTTTGGAGCTGGAGATGTTTATTTTCTTTTCAACCTTTTCATTTCTTTTATTTTGTGGTGTATAGGATGTCATTCCCTTTCCGAAAAGTCAAATTTTGTGAAAATCAGAGTTCTAAGTCAAAAGTTATGACCATTTAAAGTTGAGGGTCGGAAGCTCCACTTCCCTTTGTATTGCAGGTATTCCAAGGTTTTGAGGAACTCATGTCCTAGAAATACTTGGACCATGTGGGCCTCCTTTCTCAGAATCACCCAATTTGGTATTTTTTTTTCCCTATGCGTCCGCATTTGTTGAGCGGGCCAAGTGGGTTGTTGATGGCCAACTTCTCCACACCACTCACCCGTGGATCTTTTAGATTTTTTGGGTTGGCATTTCCTATTTGTCCTAGACATTTTCTTCACCATTTCGCACTTCACTAGTTGTATATATTTTCACCTTTTTGGGGCCCACATGTATCTTTGTTCTAATTGTCTCGTGGATAGCATGGGACAAAATCTTCTTCTTTTTCCACAATTTACTTGACCCATGCTTCGATCGGTTATTTCAGATTTTTTTGGCCTGACTGTCCCAAAAACATTTTCCCTCCATACCGGCATTGTACTTGGTTGCTTTTTTGATCAACTACTTCAACTTTGTGGGGAACTCACGGCCCAAGTGAACCTATGGTTTCTAGGTTGCTCCGACCTGATCTAGATGTAATATACTACCTCCTTAGTATTTTAGACCCGAACTAGACATGAACAACCCGAAGACGATCCGCATTGATTCCATGTATAGCCCCAGGACCTGATTTGCACTAAAATAGGCCCTTGACTTCATTTTTTCAATTTTTGCAAATTTTTAATAAGTCTTTGGATTTTTCTTTGGATAGGGAAGTTAGAGAAAAGCCAAGGGATCCCTTAAAGCCATATTTTGGGTCTCAAACCATTTCTACTTGTTGAATCTCAAAGAAATTGTTCAACTTATCAAAATTAGCTTGTGGGTGAATTTTTGATAATAGTCCATCCAAACACAAACAAAATATCTCTCTGGACTCATGGACCCATCAACAACATTGAGAAGTAATATATACATAAAATCAATAATCGTCATCCAAAATTAAGTAATTTAATCATCTATAAACATATCAAATAATTCGATTCTAACATCCATGAGATTATAATTCTACTCAGAACATCTAGAGTATAACGTGTCAATATAAAATCCAAATAATGCAAATCAACATATATCGAACTATCTACTAGTGTCATCTAGTGTATCATAATCAAAATGTGAATCACAACATATCAATAGTCCAAATATTTACATAGTCTATCATCTACTACTCAAAATATAATAATCAAAATGTCTAAGTATCAATCCAACAATAATATCATCATAATAAAAATAGTGTTGAAGAGGATTTGACACTACACCCACTCTTTATGTCCTTGTGGCTGAATGTTTTCGATATCTACTTGCCAAAGTGAAAGATTATGGCCTTGTTAGGTGAATTTTCTTATGATATTTTGAGAAATCCTAGTTACTCACTAGACACTTTGCTAGTGATTCCTTCCTTATACTCATTAAAGAGAAAATTATCATTAGCAATGTCATGCAATGCATTAGAACTCCTTTTAGCCTCATTCTCTTAAATTTAATGATGAAAATGCAATTTTATAGACAATCCTTCTCCCCTTTCTCCCTTGGATGTCTAGGTATGACTGGAAGATGATCGACCATGGTGAGATGTTTAAAATTATTAGCATTCATTTTTCTTTTCATGCTTTACATGTAGAGTTTTTGTAATATTTCATGTAGTGGGTGACTCGAAAGATGTAGTATTGGATGACTAAGCCACTATATTTAGAGGAAAAAATTCATATTTTCTATAACGTGCTTAAATCCACCCATGTGTATTATTCATCTTGTTGCATCCCATCAAAAAAAAAATATTGAGAAGATGGAAAAAATTCTCAAATATTTTCTCTTGACTAACACTTTCTCGGTAAAGGATTTTGGAGAGTTACATGAGAAACCTCCTATCTTCCCAAAGAATCCAGATGGTTAGGCCTTATTGAGATTTTACATCAAGGACAAACACTTTCCAACAAATGGATAATTCACATTATATAAGGGCATGGATATTGGAAATTGATTTTGTGTGATGGGATCACCAATGAATCCCCTTATGGTTGTCAACCTGGAGATGTATTGGATTTTCCAATCTTCTCATTTTCCACGCCCCAATAAAGTTGGTAGGCAATTTCATGCTCAAAATTATTTAGAAGTCCTGGGAGCAAGTAAAACCATAGCTTCTATGGAAAGGAAATGGATTTTGTAATGGTCTTTCGGCAATCACCACTCCCCTGTGGTGGTCTCTTTTATTGAGTTCTAGGATCATTTCCTTGTTGAGGTTCTTGGGACTCCCACACTTCAAACTTTCAAATTTGGATTTCACACTATCTACGACCTTTTTTCAAGAATTTTCATTCTTTGCGTCCTTGGAATGAGCTTAAGGCTCAATTTGATTTAGCTTTGCATGATCGTATCATTATCAATGGTATCATATCCTTTGTTCCTAATCACATGATCCACAAAATCTCTGTGTTTCCCTCTCTTCCTTGGTTGATGGATTCGAACCGGTATGCGAACAACCCTTTCGTAATTACTCTCTTTGGAAAAGACTATGCCTCGATTTCTCCTCATTTTCCCATGGTTGGAAAAATCAATACTCGGTGGGGATTGCACTATTCTCCATCAAGTTGAAGAAGGATATTTAATTTTTTTGGTCCACATATGTGGAAAAAAAATTCACATTTTTGTGGAGTTTTTGGACCAAGATCTTTTGATTGATACCGTCTAGTTCATCTTAGTGTCTCGATCCCCAAATGCCCCTTCGTGGTAATTTGGAAAGTTTTTCTCACATATTATGGTATTTTACTAAATCCCAAAAGTCTTATAACTAGATTCATTCATTGTTTCTTCCATTTAGACTAGAATTTTCTACTTGGCATCATATTTTTAGAAGATATTCCTATAATGCCTCACAAGATTCCCTAGATTTTTCATGCTTTCATAGGTTAAATTCTCTTCTAGCTTTGGAAAGAACATAATTATTTTAATTTTCTAATGTTGAAGCTAACTACAATTCCTATATTTATAATAAGTCTTTCCAAATTACAAATGTAGTACTATAGAATCAAGTACAAGTGAAGAGGGTGTAGTATCTGCAGACTCTTCTTCAACATAGGGATGACACCCCTTACAATGTTTCTCATGAGCCTTTTTCCCTCTCGGTGTTCCCCACCCCATGGCGATTGTCCCCAAGGTGGTGGTCTTGAGTCACTCACATCACCACTCGTTCTTTCGAGCCCACCGGTCTCCACTTAGTAGGCCTCTATAGAGAAGCTTCTCTCCTTCACCTTCATCTCGCCAATGGCATTGGCATACCCATCCACCACCTATTTAGTTCGGTTGGGGCTTTCCTACTACCCACAAGCCATACACTCGCAATTTTGGAGACTCCCATCTCTCGCCAAATAAGTTTCCTAGAAAGTCTCTTAGCATCTCCACACTTAAGGAATTGTTATATAATAGTGAAGAAGGTAGCCATCCCGACTTTGGTTGTTTGTGCCAAAAATGGCAAGGACTTACCCGGTTATAACTAGTCCGAGAAAGATCCACCCTCTATAGGTTACCAATTCGTAGCAACATTAATTTTGTTTCTTATGTGATTTTTGTTGTTTTTAATAGTTGAGTTTCCTATGCTTCGCCTAGTGTGATGTTGTAGCTTTGGGGTGTGCTTCTATACCGCCTTTTTTTGTGATTTATCCTATATCATTTTACTTGTTAATATAATATAAGATCTTATTCATTCAAAAAAAAAATTGTAATCATCTTTAAGTATCTTTATATCATAGTATTTCATCCTCCGGATCGATGGGTAGGGGAATTCGAACCCACGTATTATCCTTGACACACAAGAATTTTAAAATATATCACTATGAGTAGACTCTAAATTTTACCCCCACCTATGTAAGTCAACTTTTTTAATCTATTCACATGTTTCACTAGAAAATTCATTATTTTTTATGTGTCATTATTACTTTTGCACTTTATAATTAAAAATGACAACTAATTCTTTTAATAATTATAATATATCACATATTTTTTATTAATATAAATAAGTTATAATTTGGATATAGTAACTCACGAAACACAATAAAACTTCTTTATTATTCCCCATAACATCATACATATATATAGTTCCTTGATATCCATTATTATAGGAGATAGTATTAACAATACTAACCATCTAATATCAAATCTACGTGAGTTGTTATTGCAACTCAACAACTTAGCCAATCTCATTTACCATGTTTTAATTTACTCTTCGGTAAATATGTGCAGCACTAACATTAGTCATCTTAACATTTATCCCTTAGTGTGAACATGGTATAAAAATATTCACACACTCATCTATAGTATTCTCACCCCGTGAAGCATGTCATACTATATGACTCATGACCTTGATATAAAATAAAGGCTCTCTACTTCCATGGTCTTAAAAATATTAGCACAAACATTAATGTGAACATGCCCCATCAAGTGTCCTCTTTATGTGGTTTTCTGGATCTCCCACAAACCTTTTAAAAATCCATGATTTGACTTTTGTCGGTGCTTTTTTGCCACTATTTTTGTACATCAATGAAGTATATAGGAATCACAACTCGCTTATTACTAGTAACTTATAATATAACACATAATGGAAATATATTTTACCTAACATCCTATAAGAATCATAATGTTCTTGATTGTAGACATTGTTGTCGATTGATGCCACTTGATCTTAAACAACATAGGAAAATGTAAGCGCCACTTTCGAAGCTACCCTAGACTTTATTCGGTTTCGCATAGAATATAAATGGAAAATTGGTGTTATGTTCCCTCCACAATTTTAAATTTCCATGTATTCATCAAACAAAAACCATGAAAAGTGAATCGTATCATATTGCATGCTACTTTCTAGATCTTGGTTCACATTATCACCATTTCTATTGAATGTATTCACCGGTGAACATATTCCAATGAAGTATTGAAAGTCGAGGATCTCCATAATTAGAGGATCTTTGGAATCATTTTCTCTCAAATTTAATTGTTTTTCCAAAGATCCAGGACACCGTAATCAAATGCTAGAAATCTAAAATCAATACCATACAACTAAAAATAAGTCACCATACAAGAAGTGTAGTCACATCATTGGAAACTAATGAGAGATCATTGGTAACCTTCAACCTTTATTTTCCTCTATCCTTTTATTTATGTTTTTCATAACTCACAAAATTTTTATCATGAATCTCACTTGTACAATGTGCACGCCATTTACCCCGAAAAAATGTTCATAAGGAAAAAAAAATTCACAACTTTTGACTCGACAAAATGACTATACATTGAAAAATATGAATTCAAACTATTGACACTTGACACTTTAAAAATATTTGAGGTTGACCGAATGACCTACTCAAAAAGATTTGGATGGCGTATAAATGACAAGATCAAATAACAACAATAAAAGTGAACAATATTTTTAAAAGTAACAAATAATACTAGATTGTAATTTCATAACATATGCTTTGACACTATAGAATTTATGTGGACTTTAAATTTTAAACATCCTAATAAAATTATAACAAATACTCAATCATTTCACCATAATTGACACTAAGCCAAATTTAGCAATAAAATGAAAAAATAGAATCACACCTCTTTATATGGAAATACCAGAAATCAACCTATAGGTGATTTTTGAAGATTATTCTAGTAAAGAGTTAAAAATTAGGAGTTTAAGATGCACTCCAATGAAAATAGGAGTGGGAGAATGTTGCGGTAATAGTCTACAATTTATATTTTGGGAGATCCACAAAAATCAAATCTGATGTTTTTAAAAACAGTGCATTCTTACCAAAAAATTATTATTTTTATTCTCTTTTAATCTAGCACTACTATAAATAGGTTCCTTTATCCACAATTATATTAATTTGTATAAAATTTGTGAATTATCAGTTTATTTATTAGATAACTTCCATTAAAAAAATAATGTAATTTTTTTACAAAGATAAAAGTATCATTTAAATTTGTTAAAAATCCACATTCATGATATTGTATTGTGGAGAAATCACAATTTGTAATGATTTGAAAACATTTTTCCACTATTTCATAAAACTCAAATTTAAAATTGTGAAATATCCACATTATTGAAATTACATCATGGAAAATTCACATTTTTTCTCATTCTTTAAGAAAAGTTATATATTTAAAAATTAGATTATGATAAACAAGTTAATTTTTTTATATGATTTTTAAGGTTATATATATATATATATATATCAATTTAACTTTAGTTCTTGATGATGTACAACCTTTAATGTATCATGATTTTAAAATTTGACTCTACTTTTAATGCTCAAAGTAATACTTGTGAGGATAAAACAATGGAGTGAAGATAGAGATTGAATATCTCTTACTCAATCTTATTTAATCAGAAGCACATACAATATTTATAGGGACGTGTACAAACAATACTCCCGGAATGGATGGAGTTGTTACTAACAATAAGAGTGAATAATGGAATAAACAATAACAACTAGCCTAATAATAAAATACTACGTAGACTATGCTAACATTCCCCCCTTATTACATTATTTTTGCAAATGTGACCCCTGAAAAGTTCAAATTTCACATTGTCGAGGAGATTTTGTGAGAATATCAGCAACTTGTGCTTCTATAACACATTAATAGAGCTGAAAGTGATGGGTCAAGACATGCTCTCGAATGAAATGACAATCAATCTCAATGCTTTATTCGTTCATGAAAAAATGGATTCTGCAGAGCTTCAACATACTATGATTGTAGCAATAGAGCATAGGTGATTCTTTTTAGGAATGCCCATGTCATCCAAAATGTGACATAACCATATCGCCGCACATAGCTCCCCGAGTGGCGCAATATTCTTCCTCTATGGATTATACGAAACAACATTATTCTTCTTTCTTTTCCACGAGATAGGTCCATATCCAAGATGAAATAGGTCCATATACAAGATCATCTACATACACAAAAAGAATGAAAATTTCTTTGCCTACCTTGTTTATATACAAATTGGAATCGAGGAGCTATTATCGAACCCATGCTTTGCAGAAGGTGATCATTGATATTAATTTTAGATGTAGAACATGTTTTTCCTTTAGTAACCTTGCTTTCGATCGCCAAATCATCAAGAAATATATTATGGGGCAGGTTTCATGGTGGAAGGATTTTAATCCAGATGACTTGGTGATATATGATCAAGTGGACAATGATAGTAGTGATGTTTCAAATAGTCATATAGGTAATCAAGAAGAGAATAAGGTAGTGAAAATTGACGAGAAGAAGGGAGGAGATATCTCCTCTCCCCTAAACCACATATTAAATCGAACATGTTACAGAAAGAGGGGGCTCTGTGCCGAAATCCCGTGTTATTTACTAATTCAAAGTTTGAAAAGAAAGGAGGCTCTTGAAATTTTTATTTTTGTCCACCCGCATGAGAATGTAGATCCTAATGGGGATGACGGTTGGAAGGTTGTGAACAACAAGAAGAAAGGAAAATTTAGAAATTCACCTCTCAAGATGAGCCTTAGATCTCATAAAGGGAAAGACCTTGGTAGTTAGGGCTCCTTGGGTGGCGGGCCAAGTTATTTTGAATGGTCTACTTTTTGGGGTCCTTTCTCCTTTCTGGTGGTTTCATGTTTCTCGGTGTTGGCTTGTTTGGATTTTTCTTCATGGGCTTGTGGGATCTTGTTCCTTAATGTTTCTCTTTTGTCCCTTGATGCTTATCTTTTGGTTGTACAGGGTACTTGATCCTATCAAAATATTCTTTTTACCTAATCCAAAAATAAATTCATGAAATGGAATCTTACTAATCAACATGAACCTTAACCTCAAGAATAATACACTCGTGTATCTCTTATATAATATGTGTTCCTTTATATTAATTTCTTCCTTTAATCTATTCTTAAAAAAATTATGTGATACAATTTGAATTAGACATAGTTATTATGAGAATGAATTATATCATTAATAATTTTATAAAAATTTATGAAAGTATTCTTGTGAGTCCTTCCCTTATAAATTATTGTAATCCTAAATGAATGGAGGTATCTCATATATGGTTCATCTCTAAAGATAAAATCACACATGAAAGATAATAATAGGTTTACTTTTTGAATCTTATTTTGGGTGTTCAACTTTTAAAGACTCAAGACATGCATGCATGACCCCACACAATTCTAAATGAAATATTCTAAAAAATCTGATCCTATGTATTGTGACCCTTCATCCACGTGAATTAAATCCACCGTGATCTACGTGAATCTAATTTGATACATGAAAACCCTTGGTCTCTGTGGAATTAAATTGTGATCCTTGTGAATTAGAATGTGATCTATGTGAATTGCATGCACTTTTGTGACATTTTTTAATGAGATTTGTAAATGGATATAATGGCAATTTGTGCATGTTGGAGATCTATGGGAAGGAGATCACATATCCATCTACTATAAAGATTTGTGTGAAGCGAGATATCATCATCATGGACCATTAAAAGTATGATATTTTTCATAAAGACTATATTTAGTAGAGTAATAAGAATGATTAGTTTTTATTTTTCTATGGTTTTGAGCTTTGGATTTCAAGGGTTCCGTGTTATAGATTTGAGGCTCATACCTGAAAAGGATCTATGAAGAGAGGTTGGGAGTGTTTTCATCTTTTACATTCTGAAGCGAATTGAAAGTATTAAAGGTTTTGGGGTTTAACTATATATTTTTTGGTCATAGTTGCATATGTGGTATTAAGTAGCGATTGTTTTAAGATGGAAGATATATACCATGCGAGGGTGTGCTTGTTGGATTGAGCACATTAGAGAGGTTTATGAATAAAAGTAGTATTGTGATAGTAGAAGAACAATGTCTGAGGTCATTAATGGGTGTTTGATAAAAAAAAATTGGAAGAAATATTCCAGAAAAGATGTTGTGTTAAGCATGGTTTTAATTGGTTTTTTTCTCTTCAATATTATTTTATTTCCATACTAATTTTTAAATTTTATTTCACAACTTATAATTTGTGATATGATAGTTTCTTCATAAATTAAAGAATTGAAACAAACTGAAATATTAAGATACTTGAAGAAGGAGAACCAAAATCCTAAATGTAACTCAGCTTACATTCAAAATTCATAACAACCAAAAGTTTAGCTACCAAAATACAACAATACAAATAAAAATGCTCAACCACTTGTATTACACAACTTCAATTTAAACTGGAAATAGTTATTTATGTATTATGTTAAATAAAAAAATCTTAATAAATATAGAAATTCATCTATTTTCTCATGTATGCAATTATGAATAAAAACTTTCTTTCCCAACTATATCTATATCTATAAAATTTCAATTCTAATTTTAGTACATTGAATAGTTTTTATTATTGTATGCATCTTGGTATAAAGATAGTTAAAAATATAATTATTAGCATTTTTATGTTTAGTATATGTTATTGATATTATAATTTAGTTTATTTTTTAAAAATATATGCATTCAAAATATTTTCAAAAATTATAATGTAATAGATTTTTAATATTTATAATCATTATATCATTTAATCAATAATTTATTTACAATGTTAAATGTTTAAAAATTGTCTCTTGTATATCAATATTTAAAATATGATTATTGTATTATATAAAATAAAAAAATTGAATTATATTACACAATATAATTAAATATTGTGTATATAACTATTATTAAATTTTATTGGACATTAGATTTAAATTTGTTGGAAAAAATTAAATTTTATTATAAGAATTAAAATTTGAAGGTTTTACATATTTTAATGTATACATACTCTTAAAATTGTATTATTTTTGAAAAATATTATATTGGTATTGTAAATATTTTTCATTTTTAATAATAATATATAAAATATTAGTTTTTAAAAATTTATAATTTTGTGTTAATATTTACAATTTAAAATTGTTAATCTAGTTCTCAAATTGTTGTTGTAGCACATGTCACAATTTTAAATTTGTGGATCCACAACATATTTAAAATTGTGAAAATTGTCACAATAATTTTAATTGTGAAAATTGCTACAATTATTAAAGTGTGGAATTTTCACAATTGATGTTTCCACAAAATAATTGTGGGTGGAGTCCACAAAATTGGATTCACAATTCTAGATAAGATATCCACAACAAATTTGTGAAAATATTGCAGATATGGGACCCATTTTACCGTAGTATAAAAACTATGGATAATATGCAAGACAAACTATAGACTATCTAGAAATATTAAAGCATGATCTATGGATACATGCAAAACAATAAACTAATTTATATTCTAAAAAAATGGAAAATCCAAAATTAGACCTCCACTCCTTTTTACAACATGACTCAAGATAAAAGGCCCCATAAACTATCCACCTCGTGTGATTTTCTAAATCTCTCATAAGCATTTTCAAGATCCATGAACTGAATTACTCTGGTGCTTCGTTTTCCATTATGCTTGTATGTCACATATTTATATATGAAGCAAAACTCACTTATTAAAAACGTGAAGAATAGAAAACATATTGGAAAGATGTTTCACATAACATCCTATAAGAACCAAAATGTTCTTAATTGTAGTCATTGTTTTCAATTGATGTCACTTGATCTCAAATAATATAAGAAATCACACCACCTGGAAGCTTCCATTGAATTTAGCCGATTTGATGTAGAATGGAAATGTAACATTGGTGTCATGTTCCTCCTACAATGTCAAATTTCCACTTATTTATAAAATAGAAAAACGAAAAGAAAATCGTATCATAATGCATATTATTATCTGGATCTTTTTTTTTCTAAATGTTGTTGCACATGATAACCATTGCTATTGAACGCATTAACCATATGAAAATCTTCCAATAATGTATGGTTGATGTCTACAGTCATGTTCTCTCACATACAATTATTTTTCTAGAATCTACACACCACGCTGGAAAGCTAGAAAACTCAAATCAATACCACACAACTGAGAAAATAAGTGACCATACCAGAAGCACAACCACATTGTTGGCTACTCAAAATATGTCGCTAATAAACCTCCAACCTTTTTCTTCCTTTGTCCATCAATTGATTGGATTCTTAAATCAATGAAATTTGATCATGAAGATCACTTGTACAATATGGACATCAATAACCCCAAAAATGTATCCGTAAGGTAATTATTTTTGTTCAATATCCAAAATTTTAAAATAAATTAGGAAAATCAATTCCAATAAATAAAATGAATATAAATATTCAATTCTAATAGCTAATATTTAAATAATACTTTAATCTTGATCTCAATTATTAGCCTCATGGTGGCTCGGGTTGGAAGACATCATTCTAGTCCGCTCTCGTAATGCCCACAATTTTGGACGTTCAAAACCATAATTAAACCTATCAATTTATTAGGGAAAAATTATAATAATTTTTTTGTTTATAATATTGTAAGGTGGAATATGCATCTATATTAAATCCATTCATGTCTAATAATTTCCTCCTAGTCACATATTAAGCTAGAATAGGATTTATAATTAAATATGATTAATCTATTTCTAAAGTCATTTCAAGTATAATTTCTTAATAAGGTCTCCATTAATTTCCTTTCTAATTTAACAAGAGTTACCTCCTAATTTTGTTTCCCTTAATCACCTAACATCCATACCGTACATCTATTAAATATTTTACCTTTAGTAAATTAATTCCTATCGTCCAATACCTAAAACCAATTGATTATTCTATACTAACAAGGGTCATATTTTATCCTAACACACTAACGCAATAAGTGGCCCCATTCAACCCATTACCCATAAAAATTAATTAAATTTCATTCCCATAAAATGCCACAACTTAAAATTGTAGGATTCATTCTCCACCATTAGATTAGATTGATATTTACCCTTAGATCTTAGGTTTCCAAAAAAGCCATAAATATCCTTATGAGGTCTTCTTATTCTTTCTTTTACCCTAAACTCATTTATTTTCTCCATTTTGATTTGCAGGCTAAGGAAGAATAGAGGTCATGGAGCCAAGCAAGATTTATGAAATATCTCGCTTCATTTGGAAGGTGTTATCTCTGAACCACAACACCCTATGGTTTGCACAAGTGTGTGTGCTTGAGCTCATGGTGTGATTAGATAACATGGCTACTATCTCCAAGTTGTGGGACTTACTACTTGAGATAGACCTCCAGAGAAATCTGGTTCTTGCTCCTAAACTACCTACCACAATCTACTCTAATGAAGGCAAAACTATCTTGTCCTAATCTAGCTTTCCAAGGGACCAGGGAGAGAGAGTTCATGAAAAAAATCTTACACTAAAGCCATGATACACCGAGTAAAAGAAGAGTGTGACAATAGTCTTCCAATGTGAGAAAAATGGAAGGAAAGTGCATACTAGAATGGGTGATAATAGTTCACGAGACTAGCAAATGAATTTACAACAATATTCCATACATGCACAATGATAATGAATCCTGCAAGAGCATTAATAAAAATATATATATTCAATGAGATTCAAGCAGTAAAGACGAATGCAAAAAAATGCAACATGGGAAGAGATATCCACAAACTTGTATCTATCACTTTCATTGATATGCACAGCATGATTCAATCTATTACAAAATAAGGGCCTGAATCACCATAGAAGGAGTCCACTACAAGGTCCTCGTAGAACATTGGCTTTACAAAGACAATTATGAAAGAGATTTTCTACGAAAAAATATCTCTCTCTACAATGAGCCCAACACTCCAATTAATAGAATTTTTAAAAGAGAGAGAGAAAAAAAAAAGAAATCCCAAAATTTTTCCTCTCACCACTTGAAAGATGTCATAAATGAAGTGAAATGATGGTATTATTCTTTTAAAAGGTACCCCATACTATCCCATAACTTGCAGATTAAATATGTCAGCCCATGCTTCATTAATGCATCCCAAGTACAAAATAAAACACTTTTCTAAACCGGCCATGTTTTGTACAAACTCACAAAATATTCCTCATAAAATTCTGAATTTATTGATTTATTTTTATCATTCTTGGAAACACAATTCCAACAATACCAATTTTTTGTGTTTTTCATTGAGAATTCCAAAAGATATTGTGTTTTGAGAGTAGGCATCTCTTTTGGATCTACCAAGCATTTTTGTCATTTAACAAGAATGAGCATATGAATTTATTAGAGATGGGGATGTTTATATTATTTTTACATAGATAACCTCATCAAAATTATAGATAGGGATGTTTCTATGACATATAGGATGCCGTGCTCGTTCTAGAAAGTCAAATTTCATGAAAATCGGAGCTCAAGGTCAAAAGTTATGGTCGTTTTAAGTTTGGGAGGGTCTATGATTGATGTTTTTCTTTGGCATGCAGAAATTTAAGCTATTTTGGGTCCTTTTGTCCCGTATATCCCTAAAAAAATCTCGATCCACCCACAAGATTCCTTCCACGGCATTTTCAGCAAAATTAGGTTTTTGGCGAACTCGTGTCCCATTAAACCGTGGGGGCCATCGACCTCCACATCACCCGCACCGCACTTGATCTAATTTTTTGGCATTTTGGAGCTTGTGCATCCTCGTGAACCTGTGTGGCTTGGAGCAAAAAAACTTGACTTAACCGATTCCTTTGCAAATTGGTCCTTTTGGCTTTTCGGGTCCCGACTATCCCACTTGAACTTGTGCTTTGCCTAGAACATATTTGTACCCTTTTGCTACATTTTTCTTCATGCTTAGCATTTTCGCCCCAAACTTGGTATGACGAGCCTTCGTCCAACCCTCACCGGTTCCATCCACAACCATCAAACCCGATTTGCATTAAAATAGGCCCGTGACTTCATTTTTTCAGATTTTTACAAATTTTTACTAACTCCTTGGATTTTCTTGGATATGGGAGTTAGAGAAGAGTAAGGAGGTACCCAAAAATCAATTTTTTTCGTTCGAACCATTTCCACTTGATCAGCCTAAAGAAATGATGCGAGGTTATCAAAATTACCTTGAGGGGTGAATTTCAGATACTGAAGGATATTATACAAGTTCAAAACTTTCACTTTACGACAATGGTATAACATTATAAAGATGATCTATTTTTTTTGGTGTAACCAAGTATAACTCCTCCAATCTTCAAATTCTACATTCTTCTCATCCATCAAATTTGAATCTTAATACAATGAAATGGGAGTAGGAGACACTCTCCTCCAAACCTATAATCCAATAAGAGGAGAATTTATTTCCTTATTGGCCCTCGAGCCCCAACCAAAGAGTAAAGAGGGGTGTAATTCAACTTTGAAAATTTCACAAAAAGTCTTCCAAAAACATGCAATCCACTATAAACAACACATTCAAATTGACACACTCGAAAAAGATTCACAATTTCTAAAAAACACATAGGCTTGACAACAAGCCAAAAGGATCAAGGAATATGGGAACCACCTCCATTTTCATTCCAAGTGGTATATGAATTCCACCCAAAAACCTCCATGTGAAGAACACAAAACACTCAAATACATCCTTATCTCTCCCCTTGCAAATATACAAAAATATGTCCATGTTTTCCTTTTCATTCCCCATAGGTGGAACTCCTAATCACACTCCCTCCAAGATGCATGCCTCACAACTCCCTTTTCCCTCCCCAATTGTTCCATACTTCCATGTCCCACAACTTTATTAAGGAAATATACCCAACCCCAATATATCACATTCACAACACTCATGCAAATACTCATACAAACACAATTTTCACATCTATATACATAAATAAAGAAATAACAAAAGTGGAGATCCTACCTCTCCATTAAGCTTCAGAAATCTTCATTTAAACAAGATTTCAACACCTTTAAACCAAGCACAATCCAAATGCAACTTCAAAAGACTCCAAGCATGCAACTTAATACCAAATTTCAAAAGTGCAAGAGAAGAAAAATGAGACAAGTAACCCAAAATCCTTCAAATTCATTCAATAAATAGAAAATGGATGTGAGGATGATGAGGTGGCTCCATGTATGATACCACTTCATCATCCCTCCATTCCAACTCAACAAGTCAACACACAAAACCCAAAGTAATTAAATGAACATGTAAGGCTTATGACATGCACACATTACACTCCAACATGCTCTCCATACCTTTCAAGGACAAATTAAATGTGGTAAGTAGAAAGGTGACTTTATTTTCTCTTTTACACTCAATAAATGCATTAAAAGGGTCAAAATAAGCTCCATACTTCATAAGTATGGTTTGTATAAGAGTTTGAGATGTAAGGGACAAGGTTAACTTGTCCCACAAGTCTCAAAACGTGGCCTACAAGGAAAAATTCAAGTTTGGGAAGGAAATATAAGTACACACCACCTAAATGCAATTTAATTGAGTCCACATTCATCATTCAAGTCTCAACATACATCAAGCAATAATACACACACACACACACAAAATATATATATATATATATATATATATATATATATATATATATATATATATATATATCAATTAAGATTTTCATATAGCGTAGCTGAATCCTTATCATCAAATTTATGATTTTTATCAATTATTTGCAATCACTTAACACTTCAACTCTACTCTATTAAATAATGTACAATCATCAATAATCCAATTCCACATTCTACAATAATCATGAAATTCCCTATATCCTGGTGTGACTCCTAACTACTAGATGCACTCATAAAAATATTACCAATCCATAATACCATCATATTGTTAGCAATTCGCAAAATCAATGGGAGCATATGGCTAGTCCAACACTCGAATATACTCAATATGTCAACAATCCAAATGTCAATATATATAAAAAGTAATCATTTTAGATCATCATCATATCCTTAAATGTCCATGAAGATCCAAAATACCTCCATACAGCCCAAATTAACAATAATAAAACAATAATAATCATGATGTCCCTTGTATCTTAGCAACATGCTAACTAAAATATAACAATAAGGTCCATGTCTCTAATCAACTGAATTTAAAATCATAGTATAATCATTATCGAAGAGGAGTGGGCATTACATACCCCTCCCCTTAGATTTGACTTCCTCCTCGAAGTCATGGAAATAGGTAGGGAAACAACACATATGAATAGAAGTCACCCCTTTAAAGAAATCTCTTTATTTCAAACAAAACTGGGTTCCCATAACCCATGTTTGGTCCAACACAATTGAACAAGAGAAGGGAGATTGTTAGGTACAAATACTAAAACTTCTCAAAACAAGGTTGCAAGCATTCAATTTTACAGAGTAACCTCTACGAGGTTAAAAAGGTCAATGAATAATAGGAAGGGTTACACAAATACGGGGTCCACGTAGTCACACATGGGTGCAACACATGAGAAAAGGGAAGGTAAAACCTCCATTTAGGTTGACTTATACTTCGATGTTAGTTATTTAGACAAGGTTACTAACTACCAATCATGATCCTCAATTTCATGATGAAATACACCTACTCATAGGTTTATAAAATTAGGACCACACAAGGAAGAGGTTTAACAAAAAGGAAAACACTTAAATTAGCAAAAGCATTTATGAGGATGCAGACTATTCATTAGAAGCACTTTTATAACATGAAAGAACTCAATTAAATTTTCATTGTAATACAAGCATAATCTTGGCCAAAAGGTTTGTATATCTTAAATTTGTACTCAAAATTGAACACACAATACTAATCCCGATTTAGAAAACCCGAACGCTTAGATAATATTTCTACTAGGAAGAAAAGTAATCTTTGACCAAACTAACATATCAACACAAGAGATACCATTCTCTTTATCTAAAAAAACATAATTTATTAATTTTAAATCTATTATAGCTCAAATATTCTAAAAAGACCAAAATATTAATATCATAACCCAAGCAATACCCGAGCAAGCCGAGAGAAATAGGAAACAAGACAGTCCAACTAGCAATTACTAGGGAAACACACCAACATCCTTGTAGAAACTTATGAAGACCAACTTGCGCCATTATCTTCGTTAAAGGAAAAGGGGGACAACATCACAGTTCCACAAAAGGAAAGAGGATTCCAAAATTCCTCCATATCCTTAACATATGTTTCCTAAGCTTGCCACTAAGCCTAGGTTACCAATGACCTATTCAAAACACAAGGAGGGTGCCTTTCTTAAAACTATAGATAAAGACTCACTCTTAAAATACCACAAATCATACAATCATGGAGCTTAAAGGAAAAAATCGTATGATGACCCGAAGAACTCCAACAAGGGGAAATCACACACATTTATGGCTAAGGAAGTAGAACATAGCTAGAACACATCACTATAGTCAAGGTACTTCACTAATTCTTGTAGGTAGACAAATATAAAGGTTCAAATAGTTTCCACCTTGGCATGATGGGAATTAGGATCCTTCAATATTAACATAACAATTAATTTATTCAAACAAGATGATATTATCCTTATGCATACTTCTAAAAACTTTGTACTAGCCAAGGAGAGGTCAAAAATGAACTAGCATATACTTGTGTTATAACTATTATACATATGTTTATTGTTTTATAGTAACAAGGGGGTATGGAAATTATTCAACCATATCACAACCCCAAAATCTTAGGTCGTAAATGAGATTATATATTTTTACAGTAGTTCAAGGGAAACTTTCAATTAGTTCAAATTTTCAAATTTTATCTTTTAAAAATTTTAGGGCATGCAATAGCAATTTATACAATCAAGGTTTCTTACTTACACATTCTACTTGTGTTCAATCTCATAAAATTACTCATTCCTTAATCCAAATTATAAGACACAAGTTATAGTTACATCCACTAAACATAATTCTTGTAAGTTTTCTTAATTAATGCATCCCTTTTGTTATGATATCCAATATCTTGTGTCATTGAAGGGCATTACCAATGTGAGATGATATCTTGCCTCTCTAATTAGGTGATAACACTATTTAGTTTTCTTCTATGGAGGGTAAGGGAGGATTCTTTGCAATTTTCACATAGTTTCTCTTTCTTTCTTTTTTGTTTATTTCTTCTATTAAGCTACAAAGATAGAGCAAGGAACCATTTTCCCTAATGTTCCAGTTTACTTATTAAGTTTCAAATGTCCAAGCTCATTAATTAGAGTGCTAATATGTTCAAGTTTATCACATTACCAATTGAATTTTAATTAGTAGAAAGAGTCACATATCACATTATTAATTTTATAGAAACGAGAAATCATTAACCAAAACAGTAACATGCCAAGATTACCAAAATTTACTAAAGAATCAAATACATCACTGATGCATTCCAAATGGGTCTCCACAAGTATCGATAAGAGATATGATGAATTCAAAAATTAAGAAGTTATAAATTTTCTTTTACGAGTTTAAGGAGTTTAGATTAGTGTGAGGGAGAAAACAATGTTTACGGTTTAAACTCAAATTAAGTTCTCTGAACGTATAAGAAAAAGATATTTTCCAAACAAAATTTATACCTCTACAAGGTGCAATCAACCCAACAATCAATATGAAAAGGGGGAAACCACCCCATAGACACCACACTTCCTCATCAAGAGGACATCAAATTATCAAGAGGGCAACTAACCGATTTACTCAAACATGTCCTTTAAGGCCAAGAGTTGCAGCCCTAGATGAAAAATCATGACAAAAACACGGCTAATATTGGAACTTAAGACCTATAAAACTAAAATCTATAAGAAAGAGGTCAAAGGGACCCTAAGTCATCTATATCTACCTCAACACAACTCAATACTAATAGATTATAATGTGGTATACTTAAACAATTCAGATATTTAGACAAGCTAAATTTATCTATGGTTCATCAAGACTAAAACAGAACCAAGTTACAAGAAATATGGTATTTCATATTTACCCCAAGGTGTTACTTGAGTTCAAACATTCATCTATTCTAAAGTAACACAAGGAATCCGAGTTAAGACTTAAGTATGCCCATCAAAGAGAACATCACATCCAAAACTACACTACATACTAAAACCTATAATTATCCAAGAGTTAGTCTATCCCTATAATAATCCATAAGTCTATGAAAACTATCAAAACTATTCTCGACGATGAAAAAGATCATATCGGGGTGCAAAAGAAACACAACCACTATTAAAAATGCCAATTATGTCATGTGACACGAAGAACTCTCTCCCTAGAAAGGTTGAGTATCGAAGTAGGCACTCCAAGATCCTAGACACACCAAACCCCACCACTCCAAAACCAAAGGCATGACTGGAAGCAACTAAGAAGAAAATTAAGACACCTAGGGTGTACCCCACATGATGAGATATCATAATAAAAACAGTGTAGAACCATATCATCAACATACATGAAAATGGTCATGGAAAATTCTTGAGAATATGTAGCCAAGTGGCCATTGAGACAAATGAGCCGCGAGTGGCCAGTAAAAGGTAAAATCTAAGAAATCTTGACAATACAAGAAAATGAGTAAGTAGCTCCATTGCAATCCTAGAAAATATTACAACAAGATAAAAATAACGAGAAGAGCCTCAAAGCTTCACAATAAAATCATAAAATAAAATGTTTGTCCTTGACAAAATAATGTAAGTTTATGAATAGAAAACAAATAAAATGTCCACATCATATTCATTTCACATCCCTTCATGGGCTGCCGATAGGTACTATACATTGAGCTTAGAGGTAGGAACACACATACACAACTGGATAAAATGTGATGCCATGTACCGATGTTTACTCACCCATATGGGGATTAAGTCCACAAGGAAAAATAAAACCAACTCATCTAATCACTAAAGAAAAATGGTATCTCTAAACAACAAATCAACCTCTAGTCTTCCCTCAAATCCCCCCCTAAATGCTACCTCTAGCACTAATTCCCAAGAGTTACACCACACAAAATAGTACTCCAATTAAGGGAGGGTCAGTTGGGTCAACACATCACATGTGTATAACCAAAATCTAGGATCCCAATAACAAAAATATTCGCAAGGAAACCAGGTTCCTATTACTCAGAAGTTCACAAGAATATCAAACTAATTTACCATTTCCCATTAGCCGGATTTGACAAGATGCCCACTTAGGTGAATACAACAATCCAAACAAATTTTATTATTTTAATCCTAAAGGTTCAATGTAATGCCAACAATTTTTGACGTTCAAAACCATAATTAAACCTATCAATTTATTAGGGAAAATTTATGGTAAATTATAATTTTTTTAAAGGATTGTAAGATGAAATATGCATCTTCATTAAATTCATTAACACATAATAATTTCCTCTTATTACATATTCATTCGGAACCAGATTAATAATTAAATATTATTAATCTATTTCTAAGTCATTTCCAAGTATAATCTTTTAATAAGGTCTCCATTAATTTCGTTTCTAGCTTAACAAGAATTACTTCCTAAGTTTATTTCCCTTAATCACCTAACATCCATACCCCACATCTATTAAATATTTTACCTTTAGTAAATTAATTCCTATGAACCAATACCCAAACCCAATTTTTATTCCATACTAACAAAGGTCATATGTTATCCTAACACACTAATTCAACAAGAGGTCCCATTCAACCCATTGCCTATAACAATTAATTAAATTTCATTCCCATAAAATACCACAACTTAAAATTGTAGGATTCATTCTCCACCATTAGATTAGATTGATATTGACCCTTAGATCTTAGGTTTCTTAAAAATCCCTAAATATCCTTATGAGGTTTTCTTATTGTTTCTTTTACCCTAAACTCATTCATTTAATAATTTTTAATTTATAGGTTAAGGAAGAATGGAGGCCATGAAGCCAAGGATAATTTGTAAAGGATCTACATGGTTTGCAAGGGTATTATAAAATTTCACAAATTTCACTTTACAAAAATGGAATAACATTACAAAAATATTTTTTTGCTCGAACAAAGTATAATTCTTCCAATCTTCAACTATTACATTCCTCTCATCCATCAAATTTGTATCTCAAAATAATGAAATGGGAGTAGGCGATGCTCTCTATCCAACCTATAATCTAATAAGAGGAGAATCTATTCCCCTTATTGGCCCCAAGCCCCAACCAAAGAGTAATGAAGGGTGAAATTCAAATTTTATAACTTCACAAAAATGTCTTCCAAAAAACATGCAATCCACAATAAACAACACATTCAAATAGAGACACTTGAACAATATTCATAATTTTCAACAAACACATAGGCTTGAAAACAAGCCAAAAGGAGCAAGGAATATGGGAACCACCTCCTTTTTCCTCCCAAGTGATATAGGGTTCCACCCA
The DNA here is from genome assembly GCA_018340775.1 of Taxus wallichiana var. yunnanensis. Classification (NCBI taxonomy): domain Eukaryota; kingdom Viridiplantae; phylum Streptophyta; class Pinopsida; order Cupressales; family Taxaceae; genus Taxus; species Taxus wallichiana. Next base: position 766,668,882 of record CM031238.1, on the reverse strand, counting down.
AAAGCCTCCATGTGCACAACACAAAACACTCAAATACATCCTTATCTCTCCCCTTGTAAATATGCAAAAATATGTCCATGTTTTCATTTTCACTCCCCATAGGTGGAACTCCTAATCACACTCCCTCAAAAATGCATGCCTCACAACTCCATTTTCCCTCCCTAATGGTCCCATACTTCCATCTCCCACACCCTTCTTAAGGCAAGCTACCCAACCCCAATATATCACATTCACAACACTCATGTAAATACTCATACAAACACAATTTTCACATCTATATACATAAATAAAGAAATAACAAAAGTGGAGATCCTACCTCTCCATTAATCTTCCAAAATCTTCACTCCAAAAATCTTTCAACACCTTCAAACCAAGCACAATCCAAATGCAACTCAAAAAGGCTCCAAGCATGCAACTCAAGACCAAATTTTAAAAGTACAAGAGAATAAAAATAAGAAAAGTAACCCAAAATCCTTCAATTTCATCCAATAAATAGAAAAGGGAGGTGATGATGATGAGGTGGCTCTATGTAGGATACCACTTCATCATCCCTCCATTCCAACTCAACAAGTCAACACACCAAACCCAAAGCAATTAAATGAATATGTAAGGCTTATGACATGCACACATTACACTCCAACATGCTCTCCATACCTTTCAAGGATAAATTAAATGTGGTAAGTAGAAAGGTGAATTTATCTTCTCTTTTACACTCAAAAAATGCATTAAAAAGGTAAAAATAAGCTCCATACTTCATAAGTATGGTTGGTAGAAGAGTTTGAGATGTAAGGGACAAGGTTAACTTGTCCCACAAGTCTCAAAAAGTGGCCTATAAGGAAAAATTCGAGTTTGGGAAGGAAGAAGAGTACACACCACCTAAATGCAATTTAATTCATTCCACATCAATAAAAAATCAAGGACCATCTACCCTCTTAATTACCCAATTGTCACATCTTCCTTTTTTCTTACAAATTAAGTTAAATTAGCTAATTAAAACACATTAACAAGTGTTAATAAAGTGACTAAATTTTCCAAATAATTAAATACATGCACAACAAAATAAAACACACAAAATTAAAAGAAAGGAACATTACACCCCATGGCCACACATGTGAGGTCACCCCCATGGGAAACCTCCTAACTAAGCATGCAATTACACAACATATACATTAGACACAAGTTGTCAAATTGACCATGTTGCAAACACCCAACATTCTTTTGTGGTTGGTCCCCTATCCCCTTTCGGTGTATAATGATATAATTTTCCTACAATCACAAACAATAATACCTTTCTGGCCTCAAGTCCATATCAATATGTCATGGAAATCAAAGCATATAAAACATCCATCATACAATCCTCAGCATACATCAAGTAATACAACACACACATATATCTATCAACTAACATCGTCTCATAATATAGCTAATTCATTATCATCACATTTATAATTTTTTATGAATTATTTGCAATCACTTAACACTTAGCCACTACTCTAGTAAATAATTTACAATCATCAATAATCCAATTCCACATTCTACAATAATCATGAAATTTCCTATATCTATTGTGATTCCTAACTACTAGATTCACTTAACAACATATTACTGATCCCTAATACCATCATGTTTTTAGCAATTCACAAAATCAATGAGACCACATGGTTAGTACAACACTCCGAGTATAATCAATACTTTAAGAATCCAAATGTTAGTATATAACAAAGTAATCATTCTAGATCATCATCATATCATTAAATGTCCATCAAGGTCCACAATACCTCCATACATTCCAAAGTAACAATCAAAACACAATAGAAATCATGATATCCTCAGTATCTTAAAGCAACATGCTAACTAAAATATAACAATAAGGTCCATGTCTCTAATAAACTGAATTTTAAATAATAGCATAATCAGTGTCAAAGAGGAGTGGGCATTACAGCCTCCTCCTCTTCTTGTGGCTATGTTTGCAGCTTTTTCTTAATTTTCTTATGCTGGACATATGCACTAGTGAATCTGGGGTGTGCTTCAATAAAAACCTTTTTTTTGTATGATTATCTTACACATTAATGTTATATTAATAGAGATGGCTTTTCAACTAATATATATATATATATATATATATATATATATATGATTTAATCTAAAAAGAAAAATTATAATAAAATTTAACATTTGTAACTTCATAGATAATATTAATAAATATAAAATGTAAGAAAAGTTTACAATCTATTTTAAATGTCAAAGTACAAAATGAACAAATTTAATCTTGAAAAATTTATTATAGTTCAAAATTTAAATATTACATTTTAATCCTAATAAATTGTAATTTTATGTAAAAAAATCGTAAATTTTGATTTTAAAATTAGAAATTTTAATCCAAAAATAATTAAAATGAAATTATATAAATTAATATATATTAAAAAAATAAATTAAGTTTTTCAAGAATAAAAGAATCAAATGTAAAACTTGCAGGCCTTAGTTTTTCTTTCACCACTATGACGTAAGTGAAATCTATTTTTCATTGTTACTATAGAATTCCTCTTGGCATAGTTAATTAATTTTTACATTTAATCCTAATAATTATTTTTAGATATGGTAAATATATTTTGATTTTGAGGGGACCAAAAAATCTGGTACAAAGGAGTGAAAGATATAGCAATAAGGAGCCAAAGAAGAAAGCCTCTCCCGGTGGCAAAAAGAATCACACATAAAAATAAAGGTCCCAACCAGTGATCAAATTTGAAGGGCTAGTCCCAATTTCATTGTGAAGGGTAAATATTGGACCAACCCTTCAACGATGAAAAGTAGTATAATCATTTTACACTTCATATGAAAAGAGTAAATCAATCACACATGTCACAAAAATTGAACACTTTTTACAAAGAGAGATTTTATTTTTTTAAATGAGTGATTTTACAAATTAAAAATGTCAATGTATCATATCTAATAAGAGTGTCTCCCCTTAAAATGTAATAAATTCCATTTCATAAATAATGTAATGAATAAGTTATATTGTGAGATCCAATAAAAAATTTAAAATTAAACTCTCTAATTGACATTGGAATTACAAAGTGACAAACTAAAATTTTAACACACATAATGAGCCTAAAAATTAATGACAACACAAGGTTCTTTTACTCAAATTTAATTTGCTAAATATAAGAGAAAAAATAATTAGTTGTATAAAAAAGTCATGTTTCATCTAATAAATAGTATCAAGAAAAATATCAAACTACCAAAAAATTATGTGATCTAAATAGAAATGTTTCTCGTGTTCACCTCAATGTGAGCAAAACATATCACCAACACATTTTTTAGGCTCCCTTCAAAAAATAAAATACCTGAAACACAAAATGAGATACAAGTCATTACAAGACAAATTGATCAACATTTAGACCGAGTCAAATGTTCTTGACAAGTATTCATTAATTATTTTGAAAAAAAATCTTATTAAATTAGTAATAAAATATTGAAAACACTTATCTAAACTTGCAAAGAAAATATTTTTATAAATAAAAAACAATAAAGAACATATTTTATATAAAGAACTTCCAAAAACTCACCATCTATTTGTCTAATGGAAGCGGTTTTCGAGTTTTTTTATTCTTCCATGCATCATAAATAGCATTCCAATCTACCTCATTTAGAGCATGAGGTGCACAAAGAGATAGAAACATTAGCATATCCAATGTGCTCAAAGAAAGCCTGGATCTATCATCATTCTTTATCCTATTTAACTTTGAAAACCCTCTTTCACATACGGCTGTGCTTGCTGGAATTACAAGAATAACTTGCCATAGTTGCATCAAACATGGAAACCCTTCAAACCATTCAGGTTCACCGCCACATAGATCCCATGCTCCAAACATATGTTTTTTTGGATATGATCTATAAATAGTACAAATAAATTCATCCATCTCACCCAAACATTTAACACTGTCCACAATAGGTGAGTTTCCAACACTAAATTTGTCACATAAACATGTTAACCATATTTTTGTTTGACGATCTCTATCTTCTGTCTCCTCGTAGTAATTACGAGGACTGAAAAATTTAGCAACATTAAATATAGGTAAATCTGTGAATCTTGTATCAAGAGAATCAATTACCTTAATTATAAAGTTTTTTCCCAATTCAATGCAATCATCTAGTGTCCCTGATCTTTGTGACTTAGGCAAGCTCTCAAATCTCAATGCATGTACATGTAATGTACCTGTTCCATCTGCAAACTCAAGAGATCCTCCTTGTGCCCTGGTTAGAAAAGATGATGTATGTAGAGTACCTGCCCCAAATATGCCTCTTTGAAATCTCCTATGAAGCATGTCAATTGTGATATCTAATGTAGTCCCAATGGAAGTAATGTCAATATGATCCTCTTGAAATTTTTTATTCAGCTTATTTAACTCAATAAGTACATCTGCAAGTAAATGGATGCAAAATTGTACTTGAAATATTGTTGCCAAATCATACATTTTTTTCTCCTCTAATTCCCATTCTTTCAACAAAGCAGGCATGAGTTTGACAAGTCTTTCCATGACCTTTCCTCTAGAAAGCCACCTAATTTGATGAATTTGTAACACCTCCAACCTACTGATTTGAAATGACTCCATCAACTCTCTCAATGCTCCATGTCTTTTAGCAGATTTTCCAAGCCATGAATATATTTTATTTGCAAATTTATCAATAAACTGCAACTCTGGAAAATAAGATGAAGCATCATTTGCTGCTAATGCTTCTCGATGAGCTATGCAATGAATATCTCACGAATCCCCTCATGGAAGATGCCCCATCAGATCCAAATCCAACTAACTTCATTAAGGATAAATTCATCTCTGTCAAAAGAGTGATCACGGCATCATACATAGCTTGAGTTGTTCCATCCTTTATTTCAAGGAGTCTTATAAATTTTGTTACACATTGACCTCTTCCTCCATTTGTCAAGTATGTAATATAAACAATCAAATGTTGTTCCATAGTACGATCAGTGCTTTCATCAACTAAAATAGAGTAAAATGGACTATGAAATATCTCATCTTTCAACTTTTTCCAGTAAACCTCCTTAGCAGCTTGTAAAAACTCTTTTCCGGATGTTGTATTTGTATATGCAGAATATTCATCTGTGAGAGGCATGTGTGGAGTTCCTTTATACCTGTTCAAGTCACAAATCGGCTTATAGAGCTCCAAAGATAAATCATGTATGGCAACAAAATACATATTTTCCATCACTGATATGATTCTCTCCTTCTCAGCATCTACCATGAGTTCTATGTGTTTAGTGATTGGAATGTTACTTTGTTTATTTTCTCCCTCCAAACGTTGTGATGCAAATTTATGAGGCTCTGATTCTGCATGGGTAAGAAGGCCACTAACTTGAAGGGTGGTGCTTCCATCTTTAGCAAATGGAGTATCTCTCTTATATTTGACACACCAAGAACATTTTATCCTTTCTACACCATTGCAGTCTTTTATAGCATAAGCCCATGGAAATCTTGTTTTCCATTTGGCCTTGAATGTCCTTTTAGGTTTCTTTGATGGGTGTTCCTCTTCCACAAATTCTGCTCCATCTAACTCGTGTTCTTCTTGTGCAAGAATATCAAATTCTTCATTTTGAGAATCACATGGTTGACTAGAATGCCGAGAGATGCCAAACGCATCAGCAAGTGACAATTGTTTTTTATCCTTCTTTGGACGACCAATGGAAGCCATTTTCTCACACAACTTACACTACACTTGTCACCTATTCCAATGAAATAATTATAAAAATATCAAAATAGTGTTTTCACATGAATTTTGTGTATTATTTTGACAATTTAGAATTAGAGATTAGAGAATATTTAAGAAAATAATTTAGAATAATCATGCAACACTAAAATCTCAAATATAAGATTGCACTAACAAAGGGTCGTGGATTCATATTCCTTACCTCTTCACGCTTGGTGAACTACTCCTCGTTAAAGCATGCACTCCCTCAAAGGTCAGTGTTCAACACCAAATAATTTTTCTGTCCATTTTCAGACAATATATTATGAAAGCACATTTGAGTGGGCCCTTATAATAATAATAATAAAATGAACTTTAATTCGAATATAAACTTGTGGCACTATTCTTCCAACCTAATATATATGAATGTGTAATGATTATTTCCACATCTTGCTATTTAGATTCTTTGCATGTTCTACAATCTAAAACATTACATAAATAGGTACACCAAGCTTAATTTTTAGTAGCATGTTCCTTTACACAATCTTTTGTAGATTACAACAAGCAAATTTTAAGAATCAAGAAGTAATGGTTTATGGTTCATTTTATGAATCATGAAGTAATGGTTGATTGTTCATTTTGAGAATCATGAAGTAATGGTTAATGGCTTCCTAGTGTTGGAAGATTACACTTTTGAGGGGAAATAAAGAGTTAGAAAACCCTCAAATTTCTCACATTTTAATCTTTTCCTAGTTTCACATCTGAAGATTGAAGAATCGATATCATGGAGTAATAAAGTTTTGGGCACTTGAAAGGTTAGAAATCTTGGTGCTTGAACAAATTTAAAGTAGAACATACTTGAATCGATATCATGGAGTAATAAAGTAGAACATGCTTGAGTGTTGTTTTTATACTTAGCAAATTTAATATTGATTCAATAGATAAAAAACATAGAGATGAACAATACACGGAAGTCGAACCATTTGAGGATGTTTATGTATCTAGAAATCCAATTTCCTCTTAGGCCAATGCCTAGTATGTTGCCTTTGAGATCTGATCTCTCTAAGGTTTTTTTTTATATCTGAGTATTTCAAAGTACAAAATGTTTTTAGGTTAAAAGGTTGATCATCTTTTTCAGCCTTTAAAAACTTAATATTTTACAAATTTTTGTATTAACGTTAATGAGATGTCTATTTGTTTTTACAAAGTTCTGTACTAAAGATTTTTTAATCATTGTCTTAGGTGTTACTAGATGTCTATTATTATTAGTAAAAAAATCTATTTATTTTTCAAACAATGAAAAAAAAAATTGAGCTGTGTTTATATAAGGAAATGACAATATATATTTTTTGCATTGCAGGTCCATGCAAGGAGATGCTGAAAAATTAGAGAGGAATATGGCAAACTCACCTTATTTTCCATCACGCTAACTTTGGAGCCAAGCTTGCCAGCTTTCTTTCCCATCTTGGTGATCCAAAATGATTCAAACCCATGGGCCGTGAGTGCAACTGTGCGACCTCTGTGCAGCGTGCTCCTTTCGTATATAATCCGGTGGTATAAACTTTGTTAGCTATTAGCTGATTCCAGTGTTGAGAGATGAGGGGTTAGGAACTTAAAGGACCCTCCCACTGCCCGCATATACTCTGATAATACTATGTCCAATTCCATACATAATAAACTGTTGAATGTCAATACACTGAAATTTCAATACATTCTCCCGCCTACCGCATTATATGCTCAATATACTCTGAGTCTCTGAAATTTAAATACATTATGCGCCGTATAACCATCTTGTCATTACATATACTTGAAATTTCAATACTTATACATTCTGCCCTGAAATTTGTGGAAATTGGAATGTCCAATTAAAAACGGTTTTCATTGATTTGCAAATCGCCTTTGTTTGGATACTGAGACTACTAGTCATCTGCGGCAGCGATTACAATTAAAGTTTTTGTGATTTTACGAACCATGGAGGGTGGACGTGGACGGTGGACCATGGCAGCGGACACTAGGAACTAGGCGGTGGGCAAGTGGAAGCGGACAGTGGGAGATGGGAGTCGGGACCTGGAGTCGTGGCATGGACGGTGGGAGCTGGAGCCTGGGACTCGGGAGGTGGAAAATTTTGCTTGAACATTTATGGTGGCAGCTGGTAGTGGCAAGTTAAATTAGTAATTGGCATGTTGAAACGACGCCCTTCAGGTGAAGTTTTAATAAAAATATAAGCTTTCATATTTGTCAAACAGTTTTTACACCCTGAATTTTTTTACGGGAAAAATAATATTACACTTTTCTGACATGTGCAAAGCCCTTTGATGGGCTGTGACGTGTTCAATTTTAAACACTGGTCCCAACTAAAAAGACCCCGAGACCACAAAAATGTTTTTGAGGGAACCGAAAAACTCTCAAAAAATCAAGAAACAACACCTCGGAAACAACTATGAGTAAAACATTGTAGCTTAGGTTGGACCATAGTCCACCCGCCCCTATCACTCTTGAGATCTGATGATGCATTCATATCCACCACAAGATGCTCACAATCTACCGCCATCATTCCTCCAAGATCTTGATTTCGACGCACATTAAATTTATTGGATTAAAAATCATTGAAATCAGTATTCAACTCAGAATTCAAACTAGCTTCCATTGTCTTACCCCCATGTCACCACCACACCCAACAACCATCGAAATCCTAATAAATTTATAATTTATAACATTTAATTAAATTTTAAATTTCAGAAAATTTTATTTTGGAAGATATAAGTACTACGGATAGTGGGAGTGGAAGCACCCTTCTCATTATTTCATCAGTTTTGATGTCGATAACACATGGATGTTTTTTGTTTAAGTATGCGATGTCGGTATCATGTCTCTCCACTTTCTTTGTCTGGTAGAAATCCCATTGATTTCCATTTTTGGAATTTTGTGGTTCACCTTTTTCTTTTATCTTGTGTCCATTTCTCGGGTGGTGGAGGATGCTACTTTTTTACTTGTAAAATACTGGGATTGCTTAGGAGGAAACCTTCTTGGAGAGCATTTTGTTTACTTCAAGATTCAATTCCTTTCAACAAAAATGTTCCATGTTTCTTTCCAAAGAAGCATTTCTTAGGGTGCATCAAATTTGGCAGGAGACAATGCTTTCTTGGGATAAAATTTGGTTGTTTCGTGGGTTCTTCTTAGGGTACAACCCATGTTGGTGCTAATGAAGGGGTGGTTTCCCCTCCTCCTACCTCATATTCATTGTTCTTAGATTGTCTAGTGAGAAATGTCATTACTTGTTCTCTTGTTTCGATCAGAGCTGTTGTGTTGGTTGTTTCATGCATTTATCATAGATTGTACTATAGAACCTCTAGTAAGCTCGAGTAATTATGTGATCGGATGGTTTTAGGTAGAACTCTTGGGGTTGAAAGTGATTTTGGGGCCTCTCTTTTACAATTTTTTCTTGGTAAATATTTCAGGTCTGTATGATGTCAACATGCCTGGTTGGACTAGTTTAATTATTTATGTATTGGAGGCCTGAATTGAATTTGGATAAGTCTAATGAATGTTATAATCATGTCTAATTAAATTTAAATATAGGTAGGGTCGTTGAACTCAAGGTTTACTCTTTGGGAAGACAGATTCATTTGATGTTTCATTGTTCTTTTTTATTTTTGGAGCATTAGCTTTTCAAAATAGACATGTTGGGTTGGGAGACATGAACGGTACTATGTGCATCTTACTAACATGGTGGATTGTTTCTTATTATTTCTTTCGCCCTATTTTCTAAATATGAAAATTAGACTTTAAACTATTGAGCTGATTTTATTTGAGAAATATGATCGATGTAATGTTTAACTCTTTTGTGAGTTTACTAGTTGTGCACCTATAATAGACTAAATTTAATATTCTCTCTTATTTGTTGGTATCATAGTTTGGGCTTTGAGCCTTATGCTAACATTTATTACGAGGTCCATTTGTTTTATTGATATTTGTGAATTATAGGATTTTTCTTTCATGGTTAATTTTATTTTATGATAAGAGGGAGGAGGAATTTGTAGAAATCCTAATTTTACGCTATATTAAATATTTTTAAAAAAGAAACATTAAACTAGATTAAAAATTAATAAAATTTAAATTATAGCTTCAATTTGAAAGAGAATTATAATAAATATTTATTTTAGAGATGAAAATCCCTTTAGAGATGCTTCCACCAAACCTAACCCTAACACTTTCCCATGTGATGGAGGAAACATTGTCATGGTCATTGGGGATGACGAAAAGATTAGTTTTAGATCACAAGATTACCTTCCCCCTCTTGGAGCGAAAAGTTGATAGACTAGAACTTAGATTGAGATAAAACCAACATAGGTTTTCCGGTGGCTATGGTGTGAAACACATTGTTTATATCAATGACAAGAATAAAAGGGTATCTTTTGAGGTCGAGATGATAGTTATGATGGTTGCTCCCTGTCTCGGGAAGACATGATAAGAACATGGTGTGTGGTGAGGGAAAAGGTGGCGGTGCTAGTGGGGGAACCCTTGTTCATTTTTATACCTCTATAGCCACTCGCTCCCATGTTTTCTCTATTGTAGGGAAGGATAAGCAAAAATAATCCCCTGAAATCGATGTCAATGCGGACATCTTTGCAGAGTCTTCTCAAGACATCCTCGACCCTTATGGGAGGTTGTTCAAAAGGGTAATGGTAAAGATCCATGACTGTACATCCAACAACCCTTGCATGATTTTTTTGATGTGATTGAACTTGATACTTTCATCCGGGAACATGGCACGATCTATAAATTTAGTGTAATTTTTCATACTCTTCCTTATTCCCATTATTGGATCTCAAAGCACCGACTTACACTTCTCAAAGGTTAGTTGGACATCTATCCTTGTCTAGAGGAATTTTAATTGTTGTTTTTACTGAGATTAGTTATCTAAGAATTCCATAGCTAAATATACTTAGGTTTTCCTATCTCACTACCTAGTCGGGAAACCATGCTTTCCTTCATTTAATACACTCTATGATACTTTTTCAATCAATATAGTTTGGATTAGAATGCCAAATTTTCCAATGAAATTTTCATATTTAAAATTCCTTTCGTCCGTTGCCAACAATTTGGGCAACTTATTCAATGTTGACTCCACACCTTAGGATACACCCACACTACTTATGCCCATATGCTTATATAATTTGACACCTCTAGGAACAAACCTGCCAACATATAGCTTAGAGTCTAGGGTAGAATGTTGACCCATCCTCTAGATTATGAAGGAATTCACTTCAGGTGTAGAAAGTGCTTCACATTAGGACATATCACTACTAAAATTTTTAGTTCGAGTGAAGAAATAATGTGAGAATCATTGGAGGAAAGATTCCCTCTTATACCATTTTGTGATGAAAAATAACTCAAAGGGAGGGTCATATTGAAATTTTGATGATTCTATACATGAAATACCGATTAGAAAATTATTGGCATCTTTTAAGGCGCAAAACCTCGGTGAAGTGACAAAGGAGAAAAATACCTCCTATATCCCCTTTGAAAGACAATTCTTTTCGGCCGATAAACATTATATAATACCTTCTTCCTATTGAGGACTCCTAATATGAGTACACCATGAATAATCTACAAATGACTCTCGGGACTTCTTGATCATCTTTTTGTGTATTTTGTTTAGAATGGTTGTATTTGTGTCTTTTGTATGTTGTAGAACAACTATTTCTATTCTTCTTATTTTTCTACCCATAGCTTTATTTGGGTTATCAGCCCTTATTGTACCCGGTGTAGGGCCACAATTGAAAAACCTCTCCTTTACCCTAATCTTAAAAATAGTTATAATAAACTTATATTTAAAATTTTACAAATGTTAACAAAAATTAAGACTAGATTTATTACAATAAATAATAAGTGAAAATAAGAACACATTATGTAATGACCACTCCTCTTTGAAACTTATTCTACTAGGATTTTGATTATTGTGAATTAGAGACATGGATATTATTATTATATTTTGATTAACATGTTGATAGAAAATATAAACACTTTTGATATTCAGTATGTTATGACTCATATTATAGATGGTATGGACTACTAGAAAACATTTATAGATGACGATTTAGTGTTATTTCATTGTATACTAATGCTTTAGACTCTTGATGATGATAAAAATATTTAGATGTCTGGATTGACCTTATGGTCTTATTGACGTTATGACTTAAAAAAATAAAGATGTTCGTTGATTGAAAATAATTGATAGAAATTCTAAATTTTCATGATGGTGATACAACTTTGTGTATGATGTTGTTGGATGATATATATGTGTGTGTTTTACCTCTTCATGTATTTCATGCATCCTTGAGGATGAAGGGGTGTTGTTTGATAGGTTATAGGAAATTATATCACGACAACAAGAAGAAGTCGGAGACTAACCATGGAAGAATAATGGATTTTTACAACAAGGCCACCACGACAACTTTGTGTTCATGTGTGTAGACACCTAAAATATGCTTATACTTAGCATTTCCTCTAATTAAAGCGATTAATGACACTTCGTTAATACCCCATTCTTCACCCCACTCTTGGATGCCCATTTAAGAAACCTTCTTAGTCATATTCTTCCCATATTGAACTTATTTGGCTAATATCTCTTATTAGTTAAACATTCCTCCTTTCAACCATTCAGAACCTCCCTAGTTATCTCTAGACCACATCTATTGGCTTCATAGGCTATCTTTCAATCACAATTGGTTATTCAGACCCCTCCCAACTCTCACTGAGTCTCTAATCACTTGCTAATCAAGTTTAAATAGCCTAAATCCTAGTTAACTAGCCTAAACCAAGCTTATCTAAGCCTAAAACATGTTTATCCTAATATAATCTAAAAGTAATTTTTGAGGTTTATTGCCACATGTAACCAAATTCCAAACTCTCCCAAGTGAAAAACTATAAATAGAAGGGTAAACGCTCCCTCTCAACCTTACACCTTGTTTTCATAACAAAAATCTCTCATATTTGGAGATCTTGGCATTAGAAATCATTTGTGATAGCTTTAAGCTATAAAACATTTGGATCTTGGCCATACTCCATTGTTAAGAGCTCCCCCATCTTGCATCCATCCATTCCAAATATAGTTAGTAAGGGAAGATCTAAAGCTTGGCCATGTAGCCAACTTGGAGAGATCTCTTCACTATGTTTGAGAGTAAACAATACATAATTTGATTGCTTAGAATCTAACTAGGTTCACTTTCATTAAGCTTTCATGGAGTAGAGAGTAGTATATATGCTAGGGTTTGAATGTTTGTTTCAAATTTATATATGCATAGATAGTTTCTTGTTTAGCTCTAATCTTATGGTGCATGGTTGAGTTTAGTAAAGCTTGAGGTTCTTTAACCTCATCCCATAGCTTGTAAACCTTTCCATTGCATACATTTGGCATGCCGGTGGGACCCTTTTTCCATCCTCCATTAATGGAGTCACTTTGAAGAGTTTTGTTTTAGTTTCTAATTATTTCCTAGTTTCAAGATTTTAAGAGTAGTTTTTCAAAGTTTTTAGATTAGTTAAAGTTTTTGGTTTCACCAATATTTTAGTATTAATGGCTAAAATCAGGTTTCCTAACTTGTTAATATAGGTTTGTCGTGATTTTGTGCTCTTTGAAGGATCAAGGGAGGTAACGTCTTTGCTAGATTGAAACAAATTAACAAAAATTGACATTTTTTGATTTTTTTGAAAAATCTCGTGTTTTTTTAGCCACCTATAGGAAGGGGCATACATACACCTTTTTGCCGGGCGGGTGCCTTTAGACTGTCATTTTTAATAGAGGCACGCATACACCAAAAAATAGACATTGGTACCCTAAGGTTGGTGCACACACCTAAAAATCATAGCATATACCCCCCTCTCGCCAACGCAGACACCCTATAAGTTGTACTTTATTTTTAGAAACGTAGGTACCAAAACCCATGTGCGGGTGCCCTGTGTACTCTTGGCCCTATCATAAATTTTCTTTACTCGGTGCACACACACCCTAAGGCTAGCACACATGCCTAAATATTAGTGCATGCATCTCTCGGGTAGCACACACATCCTGTAGACCTAACCGAATGTCATTTTTCACGATGGTGTGCACACGTATAAAAGGGCACGCATGCACCCAAACCCACGAGCGATTGTCTCTGTAGGGGCAAGCACATGCATAAAAGGGAATGCATGTACCAAAACCCACATGTAGGTATCTTTGTAGGGGCATGGACATGCATAAAAGGGCACACACACACCCTGAGGGGTGCAGAGGTATATTTCTTTGATCTAATTTTGGTTACAACTTTTTAGTGCTCCTTGTTTTGATCATATCTTTTGACTCGTTAACCTATTTTTGGAGTTTGAATAGGCATCAGAAAGAGAAAAAATATAATTTGTGAAGAAAACTAATATACATTGGGTATAATTATTTTTATTATAAAACTCCCAAAGTTCCCTAGAGACCTCAAAAATGCAAATTACTAAAAACTGTTAAAAAAACTACTAAAAATAGATTTTTGGAATTTTTCAATTTCCTTGTTTTTCTAACTTTTTGCAGGATTCTAACAGTGGTTTAAAGGTTTCCTTCGACTTAATATTTTTTACTAACTTAGTGAAACAAAAAAATCCTCTTTATTTGTGATGGTTTGAAACGTGTATGCTCTTCATTTGCACCTTTTTAGGTGATATTGAGAATAAAAAATGTTTCACTAATTTATTCATACTTGCAAAATAACCCCTTTGGCATAAGGCCTTAAGCTACAAAAATGGGGGTGGTTAGAAGAACCTAAAGTAATTCACATTGTATAACCTCGTGGATGAAACAGGTAGTGCTCCGCTTAACCACTTGACTAGTTTTTTCTTATGAGTTATCATTATGAGTTTTCTATATGGGGACCCAATTGAGAGTACACATGGATGCATTTATCGCCCAATGTTCTTGAAGGTGGTAAAGTAAAGCCGAGATACTCCCAAATTAGTCATTTTGACTTATTGGGTATATTGAGCTCGCTTAAGACAACATTGTAACACCTAGTTGAGAGATCTTATTAGGGAGGCCATTTTGTCTTGGAGCCCACTTTGCTAGTCCTTTGTCATGTCGAGCCATCATGAAGTGGAAACTTACTTGGAGTCTAAGCTTTGTTTATAAAAAAGGAAAAGAGTCCACTTAAGTTCGATCTAACTGATTATCACCACAAAAATTAGATGATGTCTAACTTAGCTTAGCTTCTTTCTCTCCTTGGGATGAGGTGAAGCTCTGCCCAAGTGGCACTTAGTTTATTTTTCATCTTTTTGATCTATACCCATACATTCTCACTTTCCACTTTTTGTGTGAGCATGAAGCATACCTCATACATATTATCAAAGATGGTACTCACGAATTTTTGTCCGTTTACGCCCATCTATGTTTACGGCTGGGTTGTTAAACATCTAAAGTGTACAAGTACATTTTCATATCTTTGATAGTCCTTCAATATTGATTTTAAGATCATCTTCAATCTTTGTGAGTTCGGTTCATCACTTTTCTCTTCTTAATTTTTCTAATTCTGCTCACATTCTAGTTACATAATCTAGGTACTTACATTGTGTTTTCAATTTCTTGAGAACGTGATATAAGTCCCTTTATTGCATGGTTACACTACTCGCATGATTAAAAAACTTCTTGTTATATTCATTACTTGGTTTCAGTTTTGACGTCATCTAAGTCTTTTTAAAAGTGTTGATATCACCTTATATATATCACAATAATGTTGTCTTGATACTAACACCTTGCTTTCTCGGTTAATGTATCAAGATAACATTGTTATGTTATATCTAGTCATGACTTCCACTTTTCAGATAACTTAGCTTTCATCGGCACTCAAACTAGTTTTAGTATACCTCGTCGAGAGACTGCACACAATACCGCGTCGATACTTAGGCCTTGTTAGAATTCTAACTTGACCTACATATTGATATTGTATTGTCACTATCTGTTTTAGGGTGTAGACTTGGCATAACAACAAATTCAAGTGATCATTACATCTAGGTGTTCATATGAGTGTTCTTTGATAAAAAAATATATAGCATTGCATCTAGGACACACTATGGCATATTTCAAACATCACCTCGATGACTTGTAAAAATCATACATTTTAGGATTCACGCTAGCTACATACAAACATTGGCTAGTAATGCCTAAAATCACAAAGATGACAACCAAATAAAATGAACATGACTTAGGAGAAAACCCTTTCGAAACCTTCCCATTTAGTGGAAACAACTTAGCACCTCTCTTTTCTCAAGTCAAGGATGCGGAGCCATTAATTGACCACATTGGAGAAGACTTGGAGTCTTCCAGAGAGCAACAAAGATTAGACCTAGGAAGATTTGATGAACTCCTATATTATAATAGAGATCAGGTATTCGTGAGAGTCCTATAATTAGGTGCAAAACTTCGACACAAATGCACAGTAGAAACCAAGGTTCTTAATCACAAACTAGAAGAACGAGTGTCTCTCTTAGATATAGATAACCCTTTCGACATAGGGTATGCTTCTACTTCTAGGAAACATCATGCCACTATTGAAGGAGACCCATCACGATGGCCTTATTACAAAGCTTCACGTAAAGTGAAGGTTGAGCGTAAAGCCTCACCTCCTCCCAAATTCAATGAAGAGGAAGACCCTCTAGTTGAAGAAGAGATCCTTCAAAAATAGATCTTGAAATTGAGCCAGAAATTAGCAAACCTAGGCTCTTCAAGAAGAAACACGTACAAAGAAAAAGATAAAACAAAACCTAGCAAGTTTCACTTTGATCCATACACTGACACTACCTTTAAGGTGGCTAAGCCATAAGGACCAATGTCACCTACTAAAGAACAACTCATTCAGAATGAGTTACAATCGATGAAAGACACGCTTACTACCCTACAAGAGGGAAACTGTGGGCCATAACAGGAAATACTTGTATGAGGAGTTGTGCCCTTACCCATTTGACAAGGACATGCTACGGAAACCCTTCCCAAAGCACTTCACCATTCCAAAGTTTGAAAAATATAAAAGCAAGGGTGATCCTCAAGATCACATCAAAGACTTTTATATGGCTTGCCAAGAGGTCGCATATAGTGATAATTTCTTGATACGACTCTTTCCTCGCAGTCTAGGGGAATTGGCATTAGAATGGTTCTTTAGCATACCTAAAGGATCTATTACAACGTGGCTCGTGCTAGCAAAGAAATTTTTCGGCATTATTCATTCAACATGGAAAATGACATCACAATGAATGACCTCTGTAATGCCAAACAAAATCCCCATGAGACCTTTGCAAGTTTCTTGCAATGATGGCATGGGTTGGCAAGCCATTTCCCTTGTGCGTTGCCGGAAAAACAACTAGTGAGCATCTTTGTTCCTAACTTAAACTCAGAAATAGCCTTCCATTTACAAATGCACTGTGGCTCTAACTTCGAAGAAGTCATAGAGAAAGGTGGTCAAATCGAGAAGGCCCTCATTACAAAGGGTACACTTAAACCATTTGTTAAAGAAAAACATGAAGCTAAATCAATGGACAAACCAAATTTCTTTAATAAGAACAAGCATGTCATTGGTGATGGCATTATGGACTCCAAAAGAGTCCAAGCCGTGTAGACAGACCCACTTTTAAAGCTCTCACAAGGACCTCATCCCAAGGCACCCACTAAACGTATGTTTACACCGTTAACAGAATCCCTATCTACCATACTAAAATAGTTAGATAACATAAACATGGTGGAATACCCAACTGCGACAATACCATACCCAGAGGATGCTCTAAAACCTGGTTGGTTCAAAGACCATGAGTATTGCGACTTTCATCATGTTAAAGGGCACAAGACAGATAGGTTCTTAAGACTGCGTCATTACATACAAGACCTCATTAAAGAGGGTAAAATCACCATAGATTCTCCCCGGATTTAAGACAAGGTCCAAATGAGAAAATGGGTATCTACAAAGAGCCTTTTCCTAAACATATAGATAAAAAGAAAAAAATCTAGATCACGGGAAAACCTCCAATGACTATAGAATTGTCGCTTATGTTTACCCTACTAATGATAGTCCCTTTGATTCTCTCATAGGATGTATTCACTCCTCTGATGAACAGGTCAACACTATCCAGATCTTAGAAAAGAGTTACACAGTAGGGACGAGATGGGATCATTTAATCATACTAGATCCCATGCCTATCCTTCATGAAGGTTAGTATAGTTTGATAGATTAGTCGAGAAAACACCTACTAGGATATCCAATCTTGATCTCCTCAAAATATCTATTGCCTATAAGAACATACTATATAAAACATTGCAAAAGTCAGGAGTCTCTATAGATGTAGACCCTACACACCTCCAAGCCATGATTGCACACCTAGACCCTAGTGATCATATTACTTTTGATTGTACCATACTCTTGTTATCCCAATTTTACCCCAGGGAAAAATTGGTCAAACGTGACCCCGCACGTAAAATGAGAGGCTCAACCGATCACGTGGACTTGCATTCGATCCCAATACTAAGTCCAGATGTAAGTAGAGGAAGGAATTTTGGAGGGTGCCACATGCCTCATCGGTGTGACTCCAAGGGTAGAGACCAAAATAGGGTCATCGAGTGTGCGTGGGCTAGCCACATGGCCATGAATCTAAATCAGAGTGGGGTTGACTATTGAATCGGCTAGGAAGGGTGAGCCTCTGCAGAAGCCTCCACCCATCCCTACAACATGTCTCCAAAGTTTAAGTCTAAATGGGGTCCCCAAATGAGCACCACCACCGCATGGTTAGATTTAGAAAGTGGCTTCATCAGCCATTGAAAGTCACAGACACCACGGGAGGAGCTACGTATCCCAATGGTGTAAATTAAAGGCGTGACCCAAAAGGTAGGACCCAAACATGTGCGAGCCCCCACGTGTCTTGAGTCATACATATTTCCCCCGCCAAACAAAATGGATTAAGAAAAAAATGAGGAAATGAAGGAGTGGCCCCCGGATGATGCCATATGTCCCACCGTCACAATCTAGGGAGCTGGCTATAAGGGTCCCACCCGTAAGGGGTTTTTCAGCATTATATATGGTGGGCCCCTTTAACTCACCAAAGGGACAAGGCTAGGCAATGTTCACTTAGGACCCAAATCAGCTAAGCATAAGGCGAGGCAACAGAAGGCCCCATGTGTATCTTTAGCACTCTTTCAAGGAGCGTATCTAAAAGCGGTTCCCAAATGAACACCATCTCGCCACGTGGTTAGAGTCAAGAGGGGATAGAGTCAGTCATTGAAAAGTCTAAGGATGGGAGCGGATCCACGCATCTATTCAATTCTCTTTCAATGGGCGGATGCAAAAGTGGTTCTCAAACATACGTCATCCCTCCACGTGTCTTGGGTCAGGTGCGGTGTCTCCACCAACGGGGGCTTAGGAAAAGAACAAAAGAAACAGAGAAGGCCCATTGATGATGCCACATGTCTGTATGGCACAACATCAAGAGTGTAGAGGAGGGGAAAAATGTCAAGACGCGTGGGGCAACCAAGTGGATATGCATGAACAAAATCTAGACCCGAAGTACCTTCAGGCGGCCACATCTTTCGATCAGAAGCTCGGAATCGAGAGGGAGGGGAAATTTTGGAGATCCATCAGCACCTACTAATCACTTTCCACCATTAATAACCTGGACCTCCATTTTTGAGGCTGTCAAGTCTCCCATCTACCGCTATGATGAAGAATGGTTTTCCTTTCTTGCCCAAAAAGGAAAAACGATGGGGGCATGGGTGTTGCAGCGAGACTCATCATTGTGGCAGGGGAATTCAATGCTCCTCAAAGGGTGGTTGGAACAGGGTTCAAATTTTCCCTCCTTTCTCTCTCATTTTTCCTGTATAATTTACAAGCAGGGGCATTTTCTAAGGGTTGGACTTTCTTTCTTTGCACCCTCCCTTCTTCTCTGCCCCGCATATGAATTCATGGAGTCTTTTAAACCCCCCACTAAAATTTTAATGAAATCTTGCCTCTTATCAAATGTAATGGATTGTATCAAATTATTGGAGAAATAGAATAAGTCTGTGGATGATTCCAACCCTCTCTTATGTTTATTTTCTTCTTCCTGATCCCTCATTGCAATCTGGGTCATCTGTGCATGGATATTATGTCACATTTTAATTTTTTTGTTTAAGGGAAATGTAAATGTTCAACATTCCTTTGGTGCATCACCTCT
This sequence comes from Taxus wallichiana var. yunnanensis, assembly GCA_018340775.1. Taxonomy (NCBI): domain Eukaryota; kingdom Viridiplantae; phylum Streptophyta; class Pinopsida; order Cupressales; family Taxaceae; genus Taxus; species Taxus wallichiana. The sequence continues at coordinate 766,648,974 of CM031238.1, read as the reverse complement.
GGTAGATTATATTTTATTTCTTGTATCTCCTCAACCTTGTCTCCTTAGCAAATTAGAGTAGGATTTAGAATATACCCCTTGCAATTTGAATGTGTGTACTTGAACAGAGGAATAGGATCCAACCTTCATCCAGAGAGCTTACCTGATTTGCAAAGTCCCACACTATGGGAGAAACTCCATGTTATGCAATCACATTGAGAGTCTCAACCCATCCAGTTGCAGACATTCAGGGGTGTTGTGATTTTACACTAACAACTCCCGTATAACAACCCAGAACATAAATTTCCCTTATACTTATAAGTGGTGGTTACTCGTCATAAAATAAAGAGGGTACTTGTGGATGGTGGATCTGATATGAAAATTTACACTTTGAAGCTAGTCAAATAGCTAGGTCATTCAGAAATGGATCTAGGGGCCAAGACTATTACAATCACAACATATGACAATGAAGAATGAGAATTAGTGGGTACCATAGTAGTTCCAATGGAAGTAGGCCCAACTTGTCATGACATGACATTCCATGTCCTTGACTTGGACCTTCCATACAACATGCCTCTGGGGCCCATGGATCCATGCCATGTAAGCTATTCCATCAAATTTTCATCAGTGCATCAAGTTATGTCATGAAGGTCAAGTAGTTACCATTTTGGGTGACCTAGAACCATTCACACATTGTAGGGATTTACACAGACTTCTCTCGTGTGGCTTATGAATGTCCTTCGGTAGATGTTTTTATCCCCCTACAAACATAAGCTATTAAAAAATGGGTAGAGTCACTCACACCTTATAATCAATATTTTCCTTTGTTAGTCAACTGTTCTCTTCATGGGAGGAAACATTAGAAAAATATGGCCCAAGTGAGCCATTCACTCTTGAACAAGCTTTGTTAATATCAAATTTATTAGTATCTCCTAGAACAAGGGGTAAGCCTTATTTTTAGTTCAAGAGCACTCAAGAGCAGTGTCCTAAACCATTAGAAAAGTTTGTCAATAGCGGTCTCCTATCTAAGGAGAAAATGTTAGAATATCCTACCAGCAGAGTGTCAGAAGGTACCATTACTTCATTCCATCAAGCACCACAGTACATCAAAGGTCACCGCATGATGTTTGTCATGGGCTATAGTGGGTTTGGATGTTGCATTAATGCACAAGGTGGCTAGAACCTATTCCCATCCCTCATTTTAAGTCAGCTAAGCATGGCATGGGGATAAGGCCTCATAACTCTCTACCCTCTAAGATTGACACCAGCTCTTCTGAATGTGAGGACATTTCATCTCATTTTGATAGTGATGTAGATTCCCAATGTAACCTATAGAAGGATATTTCTTCCACTAACCTATTCCCAGATTTAGCAGTCCTTACCTTATCCAAATCCATCCCCTTAAACAATTATCAATTAGCCCTTGTATATCCTGAACTTATAGATTGGGATCAACAACTTCACATGCCCCTATACTTCTTTGAAAATGATGACGCATTTGCAGAGTTCATGGGACTCAGGGATTTTATTCCAGCTAGGGACCACAAGAAAGTATTTGTAATTCAACTAGACACTTGTGCATACTTTGGGGAAGAAGCAGAGATGTGTGGACATTTGAATAAGAAGATGGTAAGTAAGAGTACAACCACTTCCGAGAAACCTGACAAAAAGGATAGATGGAACTCTCACAGTGATTTTTTTTTAAACACTCATAGATAAACAAAACAAAGAGTCTGTGGATGAAGTAGTTTATCCATTTAAAGATGATAATGAGCTACCGCAGGAGGTCAATCTTACTCTTCCCCTTGATCCTACATGGATGGATGATGATTTTAAGACGCTTGTTGAGGAAACAATCAATGTTAACATTGGCTCAGAAGAGCAGCCTAGAATGATAAAGTTGGGGCTTCACTCTTAGCTAAGGAACAAAAGATCTTTTGTAGAGCTCTTAATGGAATACATGGATATATTCACATGGACATATGTAGGTATGCCTTGTTTGGACCCAAATTTTGTTGTGCATAACCTCATGGTGCACCCAGATGCCAAACCCATCAAGAAAAAGTTGAGAAAGATGCATCCTAAGGTGGCACTCCTTGTCAAAGAAGAATTGGAAAAACTACTAGCTATTGACTTTATTAAACCTATCAACTATTCAGAGTGGATCTCTAACATAGTCCCTGTATAGAAGAATCTTGTCAGCATAAGAATCTACACTAATTTCCATGACATTAATAAGGCATGTCCTAAGGATGACTTTCCCCTACCTAACATTGACATGATAGTTGATTCCATTCTGTTGGTTATGAAATGTTGTCCTTAATGGATGGATTTTCGGGTTATAACCAGATACGGATTGCAGAAGAAGATCAACATAAAACAACCTTCATCACCCCTTGGGGGACATTTTTCTATAAAGTCATGCCTTTCAGACTTAAGAATGTTGGGGCCACTTATCAACGAGCAATGACTGTCATCTTCCATGATATGATGAATGACATCATGGAAGATTATGTTGATGACATTTTAGCCAAATCCAAGAGTAGAGAAGAGCACCCGAAGTGCTTAGGCATATTTTTCAGTGTCTCAGAGATTATAAGGTACACTTGAATCCCAAGAAATGTGTCTTTGGTGTTTTATCAGGAAAACTCTTGGGTTTCATAGTTTCACAGAGAGGGATAGAAGTGGACCCTGCTAAGGTCACAACTATTATAGAAATGCCTCCACCTACAACTCTCAAGCAATTGAGGAGTTTACAAGGAAATATTTAGGCAATTCATCACTTCATTTCATAACTTGTGGATAAGTGTCACCCATTTACTCATTTACTAAAGAAATACATTACATTCAATTGGGAACCTAACTGTCAGAAGGAATTTGCATTACTCAAGCAATACCTTGTCAATCCACCTATACTCATGCTGCCTATCCTAGGTGAACCTCTCCTCCTGTACATTTCTACCACCCAGTTTGTTGTTGGTGTATTGCTTGCCTAATATGATCTAGGCCATAAAGAAAGAGTAGTCTATTATCTCAGTCGCACCTTGATTGCTTATGAGTTAAATTATCTCAGTAAATTGAAAAGGCCTGCCTGACAGTTGTCTTCACCTTCTAAAAGCTTCATCATTATCTCCTAAATAATAAAACCAAACTCAACTCCAAAGTTGACCCTCTCAAATATGTTTCATCAAAACCTGCCCTCACAAGCTGAATGGCTAATTGGATCATTCTCCTGAGTGAATTTGATATTGAGTTTGTAAATCAGAAATCCTTGAAAGGACAGGTATTGGCTGATCGATTGACAAACAACTCTACTGTATGGAACCTTTATGTCTGGATCTTCCAGATGCATCTATGATGTACATTGAAGAATCCATAGAGTGGCAGGTCCATTTTGATGGATCATTCACCTTCCATGGATCAGGAGTAAGAGTGGTGCTTATCACTCCCACAGGCGATGTCATACCAAGAGCATTCTGGTTGGGATTTCCATGCACTAATAACATTGCAGAGTATGAGGAACTCATCATTGGCCTCAAGTTGGCTATTACTTGGAACATTAGATAACTACGAGTCATTGGGGACTCCAACTTATCATTAAACAAGTTAATGTTGAGTATAAAGTTAAATATGAGAAACTCATTCCATATAATAAAATGGTCGAAACCCTAAAGGAGTACTTTACAAAGATCATATTTGAGCAAAATCCAAGGTCACATAATAGATCCATAGATGCTATGGCTACTATTGGGTCTCTCTTATGCATCCCACCTGAGGAGAGTAAAATTCCTTTCTTCGTAGAGCATTTACAAATGCCCACATATGATATGTCAGAGTCATGTTTGGCATGTGAAGTTGTTGGTCCATTATCCCTAGTATGATCCTATCTTTCGATACCTACAATATGGAAAATTTCCACCAAACATTACTCATTCTAAAAAGAAATCCCTTATCCACCGCATAGCCCGTTATACCCTCCTAGGAGGCACCCTTTATCATTTTGGCTATGATGGGAATCTACTTTGTTGTTTGGATGTTGCTTGACTCAATCCACCCTATCAAGGATGTACATGGTGGTATTTGTGGAGTGCACACCACGGGCATGGTCTTAGCTAGAAGCTATTAAGAGTAGGCTATTATTGGCCTACTATGCAATAAGATTTTTGTAACTTTGTAAAGAAGTGTGAACTATGCGCAAAATATAGAAACTTAATACATGCACCAGTACAGAATTTGTAGCCTATTGCAACACCTTGTCCATTTTCTAAATGGGGCTTGGATCTCATAGGGAATCTCCATCCTTCTTCTTCAAATGGAAACACTCACATTATCATTTCCACTGAGCATTTTACAAAATGGGTAGAGGTTTTCCTCTTACTTATGTCACCGGTGCACAAATTTCAAAATTTATCATGAACCATCTTATCTGCCATTACGGTATCCCTTCAGCCATTGTCACTGATAATGGTAAATCCTTCAAGAACAAAATGGTTAAAACCTTGTGTTAATGCTTCCATATTTAGCTTAAATGGTCTACCCCCTATTAACCCCAAGGTAATGGAAAATCATAGGCTTCTAATAAAACCCTTGTAAGAATCATGGAGAAAATGGTAAGTAACACTGGCCGTAATTGGCACTTACAGATACATCCTACCCTCCGGACCTATCGAACCTCCATCCGCACTCCTACTAGTGAGACCCCATATTCACTTGTTTATGGAACTAAAGCTGTCATACCTTTGGAAGTGGAGATTCCCTCCCTGAGAATATCTCTCAGAGACTATCTTGAGAAAGATGAGGACTAAAGAGTTGCGTGATTGGCAAATTTGGAACTATTAGATGAAAAGCGTATCGTGAGTGCTCAATCACCTGAAGCTATATGAAAATAGAGTATCTAGAGGATATAACAAATGCATCATTCATCGGGAATTTGATGTAGGTGATCTGGTCCTGAAGGAAAATCAGAAGCATGGTGTCAAGAACAGAGAAAAGAAAGGTAAGTTTTAAGCTAATTGACTAGGCCCTTCTGTGGTGATTGCTAAGTATGGATCAAGAGCGTATAAACTTGTGTACTCGGATGGTGAAGAGATTCTAGAACCTATGAATGCCATGCACCTCAAGTGGTTTTACACTTAAGCATGACAAGAATATTAGATAAGAACTAAAAAATAGAAAAACAAAGAAAAAATCAACAAAAATGGAAAATTGAGAAAATAGTAAAGAAAAATAGGTCATCCACATGTGAAAACCACACAATTTTGGTGCAGTGGGTAGGTATTGAGTGAAAACCAGTTTCCATATCTCAAGGAGGATCCATCATTCACAAATTACTCTTGCCTCGGGATGGGTAATTCTCATCACTTTCTAGGGTTAGTTTCCCTTGCTAGGTCTAGGAACCCTACCAAGTCTACCTTGCAAATCCTGTGATCTGGCTTGTTTTACTCTTGTATCTACGTGAAGGATGTTTCCTTTGTATATTCCCATCCAACACGGGACACCTTCACATTCCATTATCTTGTACATATGCACATGGCATTCTTCCTTTTGTATATTCCCACATCATGTTGGGGGCATCCACGCTTCTTTGTTCTTGTACATTGCTTTTGAACATGACCTTAGAAAATGCAAAAACATTTAGAAAATCTCCCTTCTAGGGACGAAGCTTTTAGTTGGCTTTCAAGATAACCCAAAAACATCAGAAAATATATCAATATTGTCCTACAAAACAAAGTAGTGGTTAAATTGCTTTTAGTTGTCAGTTTGTATAGTTTTGGTTGTCTATTTAGTTTTGTTAACTTTTTCTTATGTGTTTCTTTACTACACATCTATTTGTTATCACATCTATCATCTATCATTCATCACATATAACATCATTTACTACATCATATATACAGAAATGCTAAGTATTACATCATGCATGTATGCTAAGCTAATCATCACATATCATATCATCAATGGGGGCAAGAGGGGTTGCGCATGATAACAAATCTATCCCCCACAAAAATATCATCTAGTATCATCCCATTTGTTGTTGGCCAATTTTCATCTATCATCATGATTATTTTTTAATTGTTGTTGGCCCATTTGTCTTCTCACCGAGCATTTTCTTGCCACCCAATGCCCACTCTCTTTTCCTTGGGGAATTTGCGTGTACTTTTAGGAGATTTCCTATCTCTTAAATTCTTTTGACCAATCAAAAATTTAAAAATTATAAAACCATCCAAAAATCCAAAAAAATCATAAACACTTTGAAAATGGACTAAAATTGGTAATCAGCTCATTTGCAGCTGAAATCTGTGTCTCTTGCATGGAACTCATCTCATATATTTCTATATATTTTCATTTGTTTTGAAACCTACAAGTCGTTGTTTCCCCATGTGGGAGATCCAGTTTAAAATGAGCACCGGGGTCTAAAACCATATACAAAATCTACAAAGGCTAACTTTGTCTCGTACTGGGAACTATCGGTTGCCTGGTACTATTTTCATTGTGCACATTACTTTTCAATCGGACCCAAGTGTCCTCCATCCTTTCCCTTGCATGTACAATTTTCTTGGGGCATCATTCCTACCCTTTTTGTTTATCAAAACATTAGGATTTGTAGCTTGATAACAAAATATTTGTGCAACTATCTTGAATGTTGTTGGTTTGAGTGTGTGTATTTGTACTTATTTCCTTATTAAATGAGTTTTTTTACATGTATTTCATTACATCATGTATGTTGTGTTGGTGCTCAAATTAGTCTCGCCCATTTATCATTAAAATTCCTCAGTTTGGGCTCTCACAAATTTTATCTCCCCGTGTTGTGCTTGAAAAGACTCTGTCTTCCATTTGGTTTCCGTAATCAGTCCCTTCCTGGGTCGAGGATTAGTTATGGATCCATTATTGGTTTTTCATTTCTCTGTCCATCTGAAAGAGTCTGAGAATTGGGCATAAAACTCAAGTCATTTCTTTCTTTCTATTTTCCGCAGTCAGGATTTGTTGTCCTTGTCATTTTTGTCCTAAATACTTGAGGAAATGTGAATGGATGTAGCTCGGAGGAGTATGTTTGAACTCTGTAACATTTTCGAATTCTCTGTCCTTGAAGAAAATTTCATCTCTGGGCTCAAACGGTTGTTTTCCTGCATTTTTACGGTTTGACGAGTGTGTTTTCCCGATCAAATTTACATCTCTATATTAGTGGAAACGTGGCCCTTTTTGGTTGGATGCGGCTCAACGGGGAAGTCTAAAATCTATAGCTCGACTCCACCCAAACTTGCCCACGTGGAGGAACGACGCTCATTTAAGAGTTCACTTTGTAGTTTGGCCTTGGAGCTGCACCGTGAGGACACATGGAGGTTTCTGCTGCTTTTACTAGACTTAGAATTTTTTACGTAGCCAGTATAGTTTGGTGGGATAGGGACACGTGGTGAGCCCACGCTCATTTAGGGTCTCCACTCTTGGGAACCATTTTGAAATTACGCCATTGAGAAACGTGCAGGCTTCCACCGGGTCTTCCCATACTTAGACTTCTCAAAAACATTTTGAGAGGCTTGGGACACGTGGAGAGACTGCTCATGTTTAGGGACCGGCCCTTGATTTTTTTTTAGAATAAGCATCAGGAGGACAATTGAAAGCTTCCTCTCACTTTTCCTTTGTTTGGATGTTTCAACGGTTAAAGGAGACTACCTCTGCACTGGACATTTGGTGCCTTCTGCTGAGCCTTCAAATTTTAACAAATTCTACAGTGCTAGGACATGTGGTGAGCCCGCACTCATTAAGGGTCTCTACTTTTGGGGACCATCTCAAGAAATGCCATTGAGATGCGTGGCGTTTAAAAAGTCGAAACGCGGGAACCGGGCCATCGGAGGGAACTTGGGTTTTTTGCCTCTTATTATCAAAAAGGTTAAAATTTATCAAAATGGCCTATAAGCCCTACAAAGGATAGTCAAAATTGGCTTTGAAAGTCAACAGCAGAGGTGCGGACTTTTGGGGGAAATTTGGAAAATTTTCCGTTTGTGAATAAAGGGGTTAAGGTGTAAAAAGGAAGCGCATTTCCACCGAGACCCGCATTATGACACGTGTCAAGCCCATTTTTCAAAGGCAGAGGGGCAGAGAAAATGAGAATTTTTTTACATTTTTCAAAAAATTGTAAAAGGTAAAAAGGAACCCCTAAGCTCGTTTTAAACTAGATCTCCCACGTGGATGGTACAAATTCAAAATAGAAATCAATGAAAGTTGTGCATTTGTATCTCGATTTTCCCGCCATTTTTACTTAGAATCTCCTCGAGATGTGAGTCTTCATAATTTTTTTGATGTATCCTACACAGACAAATAGAGAGGAAAATAAATTTGATATCTTCGTTTGGTGGGGAGGATCTAAAAACCTCTTTTACCATTAAGATGTGATTTGACTATCGGGTTCGATTTGATCTTCCATTTTTCTCCTTCCTTGGCACACAAAGAACAAGATTTGATAGATTAGAGGAGGAAGTAGTTGGCGCATGAGATGAAGAGTGATCTACTAGATGAAAGAGTTGAATGCGGGAGATATTCAAAGATATTTTCCCTCTAAAAACTTGACAACATTTTGCGAATCTGATTCTAGGAATCGTAATCGAGATCATAACAAGCACTAGTACATTGAATGTTTTATTTTTGAGGGGAAACCTCTATTGTAAAAAAATTTATAAATTGAATGAATTTTTGTGTAAATGATTGCAGTGTTAGAGGTCGGGATTTAATTCTTAAGAGAAGAGTTTGACAGAGAGCATCTTTCGAGAAACCATTTGAGAAACCTGTTTAGTTCTTTTGTGCTAAATTTGATCATGTCAAGGTGGTTCGTAAGCATACAACTGACCGACAAGCTCTAAGATTGTTCTAGAAAATTTCCCCGCTAATGAATTTAATCAAATTTGAGTTAATTTGTGTGTTGATTTTTGGGCAAAATTGTGTCTTCTTTGTTTCGAATGTCTACAAATATTTTTTCTTCTTCCCATTGTAATCTTACATTGAAATATTTGTGAACCACACAAGATATTATCCTTGTGATAGTGTGGTGGCATTTACAATTTCATTTATCATAAGAGCTTTAATTTAATAGTTAAATAAAAAAATTAAAATCACCGTAATCCTAGCATGATTATAAGATTTTTGTTATCCTTTGAGGGTATCTTAGGTGTGATAAAACAGAGGTTAATAATGTTTAATTAATTTTTTCAATTTGAGCCTTCATTTTGGATTCTTAAAGTCTGTGTGAAAACATGCTAATTTGGGCCTCTATGAAGCACACTTTCTCGGTTAAAGGAGCATTTTAGTTGTTCTGAAGCATTCTATTTCTTAAGCCTTCCATTTTTGTAAAATTTCTCAAAGATCTAGCAAGTCAAGCTCATTCTGCCTCACGTCCCACAAAAAATTCATTTAAAAACAACCAATCTTACCCATACCACCCGTGTTTTTCCTGTGTGTGCATAAATGCATAATTTCTATTACTAAAACATGTAGAAACAATCAAGTTTTCATTGTCTTTAGTAGTCTGAACCTTTCTTAGAAAATATGTCTATTATCTAGGGTGATAACTCATGAGAGTTAGGTTTTATTGTATTGATCATATTTTCTTGAAGGTCTTCTTAATAACTTTACAAGGAAGGACATCTCCATCTCCTCCACAAACAATAGGTAACTAAAGGGTCCTCTCACCCTGGTTGAAAGGCACAACCATAAAGTAGTGAGGATAGATCAAATCCTCTTAAGGGTGCTATCCATTTCTATCCATTTGAGTGACAATGATCAAGTGCATTTCTTCCCTGGCTACAAAATGACATACAACATGATCTACTTGTCTCTAAGCTTCCTATCAAACCTGTAATGCTACTCAAATTCTGAGGGAGAATCAATTTGGGTACCAACACTTTTTTAGCACCATCTGCTAGGGAAATTGTGACTGGATTTCATATTTAGACACTCGTAAACATTCATTATATGCTTTATGTGTTAGTACATTATTTCAACATCATCATGTGTTTGGGCCTGTAAGAAGTTTTCATAGTTACAAGTGTTGTGTGTAATTTATACAGTTTCTAAATTTATTTCACTAAGTTTCATTAATAAATATGGGTAAAGGAAGATTAGATCATTCCATTTGCATTTTCTAGTGTTGATGAGACATTTGAAAAATCATATTATTTAGTTCATTTTCACAACTAAGGTTGAAATCGTTAGTGTCGACTCCTCGTTGATCCGGTTCTTGAAAATACCAGTGTCTTAACCTCTATCAAGTGATATTTGTTAGCAATCTTTGCAAAGCTGGAAGGAAGAAGATCTTTCTTCGCTAAAAATCTTGCTAGGACATTATTTCCAGAGCTAGGAAGAACAAAGCTAGAAGGAAGAAGATCTTAGAGAGTTGTTGGAGATTAGAATTCAAGAAAAGAGATCTCCATTGATGAAAGTGATCAACCTATCATTGAAGATTGCCATTCAAGTGCTTCTGAATCAGTGTAGTCTCTTTATGGAATTGAATTCTCCATCTAAAGAGGGGCCTTCATTTGAATTTTAAATATTTACTTCTCATTCTACCCCTATGTTTTCCAAAGTTGATAGGGTTTTCCAAGAAACAAATCCTTTAGGAGATATCCATTTTTAAAGTTATACTCATGTGTTTCAAAGACCCCTTGTCGCTTGTCGTTTGTTTGTCCCCAAGGTTACCTCTAGAAACAACATGGGCCATCCCCACCCAGACATCCATTTGTTATAATTACCTTTGGTCCTATAAATTTTGTAGGGATGGTTGGCTATCCAAATGCGATTCCCCAATATGTAAGAAATAGACTACCAAAGTTCCAAGGAAATAATGCTATAACTAATGATCAACATTTATGGATTTTTATCAACATGATGGAAAAATTTTAGATTGAATATGAAGATGTATATATCAAATTATTTATCCATACTTTGGAAGAGGATGCAAGGGACCGGTATAAAAATTTGCCGAGATAATTCCATTAATTCTTAGATGGAGATGAATAATGCATTTAGATTGCAATATGATGATAAAATGCAGACCTAGGTTTCTTTTATCAGAATTTGAAAACATCAAGAAGAATCCTAATGAGTCAGTACATGATTTCAACACAAGATTTCACAAGACCTTGAGGAGATTTCCTATTAGTTTGAGACCATGTGATGAATCATGTCCGATAAAGTATTCGATGCATTTGATAAAAAAGACGCTTGCTACTTGAGGGACAAAAAGCTACCAATTTGAGGCAGGCCTTCACCATGGCTCTACAAATTGAGAATAACATTAAAGCAATTGGAAACATCCTAAGAGGGAAGGTGTGAAACTGGTTAACCCAGAAAAACCTCAAGCAAGTAAGGCATCGATTTGGAGGAAGTTGTGAAAACTTTGGCAGGGGTTATCAAAGAAATATCATACAAATTATCCCTGGGAAGAGAAAGGAATTGGGCAGAGTTCACAAGGTCAGTACAAGAAACAAGGCCAAGATAGATTTACAAATCATCATAGAAATGAGCAGAGATCTGATGACAGAGGTAAGGGACCTGTTGGATTTGGAAATAAACAGCTTGAGCCGGGAAAATTGACTCGGTGCCCGATCCTTTCGATCGCTAGAGTTTTTGTTGTTGAAGAAACAAATGTAATTGATTGGTGTGACAGATGTTTCATGCCCCATGCTCCATGTGAAGTAGATCAAAAAATAGAAGAAGAAGCTGATGATGATAATGATGATGATGTTTGCATGATGGGTTGCTCCACGATATCACAACAAGGAAAAACTTCAACTGAAGTGATACTTGTGCTTGAACTGTTTCCAGTTTTTGGGATTGCATCCACTGGGTACCTCTTCTTCCTCTGTTTCATACTTTAGAATTAGATACTATGTAATATTTTGAAATACCTAATAATGACTTTGAATACTTAAGAGCTTTAATGATAACAAAGTATAATGGAGGAATCCCATCTGAGGAGGATAGGAAGTTGTTGATGACCGTTGTTATTTCCCAAGAGAATGAGTATAACAAAAGAAGTAATGTTATCAAAGGGGCAGGACCTCAGGCCAAGCCAAAAAATCTATTAATTTCAAATATTCGTAAAGAGGCTCCTAAGAAATATGCATCTGCCAAAGGCCTTGCTATCCCAAACAAAATTCATACTTCTCCTCATGCCCAAACTATCAAGAATCCCGTGTCATCCGATGAGTGTGTCAATTTTCCTTCCAATGTTGCCTTGCCAAAGTATGTTCCTTATTATATTGCCCTAGTCTTGAGTCATATCAAGATCTTTGTTCCAATTGGTTAGTTGCTTAGGAGTCCCGAGCACAGAAAAGCGCCTTTGAGTATCCGGGGCTAAAAGAGGAGAAGATTACCCTAGGTAGAAATGTAAACATTGTGGAGACTCTTCCAGTCATCAAGAGATAGAAACACCACCAGCATTAGAGGAGCTAGGTGAACCACCCGAGGTTTACTTGGGAACATCCTTGGTGGAGTCTCACTAAATGTAGATCCATTCTTCACTACTCGATCATTAAGGACAAATTGGTACACAAATCGTATGTTTGATTTGGGGGCATCATGAAATGTTATGCCTCTTGAAGTTATGAATGAGATAGATATCAAAGTAATAAAGAAGCATATGGGAAGTGGACTGCCATGGATTCTAGAGAAGTGCGGTGGTGGGATGTGTGAACGATTTGGTGGTGCAACTTGCAACATACCCATGTAAAAAATTGAAACTTGATGTTGTTATTGTTGATTTCCCAACCAAGTGGGGTATGTTGTTGTCTATAAAATGGGTTGTTAGTGTTGGTGGGAGTGTTCAAATTTACATGTCCTATGCCACCATCCTAATTAAGGGAAGTCTTGTCTGGTTGTAAGGAGAAAAGAAGATGTTGCACCTCATTGAGGATTCTAACAATGCATCTTATGAAGTGTTGTACACAAGTGTTGATGCCGATAACTTCACTAGATTTGTTAATGGGAAAGATCAAAAAATTGAAGAGTGCAAGTGTCTTGAACAACCAGTCTCTCCTTGGACTTTGGTTTTGATGGAGGTTGTTCCAAGTTTGGAAATGGTAACTGGTGTTGTTATGATTTCTCTAGGTCGGGAAAAGTTTGTTTTTTCTTTCAAACTCAACTTTGAGTGCACTAATAACATTGCTGAATATGAAGCATTGTTATTAGGTTTGATAATTGCTTGGAAATATGGTGTTAAGGATAGCATTGTCAGAGGAGATTCGTAGAACTAATTCTTAAACAAATTAGAAAACAGTATGCTACCAAAAATCAAAGAATGAAATAGTACAAGCATGCAATGCAACTTGATTGACATGTTTGCTTCTTTTAATATTGTGCATCATGATAAGAAGTTCAATTTTTTGGTAGAAAAACTTGTAGTATTGGGATCTCGGTTTGATAATCGTGCAATGTCCTCATATTGTGAATATGATGTTGAGGTTTTAACAAGGCCATCTATCCCTGAAAACATTAAACATTGGTAATTTTTTGATGATGATGCTTAGGTCAGAATATTTTTGTAGAGTAAAGGGGAGTTTTCTGATCAATTTATTGATTGGGAGCCAATGGTCTATGCAATAGAGGGAAAAGAAGCCTTGTTTGGCAAAGGCGTCATCTAACTAAAAACTAATACCATTCCTAGAGGGTTGGTTGCTCTTGAATCAAACTTTGATAATGTTGATTACATTATTAAAATACATATAGTATCCTCAAGGGATGTTGAGGAGTATGACCTTTTTACAGAGGAGAAACCAAGGAAAATCTAGCTAGGAAGTAGTCTCATCAAGGAGGAGAAGCAATCCTATATTCAATTACTAAAAAATTATCAATATTGCCTAGCTTGGTCTTATTTTGAACTGAACACATATAGAGAGGATCTGTTTAACATGAGATTTCCTTGGAATCCAATGCAAAGCCATTCAAGTAGAAATAGAGGCCGATCAATCCACTCTTATAACTTAAAATGTAAGAAGAACTTAAGAAACTAAGAGATGAAGGGATTATTCATACCACAAGGTATTCTTCTTGGGTTGCAAATTTAGTACCAGTTAGAAAGAAGAATGGTGATATCAAGCTATGTTTCAGAAATCTAAATAGAGCATCAATGAAGGATAATTATCCTTTACCAAACATGGAAAACATGTTTCAATTAGTGACTGATTCTGATTTGCTTTCTACCTTGGATGGTTTCTATGGCTATAACCAAGTTGTGGTGAAGGAATCAGAAAGAATCAAGACAGCCTTTACCACTCCTTGGGGAACTTATGTATATGTCAGAATGCCTTTTGGTTTTATGAATGCTAGAGAAACCTTTTAGAGAGCAATGGATGTTGCTTTTGCTGGTTACATTAATGATTTTATTGCTGTTTACCAGGATGATGTGACTGTGTTTTCCAGAAGAGAAGTGATCACTTGGAGAACTTGGAATAAATCCTAATAAGGTGTAGAGAGTATGGTATTTCACTCAATCCAAAGAAGTGTCATTTCAGAGTGTAGAAGGGAAAGTTACTTGGTCACATTATGTCAAAATAAGGGGTAATGATAGATCCAGAAAGGGTAGAGGCCATCAAAGAAGGTCCCAATTCCAAGAACTAAGAAATGAATTCAGTCCTTCTTTTGGAAAATAAACTTGAAGTACACCATTATGGCGAAGAAAGCATTTACCTTGGTAAAAGCAACAAAGGTCTTTAGACATTACATTCGAGCTCTAAAGTGGTTGCTTATGTTCCCCACACCATGGTGAAATACATCTTGTCGAGATGGAGATCTCAAGAAAAATATGTAGTTGGGTGAACAAGTTACGTGAATATGACATGGATATCCAAACCATGAAGTTGGTAAGAGGTTTGGGCTTAGCTAAGCTTATGAATGAGAACAACCTGTAAACTATTAAGGTGAATGAAGTAGAAGAAGGAAGTGTGGATGTCCTTGAAAAGTTGATGAGTTCTGAATGGTACAAGGATATAATTTTTTACATCAGACATATATACTGCCCTGAGTATTTGAGTAAGAATCAGAAAAGAGCTCTTAAGTGGGCTTCCCAGAAATATGTCATTACTGATTTTGGGTTAGCTTGGAATAACCCTAAGGGAGTTCTCTTAAGGTGCATTACTGAAGATGAAGCCCCTAAGATAATTTCTAATCTCCATGGAGGATTTTTTGGGGGAATTTTGTTGGAAAAGTCACTGCACACAAGATCCTGAGGGCTGGTTATTGGTGGCCAACTCTCTTCAAGTATACAACTCTTATGGCTAGAATATGTGAGAGTTACCAACATTTTTCTAGAAGATCGAAAGCTTGTGCTCCCGCCTTACATCTTGTCTCAATTGAAGCCTGTTCAAGCAATGGGGAATGGATTTCATTGGCTATATTTCAGAGACCCTTCAAGAGCTGGCCATAAGTTGATTCTTGTAGCCACCGATTACTTTACTAAATGGGTGGAGAAAATCCCCACCAATAGAGCAACACACCAAATTGTCATGGACTTCATGCTGAACCATATCATCTATAGGTTTGGAGTACCGATTAAAATTGTAGCCGAGAATTCCATGAGCTTCGAGCTAAACCTTTGGTGGCTATGTGCAAGGAGCATGGGATCAATTTGACATATGATTCTAACTACAATCCCCAAGGAAATAGAAAAGATGAGTCCATTAATAAAAACATGCTGAAGATTATTATTAGAAGAACATTGGATCTGAAGAAAAGGAAATGGGGTGAACAGTTGAATTTTGTTGTTTGGGCTGATCGAATTACTGTTAAAAGAGCTACTGGAAAAATTCCATTTGAGTTAGTGTATGGAACACACGCCCTACTACACTTGCATATGAAATTATCCTCATATCATTTCATCCAAAAACTAGAAGATCAAGAATTTGGTCCATATGATGCTCGCATAACCAGATTGTTGAACTTGATGAAGAAAGAAAGGAATCCCACTAAAGGCATGTAAAGTTCAGAGAAAAATTGAAGAAGTTATTTGACAAGAAGGTCACTCCAAGAGCTTTCAACGTTGGAGATCTTGTGTTGTTATGGGATAGCAGGCATGAAGATAAGGGAAAGCATGGTAAATTTGATGCATTATGGATGGGCCCTTACTCCATTGATATTCAAATTGGTGAACATACCTTCTTCTTGAAAGACTTGGATGGGGAATTTCTCAAATTACCTGTTAATGATGGCATTTGAAACATTTCCTTGATTGATTCCCCATAGTAAAGATGAGATTCATTTGTATAGTGTATAATCCATTGGATGTTTTCTGTCTTTTGTGTTTTTGCTTGTTTTGGTCCTTGGTGACCTGTATCTTCTAGTTTCTATGTTCATTTTTGGGAGACGATTCGGTTTTCTACTCTACAGACTAACTCCTTTGCCCAATGGATATTTTTGGCACTTGGTCTATTATTTTTGTCTTGTGGCACTCACAAAGAGTTCCCATCCTTGATTCAAAGCCGATGCTAGTGATTAAATTAGTCTCGCCCCATTTGCCATTAAAATTCCTTAGTTCGTGGCCTCTGTCACATTTTATATCCCCATGTTGTGCTTGAAAAGACTTTGTCTTACATTTTGTTGTTTTAATCAGTCCTTCTAGGGTTGAGGGTCACTTATGGATCCATTATTGGTTTTTCATTTTTTTCCATCTCGAAAGAGTCTCGAGAATTGGGCATAAAACTCAAGTACATTTATTTCTTTCCATTTTCAAAGTTGGGATTTGTTGTCCTTGTCATTTTTTTCCTCAAATACTTGAGGAAACGTGAATGGATGTAGCTCAGAGGAGTATGTTTGAACTCTGTAACATTTTTAATTCTCTGTCCTTGAAGAAAATTTCATCTCCAAGCTTGAACGGTTTTTTTCTTGCATTTTTACGGTTTGACGGGTGTGTTTTTCCAATCAAATTTACATCTCTATATCAGTGGAAACGTCACCATTTTTGGTTAGATGTGGGTCGACGAGGAACTCTAAAAATTATATGGCTCGCCTCAACCCAAACTTGCCCACGTCAAGGAATGACGCTCATTTGAAAGTTCACTTTTTAGTTTGGCCTTGGAGTTGCGCCGGGAGGACACATGGAGGTTTCCGCTACTTTTCCCAAACTTAGAAAATTTTTTATATAGCCAAGACATTTTGGTGGGATAGGGTCATGTGGTGAGCCCATGCTTATTAAGGGTCTCCGCTCTTGGGCACCATTTTGAAATTGCGCCATGGAGACAAGTGGAGGTTTCCACCAGATCTTCCCATACTTAGACTTTTCAAAAAGTTTTGAGAGGCCTAGGACACATGGAGGGACTACACATGTTTGGGGACCAGCCCTTGAGTTTTGTTTACAAGAAGCGCCAGGAGGACACTTGGAAACTTCTGCTCACTTTCACTTTTGGTTGGTCTTTTCAATGGTTAAAGGAGACTACCTAAAACCTTGGACACATGGAGGCTTCCACTAAGCCTTCAACTTTTAACAAATTTTGTCGGGCTAGGACACATGGTGAGCCCATGCTCATTCAGGGTCTCTACTTTTGGGGAACATCTCAAGATGTGCCATTGAGATGCATGGCAGTTTGAAAAGTTAGAAAGGCGGGGAAGCGAGCCATCAGAGGCAACTTGGGTTTTTTACCTCTTATTATCAAAAGGGTTAAAATTACCAAAATGGCCCGCAAGCTTGAAAAAGGATAGTCAAAATTGGCTTTGATACCAATAAGCAGAGAAGTTGAGACTTGGGGAAATTTGAAAATTTTCCTTTTGCGAAAAAAAAGGGTTTAGGTGTAAAAGGAAGCGCGTTTCCACTGGGACCCACATTGGGACACATGTCAGGCCCATTTTTCAAAGGCGGAGGGGCAGAGAAAAATGAGAAATTTTTACATTTTTCAAAAAGTTTTAAAAGGGAAAAAGGAACACCTGTGCTCGTTTTAAACCAGATCTCCCACATGGACGGTGTAAATTCAAAATATAAATCAAT
This sequence comes from Taxus wallichiana var. yunnanensis, assembly GCA_018340775.1. Taxonomy (NCBI): domain Eukaryota; kingdom Viridiplantae; phylum Streptophyta; class Pinopsida; order Cupressales; family Taxaceae; genus Taxus; species Taxus wallichiana. The sequence continues at coordinate 766,631,036 of CM031238.1, read as the reverse complement.
GATAGTTGTGCCTCTCGTATCTATTTTTCCCGCCATTTTTACTTAAAATCTTACGGAGATGCGAGTCTTCGTAATTCCTTGATGTCTCCTACATGCCAAACAAAGAGGAAAATTAATTATATATCTTGGTTTGGTGGGGAGAATCTAAAAACGTATTTTACCATTAAGATGTGATCGACAATCAGTTTGATCTCGATCTTCCTTTTTTCTCCTTCCTTGGCATGCAAAGAACCAGATTTGAAAGATTAGAAGAGGAAGTAGTTGGCATATGAAATGAAAAGTGATCTACCAGAGGAAATAGTTGAACATGGGAGGTATTCGAAGAGAATTTCCCTTTGAGCACCTGACAATTTTTACAAATATGATTCGGGAATTGCGATCGAGATCATAACAAGCACCTTTGGTACATTGAATGTTTTATTTTTGGGGAAAACTCTATTCTAAAAATGTTATACATTGCATGAATTTTTCATGCAAATGGTTGGAGTTTCGGAGGACGGGATTTATTTCTTAAGAGAAGAGTTTGACAGATCCCATCTTTCCGAGAAACCATCTGAGAAACTTGTTTAGTTCTTTTGTGCTAAATTTTATCATGTCAAGGTGGTTGCAAGTGTACAACCATTAACAAGCTATGAGATTGTTCTAGAAACTTTCCCCTGCTGATGAATTTAATCAAATTTGAGTTTGTGTTGATTTTTGGGCAAAATTACATCTCGCTTTGTTTCTAAATGTTTGTAAATAGTTTTTCTTGTTCCCATTGCAATATTACATTGAAATATTTGTGAATCACACAAGATCTTATCCTTGTGATAGTGTGGTGGCATTTTCAATTTCATTTATTATAAGAGCTTTCATTTGATAGTGAAATAAACAAATTTAAAATCACTCTACTCCTAACATGATTATAATATTGTTTATTAGCCTTTGAGGGTATCTTAGGCATGATAAAGCAGAGGTTTAAAATGTGTAATTAATTTTTTCAATTTGAGCCTTCATTTTTATTCTTAAAGATTGTGTGAAAGCGTGCTGATCTGGGCCTCCATTCAAGCACACCTTCGCTTTAAAGGAGCATTTTAACTATTCTCGAGTCATTCTGTTTGTTAATCCTTCCATTTTTGTTAAATTTCTCAAAGGTCTGGTGAATCAATTTCATTCTACCTCACCTCCCACCAATATTTCATTTAAAAACAACCAATCTTACCCATACCACCCCTATTTGTCCTGTGTGTGCAAAAATGTGTAATTTCTATTACTAAAATATGCGTAGAAAAAATCAGGTTTTCATTTTCTTTAGTAGTCTAAACCTTGCTTAGAAAATATCTCCATTATCTAGGGTGACAACTCATGAGAGTTAGGTTTTGTTGTATTGATCATATTTTCTTCAAGGTCTTCTTAATAAATTTACAAGGAAGGACATATCCATCTCCTCCACAAACAATAGGCTACAAAAGGGTCCTCTCACCCCGTTGAAAGGCAACACCGTAAAGTAGTGAGCACAGATCAAATTCTCTTAAGGGTGCTATCCATTTCTCTTCATCTTAGTGACAAAGAACAAGTTGCATTTCTTCCCCGGCTACAAAATGACATACAACATGATATTCTTATCTCTAACCTTCTTGTCAAACCTGTGATGCTGCTCAACTTCTGAGGGAGATTCAATTTGGGTACCAACATGTTGCATGGATTTAGGCATCTTTCACTTTCTCGTATTGAATTTATTTTTGTATGTTGCATGGAGTTAGTGATTTTAGTAATGAAAATTTGTTCGTATATGGATTTTTATGTCATACTACACCTTTTTTCATTCTTTGTAATAAAGACCGATGACGAAGGTTTTAGCAATCTAATGAAAAATAAAGTTGTTTAAAAGGCACCTTTGGATGGATGTTAGCTCATTCCCTCTTCCTCATACTCCTTTTTCTTCTATATCCCCTTTCTTCTTCTCCACACTTTTCTTTCTTCCGTTGTGTTTATATCATCTTTTCCATCATCAATCATGTTCTTCTATCACCCCATCGACAATCAAGGGGGTGTCCTTCATTCTACTCACTTTTCTTCTATCCCTTCAAGAACTTCTACTTGTTTATGCTTGTCTACGTTCTTTGAAGTGACGTTACTTACGCCACCTCAAACCGGGAAAATGTAAACAACTAAAATATTCTTAGACTTAGCATTTCCTCCCATTCAATCGATTAACGACACTTCATTAATTCCCCATTCTTTGCCCCAATCTTGGATATGCTCATTTACAACACCTTCTCGGTCGTATTCTTCCCATATTCAACTTATTTGGAAAATATATCTCTTATTAGTTAAACATTCCTCCTTTCAACCATCCGTAACCTCCCTAGTTCTCTCTAGACCACTTCTATTGCCTTCATATCCTATCTATCACCACAATTGGTTCTTCAGACACCCCCTAACTCTCAATGAGTCTCTAATCACTTCCAAATCAAGTTTAAATAGCCTAAACAAATATTATCTAATACTAAAGAATGTTTATCCTAATCTAATCTAAAAGTTCTTTTTGAGATTTAGTCCCACATGCATCCAAATTCACAACTCTCCCAAGTGAAAAACTATAAAGAGAATTGTCACCCCTCCCTTTAACCATTATGCCTTGTTTTCATAACGAAAATCTCTCAAATTTGGAGATCTTGGCATTAGAAATCATTTTTGATAGTATTAAGCTATAAAACATTTGGATCTTGGCCGTACTCCATTGTTAAAAGCTGCCCCATCTTGCATCCATCCATTCCAAATATAGTTAGTAAGGGAAGATCTAAAGCTTGGCGATGTAACCAACTTAGAGAGATATCTTCACTATGTTTAAGAGTAAATAACACATAATTTGATTTCTTAGAATCTAACTAGGTTCATTTTCATTAAGCTTTCATGGAGTAGAGTAGTATATATTCTAGGGTTTGAATGTTTGTTTCAAATTTATATATGCATAGATAGTTTCTTGTTTATCTCTAATCTTATGGTGCATGGTTGAGTTTAGTCAAGCTTGAGGTTATTTAACGTCATCCCATAGCTTTGCAAACCTTTCCATTGCATACATTTCTCATTGTACTTATTTCCCTGTTAAATGAGTTTGTTTACTTCCTCGTATTACATTGCATCATGTATGTTGCATGGAGTTAGGCATCTTTCACTTTCTTGTATTGAATTTATTTTTGTATGTTGCATGGAGTTAGTGCTTTTAGTGATGGACATTTGTTCTTATATGGATTTTTATGTCATACTACACCTTTGTTCATTCTTTGTAATAAAGACCGATGACGAATATTTTAGCAATCAAATGAAAAATAAAGTTGTTTAAAAGGCGCTGGATGGATGTTAGATCATTCCCTCTTCCTCATAATCTTTTTTCTTCTATATTCCCTTTCTTCTTCTCCACACTATTCTTTCTTCCATTGTGTTTATATCATCTTTTCAATCATCAATCAAGTTCTTCTATCACCCCATCGACAATCAAGGGGGTGTCCTTCATTCTACTCACTTTTCTTCTATCCCTTCAAGAACTTCTACTTGTTTATGCTTGTCTACATTCTTTGAATTGAGGTTACTTACGCCACCTCAAAGCTGGGGCAAATATAAACAACTAAAATATTCTTAGACTTAGCATTTCCTCCCATTTAATCGATTAACGACACTTCATTAATTCCCCATTCTTTGCCCCGATCTCGGATGCTCATTTACAACACCTTCTCGGTCGTATTCTTCCCATATTCAACTTATTTGGCTAGTATATCTCTTATTAGCTAAAATTTTCTCCTTTCGACCATTCGAACCTCCCTAGTTCTCTCTAGATCACTTCTATTGGCTTCGTAGGCTATCTATCAGTCACAATTGGTTATCCAGACCCTCCCAATTCTCAATGAGTCTCTAATCACTTCTTAATAAGGTTTAACTAGCCTAAATCCTAGTTAACTAGACTAAAGCAAGTTTATATAAGCCTAAAGCATGTTTATCCTAATCTAATCTAAAAGTCATTTTTGAGATTTAGTCCCACATGCACCCAAATTTGAAACTCTCCCAAGTGAAAAACTATAAATAAAATGGTCACCTCTCCCTCTCAAACTTACACCTTGTTTTCATAACAAAAATCTCTCAAATTTGGAGATCTTGGCATTAGAAATAAATTGTGATAACTTTAATCTATAAAACATTTGGATCTTGGCCATACTCCATTGTTAAGAGCTCCCCCATCTTACATCCATCCATTCCAAATATAGTAAGTAAGGTAAGATCTAAAGCTTGGCCATGTAGCCAACTTGGAGATATCTCTCCACTATGTTTGAGAGTAAACAACACATAATTTGATTGTTTAGAATCTAACTAGGTTCACTTTCATTAAGATTTCATGGAGTAGAGAGTAGTATATATGCTAGGGTTTGAATGTTTGTTTCACATTTATATGTGCATAGATATTTTCTTGTTTATCTCTAATCTTATGGTGCATGGTTGAGTTTAGTCAAGCTTGAGGTTCTTTAATCTCATCCCATAGCTTTTCAAACCTTTCCATTGCATACAATGTGTATTATTGTTTCATTTTTGAATTTGTTTGGAGGTCCCCATGGGGGGGTGACTTCATATGTGGTAATGGGTTGTGTGTTGCTTTTCCCTCTTTTATTTCATTTATTTTTTGAGTATGTGATTTCTTTAATTGTAAATTATTCTCACTTTATTATTGATTATTAATGTTCCCTTGTTTAGTTAATTATCCATGTGATTAAATTAAATTTAGATGTGAAAATGTGGGAATTAAATGGGTTAGATATTCCTTGTTATCTCACTTATTTTAGATGGATTTTATTTATTTTGAGTTATGTACTCATCCCTTTCAAATCTTGAATTTTGACTTTGGAGGCTTGTGGGACAAGTTAAACTTTTCCCATGCCTCTTAAAATTTCCTACCAACCATACCTATGAAGTAATAGGAAAATTTATCCCTCATGATCTATTTTTGAGTGAAAAAGGGGAAATTAATGTCACCTTTCTACTTACTCTCTTAATTATGTCCTTGGAAGCATGGGAGGAGGGTTGTGTGCAAGTTTGAGTATGTTATAAGTTCACCTTAAAAATGTATGAGTCTTAGACCTTTTATGAGGTGGATTGGAGGAGAAGTGATGTGACATCCTACATGGAGCCACCTCACCATCCTCTCCACATTTTCTATTTATTGGAGTTATTTTTGAGTTTTGGGGTTACTTGGTTTCATTACACACTTGCATATTTTTGGGAATTTTTTTGGACTTCTTGTTTGGGAGAGTTTGGATCTTGCATTTGGGATTTAGCTTGGATTGGAAGAGATTGAAGTTGTTTCTTGAATATTGTGGAAGATTATAATGGAAAGGTAGGGTCTATACCATTGTATTCTTGTTTTATTGTGCATTGTTTTGTAAATTTGATGCATGTGGTTTATTTGTATGGGTTGGGTAGATTTTGACCTTAAGAAAGGTGTGGGGAGAAGGAAAATGGGACCATTGGGGAGGGAAAAGGGAGTTGTGAGGTATTTTGGAGGGAGTGTGAGTAGGGTGTTCCACCTATGGGGAGAGAAAAGGAAAATATTGCTACATTTTGTATATTTTTAAATGGGGAGAGATAAGGATATTTTGAGTGTTTGTGATGTGCACTTGGAGGTTTTTGGGTGGACCCCTATTTCACTTGGGAGGTAAAAGGAGGTGGTTCCCATATTTATCTTCTCCTTTGGCTCTAGATTTGAGCTTATGTGCTTGTAATGGTTGTAGACTTTATCTTGGTTGTCTATGTGTTGCCATCATTGTATGTGTTGCTAGTTTTGTTGGTGTGAATGTATGTATTGTGGAAGCCTTTGTAAAGTTTCCATGGTTGTAAATATTCCCTATTTCTCCATTGCTAACAAATTTCTTTCACTCTATTTGCATTTGAAAGAGAAAGAAATTTGTAAATTTTTTCTTCTCAATATTATTGTCATCTCCCTTCTGACTTTGTTTCAAAATTTGAGAAAAAAATTTCTATTAGGTGCATCTTATTTCGATTCTTGTGAATGGAATGGTTTAGGAATTTAAAAAATTAAAAATGGGAGAGAAGCAAATAAATAATTGTTGTCTTTTAAATTAAAAAACAAATATACTTATCCTCTACCTTATAGTTGTTTTAAGTGGAAGGAAAAATAAATCCAACAACATTACATATATTTATATAAAGCGGCTATATTATATATTCCTATGTATTTAGTTAAACAAACAAATCTATACAAATAAATTTGTTGAAAACAAACTAAGAATCATATATATAACCATGTCTATATAAAATTACACACACACACAAGTTATATTAAAATATTTAAATTAAGAAATTTGTATATGAATTCAGGTGGAATTTGTTTTATTTAAAACAAAGTACATATAAAAAAGGGGAATATATTAATATAAAAGAATACAAATCTCCTAAAGTTTATTGAAAACTATGTCCAAAAAAAAATGTTAATAGGCATCAAGTAGGGTTTTATTTTTAAACTAACACATATATTAAAAAGAGAAAGTTATTACATACATGCAGCCACAACCCCATATTAAACCTTAATATTTTAATATTGTACGTGGCCCATATATATATATATATATATATATAACCAAAATTTAAACTTGTAAATTTTGCAAATAAAAATATACATATATTTATATATACAATGTATATAATTTCATATAAGAAAATCATATATTTTATTTTAAAAAAGAATAAAACAATGAAGGTGTTGGTATAAACACCAAGATTTAACCCTACACACAAAAAAAGGGAGAGAAATCCTCCATAGCCTCCACATTGATCCATTTCCTCCACATCCTTCAACTTGTAAAACTCAAATGTGCAAATCAAAGGGTTAGGGAAAATAAAAGAATAAAAGAGATCATAAGGATTTTTAGGGCTTTTCGGGTCAAAACGAGATCTAAGGGCGCTAATTGATTTAATCCAATGGTATATATTAGATCCTCCCCCTTTTAAGTTGTGGGTAATTTTGTGGGAATAAATGTTTTAATTAAAAGAGTATGCGTATTTAACTAATGGGGGTTAGGACTTGTTAGGAACCTTTTGTTTTGGGTCCATTAAATAAACAAATGACATTTTGAGTAGGATTTATTAATTAATGTTGCACATGGGTATTTAGATAAATTATTAAGCAGGATTAAAATAAATACAGGTAATGTATAGAAAATGGGGTGAATTTAATCAATATTTGAATGACACTAATGAAACCTTAGAAGGGGATTTCAACCCCACAATGACTTAAAGAATTAAACAATAATATTTAATTATTAAATTGAATGCAACTATATTAACTATGTGTACAAATTTAATAGATGAAATAAATTTAACGCAACTAATGTTTAGTACTGCAAATTAAAAAAACTAAAAATACCCACAATTTTTCCTTAATTAATTAATGATATTTGTTGTGGTTTAAGTGTGTCGAAATGTGGGCATTACACATTATATTTTCAACGTGATTTATTATACTCGTAAAAAAAAATTAGAGACTAAACCCTTACTCATAAAACACAAACCCTAATGGAAAACCTAACGTCAAGTTAACATATAAACTTTAGGGTTCATGTCAAGGATTTAAAGTTTATTGATTACGGTTTGTTTTAAGGGTTTATAGTTTTAGTGATTATGAAATTTCAAAGATACTTTCTTAATATTAAAAATGAATAATTAACATTAAATTAATTTACAATATTTTAATTCATAATAAAATGAAAATATTGAAATTAATTACTATAAAAATTTACAAATTTAACATTTAAATTTATAATATAAAAAATTAATTTATTTTTTTCACGTTAGGGTTAAAGAAGGGTTTTAGCAGGTCCCTTCCTGTTACAACACAAATCTACAATCTAGATATATCGGTGAGGATTCCAAGAAATGAAAAACAATTAAACCGAAATGACCATTCCACGAGCGGCCTAAAACTAGAAAATAAACAAATAAGAACCCCAATGAGAAACATAAAACAAAGTGGTGTCTAGAATTTCATATTATAACCACAACTCCTAGTTGTGATAGGATGGAAAACACGTGGTGTTTTCTTTTTTACTCTAGATCCTCTGTTATTTCCCTCAAAAGAGATGTCCACCTTCCCAAGGATTTAGTAATCACCGAGATTACCTTTCCATTTTCCCGATTCATAACTGGGAACCGCTTCCTTAGTTTCACCAACCAAATAAACATGGGTTGCTTGATAATTTCATGTCACGCGCTAATTCTGGATGTTTTCAAATATTTTCCACCAATTAATTTCCCATTTGTTTCCCCACCTTCTTGAGTTCCCGTTGTCATTAATTTTGGTGTAGGTAATGGTTTTAAAATTTCCTCCTTTCCCTAAGAACAGGGGTTAAATTTGACGGCCACCTATGCCTGTCAAACAATTTTAGGTGACGGTAAACTTTAAATATTGACCTTCAAATATACAAAATAGTGTTGTTTTTATAATGTTGTTAAAATATATAAAATATTATTCTATATATATTTAACTATTTTAAATATATATTAGTATAATTTACTTATAAATTTATATAAAAATGATGGTCATCCTTAAAATTTACAAGTTGCATGTGACGGTTTTTTCAAATATTTGCAAGTATTTTATGGCTAAAATCATGAAAAACGTCTAAACGGCCGTCAAATTTAACCTCTAGTTAAGAATTTGTAATTTGCTTTATAGGGGACCCACACCTTTTATTTCATCTACCAAAACCTTCCCCAAAAGATCGGTTCTACCGCATAAAATTTCAATGTTTCTACCCTTGTTAACCGCATCCATTAATGTCAGTAGAGGATCAAAATTCAAAATAAGAATGTGCGGGCTATCCACCATTCAGAGACCCTTGATAGTTGTTCTTGGTTTCTCTTGCGTGTTTTTATTCAAAAAAATTTCCATGCCCTCAATCCTTCATGCCTCATCCTCATTTACAATCGTAGGGGTCTCGAGGACAAGGCTCAGACACAGTGATCTGTAAATTTTACCCAGCCCCAAGACTCAGGTCGGTGATGATCTCACTGACAGGGTCTTCCATTCTAAGAGATAACTTCCCCACAGGCGTTGTACTATGCTCATTCCTATTTCTGTGTTCACCTCTGATGCTCTTCTGGACTGTCTATTGCTTGATGCACGCATGTTTATCCTTGCATCCGGATGCCCCATAACCCACTTTCCTACAGTTTCCATGGTAAATTGGAGAGTCTTCATACAACAATTTTTTCTTCCAAAACCCATTTCTAGTCACTATTTGATGTCTACCGGGGCATATAAGCCAATAGATGCATTAACACACATTCTGGCTGCGCTGACTTTGATTCTGGTGGCTATGGACGGGTCTAGAGAAATCAAGTATCCAATTGATTTGGCTATTTTGGCAAACACGTCGATTTCCCAGAATTCTAGGGGAATACCTAGAAGTCTAACCCATACTGGCGTCACGAAGGGAGTGTAAAATTTAAAGATTTAAATGTAAAATTATAATAAAATTAAAATTTATGTTTTTGAATTTTTAATAGATTTGTAATAGGTATCAATAGTAAGAAATTATTTTAAAATTAAAATGATATAAGTGAAAAATGTTATTGTTATGATACAACTTAACATTTTAAATAAAATCTCCACAATCCCTAAACCATGCAAAATCTGGGAACTCTAAATTAGAGATACTTGCTCGTAAGGATGGAAACATAATGGCAACTAGAGCTCTTCTAACGAAGGAAGGAGTTTTTGGTGGCATTGTTATTGAATGCCATTAATTACGAGAAAACCATGAATCCTAACACAAGCCCTAAGCGAGCTCAAACCCCGAACAAGACACTTTGGAGGAGGCAGATGCTTGGTGCCCCCCTAGCAACTTTCCCTATGTTCTTTGATGCGGTGGGAAGAGAAAACAGGAAGAAACGGAGCTGTACACAAAGGCAACTCACCACAAAAACCAAAGTCATTTCCGAATGACCTATTTCCTAAGATATCTATGGTTGCATCTTTTGGAGCTCCAAATACTAAGGTAATGGGTCTTTCACTCATAAAAATACTAGCAAAGCATTAGAAGAAACACATGTGGAACTAGAAAAATAGCCAACAATTTTGCTAATAACCCGCTAAGAGGAAAGGTTGTACGTAATAAACATTTATCCCTTATTCTAAGCCAGAACAACCCGCATGACAGAGGAATCTTTGGTCCATCACTCATTCAAGGAGGTTTTGCAAAAGAAGCTAGAGCTCAAAACCACGAGGCCTTTGAGAGTAACCCATGTGTAACCTTTGGAGATGAAGTCCTAGAAACAGAGTCATTTTACCAAGAACATGACCTGATTTTCAAATTTTCTGGACTCTGGCCTAGCCTACCTGTCCTACATAAATGGATCTCCAAGCATTGGATCTTACTACTAGAAGAAAGGTTAGATCTTTACCCTTATGCTAAGGGAATTTTTATTGTTGCTTTTGAATCCATAGATGATAAGGATGTCATTGCTAAACAACTTTGGGTCTGCCAGAAAAAATACCTTATTTTAAAACCTTGGTTTCTATCATTCAACCCTCTCATAGAATCAGATTACCCCACTTACCCCTTCAATTTTGGGATTCAAATTGTTTGATAGTTATCCAAAATAAGCCCCTAGCTTATTTATTTGGCTAACTCCCTTCATTCCTCCCTCCTGTGTGCCTCAGTCATGAATTTTTCAGTTTTCAGGATCTCAAAATGTTCTGGAAATGACACCATTGGATAGAGCTCTTTCTTAGCTTTCCAAAAAGGCAAATTTTTATTCCTAACTCCATGTATTTTTGAAGTTATGGCTCGGCAGAGTTTTTGTGGGAATTTTTCTCTAGAGCGGGCTGCCCCCAACCAATCGAGAGAGTGCTAGGTCAGCAAAAAGTGGTGGGGGGCGGAGGGAGACTTGGAAAATTGCCAAAGTGTTTGGCAAAGGAACTAAGAAGAAATTTTTCCCCCAAAACTCAAGCCAATTGAAAGAAGCCACGTGTCGAGGGGGCGTCGGGGTCGGAGTGGCGGGAAGGAGTTGGGAAAATTTCCCAAAAGTTGGCACAAACAAATATTTCAGCCCTTCAGCCCTCTCGACCAATGAAGACCATCCACATGTCCTCGGACTAGCGGAGCATGGGAGAAAGTTGGGAATTTTTTCCAAAGCAAAATCAAAGGAAAATACTGAAAGGAAAGCCCGCCCCAAAGCCCGAGCTAGTAAAATCATGCCACATGTCCACATGGCGGCAAAAAAACACAAGGTAGGTCCGCAAAGAACACGGAGAGGGAAAGGCCCACATCCAATAGCATTGCACCACATGTCCAGCCTAGGAAGATGGTCAACATCGATGGAAAAGATGAGAGCAAATGCCCATGGTGAATCACATCATGACACATGTCCTCGGGTCATCCAGCCGGCGGAGAATTTTTGGAAATTTTTCCAAAGGCCGAAACAATGGAAAATGAAGTGGGGAGAGCCCACATCTAATCAAAATGTGCCATGTGGCACCAGAGTGGTGGGGCGTGGAGATTTTTGAGGAAATTTTCCAAAATGCAAAAAGTGGGAAACTTTCAAATTTTCGGCCGCCAACCCATTTTGGCCCTGTTTTGCCCTAAATTTTCGTGAGCGGCATAACTTTCGATCCGAGCTCGCATTTTCACGTTCTTTATTTCAATGGAAAGCTGGTGAAATTATCTACATGATTATGGGATCAATTTTGTGTTTTGGTGGAGTTTGGAGGGAGAAAATTGGAAAACGCCTCTGGCATGTGGAAATCAACAAAACTAACATTTCAACCACCATTTTTAATGAAGTATGGCACGCATTCTCTCCTAGCATGGTTAAAAACGTTAGGGAATGGACTTTTGAGGGTGCCCATGTTTTTTTAATACCATTTGGTTGGTGGTTGAAGCATCTTTCATGTTTTCCCACGTTTCTCTCTCCTGAGTTTGAATGGGCATTGTAAAAGCCAGAATGGGCTCATTTTTGAAAAAGTTAGACATTTTTTCTTGCTCTACAACTTCTCTTTTCTTCCTCATCAAGCAGATTTGTGGAATTTTTACCTTTCCATGCAAATACAGGATCCCTTTTTGCCTCTTGGTCATTATAATGCACTATATTGGACTGGAATGATAATGTATGCTCTGTGATTAAAATTTTCTCAATCCTTTCATATGTTTATCATTGTTTCCTGATCTTTCATTACATTTTGGAAATTCGTGCATGTTTTGTGCTATATTTTCTTGTGGATTGTGTATGTTTTGTAGTAATAGGTGTCTACTACTCCTTTGGTGCATCACCTTAATTAGACTAGGTTTATTCTTTGTATCTTCTCAACCCTGTCCCCTTGGAAAAGTTTGATTAAAATATAGGTAAACCCTCTGTAGAATGTTATGCACACTTGAACAGAGGAGTTGAGGAACCAACCTCTAATCTGGAGATTCTTTTCCCACTTTTTACAAGTCCCACACTTGGGGAAAAGATTCAATGTTGTGCAATCACACTGGATGTAAATATGTCAAACTAGAAATCGATAAAACATCCAGAGGGTACTGCTGATTTACACTAACAGTTTTGGCACGCCCGGTGGGACCTTAGAGGTCTTCATCTTCATTGCAACAAAATAGATGTGCATTTGTTGCAAGTTTCTTGCTTAAAATATCCTTGAATTGCACATCTGGCGACTCCAAGGAAGAAGAATCAACTGGTTTTAGTAGTCCAGGACACGAAAACTCGTGAGAAGGATAACCACAAGGTCAAGAGTTGGAGAGGAAGAAGTATTGTTAGAGTATACGTAATTATCTCCAAGAAGAAGACAAAGAGGGAGGAGAATTCAAAGGTCTCCATCGCCACCAAATAGAACTGTATCAACTCCTCCACCTGGTAGACCTTTCATCCAATCAACAAGGGTTCTAAGGCCAATCAAAATGGCACAACACAACCCATATGTCAATTTCTTGCGGCAGCAGCCCACTTGCTCGAATGCATAAAATCCAATCCTAGTTGCAACATTGAAGAACATTCCATACTTTAATGGAGAGAATCAGACCACTCCTGGTGATCGTGTTAAGGATATTGCTAATATTTGTGTAATCCATGAGATTAATGAGATGCAAGTTGTTGTCAAACTACTGGCATTTTCATTCAAAGGGAAAGCTTTGCAATGGTTCAAGAGCCTTGCTTCAGGCTCTATCCAAAATTGGAACCAATTATGTATAGCCCTCCATGAGCAGTTCGGAGAAAAGGGAGATAACTTGTCCCTTTTGGAACAATTGAAAACTATCAAGAGAGATCCCAATGAGCAGCTGACTGACTTCAACTTCAGATTTCAAAGGACTTGGGAGAGAATTCCAATGGTAGTAAGGCCAACAACAGAAGGTGCTTTTCTATATTACCTTAAAGCTTTAAATTCTGATATTTCTATGTTGATTCAATCCATGGGAGGCACAACTATCCCTGTTGCTTATAACATTGCCATTAGAGCTGAAAATTGTCAGATTCAAGCTGGTAAGCTAGCTCCTAGGCCTCTAATTCCATTGTATCCAAATTTAGAGAGTCCAAGCACTAGTCAAGAACCTATTTTAGCTCTTATTCCCACTCCTAGAAATCAGAATTCAAGTGAAGCTTCTACTTCATCTTCTAGTGCCCCAAATGAACTTCAAGAAGTCATGAAGCAATTGCAAAATTTAGGTAATGAGTTGGTTACACTCAAAAGGCAACAAGCCTAAAATTTCAGACCTTCATATCAGTACCAAACTCAGCCTAACATGCATCCATATCAACCTCAAAGGCCACCCAATCTAGCTATAAATAAAACTCAAGCAAGGCCTCCACCAACAGACCATTTCAACCTTATAATCCCAATGTTGCATCTGCCTCTAAAGCACTAGTGCTAGTACAAAACAACATAGCTCAAGAGTATGATTGGTGTTTCCCATGCAATGAACCTCACAACCAGTCTATGTGCTTCAATGGTGCCCTAAATCAAGCATTAATGGTAACAAAAACTGGTGTGGAGGGTGAAGGGAGTCAAGGAAATAACCAAAAACAAGAAACATCCCAGCAACAATCAGCTCCAAATGATACCACACTTGTAAACTGGTAGTGGAAGACTTTTGTGGCATGAATCAAACAATCTCTCAAAGTGTTGCAGCCAACACAAGGTCAAAAAGGAGAAATTTGGGTGAAGGACAGCCATTGGCTCCAAGTAATCCACAACCTTCCACCACTCCACAAACTGTTGGCAAACAAAATGCAGTTCCAAACATGCAAGGACTACCCAAACCAGCTCCTAGACCAACTCAGATGCCAGTTGTTGCTGCCCATGTGCAAGGAATGAATGTGCAGGCCAAAGGAAGTAGAGAGATGCCTCATCCCCATTCAACATCATTGATCAGATGAAGAAGACAAATGTAAACATATCGATGTGGGAATCACTATCCATCCCAGTCCAAAGATATTTGCTACAAGCTGCCATGAAGGACTAGTCAACTTCAAGTCAATAGTCCCAAATGCAAGAGAAGGTACTCACAAATGTTTCCTAGCCTGAAGGGAATCATGGAGGACAACAAGGTAAAATGTTGAAGCCCCCTCCATTCTATGTTTCGTTAATAATTGGGGACCAATTAGTACACAATTGCATGATTGATTCCGGGGAAAGTAGTTCAGTAATGCCCAAGAAAATAGCTGATCAGTTGGGGCTTCAATATGAATTCATATCCAAAGGGGTAGTGCAATTGGATGGGACAATAGTGACAACAGTGGGAGTGATCAAAAACTTGAGTCTTACTTTGCATGCATGCCCCAACGTTGTTGTTTTGCAAGATATCTCAGTGATAGACCTTCCACCACTCTTTGCCCTAGGTTTGTTAAGGGATTTCATAGCTAAGATTGGAGGTTACTTATATGTTGATTGGTCACACATGTTGTTCAGAACAAGATATGGAACTAAGACCACAATCAGATCCGAGCCTATTGCAAACTTTCACATTGAGCCTCACACTCCAAGCCAAATCAATACCAACTGTTTAGTGTTTGATTAAGAGGATTATCCAAGCACTGATGAAGCTGACACCAAGGTTAGAAGCATCCCAGATTTGACTCTTGATGAATGGGCAAGCAAGGTGCATGCTTTTGATCCTTATCAAGAAATAGAAGAATCTAAGCTAGGAGTCTATTGCATGCATGAAGAAAATCAGCCTATTCCGAGCATCACCAAGCCAGACCACAAGGATGACAATGAGGTATGGAAGTTGTTCTTTGATGGACCAAGGAGTAGAAAAGGTGCAGGAGGGGGGGCTATGTTTTTATCACCTCAAGGAGTTAAGTATTATTCAACTTTTAGATTTTAGTTTGCATGTTCTAAAAACACTGCTAAATATGAAGCTTTGATACAAGGATTGCATTTGTCAATCAAGAGAGGACTAAAGAACTTGCAATTCTTTTTGTGACGGTGAGTTGATTTTCAACCAAGTTAAGGAGCAGCATGCTACCAAGAATGATCTACTTAAGTGCTACAAAAATAGGGTTTGGGACCTCATTGAAGATTTTGAGAGCTTTAGCATCAAATTCATTCCTAGAAAAAGAGAACCAAGATCTTGTGACAGCTTGCATAAAGCACTTGGAGTAGCCTTTGATTTTGTTGAAAGCATCAAGAAGGAAAAAGTGTAGCCAAACATTCATGTGATTGTAAGACTTTCAGTGCCAGACAACAATATAAGTTGGCAAGTGTTTGAAAATGATCAACAAATCATCCATTTCTTCGCAAGAAGAGGCTGAGTTCTCATCTAAAAATTAGGAAAAGTTAGAAGCGTAGTATGGTGATCAAGTGGTGCAGTGAGAACCAACAAACTACTAAAGGGACTTTTCACCTTGGAGTCTATTTTCAATCCTAATGACTAGTTTAGGAAAGAGAAAGCAAACATCCAAGTCAAAATAGAAGATTCAAAGTGCCCATCTTGGTGGAAGAAGGCAAGTCACTCTAAATTGGTAAAGTGACAACTGAGCAAGAAAGGTATGAGTTCATACAGCTTTGTCATGAATTCCTTGATGTGTTTTCTTGGAGCTATGAATATTTTAAAGGTTTCAATCCCAAGTTAGCTTAACACACCATTGAACTGGACCCATGTGCTAAACCCATCAGGAAAAAACAAAGGCCAGTCAATCCACACCTAGAGCCTCTCATGAGACAAGAATTGAATAAATTGATAGAGGCAAGTATCATATTTCCTATCAAGCATTCTAGTTGGGTAGCCAATTTGGTTCCAGTTAGAAGGAAGAGTGGAGAAATCATATCATGTGTTGAATTCAGATATTTGAATAGAGCATCTCTCAAAGATCATTACGCACTTCCTTCTATGGAGCATATTTTACAAGTTTTTGTTGGCTCTGAGAGGTTTTCATTATTTGATGGTTATTCAGGGTATAATCTGATTATGGTGAAGGAAGAGGATCAGTTCAAGACAACCTTCACAACCAAATGGGGGACTTATGCATATAGAAAAATGCCATTTGGGCTGTCCAACATTGGAGCTACATTTCAAAGGGAAATGGACATGGTGTTCAAAGATTTGATTAAAAAAATGGTGCTGATATATCTAAATGATATCACTGTTTTTTCAAAAAATTCAGCAGACCATCTCTTTCATTTGAGACAAGTGTTCCAAAGGTGCAGAAGATTTGGGGTATCCTTGAATCCTAAAAAGTGTATTTTTCTAGCTCATGAAGGAAAGCTCGTTGGCCACATTGTCTCCGAAGAAGGATTAGCAATTGATCCAGAAAGATTTGAAGCCATAAGAGCACTACCATTGCCAAGCCACAAGAAAACCCTTCAAAGTTTCTTTGGAAGGATAAATTTTGTTTGGAGGTTTGTCACAAATTTTGCATCCCTAGTCAATCCTATCACCAAGATGTTAAAGAAAAGAATAGCTTTTAAATGGACAGCAGAAGGCAAGGTAAGTTTGGAAGAAATAAAAGAGGCCATCTCACAAGCTCCAACTCTCATTAACCCAAATTTCTCCAGGATTTCATCCTCTATGCATTTAGAGGTGATGATACTATTTCTGCGTAATTTTGGTACATCAGAACAAAGATAATGATGAGTAGCCAATTGCTTTCTTCAGCCAAATCCTGGAGGACTATGAGGTGAAATACTCCTTCATTGAGAAGCATGTTCTAGCAGTGATTAGGAGCTTGAAGAAATTGAAGCATCTAGTTTCAAACAACAAGGTTCAATTGCTGGTTTCTCATGTGGGAGTTAAAGACTTCCTCCTCAACAAAGACCTGAATGAAAAGAGAGCTGGGTGGATCACTCCTATCATGGAGTATGAAATTGAGATCAGAGTCACCAAGTTGGTTAGAGGAAAAGGATTATGTGAGCAGTTGGTCTTGAGCAAGAAAACGGAAGCATGCAATGAGAAAGAGGTTGTTTTGGCATTGCAAGACAACCATGAACAAGGAAGCACTCAAGAAGAAAATGATGGTGTCCCCACTCCTTGCTGGACCCAAGACATAATACACTTCCTAAACATAGGCCTATGCCCTCCAGAGATGAATAAAACCAAAAGGAGACACTTCAGATTGCAGGTTGTCCCATATGCCCTTGTTGATGGTGTTTTATTCAAAAGGGATGTGAATGGAGTGTTGCTGAGATGCATTGGTACAAATCAGATTCACAGAGTGTTAGAAGAGTTCCATGGTGGATCAGTTGGTGGTCATTTTGCACCAAGAGTGACAGCTCTCAAGATCATGAGGGTTGGCTATTATTGGCCCAAGATTTTCAGTGACTGTTATACATGGATCAAGAGGTGCAAGAATTGTGCATTCTTCACAGGTAAGGAGAGACTAGCCACCCTTCCATTGCATCCAATTTTAGTTGACCAACCATTCATGCAATGGGGTTTGGACTTCATTAGAGTCATTAACCCAAATTCAAGCCAAGGACACAAGTGGATTCTAACAGCAATAGATTACTTCACCAAGTGGACTGAGGCGGTGGCACTCAAGGAAGCAAATGAATCTAACATCCTGGACTTCTATGAAGGGATAACAACCAAATTTGGCATACCTACTACAATAATATTAGATTATGCATTGGCATTCATTGGATCCAAGGTAACTGAATGGGCTGTCAAAAATGGGATCTACCTAAGCACTTCGTCAAATTATTATCCTCAGGGTAATGGCCAAGTTGAATCTACAAAAATAACTTGTTAAGGATCATCAAGAGGACTCTTGATGAAAATCAAAGGTCTTCACATCCTAAATTGAAATCAGCCTTGTGGGCTGATAGGATAACCCCCAAGAGATCTACGGGTAATTCTCCATTCAAGCTTGTTTATGGAAGAGAGACAATTTTTCCCATGTCACTTGAGTTGCCAACGTTGGAACTCATGAAACAGTTGGAGTTGTTGGAGTTTGGACCCATGGAGGTTAGGTATGTAGAATTGATGGAGCTCTAAGAAATTAGAAATCAGGCATCCCAAGCAATGGAGAAGGATCAAGCTTTGATCAAGAAGACCTTTGATAGAAAGGCCAAGAATAGATCTTTCCAAGTTGGAGATCTAGTGTTAAAATGGGATGCAGATAGAGAAAAACTGGGGAGGAATTCAAAATTTGATGCCATTTGGAGTGGCCCCTACATGGTCACAAAGTGTAAGGACAACAATGCCTTCTAATTGTCTACATTAGATGGTGAAGAATTGTAGATTCTAGTCAATGGAATCCATCTGAAGCATTGCTACTAGAGGAAAAATCTCCACCTTGTACATATTAGCTTAGGTTTTCATTCCTCCAAGTGCTTATGCACATTGTTTTGTTGTAGTTTAGCTTTGCTTTCCCTAAGTGCTTTAGCACAAGCTTGTTGTTCCAAGAAATTTATTTTGTAGGCCTTGCCCCAATCAGGTGGTGTTCTTCCCTCTATCTTCCTCCTTGCATTGTTCTTATCAGTTGGGGTACCAAGTAGAGAATTTGATGACTCCATGCCCAATGGATTGCTTCAGGAAACTGGTAACTTCATCCAAGCAGCAAATGACCCCTCTGAGTTGCCAAAATTGTTATCCAAAATAAGCCCCTTGCTTATTTATTTGGCTAACTCCCTTCATTCCTCCCTCCTATGTGCCTCAGTCATGAATTTTTCACTTTTAGGCTCTCAAAATGTTTTGGAAATGGCACCATTGGATAGAGCTCTTTCTCATCTTTCCAAAAAGGTAAATTTTTCTTCCTAACTCCATGTATTTTTGAAGTTATGGCTCGGCGGACTTTTTGTGGGAAATTTTCCCTGGACAGCCCAAACCAATCGAGAGAATGCCACGTCATCAAAAAGTGGTGGGGACGGAAGGAGACTTGGAAAATTACCAAAGTGTTTGGCGAAGGCACTAAGAAGAAATTTTACCCCCAAACCCGAGCCAATTGAAAGAAGCCATGTGTTCGAGGGGGCGTCGGGGGTCGGAGTGGTGGGAAGGAGTTGGGAAAATTTCCCAAAGGTTGGCACAAACAAATTTTTTGGCCCTTCAGGCCGACCAATGAAGACCTTCCATGTGTCCTCGCACTAGCGGAGCGGGAGAAAGTTGGGAATTTTTCCCAAAGCAAAATCAGAGGAAAATATTGAAAGGAAAGCCCGCCCCCAAAGCTTGAGCCAAGTAAAATCATGCCACGTGTCCATGTGGCAAAGCAAAAACATAAGGCAAGCCCACAAAGAAAATGGAGAGAGAAAGGCCCACATCCAATAGCATTGCACCATGTGTCCATCCCAAGGAAGATGGTCAATAGCGATGGAAAAGTTAAGAGAAAATGCCCGTGGTGAATCACAGCATGACACGTGTCCTCGGGTCATCCAACCGGTGGAGAATTTTTGGAAATTTTTCCAAAGGCCGAAATAATGGAAAATGAAGTGGGGAGAGGCTGCATCCAATCGAATGTGCCATGTGGCACCAGAGCAACGGAGGTGCGAGAGATTTTTGTGGAAATTTTCCAAAATGCTAAAAGTAGGAAAATTTCAAATTTTCGGCCCGCCAACCCATTTTGGCCCCGTTGCTTTTGCCCTAAATTTTCGAGAGGGCATAACTTTCGATCCGAGCTCGTGTTTTCACATTCTTTATTTCAATGGAAATCTGGGTGAAATTATCTACATGATTACGGGCTCTATTTTGTGTTTTGGTGGGAGAAAATTTGAAAATGCCTCTAAAGATGTGGAAATCAACAAAACTAACATTTCAACTACCATTTTTAATGAAGTATGGCACACTTTCTCTCCCAACATGGTTAAAAATGTCAGGGAATGGACTTTAGAGGGTGCCCATGCTGTTTTAATACCGTTTGGTTGGTAGTTGAAACATCTTTCATGTTTTCCCGCGTTTCTCTCTCTTGAGTTTCAGTGGGCATTGTAAAAGCCAGAATGGGCTCATTTTTGAAAAAGTAGACATCTTTTCTTGCTTTGCAACTTCTCTTTTCTTCCTCATCAGGTAGATTTGTGGAATTTTTACCTTTTCATGCAAATACAACATCCCTTTTTGCCTCTTGGTCATTGTAATGCACTATATTGGACCTGGAATGATAATGTATGCTCTGTGATTAAAATTTTCTCAATCCTTTCATATGTTTATCATTGTTTCCTGATCTTTCATTACATTTTGGCAATTTGTGCATGTTTTGTGCTGTATTTTCTTGTGGATTGTGTATGTTTTGCAGTAGCAGGTGTCTACTACTCCTTTGGTGCATCACCTTAATTAGACTAGGTTTATTCTTTGTATCTTCTCAACCCTATCCCCTTGACAAAGTTGATTAAAATATAGGTAAACCCTCTGTAGAATGTTATGCACACTTGAACAGGGGAGTTGAGGAACCACCTCTAACTGGAGATTTTTTTCCACTTTTTACAAGTCCCACACTTAGGGAAAAGATTCAATGTTTTGTAATAACACTGGATGTAAATATGTCAAACTAGAAATCTGATAGAACATCCAGAGGGTGCTATTGATTTGAACTAACAATAGCCATAGGTAATACCTTGGGCAACATCATCAACATTGACTCCCAAACCTCTAATTTCACACATACAACCTATGCAAGAATACTTGTTGAGGTTGATACTTCAAAGGATCTTCTAGCTCACATTGAGCTGAAGGTGCAAAATTGAACTTGGACTTAGCCTCTAGACTATGAGGGTCTTCCTTTTAGATGTAGGAAATGTTTCTCTTTGGGACACTCTACTGCTAATTGTGATATAGTAAAATGTAAAAATGAGAATGCTAACTGGTGGAAAAATGCCCTCCCAGAACATATGGTATTTGAACCTAAGGATATCCCTATTTCTGATGCTGAGGAGGAAGACATATTGGAAATAGTCCCCGAAACCCCTTTGAGAGATCACAGACCATGAAAGCAAGGATTCATCCGGTGATGAAACAAAGAAGATAGGACAACCAAAACATACTATAGCAAGCTAAGGAGAATGTTCCTCTTAGATGCTCAAATAATACATATCAGCCGATTGTAGATCTTGAAGTATGTATTCCATTACAGAAAGCTCCTGATGAATAGATTATGGCTCGTAATAAGAAGAAAATTTTTCGCATAGAAAGCAATGGTTAGGTTACTGATTTATTGTCGTTTGTTTGTTTTTTTGTTCTTGTTTTCTTTTGGCTTTGGTAATGTTATTGGTAGAATTTTTTTTTGCTTTTGAGCTTTCTTTGTCAAATCCAAATTTTGATCACTTTTTAATGTAGCCAAATTCTAACAAAGCTTGATTTACTGCAAATAATATGAAATCCAAAGAAAAAATCTCCTTCTTCCTTATTGAATAATCAATTACAATGTTTCCTAAATAGGAAATAAAATCCCAACTCAAGTTGCCAACTAAACTCTAACTAACTCTGACTAAATCTACTCTAGGTGGCGAAAATTACTATTTTTAGCAGTTTACTAGAACCTACTATTCTTAGTAAGTTTGCATGCTTATTCGTACGGCACAGAAATTGACACGCATCTTCTACATTCCTAAATTAGAGGAATTTCCAACTTTCTAACTCTTAATGCAACTAATAGACTAAAATTAAGTAATTCCCAAAAATAGGAAAAAATCCAACTATAACTTAATTCCTAAATTTTGGCCTCAAGATTGCAAATTTAGGGACCGTAAATGTGCCAAAACTTTCCGATGCGTTCGTCTCATCGAAACATGTGGTTTAAAAAAATGGACTCAAACAGACACCCGAAGCTCAAGTTATGACCTTGTCAAGTTCCTTGCTAATTTTGGCGCATCACTTTTATTCCCGCTTCATTTTTATATCCGGGTTTTGAATCTTGTTGTCAAGGGTATAGTCCCTTTCAAAAATTATTTACATATGATAAAAAAATCATATAAGTAAAATAAAATATAATTTTTCTAAATCAATCATAAAACTAAAGAAATAATAATAAATTTAAACTTTAATCCTAATGCTTAAAGACAATATTAAAATTCAATTGTAATAATTATTTTTAAATTAAAAATTGAATACTAATAATTTTTTAAAAATTAAAATATAAAACTTAATATATATAATTTAATCGATAAAATAAATGTATCGTTTATAATATTTAAATTTATAATACATTTCAAAATAAATAATAAAAATATAATAAACTAAAAAATTTGATTTTAATTTTGAGTAATTTATAATTCATAATAACTATATAAATTTATATTTAAAAGTTTAATATTTTTAATTAATTTTTTAAAAAGTGATATTTATTTTTATATGTTGTTTATAATAAAATTAGAAATTAGAAATTTATATTTATCAAAAAAATTAGAATAATTATTTACTTGTGAAATATAGTTTCTTTTAAAATTTCCAATTAAAATTTCCAATTTAAAATGAATAAATATAAAAGTAAAATTTTTAAATGGATAGTAAATTTTAGCTTTGAAATTTAATCCTTACAATTTTAAAATGTATAATTTATAATAGAGTTCATAGTTTAAAATTTGAAATTAAATCATACTAAATTTAAAAAACATCCACAATTTAAAATTTAATATTTAAATTAAGTTTGCAAAATATATAAATGTTAATATTGTCAAATTCACAAATATATATATAAACTAAATTTGTTATCATTTAATAAATCATTTTAATAGAATTAAAAACACACTATGTTTCAACTATTCTTATTAGTCCCTACCAAAGCAGGTAGCTACAATAAACATTTTCTTATTACTTAGTCTTTCTTTCAACCAATCACAATAATCTATTTTTCTTTTATATGGTCTTCACAATAGTTTCAAATTATATATATATAGTAATTTTATCATATGTGATTGGCTGATATATTATTCTCTTTATTCCGTACATAAAAAATGATGCCATAATTCATTATATTTTCAAGGATATCTTTATCCCAAATTCACCCTTAGGGTAAATTTTGGTAACTTATGCAAATTCTTCACGCTCAAGATTGAAATGGTTCGAGGGAAAAATTTGGATTTTGGGTACCCTCTCTTTTCTCTCTTTAGTAGTAAAAAAATTGTAAGAATCTGAAAATGATGAGGTTGCATGCCTATTTTAATGCAAATCGGGTATGAGAGCTGCGGATGGAACCGAGACAGATCGTACAAGGGTTCATCGTACCAAATTCGGGCCTAAAATGTTAAGGAGCTAGTGAAATGTGGCAAAGTCGGGCTTTTTCGCCCAAACCGCATAGGTTCGGATTGAGACAATCGGGACCTAAAACCTGATTTTCCGAAATCCCCAAAAATAGAAGGAATCGAGAGAAGTCAGTTTGAAATGTCTTTGGCCGCACATGGGACACTTTGGGGACGCATGGGACTGTATGGCTGAAATCACCGATTTGCAAAGCATGCAGTAAGTCAAAAAAATTGTCCCTAGTGGTCATGCGGGACATCCAGGACATCGGGACCCAAAACTCGAAATCACCACACCAAGAGAAAATCGGTTAAGTTAGATATTTTCAGTCCAAGGTGCACAGTTCACACAGACAGTCAGGACTCGCAAAGGTGAAAGATCCAATCAAAAAGTAGTGTGAGTAATGCGTAGGTAAACAAACCTCAAGGCTCGATCAACGAGGGACAAATAGGACATCAAATTCTTAAATTTCCACACCAAGAGGGAATCGGCAAAGGTGAAGAAGGGAGGCCCAAATGGTCCAAGTTAGCGTGGGACACGAGTTTTCTGAAACCCTGATTTTGCCACAACTACTACGGAAGGAGGATTGCATAGAAAGAAAAACTAGGATACAAGGAGCCAAAATAGCTTGACACAAGGACACGAAATAGCCAAAATAGCTGCATATAAAGGAAAACTTAATACTTGACCCTCCCGAACTTCAAACGGCCATAACTTTTGACCCCGAGCTCTGATTTTCATGAAATTTGACTTTTTAGAATGAGCACGCAAACCTATACGGCACCTCTCCATGACGTCCAAAATTTGAATTTTCATGAGGGTAGATTTTTGAAATTAATGGAAACCTCTCCAGCTCTAATAAATTAAATGTTCATTCCCATTAAAAGATAGAAATGCTTGGCATAACCAAAAAAATTGTCTACACTCAGAAGGCCATAACTTTTACATTTCTAAAAAAAATGCACAAAATTGGTACCATTTGAAGCTTGGTTCCAATTCCAATTCATAGAAATCAAGAGATTATGAATTTGATGAGAAATCGATGGTTATTTTGCAGAAAACATGCCTAGTTCAGAACATTGGTTTTATTTGGTAGTTGGGATGCATTCAATGAAGAATGGGCTAACATTTCTCACTGCTTTGCAAGTTATGGGACAATATGGGGGGCCTTCTGCAAGAAACATACCATACATCACTTTATTTATGAAATATTCCAAGTGGTGGGATGTCGATTTCAGGATTTTCACTTTCCCTCTCCCTCTCTCTCTCCTCTCAAAAATCTATAAATTAGAGTGTTGGGCTCATAGTAAGGGGGATAGTTTTGAGTAGCAAAACTTTATCAAATTATTTTTGAAGCCAATCTATGGCAGGCCCTTCGAGTGGACTTCTTGCATGGTGATCTAGGACCTTATGTTGTAATAGATTGAATTGTGCATATCCATGAAGCAATAGATGTAAGTTTGTGGATGTATCTTCCCCATTGTGTTTGTTTTCATTCTTCTTGCCCTTTCAAACTTATCGAAAATATATTGTGTCTATTTTATGTTGTTTCAGGGATTCATTATCATTAGGTGTGCATGAAATATTTTTGTGAATGCAGTTGCTCGATTGTGGAGGACTATTATCACCCCTTCTAGTATGCACTTTGCTTCTGTTTTTCACACATTGGATACTATTCTCACACTCTCCTTTTCTAGTGTATCACCACTTTAGTGTAGGCTTTATTTTCATGCACTCTCTCTCCCTGGTCCCTTGGAAAGGTAGATTATGACATGGTAATTTCGTATACATTAGAGTAGATTGTGGTAGGTATTTTAGGAGTAAGAACCAACTTTCTTTGGAGGTCTATCTCAAGTAGCAAGTCCCACAACTTGGAGATAGTACCCATGTTACCCAATCACACCGTGAGCTCAAGCACACACACTTGTGTAAAATAAATGGGTGTTGTGATTCAGATATAACAGGATTAATTCCCTATTTTGATGGACTCCATCCCTATTTTCATGCAACGCAAATAATATTTATCAAATATTTACATTTTTTTAATTCACAAAATTTATGCAGTTGGGGTAACACATTAAATGTGTTTAGTTCACACCTTTGTATTTGGAAGCTCTATTTTGAAAATATTTCTGCAAAAATTTAATTTTTGGCCATCAGTGGTTTCTTTTCAAAGCTTTTGGTATGGAGAAGTCTTACATTGGATTTGTTCATACTTTTTGGAAATATTGGGCCACTATTGACTTTTGGAAACTCTATATTTTGCTTGGAAGACATTGATATATTAATTTTTTTCACTTTCTCACTTTTGGTTTTGTTCATAAGATTTGGGTACTATTATGTCCACCTTTTAGTTTTATAAGTTGGAGGTCATGTTTTCGCTCAGAGTTTTTTTCTTGAGTTACTTGAAAGGCTTGCTCTCTTTATTCGGTGCATTTTAATGGGATTTTCCTATGCATCTGACTTCCATTTTAGTTTTTGTTCTCTCCAACCTGTATCTCACCTCTATAATGTCTTTACTGTCTTGTTTATGCTTGGCCATGTGTGGTTTCTTTATTCTTTACAGTTCAGGAGATGAAACTATTTGATGTATTTTACACAAGAAGTTGTGCACTTTTTGTAGCTTACCTTTCTTACAATCGTTCTAAAGAATGCAATTCCAAGCCTCAATATTAGGAAATATTCTCCTTTTTAGAATTTTTGTGAAGATTTTAAATACCAAGTCTCGTACCTACATTTTACAGAAAGTAATGAATAAAATGATTCCTTAATGCATCATTCTTTTGCTTTCTTTGGCTCTCTGCTATTATGGCATCCCGCCGAGTAAAATGTTCTATATTCTCTTGAATTTGATGAATGTTTGCTTAAATGGCTTCATATAAGACTATTTTCTCTTCTTCTTCCTAACCATCTATTGTATGGTCACGTTTTATCTTCATTATGATTATCCCTATGTTTGGGTCCTAAACCAATCACTCTCTTCACTATGGTTACCTTTCCCATGGTGACAATATTGTATGTGTTCTCTGTGCAAAGGGCTTATGGTTCTCTTTGTACATATTTTTTGTTAGTACCCTGATGCGAGTCAAGCTAGTTAGATTGGTGACCACTGAACACTAATATTCACGACTGTTGGCATGAGCAATGGTCCACATAGTGCGTTGCAAAAGACTAAGTGACTGTTTTTAAAAATTGTCATTTTATTTTGACACTTTTATTTATTTTTTCTAAGTCACTCACCATGCTGCAAATTAAACATGGGAATTAACCATGTAACTCAAAACAATGAATGATGTCTAACTTGGAAGCCATGTGGTATTAAGTGATTCTGCTCTACCAAAATCTTCATAGGATTTACAACATTCATGTCATCTTCATCAAATCGTTCTCCTCAATCATAAGGAAATGGCTTGATGGATTTTTTTCCTTTATCACT
The DNA here is from genome assembly GCA_018340775.1 of Taxus wallichiana var. yunnanensis. Taxonomy (NCBI): domain Eukaryota; kingdom Viridiplantae; phylum Streptophyta; class Pinopsida; order Cupressales; family Taxaceae; genus Taxus; species Taxus wallichiana. The sequence goes on along the minus strand of CM031238.1, from coordinate 766,603,961 downwards.
CATCCACAGTTTGTTCTTGTAGTGCCCACTCCTCTTCAACACTATTTCATTTTGATGTTGATATTGTTGGAATGATATTTAGACATTGTGATTATGATACATTGATCAGTAGATGATAGATTATATTGATATTTGGACTATTGACATTATGTGGTTTACATTTTATTATGATGCACTAGATGGTGATGATAGACAATTATATATGTTGATTTGTGATATTCTGATTTTTATACTAACATGTCATAATTTGGATGCATAGCATATGTTAAATATTTTAAATAGAATTATGATTTTTATGAATGCCAAAATCAAATTAATTGTATGATGCTAGATGATATAATTTCTAATGTTGAATGATGATTATTGATTTTATATGTATATTGTCTCGATGTTGTTAATATGACCGAAAGGCTAGAGAGGTATTTTGTTTGTGTTGTAGGACACTTTATCACATACATTGAAAGGGGATAGGGAAAAACCATGGAAGGATGTTGGGTGTTGAGCAACATGGCCAAATTTAAAAACTTGTGTAGTTTTATAAGGTGTTATTGTTGCATTCCTAGTTAGGAGGTTTCCCATTTGGGGGTGACCTCACATGTGTGGCCATGGGGTGAATTTTGTTCCCCTTCTTTTCATTTTTGTATGTGCTTTATTTGTGTTTTATGTATTTAAATTTTAGAATTGATGCAACTTTATTAACTTGTAATAATGTGTCTTAATTGAGATAATCCTTCTTATTTGGTTAACTAGAATAGAAATGTGACAAATAGGTAATTATGATGTTAGATGGTCCTTGTTATAAGTACGATTTGTGATGGTTTTTGTGTGATGTACTCCAACCCAACTTCAAAATTCGGAGTTTGACTTTGGGGGCCTTTTTGGAGGTTTGTGGGACAAGCTAAGTTTGTCCCATGCCTCTTAAATTTACCTAACAACCCTACCTATTGGTTGGGGAGTTTATTTTTAAATTGTTTATCCCTTTTTGAGTGTAAAAGAGTGAAAATAATTGCACTTTCCTTCTACCTTAATAAATGTTGTCCCGAGAAAACATGGTGTGCAAGTTTGTGAGACATGTGGGTATGTCATAGTTTTTACAAGTTCATTGATTGTCTTGGACTTGGTGTGTTAACTTGAGTGTGGTGATGGAGGAATGATGAAGTGGCATCCTATATGGAGCCACCTCATCAAGCTCACACTCCATTTCTATTTATTGTTGAATTTTGATGGAATGGGGATTACTTGTTCATTTTTCTCCTTGTGCGCTTTTGGATTTGGTGGCTTGGAATTGAAAGATACTTGTTGAGTTTATTCTTAGAGCTTGATGGAGAGGTAGGCTCTCCACATTTATTATTTTTCTATTATGCTTTTTTATATGAAATGTTGTGCTTTTAAAAAAATTTAAGTCTTCTGAATGTGCTTGTGTGTTGGTTGGGTAGTAGACCATAAGTTGGGTGTGGGAGAAGGGTTTATGGGACCATTAGGAAGGGGAAATGGAGTTTTTATGAGGCATAAATTTGGTGGTAGTGTGAATGGGAGTTTCACCTATGGGGAGTGAAAACAAAATCATGGTTATTTGTTGCATACTTGCAAGGGAGAGATAAGGATTTTGTGTTGATTGTTTTGTGAACTTGGAGGATTTGGATGAAACTCTCACTTCACTTGGGAGGCATAAGGAGATGGTTTCCCATAGACCTTGCTCTATTTTGTTTGATTTCAAATTTTTGTGTTGTTCTTGAGAAGGTTAAAAACTTGTTGAATATGTCTTCTTTGTTGTGTTGAATATTTTGAAATGCATGTTGTATGTGGAAGCCATGTTGTTGTAAAGTTGTCAAAGTTGCTCAAAGACACCTCATGGTTATTTGGTTGGGGCTCGGGGGCCATTAAGGGGATGGATTCTCCTCTTAAAATGATGAAAGGTTGGGTGGAGAGCATTACTTACTCCCCCTTCCTTGTATTGTGATCCTTGTTGCGAGAAGATTGCAGTGAGCTAGATTGGAGATACATTTGGGTGAAGACTTGAAAATTGGAGACTTGTAAATTTGGCCTTGTTCATATCCCTTTGTAGTAGATTGTTCAAATTATTATTCCCACTTTGTGTGGAGGATTGTAAAATTTTGTAAGCTTGAAATAGATCCATATTACTAATTGCAAATAACTTTATTTTGTAACTCTTTTAAGAGTGTTATATAAGAAATCTATATGTTTATTAGTGTTAGTTTTTGAAAAGAAACTACAAAATATTTGCATTGGTTAAATGTAAAGAAAACGTAAAAATGAATAGAAATGGTAATGCACTCTCTCTCAAAATTAAGTTGGTTCATTATTTTCAACATGTGTTATGCTTCATTTAAAGACATCGAAAATCTTGGTTAAATGTCTTGTTATACGGAATGGATGTTCTTTTTACTTTCATTGTAAAAGAAACAAAAGAAAATAATATAGTTAATATTTCTTTGAATAAACAATCTTATTAATGGTTCCATTATTATTCTCCTATGAGTAATAAATTTTAATTGTTCTTTCTTTGTTTTACCATACTTGAAATGACTTGTTTAGATCATTTAATTAAATCAAATCATAAGAAAATCCATATTTTTACAATAAAAATATATCTAATTATATGAAGTTTATTACTATTATATATATACATAAAAATAAAATTATACATATTTATTTATTAAAAATAAATTGGAGTGGTTCGCTTTTCTAATATAATAATTTAATAATTATATATATATAAATAAATCTTCATATTATAAAATTACTCATTTGACAAAATCGTTCAAGTGTAAAGGTTTTGTGTGCCATGTTTAAAATCCGAATTGGCTTAGCTATGTATTTTGGATAGTGGGTTGGGGAGGGGGTGATGCCCCCTCCGACAAACCACCAACTATTAATAAACAAAGACCTTGGGTGGGGCCGAGCCCCACCAAACTATTATCCCAAAAATGAAATATATTTGGGTTGTGTTTATCCATTCCAAATATTTATCCTCCTCTTCCATGGCTTCCTTCTCTTCCTCCTTCCCTTAACCTACAAAACAAAAATGAGAAAATAAGACAAATGAAAAGAATAAAAGAAACTCTCCATAGAGATTAGGGTTGGTTGAAATCTAATAGATGTAATGGCCTAGATTGGATTCATCCAATGGCTAGGATTGTTCCCTACAAATGTTAGGTGGGATTTAGGTGAGATCATCATTTGATCACATGGGTCATGTTTTGAATGGGGACAACTGAAGTGGTGTTGAAGTTAAATATATATATATTTTTATTCATTATGTCTTATTTTGGTAACTTTCAAAAGTAATGAGGTCATGACCTATTGGTAATTAAGTAAACTCATTCCCTTAATAATTTAGACAACATTTATATTTGAGAATTAAAATTAATAGTATTGTGTAAATGGAAGGAAATTTAGACCTAGACTTTTTATAATAAATTATTGAATGACTTTAGGAACCAATTTTTAAAATTAAGTAAGGATTGTAGGAACGGATATTTTAAACCCAACTTAAGATTAAATATTATTATTGAATTAATTTTGAGACAATCGTTTGTTAACTAAGGGTATTGGTAATCGTTGTTTTCGTTCGTTAACAAAAATAATAATAATTATTCCATAATTCTTATATTATAACCTTTACTTCGTTTTGGGTTTTTGGGTAAAATTCTTGGGCATTACGCTTGGTATAGAGCCATGGTTTCACCGCTTAGACCCCGGGCACACTTGAAAACATGAAACATAAACAATTAAACTAGGAAAAACTCTAAACCTAGAACACACAACATTGTATGATATTTTGTTAAACGTAGAAAACTTAGAAAGATGAAAAAAAAACTTAGATGATGATAAACTAATGTTAGGAATTAATAATATCTAATGTGGAATAATTCCTCAGAATCGTAATAATAAGAAGTATGAATAGAATTACAGAAATGAAAAATACACAACATGAAGACAATATTTAACGTGGTTCACCCAATGTGGGCTACATCCACCAAGAACACTTGCTCAGATTTTATTACAAGCCAACAATCTTCACAATTACAATAATCAGATCTTGTTTGGAGCTGCGCTCAACAAACCCTCCCGAATTCACACTTGAATTCACACACACTATTCACCTTCACAAAACACACTCATATAAATCCTATTGTTTGGATCTGCGCTCAACAAACCCTCCCGAATTCACACTTGAATTCACACACACTATTCACCTTCACAAAACACACTCATATAAATCCTATTGTATGTCCATCTATTTATAAGTACATCAATAGGTAGCCGAAGAGGCGGTTTTACAAAATAATGGGTACCGAAAAACCATGGGCCCAAAAATAACCCATAACGGTTACCCATTACCCATGGGTTAATAAACCACCCATGAAAATTTTCTTCGGGGCTTCACCCCCGAACCCCCTTGACCCACTCATTGGAAAGTGGGACCACAGTAAAAATATCTGAGTGTAACACATGGAAGGTGTACCAAACTCCAACATGAAAATAGGCTCCATAAATATAACAACTAACTCTCGTCTTGGTTTATGCAGGAGTTGTGGACTAGACCTAACAACCTATATGTGGATCTAGACCTAACAACCTAAGATGAGGCTGTAACAACTATTTTGCCTCATATATTTCAAATGATACATGATGTTAACGACGCTATACGTGGAGGATTTTTAGGAGGGAACCGAGTAGGTAGGACAGAGAGCCATCAGTATAGGCTCATGTACCTTCATGACATAGTGCAGAGGATAGGGTAGAGAACTCCCATGTGGAGTCAGTTAGATATGAGTCACCTCCTTGGGAGATAAGAGATCGAGTTACAATGCGAAAAGATAGGTGCGGGAGCTCTAGGTTGAGAGATGATTAGCTTGAGAGGCCAAGGGGTTGACACCGACAATAGTGGATCACATTAGAGAGATACTAAATTTACACCCATTTAATTTTTTCGGAGACATAGGGGATTTCGGGAAGAAGCATGGTTAGTTAGCTTGAGAAGATGCTTCAAGCTATATCCATGTTCTAGAAACATAAAATATCATGTTTTCATCCACCTTCTGAAAGATAGAGATGGAATTTTTTGGAGGATTGGGGAGCGAGAAAGATCTATGTGGATTCGAATACATTCACTCGGGAACTCTAAGAGGAGATGTTCGGAGAAGATACATATATAGGAGATTCATTCAACAGTGGATCGATGAGTTCCATGATCTGCGATAGGCCTCTATGATGGTAGCAGAGTAAAAGGGATAGTTTTTAGACCTAGTTCATTACGTGGATTACATGCAAGATGAGTAGGTCAGAGTTCATAGGTTCATTAGGGGCCTGAACTTAGACTTGAGTGGGGTAGTGCGCATTCATTTCCCACAGACACTATCAGAGGCCATGGAGAAGGCCTATATTGCAAAGGAAACTAGGGGGAAGACTCAATAGGCTCGTGATAGAGTGAGGAGCTACATACAATAGTTACAAGATAGTAGATCAAGGGGATCAAATCCTCCTCATCATTGCATACACACTTCAAGTATAGTCTTCTTTTTGGTCTCCTCCACCTCCTCATTAGTAAAGCAGAATAAGACTTGAATGACCTTTCAACCTCCATAGTGCCATGATGCTCAGAGAGGGTGTAGTATGGGACCTCCAACTAGGGGGCTTAACATGACACAAGCTCTACTTTGATCATATTTAGTAGAGTACGTCCACCGTAGAATCCAATGAGATCTATACGACAGGATCATTAGGTTCTTTAACACCTACTAGTGGGCCACCTAAAGAACTATCCATTCCATAGAGAGGACCAGGTACTTGTTATGGATGCGGCGTGCATCAACATCATTGGAGAGAGTGCCCTTCCAACACCGTTAATCAAGCTAATGTACTAGTTTTCGAGCCTCTTTTGTTGGTGACATGGCTAGGAGACATAGGATATATGCAGTGCTCGAGAAGCGCTAGGAGAGAACAGGGGCATGGTGATAGAGACCATAGGTAGCATTGGTGGTATTTCTATCCCTATTTTATTTAACTCAGGCTCATCATATTCTTTCATTTCTCCATCTTTAGTAGAGCGTTACAGGCTAGTGGCAGTTAGGCAGGGCCTTAGTTTGGATGTTGAGATGGCTTTTAGAGCCAAGATCTCAGTAGACTCCTTAGTCAAGGAGTGCGTAGTGGACCTATGACCCTTTACCACTACTTTGGATCTTCATATCCTTCCCTTGGGTTTGTATGGAGTTATATTAGCCATGAATTGGTTGTTTATACAAAGAGCTAGAGTTGATTGCCACAAAGTAAGGTTATGTCTTGTGTAGATAATTTGGGAGGGGAGTCAGTAATTTTTGGAGTCAGGAGACCCATCTATAGTTACACTATTTCCGCTATGCAATGGGCGGTTTGTGCGACGAGGTTTTCGGGGTTGTATGCTATTACAATTAGTGATAGGTTGGAGGATGGGGCTAGTGGACCTTCACTTGATGATCTCCCATTTTTGCAGGATTTTTTTGATGTTTTTCCTAGCGAGCTTCCAGGATGCCTCCCCAATGTGAGATAGAATTTTACATTGATTTGGTTCTAGGAGTGGAACCTGTCTCACGTGCTCCAAATAGGATGACAACACTTGACCTATGTGAACTCAAGTTGTAGCTAGAGTGTCTTTTCAAGAAAGGCCTAATCCTTCCTAGTGTATCCCCTTTAGGTACACCGGTGATTTTTGTAAAGAAGAAGGATGCATCCTAGCAGTTTTTGTGGACCTTTGGCACTTGAAAAAGTAACGATCAAGAATCATTACCCCTTTCCTCGCATCGATGATTTGTTTGATTAGATGAATGGAGCCACAGTGTTTTCCAAGATTGATCTTAAGTCCGGATACCATCAGCTTAGGATTACAGAGGTATATGTTCACAAGTTAGATTTTCGTATGAGATATGGCCACTATGTGTTCACAGTTGTGTCATTCGGTCTGAAGAATGCCCTCCGGTGTTCATGAGTTTGATGAACAGGGTGTTCAGGAATTTTCTAGACCACTTTTTCCTTGTGTTTCTTGATGACATTTTGATATTATCTCGTATGTGTGAGGAGCATGAGGAGCACCTTCATCAGGTTCTGCAGTGTCTTTGTGAGCAACAAATTTATGGGAACCTAGAGAAGTGTGTGTTCTTTCAATCAGAGGTGTAGTATTTGGGTCACATCATTTTTAGGGAAGGTATTGCAATCAATCCTTCCAAGATTAGAGCCATTATGGATTGGCCAACACCCACTAGTGTTACCAAGGTGCATAGTTTCATGGGGTTGGTAGGGTACTACAGGATATTTATGCGGGACTTTTCTCAAAGTTGGGCAACCCATCATTTCCCTTCAGCGGAAAGGTAAGAAGTTCATTTGGTTGGATATATGTGAGTAGGCCTTAAGGACATTGAAGGAATGCCTTATGACAACACTCATTCTTGTAGTGTCGATCACAAGGGAGACTATTTAAATCGCACAAATGCTTCTTTGAAAGGATTGGGTGGTTTTTGATGCTAGAGGACCATGTAGTAGCCTTTGAGTCTCAAAAATGAAGGATTACAAGCTCAATTATCTAAATCATGAACTTGATATTACAAAATTTGTACATGCTTTGGTTCAATGGAGACATTTCCTTCTTGGCTAGAGATTTATACTTACAAATGATCACTTGATTATTTGCCAACTCTTCACGTAGCCCATCTCAAAGTTAGTTTATGGCATTGGATAGAGTCTCTTTGTGAGTACAACATGGACATAGATAATGTGAAAGGCAATGAGAATGTTTTTGAAGATGCTCTAAGTAAACAAAGACATTTGGTTATGAATACTTCAGTGGGTCCAAATTTGCAGAGTAGGATTTTGTAGCAGCTTCCACATGACAACTTCTACCTTGTAGCGAGATCAAAGATTGAGTCTCAGAGACCCCTTGGGGGGAAGTTTGATGGATTTTAATTTGAGGAAGATGGTCTTCTCGAGATACGATGTTGGATCTATGTACCTAGAGAGGGAGGCTTGAGATAGGATATGGAGCCTATTTTTTGTCTTCTCAAATCAATATTGAAGTGTGGAGTTTGAATTAGGAAGATGAAAGGTCATGACTATTTATTTTCTAGCCATGGGAAGATGAAAGGTCGCGATAGTTTCTTTTCCAGCTTTGGGAAGATGAAAGGTCATGAATTTCAAACTTCTAGGGTCGGCTTTTGGACTTCTTAAAGGATTGTAATACTATAAATAGAGGTGTTAGGATATCTTGAATATATATTTTGTGTTCAAGAGGTCTTTAGTCTTAGTGATCAAGATGTGATCAAGAGTGAACAACGTTAAGAAATTGGGTGTCAATTGTGGTTCGGATGTGGTTTAGCATCTTTGGAATCCTGTTGTGAGTTCATCACTGAGAGAAGACTATGAGAGTTGTTTTAATCTTGTTGATAATAAAATATGAGCAAGTTCTTGGTGGACATAGCCCACATTGGGTGAACCATGTTAAATATTGTCTTGTCTTCTTTTATGCATTATTTATTTATGTTGTTATATTTTTGCATGTATACTTCTGCTATATAGTTTCCTACTATTGTGATTTGAGGAATTGTTTCCATAATTTTTTTCTCTAATTCCTAACAGTTTGAATGATTTTCATTTGAGGAAGATGGTCTTCTCGGACATAGATGTTGGATCTATGTACCTATAGAGGAGGCTTGAGATAGGATATCTTTAGATACTCTCATGGTGCACCTTATTCAGCCCATCCAGGGGTGAAGAAGATGCATGCCACATTGAGACAACTTTACCATTGGAGAGGTCTTCGAAGATATGTAGCTCAATTTATGTCACACTGTTTAGAGTGTTAGAGGGTGAATGCCGAGCATAAACATCCAACTAGCCTTCTCCCACATGCCATACCGAGTGGAACTCGGGACACCATTTCCATGGATTTTATTGTAGGGCTACTGACATCAAGATACCACCATGATGTCATCATGGTCACGGTGGATAAATTCATGAAAGTGGCTCATTTCTCTCTAATGAAGACCACCTATACAGCTAGTACAGTGGCGCAAGTATACCTTGATGATATTTTTAGACTGCATGGGATTCCACAGAAGATTATTTATGACCTTGATACCTTATACACCTATCATTTATAGAATACCATGCAACATGCCCTTGGGACGGGTATCAGCTTTAGTACAACTTATCATCTAGAGACAGATGGGCTAGATAGAGTGGGTGAATCTGATCTTGGAGGATATGTTGCGAATGTATGTCATAGACCATCAGTCTAAGTGGGAGGAGTACTTGTGTTTAGTGGAGTTTTCCTACGATAATAGTTTTCATATTTTTATTGGTATCGCTCCTTTTCAAGCACTATATGTTGGAGATTACAAGAAACCACCGAGTTGGGACCGATTGGAGGATGGAGTTTCTCTTGGGCTGACATTAGTACAGGATATGGAGCACTAGGTTATCATGATTTGATGGAGGTTACATGAGGCTCAAGATAGATATAAGAAATATGTAGATCAAAGGAGGACAAACCATAAGTTTGAGGTGGGCACAAAGGTTTTTCTTCGTGTTAGGCCTCATAAGAGTCCTATCTGTTGTAGAAAAGGCTCTAAGTTAGCTCCTATACTTGTGGCTCGCTTCAAAATATTGAAGTGTATAGGTCCTTTGGCCTACCATCTAGCATTGTGACCGAGCTTGTCTCATGTGCATGATGTATTTCATGTTTTTGTACTTAGGAGACACATTCGATATCCCTCTTATGTTCGGATTGGACCACATTGCAAGTGCAGAGTTCGGGGAAGGTGTTAGTGGAGCCCATATGTATCATAGAGCGTATGACCTTGGGCCTTAAAGGCCGCAAGATTGAAAAGGTGCAGTTTTAGTGGGATAGGTACGATGAGACTCCAACCACTTGGCAGGATGTAACTGTATTACGAGCCCAATTTTCTCAGCTATTCTAGTGACTTCCAAGAGGAACTCGAGTCTAAGGAGAGGGGGATGTAGTTCCTACTCCTCTTCAAAACTATTTAATTTATATGTTGATATTGTTGGACTCATATTTTGACATTGTGATTATGATACAATTGATCAGTAGATGATAGATTATACTAATATTTGGACTAGTGACATTATGTGGTTTACATTTTATTATGATGCACTAGATGGTGATGTTGAGCTGCAATAATCTAATTTTTATACTAACATGTCATAATTTGGATGCATAGCATATGTTATATGTTTCAAATAGAATTATGATTGTTATGAATGCCAAAATCAAATTAGTTGTATGATGCTAGATGATAGAATTGATAATGTTGAATTATTATGATTGATTTTATATATATATTGACTCGATGTTGTCAATATGGCTGAACATCTAGAGATGTATTTTGTTTGTGTTACAAGACACTTTATCACATACATCGAAAGGGGATAAGGGACCAACAACAGAAGGATGTCAGGTCTTGAGCAACGAGACCAAATTTGACAACTTGTGTAGTGTTATGTGGTGTTATTATTGCATTCCTAGTTACGAGGTTTCCCATTGGGGGGCTGGCCTTACATGTGTGGCCATGGGGTGAATTGTGTTCCCTTTCTTTTAATTTTTGTATGTGCTTTATTGTATTTTATGTAAATAAAATTTTGAATTGATGTCACTTTATTAACTTGTAATAATGTGTCTTAATTAAGACAATCCTTCTTATTTGGTTTACTAGAATAGAGATGTGACAAATAGGTAATTATGAGGTTAGATGCTACTTTTTGTAAGTAATATTTGTGATGGTTTTGTGTGATTTACTCCAACCCAACTTCAAAATTTTTATTTTGACTTTGGGGGCCTTTTTGAGGCTTGTGGGACAAGCTAAGCTTGTCCCATACCTCTTACATTTACTTGAAAAACCCTACATATGGGTTAGGGATTTTATTTTTACTTTTTTATCTCGTTTCAGTGTAAAAGAGAGAAAATAATTGCACTTTCCTTCTACCTCAATTAATTTTGTCCTTAGAAAGCATGGTGTGCAAGTTTTTGTGCCATGTTGGTTTTTCATAGTTCTTACATGTTCAATTTAATGTCTTGGGCTTGGTGTGTTTAATTTTGTGTGGGAATGGAGGAATGATGAAGTGGCATCCTACAAGGATCCACCCCATCATCCTCACATTCAATTTCTATTAAATTGGTTAATTTTGATGGAATGGGGGCTACTTTTTCATTTTTCTCCTTGTGCACTTTTGGATTTGGAGCTTGTTGGAGTGCTTTTGGGAAATTTCTTGGCTTGGAATTGAAAGATACTTGTGGAGTTTTTCTTGGAGCTTGATGGAGAGGTAGGCTCTCCACCTTTGTTATTTTTTTATTATTCTTGTTTATATGAAATGTTGTGCTTGTTAAAATTGTTTAAGTCTTGTGAATGTTCTTGTGTGTTGGTTGGGTAGTAGACCTTAAGTTGGGTGTGGGAGAAGGGCTTATGGGACCATTGGTGAGGGAAAATGGAGTTTTTGAGGCATGAATTTGGTGGGATTTTGAATGGGAGTTTCACCTATGGGGAGTGAAAAGGAAATCATGGTTATTTGTTGCATACTTGTAAGGGAGAGATAAGGATTTTGTGTTGATTGTTTTGTGCACTGGAGGCATATGGAGGTGGTTTCCCATAGCCCTTGCTCCATTTGGTTTGATTTAAAATGTTTTTGTTGTTATCAAAAGGTTACAATCTTTTTTAATATGTCTTCTTTGTTGTGTTGAATATTTTTAAATGCATGTTGTATGTGGAAGCCATTTTGTTGTAAAGTTTTCAAAGTTTCTCAAAGACCCCTATGGTTATTTGGTTGGGGGTCGGGGGCCATTAAGGGGATGGATTCTCCTCTTAAGAGGATGAAAGGTTGGGTGGAGAGTGTTACCTACTCCCCTTCCTTGTGTTTTAGAATAGAATATAAAGTAAAATAAAAAAATGAAATAGATTTGGGTTGTGTGTATCCATCCCCAAGCTTTATCCTCCTCTTCCATGGCTTCCTTCTCTTCCTCCTTCCCTTAACCTACACAAAAAAATGAGCAAATAAGTCAAATGAAAAGAATAAAAGAAACTCTCCATAGAGATTAGGGTTGGTTGAAATCTAATAGATCCAATGGCCTAGATTGGATTCATCTAATGGCCAAGATTGTTCCCTACAAATGTTAGGTGGGAGTTAGGTGAGATCATCATTTGATCACATGGGTCATGTTTTGAATGGGGCCACATAACCGATGTTGAAGTTAAATCATTTTTCTGCATTCATTGTCTTATTTTAGTAACTTTCAAAAATAATGAGGCCATGACATAGTGGTAATTAAGTAAACTCATACCCTTAATAATTTAGACAACATTTATATTTGAGAATTAAAATTAATAGATCTTGTGTAAATTGAAGGAAATTCAAACCTAGATTTTTTATAATAAATTATTGAATGACTTTAGGAACAAATTTTTAAAATTAACTAAATATTGTAGGAAAGAATCTTTTAAACCTAACTGAAGATTAATTATTATTATTTAATTAGTTTTGATATGATCGTTTGTTAACCAAGGGTATTGGTAATCGTTGCTTTCATTCCTTATAATAAAATAAATAAAACTATTCCGTAATTCTTCTATTATAACCTTTATTTTGTTTTGGGTTTCATTGGTAAAATTTTTGGAGATTACAGTTCCACTCGGTTCCTTTTTTTTCATCGGTGAGAATGGTATTTTCCCCTGCATTTTATCACGATTATAGCACATATAATAGAATTTCACCATGGTCAACATCACTCGATCAATTCATCTTATATATGTAGACTATGCATTGTTAAAATTTCCACTTTTACTCTGCTTTTTATTGTACAATAGTATTTTATGTCATTAGGTAATATTGGTCATGGCTTCTGGGCTTTGACATCTATAGCATGCACAATTGGCTTGTTCCCTATTTTGTGTGAGACCCTATCTAACCAAAATAATATTAATATTTACTTATTTACTAAAATTAACATCTCAACATAATCATTTAAATCACTTGGGTCAATTAAATTTTCAATGTAAGTTCACACCAAAACATGAAGACATAGTACAGTTAAGCCTCAACAAGATTTGACACTCCTCTTCCACAATGATGAATATGAGGGCTTTAAAACAATAAACAATTCACCATAAAGGTGGGACTAGTCGCATTATGAATCTTATTTTATTTATTACACCCCCAAAATCAATTTATATATTCAACCCTTAAACACAAGTTCAACAAACCGAAAATGAACCCTATATTATTAGAGGGGTTTAAAATAAGGGTTTATGGTTTAGTTGATATCCTTTTTGTTTAGGGTTCAATATTTACAAGTGTCTATAATTTAATTTCATTTATGTCATTCAAGGAGACCCATTAATATTGGATAACAAGTACACCAAACCCTAAACATATATCTCGATACTTCAATTTAAATCTTAACACCCAAACACTTGTGTGACTTTATAAACACTCATGTGATTTCCTAAATAAAAAACTTTTTACAATTAACCCTAAACCTTATACAAAAATACTAGAGATAAACCTAAATGTTTATAATTTTTCATAAGGGTTTAGGGTATTGTTTTTATTATATGAATTTAGTGTTAACGGTATATTCTTTATGGTTTAGGAATTAGTCTTTAGAGTTTTGTGTTCATTTTTATGGTTATGGTATTAGGATTTTATATTGTTATTATTTGCATTGATCCATTAGTAATGTTTAGGGTGTCACATAATCATTTAGGATGTTGAATGAACATTTAAAGTGTTCAAATAAAAATTTATGGCGAATCTCAAAATTAAATAACACAATTGAGACATTTAACCCTCAATCAAAATAAATAACCTAAAACATAAAACATAAAACCTAAACAACTAATTGAGGACGTTATATATTAAACCTAAACATGAACTCCAAAAATAAGAGTAAATAATTAAATTCCATCCCATAATATAAACCCCACACCCTTCAAGTGTTTAAGAATTATTCTTTACAATGATAAGTAAATGTTTTTCATAATTCAAGGTGACACATTAAAATTTAGCCTTTTAGGATATTCCATTATTGTTTAACATGTTGATTGTATTGTTCTTAACCATGTTTTGATTGTCTTATTTAGCGTGAGTATAAACCCTAAATAACACAATATGTACAATAGTCCATAAATAGTAAACCATAAATTAGATAGAAACATAATAAATAGTAAATTCAAACCGAAAGCCCAAAAAATAAAAGGTGAATTATTAATCCTTAGATGCTAAATCCTAAACAAAAAGTTAAACTTAGAAAAACCCTAATGTCGATTTACATTTAAGATTTAGCTTTTGTGTTAAGTTTTTAGGGTGTAATATTTAGCGTAAACATTAATGCATTGTATTTAAGGTGTATGGTTTAATATTTATTATTTAGGGTTTAGTATTCAGGATTTAGTGTTTAGTGTCTAAGGTTTCTTATTTTAAGACATCATAGAATTATATCTATTATTTAGGATAACTCATTTGGCGTTAGTGAAATAATAAAAACTAATATAATTAACATGAAACCGAACCTTGTATTGTAGTCTATAACCTTAAATCATTTAAGGTTTATGGTTAAATCATATGGGTTTTTGTTTGGTGCTTATGTTTTATAGTATCATAATTCATATAATATTTAATGTTAATCATGGTTAAATATTTTTGTTTAGTGCGTAACATTAGTGTTTGGGATCTATATGAACCCTAAATGGATTAGCATTTTATTTTTTAAAACGAAATCTTAATTTCAGTAAATGTAAAAATATAATTATACAAGATAAATTATATTGGGTGCATAAAAACACCGGGAACGCTATTTTAGTAAAACAACTTGATTGAGGAGAAAAAGAGTCAATTTCCTTAATTCCCTCAAGTATTCAAGTTTTTATAATAAAAAAATCTAATATTTATTTTCGGAAAGGGGAGTATTTTTTATTACTTTTATTCGTGTGAATATAAAGAGAAATTATCTATTTTAAAAGGGATGATTTTAAAAAAAGTCCTCAATAATTTAAAGGGTTAAAAGACTTTTTAAAAGGGTGTTACGTGAGGGAGGAATTTTTTTAGTTTTTATTATTCTAAAGAGGTATTTTATAATTTCTTAAGGACCCTTTATTCGTCTCGTTTTGTCACTTATAAATTTCATAGGATAATATTCAATATTTTGTCTCTAATACTAAAATCAACCCCACTTTCCCATACATCACTCGAAATGCCTCCTACTACAAACTATATCTATCTCATTGTTATTGATAGGTATCACATTTTAAGCATGCTTGGTATCCCTCCCATTGTTACGTGTATCATTCTTGAAGAGTAGTTTGTTTCTTCTTAGAATAGTCTCACCCCATTTGTGCCTTTGAAAATTTATTGATTTACGACCTCTATCATTTTCTACTTCCCCTTGTTGTGCTTGGTCAGTCTTTGTTTCCATTTTTAATCTGCTCCTGGGTCGAAGATCATGTATGGGTCCATATTTGTCTCGTTTCTTTGTTCCTTTGGAAAATATCGTATTTTGAGTCTCCCATTCTCTGTTCCTTCAAAACTCACATTTTCCCGTTCTCTCTATTTTCCACAGTCGGGATTTGTCATCCTTGTCATTTCTACCCTAGATACTTGAAGAAAAATGAATTGATGTGTCCCTGAGGAACGTATTTGAGCCTTGTAACATTTCTAAACTTTTTTTCCTTAGAGAAAATTTCATTTCCTGTGCTCAAATGGTCATTTTTTTGTATTTTACAGTTTGACAGTGTTTCTCCTGGTCAAATTTGCATCCTCGCATTGAAAGGAATTGTGGCCTCATTTGGTTGGACGCGACTCAGCTGGACACTTAGAAAATTCTATAAAAAGCCTCAACTTAAAAATGTGTCCACGTGGAGGAACGACGCTCATTTGAAGATCTACTTTTGGTTTGGCCTTAGAGTAGCGCCGAGAGGACACGTGGAGGTTTTCACTGCTTTCCTCGGACTTAGACAAGTTTTTATGTAGTTGGATATAGTTTGATAGGAAATGGACATGTGGCGAACCCACACTCATTCAGGGTCTTAAACTTGGGCACCATTTTGAAGTAGCACTAAGAGGACACTTGGAGGACTCCGCTCACTTTGGATTTTACTTGGAATTTTCAATGACCAAAGGAGACCGCCTCAGATCTTGACACAGGGCGCCTTCCATGGAGCTTCAAGCCTTCAAACAATTTTTGCCAGTGAGGACACGTGGTGAGGCCGTGCTCATTTAAGGTTTCAAATTTTGGGGACCATCTCAAGATGCGCCATTGTGATGCGTGGCATTTTGAAAAGTCAAAAGGGGTGGGGAAGCGGACCATCGGGGCAACTTTAAATTTTTGCCTCTTTTTCTCAAAAGGGTTAAAATATCAAAAATGGCCCTGTAAGCCCGACAAAAGAAAAATTCAAAGTTTATTTCAAGTCAAAGGGGTGGGAAGGTGGACCATCGGGGCAACTTGGAAATTTTTCCTCTTGTATGCAAATGACTAAAATTATCAAAATAACTGTGGGCCCGATGGAAAAAGGTCAAAGCTTGCTCCAGTCAATGGCGGAGGTGCGGACCTTCGGAGGAAAAGTGAGAAATTTTCCTTTTGAGGGAAAAGGTTTTAAAAGCATAAAACGAAGCGGATTCTGCTGGGACCCATGTTAGAAACTTGAAGCGGAAAGGAGGAGTCATGTGGGGGAAACTTGGAAAATTTTCCTTTTTCTAACAGAGGTACAAATGACAAAAAAAATTGTGTTTCCTTTGTGACCCACATTAGGACACGTGTCAAGCCCATTTTTCAGAAGCGGAGGTGCGGAGAAAAATGTGAAATTTTTACATTTTTTCAAAGGGTCGTAAAAAGTCAAAAGGAAGCCCCGAGCCCATTTTTGAATCTTCCACATGGATAGCCCACATTCAAATGAGAGATCAATGGTAGTTGTGTGTCTAAATATGATTTTTCCCCTATTTTTACTATAGAGCTCCTGAAAGTGTGAGTCTTAATGATTTCTTGTTATTTTATTCATGCCAAAAAAGGGGTGAGTTAATTTTGATATCTAAGTTTGGTGGGATAGATGCGGAGACGTCTTTCACCATTAAAATGGTGTGACTATCAAGTTTGATCTAATTTTCCGTTTTTCTTCTCTAGAGCACGGAAGGAGCAAGATTTGTGATTAGGGGTAGAAGTGGTTGGCAAATGGATGGAAGCATGATTTTTAGAGGAAGGAGTTGAATGTGAGAGATATTCAAATAGATTTTCCCGAGCACCTAGTAACTTCTTGCAGATCTTATTTTGGGAATCATGATTGTGATCATGGAAAGCACCGGTAACACTCATTGTCTAGATTTTTGGGGGTAAAAATGGTTTGTTGTAAATGTTATAAATGCCACAATTTTTTTGTGTAAATGGTTGGAGTGTTAGGGTCGGGACTGAGTTTTATAATAGAAAAAAGCTTGACAGAGCCCATCATTTTGAGAATCCATTTGAAAATCTTGTATATCTCTTTTGTATTGAATATGATCATGTCAAGTTGGTTGTGAGTGTACAACCATTTACAAGCTCTGATACTATTCTAGAAACTTTCCCCTGCTGATAGATTTAATCAAATTTGAGTTATTTTGTGTTGTCTTGAGCTAAATGTGTTTGTTTTATTTTTAAATGTATGCGAGTAGTTTTTCTTGTTTTTGTCACAATCTTGTATTAAAATCTGATCCAATCACACATGCCTCAATCCTTGTGACATTTTAGTGGTATCTATAATTTCATTCCTCGAAGAACTTTCATCTAGGATCGGAAAAAATGATCTAAAATCACTTTTATTTCATCTCATTGACAGAGATTGTCGTAAGCCTTTGGGTGTACCTTAGGTGTGATTTGACTTAGATCTTGATGTTTTGTTGGGTATTATAACTCAAGCCTTCATGATAGAATCTCAGATATTGTGTGAAAAATTTCTAATTTGGGCCTCCATTGAAGCATATATTCTTGTTGAAGAAACACTTTAGCTATTCTATGGAATTCTCGTTGGTTTAACCTTCCATTTTGTAGGATTCCTCAAGGATCGGCAAATCAAGTTCACCTTGTCCCACCTCCCACCAAAAATTTATTCAAAAACAATCCAATCCTACTGTACTAGCGTTGTTTGTCATGTGTGTATGCCAATGCATAATCCTCATCTCCAAAACATGTAGAAAAATCAAGATCCCATATGCCTTGATAACCTTTGCCTTGTTTTGAAAATATCTCCATAATCTAGAAGTGACAACTCGTGAGAGTCGATTTGGTGTGTTGATCATATCTTCCCAAGGTCTTTTCTACAAAATTTAAGAAAAAGAAGGATTTGCCAATATTCTTCAATTCCAAAGGTTACAAAATAGGTTCTCTTACCTTGGTTAAAAGGCACAACCTAAAATAGTTAAGATCAGATCACATCCTTTCAAGGTGCTACCCACTCCTTTCAAAACCCGAGTGCTAACAAGTCAAATAGTTTGCCTCCCTGGCTACTATTAGGAATTAGTATTTACATCATGGTAAATAATTATATGGTTAGTTTTATATATATTGTTATAACAAATGTATAACAATATATTAATACGGGTTTTATATTGTTTATACTTCCTACTTTATAGGAAGTTGGTTTTCCTATTTGGATGGCTATTTAATAGCACTCCATACATTGTAATAGATACAGAAATAATATATCGATTATATTTGTGTGTTCAACTTGTGTATTGTTTTCATTTGCTATCAGAGCGATGGATCTGTGATTTGTTTGTAGGGGCAGCTAGATTGTTTGGCATTGCTCCAACCGATGTCATTTCTCCTCTTTGAATTATGTGTAGTATAGATTGAAAGACTGCATTTTATTTTTTGAGGATCTGCCTGTGAATACAACAAGTTTCCACTCATTTATCTTTGACAATCGTTGGGCTTGATGCATGATTAGATCCATATTCCATGCAGTCAAATCATTGTTTTTTGACAAGGAGATATTCTAACCTTCTCACAAACCTGTGTGGCTATTTCGTATGCTTGGGAAAATTTCACATGCGTCTAATTTGGAGAAATCAAACCAATTTGCATATGTTATTATTTGAAGCACCTCAGATCAGAAAATAACAGAGTCGAAGCATAGTATTGGCGTCTGAACTTCTGAAGTCTTTACGGCCTATGTTAACTTTGTATTCTTACCAGTTTCTGCATCTTCCATCAATGTTTGGGATTCATTTTCTGTAGTTTCATTGATTCACTTTGCATGCCTATAGATCTACTATTTCTCTTGATATTTCTTTATTTTTAGCTCCAGCAATCACATTCTTCTACCTCTACGAGGACATTCATCCTGGCTATTTAATCAACTCGGCTAAGGTTTTGCGATCCTTCGTGATCTGCTCCACGTGTTTGTCTTCAGATCTACGTATATTTTCGATTGGAGAATTTTGAACATTGAGGTGGCATTGATCTCTTGGTGCATTATAGCCACCTACACTGTATTGGTGGAAACCAGATTGACATCGGTTTATATTAAAACAACCTTGAAGAAAAATTTGGCCCAGTTTCAACCTTGCATGGACATGTTGCATCGTTATCTATAGTTACAGTGACTCTAGACTCTCCTTGAGTCCCCTCAACCCGCAGTTCATTACGTGAAAATATTATAGCTCCTCTCTGATGTTGGTGGCGAGTCTGGTTGTTTTGTATCCACACTCGTTGGATCCCATTTCTCCTCTCCTCAATGGTGACGCAAGACTAAATGACAACTGCATGAGACTCCTGGCTCGAATTCCAAGCTCTTATTTCAACAATGGTATATATATGTCAGTTTGGTACATTGCATATTCATACAGACTGCAGTTAGTTATTTATTAGTAGTCAGTTTTAATATTAACTTTACACGTGTCAATGTCAAAAAGTTTATAGTTGTTCAAGATTCTTATATTTTCTTATGGTCATTATAATTAATAAGTTAGAACTTTATAGAATCAGTCTTATGATTCATTAGAGTTGTAGATATTGGGTGATCTTAGGATTATTATTATCTCGTTTAAAATTCATTTTGATTTAGTATGTCAAAAGATTTGTCAAAGTTGTAGTAGTCTGTAGTGTCAAAGTGTCATAAAGTCATCATATTTTATGTAGTCCTTGTTGCTTTTTAAACGTTATGTCAAATAGGTGATTTTAGGTGGTGTCAAGAGTCAAAGATTGTAAAAAAAAAAATTTGCCTCACGGACGCATTTTCGGTGTTACCCGACGTCCAGAAGAAATAAAGTGTTTCACATTGCGGGAAGAGAAGAAAAGAATAAACAATGTGGAAACAGTTGAGCGTCATATCCAAATCCAGTTGAGCTAGCAGCATGTTGATGGAGGAAGGAGGCAACAGAGGAAGGAGGTCAAACAACGACCTCTCATCAGCCACCAACGATGGGGCCGCATTGAAGCCATGGTGGCATATGTATGGTGTGAGTATATGATTTTTAGTGTGGTTTCCATTTTTCCAAAGTGTGCTTCATTTAGTGTTCTGTTTTGTGTGGTATTTGATGGATGTTGGAAAGAGAATTGTGTTGTAGCGCAGATGATGTATCGGTGATCCTCTAACTACCGTACTTCGTTGGAAGATGGTTAGTTAGAAGAATATGTTCACTAGCATTAGTGACCATGTGCAGTAAGACCTAACTAGCAAGATCCATTCAAGAGTATGTTCTTTGACACATTTTTCTTCTGAGTATCTATATGAGTGGAATTTCAAATTGTGGGGGGGAATACATACCAATGTTCCATTCCCATTCTGTACCTGAAATGACTTAGTGAAAGAAAGATTCCAGTGGCAGTGGCAGTTTTCTATGTTGTTCGAGATCGAGTGGCAACGATCAATGACAGAGACTATGATTAAGAACATTATGATTCTTATAGGAAGTAATGTGAAATATTTTTCAATATTTCTTCTATTATGTGGTTTTTTAATATGCTAGTTGTGTTTCCTAAATAATTCCCTGATGTATAAACATAGTGGTGAATAGTAGCACCAGAGTAAGTCAGTTCATGGATCTTGAAAGGGTTTGTGGGAGGATCCAGAAAACCACCTGAGGTCAACAGTTGATGAGGTTCCTGTCACCAAGGTTTGTGGTAAACCTATTTAAAACCATGGAAGGAGAGATCCTTTCTTTTGGATCAAGGTCATGAGTCACAGAGTTTGACATGCCACAAGGGGTCAACATTCTATAGAGGAGCATGTGGATGTTTTTCTACCATGTAAACACTAAGTGGGGGAATGTTAGGAATTAGTATTTGCATCATGGTAAATAATTATATGGTTATTTTTATATATTTTGTTATAACAAATGTATAACAATATATTAATACGGGTTTTATATTGTCTATACTTCCTACTTTATAGGAAGTTTGTTTTCCTATTTGGATGGCTATTTAATAGCACTCCATACATTGTAATAGATACATAAATAATATATCGATTATATTTGTGTGTTCAACTTTGTGTATTGTTTTCAGCTACAAAATGACATACACAATCATCCATCTTCCTTTGAGTGTCCTATCAAAATACATGATGCTACTTGGTCTTTGAAGGAGATTAAATTTGGGTACCAACACGCTTCTTGTGCCACTTCTGGGGAGTTAGTTCAATTTGATCCACGTGTATACATATTTGAGTTCATAATTGTTTAGCTCATCAACACACTTCTTGCGCCATTCCCGAGGATTTGTATTTGTGTTTCTAGTACTTATTTGTGTTCTAAGACCAATTTGTTGATTTTTGTTATTTCACATCCATTTAGCCCATCAACACGCTTCTAGCACCATTGTCGGGGACACTGTGATACAATTTATACTCGAGACCACCGGTAAACATTTCTTGTATGCTCTAAAGTGCTAGAAATCTATTTTAAATATTATCCTTTGTTCGGGCCTATAAGAATTTCAAGCTACAAGTGTTGTATGCAACTTTTCTAGTCTCCACAAGTTTTACACTAATATTGATTTATAAATTTTTGTAAAGGAATGTCAGAGCTTTCATTTCTAGTTTATAGTGATGACATACATTTGACAGAGCATATTTTAGTGCATTTGCACAACTAAGGTGGAAATCCTTAGTGGAAACTCCATGTTGATTTTATTTTGATAAGGATCAGTGTCTTAAACCTCTTTCAAGTAATATTTTTACTAATATTTGCAAAGATGGAAGGAAGAAGATCTTTCTTTGCTAGGGATCCTGTTAGGACATTGTTTCCTGAGTTAGGAAAAGTAAAGTCAGAAGCAAGAAGATCCTAGAGAGTTGTGGGAGATCACCAATCGGAAGAGAGATCCCCATTCATGAAAGTGCTAGGAGTTAGTTCAATTTGATCCATGTACATACATATTTGAGTTCATAACTATTTAGCCCATCGAAACACTTCTTGCGCCATTCCCGGGATTCAAATTTGTGTCTCTAGTACTGATTTGTGTTGCTAAGATGAATTGGTTGATTTGTTTCTATTTCACATCCATTTATCCCGTCAACACGCTTTTAGCACCGTTGTTGGGGACACCGTGTGATACAATTCATACTGCACAGTAAACATTTCTTGTATGCTCTAAAGTGCTAGAAATCTATTTTAAATATTATCCTGTGTTCGGGCTTGTAAGAATTTCAAGTTACAAGTGTTGTATGCAACTTTTCTAGTCTCTACAAGTTTTGCACTGGTATTCATTGATAAATTTTGGTAAAGGAAGGTCAGAGCTTTCATTTCCAGTTTATAGTGCTGACAGACATTTAATGAGCATATTTTAGTGCATTTACACAACTAAGGTGGAAATCCTTAGTGGTGACTCCCTGTTGATTTGATTTTGATAAGGACCAATGTCTTAAACCTCTGTCAAGTAAGATTTGTTACTAATATTTGCAAAGCTGGAAGGAAGAATATCTTTCTTTGCTAGGGATCCTGCTAGGACATTGTTTCCTGAGTTAGGAAAAGCAAATTCAGAAGGAAGAAGAGCCTAGAGAGTTGTGGGAGATCAACAGTCAGGAAGAGAGATCCCCATTCATGAAAGTGATCAACCTATCATTGAAGATTGTCATTCAAGTGCTTCTGAATCAGGTAGCCTCTTTATGGAATTGAATTCTCTAGCTGGAGAAGAGACTTCATTTGATTTTGAAAGGTTTGCTTCCCATTTTACCTCTATCTTTTCAGAAGTTGATAGGGATTTCCAGGAAGTAAGGCCTTTAGATGGTATCCATTTTGAAAGCTATACTCATGTATTTCAGGGACCCCATGCCCCTCATCAATTTGTTTCTTCCCAAGATCACCTCCTCGAATCAATATGGCTCAACCCAAAGCTCCATTTGTTGTAAACACCTTTAGACCTATAAATTTTGTGGGAATGGTTGGTTATAAAAATGCAGTACCTCAAGATGTAAGGAATGGATTACTAAAGTTCTAGGGAAACAATGCTATAACTGGTGATCAACATCTAAATCTTTTTCTCAATATGATGGAAGACTTTGAGATTGAACATGAAGATGTATACATCAAATTGTTTGTCCACACTTTAGAAGAGGATGCAAGGGACTGGTATAAATCATTTCTAGATAACTCTATTGATTCTTGGGATGAGATGAACAATGCATTTAGATTGCAATATGGTGATAGGACTGACCCTAGGTTTCTTCTATCAGAATTTGAGAATATCAAGAAGAATCCTAATGAGTCAGTACATGATTTCAACACAAGGTTCAATAAGACCTTGAGAAGATTTCTGTTAGGATAAGGCCATGTGATGAATCATGTTTGATCAAATACATAGATGCATTTGATAAAAAGGTTGCTTACTACTTGAGGGACAAAAACCCTACTAATTTGAGGCAAGCATTCACTATGGCTCTAAAAATAGAGAATAATATCAAGGCAATAGGAAAACCTCCTAGAAGGGAGGGTGTGAAGCTAATCAACCTAGAGAAACCTCAAACAAGTAAGGCTACTGATTTGGAGGAGGTTGTGAAGACTTTAGCAGAGGCTATCAAAGAAATTTCCTATAAACTAGCTTGAGTGAGAAAGGAATTAGGAAATGTTCACAAGGACAACACAAGCAACACAGCCAAGACAAATTTACAAATCATTAAAGATCTGATGATAGAGGCAAAGGACCTATTGGATTTGGAAATAGGTAGCCCAAAGGCAGGGAAAACAAAATTGTACGTGATCCTTTGGCTACTAGAGTTGCTGTTGTGGAAGAAATAAAGGTCATTGACTGGTGTGACAAATGTTTCATGCCCCATGCTCTTTGTGAAGAAGATAAACAAGAAGAAGAACAAGGTGATGATGAAAATGATGATGATGTTTGCATGATGGGTTACTCCACCAGCTCACAGCAAGGGGCAACCTCAACTGAGGTGATAAGTGCTAGAAATGCTGCCACTTTTTGGGACTGCATTCGTAGGGTACTTATTGTGAATATGATGTCGAGGTATTGACAAGGCCCTCTGTCCTTGACAATATTAAACACTGGTAGGTCTTTGATGATGATGCTCAGATCTCGGAGATTTTTTCAAAATAGGGAAAAATTTTCTGATCAAAACATTGATTGGGAGCCAATGGTATGTGCAATGAGGGAAAGGAAACCTTGTTTAAGCAAAGACATCATCCATCTAAAGACCAATAACCATTACTAGAGGGTTGGTTTCTCTTGAATCAAATTTTTACAATGTTGATTACATTATTAATAGGCATATGGTAGCCTTGAGGGATGTTGAGGAGCATGACCTTGGCACAAAGGAAAAAGCAAGGAAGATTTGGTTAGGAAGCAATCTCGACAAGGAGGAAAAGCAGTCATACATGGAGTTGTTAAAAATATACCAATATTGCATGGCTTGGACTTATTTTGAACTCAAAACATACAAAGAAAACTTGTTTCAACATCATATTCCCTTGGAGCCCAATGCAAGACCATTCGGGTAGAAGTAGAGGCCAATCAATCCACTCTTATCTTTTAAAATGCAAGAAGAAATGAAGAAGCTAAGAGATGGAGGGATTATTCATACCACAAGGTATTCTTCTTGGGTTACAAACCTAGTGCCAGTAAGAAAGAAGAATGGTGACATCATGCTATGTGTACACTTTAGGAATCTGAACAAAGCTTCAATGAAGGACAACTATCCTTTACCAAACATGGAACACATGTTGCAGTTAGTGACTAGTTCTGAGTTTCTCTCTACCTTAGATGGTTTCTCTGGTTATAACCAGATCATGGTAAAGGAATCAAAAAGGATCAATATGGATTGCACTACTCCTTGGGGAACATATGTCTATGTCAAGATGCCCTTTAGTCTAATGAATTCTGGAGCCACTTTCCAAAGAGCAATGGATGTTGCTTTTACATACATCAATGAATTTATTGTTGTTTACCAAGATGATGTAACAATGTTTTCTAGGAAGAGAAGTAACCACTTGCTACACTTGGAGAAAATTCTGATAAGATGTAGATAATATGGCATCTCACTTAATCTAAAGAAATTCCATTTTGGAGTGTAGAAGGAAAAGTTGCTAAGTCACATTGTGTCACAAGGAGGGGTGATGATTAACCTAGAAAGAGTGGAGGCCATCAGAAAGGTCCCAATTCCAAGAACCAAGAAAGGAATTTAGTCCTTCTTTGGGTAGATAAACTTCATTAGAAGATTTATATCAAACTTTGCTGAGTTGACCATCCCAATCACTTCCATGCTAAAGAAGGACCAGGTCATCAAATGGGAGGAGGCTGTCATCCAAGATTTTAATGGAATCAAAGAGGCACTAAAGCATGCCCCTATTTTAGTAGCTCTAGACTATAAAAAGCCTTTCCAACTATTTTCCATTGCTTCGGAAAACATTATTGCTTCTGTCTTGCTGCAGAAGGATGATGAAGGGGCTAAGAGACCAATTGGTTTCTTTAATAAAGCTTTATAAGGGGCTGAACTGAAATACACTATTATGGAGAAGCAGGCATTTTCCTTGGTAAAATCAACAAAGATTTTTAGGCCTTATATTCAAAGTTAAAAATTTGTTGCTTATGTTCCCCATACCATGGTAAAGGACATCTTGTCAGAAATGGAGGTCTCAAGAAAAATATGTAGATGGGTGAACAAGTTGCAAGAATATGATATGGACATCTAAACCATGAAGTTGGTGAGAGGTTTGGGGTTAGCTAAGCTTATGGCTAAAATCAACTTGTATAATATTGAAATAAATGAGGTTGAAGAAGAAAGGGTAGGTATTTTTGAAAAGTTGATGAGTTCTCGAGTGGTACAAGGATGTGATGTTTTATCTCGGACATTTAAACTACCCCGAATACTTAAGTAAGAACCGAGAAGAGAGCTCTTAAGTTGGCTTCCCGAAATATGTCATTAATGATTATGGGTTGGCATGGAAGAAACCAAAGGGAGTCTTCTTAAGGTGCATCATCGAGGATGAAGCCCCCAAAATAGTTGCTAATCTCCATGGAGGAATTTGTGGGGGAACTTTGCTGCAAGAGTCACAACACACAAGAACTTGAGGGTTGATTATTGGTGGCCAGCTTTCTTTAAGGATAAAACCTTATTGGTAAGAAGATGTGAGAATTGCCAGTGTTTCTTTGGAAGACTGAAAGGTTCATTCTCCTTTCCTTTTCATCCAGTATTAATTGAAACCCCATTAAAGCAATGGGGAATGGATTTCATTGGTGAGATTTTAGACCCTTCAAGTGTTGGCCATAAGTGGATTCTTGTAGCGACTGACTACTTTACCAAATGGGTGGAAGCAATCCCACCAAGAACACTACACACCAAATTGTCATGGATTTTTGCTAAACCATATCATTTGCAGGTTTAGAGTACTAGTCAAAATCATAGCTGATAATGCCATGAGTTTCAGAGCTAAACCTCTGGTGGTAATGTGCAAAGAATATATGATCAACTTGACATATGAGTATAATTATAATCCCAAAGGAAATGGACAAGATGAGTCCAATAATAAGAACTTGCTAAAGATTATCATAATAACCTTTGAACTCGAACAAGATAAAATGGGGTGAACAGTTAAAGTTTGGTGTTTGGGCTAATAGGATCACTACTAAAAGAGCCACTGGATAGAGTCCATTTGAGTTGTTGTATGGAACTCGGGACTGTTGTGATTGCATATGCAACTATCTTCATATCAATTCATTCAAAAATTGGAATATGAAGAGGTAAGTCCTTATGATGCTCGCATTAACCTGATTGTTGAGCTTGATGAAGAGAGGAGGACATCCCACCAGAGGCATATAAATTTTAGAGAAAATCTGAAGAAGCTATTTGACAAGAAGGTTACTCCCAGAGATTTCAATATTGGATATCTTGTGCTACTATGGGATAACAAGAATGAAGATAAGGAAAGCATGGCAAATCGACTCATTATGGATGGGCCCTTACTCCATTGACATTAGAATCGGTGAACACACCTTCTTCTTGAAGGATTTGGATGATGAATTGCTTGAATTTCCTATTAATGGTAGGAATTTGAAGCATTTAATGGATTGATTCCCTAAGTCAAGGTAAAAATCTTATGTATAGTGTATAATCGGTTGTTTGTTTCTTTTTTTTTGTGTTTTGGGTCATCCTGGTGCTTAGTGACCTTTTCGGTTGGCTTCTCTATTCATTTTTGAGATGGCTTTGTTTCTTTGCTCTACGAGCTGACTCTATCACCCAATGGATATTTTGGCACTTGGTCTACTTTTTTTCTTGTGGCACTCACAGGAGTGCCCATCCCCGAGTCGGAGCCAATGTTGGTGCTTAGAATAGTCTCATCCCATTTGTGCCTTTGAAAATTTATTGACTTACGGCCTCTATCATTTTATCCTTCCCCATGTTGTGTTTAGTCGAGTCTTTATTGCCATTTTTAATCTGCTCCTAGGTTGAAGATCATGTTTGGGTCCATATTTATCTCCTCGTTTATTTTTTTCCTCGGAAAATATCTATGTTTTGAGTCTCCCATTCTTTATTTCTTCAAAACTTGTGTTTTCCCATTTTCTCTATTTTCCACAGTCAAGATTTTTCATCCTTGTCATTTCTACCCTAGATACTTGAATAAAAATGAATTGATGTGTGCCTAAGGAACATATTTGAGCCTTGCAACATTTCTAAACTTTCTGTCCTTGGAGAAAATTTCATTTCCAGGCTCAAATGGTCATTTTTCTGTATTTTATGGTTTGACGGGCATTTCTCTGTGTCAAATTTACATCCTTGCATTGACATGAAACATGGCCTCCTTTGGTTAGTCGTAGCTCAGCTAGATACTTAAAAAATTATATGAAAATCCTCAACTTAAAAAGTGTCCAAGTGGAGGAACGATACTCATTTGAAGATCTACTTTTTGGTTTGGGCTTGGAGTAGTGCCGAGAGGACATGTGGAGGTTTCCTCTACTTTCCCCAGACTTAGAAATTTTTTTATGCAGCTGGATACAATTTGGAGGGACAGGGACACGTGGTGAGCCCACACTCATTCAAGGTCTTAAAATTGGGCACCATTTTGAAGTAGCGTCGGGAGGACACTTGCAAGACTCCTCTCACATGGCATCTTCCACTAAGCTTCAAGCCTTTAAACAATTTTTTCGGGCCAGGACACGTGGTGAGCCTGCGCTCATTCAAGGTTTCAAATTTTTGGGACCATCTCAAGGTGTGCCATTATGATGCATGGCAGTTTGAAAATTCAAAAGGGGTGGGGAAGCGGACCATCGGGGGAAATTTTAAATTTTTGCCTCTTTGTCTCAAAAGGGTTAAAATATCAAAAATGGCCCGCAAGCCCAACAAAAGAAAAAGTCAAAGTTTGTTTCAAGTCAAAGGGGTAGGGAGGCGGACCATTGGGGAACTTGGAAATTTTTCCTCTTGTATGCAAATGACTAAAATTATCAAAATAACCCCGGGCTGATGAGAAAAGGTCAAATATTGTTTTGATCAATGGCAAAGGTGCGAACCTTGGAAGGAAAATTGAGAAATTTTCCATTTGAGGGAAAAGGAATTAAAGGCATAAAAGGAAGCGGGGTTCCGTTGGGACCCACATTAGAAACTTGAAGCAGAAGGGTGGAGCTACGGGGAAACTTGGAAAATTTTCCTTTTTACGTAAGAGGGTCAAATGACAAAAATTTTCCACATTTCCTTTGTGACCCCTTTGTATGACACATGTCGAGCCCATTTTTAGAAGCAGAGGTGTAGTGTAAAATGTGAAATTTTTACATTTTTCAAAGGGCCATAAATAAGTTAAAAGGAAGCCCCCGAGCCCATTTTTTAATTTTCCACATGGACGACCCATATTCAAATCAAAGATCAATGGTCTTGTGTGTGTCTAAATCTGATTTTCCCGCCCATTTTTACTATAGAGCTCTTGGAAGTGCAAGTCTTCATGATTTCTTTTAATTTTCTTCATGCCAAATAGAGGGGTGAGTTAATTTTGATATCTAAGTTTGGTGGAAGAGATCTAGAGATGTCTTTCACCATTAAAATGGTCTGACTATCGGGCTCGATCTGATTTTTGTTTTTCTTCTCCCGAGCATGCAAGGAGCCAGATTTGGCAAATTAGGGGTGGAAGTGATTGGTGAATGGATGGAAGCATTATTTTCTAGAGGAAGGAGTTGAATGCGGGATATATTCAAAGAGATTTTCCCTTGAGCACTTGGTAAATTCTTACAGATTTAATTTTGGGAATCACGATCGTGATCATGGCAAGCACTGGTAACACTCAATATCTTGATTTTTGAGGAAAAAGAGTCTCATTGTAAATTTTATAAATGGAACAAATTTATTGTGGAAATGGTTGGAGTGTAATGGGTCGGGACTGAGTTTTCCAATAGAAAAAAGATTGACAGAGCCCATCATTTTGAGAAGCCATTTTAGAAGCTCATATATCTCTTTTGTATTGAATCTGATCGTGTCAAAAGGGTTGCGAGTGTATAACCATTGAAAAGCTCTGAGACTGTTCTAGAAACTTTCCCCTGTTGATAGATTTAATCAAATTTGAGTTATTATGTGTTGTCTTGAGCAAAATGTGTTTGTTTTATTTTTGAATGTATGCGAGTAGTTTTTCTTGTTTTTTTCGCAATCTTGTATTAAAAACTTTTCCAATCATATAGGCCTCAATCCTTGTGACATTTTAGTGGCATCTCGGAATTTCATTCCTCGAAGATCTTTCATCTAGGATTGGAAAAAATGATCTAAAATCACTTTTCTTTCATCATCTGTGACAGAGATTTTTGTAAGCCTTTGGGTGTACCTTAGGCATGATTTGACTTATATCTTGATGCTTTGTTGGGTTTTATAACTCAAGCCTTCATGATAGAATCTCAGATATTTTGTGAAAAAGTTCTAATTTAGGCCTCCATTGAAGCACATATTTTGGTTGAAGAAACACTTTAGCTATTCTATGGAATTCTCGTTGGTTTAACCTTCCATTATGTAGGATTCCTCAAGGATCTAGAAAATCAAGTTCACCTTGCCCCACCTCCCACCAAAAATTTTATTCCAAAACAATCCAATCCTTCCCGTACTACCATTGTTTGTCATGTGTGTATGCCAATGCATAATCCTCATTGCCAAAAATGTAGAAACAATCAAGATCCCATATGCCTTTAGTAACCTTTGACTTGTTGTGAAAATATATCCATAATATGGAAGTGACAACTCGTGAGAGTCGATTTGGTGTGTTGATCATATTTTCCCCAAGGTATTTTCTATAAAATTCAATCAAAAGAAGGATTCACCAATATTCTTTAATTCCAGAGGTTAGAAAATAGGTTCTCTTACCTTGGTTGAAAGGCACAACCTAAAATAGTTAGGATCAGATCACAACCTTTTAAGGTGCTACCCACTCCTTTCAAAACCTAAGTGCTAACAAGTCAGATAGGTTTCTTCCCTAGCTACAAAATGACATACACAATCGTCTATTTGCCTCTGAGTGTCCTGTCAAAATCCATGATTGTGATTGGTCTTTGAAGGATATTAAATCTGAGTACCAACAAGTGTCATGCTCTACTACTAACCTATCCCGCTCTAACTACAAAGTGTCAAAAGTTTCCTCTATCTTGGTCGAATCATTACAACCATCACCCTCCTCCTCCTCTTTTCCACTCCTCTACCTCCTTCCAATCCTATCTCCACAAGTGACCCACCTGGTGTGTCTACCACTCACTAAAAACCTCCACCACCCTAGCGTCTACATCCACCGCCTTGATCTCCCTACAACCTTGGCTTGTATAGGCTCATCTACTACATGCACAAGAAATTACCTCTAGAAATCATCACACGGATAGAAAATTGACTCACCAAAAATCTACAATGTAAATGAAAAATTCCTATGTACCCAAGAAACTAAACTACCTCCATCATCTCCACCCTCTTCCCCCGAATCCACTATACTTTCCATAGGCCTAGTAACTCGCATCCATCCTAAGACATGCGGGGAATCTTATGTATGGCCTATAGAATGCATCATGTATTGATAAACATAGGATTCAATCAACGTAGTAATTCTAGTCCCTCTCTATTCTAATATCTATCATCCAATCAAGCGCCACCTCATGAACCTCACCACAAACTCATTCGGGTCTCTTTCCCTCAAAGGTAGGAATGGTGGTCTCCTAATAACTATATGCTCATATGCCCAAATATGATATAAGAACTTAGCATCCAATCCATGTGTCTTTCTCGGTCATAAACATCCATATCTCATGGTAAACCTAAGCCAACAATATAAAACCCCACACATATAATATATACCGATGAATAATCTCACCATGACACCCACAAAGGTCAAAGAAAATATGCAACCCCTATATCTAGAAGTACATAGAAGAGATAGTGAACATCACCACTTACATTAGCCAATTACCTAAAACCTCTACGTCATAGTAGGTCCGAATATGAAATCCATCTCCTATGTATCCAATATATGGGGCAACATCTCCATATAGCCGCCTCACGGTCTTTGGACAAGGATCTCGGGTGATGGGAACCAGTTTTGAATTTTAACATTCAATGTTACATGTCACAATAATATTATTTGACTGCCTAAAAAATTATATTGATGTAATTTGACATTCAAAATATAATATACACGTCAAATTTATGTTTATAATAACTATTACAAAAATATAAAAATTGAGTAAAAGTTTATCTCCCATAATTTCTATATCTTCATTAAAATATTTAGTCAAATCAATATTAGGTTGAAATTTAGAAATACCTACATCTTGAAGATCTTGGGATGGAATTGACCATTTAAACATTTGGTTGATTGTCCTTTGTTTCTTCTTTCTTTCTGACATTTTACAAAACCTGCAAAATCAATTTAAATGTTAATTTCTTTATAATAATGCATCACAAATTTTGTATCTAAAAATGAAAATCATTCTAATGTAAATCATGATAAAAATGAATGAACAAAAAAGTGAGAAGGGCCCATGGAAAAGTAATATTTAATTTCAAGATCTATTTTCCAAAATAAAAGATAAAACAATAGAATATTTGAATTTTGATACACTTTACCTCGCTTCTCAAGTTCTGAAGAAATCACAGTAATATGTCTTCTTGTCCCGATTTGTAGTCGAGTAATGGAATGATGTTAGGTAAAGAATAGTCACTGCCCTATCCTAGTATGGTATAGCCGCTATCCTATACTAGTACTAACTTTGTTAGCCACTGCACCGCCTTATACCAGTACCATCTACCAACTGCAATGTTCATTTATGATTTTAATATGCCCTCCATACAAGTTTGAATGTATTTTATGAGCTCTCACAAACTCAAAAATTCCCCACCCAATATGTCATCGATCTTCTAGCGAATTTGCAAAAAAAAAGGAATCATGGAAAGATGCTTCAATTCCTTGCTTGGCGTTAGGTGGAACCGGGAAGTTTGCGGTTTCTAATTTTAATTTGTGAAAAAATCAAACAAATAATAAGATAATCAAATCTAGCATCGACAATCTCAGCGGAGTTCTGGCAACACTTTGGGGCACTGATAAGGAAAGCAAAAGGACCATTGATCAGCTGGATAAGACTGACGCTGCCCACATGACAACTTTGGGAATGTTCAAATCCTGGAAGAACATCAAATCCAGCATCGACAAAGCTGCCAAGAAGTAGTTGTAGGTGCTTTAGCTGCTCTTGTATGTTTTTTTGCTGTTTTTTTGCGGTCTCTTTGCTGCTTTTTTGCAGAGTTTTTGCTATTTTTGTCTTGTTGGGGTAGCTATTTTTGGCTACTTTGGGCTTCATTGTCACACTTGGATTCTGATCCTTTTTATTCTAGTTTTAATTCCTATTCTGGCTCCTAGGCCCTCTTTTGTACACAAGGGTATAGTCCCTTTCAAAAAACTATTTGCCAATAATAAAAATATATATATTTTATTAATTTGTAGTTTCTATTTCATAATCATTAATAAGATAGTATGATTCTATTTTTTTATTTTCTATATATTTCAAAATTTCTATTTTATTTATATTATATTTTTCATGAATTTCAAAAAATATATATAATATAATATTTAATTTACTAACTTTTTTAATTACTATAAATTTAATACGCGCGTGTGTGAACACACACATATTCAAGATTAAATTTGTAATATACATGTCATTTTGACGTTTAAATTATAATTTTTCTTGTCAATCATGATGGTCATATTTATAAAGTGACTATATTTTAACGTTTAAAATGAATAAAAACATCTAAACGCCTTGTAAAATTATTGTTTGTTCTATCGGTGTTCTAAAAGTGACGGTCATATTTAATACTTTCTTACTAGCATGAATTATCGTCTGTTTTATCAACCTTTTTCAAAAATTAGTATTTTATCCCTAATCGTCGTTAATCCCTAATCATATTCCATCCCTTTCTTCTCTAATCATTTGTAGAATTTATCACCTTTTTAGTAATTTATTTTGGATGTAATCATTGTTTACAATATGAATGTTCTATAGATGAAGTTTTCATGTGTTTCACACCCAATCACCCATATATACAATATCCCAATTATTCAAAAGAGTCGTTGTGTGGGAGAAATTTGACATTCTCCATGAACTTAGCTTGTGTGCCATCACATTCTCTCCCAACATTAAAGATATCAAAGATCAGCTAGAGATCATTCAAGAAGAGTGAGAAGCCGTTGAAGAGGTGCGGTATGACTACCGTGAGGACTTTAAGCTTTCTCTTGTTGTATCTCGAGCCACTTAAAATTCTTGAAATGATCTTTCCATCCCTCTAGAATTATAATTTTTTATCATTTATCTTATCATTATAAAACTACTTAATTTTTTAAAACAAGTTTACACCCTTTAAGGAAGTCATTCATATTCTTGGGATCAAACTTCACCTAGAAACTCATTTCATCTTTATGTAATATGTCTTTGTTTAGTTGTCTTTGTATACAATTCATTTCACTTGGTGATAGGAGGAACCTCTTTCATTTTCTATGTTTGATCGTCTTGACATTGTGATTATGGATGGTGTATGTAAATACTTGCCCGTTTGATTTTTTAGTACATTAAGCATTTATAACGTGTAACCAAAAACACCATAAACATTATGACATAACTAGTGGGACCTCTTAGTCCCCTTTTCATTTATATTTCACATCTTTCATTTCTTTTGTTGTCTCTTTCATCTAACTTTTCATCTTGGAGTTCCTTACTATTGTTATTGCTTAAAACATTAAAATAAAAAATTAAAAACGAAAGCTGATTATAGGTATGCTATTTTCTTTCCCCATTTTATTTTATTCTTGCATCTTATGTGTTTTTTTCTCATTGAATTAAATACTTCCTTTAGATCTTAAAATTAATATTCATACTTTCTTTCGACATAGCTTTAATAGGATTTTAGGGAATTGCATTCACGAAACTCCCTTTACACACAACCAAACCACGCCAAACTTGATTTTCATCTAACCAATCCTTCCAGGTGGACCTCTTTGGATTTCATCACCAAGAGGATAATTCAACTTGATGTTCTAGATGGTTATAAAAATATGGTGGGAAGTATATTGGCTAAGCTCCCGATACCCTTATCATTGCGAGGATCGTGAAGTGAGGGGTAGACCCAATACCATGACTCGTACTAACAAGAAAAACATTTTTGAGCCTCACGTAGCTTAAGGTATATCGAATAATCCATCCTATAACCTACGTGAAACCAACCTTAAGCAACCTTCTATTAGGACCCATTTAGCCTTTTCCATCTTTCACATCTTTTTAACTTTAATTAGGATAAGTAAAAATTTCTTTGTGGCTTTTCAAAGTTAGTGTAATCAACCCATTTGATTTTTATTTTTATTCACCGATTGTGTGTGTTTTCAAGGTTCCAACCCAGACAAAAATCACGTCTACAAAACAACAATAACATCTCAAGTGATATTCAAAATCTTTGGACAATCTTGAGACCCACCTTCAAAACTTTCCCAATATAATTGAATAAATCCGATCACCTTCTTCACCAAATCAAGAATACCTAAATTCTCTTAGTAGAAATCAACCACATCAAAAATACCAAATGTATCCATCCCATACATATTTAATAGTGGTTATTCAGTTTTTAAAGATATTCTATATTCTAACCGTGTGCCCCTTAACGCCTACCTTGCTTCCTAAGGTGTGTTTTTCTAACAACCAACACCTAAAAAAAGACCTCTCACCACTACTTGTCACCTTAAAAAAATCCTGGATAATAAACCCTAATCACGATTGGTTATCTAACGAGTTCATCCCTACTCAACTACTAACATAACAAGAGCATAAGTCCTCATTTCATCAGTTCTAGTCATCAATTTGGATGTTAACATTTTTTCGTCACAAGACATGTCCAATCAACAACCATCTTCATGATCAAATCCTTCAAACAGCTCATCATATTCACGAAAAAAATACTAACACACCCCCTTCCACATCTAGTCTCATAGCGTTT
Organism: Taxus wallichiana var. yunnanensis; assembly: GCA_018340775.1. Lineage (NCBI taxonomy): Eukaryota > Viridiplantae > Streptophyta > Pinopsida > Cupressales > Taxaceae > Taxus > Taxus wallichiana. The sequence goes on along the minus strand of CM031238.1, from coordinate 766,568,007 downwards.
AGTAGTTCTCCTCCACCTCTAGTAAGATTAGTTTCTATTCGTAACATAACACCTCTTCTACCTTCATAAGAACAAAATTCCTTTACCAAAAATTTAGTCTTTAAAATCCCCACATATATAACTCTTATTAATACTAGTTCCATTGTTAGAACTCAACCTTCTACACAATAAGCATTGATTTACCCTATCTTATAGATCCATTCTCACTATATACCAAAACCATACCACCAACTTATCAAGACTTCTATCCTTTCTCAAGTATATTCTAGAGTCATCTCATCCCCTTATCAATAGTTCCATTCCTATCCCCTATCAGTATATGTAGCCATCACAATTTTTGGTTTCATAGTATACCTACAACATCCCCATGAGCATTCCCCTTTAGCACAATATCTCATTACCCTATCATCTATACCAACAATCAGATCCACATGTCCATAATACACCTTTCTTTTCATCATTCAATTTCAAAAAATCATCACAAAACAATCCTTTACAAAAATATGAATAGGATTTCTAGTCTTGAAGCCACCATTATGGGTCTTAAAAGTACCCTATCATATGAAAAAATCTATAGAAAATCTATTCATCCATTAGTACCTTTCAAATACAACCCCTCCACATAGGGAACTCCCAAAGTTTATTAAATTCTACTTTAAGGAAGACCCTCAAGTAGGTCATTCAAGATTTCTTCCATGTATACTATCTCATCAAACATGATCAAGACCTTATGTTGAGGAGATTACCTATGTCCTTAGCAAAGACCATACTTGAATGGTGTAATAGTATTACATCGTATTCCCTCTTTTCCTTTGGTCAACTTGCACAATTTTTATTAAAACACTTTTCAATAAACATTGCCCATAAAAGCTCCATTACTGAGATCTCTACGGTATGAAATAATTCTAATACAATTCTATTGCATATTTTATCACCCGCTAGTGTGGGTTCATCAATCAATTATCATTCTTGTTCCCAAAAATGAGTTAATCAAGGTATTTTCTTGATCTTGCACTAAACAAATTTCTTCAACACTTTAGATAAAATGTTTCCAAAAATTTGGCGAAGCCTTTACCATGGTGTCCAAGTTATAAATTTGTTCCCTTGAGGATGGTAAAGTCAAACTCAGATCAAAGAAACAAAATAATGAGTCCTCATTCAAGTTGTCTTCCAATAACTATAAATCTAAAGGGTCAACAAATGTGGTCGTCATAATATCTACATCTAAAGGTCCTTCAGATTCGAATGCACCTTTCCAAAATGTAGCTAAAAACCATATGGAGAATGATATAGTACAGTCTTCAACAAGATTCTAGTCAGATGTATGATCATGCTCCCACCCATTCTCCCTATCAAGAAATTTGTTTTGAAACCCTCATGGTATCAAGAAAATGACTATTGTAAATACCATGGAGTCTAGGGGCACGAAATTGAAAAATTCATTCATTTGGAAATATCCTCTAGGATCCTATCGACCGAGGTGACCTACAACTTGACAATCCGAATGCACCTCTAAATCAAAACATTTACATATTTAATAAACCATTTGAAAATCATGCCCCATCTAGTAGTCAACCCCAATCCAATGTCTTCGACGCTCAAAGCAAACCATCAACACTATTAAATATCTCTTACCCATGCCTCCATCACCTAGTTCTTCTACTATGGAAACACCAAATAAATCATCCAAATCTTCTAATCTTGTTATTGATAAGACCTCCAACCCTTCCACATTTACCACATCCACTCCAAACCCATTTGAGGTCTCTTTAAAAGCCTCGGAAAAGAAACCCATCATAGGAATCGAGATAAATCTCTATCAATGATCATGTCACCTGAAATCATATGCACAATCTCAAAAAATCCAATGCATAACCCACAAATCACTCAAAATAATAGAAACTATATTGCAAAGTTGAAAAACTACCTCATCACAAGATACAAAACATTTTCCATCTATCGTAGGACCCCCTTTCATCAAAATTCATAGGAAATATTACTGAGAACCTAAGGTTGTTCATCAACTAACACCTAAACATGTCATAGAAAAATTATCTCATCCTCCCCAACCTCTAGTTCATCAAATGAAATTAAAATCCCCTCAACATCAGATATGATAGGGTACTATATTAGAATGATTGAAAGGATCGTCCAACTATTAATCATAACAATACCTAATCTCAAAACATCTAGCTCTTAGGGTGGAAACCCTCATGATAGAAATATGAAGCATTCGCAAGTATAATCACACTCAGAGACATTCCACAAAGGACTACAAATCCCTCCACACTACAATTTGAATCCTTGTTAACAAATGGATTCTCCTCACGATTTATAACATCCAAAGAAAATTAAAAATTTTTTTACCGACATCTAAACCCATAATGTCCAAACCATCATACAATACCATGTCCACATTAAAAATGTGGGGCCTCTTCTAGTAGAACCCCTCTCCATAAATTTGACCTTTCTTATATAACTATAAGATCTCATGGGCAATACCTATTATCCAAAATAAGCTCATGCTTATTTCTCAAGTTAATCGCACCCATTTTTTCCTCTTTTAGTTCTTCAATCCAATTTTTCAGATATTCTAAGAACTTAAGGGTTCTTGAAAACATCTCCATTAGGTGGAAAATTTATCCTCCTTTCCAAAAATATATATAATTCCTTATAACTTCTCATATTTTGCAAGTTACGGGTCATGGCGGACCTAGGAGAGAATTTTCACCAATTTGGAAAATGTGGGCCTAAAGATGATTTTTACCCAAGTGAATTACGGGTCGGCAAGTCTGCATAGGAGTTCGGAACTTTTTTATTTTTGCAAAAGGGCGCAAAGTGAATTTTAGACCCCAAGCTCGTAGGGGATCTTAAAGCCAAATGAAGAAAAAAATTCCTAAGGCCTGCAAAGGGACACGTGGCCATGTTGAAATGTCACACGAGCCAACGGGTCATCGGAGGTAGTTTGAACCTTTTTCCCCGACAAGGCATAAAGTGAAAAAATGAGCCACACTTCCACTGATGCTTAAGGAGCCACGTGTCAAGCCTCAATTACATGCAGGCAGTGGCGGGCTTCAGAGAGACTTTTCGCTCAAATAGAAAATGCGGGCGGCAGCTGAAAATGATTTTTTAAAAAAGTAAATTACGGGGTAATGTGGGAAATTTTTACATTTTTGTATTTTTGTGCCAAAAGGCATAAAGTGAGTTTTAGCCCACGGACTCGACTCAAAACATTCAAATGGACATATATTTCGACCCAGTGCTCGAAATTCAAAAAAATTGGCACCATTAGAAAGGTCTCGACCTCGTCTACACCATGGAAACCTAAAACTTTAATGTTGGCAAGGTTGAGTGGGTGAAAAATGGGAAAACATCTTCGTGCCATTAATACGTGATCGATTGCTCCAACAACCAGATCAAATTGGATTTGATCCGTTGTCCTTTTTTGATACGTCAAGTAGACACGAGTGATGGAATCAATAGAATGTGGGAGGATTTACAGGGGCATTGATGGTTGGTAGCTAAGCTTCAAATTATTTTTCCCACCTCTCTCTCTTATTCTCTCTATGCAGCATCTATAAAAGAAGGATTTGGGCTCATTGAAAAGGGTTGGACATTTCTGTTTTGCACCCTCCCTTCTCCTCTAGTCTGCAGATGAGTTCATGGAGTCCTAACTTCCCCATTCAAGTTGTAATGCTAAGTTTTTCCTCTTGGCCACTATAATGTACTGTATCGACTTTGGAGCAATAATATATGTTTGTGGATGATTCTCAACCCTCTCATGTGTTTCATTGTTTCCTTTCTGATCTCTCATTATAGTTTGGTTACTTGTGCATGGTGTTTGTATTGCATTTATGTGGTCTATGTTAAATTAAAAAATGAGTGTCTAACATTCCTTTGGTGCATCACCTCATTAGCTTAGGTTTATTTTTTGTATCTTCTCAACCCTGTGTCCTTACTAAGATAGAGTAGGTTTTAGAATAGATCCTCTACAATTTATTTTCATGCACCTGAATAGAGGAATAAGAACCAGCCTTAATCCAGAGCTCTCTCAACTCACAAGTTCCCACACTTTGAGAGATGCTCCATGTTTTGTAATCACACTGAGAGTCTCAACCCATCTAGTTGCACACATTCAGAGGTGTTGTGACTCTGCACAAATTTTTTTGGCATGCCTAGTGGGAAAAAGAAGTCTCTATCTTTACTGCAACAATATTTATGTGCACTTGCTGTAATTTTAGGTTTTAAGAAGCTTTGAAATTACACATCTGGTGACTCCAAAAGAATCGAATCCACTAGTTTCAACAGTCCAAGCTTGTTAAGTTCATGAGAAGAATACAAACAAGGTCAAGAACTATAGAGGAGGGACTATTTGTCTATCTACACTTGTCCCTAGACAAAAGGGGAAGAGGGAGAAGATCCCAGAGGTCTCCATCTCCACCAAATAGAACATTGTCAACACCTACTCCCAGTGGTGAATTTGTTCATTCAATCAACAAGGGTTCTCAAGCCAATCAAGATAGCACAACCATTTCCTTATGTCAATTTCTTTGCGAGTAATCCCACTTGCCCTTAATGCACAAAATCTTGGCCTAGTTATAGCATTAAAGAGCATCCCATATTTCACTAGAGAGAACTAGACTTCTCCTAGTGACCACATTCAAGACATTGCAAATGTATGTACAATTCATGAGATCACTAAGATGGACATTGCAGTCAAGTTACTAGCCTCTTCACTCAAGGGTAAAGCTTCAAAATGGTTCAGGAGTTTACCACCAGGCTCTATTCAAACTTAGGACCATCTATGTAGAGCTCTTCATAATCAATTTGGAGAAAAGGGAGATAATCTATCCTTGTTGGAGCAACTGACAACAATCAAGAGGGCCCCTAATGAGTAGTTGACAGATTTCAACCTCATATTTCAAAGGACATGGCACATGATTCCATTGGTGGTAAGGCCCACGGATGAAGGTGTTTTCTTATACATTTTTAGAGCTCTAAATTCTGATATCACTTTAATGGTTCAACCAATGGGAGGCACCGCCTTACTCGTAGCCTATGACATTTCCATAATAGCTGAAAATGGTTGAACTCATGCTGGAAACCTTGCTCCTAGGCCACCCATGCCTTTATACCCAGAACTATCAGCCTCAAGCACTAGTCAAAAATCCACATTGGCTCATATACCTACTCTTAGGAATCAGAGTTCGGTTGAAGCCTCTATCTCATCCTCTAAAGCACCTCAAAAGATATTCAAGAAGTTATGAAACAACTATAGAACCTAGAGAATGAGTTATTAACTATCAAGAGGCAAAAATTTTACATTTATAATCCATATCAGCCTCAAGCTCAAGATCGTGCTAGACCCCATATCAACGAAATAGGGCACTAGCTCAGGAAGTAAATTAGAACAAAATCCAATGACAACCTCAAACTGCTAGTCCTTTCTCGGTCATATGATCCAAAAATAACTTCAACATCAAGGGCCTTGGTTCCAACACAAAACAACATGGCCCAATAATATGATTGGTGTTTCCCATGCAATCAGCCACATAACCAATCAATGTGTTTTAATGGTGCACTAAACCAGGCCTTGATGGTATAGACCATTGGTGTGTCACAAGAGTCTAGCCAAGAAGAAAATCAACAGCAAGGATTTCAAAAAGAAGCATCTCCGAGTGATACTATGCTTGTCAATTGGAAGGTGAAGACTTATGTGGGATGAATCAAACACCTTCTTAAAGTGTAGCTGCCAATACATAGTCCAAGAAAAGGAATATTGGAGAGGGAAAATCACCAAACTTAGGTAATCCTCAACCCTTGATTACTCCACAAGGTATTGACACTCATAATGTAACTCCCAATATGTAAAGTCTTTCCAAGCCACCTTTGAAACCCACTCAGACACTGGTTGTAACAACCCATGTGCAAGATAAAAATACCAGGAAAGGGGTAACAAAAGGATATCTCATTTAACATCATCAAAAAAATGAAGAATAAAAATGTGAATATTTCAATGTGGGAGTCATGGGCTATTACGGGATAGAGAGATTTGTTTTAGGATGATATGGCCAATTAGTCAAGCTCAAATTAGCCCCCTAACCAGCAAGAGATAGTGTTTACTAAAGTAGTTCAAACTAGGGGAAATCATGGAGGACAACAAGGTAAGAATATGAAGCCTCCTCCATTCTATGTTTCATTGATCATTGGGGAGAAATTGGTACATAATTGCATCATTGATTCGGAGAAAGTAGCCCTATAATGCCAATGTAAATAACCAATCAAATAGGTCTTCAATACAATGTCATCCCCTGGGAGTAGTGCAATTGGATTGGACAACAGTGACAATTATTGGATTCATCAAAGATTTGATCCTCACACTACATGCCTACCCCAATTTGACTGTGTTGCAGAACATATTAGTCATAGACTTGTAATTAAATTTTACATTATGTTTATCAAGATATTTCACCACTAAGATTGGGGGATATCTTTCTACTAATTGGTCGCACATGCTCTTTAGAACAAGGTTTGGAGCTAAGGCAAAAATAAGATCGAGCCCATTGCATATTAACACATTGAGTCTTATGTACCCACCCAATCAATGCCAATTGTTTAGCCTTTGATCGGGAGGACCTCCCAAGCACGGGTGAAGTAGATACCAAGTTTGGTTGTATTCCGGACTTGAATCTTGACTAGTGGGCGAACAATAGGCATGCTTTTGACCCTTCTAAGGAGATGAAATAATTTGAGCTAGGAGTCTATTGTTTGCATGAGAAGAATCACCCTCTTCTTGAAATCATTAAGCCGAACACAAAGATGATAATTAAGTATGGAAGTTGTTATTTAAAGGCTCAAGGTGTATACAAGGAGCTGGAGGAGGTTCTATGCTTGTTTCTCCTCAAGGTATGGAATACTACTCAACTTTCCATTTCTAATTTGCTTGTTCAAACAATACAAAGAGTATGAGGCTTTGGTCAATGGACTGCATTGGTAAAGGAAAAGGGGTATAAGATAATTGCAAGTGTTTGGTGAAAATGAGATAGTTAAAAATCAAGTCTAAAGATAAAATGCTGCCAAGAACAACTGCTAAAGAGCTAAAAGAATTAGGTATGGGACCTCATCAAGGATTTTGAAGCATTCAACATCAATTCCATCCCAAGGAAGAAGAATGAAGCAAAGTAGACAGACTGGCAGTGATTGGGGCAGCCTTCGATGTTGTGGAGAGTATCAAGAGTGATAAATCCCAGCCCCATATCAAGTTGGTTGTGAGGCTAGCTGTCCTAGACAACAACACAAGCTAGCAAGTTTTTGAAAATGATCAAAAAATTGTCAAATTTCTATAAGAAGAAGCTGAGTTCTCCTCAGGAACCAAGATAGATTGGAGCAGTAGTATGGTGATCAAGTGGTGCAGCTAAGGACCAACAAACTACCAAAGGGTCTTGTCACTTTGGAATCAATATTCAACCCAAATGACCAATTCCTAAAGGAGAAAGTGAATTTTTGGGTAAAATACGAAGATTCAGAGGCCATTTTCATAGAAGAAGGAAAAATGTTGTAGATTGGCAAGGTAAGAACTCAACAAGAAAAATATGAGTTTATTCAACTTTGTCAAGAATTCCCAGATGTATTTTCCTAGACTTACAAATATTTAAGAGGTTTCAACCCAAAGCTGGCACAACACACTATCAAGCTAGATCTAGGATATAAGCCTTTCAGATAGAAGCAAAGGCCAATAAATCCTCACATCGAGCCTCTCATGAGAAAATAATTGAACAAGCTAATTGAGGTGGCATCATCTTCCCTATGAAGCATTCAAGTTGGGTTGAAAACTTGGTGCCTGTGAGGTAAAGAAGTGGAGAAATCTGGTTGTGTGTAGACTTCTGTGATCTAAAAAGAGCATCACTCAAAGATCACAATCCACTTCCATTAATGGAACAGATCTTGTAGGTCATAGCGGCTCGAGAGGATTTCATTTCTAGATGGATACAAAGGCTATAACCGGATAATGGTGAAAGAGGAGGATTAGTTCAAGACAACCTTCACCACTAAATTGGGCACATATGCTTATAACACGATGCCATTTGGATTATCAAATGTCAAAGAAACATTTCAATGAGCTATGGACATGGCATTAAAAGTACTAATCAACAATATTTTCCTAGTGTATCTAGATGATATCACCGTCTTCTCAAAGAATGTTGTAGACTATCTCTTCCACCTCAGGCAGGTGTTTCAGAGGTGTAGAAGGTTCAAAGTATCATTGAACCCAAATAAGTGTGTGTTCTAGCTTATGAGGGGAAATTTTAGGCCACATTGTCTCGAGAGAAGGGTTGAAAATTGATCCTGAAAGGGTGGAACCCATCCAGACACTTCCATTCCCACAACATGAAAAATATCTCCAAAGATTCTTAGGGATGATAAACTTTGTTCACAAGTTTTTACCTGACTTTGCCACTCTTGTTAAGCCTTTAACAATGATGTTAAAGAAGAGTCTTGCATTTAAATGGAAAACAAATGGAAAAGAAATTTTTGAGGCCATCAAGCTCGCAATATCATAGGTTCCAACTTGTATTAACCCAAACTTCTCAAAAGACTTTATGCTATATGATTTTCGAGGGTCAGACACCATCTCATCCATCTTGGTCCAGCCCAACGAGGAAGGTTTAGAACAACCAATAGCCTTCTTTAGTAAAAGTTTGGAGGAATATGAGGTAAAATACTCTTTCATTGAAAAACATGTCCTTGCTGTTATTAGGAGCTTGAAGAATTTCACACACTTGGTCTCAAACAATAAGATTATTTGATTAGTGTCCCATGCTAGTGTCAAGGATTTTCTCCTAAAAAGGACTTAAATGAGAAGAGAATAGGTTGGATCACCCGGGTAATGGAATATGACATGGATATCAAGGTGAAAAAACAATTTTGAGGTAAGGGTTTGTGTGAATAGCTTGCCTCCAAGAAACAAACTAACTCAGTGGGTGGAAAAGATGTTGTCCTATTTCTATAAAATGATCAAGAGAAACCAGCTAATAATGCACCTACTATATGTTGGACCCAAGCCTTGGTGCATTACCTCCAAATAGATTTTTTCCCCAAAATGGAATAAAGCAAAGAGAAGATACTTCAGACTACAAGTCATTCCATATGTGCTTGTTGGTGGTGTATTTTTTAAAAGGATATCAATAGTGTTCTATTAAGGTCATGAAAGCTGGTTATTATTTCCCTACGGTGTTCAAGGACTGCTACTCATCGGTCAAGGAGTTTAAAAGTGTGAATTCTTCACAGGAAAGGAGAAGCTAGCAGCCCTACCCCTTCATCCCATTTCAGTGGATCAACCATTCATGCAGTGGGGACTAGATTTCATCGGGGTTATTAACCCAAATTCAAGCCAAGGCCATAAGTGGATACTTACTACAACAGACTATTTCATCAAGTGGATTGAAGTAGTGGCACTAAAAGAAGCAAATGAATCCAACATCTTGGATTTCTATGAAGGAATAGCCACCAGGTTTGGATTCCCTACCACCATTATATCAGATAATGCATTGGCATTCCTTGGTACAAGGATCACTAACTGGGCAGTCAAGAATGGTGTGTACCTTAGAACTTCATCAAACTATTACCCTCAAGGTAATGGCCAAGTAGAGTCCACAAATAAGAACCTACTAAGGATTATCATAAGGAATCTTGATGAAAATCAGAGAACTTGGCATAAAAATCTCAAATCAGCTCTATGGGCTGATAGGATCACATCTAAAAGGTCCACATGCAGCTCCCCATACAAGATCATATATGGAAGTGAGATAGTATTACCCATATCATTGTATTTTCTCGCTTTAGAGCTCATTAAATTTTTGGAACTAGCCGAGTTTAAACTTATGGAAATCGGGTATGCAGGTGATAGAAGTAGGAGAGGCAAGAGAGCATGAAATGCAGGTCATGGAGAAGAATCAAGCATTGATCAAGAAGACCTTTGATAAGAAATCAAGAACAAGGACCTTTTAAGAAGGGGACTTAGTTCTGAAGTGGGATGCAAATTGGGAAAAACCAGGAAAGCATTCCAAGTTTGATGCCATTTGGAGTGGCCCCTACATGGTCACAAGATGTACAAGTAGCAATGCCTTCCGGATGGCTAAGTTGGATGGTGAAGAATTGTAGATCCCAGTCAATGGGATCTACCTCAAACACTGCTACTAAAAGGAAAAATTCCTCACCCTTGTAAAATATTAGCCTAGGTTTTTAATTTCCTAAGTGCATATGCACATTGTTTTGTTGTAGTGTAGGTTTTATTTCCCTAAGTGTTGTGGCACAATTTTTTTGTTGGTCAGGTTTGCATCATTATACAATTTGATGTGCCTCTAGGTGAATGCACCAAGCCCTTCAGCATTTACAATAGGGAGACCCATGGTCGCCATGACAGTTGCTAATTTTAAAATAGAACAAATGCAGAGAAACTAAAATTGAGTCTCGAAGGGCCCATTTCGAAATGATTCAGGGTCAGATCTGGTTCCAACAATGTCCAAGTGGCTTAGGGAATGGATTTCCAAAGTTCAGATCAGATCAGGCTATCAATTATGAATCCATGCCCAATGGATGCTTATAAAGGCAGATGATCTCTTCATCTAGCAGGTAGACAACCCCTTTGAGTCACCAAATTGTTATCCAAAATAAGCTCATGCTTATTTCTAGTTAAATGCACAATTTTTTTCCTCTTTTAGTGCTTCAATCCAATTTTTCAAATATTCTAAGCACTTAAGGGTTCCTAAAAGCATCTCAATCAGGTGGGAAAATTCTTCCCCTTTCCAAAAATATAAATAATTCCTTCTAACTCCTCATATTTTGCAAGTTGCGGGTAGACGGAGGCCGGGATAGACTTTTTGCTCAAATGGAAAATGTGGGCCTATGGGCCCGAAGATGATTTTTTGCCCAAGTGAATTGTGGGCCAGCAGGGTCTGAGGGGAGTTTTGGAACTTTTGTGCTTTTTGTAAAAAGGGCACAAAGTGAATTTTGGTCCCGCAAGCCCGCGGGGATCTTAAAGCCAAATGAAGAAAAAATGCCTAAGGCCCAAAAAGGGGCACATGGCCATTTTAAAACATCAAAGTGGTGCGAGTCATCGAGATGTAGTTTGAAATTTTTGCCCCAAGAAGGTATAAAGTGAAAAAATGAGCCACACTTCTGCTAATGCCCAAGGAGCAATGTGTCAAGCCTTAATTGCATGTGGGCTAGTGAACTGGGAGAGACTTTTTAGCCAAATTGAAAATCTTTGGCCGATGGGCCCAAAGATGATTTTTGCCAAAAGTGAATTGTGGGGCTACGAGGCATTTTTACATTTTTTTATTTTCTTGCCAAAAGGTAGAAAGTGAGTTTCGAGCCCATGGACTGACTCAAAACATTTAAATGGACATATTTTTCGACCCAATGCCTGAAACTCAACAAATTTGGCACCATTGAAAATGTCTCAAACTCATCTACACCATGGAAATGTGAAAATTTAATGTTAGCAAGGTTGGGTGGGTGAAAAATAGAAAAACATATTTATGCCATTAATACGTGATCCGATTGCTCCAACAACCATATCAAATTGGATTTGATCTATCATTTTCGATACTCGACGGCGGACACAAAGTGGAGGACTCGATAGATTGTGGGTGGATTTGTAGGGGCATTTATGGGCCGATAGATGAGCTTCAAATTAGTTTTCACACCTCTCTCTTCTTCTTTTCTATGTGCAACATCTATAAAAGAATGAGTTGGGATTGTTGAAAGGGGTTGGACATTTTTGTTTTGCACCCTCATTTCTCCTCTAGTCTATAGGTGAGTTCGTGGAGTCCTTACCTCCCCATTCAAGTTGTAATGCTAAGTTTTCCTCTTGGCCACTATAATGTATTGTATCGACTTTGGAGCAATAATATATGTCTGTGGATGATTCTCGACCCTCTCATGTGTTTCATTGTTGCCTTTTGATCTCTCATTATAGTTTGGTTACCTGTGCATGGTGTTTGTATTACATTTCTATAGTCTTTGCTAAATTGCAAAACGAGTGTCTAACATTCCTTTGGTGCATCACCTTGTTAGCTTAGGTTTATTTTTTGTGTATTCTCAACCCTTTCTCCTTGGTAAGATTGATTATGTTTTATAATAGATCCATTTTAATTTATTTTTGTGCACCTGAACAGAGGAATAGGAACCAACCTTAATCTGTAGAGCTCTCTCAACTCGAAAGGTCCCACACTTTGAGAGATGCTCTATGTCGTGTAATCACACTGAGCATCTCAACCCATCTAGTTGTAGACATTCAGGGGTGCTGTGATTTTGCACTAACAATACCTTAAGGCCTCGGATCAAGAAAGGCCCACGGTCTCCATCCCACTTTCCCTAGAATCCTCTAATCCTTCACCCTGTAAGACTAAGGTATCTATCCTTGTTGCTCCACACACCTAAACCACCACTTATGTACAAAATACCATCATCAAAAATTCCATCAAACTCCCGTAAATATTTCCCTTTACGATCTTGAAAAAAATTTCCCAAACATCAACAAGCAATTATTGAAGCCCTCAATCTATATCAACATCATCGATGATTACGAGTCATTCACAAATATTGTCGGCACCCTACAAATTTCCACCACTATATATTTCGACAATTCTGGGAACCCATTTTTACAATCCAAAGATCATGATCTCGCACTCTTTCTCACCACCCAAATTGATGATAATATCATTAAAATAGTTATAATTAAAAATGAATATTGTACTAATATCATATAGTCTTATGCATTCAAAAAAATTAATTACCTTACATCATCTTTCCGCATGAGTCACCTACAATATTGTATGCATTTAACGAAACTATTGCCACTACTTTAGGCACAATTATCATACCTATCAATGTCGAATTAATATCCTTCATGAACTCTATTATCTCGTAGATATAGATTTTTAGTATAATCTATTATTAGCTTTTATTTGTATATGCACTATGTGTTATATCCCATCCACCTTACTTCATTGTATTAAATACAAACATGAAGGTAAAACCTTTACTATTTTTTCCAAAGTAAAATCTTTTAAAGAATGTCGCATTACATATTTATTTAATGATGTGGTCATTCCTAAGACAAACTCAGCTCCACCGATGAATCTTCTAAAATTTCTTCTATCATTGCATCTAAGATATCAGATGATACATCCTTCAAAGATGTCATGAAACATCTTTCACTGGGGGAGTATCTACTCCTATCCTTTCACTCATTTCCTATGCCAATAACATATGGAATGCTTAATAAAAAACTAATTTATGAACCAAATGTTGGAGTATCATCTCCACTTTGGCCCCCTTACCTTAAAACTAACCTCTTCTATGGAGGGATTGACCACCCTTATCTACATCACGATAATCAACACCATGATAATTTTTCTATATCTCATTTATAATTCTTATGAAACCAATCCTTCACACAAATATATCTTCATCATTTTTATTTTAAGGGTTTTGACCTAAGATGTTACAAAAATTATTATATGACTTGGCCTTTCACCGATCCTGCAAACCTCATTAGAAATATGGACTACATTTAGAAAAACCTTCCTCGAGACACCACCATGATCACCACCTCTAGACCTGTACCAAAACATAAATCATCCTCTTCATCTGACCTCTGTATCAACATGGATGAGGTTGTTTCCATCCCCACTAATGTTTTTAAGTCCATATGATAATGTTAGGACTGATCACTTATCATAATAATGACGAAAATAAGATGATCCCACTAATATTACCTAAAATGGTAGAGGAAAACTCACTTACCATCAATATTATTTAATGTCAAGAAAACCACTCCATCTTATCCTATATGAGGGTAGAGGATCATTACAATACTCTACAACTTAACACATCTACACTTATTAATGAATACCACATCAATGTTTCAAATAGTTAAAGTTGGTTAGTGTTTAAAATGAGAAAAGTAACAGGACTTCACTACTTTTATTTTGAAATACAGTCATGCCTTTGCATGGTCATATAATGACATACTAGGTATTCACCTTTACGTCGTTGTTCACAACATCATAACTATCCCCAATGCTAATCTAGTCAAACAAAAACTACATTGGATATACCCTTTTGTATCCCTCCTCATCAAAGAAGATTTACAATGTATTCTCTTTACTAACTTTATATTATCCATTCACTATAAATAATGGCTTTCCTTTATTATACGTGTAACCAAAGCCTTTGGAAAGTTACACATTTTCACAAACTTCAGAGACCTTAATCTTACATGTATAAAAGACAATTTTTGTCTTCATAACATCGGTCAACCCATCAACCTCACAACAGGCCATGAAATATTAGAACTTGTGGATGGATGTTATGGCTATTATCAAATAATTATCATGAAATATGATAAAGAAACCGATTTCATTACTCCTTAGGGAAATTTTTGCTACCGAGTCTTGCCCTTAAGTCTAAACAATGCAGGGGCTACTTATCAACGTATCGAGACATACCTCTTCCATGATCTCATCCATAAGATCATGCAAGATTACGTTGATGACAAATTATGAAATTATAAAACAACGCAGAGACAACCTTTCTGTCCTTGACATCATATTTTCTCATCTTATTCAATACATCCTTCACCTTAACCCAAAAAAAAGTGTATTTAGTGTTCTCACAAGTAAACTCCTAAGGCTCGCTCGTTTTTATCAGGGGAATTTAGTTAGACCCTAAAAATCTCAAACCCATCATCAATATGCCTCCTTTCTATAATATTAAATAGGTTCGTAATCTACAAGGTATTGTCCAATAAGTTTTCCACTTTATCTCTCATATTTTAGATCGTTATCAACCTTTTCACCATCTCCTTCAAAAGGATTGTTGAGAATAAATCCTACATATTCAACTCAATTAAATAAGAAATAAAATAAGACTTACCTAACCTCAAAATGACTTGATTTAGTTATACTTGCATGTGATGATGATGGATGGTTGATTGTTGCACTCTGTAGAATATTGGATAAATATTTTCTCTTGTGAAAACACTGAATATCAAATATACTAAACCAAATATGATTAGTAAAATATGAGGTGGATTTCATGAAAAGGTCACTTCTCATAAATCAAAGTAATTCATGATAAGGATGTCAATCCGGTTTTTACACAATCAAGTGATTTAAAAATAATTTGTGATATATGATAGATAATAAATGATAAATGTTGTGATAACTTTCAAGTTTATTACAAGCATAAATCTGATACATAGTCGAAATGAAAGGCATAAAATAAGGTTTGAATTAGGAATCTAAGTACAAACCCAAATTCTTAGAGAAAGAAAAATTATCTTCTTTAGTGAACTACAACTCTTCATCTTCAGAGAAATTTGAATTCTCGTGTTCAGTGTATTCTTATTTGAAGAAGTCTAAATAATCCTCTTGATGTTGTATTGGTGCCTAGATTAAGAATCTCAATCCTCATAGGAAGTTTCATTCTCGTATTTGGTTTTGGAGCTCAAATCCTCTAACTCAAATTTCTACTAATATTTAAACCAAGCTAGATCAGCTCAGATGTGCAAGACCTCAAAGTATGCTTCTATAAATTCTTGTATAGTATCATGAATCCACTGAGTGGACTAAAAAATTCTCTACAAATTATTCAAAGGCGTAAAACGGAAATAACACAACTCAAAATCATGAATAATGTGGTAATGTTCTCGGTATAACAAATGATGGATAATGGGAAAGGAGTTGATACTAGGCATCTCATCACTTAGGCCACATATTGCCATTTAAAACAATCCATACTAGATAAAATGTTAGAAGTAAAAATATTTGAAATAACTGACGAGAAGATTAGATATATAAGATAAATGTAAAAGAAATCGTTGGTGATTGCAGAGGGTGATGAAAAATTGATTTAATAGAGTATTTAACTAATTAATTTGAAATCATGGTCTTTCAAGGATTGGGACAATAATGCGAGATTAAAAATGACACATAATAATACCGAATATGGAAATGAAACTAAAGAATGACATCTAACCTCAACGAAAGGTAATGAAAGAATTTGGTGAAGCTTATAGTTGGATGATGAAATAGTGATTTCCATAAACTCCAAAATAGTTTGCAAGATGCTTTCCAATTGTAAATAACAATTCTAGATAATAACGAGTTCACGTTGATGTAGAATAACACTTAAAAATCCAATAGAAAAATTAGAATCGAAAATGTAAGGGAATGATCCAAAAATAGAATAAAAATTCTCGTAAGTAATCATGATGATTATATGAGTTTCCAGTGATTTCGATCTGTTTCAATTTTTTTAGTAAATGGTTGGAACAAATTTCTAAGTTAATGTTTTCTTGTTTTGAATTTCGAGGGGTAAGATGTTACGTGGTTTGAAATGTGTCAAGTGGCGGTGATGATAAAGGAATAAAATCAATTGGGATAAATTACATTATGAATTTGTTTAATCTAGATAATTTTAATAGGTTTAAAGATGATAATGATAGGTTTGTTAAGATAAGGGGTTAGAGGATAGGTTAAAATTTTATTTTATGAAATATTTGGATAGTTAGGAAAATGATTAGGTTAGCTTAGATAATTAGGTATTATTTAAGATAAAGGAAAATAACAATTTTCATAGGTGGATATATTAATTCAATTAAATGGTTTATATGCTATGAAATATTAATAAAAATGGGGATGTAGTATGTTGCCTACGTTTTTTTTAATTAATTAGATAAACGTAAAAAGGGGGTGTCGATAGATATAAGATATCAAATTAATTGATTGATTGAATAAACATAAAGGGTGTTTTTGTGGAATTTTATGTATTTAATTAATGATTTGGATGAAGGTGAGGAAGAATAGATTTTAGTGTCTACATTTTCCCCTTTTTTTCTAGCGTATTTCATGGCAAAGCGTTACACAAAAAAAAATGAAACTTTTATTTTTATGGGTCATCTCGATTGTAACGTAATATAGGGAACACCATTATTTGTATACATTGTGTTTGAAAAA
This sequence comes from Taxus wallichiana var. yunnanensis, assembly GCA_018340775.1. NCBI lineage: Eukaryota > Viridiplantae > Streptophyta > Pinopsida > Cupressales > Taxaceae > Taxus > Taxus wallichiana. The sequence goes on along the minus strand of CM031238.1, from coordinate 766,550,980 downwards.
AAAATTCCTAGTCCTCGGGATATCGAAACCAATTGTGATACCGAAGGACAAAATGATAGGAGACTTAAAGAGTTCAATATCTATAGTCATGTGATCCGGGAAGGTAGGCTAAATATATGGAAAGGCTAAGTGTCGCTGCCAATGGGCACACATCCCATAGTCATATATGAATCGATATTGTTTTTCATTTATCTCATATTTAGTTTTTCAAGGACTAGCATCATTTAAAAGGCATATTTTTGTGAAAATGAGTAATGATTGACATGAGTTAGATAAAACAAGGGGATATATGCCAAAACAGGGATGAATACCTAACGATTGATCAAATCATCGATGATTATGGAAATCATTGGTGATTTCCCCAAAATAAAATTTGGGCTATAAATATCCATTCACAAGGTTATTTCTCTCATTGTTACCATGGAAAAATATGAGTTGGGAGATAAAATCTATGTGAAAGAAGTGTTTTTAGTTTAAAAGGCAAGATTTGAACAACATTGCTTCATCAAGCAGGCACCTGGAAGCCCACTATGGCAAAGGTAAGTCAATTTGACCTTATTTTTGTTGTTTCTTGTAGGTTTTTGGTAGTTTAAGGATTTTTTACCATATTGGGGGTGTATGGATGCCCTAGTTTTGAAGCATAGGATTCTCTAGTGATTTCATGATTCGTTAATGATTCATGTGAATCGCATGCGATTTGACCGCTATATAACAATTTTAAATTTTTGATGAAAAATGTGAGATCTTATGGAATGATGTTAATGTTTTATGGTGTTGATGGTTCCAATTTGGTTGTTGATGTTTGATGTTTAGTTAATATGGGAATCTTAATTATGTTTTATGATGATGTTTATTTTGATGTTGATGTTATTGATATTATCGATATCAATGATCTTATGGAACTATTAATGTTGTTCGTGTGATGATGTTGATGTGGATTTTTAATTTATATATTTTGTGATAATAATTATGTTTTATTATGTATTTTGTGTTTTTGGTAGATGTTGAGTTCACTATCGTGATTGTATTCCACTAATTTCAGATGAGGTGAGGGAAGATATGATAGATGATGACTAAGAGCATGTTGAGTCCGGGTTGTTTCGGTGTCAAGAGACATTATCGATGGATACATACATGTATTGTTTTGATGTTTTCTTTGCTACAGTGGTGGAACCCTTCCACCTATACCTTTGGTTGCCTATTAGGAGATTATCATTACCTTAGAGGATATACACCACATCCCGAGACTACCTATTCGTTGAGAGTGTATCTATAATATCGGTGAGGCAGAGAGGCAAGATATGATTCCTAGATTATATGGAGAAGATGTACGAGGATGTCAGATATGAGATAAGGGGCCTTTGTATATGAAAAATTATATTTAGCTAAGAGAGAGGGTGACTATGATAATGATGGCTATCATTTTCCATGCTTTGCTAGATTACGGAGGTGGTCATTTCCCATGGATGATGATTGGTTTTCTAGCCAAGATGATGGAGCATCGTATATTTTTTTAATTGGATCTTACCCTAATTACATAGACTTTCAAGGATTTGTGGGCCTAGAAGGCCCACAAGAGGTTTGGGTTTGATGCGACCTTTATTATTCATGCTTGGGCCTTCAAGCACATTAACGTTTCTTGACCAAAGTGGGGTTGTCATGGAGGATTAGTGATGAGAATCCTAGCTTCATGAGGTGGAGTTAGGATGTGGGTCATGGGTTGAAGAGGAGGAGGACAAGATATTATCAAGAGTTATTATTTGGATTATAGGTGGTTGATATAGTATGGAGAACTTATCTAGATTTTTCTACTTGGCCTAAGTATCCTCATGAGTTAATAGGTTTACAAATAGCTATGTTTCTTCAGATCGAGAGCAGGAGAGTACAAGTTGCTCAATTTTGATCATATGAGAAGACAATATGGATTGGTACATGGAGTGCCTAAGGAGCCCATACAATATAGATGGGAGGATGGGGATATTAAGAATTTGAGGGTTGTCTTGAAGAGGCCCACGATTATTAGTGAGCAGGGAGGGGGCTACGAGTTGCAATGAAGATGGTGAGATTGTGCCACTTGATGATGCAGGGGTGAATCCTAAGTATACAACATGGTGGACCCAAGCATTAAGGGATTTTCATAGGAATCCAGTAGCCCAAAGAGCAGTAAAGAGATTCATAGGGGTACGTACTTGGGAGGAGGATGAGGACCAGCACAAGAGGTTTTATAGGGTTTAGATGATGACCATAAGGAGGGTGACAATGATTTTGCTACAATTATTGTAGTGGTGATGGCTAAGAGGGCCATATTAGAGGGGACAAAGATATAGCTATGAGGGAGAGGGTTAACCTTTTAGGAATTTTGGATGCCCCGATAGCTGAGTGGGAGAGTGTGATACCGAGCAAGATGGACCGAGAGTACAGATAGCTCGAGGTTACTATGTATAGAGATAGATATCATTAGTAGAGGTATGGATTGAGGAAGGCCTTAGGGATTTATGGGCTGTCTATTTCTATTGTAGAGTTTAATCGATGGCTTCGAGAGTGTAGTCAGTGGACAGAGACATGACGCAAGTGGAATGATAAGAGAACCTTTGATACTAGGGGTGATCTTTGTGGAAAATTATTAGATGTTACGAGCTGAGTTACAATATTATGTTGATCTAGTCACTAAGGATTATCTTGATGTGATTTTATATGTTGATGATTTGGCCGTTAAGGTGGCATCCCTAAGTACTAGTGTAGCAAGTGTGTGTAACCCACCTTGTATGCTAGAGAGATGATGTGGTAGCGAGAGAGGATTTGATAGAGATGTTAGAGGCATTGGTGGTGTCGGTGATCGAGAGGAGAGGGCAGTAATTCCCCTCCAAATGATTTCCTCAAAGATTATCAATTTACTAGTGATGATATTTATAATATATTTGATATACGATCTTGGAATCCCATTTTTGTATGACATTGATATGATATAGTTTTATGTACGGCTCATAGAAGCCCATTTTTGTATCACATTGATATTAAGTATGTTGACGACAATCATGATGCATATGTAATTGATTTATATATGATAATGATAATGATGAGATTTACGACCTATGTTGTTTGAATCCCATGTGTTGATGATGTTTCTTGTATTTTTGACCTGTTTTTTAAAATTTGTAACAATGTTAGGTTATGTTTTTTAATTTAAATGTGATAGATGTATATGATGACATAAAACATAATGTTTTGGTAAATTTTTTTAAATGATTATGCACGACATGATTTAAAACGTAATCTTGTAATGTTATTTTTATCAAAATGTGATTAATAAAATATGGTAAATGTGAAATTAATATCCAATTATAGAATTGAAACCTACGCGATGGGTTTTGAAAATTTGAAATCATTTGCACTTGTAGTCTTAATAAATGTTAAACAACATTATCAATCGGTAATTACACACAAACATAGTAAAATGTTAGATCAAATAAATGTAACCTCTTCGGATGTGAAAGGGGTTTCATATATGTAGGTCAATGTGGGAGAAAGGGTTCTCCTTTTTCGGTGGGTTCATAAGGAATTGCTCTAGCTTTACATATTATTTCAAATAAAACTAATCAATGTAAAAACTTGCTATAGTGGGAAAGTTGATCAATGCAGAAACTTTCATGGATGCTTTGATATTGATGTATTCATTTGAAGGCTGATCAATGTGGAAATACTTTTACATTTGTAGCCATCCTCTAAGGGCATAGTCCACATTTTATATTTTTGACTTTGATCTTTGATTTTTATAGATAGTCTTCCTTCAAGGATCGGTCTATAGTTTTGATTTGTATATGCCCTTCGAGGGATTAGTTTACTTGTAAATGTCTTGATAATGATTTGATATTTTCAATATTTTTCCTTCAAGGGATTAGTCTATTATTTTGATAGAAAGCATCCAATGACTATTACATACATTTTTGAGCTGAGGGTAAGAACCTAATAAACCATTTCGAGGAGGGGTGAAGATGTGCATATGACCTAAACATACGGGCCCCATGTCACATTTTTTTATTTTGTATAAGGTAGATGTATGTAATGATTTAAGGGGTTTCGTAAAGGAGGAACTTTTTGGATTGAAAGATACGATGAACAAAGCCATGGTCCTCATCTTTAAGGTGTATTTAAGATACTGACAGATAACCACATACTTTCAAATCATTACTATGATATGATGGATAGTTTGATGGAATGAAAATATTTTGAATGTACCTACCATCAAGATAATCAATCATTTAACCATACAAATTCCACAAGTGCAAGGTATTCAGATGCTCTTTTCAGGTTCACCATTAAGGGAAGTGAGATGATACACTCCTGACCCATATTTGTGAGTGATGACATATGGACCAATCTAATAAGGGGAAAATTTTCCATGTTTGCTCTATTCTAATTGAATGAAATTTTTGTTTTATTTAAGTACAAGATCAACAATTTTAAAATCACACTCTTCGACATCTTTGTTATAGGCTTGTTTTATATTCATCTAACATTTTAGGTTGTCTTGGGGAAGTCTTGTTTATATTCTTCATTAGGGATAAAATATTTAAGTGACACATGAGGTGATGCGATTTGAATTTTGAGTGGTAGAATAGCTTTGAGCCGTAAACTAATGAGAAGGGCGTAACACCTATAGGTGTATGGATGCTAGTTTGAGAAGCCCATAAATCAAACCTGGATTTGGAGATGCTGAGTTCTTTCGTGTCGTCTCATCTTGTTTTCATAAGGATTTTATTAAGTGTTTTATTTGAGGCCTCAGCTTGTCCATTTTCTTGAGGATAATATGGTGATAAAAATTTGAGTTTGATGTTGAAGGTGTCATAAAGGTTTTTGATTTCATATTTTTTGAAATACTTTCCATTGTGTTTGACAAGTTTATGGGGTAGGCAAAAATGACATATGATGTATTGATATATGAAATTGATAATGGGTCTAAATTTAGTTAAGGTTAAAGGGATAGATTCAACCCATTTAGTAAAGTATTAAGAAAACTGTGATAATGAAGTGATGCTACTGAGATGATTTAAGATTAATAACACTAATGAGGACTAACCCCCATTGAGAAAAATGGCACAAGTCTTGAGCGGCTTGCAACACTTGAATGGGGACATCGATGAGATTTGAGTGACATTGATAGTTCACACATTTATTGACATATGCACAATAATCCTTGGTGATAGTAGGCCAATAATACACTAGATGTATGATATGTTTAGTGATGGAATTTTCAATGAAATGACCTTCACAAATACTGTCATGAAATTCTTCAATTTCTTTGATTGATTCATGTTATTTAAGACATCATAACAAGATATCATCAAAATTACATGTTATCACCGAATCACAACACCCTTATGTTTACACAAGTGCATATACTTGAGCTCACGGTGTGATTGGATAACATGGGTACTATCTCCAAGTTGTGGGACTTGTTACTTGAGATAGACCTCTAGAGAAAGTTAGTTCTTGCTCCTAAACTACCTGCCACAATCTACTCTAATGTAGGCAAAACTATCTATCCTAGTCTAACTTTTTAAGGGACCAAGGAGAGAGAATGCATGAAAAAATGAAATCCTACACTACAGTGGTGATACACCGAAAAATAGGGGTGTGAGAGTAGTCTTCCAATATGTGAGATATAGAAGAAAAGTGCACACTAGAAGGGGTGATAACAGTTCTCCACAATCTAGAAAAATGCATTCACAACAACATCTCAAACATACACAATGATAATGGATCCTTGCAAGATCATAAAAATAGAAACAATATTCTTGTACTAAAAGTTGAAAGGGGTAAGAAGAGTGCAAATAAACACAGCAGGGGAAGATGCATCCATAAACTTGTATTTTATTGCTTCATGATATGCATAGTTCAATCTATTACAAGATAAGGGCCTGGATCACCATGTAAGGAGTCCACTATAAGGGCCTGTAGCACATTGGCTTCACAAAGAAATTTTGACAAAGCTTTTCTACAACAAAACTACCTCCTCTTACAATGAGCACAACACTCCAATTTATAGAAAAAAATGAGAAGAGAGAGAGAAGGGGAAAATGGAAATCCCGAAATTTGTCCTTCAACCACTTGTAAGATGCATTAAATGGAGTGAAATGATTGTATGTTACTTGCAAAAGGCTCCCCATACTATCCTGTGCATGCATGCAAAGAAAGAAAGAATGATGAACATGCCTCTTAATTGCACTCCCAACTACCAAATAAAACACTTTGTCATGAATCGCCACGTTTAATGTGAAATATCCATTTATGTCTCATCAAATCCTAAATTTATTGATTTTATTATGTTGCTATCAGAAACATGATTCCAACGGTACCAATTTTTTTGCAATTTCATTGAGAAATACTAAAGTTATAACCTTCGAAAGGGAAACTATTTTGGGTTTATAAGGCATTTTCGGTCATTTGACGGGAATGAGCATTGATATTTGGAGCCGAACACATTTCTTATATTTTAATATATCTTACCTAATCAAAATCAGAGGTTAAAGTCAAAATTTATGGCCGTTTGAAGTTCGGGAGGTCGAACTTTGACTTTTCCTCTTTCTTTGCGGCTATTTCGGAAAAATCGATCCGCATGTCCCTACTGCCCCCAGGACAAAATCTCCGCATCACCCAATTTGGGCTTCCTTGTCCCTGCACCTCCACCATTGATTGGGCCATGAGGGCCATTCACTTCTGCATCAGCTACATCCCATTTAGCTTGCCTCCTTATGTGGTGATTTAACCTTTGCATGTCCCGTGTGTACTTTTGTCCTGACTGTCCGGACAAAAATATCTGCACCACCCGCAATAGACTAACTTGTGGCAACATCAAATTTTCGCGTCCCGCGTGTCTCGACATCCCAAATTTCCCATGGACCACCTGGGACAAAAATTTCTGACTTCACCGATTCCTTTGTATTTCGGCCCCAAATTGGGTACGATGAACCTTGGTATGATCTCGTGACTGGTACAATTCACAACCTTCGGACCCATGCAATGCATTAAAACAAGCCCGTAACTTCATTTTTGGATTTTTTCAAATTTTTCTAACTTCTTGAATTTTTTTCCTTGGATGGGGAAGTTAGAGAGGAACCAAAGGGACCCCCAAAACATGATTTTGGGCCTTGAATCAATTCTACTTGCTCGGGAATGAAGAATTTGATGCATGTTATCAAAATTACCTCAAGGGGTGAATTTTGAATGACAATATATTTGACAGATACCACCTATCAACATGAAGCACGTGGCATGTTAAAGGAATGATTGTTTAGCATTGCATGATAAGTTAGATGGGATTTTAGATTCAACAAGGTAGTCATAAATTTGTGAGTACCATTGATTAGTTAGATTGTTGTCAACAATGTTGATATGAGGGAGTTCATTTTGATGTGAGGGGTAATCCAATCATTAAATGATAAAAAATACTTTAGTGTTATTTTTTTATTCTTTGATTTCTAATGGGATGAGGGCTCATAAATAATCCATAGTATCTACATACTTGTTTGAAGATTGTGGGATGTTTTAGATGGTGTAATGATCAAAGCAACGAGGAGAAAGTCTACGTTAGCTTTGTAGTTTTGTAATATTTCATTTTGAAACTAATATTCTACTATGGTTTTATTAATAATGAGATGTGAATCTTCATATATTTTAAAGATGTGGACACCTAAGACAATAGCAATTGTAAGGCCCATGATTAAAACTTCATATTTTGACATGTTATTAGTGCATTTTAAGTTAAGTTTGAATGATAACAAAAGTGGAATACCCCAAGAGGTATGATAACAATACGATGTCCTCGACCTTCCTTTCATTTAGAACCATCATAGAATAGGGTCATTTTGATGGGAATAAATTCATATTCATCAACATTGTTGGTAGATTCGTCAGAAAGTATTCATGGGGGATTTTGTTATTAGAGAGAGGGTGCATCAAAGCTAGTCTACAATTGTCTATCCCTTGATGGATTTCTACAATATAAACTCAAGATCAAACTGTGTCATAAGCATGATTCATTGAGAGATAAGATCATTGTGGTATGGTTTAGAGTGTATAGTTTTGAGGGGATTGAAGCTAGTGATGACATAGGTTTTGTGATTAAGAAGATAATGATAAAGTTTAGTAGTAGTGAAGTACAAGGAACAAACCAGTTTCTCGGTTTCATTATAACAATTTTCATATTCATTAAGTGTGAAAATTATATAATATCATCCTATTCTCATCCTTGATCATCTTGATGAGAAAGCATAGCATCTAAGGCATGATCTGAAGTAGATATGTAAAGGTAAAATGGGTCCCCCTCGCTAAGAGGTGTGAACATAGGTCGCAATAAAAGATAATGTTTTCTTTTGTCAAATATAAACGAGGAATGTCAATGATGGCTTTAACCTTTATTGGGTCAACTTCAATACCTAGGATATAATTGATGAATCTTAATAGTTTTCTAGTAAGAATGCAAAAACATATTTTATGGGATTGAGACAAAGGAAATAATGAATGATGCGAGTAAAGATAGATTCAAGGATGGAAATATTATATTTATATTGTTTGGATTTTTCTAAAATTTCATCAACGTAGTCCTCAATAGTTATATGGATAAGGTTGTTGAAATTGTAGGTAATGGAATGTTGGTAAGTAGCTCCTACATTTTAAACTCCAAATGGCATGACACGATAGCGAGAAAGTTCCCTAAGAGGTGATGAAATATGTTTTATGTTGACCGTTGATGGCGATGAGGATTTGATTATAACTAGAAAAGGCATCAACAAGGGAAAGAATTTCACGGCTAGTTGTTAGGTCAATGAGATGATCTATGTTTGGAAGTGGGAAATCATCTTTAGGAGATGCAAAATTGACATCCTTGTAGTCCGTGCGAGATATGTAACTTTCCTGAGGATTTGGTTATGGGAATGATATTAGAAACCCATTATGGGTAATCAATGGGTATGGTAAAATTATCAGATATACGGAATTGTAACTCTTCTTTAATAAGGAGATCTATACGTGGATGTATCTTATGAAGTTTCTACATAACAAGATTAACATTTGGATATGTGACAATATTAAGTAAAATTATATTTGAATCAAGACTAGATATATCTTTGTATGACCAGGAAAAATATTGGCTATATTTTGATAAGAAGGAAATGAAATCGTCAAGTTCTTATGGACTTAATGACTAACCAACCTTAAGTATACGAAGATTATGAGGGGTTCCTAAGTTAATGTCAATAGTGGATTCATTAAGAAGGGTTGATGTGTTAGGTGGTAAGGATTTTTGAAGGAAATGATCCTTAATTCCTATATAAGAAATAATGTCCGATCATCGTGACATTGGAGGATATCAATGGTGGGTGAATCTTCCTTGATCATTTATGGTAAGATGAGAGGAATTGTTTTTAGTGGTGTGGTTAGATTGATAAGTCAAAGGACCTAAGGACATAATATTGACTAAAAAAGTTATGTGGAATGGATACAATATATTCTATATGCATATGATCTTTAGGGCTAGTAGGTGAAGATGGTTCTAGTTTAGTGATATGTACAGATGTGGTGGGTTTGAATGGGTTAGAACCAGATATATCATAACCTAGACCATATTTCTCACAAGTTTTAAGGGAAAATTGAATAATCAAGTCATGTATACCCTGTTCATAATGACCAATACCAAAACCTTTCCAAACACATTGATGAAGGTACATGTAAGTAAATGGGATGGATAATGATGAAGTCCACCATAAACAAGGTTTTTTGTAGATATGAGAGGCCATAAGAGAAAACATCTCCTATGTTAGGATGGTACATAGGTTTCTTGTCAGGCTGACCATAAGTTTTTGGTGAGGGGATAGAGTTAAGCATGAGAAGGAGGTACTCCTCCAGCGTAAGGAATCATATTATAGTTTAGAGGAAGGGATGGATGTACTAATAGATGGTTCATCAGATGATTCGATATGGATTTTGGAACATGTAAAATACCTAATGTGGTTTCAATAGTGTCGTTGAAAGCGCATAATAAGACTCGGAGTTTGACCAACAACGGTATCGAGAGCTTAAGTTTATTGAAACAAATAGATGATATGATGTTGATGGATGCACCCCCATCAATCATGACCCTCTTGATGAGGACATCATTTATTTAGGTGGTAATAAAAAGAGACAAGTCATGATCCTCTAGCCTAAGCAAGGGGATTTAATGGCTCAAATGATATGGTTGTAGATTCTTTAAGGAACCTAAAAATTTTGTGACAGAAGGGGATCATCTACCGATATCTTGTTATTATTGGAGAGGGTTTTGATCATAGATTTTTATGAGATGGTGATGTTTGAACTAACTCATAAAGTGACATCTTGATAAGGGATTGATGTAACTATTTGAGAATGATCTGTTGTATAGTGATGGATGAGGGTTCTCACAGTGATTACAAAAACTTTAGATTTATGTGATGGTGTTTTATCAAAATATTTAGGTGATAAAGAGATCGATACTTTAGGAATATAAGATGAATCAAATAATTATGGATTTATGGATACAAAGGTTTTATCATTCTTAGGCTTACTAAGATCCATGTTGTAATTCTACAAGTGAGAAGTTATGTGTATAATGTAGATATGATAGAAAGGGATTTTAGTTAAGGGTTATTTAAATTTTGATGAAGATTGTGTTGTTAGGTGTGGTTCGAAGGAATAAAATCTAGATTACCTATCTTTTTGGTGATTAAATTGAAGCCCTTATAGTCTTCTATGGAATGTCTTCATGCCCCTGTGATAATCAAAGGAAACATTAAAATTGTACCTTGAGAGGGTTTGAGAGGTGGTAATGTAATTAGTGATTGCTTTGAAGGAGGTCATATAAAATAGTCACGTAATTCCCCTTAGATATAGATGTAGATAGTAGTGGTTTTTTTCCTATCTTATCTTCCAAAGGAAGTAACACTTTGGTTGTAGGTTTGTTAGTTGTTTTTCGTTGAAGAATTTTTAATGGTGTGATGGATAAAGGACAAGGGTTCGATCTAGAAGCTTGATAAGTGGGATTTTTCATGAACTAATACAATCATTACTAGGAATAGACATGAAATTTCTCGGGAGGAGGTGGAAGAAAAGGCAGAGGGCCACGAAAATGGTATGATTCAAAAACCGTATAGTAAGGATTTTTAAAGACTTGAACAACATCTTGTTTATTGGGTCCCTTTATGGTTTTGGATAAGACATGTGTTCTTGTCGAAGTGGGTGTTGGTGATGGAAGAGGAGTTTGAATAATGTGGTTAATGAGATCTAAATGATTTGTAGGTTTTATAGGTTTCGAATTGTTTGGTTTTGAGGGATGAATATGACTCATGGATGGCTTACATGGAGGTGGTTGTGTCATGAATGTTTCGAGAGGTTTCATACTTAATCTTGCAAGTCAAGGTGCAGGTGTGGGTGTGATTATACTAGAGGATGTGATGGGTGTGGAAGTGAACTTAGTAATATCATGTGGTAAAGGTAAGGGAATAGATTTAGCATTATCCCTAATGTAGAAGAATAATCAGTAGGTGCATATTGGGATTAAATAGATGTTATTGTTGATTCTAAAGATGATGATATGGATCCAGGAGCGGTATTGTTACGGGATCAAGATTCAAGTAAAATTTTAGTAATGGTGTTGATTGTATGGTTATCTTGAACAACATTTGTTTGTGGTTGATCACTAGATGGGGGATGGTTCGGAAAATGTTGTTTAAATATGTCAAGATTCTGATTTGGGGGTGTATTTTGATTATCTAATTTAATTTCCCGTTATCAATCGTGTCTTGAAATACATTTCAGAATGTTCAACACCTTTCAATGTCATGTCCCTTGACCCTATTGTATTTACAATAGTCATTGTCTTGATACTAAATGGGTTTAGATATAGATGTATTAATTGGTTAGATAGGTGGGAGAGAAATCATATTTATTGCAAGTAGCTTATCAAATACTACATTGTAGGTCTCTCCTATGGGTGTGTAGATTTTTTTGTGGACTTAACCCTCGGTAGTAGTTTTTTCCTTGGGGATGGACCTAACTACTATACCATTGGTGGATAATTTAGATTTGTCTTGATTTGATGATGATTTGGATAAAAAAATTCGTGGTTTTTGGGACAAATCTTAACTTGACTCATCTTCTATTGCTCGCAGCTCCAACTTATTGGTCATGTTAAAATATTCGTCAAATGTTTTAAAATATTGAATTTTGAGTTTCAATGAGATATGTTTAGCACATGAAAAAAAAACTTCAATCGTCTCAATTTGTGGTAATGAGAAAGATAATTAATTAATGTACCCCTCTAGTAGGAAACAAATTCATTGACGGATTCATCTTCAAACTATTTGATAGTGTAAAGGAGGTTGATAGTGACTTTATAGGCTATATTTATGGAGAAGTGCTCTAAGAATATTTTTGTAATTTGTGTGAAGGAGAAAAGAAAATACTAAGGAATGCTATTGTACCAAAATAGGGCAAGACCAACAAGAGACATGGGTAAATTCCTCAACATAGGATCCTGATCATGAGCTATTAAATAACAAGCGTGTCAGAAAGCACTAGTGTGTTGTTGTGGATCGTATTTTCTATAAAATTTGATAAAATTTTAAGTTCCTCATGAGGTGGATAGCTTTTGTCTACAATTGAAGGATGAATGGGTTCATTGCAGATCCGGTAGTAAGAAAGCACTTTTTAGGTCCTAGTGTGGTGACTTTGAAGTTGGATATGTGGTTCATGAGGGATTGGAGAGGATAAGGTTGTGTTGGTTGTTGTGAGGATGATCTAAGTTTACACAAGAATTGGATAGGTTCGAATATGTCCGATATTATTGACGGATGTTTTTTCGATAGGGGATGTTTTGTTGATATGTAATATTTTTAGGGATATTTTATTGGTATGGGATGTTTTGTTGCATAATATTTAGTTGTGGAATGATTTTCTATTAAGGGACATTGATGGGGATTTTTTGTTGAGGTATATTTTATTGATAAGGGGGACTTTGAAGAGGAATATTAATGGGGATATTTTTTTGATACGGGATATTTATCTTTGGGATGTTCTCGCTATGATGAAATACTATAAGTGCGATTGTTTTGTTGAGGTATATTTTGATGTGACATAATACTATAAGTAGTGATTATTTGTTGAGGTATATTTTGTTGATATACAATATTTTGTTGGGGATTTTTGTTGGGATGACATGCAATAATTTTTTTGAGACGCTAATGGTTTAGATGGTTGAATATATTGATAAGGACTTTGAATTGATGTGGTAGTTAAATATTGTGAATAAGGAGGTAGTTTTTGAAAGGTTATTGCATAGGAAGCCAAAGAGGACAATGCTTGTTGTGGGATATTTTGTACATGAATGGACTAGGGTATGGAAATTAATGACTATGATTGTTGTGGTATGTGATGTGATACAAGAGGTACTAAAAGCTAAAGTGAAATGGGATGAGTGGTGGATATTGAACTAGTATTAATTAATGGAAGAGACGTAAGAATAGACATGGTGATATTTTGGATGAAGGTGCTAACCGATTGAGAATATGATGGTTGTGATATAGCGCTAGAAGAGGGAACAAAATTTGATGGAAGTGTTTGAGCAGCTGAAGATTTTGAAGGAATAAAAGAGGAAGTATTGGTATTGCTTTGAGTAGGTGTTAAACAAATAAAAGGCCCTAGAGAAGAAGTGGATTGTTGGGTGGATGTGTTTTGAGAAGAGATCATGTGGAGACTAAAAACTAGAATAGAAACATTAGATGATTTAATTTGATTAATATAAATGGAGGATTCAAAATTTTTAGTTTGATTTAGAAGAAGAGAGGTTTCCATATTTGATATTTCAATTTGTAATGAAATGAAAGATTTGAAATTTTACATTTCGAGTTGGATTATAGATGTATATGAATGTATTTGTTGAATAATAGGTACCTGATTTGAATCGATAAGACTTGCAATAATAGATGAAGAATAATGTGGATGTGACAAAGGTTAAAATGGATGGATTTGAACACCCGTAGCTACAAGATAAACATTAAGGGAAATGGGATTTGAATCTAACATCTCCTCAAAGACTGGGTCTCCTCTATCATAGAAAGGAGGTTCAGATGACTCTGATTGGGAACTTGGAGAATATGGTTTCTCAGTTTCTTCTTGCTCAGAGGTATGGAAAATTTGGCTACAAAATTGACATGTGGAATCCAAGAGATGTTGTCGCATCTCTTCATTATAATTCTCCTCTATTTCATTCCAGGCTCGCTGATCATTAGTAAGAGGAGTAGATGTACTTAGTTGATGAAATGGGTTTTTGTAATGGTGTAGAGAAAGATGTGGAGAAAATAATGTGATGTTGTAATGGTGTAGATAGAGGAGTAGGTAATGGGGTAGATAATGGAGTAGATAATGGGATATTTTGTTGTAATGATGTAGATAATGATGTAGACATGTTTTCAGAGGATTGGTTACAGGTTTGTTGTCTTGTTTGAACAATAGTGAAAAAACACACAAAAATCACCTAAAAATTAAAATTAACTAAGTGGGTTAATTACAAACAATAGAAAAAAGAAAGAAAAAAGAATTAATTATTAAAACATTAAATTTCTAAAATGGCTTATAAGGGTCATAGGAAATGGTAAGCTATGGCTAGTTCGGTATGTTTATAAAAAGAGTGCTTGGTATACCCGAAGTTATGTGAGGCAAAAATTTGTATTTCTTGTTGATATGGGCATGGTATTGGGGCCTACTGCTCACTTCATTGTCCTACAATGATAAGGGTGAAGGGTGCTTTTCCAATATACCAATAGATATGTGTTTATACTCGGCTAGAACACCAAGTTGTCTTCCCCTCTTGGTGATCAAATAGAAGTAGGTATCCACCGAGTAGGAATGTTTGAATGCATGTTATGTTTGATTTTTTCAGTTATTTGGTTGTGTGGGGGAAAATAAAGTTAATGCAACCGATTACTTTCCTAATTAGTACTATGTGAAGCAAGAAGGATGAACGGTTTGTTTTAAAACCCAAATAGAAATATTGTTTTCTATGAAGACAATCAACAACATAATACAATATTGAAATTAAAATGGAATTTTTAGGACTCGCCATAATAAAATCTTCATTTTTTATTATTTTAGTAATTTTCTAAAGCAAAGAAGAAAGAAATCCAACAAGCCAAAGTAGCTATAGTGTCAACAACTTGCAAAACTAGGTTAGCAGAAAAGCGAAAAAAAACATCAAAAATAAATATTGTCAATCAATTTGTAAAGCAATAAAAATAAATACGGGAGTCATTGGTGATTTCTGGAATCATTGGAGATTCACCCAATCACTTGTGATTTGACCAAATTTCTTGCGATTGCAGTTAACCAAAAGTTAAAAACATATGTTATTTTTAATGAAATGAGGAACAAGGTCCCATCGGGAATGACAAGATGCTGAGAATAAATCATACCTCTTCAACATAATTAAATAAGCAAGTAACTAAGACTCACCTAGCCTCATAATGATGGGGTTTAGTGATACTTGCAAAGGATAATGACAGATGGTTGATTGTTGAACTCCGTAGAATGTTGGATCAAGATATCCTTCTTCGAAAACACCTATAGATCATGACACTAAACCAAATTTGATTAGTAAAATATGAGGTGGATTGGATGATAAAGGCTAGTCCCCAAATATCAAAGGACTTATTCATAAGTATGTCAATCCATTTTTTACACAATCAAGTGATTTAAATACAATCTACGATATACGATAGATAATAAATGGTAAATGTTGTGATAATTTTCAAGTGTATTACCAACATATAACTCGATACATAATGAGAAATAAAAGGAATGGAATAAGGTTTGAATTATGAATCTAATTCAAAATCCAAATTATCGAGAAAGCAAAAGTATCTTCTTGGTGAACTCTAGTTCTTCATCTTTAGAAAAATCTGAATTCTCGTGTTCATTGTCTTATTCTTTAAATAATTCTGTTGGTATCAAAATTTGTTCTCCTTTTCAAGCCAAGCAGCAAAAAAAGATTCAATAGGGAGATTAGAGGTAGATAAATCATGAATGTATGTCATTTTGTATCCAAGGAGGAAATCTAACTGTCCCTTTGTTACTTGGATTTTTGGAGAGATGGATAACACCTTAAAAGATGTGATCTTATCCTAACTATTTTAGGCCGTGCATTTCAACCAAGGTAAGAGAACCTATTTTGTAACCTCCGTTAATTGAAGAAGATATAGATAACTTTATTTTACACAAATTCTATGGAGAAGGCCTTGGGGAAAATATGATTGACACACCAAATCGACTCTCACGAGTTGTCACTTCCAGATTATGGAGATATTTTCAACACAAGGCTAAGGTTAGTAAAGACATTTGGAACCCTGATCTATTATGGATACTTTAGCAAATGGATTTTATTCTTGTGTGGGTATCCAGAGAAAAAGAAGGGGCAATATGGGTAGGATTAATTGTTTTTGAATAAAGTTTTAGTGGGAGGGGAGACAGGATGAACTTGACTCACTAGATCCTTGAGAGCTTATGCAAAATGGAAAGATTCAACCAACAAAATGCCACAAAAGTTAAAATGTTTCTTCAACTAGAATATGTGCTTCAATGGAGGCCCAGTTGTTAGTCTTTAATATAACCTAAGAGATTCTATCACGAAGGCTCGAGCCGAAAACCCAATAAAGCACTAAGATTTAAAACAAATCACACCTCGAGTACACCCAAAGGCTTATAGATAATCTCTCACAACAAAATGAAAGAAAAGTGATTTTAAACTATTTATCCCACTCCAAGATGAAATCTCTTTTGAGAAATGAAATTACAGATGCCACTAAACTATCACAAGGACTGAGACCTGTTTGATTGGACCATATTTTGGTATAAGATTGCAATAGAAACAAGAAAAACTACTCGTATGCATTCAGAGATGAAATAAATACACTTTGCTCAAAGATTTACATAGAATATCCCAAGTTTGATCAAATTATCAGCAAGGGAAAGTTTCCAGAACAATCTCAAAGCTTGTCAATGGTTGTACACTTGCAACCACCTTGACACGATTAAATTTGACACAAAGATAAATATACAGGCTTCTTTAGACAACTTCTCAAAAAGGATGGGCTCTGTCAAGCTTTTTCTGTTAGGAAAAATCAGTCCTGACCTCTCCAAAAACTCCCAACCATTTACATGATGAATTCGTGCCATTTATAGCATTTACAATAGACCCCTTTTCTCCTAAAAGATCCAAACATTGAGTGCTAGCAAAGTGTCACCATGATCACGATCATGATTCCCAGAATCGGTGCAAGAATTTATCGGTGCTTAGTGGAAAATATCTTTGAATACTTCCCACATTCAACTCTTTCCTTTGGAAAATCACGCTTCCTTCAATTCTCCAACTACTTCCACCCCTAATCTGTCAAATCTGGCTCCGTTGCGTGCTCGGGAGAAGAAAAACGAAAAATCAGATTGGGCTTAAGAGTCAGACCATTTTAATGGTGAAAGAGATATCCAGATATCTCCCACCAAACTCTTGATATCAAAATTAACTTGCCCTACTATTTGTCATGTAGAAAATAGCAATAAATCATGAAGAATCACACTTCCAGAAGATTTACAATAAAAATGGGTGGAAAATCAGATTTAGATGCACAGCTGCCATTGATCTTTGATTTGAATATGGGCCGTTGACATGAAAGATTCAAAAATGGGCTTAGGGGATAACTTTTGAGTTTTCTAGACCCTTTGAAAAAATGAAAACATTTTACATTTTGCTCCACACCTCCGCTTCGAAAATTGTCCTCACACATCTCTCTGAAGTGGGTCCCAGAAGGACCACGGAAAAATTATTCCATTTGACTCTCTTTTGGAAAAAGGAAAATTTTCCAAGTTTCCCCCATAGCTCCACCCTTCCAATTCAAGTTTATAATGTTGGTCGTAGTGGGGCCCCAGGTCTTTTTATGCCTTTTGCTCACTTTCCCTCAAAGAGAAAACTTTTCACCTTTCCTTTGAAAGCCCACACCACTGCCATTGAATGGAGCAAGCTTTGACCTTTTCTATTGGGCCCTTGGGATTTTTTTTTATACCTTGAGTTGTTTGAATGTGAAAGGAAAAATTTCCAAGTTGCCCCCAATGATCCGCCTTCCCGCCCTTTTAACCAGAAACGCATTTTGACTTTTTCTTTTATCAGGCTTACGAGCCATTTTTGATATTTTAACCCTTTTGAGATAAAGAGGCAAAAATTTTAAGTATCCTATGATGGTACGCTTCCCCAACCCTTTTGAATTTTCAAATTGCCATGTGTCACAATGGCGGTTCTTGAGATGGTTCCCAAAATTTGAGATCTAAATGAGTGCGAGCTTGCCACGTGTCCCGCTTCTCTGGAATTATTTTTGAAAGATTGAAGCTTAGTGGAAGGTGCCACTTGTCAAGATCTACAGCAGTCTCCTTTAGCCATTGAAAAGTCCATGTAAAAATGCAAAGTGAGTGGAGTGCTCCATGTGTCTTCCCTAAGACCTTTGCCAAGGCCAAACCCAAAAGTAAATATTTAAATGAGCGTCATTCCTCCACGTGTCCTGGAATTCCCAAAAACCTTTTGAAATGTTTCTAAGTATGGGAAACCCATTGGAGACTTCCACGTGTCTCTATCTTTCCAACACTCCATGTTTCCTCCCAGCTCTACTTCTAAATCAAACCAAAAAGTAGATCTTCAAATGAGTGTCATTCCTCCACGTGGACATATTTTAAAGTTGAGGCTTTTCATAGAATTTTTGAAGTGTCCAGCTAAACCACATCCAACCAAAGGATGCCACATTTCCCTGTTGATGCAAGGATGCAAATTTGATCAAGAGAAACACCCATCAAACCGTAAAATATAGAAAAATGTCCATTTGATCCTGAAAATGAAATTTTCTTCAAGGACAGAGATTTTAGAAATGTTGCAAGACTCAAATACATTCCTTAGGGACACATCAATTCATTCCTCTTCGATTATTTAGGGAAAAAATGGAAAGGACAACAAATCTTGACTATGGAAAATGGAGAAAATGGGAAAATTTGAGTTTTAAAGGAACAGAGCATGGGAGACTCAAAATATAGATTTTTTCCATAGGAACAAAGAAACAAGGATAAAAATACGGACCCATACATGATCTTAGACCTAGGAGAAAATTAAAAATGGCAATAAGACCAACCAAGCACAACATGGGGAGGAAGATAATGACAAATGTTGTGAATCAACAAATTTTCAAAGACATAAATGGGACGAGACTATTTTGAGCACCAACACTGGCTCTGACTCAGGGATGGGCACTCCCAGTGAGTGCCACGAGAAAAATTGTAGACCAAGTGCTAAAATATCCATTGGGTGACGAAGTTATCTCGGAGAGTAGAGAAACTAAGCCATCTCAAAAATTGAATACAAAAGCTAGCAAAATAGGTGATCAAGGACCAAAATGAACCAAAACACAAAAACATGAAACAAACAACAAACTACACATTGTACAAGAGGTGTTTACCTTGATTCAGAGGAATCAATCCAAGAAATGCTTTAGATTCCTACCATTAAGGCAATTCAAGCAATTCACCGTCTAAATCCTTCAAGAAGAAGGTGTGTTCACCAATCCTAATGTCAATGGAGTAAGGGCCCATCCATAATGAGTCAAACTTGCCATGCTTGCCCTTATCCTCATGTCTGCTATCCCATATTAGCACAAGATCTCCAATATTAAAGGCTCTAGGAGTGACCTTCTTGTCAAACAGTTTCTTTAGCTTTTCTCTAAATTTTATATGCCTTTGGTGGGATGCCCTCCTCTCTTCATCAAGCTCAACAATCTGGTTAATGTGAGCATCATAAGGACTCACTTCTTGATCTTCCAGTTGTTGAATGAACTGATATGAAGATAATTACATATGTAGGGGCAGCAGGGCTTGAGTTCCATATACCAACTCAAATGGACTCTTTCCGGTGGCTCTTTTAACAATGATCCTATCAGTGGCAAAAAAAAAATCAGTTGTTCACCCCATTTTCACTTTTTCCATTCCAAGGTTCTTCGATAATTTTCAGCAAGTTCTTATTACTCGACTTAGCTTGTCCATTTCCTCAGGGATTATAATTAGAGGCATATGTCAAATTGATCCCATATTCTTTGCACATTGCCACCAGAGGTTTAGCTCTAAAACTCATGGCATTATCAGCTATGATTTTGACTGGCACTCCAAACCTACAAATGATATGGTTTATCACAAAATCAATGACAACTTGGTGTGTAGCCTTCTTAGTGGGGATTTCTTACAACCATTTAGTAAAGTAGTCGGTGGCTACAAGAATCCACTTATGGCCAAAGCACTTGAAGGGTCTGAAATCTCCCCAATGAATTCCATTCTCCATTATTGAAATGGGGCTTCAATTGATACAGATGCAAAGGTAGGGATCGAAGATTTCATTCTTCCAGAGAAACACTAGCAACTCTCACATCTTCTTACTAACATGGTTGCATCCTTGAAAAGAGTTTGCGACCAAGAACCAACCCTTAGGATCTGATGTGATGTGACTCTTGCTACAAAATTCCCCCACAAACTTCTCCATGGAGATCTGTAATTATTTTATGGGATTCATCTTCAAGTGATGCATCTTAAGAAGACTCCCTCTAGGTTCTTCCATGCCAACCCAAAATTAGTAATAACATATTTTTGGGAAGCCAACTTAAGAGATCTCTTCTAGTTCTTATTCAAATGCTTAGGGCAGTTTAAATGTTTGAGGTAGAACATCACATCCTTGTACTACTCAGAACTCATCAATTTTTCAAAAACATCCGCCCTTTCCTCTTCAATCTCATTCACCTCAATGGTTTGCAAGTTGCTCTCTACCATAATCTTAGCCAAGCCCAAACCTCTCACCAACTTTGTGGTTTGGATGTCCATATCATATTCACGAAACTTGTTGACCCGTCTACATCTTTTACTTGAGAATTCCATCTTTGACAAGATGTCTTTTACCATGGTATGGGGAACATGAGAAATAACTTTTGAACTTAGAATATAAGACCTAAAAACCTTTGTTGCTTTGACTAAGGAAAATACCTACTTTTCCATGCTTTGGTGTATTTTAGTTACGCCCCTTGTAGTGCTTTACTTAAAAAGGCAATTGGCCTCTTAGCCCCTTTATTATCCTTTTGTAATAGGATAGAAGCAATAGTGTTTTTCGAAGGGAAGGAAAATAAATGGAAAGGTTTATTATAATCTGGGGTTGCCAAAATAGGGGCATGCTTCAATGCCTCTTTGATTCCATTGAAATCTTCGATGACAGCCTCCTCCCATTTGATGACCTGAACCTTCTTTAACATGGAACTAATTGGGATGATCAACTCAGTAAATTTTGATATAAACCTTCTGATGAAGTTTATCTACCCAAAGAAGGATTAAATTCCCTTCTTATTTCTTGGAATTGGGACTTTGATGATGGTCTCCACTCTTTCGGATCAATCATCACTCCTTGTTGTGACACAATGTGACCTAACAACTTTTCCTTTTACACTGCAAAATGGCATTTCTTTGGCTTGAGTGATATGTCATATTCTCTACATTTTATTAGCATCTTCTCCAAGTGTAGCAAGTGGTCACTTCTCTTTCTTGAAAACATTGTTACATCATCTTGGTAAACAACAATAAACTCATTGATGTAACCAGCAAAAGCAACATCCATTTCTCTTTGAAAAGTGGCTATAACATTCATCAAACCAAAGGGCATCCTGAAATACACATATGTTCCCTAAGGAGTAGTAAAGGCTGTCTTGATCCTTTCTGATTCCTTCACCATAACTTGGTTATAACCAGACAAACCATCTAAGTTAGAGAGAAACTCAAAACCATTAACTAGCTGCAACATGTTTTCCATTTTTGCTAAAGGATAGTTGTCCTTCATTAAGGCCTTGTTTAGGTTCCTGAAGTCTACACACAGCCTGATGTCACCATTCTTCTTTCAGATTGGCACTATCTTGGCAACCCAAGAAGAATACCTTATGAGCCGGATAATCCCTCCATCTCTTAGCTTCTTCAATTATTCTTGCATTTTGAGAGATAAGAGAGGATTAATTGGCCTCTACTTTTTCCTGAATGGTTTTTCATTGGGTTCCAAAGGAATCTCATGTTGAAACATTTCTTCTCTATATTGTTTGACCTCGAGAATAGGTCCAGGCCATGCAATCTTGGTATTTTGTTAACAACTGGATGTATGACTACTTTTCCTCCTTGCTAAGATTGCTGCCTAACTAAATCTTCCTTGGTTTTCCTATGTGCCAAGGTCATGCTCCTCAACATCCCTTGAGGCTGCCATATGCCTATTAATAATGTAGTCAACATTATCAAAATTCGATTCAAGAGCAACCAACCCTCTAGGAATAGTATTGGTCTTTAGTTGGATGATGCCTTTACCAAAAAGGGTTTCCCTCCCCTCTATTGTACATACCATTGGCTCCCAATCAATGTTTTGATCATTAAATTATTCTTTGTTCTATATAAATCTCTAGATCTAAGCATCATCGTCAAAACACATGTCAATGTTTTATATTATCGCAGACAGAGGGTCTTGTCAATATCTTGACTTCATATTCACAATAAGGAAATGTTGCAGAATTTTCAAACTGAGACCCCAACACTACCATCTTGTCTACCAAGTCATTAAACTTTCTGTCATGATGCACAATGTTGAAGGAGTCAAACATCTCAATGAAGTCCCAAATTTCATGCTTATATTGTTTCATTCATTGATTCTTCATGGCATATAATTTTCGACTTGCTTGATAACTAACTCGAATCTCCTTTGACAATAATGTCTCTTGACACCATACTTCCAAGAAATTATTAAACCAACAACAATGCCTCATACTCAACAATGTCGTTAGTCCATTCGAAGTTAAGCTTGAAGGAAAAAATGAACCTCTTTTGGCTTGGAGAAATCAAAACAGCATCACCACCATTTCCAAATTTGTAGTAAGCTCCATCAAACAATAGAGTCCAAGGAGAGCCCATCCGCTCGAGACACTTACACTCCTCAATTTTGTGCTCTTTTCCTCAAAGCAAATCCAACAAATTTTTCAGCATCAACGTTTGTATACAATACTTCATAGGACACATTTTGGGATCCTCAATAAGGTGAAATATTTTCTTCTCCCCATACAATCTGATAAGGCTGCCCTCAACTATGTTAGTGGCATAAGACATGTCCATTTGGACAATCGCACTAACACTTGTAACCCATTTTCTTGATAACAACATACCCCACTTGGTTGGGAAATCAACTATGACAACATCAAGTTTTAAATTTTTACCTAGATAGGCTGTAAGTTGTACCACCAAACCCTTCACACATCCCACTACTGGCACTTCTCTGAAGTCCATGTTAGTACACTTCCCATATGCTATTTTTACTTTAATATTCAGCTCATTCATGACCTCCAAATGCATGACATTGCATGATGCTCCTGAGTCAAATATAAAATTGTGCAAAGAGCCTATCCTGATGATGATCGAGTGGTGAAGAATGGATCCACATTTAGCGAGAGTCTACAAAGATGTCCCTAGATAAACCTCATGTGGTTTAGCTAGCTCTTTTGATGCCTTGATGGTGTCTCGAGACTCTTTAATGAGTGGAGGATTCTCCACCATGTTCACATTTCTTCCCAGGGTATTATTATCTTCATTCAATCCCAAGTATTCAAATGCTCTCCTTTTATGCTGGGAATCCTAAACAACTCAAAAATTGGGACAAAGACTTTTATTTGACTTAAAACTTGGGTAATCTCATATGGGACATTCTTGGGCAAGGCAGTATTGGAAGGAAAGCTAGTAGATTCATTAGGTGGTACAAGATTTTTTCTAATTTGAGCATGAGGAGGGGTGTAATTTTTCTTGGAACTAGGGCCTTTGGCAGGTGCATCTTTCTTAGGAGCCTCTTTAGGAATGTTTGAAAGTAGGGGAGATTTTGGCTTGGCTTGAGGCCCTGCACCTTTGACAACCCTACTTCTTGTGTTATATTCCTTCTCTTGGGCAATAACAACATTCATTAACAATTGCCTATCTTCCTCATATGGGATTCCTCCATCATACTTTTTTATCATTAAAGCCCTTAAATATTCAAAATAATTATTGGGTAATTCAAAATATTGTACAGTATCTACTTCTAAAGTATGAGAGAGAGGAAGAATATGTACCCTATGAATGCAGTCCCAAAAAGTGGTAGTAGTTCTAGCACTTATCACCTCAGTTGAGGTTTCCCCTTATTGTGAGCTAGTGGAGCAACCCACCATGCAAACATCATCGTCATTGTCATCATTAGCTTCATCTTCTTCTTATTTATCTTCTTCACAAGGAGCATGGGGCATGAAACATTTTTCACACCAATTAATGACTTCTATCTCTTCCACAACAACAACTCTAGCAGGGAAAGGATCGGGAATTGTTTTATTTTGTCTACCTTGGGGGTGCCTATTTCCAAATCCAATAGGTCCTTTGCCTCTATCATCAAATATTTGATGATTTGTAAATATATCTTGGCCCTGTTGCTTATGTTGTCCTTGGGAACTCTTCCAAACTCCTTTCTCATCTCAGGCTAGTTTGTAGAATATCTCCTCGACAGCCCCTACTAACGTTTTCACAACTTCTTCCAAATCAGCATCTTTGCTTGTCGAGGTTCTTTTAGGTTAATCAGCTTCACACCATCCCTCTTAGGATGTTTTTCTATTGCCTTGATGTTATTCTCTATTTGTAGGGTTCTTGTCCCTCAAGTAGTAAGCTTCCTTTTTATCAAATGCATTAGTATATTTGATTAAACATGATTCATCACATGGTGTTATCTTGACATGAAATCTCCTCTAGTTCTTATTGAACCTTATGTTGGAATCATGTCTTGACTCATTGGGATTCTTATTGATGTTTTCAAACTTTTATAGAAGGAACCTAGGGTTATTTTTATCACCATATTGTAATTTGAATGCATTGTTCATCTCAACCCATGAATCATTAAAGTTATCTAGAAATTATTTATACTAGTCCCTTGCATCCTCTTCTAAAGTGTGAATAAACAATTTGATGTACACATCCTCATGTTCAATATCAAAGTCTTCCATCATATTGAGAAAATCTTAAGATGCTAATCACCAGTAATAGCATTATTTCCTGGAACTTTGGAAGTTTGTTCCTTACATATTGAGGTATTGCATTTGGATAACCAACCATTCCCTCAAAATTTATAGGTCCAAAGGTGTTTACAACAAACAGGGAGTGCAGGTGGGGCTGAGCCATATTAATTCGAGGAGGTGATCTTGGAGGGGTGATAAATTAATAAGGGGTAGAGGGTCCTTGGAACCCAGGAGTGTAGCTTTCAAAAGCAGACACCCTCTAAAGGCCCTACTTCTTGGAAATCCCAATCAACTTCGAGAAAAGACAGGTGTAGAATGTGAAGCAACTCTTTCAGAGAATCGAATGAAGGCCCCTCTCTAGTTGGAGAATTCAATTCCACAAAGAGGCTACCGATTCAGAGTCACTTGAATGGAAGTCTTCAAAGATAGGCTGATCACTTCCATCAATGATAGGTGATAAGGGTGATGGGTGCTTTTTCAATATACTAATAGATATGTGTTTATACTCTGGCTAGAACACCAAGTCATCTTCCCTCTTGGTGATCAAATCTAAGTAGGTATCCACCTGAGTAGGAATGTTTGAATGCATGTTATGTTTGATTTTTGTAGTTATTTGGTTGTGTGGGGAAAATAAAGTTAATGCACATAATTACCTTCATAATTAGTACTATGTGAAGCAAGAAGGATGAAGGGCTTGTTTTAAAACCCAAAATAGAAATATTATTTTCAATGAAGACAATCAATAAAATAATACAATATTGAAATTAAAATGGAATTTTTAGGACTCACTGTAACAAAATCTTCCTTTTTTAAATTTTAGTAATTTTCTAAAGCAAAGAAGAAAGAAATCCAACAAGCCAAAGTAGCTATATTGTCAACAACTTGCAAAACTAGGTTAGCAGGTAACAGAAAACAAAAAAAATATTGTCAATCAATTTGTAAAGCAATGAAAATAAACTGGGAATCTTTGGCGATTGAAAGAATCACTAGAGATTCACCCAATCACTTGTGATTTGACCAAATTTCTTGTGATTACTATGCGAGTTAACCAAAAATTAAAAACATATGTTATTTTTAATGAAATGAGGAACAAGGTCCCATTGGGCATGCCAAGATGCTGAGAATAAATCATAACTCTTCAAGTTAATTAAATAAACAAGTAAATAAGACTTACCTAGCCTCATAATGATGGGGTTTAGTGATACTCGTAAATGATAATGACGGATAGTTAATTGTTGTGCTCTATAGAATGTTGGATTAAGATATCCTCCTATGAAAACACCTGTAGATCATAGACACTAAACCAAATATGATAAGTAAAATATGAGGTGGATTGGATGACAAAGGCCATTCCCCAAGTATCAAAGGACTTCTTGATAAGGATGTCAATCAATTTTTACACAATCAAGTGATTTAAAAATAGTCTTTGATATACGATAGATAATAAATGGTAAATGTTGTGATAATTTTCAAGTTTATTACCAAGATATAGCTGATACATAATGAGAAATGAAAGGAATGGGATAAGCTTTGAATTATGAATCTAATTTAGAATTCAAATTATCAAAGAAATAAAAATTATCTTCTTCAAAGTGAACTCTAGTTCTTCATCTTTAGAGAAATATAAATTATCGAGTTCATTGTCTTATTCTTTAAATAAGTTTGTTGGTATCCAAATTTCTTCTCCTTTTCAAGCCAAGCAACAATGTGAGATTCAACAGGAGCTTAGAGGAAGTTAGATCATGAATTTATGTCATTTTGTAGCTAGGAGGAAATCTAATTGTCCCTTTGTTACTTGGGTTTGTGGAGAGATGGATAGCACCTTTAAAGGATGTGATCTTATCCTAACTATTTTAGGTTGTGCCTTCAACCTAGGTAAGAGAACCTATTTTGAATCTGCTATTAATTGAAGGAGATACGAGATGCCTTTCTTTTACACAAATTCTATGGAGATGGCCTTGGGGAAAATATGATAAACACACCAAATCGACTCTCACGAGTTGTCACTTCCAGATTATGGAGATATTTGTAACACATCGCTAAGGTTACTAAAGCCATTTGGAACCATGATCTATTCTACATACTTTAGGAAATGGATTTTGTTCTGTGTGGGTATACGAGAGAAAAAGAAGGGGTATTAGGGGTAGGATTAATTTCTTTTGAAGAAATTTTTTGTGGGGGAGGAGAGAGGATGAACTTTACTCACTGAGGTCTTTGAGAGCTTATGCAAAATGGAAAGATTTAACCAACAAAATGCCACAAAATTTAAAATGTTTCTTCAACTAGAATATGTGCTTCAATGGAGGCCCAGATTGATACTCTTTCATACAACCTATGGGATCCTTTCATGAAGGCTCTAGTTAGAGAACCCAATAAAGCACCAAGATTTAAACCAAATCATGCCTGAGGTACACCCAGAGGCTTACAGATAATCTCTATCAACAAAATGAAAAAAAAGTGATTTTAAACCATTTATCCCACTCCCAGATGAAAGCTCTTTCGACAAATGAAATTGCAGATGCCACTAAACTATCACAAGGATTGAGACCTATGTGATTGGACCATATTTTGGTACAAGATTGCAATAGAAACAAGAAAAACTACTTGTATGCATTCAGAGATGAAATAAATACACTTTGCTCAAAGATTTACACAAAATATCCCAAGTTTGATCAAATTATCAGTAAGGGAAAGTTTCTAGAACAATATCAAAGCTTGTCAATGGTTGTACACTTGTAACCACATGGAAACGATTAAATTAGACACAAAGATAAATATACATGCATCGTTAGACAACTTCTCAAAAAGGATGGGCTATGTAAAGCTTTTGGGAAAAATCAGTCTTGACCTCTCCAAAAACTCCCAACCATTTACACGATGAATTCGTGCCATTTATAGCATTTACAACAGACCCCTTTTCTCCTAAAATGTCCAAATATTGAGTGCTAGCAAAGGTTTGCCATGATAACGATCATGATTCTTAGAATCGGGTCTGCAAGAAGTTATCAGTGCTCGGGGGAGATCTCTTGAATACTTCCCGCATTCAACTCTTTCCTTTGGAAAATCATGCTTCCTTCAATTCTCCAACTAATTCTACCCCTAATCTATCAAATCCAGCTCCTTACGTGCCCGGGAGAAGAAAAATAGAAAACTGATCGGGCTCGAGAGTCGAGACCATTTTAATGGCGAAAGACATCTCATGATCTCTCCCACAAACTCTAGATATCAAAATTAAATCTCCTTCTTACGTTTGGTGTGTAGAAAATAACAAGAAATCATGAAGATTCACATTCAAGGAGATTTACAATAAAAATGGGGGGAAAATAATATTTAGATGCACAACTTTCATTGATCTTTGATTTGAATATGGGCCGTCCATGTGGAAGACTCAAAAATGGGCTCGGGGGATTCTTTTGCATTTTCTCGACCCTTTGAAAAAATGTAAAAATTTTACATTTTGCTCCACACCTCTACTTCTTAAAATTGTCCTGACATGTGTCCTGAGGTGGGTCCTAAGTTTCCTTTGTAACTCCACACTTTCGCTTCAAAAGGAAAATTTTCTCTTGCGGGCCATTTTTGATATTTTAACCCTTTTGAGACAAAGAGGCAAAAATTTTAAGTTACCTCCAATGGTCTTCTTCCCGTACCTTTTGAATTTTCAAACTGCCACGTGTCACAATGGCGCTTCTTGAGATGGTTCCCAAAATTTGAGAGCCCAAATGAGCATGAGCTCTCCACATGTCTTGCTCTGGAAAAATTTATTTTGAAAGCTTGAACCTCAGTATAAGGTGCCACTTTTCATCTTCCATGACAGTCTCCTTTAGCCATTGAAAAGTCCATGTGAAAATGCAAAGTGAGCGGAGTGCTCCACGTGTCTTCCTGACGTTGCTGCAAGGCCAAACCCAAAAGTAAATCTTCAAATGAGTGACATTCCTCCACATGTCTTGGACTTCCCAAAAAACTTTTGAAATTTTTCTAAGTATGGGAAACCCAAATGAGAACCTCCACATGTCTCTATCCTACCAACCCTCCACGTGTCCTCCCAAGATTACTACTACGTCAAACCAAAAATTAGATCTTCAAATGAGCGTTGTTCCTCCATGTGGACACATTTTAAAGTTGAGGCTTTTCATAGAATTTTTGAAGTTTCTAGTGCTCGTGTCCAATCAAAGGATGCCACATTTCCCCCCTGTTGATGTAAGAATGTAAATTTCACGAGTGAGAAATGCTCGTCAAACCGTAAAATAAGAAAACGTCCATTTGATCCTGAAAATGAAATTTTCTTAAAGGAAAGAGATTTTCGATACATTGCAAGACTCAAATACATTCCTCGGGGACACATCAATTCATTCCTCTTTGAGTATTTAGGGAAAAAATGGCAAGGACAGTAGATCTTGACTGTGGAAAATGGAGAAAATGGGAAAAAAGTGAGTTTTGAAGGAACAGAGCATGGGAGACTCAAAATACAAAGTTTTTCCAGAGGAACAAAGAAACAAGGAGACAAATATGGACCCATACATGATCTTCGACCCAGGAGTAGATTAAAAATGGCAATAAGACCAACCAAGTACAACACGAGGAAGGAGATAATGACAGAGGCCATGAATCAACAAATTTTCAAAGGCATAAATGGGGCGAGACTATTTTGAGCACCAACAAAGTCTAAATACTCCTCTTCAGTGTCATATTGGTGCTCAAATTTAGAATATGAATCCTCGAGAAACGTTTGTTCTCGTATTCAAGAATTAGAGCTCAAATCCTCTTACTCAACATACATACTACATGATTTTCAAACCAAGCTAGATCATCTTGGATGTGTAATACCTCAAAGTATGTTTCCAAAACTTCTTATACAATGTCACGAATGTGTTGAATGGACTTCAAATTTTCTATAACTAATTCAAAGTGGCGTAATGGAAACCACGCAGATGATTTGAACATCTCCAAAAATTGTGAATAATCTTCTATTTTTCCTTGTATAATGGATGATAAAAATTCTCAAGGAGTGCATACTTTGGTAATCTCACTACTGGACCACATATTTCCATCTAAAAAATACATACTAGATAAAATTTTAGAATAAAACATATTTAAAATAACGGATGAGCATATTAGATATATAAGATAAATGTAATAGGAATCATAGGCAATTCCTACAATCATTGGTGATTGTAGAGGGTTATGACAAACTAATAAAATGTAGTATTTAACTAATTAATTTGAATTTAGTCTCTTAAGGACTTCAAAATAATTTGAGATAAAAATGAACATATAAGAATACCTAGATATGGAAATGAAACTAAAGAATGATATCTAACCTGACAAAAGGTGATGCAAGAAATTGATTGAAAGCTTGCGGCTCGATGATAAAATTTCGATCTCCACAGACACCAAAATGGCTCACAAGATGTTTGATGATTGTAAATAACAATGCTTGATGATAATATTTTCACGTTGATGCAGAATAACACTAATTAACTCCAATAGAAAACTGGACTTGAAAATGTAAGTCAAGGATCTCAAAAAGAGAATGAAATATTCTCTTTAGTAATCGTGTGCGATTACGTGAATTACTCAAAGTGAAAATTTCACTTTGTTTAAATTTGTATACTAAATGGTTGGAACAAATTACTAAGTTAATTTTTTTTTGAATTTTAGGGGTAAGTTGTTAAGTGGTTCTTAATGTGTTAGGTCAACAAGTGATGATGAAGGAATAAACTCAATTTTGATAGATTGGATTATGAATTAGTCTAATATAGATAATTTTAATAGGTTTATAGATGTTAATGCTAGGTTTGTTGAGATAA
Source organism: Taxus wallichiana var. yunnanensis (assembly GCA_018340775.1). Lineage (NCBI taxonomy): Eukaryota > Viridiplantae > Streptophyta > Pinopsida > Cupressales > Taxaceae > Taxus > Taxus wallichiana. The sequence goes on along the minus strand of CM031238.1, from coordinate 766,520,004 downwards.
GGGAGTTAGAGGATAGGTAAAAAATGGTTTGTAAGGAATATTTGGATAGTTTGGAAAATGTTTAGGATAGGGTAGATAATTAGGTAATTTTTAAGATAAAGGAAAATAACAATTTTCATAGGTGGATATATTAATTTGATTAAAATGGTGTATGTTATGCCCTTAACCTATTGCTTGTATTAGGATATGAGTAGCCGACTTGTGGCTTACCATAACATTTTATTCTATCATTTATAATTTCTCATAATTAATAGGTCAGCCTTGTGATGGCCATAGCATGTGAATAGTATATATAGGGGATTATAGGTAGTAGTTCATTAACATTTGAGCATTTGAGTCTTATTATATGGTTTGAAGGTTTCCCCCTCGAAGTGGCAAAGCTATTCTAATTGCATATTAAGATCATTATTTTGAAATATTGTGTTACTTGGTGTTCTATTGTTTCTCATAATCTGAATTATACTAGTAATTTCCTTACAAGTGGTATCAAAGCTACGATCTCGGGCCAAAATTACGGTAAAAACCCTAATTTTGTGTTTCCACCATATATTGCGAATCAAAGAGAATTTATGGGAGATATTTTTACCACCATTACAAACCATTTCAAGTAAGGTGTCATGAAAATTTCATAGTCTTTTTATTTTATTTTCACAAGCTATTACAAATATAAGGTTTTTCATAAAATCACTTCCTAGGGTTCAAATTGTGGAATATTTTCAAGTTCTTTACATTTTTGGAAATATCTCCAAAAAATAGTATTAGTATATTCTTAGTGTTTTTTCCTGTTCATCCAAATTTGTATCTAAACCATAAACCCTAAGGTTTGACATCATGGTGGGGCTTTCCACAAGAGCAAAATAGAATCTGGTTACTTCGGGTAAAACCCTAGATAAAGATGGGGTAGTGATTGAAGAGATGGAGTTAGAAGGGGTAAATACATATTCCTCAGCACTAAGGTTTACCTCAATTGATCATAAGGTGAGCCAACTTGAGTATGAGCTGCGAAATGTACAATCTGAGATGACCTCTAAAGGAGACATAGACCAAATCAATCATCAGTTGGATGATATCATGTAACATGTAAAGGGTAAATAGTATGGCCCAAATCTGGCCCATATCAACCAAGGAGGATCTTCAGTTCAAAATCATGGACAAAATAACCATTTTGGATCACTTTTCCACCCTAATCAGAGTCCAACTTATTCGCAACCATGGAACATGATGCCAAAAGTGGATATGAGAAAATTTGATGGTAAATATCCCCTGAATTGGATAAATCAAATGGAGAACTTATTTGAGTTACATCAAACACCATCGAGGATAAAGGTGACATTGACATCCTTGTATATTGAACCAAACTAATTGTTTGGTATCGATGGTTATGTGCTTAAAGGCGAAGAATGGTCTCGGTGTCACTTGGACAATTTTTACTGAGGAGTTTCAATTGCACTATAGTTACACTGTTTTAGAGAACTACTTTAGTTAATTAGAAAAGTTATGAAAAATAGGATCAGTCAAAGATTATGTGCATCAATTCAAGAACCTATCCTTAAGGGTGAAGAATATTCCAGAAGAGAATTTGAATGACCTATTTTTGGGGTCTTAAGGACCACATCGAGCATGAGGTACGTATGTTTAATCCACTCAATATTTCTGATTCTATTATCATGGCACGTCGAGCAGAGGAAAAATTTCTTTGTAGTAGGAGGCTGCCTTTCATTAACACAGAGACTATAGTATCTCTTCCCCTTAATTTTCTAGGCCCAATTAGACTGAATCCTCAACAAATGGAAGAGAAGAGAGAAAAAGGATTATGTTTTAATTGTGATAGTAAATATGGACCGGGACACAAATGTGTTGATAAGGAGTTGTTCCATATTGATGGAGGTAATGAGGACAATGAGGAAGCTGAAATTATAGGAGAGGCTGAGGAACCAATAGAAGATGAAGTAGAGGATCACCAACCTACAATTTATTTCCATGCATTGTTAGGTATTATTACTCCTCAAATAATCAAGGTTATTGGCTATCTCAAAAAAGAGAAGGTGACGGTGTTGATTGACTTGGGAGTGCTCATAACTTCATAAATTTTAAGTTAGCTGCCCACCTCAATTGTTTTATTTACCAAACTCCATAAATGCAATTTATGACTGCAGATGGTGGGACATCAAGTGCACAAGAAAGTGGCATAATATCAAGCTTTCCATGGGAGACTACATGTAGAATCACCTATGTTTTCTATTTCTATGGGAGAGGTAGAATTTTTTTGGGTGTCGAATGGCTCACAACCTTAGATACTATAAAGATGAATTTCCAAGAATTGTTTATGTGATTTCATTCAGATGGAAGGAAAATACAATTGAATGGGATGGTAGAAAAGTTTCCATATATTATTATCTCTCATTAGATGAAGAAGGTTCTTAGAAAAGGAGTAAATGGATTTATAGCAAAGTTATTTTCCATAAAAGTAGAAAATATAGAGTCTTCAATGCCACCCGATCTTTAGAAGATTATTAATGCTCACTAATCTATTTTTAATGCAATTACAAAGGGAATTCCACTAGTTAGAGATCATGATCATGCCATTTAGTTGATTCCATGGAGCTAAACACCTAACATTAGACCATATAGATACCCATATTCCCAGAAAAGTGAGATCAATAAAATGGTTCAGGAAATGTTGAAGGAAGCTATCATCAGGCCTAGCCAGAGTGCATATTCTTCACCAGTGGTCATGGTACGTAAGAAGGATGAAACATGGAGGAGGTGTCTAGATTACCGAGAACTCAACAAGTATACCATCAAAGATAAGTTTACTATTCCAATAATTGATGATTTAATTGATGAATTACATGGTGCTATTTATTTCACAAAATTAGATCTTTGTTCTTTGTACCATCAAATTAGAATAAAAGAGGAAGATGTTCATAAAACATCTTTTAGGACTTATGAGGGCCATTATGAGTTTTTGGTAATGCCTCTTGGTCTTACAAATGCACCTTTAACCTTTCATTTAGCTTGATGAACACTGTTTTTAGGCCATTTTAAAGAAAATTTGTATTAGTTTTCTTTGATGACATATTGATTAATAGTAAGACATGGGAAGCCATTCAAATGTTCTTTTGGTGTACAAGAGGTAGAGTAATTGTGTCACATTGTATCCCATGAAGGTGTCAAATTTGATCCTCAGAAGATCAAAGCTATGGTGGAATGGCCAAGGCCCAAAACTCTCAAAAATCATCGTGGGTTCCTAAGAAGAATAGGGTACTACAAAATATTTGTATGGGGATATGGTACAATAAAAACCCCAATCACGCATTGCTAAAGAATTATTTATTCCATTGGAAAGATGCACCCACTAAATACTTTGAGTAATTAAAGGAAGCCTTATGCAACACCCCAGTTTTTTCTACTCCCAAGTTCTCAAAAACCTTCATTGTTGAATGTGGTGCTTGAGATTAGGATTGGGTGCAATTCTAATGTAGGAAGGAAGAACAATTGCATTGAGAGTTTCCAATTCAAAGGAAAAGATATTCTCAAACCCGTCATGAGAAAGAAATGATGGCTATTCTTCATGCGGTCAAGCAATGGAGGCCCTATCTCATGGGTAGACACTTCAAGGTAAAAACTGATCATGATAGTCTCAAATAATTTTTGAAGCAAAGGTTATCATCCGAGGAAAAAAAAGTGGGTAAAAAAATTTTGGGTTATGATTTTGAAATCATATACACAAAGGGTAAATAAAATGTAGCAGGTGATGCATTATCTAGAAGGGATACATCCATAGATGCCTTACTATGTGGAATGTCCATGTTGACGACCAATTGGGTGGATGAAGCAAGATTGGAATGAGATCAAGACAAGGATACACAATCTCTAATATAGAATATCAAGCAAGGATCCATGACATCTAACAAATTTGAATGGAAAGGTAATTCCCTATGGTACAAAGACATGTTATACTTGAGTAAAGATTCTGAGTTGAAGCATAAGATTCTTACAGAGCTACATGCCTCACCTATTGGAGGAAACTCTGGGTTTTTGAAGACATATCATAGAATAAAAAGAGAATTATTTTGGGAAGGACTCAAGGGGGATATACAAAATTTTGTATTAGAGTGTTTAGTGTGCCAACAGAACAAAGGGGAAACAATTAAGACACAAGGTTTGTTACAACCCTTACCAATTCCTAACCAGAGATGGGAGGAGGTCTCCATGGATTTCATCACCAGATTTCCTTGTTCAGAGGGTAATAATGTTATTTTGTGATTGTGGATAGGCTCACAAAATATGCCCATTTTTGTGCCCTATCACATCCATTTGTAGCCAGTATAATGGAGCTACTTTTTTTGGAGATAGTTCAAAGGCTACATGGAACCCCAAAGATAATTGTAAGTGATCGTGATCCTATTTTCACTAGTAATTTTTGGACAGAATTATTTTCATCTTTGGGTACTCAACTATCTCACACTTCATCTTATCATTCAAACCGATGGAAAACGGAAGTGGTAAAAAAATGCTTAGAGGGGTATCTATGTTGTTTTGTATTAGATAAGCAAGAAAGGTGGATTAAATGGCTACCACTAGTAGAATGGTGGTATAATACATATTTTCATACCTCTTCTTAAATGACCCCATTTTTGGCATTATATGGTTACCATCCACCTTCTATTACTTCCTCCTTGAGGGTGCAAACTAAGGTCAAAGATGTTAAGGAACACATTCAACATCAACAACAGGTTTTGGCTAGTTTGAAGGAGAATTTAGCATTAGCACAAAACATGATGAAACAACAAGCAGATCAACACTGTAGTGAAAGACATTTTGAAATTGGTGACTGGGTTTTATACGTCTCCATCCTTACAAACAGATGTCCCTAAAGCAACAAAAAAGGACAACATACTTTGTTCTAAATATTAAGTCCCTTATCGGGTTCTACATAAAAGTAGCAGTGTTGTGTATAAACTAGAGTTGCCTTTATCTTCACATATACAACTAGTATTCCATGTTTCATGCTTCCATCTTCACACGATAAATCAAAGTGATACACTAGAAAATGAGGGTGTGAGACCATTCTCCCAATGTGTGAGCTATAAAAGCTAAGTGCATATTAGAAGGGGTGATAACAGTTCTCCATAGTCTAGTAACCACATTCACAACAATATTTCATGTAAAAAAATGATAATGAATCCTTGCAAGAGAATAAATAGACACAATATATTTGCAATGAGCTTGAAAGGGAAAGAATAATGCAAAAAAACACAACGTGGGAAGATACATCCACAAACTTGCATCTATTGCTTCATAGATATGCACAATTCAATCTATTATAAGATAAGGGCCTGGATCACCATGCAAGGAGTCTACTACAAGGTCATGTAGCACATTGGATTTAAAAAAAAATTTGACAATTTTTTTCTATTCAAAAATATCTCCCTTAAAATGAGCCCAACACTCTAATTTATAGAAATTTGATAGGAGATCGAGAGAAAAATTAAAATCTGAAATATGACTTCCCACCACTTGCAAGATATCATAAATAGAGTGAAATGGTGTTAGTTTTCTTGCAAAAGGCCCCACATATTGTACATTTTTTTGTGTTTTCATTGAGAATTTAAAAAGATATGGCATTCTGAGTGTAGGAAGTTGTTTTGGGTTTTCCAAGGATTTTTTTCATTTAATGAGAATGAGCATTTTATTTTGATTAATTAGCATAAGGGACATCATGTCCATTCTAGAAAGTTAAATTTAATGAAAATCGGAGCTCTTGGTCAAAAGTTATGACCGTTTGAAGTTCGGAGGTCGGTGTTGACTTTTCCTTCGTATTGCGGCTATTTCACCTTTTCAGGGAACACATGTCCCAATTTGTGCTTGGACCGTGTGGGATTATTTCCTCAAAAAAACCTAATTTCAGCTTTGTGGGTTCTACGTGTCGATGTTCCGGCTATCTCGAGAGAAATTTCACCATGTTGCCCATGCAAGTCTCTTCACTTTGTAGACATTTCGGCTTTAAGAGGAACTCGTGTCCTTGTAACACTTGGTCCGTGTTGGCCTCCATTTTCTACATTGCCTAATTCGGGCTTCCTGTTTCCCATTGTCCCATTGTTGACTAGGCCACTAGGGTTGTTGACCTGTTTTTACTGCATCCCACTTGCCTATGATGATTTTGGGTTTTTGGGTCCCGCACATCAAAACATCCCAAATATCCCATGGACCACTTGGGACAATTTTTTCGCTTAATCGATTCCCTTTGTTGTGGGGAGATTTTGGCAATTTTAAGCCCAACCTGTCCCATACACATTTCTCCACATTTTTCATATTACACTATTTCTTTTACATTTTGGCTATTTCACCTTTTCGCGTCCCAACTATCCGGGTGAACTTGTGCGGTTTGGGACAAAAATTCCACATTTTCCACAGTACACTTCTTTACAAATCAAACCCAAACTTGTTACGACAAACCTTCATAGGATCTCTGCACTTGGTACCATCCATAGCCTTTAGACACTGTAATGTATTAAAACAAGCCCTTGAACTCATATTTTCAAAATTTTCTAACTCTTTGAATTTTTTCCTTGGATGGGGAAGTTAGAGAAGAGCCAAAGGGACCCCAAAAGCCTAATTTTTGGGCCTCAAACCAATTCTACTTGCTCAAACCTGAAGAAATTATGTCGAGTTATCCAAATTTACCTTGAGGGGTGAATTCTAGATAACAATTGGTGACTCAATGGGGTTATATGCATGCCATATGAAGTATGGCCAACTACTTGTGGTAGTCAAATGGGTATGGAGCCTACTTGGTGATCTTGAAGCTTGAAAACGTGCATCCGTGAGTCATTGAAATACTAATTTTCGAACTGGAACTATTCTCCACTACCTATACTCTCATCTTTTGAAAGAAAATATTGAAGTCAAACTTTTTGAGAGTAGAAAATTTCCTAAATCCTAGAAGCTTTTCCCTCACTTGAATCCCTACAAATCTGATCCATTGGATTGCAATTAAAACACCCGCACCTACCCGATATGGAAACCCCGTTGATTTGATTCTCTTATGGCTGCAATTGTCTTCCAAGAGTGAGATGAAATGTATACAAAACATACAAAGTAGAAGCAATAGATCATGTGCACCATCACTTAGGGAGATGAAATCCTATCCTAATAACAACAACAATGTGCACAAGCACTTGGAGGATTTAGAAATTCCAGACTAATATGTAGAAGGGTGATAAATTCTCCTTATAGTAGAAATGTTTGAGATAGATTCCATTGACTGGAATCTACAATTCTTCACCATATACCTTATCCGGTCGGAAGGTATTGCTACCTTTGTATTCGGTTATCATGTATGGACCGCTCCAAATGACATCAAACTTGGAATGTTTGCCTAGCTTTACGCGATCAACATCCCATTTCAGTATCAAGTCTCCTACCTGGAATGTCCTAGCCTTAGCTTTCTTTTCAAATCTCTTCTTGATCAATGTGTTATCCTTATCCATGGTCTATCTTTGTATGTTCTAATTCTTCTTGTAATTCCATCAGCTCTACATTTTTATTTCCATAGGCTAGAACTCTCGGCTAGTTTGAACTGTTTTATGAGTTCCAATGCTGGAAAGTCAAGTGATATAGGTAGAACTGCTTCTTTTCCATATACATGCTTGAATGGAGAGCTTCCCATAGACATCTTGGGTGTGATCCTATCATCCCATAGGGATGATTTGTGATTTTTGCCAAGTTATCTGCTTCTATTCAAGATTTCTTCTGATGATTCTTAGTAGGTTCTTGTTTGTAGATTTTTCTTAGCCATTACCCTGAGGGTAATAGTTTGATGAAGTGTTGAGGTATACACCATTCTTGACATCCCATTCAGTGAATCGGTGCCAAGGAATGCCAAATCATTATCTGATATGATAGTAGTGGGGACACCAAACCTTGTGACTATCCCTTCATATAAATCCAAGATGTTGGATTCATTTACCTCCTTAAGTGCCACTACTTCAGTCCACTTGGTGAAATAGTCTGTTTTGTAAGTATCCACTTATGGCCTTGACTTGAATTTATATTAATCACTCCAATGAAATCTAATCCCGATTGCATGAATGGCTGATCTACCGAATTTTGAAAAAGAGGTGGCTACTATCCTTTCCTTCTATGTGAAGAATGCACATTTTTTGCATTTCTTGATCCATGAGTAGCAATCATTAAATATTGTAGGCCAATAGTAACCATCCTTCATGATTTTGAGAGTTGTTACTCATGGAGAAAAGTGGCCTCCTACTTCCCCATCATGGAACTCATGTAATATTTTCTCAACTTGACATGTTCCAATACATCTCGGTAGAACACCATTGATGTCCTTATTGAAAAAAAAAAACCATCAATAAGCACATATGGAATGACATGTAATATAAATTATCTCCTATTTAATTTGCTCATTTACGGAAGAAAAAAACTTGTTTGGAGATAATGGATCAAGTCTTGAGTCCAACATGAAATGGGTGCATTGTTAGGTGGCTACTCTTGCTCATTCTAGAGTAACAGGATAGCCTCTTCTTCATCTCGACTTAGCGTGTTGTTTGGAAGTGAGCTACTCACATAAACCTTTACCACAAAATAGCTTGGTCACTTTTATTTTGATGTCACATTCCATTACCCGAGTGATCCAAATTTATCTCTTTTCATTCAAATCCTTGTTTAGGAGAAAATTCTAGACACTATCATTTGAATCTTGTTTTCGAGACCAAGTGTCCGAACTTTCAAATTCCTAATGACAGAAAGAACATGATTTTCAATGAAAGAATACTTTACTTCGTAATCTTCTAGGATTTGAATGAAGAATGTTATGGGCTATTCGAACCTTCTCTATTCAGTTGTAATAAGATAGCTAAGATTGTATATTATCCTCTGAAAGCATACAACTTGAAGTCCATTGAAAAGTCTGGGTGTATAAGAGTTGGAGCTTGTGATATTGCATGCTTGATGGCCTCAAAAATATCTTTTCCTTCTGTTTTCCATTTGAATGCAAGAATCTTCTTCAACATCATTTTTAAAGGCTTCACAAGAGTGGCAAAATCAAGTACAAATCTGCATACAAATGTGGCCCAACAATTTGCCCTCGTGTGCCAAGAATACACATTTTTGGATTCAATGAACCTATGAACGTTCTACATCTATGAAATACTTGTCTTAGGTTAAAGAGGTGGTCGATTCATTTTTGGGAAGACAATGATATCGTGTAGATATTCCAACACTATCTTGTTGATTAAGCCTTTGAATGCAATATCCATAGCTTGCTGAAATCTTACTCGACATTTGATAGTCTAAATGGCATCTTATTATAAGCATATGTGCCACATTTCGTAGTGAAGGTTGTCTTGAACTGATCTTCTTATTTCACCATTATTTTTTTATAGCCTGAGTAGACATCGACATCAAAAACCTTTCTAAATCAGTGACAACTGCAAGATTTGCTCCATTGAAGGAAGTGGATAATGATCTTTGAGTGATGCTCTATTCAGATCACGGAAGTCTACACACAATCTGATTTCTCCATTTCTCTTTCTCACTAGCACCATGTTTGTAACCCAACTTGAATGTTTGATGGGGAATATGATTCTAGCTTCAATTAACTTGTTCAACTCTTTCCTCATGAGAGGTTTAATGTGAGGATTCACAATCCTCTACTTTTTTTATAGGATTGGATTCTAGATCTATCTCAATAGTATGTTGTGCTAACTTTGGGTTGAAACCTCTTAAATCCTTATAAGTCCAAGAAAATACATTTGGGAATTCTTGAAAATTTTGAATAAATTCTAATTTCTCTTGTGGGGTACTTACTTTTTCAATTTGCAATGTATTTCCTTCATCTACTGAAATGGGCTCTGAATCTTCACCCTTTACCTGAATGTTTTCCTTTTCCTTCTGGAACTGATCATTTGGGTTGAAGATTGACTCCAAAGTTACAATACCTTTTGGTAATTTTCTAGTTCTCAACTACACCACTTGGTCACCATACTGGTGTTCCAACTTGTCTTGGTTTCTAGCAGAGAACTCAACTTCTTCTTGTAAAAATTGACAATTTTCTGATCAATCTCTAAGACTTGCCAACTAGTGTTATTATCGGAATAGCTATTCTTATAATCACCTTGATATGAGGCTGATATTTATCACTATTTATATTCTCCACAACATCAAATGTTGCCCCAATCACTTTGCCAAACTTGTCTCGCTTTGCTTCATTCTCATTTGTTGGAATGGAATTGATGCTACAAGCTTTGAAATCTTCAATGAGATCTCATAACTGATTTTTGCGGTTCTTCAATAGAACCTTCTTAGTAGAATTTTTCCTTTGACTTGGTTCAAAATTATCTCACTATCTCTAAAGACTTGAAAATTTTTAATACCTCTCTTTCTTGCCCAATGCAATCCATGAATTAAGGCTTCATACTCAGCTATGTTGTTTAAGCAAGAAAACTCAAAATGAAAAGATGAGTAATATTTTGTACTCTATGGTGAAATGAGAATATATCCTCCTCTTGCACCTTTTCTACTCCTTGAGCCATCAAAGAATAATTTCCATACCTCATTATCATCTTTGTGGTCCAACTTGGTGATGTTAGGGAGAGGTTGATTCTCTTCATGAAAACAATAGAATCCTAATTCAACTTCTTCCATTTCTTTGTAAGGGTTAAAAGCATGTCTCTTGTTTTCCCACTCATCAAGAGTCAAGTTTGAAATGCATTCGACCTTAGTATATGCTCATAGGTGCTTTGAAGATCTTCTTGATTAAATGCTAAACAATTCACATTGATTGAACTCGGTGTGTGAGGCTCAATATGAAATTTTGCAATAGGCTCAAATCTGATTGTAGCCTTAGTTCCATACCTTGTTCTGAATAACATATTTTACCAATCAGTAGACAAATAGCCTCCAATATTAGTAGTGAAGTCTCTTGAAAAACACAAGGCAAAGAGCGGTGGAAAGTCTACGACCAATACATATTATAACTTTGTTACATTTGGGCATGCATGTAATGTGAGGCTCAAATCTTTGATTACTCAACCGTTATTCTTGTCATCCCATCCAATTACACAACACCATTGGAAATGAATTCATATTGAAGACCCGAATGATCTGCTATTTGTTTTGGCATGGTGAGCTATTTTCTCCCAAATCAATCATGCAATTATGCACCAACTTATCTCCGATGATCAATGAGACATAGAACGGAGGGGGCTTCAAATTTTTTTCTTTGTGATCTCCTTGACTTCCTTCTTGTTGAGATGCATTAATAAGTATATTTTCTTGATGAATGGGTGGTTGATTTGATATCGACCGAGTCTACCACCATAGCACTTGCAGTAGGTCTCTTTGTCTGCGATAGCAAATGACTCCCACATTGAGATGTTTACATTCATTTTCTTCATCTACTCAATGATGTTTAATGGAGATGAAATATCTCTTGGTTGCCCCTTACCTTACACATGGGATGTTACAACCGGCAATTGGGTTGGTCAAGAAGGTGGCTTGGGCTGAGCTTGTACATTAAGAACTTCATTTTGATTGCTAACACCTTGTGGAGTAATAGAGGTCTATTGATCATTTGAGTTTGATGACTATCCTTATCAATATTCCTTTTCTTGGACTATGTATTGGCTGCTACACTTTGAGAAGGGGCTTGATTTATACCATAGAAATATTCAACTTTCCAATTGAAAAGTGTTTTCTCATTCAGAGGTGCCTCTTGTTGAGTTGTTTCCTGGTGCTAATTTACTTCTTGGCTTGTCTCTTGTTCTACACTTGTTGTTTTCACCATAAGATCTTGATTCAAAGCACCATTAAAACACATTGACTGGTTATGAGGTTGATTACATGGGAAACACCAGTCATATTCTGAGCCATGTTATTTTTCATTGGTACCAAGGCTCTAGATGTGGATGTAACATTAGGATTGTAAGGCTGAAATGGTCTATTAGCAAGAGGTTTGACTTGATTTTGATTTGCAGTTTGAATAGGTGGCCTATTAGACTTTCTCTGGAGGTCTGTCTCAAGTAGAAATTACCACGACTTGGAGATAGTACCCATGTTATCCAGTCACACCATGAGCTCAAGCACACACACTTGTGAAAACCATAGGGTGTTGTGATTCGGTGATAATAGTATCTTAGGCCTTCCCAACTTAAAAAAAAAAAAGTTTTAAAAAAAAACAATTAATCAACATGATCTAAAATATAGACTAATCTCTTGAAGGAAAACAAGTAAGCATACTATCAAAACAAAAATGTATCCCTCGAAGGCAGATCCCAATTATAATAAATACCAATCCGTGTAGGAGGAATATCTCTCAAAACCAAAATTGTAAATGAATACCTCAAAGTATGGATACCCATATCATTACAAATAGGAGTCTCAAATTGATCAACCTTCGTATCAAAGTCAAATATTAAAAGCATCCTCGAAAAGCTTCCCATATCATTTAACATTCTCGTCAACGAGAAAACATCCCGCATCAATTAGTTTATGCAATAAAAATAGAGCCAGGGCATAAGCCTACAAGCCATCAAATGATAACCTACTCCCAATATAAAAACTAAATATCGACCTTTCTGTGTTGTAGGAAATTATATAAGCTTGTTTCCATCTACATCTAAGATCTTACATGTGACTAATCATTGCTAGTTATATGTTAACATCTAATACAAGGAGTCAAGTACACTATCAAACATATTTTATATACCATTAGATCACATTAAGTATGAATCAAATTATATCGAAAAGGAAAACCATTTCCAATTTAACCACGATTAAACTACATTTTGAAACATGTATATAAAGATCAATACATTTAGAATTGCATCATATCAACATCAAACATGACATCAAAAATAACATCTAAATATCTAAAAATATAAAATCATATCAAATACATCAATATAAAAACTCATCTACAACATCACCATCAAGATAAATCTACGAAACATGAATCAAAAATCATAATGAATATATATATATATATATATATATATATATATATATTAACAACTATTTATACAAACTTCCTCCAAAAGTCTCATATACAAATCACGTGCATCCGAGTCATATAGAAAAATCATATACTATGTGGTGAAATAAAAATTAGATAATTGCTCGCCACCTTGGCCTCCTACAACTCATTAATCTTGCCCCATATCTCTTTGAGGATTTGTGACACTTTCACTACACACTAAGGTATCCTCAAGAGCCAATCTACACTCACTCTATCAAAATCCCCATAGTATGGTACACGGTAGGAGCTCTATCACTGAGACACTCACATTATCTTATCTCCTTGCCTAGTTCTTGATATTGGTCAATGGTCAAAAAACCAAGTCACCTCATTTTCCTCATGCTCTTGGTACTCCTCTTGTAGGTACAACTTCCTTCCCTACACTAGGCCTTATTCCTTTGGTGAAAATCACTCCAACCTCTCGAAGCTAACTCCACCTCCCTATAATTTACCCAAAGTGCTTCCTATTTCCAGCTATACCTCTCTCGATATCTTTGTTGATACATATCACACCCTAAGTGTTCCTAGTATTTCTCATGTTTTATTGTGTCTCACACCTAATGAGAAGTGTCATGCTCTACCACTAGCCTATCCCACTCCATCTACAAAGTTTCAAAAAATTCATGTACCCTAGCTATCCGATCACCACCATCACCCTTCTCCTACTCCTCTCCACCCCTTGTCTTTATCCCAACACTATCTCCACAAGTGACCCACTACTATTTCGTAACTCACTAAAACCCTCTACCACCCCAACATCATCTATAGCCACCTCCTCTATACCCCCTACCTCCATGGCCTAACATGCCTCATTTATTACGGGTATAACGAAGTCCCTTACCTAATCATAACCTTGATAGATAATTAGCTCACCTAGAATGCACACAGAAAGTAAAATTTCCTCCACACCGAGGAAACTAAACCACCTTTATAATCTATGCCCCTCCTCCCCGAATCTACCATACTCACCGTAGTACCACCAAATTTTCATCCATCCTAATCTATGTAGGAAATCTCAACATATGGCCTCGGGACTACATCATATATGGATAAACTTCGTAGTCAATCAACACAGTAAGTTTGGTCCTCTTCACTACATCATCCCTTAGCCAATCAAAACTCACCTCATAAACCCCACCACATTAGTTGTTGAGTATCCTTCCTTCCAAGGTAGGAATTGCGGCCTCACAAAAACTATATGCTCATATGCCCAACAATTCAATAAGAACCCAACATCTATCCTATACCTCCTCTTGGTCACAAAATCTACACTCATGGTAAACCTAATCCAAAAGTGCACAACTCTAGGAATATATTGTCTAGTGATCCATAATCTCATCCAAAACACCAAAAATCATCAAAGGAAATCTTCCAATCCTTGAATCTAATAGTCCATGGTAAGAGATAACCAACATCACCACTAACATCAACTAGTTACCCAACACCTCTGCATCATAATAGTTCTCAATATGAATTCCCACTATTGTGCATCAAATATCTTGAGCATCACCTCCATATATCTACCTCATAGTTTCAAGATGGTCCTCTCGGGTGATGGGCACTATCTACTTACCCTAATTAAGAAATTTTAGCATCCTATATACATCATCTAGCATGATGGTCATCCCACCGATACGGAAAATAAATTTCCCGTATTCGACTACCATCTATCTATCAAATCCACCATAAGCCCTGAATCTCAAGGAATCCACTAGTAGTGGATAAATTTTCCTAAACCAACAACCGCTAAATGGGCCCACTCTGTAGCAATAACATCTTCTCTACTCCTCTCTAACATCTTCGGGACTCGGTCATAGAGATAGATAATTTATCTCTCCTGAAAAAAACTTATATTAGTTAGGAACATCATAAAAATAAAAGTAATCACCATTGATTACTAATTGGTGTTGTTTACTGAGAAAAACAATAAAAAAATTCAACATTATCTTCATTGTTAATATGATCAATGCCAATTGGGCATTCCTACCGAAATTTCAAAAAAGTTCCAAAATATTAAATCAATAAAAATAATTAGAACATAAAAATCAAATCTTCCCACCCTCCTACTTCACTACCTCTTTTTATGGTTGTCGCTCACCTCCATCTATAAAAAAACTCAAAAACAACTAGTCGGGGCTCTCAAATCACACAAGGATACATAGCGAATGAACCATTTACGAAACGACTTAGATTATATATTTGTAATTTTTGAAATCTTTGATGATTTACAATCACCGATGATCCCTCTCCAAATTTCAGTGATCCATAATCGAAGCTTATTTCACCCATTCTT
Source organism: Taxus wallichiana var. yunnanensis (assembly GCA_018340775.1). Classification (NCBI taxonomy): domain Eukaryota; kingdom Viridiplantae; phylum Streptophyta; class Pinopsida; order Cupressales; family Taxaceae; genus Taxus; species Taxus wallichiana. Next base: position 766,504,669 of record CM031238.1, on the reverse strand, counting down.
ACACACCTTACCTATTTTGGTCATCGATACCTCTTTCATCACATTGCAATTTCATGGAAAGATTCATGCCCTTTCTTTAATGCTCAAAACTCTTATCGAAACCTAGATTTAATTAAAGAAAATAAGACGGTGCTTCCATAATTTTAATAATATCAAATCAAACATTACAAACAAATGAGAGAGCTGGAATATTTATAGATATTGGAAATTTTTTATCTCATCCACAATATATGGAAGAAAATTAACTAATCTAAGAAAATATGCAGAAATAACATATTTTCCATAACTTCCCTATTTCCCCTCATGGAAATCATTTGGGAACAAAATATGCAAGATAGAACATGATCCCAAAAATATAGGGATGAGAAAACTATCACTTATTTAACTAACAAGTAAGGGCAACTAATACATATTGACATATGTTTAAAATATTTTAATTAAATACTTTAACTTATTACATTTATTCAAATATCAAATAATGATGAATTAAGCTAATTTTTATTCCTAACAAGAACCTTGTCAAAACTCTTTTTGACCATATGTATCAAGATTTGAAAACCTTATGGATGTTTCCTTTGACCCTTTGATCCTGTAGGATTCACACATCCTTGTAAACATGATCCCTATATATCTTATCCATGTAGTTATCTTTCTGAAACACATATCTATATGTGGTCGACATTAGCATTCCTCTAGATGCCATATAATGTTCCATAACAAGTGTTTCCAAGATTACTACCATCTCTACAAACCCCTCCATCCATTATCATTTAGGACTAAAATTGAATCTTGTAGCATATTAAAGAAAACCTATCCAAAAAATCCAACTCTCCTCAATCAAATGACCAACATAGTCATTCATTGGCTTGAGGGGGGAATAATATCCTTATAAAAAAACTAGAGCATCCTTTCACTATTTTTTTGTCTCAAATCCTGTGCCTATAGATAGCTCAAAAAAGGGGGAAAATGCAGAGATCATTTTTCATCCATAGGTGAGCCAACAAATATTAATCACAACATCATAGTTATTATTTTTATCCTATTCCTACGTATCTTAAAAATTACCATCATAAATCCTAAACTACCCATGTAAATCTCATTTACCCTACCCTAACCACTTAAAACCAACCTATCCTAATTTACCCTACCCATCCTACCCTCGCTAACCTCTTCCTACTTGAATCCCTAACCACTTATCGTTTACCAACCAACCTAAAACATCAGATCGAAAGTTTTTATACATTTTCCATCTTTTAATTTGTTGGTTTATAAACTTTGTGAACAAATCGATAGTAATCCATGATATTTGTAGATCATTGTGGTTGCCATCAATTCTATTTATCCAATCTCTTCCTGTATTTCCAAACTAGTAATAATCTATAAGGACAAGCTACTACGCTTGCAAACAATTCCACCATGATTTGAATCATCAACACTCTAATTTCAAAGTCTTGCAAATCCTTAGCAAGTCACAAGTTAAAATTTTGGGAGTTCTGTCACCCTCAAAAATATATCAAGTTTAGGAAAACAATCTTTACCTTTATCTAGCATGTTTTGGTATTTATGATAATCTTTTATTATTCTTCTACCCCATCCTACATATCCTTCTCATTCTTTGTCTCTCATTTCGATCATTAAGACCAACTTTACAAGATATGTAATATCCACAAAGATCTTTGTTGATCTCTTATCACCATCAATCGTCCCCTTAACCTATTTTTCCTTTATTAGCCTTCTATGTACACCCGAAAAGATGTTTTTGATCCCATAAAATGCTAGAGTCCCTCTACTTTATCTTACCATTATCACTTTCTTTCTAATATCAATTATTTCCTATTTTATCAACCTTTATCAAAATTAGTATTTTCTCTTCGATTCACTGTCGATACCTAATCGTTGTCTATCCATGTCATTTATAATCATTTCTAGCATATAACACACATATTCAGTAATCTATTTTGGATTTTACCAAAAATTTTAAGATGGATTTTATTTAGATGAATGTTTCATGTATTTCAAACCCATTCTTCAAAGCATATACGATCTCTTGATCAACTAACATGATCATTCATGTAGGAAATTTTTACATTGTCCATGAACTTAGCATTTGCGCCATCGATTTCTCTCCCAACATCAAATATTTCTAAGATCCACTAGAGATCATTCAATAAGAGTGAGAATCCATTAAAGGGTTCTTTTACGACTACTTCAAGGACTTCTATCTTCCATTGCCTTATCTTAGACAACTTACAACACTAAAAAAGATCTTTCCATCCCTCTAGAATTCTAAATCATTTTTTTATCATTTACCTTATCATTATAAAACTAATTAATTATATCAAATGAGTTTACACCCTTCACTAAATTGCTTCTAATTCCTATAATCATCATTCTCTAAGAAACATGTCTCATCCTTATCTAATATCTCTTTATTTATTTGTCTTTGCATACTGAGTCCTCTCACTTGGTGATAGGAGGATCATTCATCATTATCCATGTTCGATTATCCTAACATTGTGATTTTCAACACAAGTATAGGTAAACCCTGCCCTATTTGATTTTTTGGAACTTTTACCATTAATAGAACGTAACAAAAAAAACACCATAAATAGGATGTAATACTAAATCATAGGAAAATAATTCTCTACTTCCTTCTATTTACCATATTATCACAACTTATTTCCTAACATATTTACTTTGTTGTTTGAGAATGAGATGTTGTTCTATGAATTTTGTGTCATTATGGAGGACATGGTAAAATTAAGGAAAGTGAATAGAAAAATAAATTTAAAAATATCAATTTTTCATTCAATCATTAATAGAAACGGTACCCTCATAAACTACATGAATTATAAAATTTCAATCATGTAGAACTCTTTCAAAATATGGACTGTAGAACCTTGCTCCCAATAATATTTCACCTACTACTCTCACACGCACTAACCTTGTTTTGATATAACTAAGATTTATCCTTCTCATGATGCTCTATTGTACTTTTAATTACTAGTCCTACTTATTTTATTTTTGAAATTTCTTATTTTATGTCATGTATATTTTTTGTCATGCAAATCAACATGAAAATTGTAAATTTTCAAGTATGACAACTAGACCCAAATTAATTTTTTTACCAAGTCTTCATAAACCCCCTCCTAGTCACTTTTTCAATTGTTTCATGTCTAGTTTTACCTTTCGCTTACTTCCAAAGATGATGAAAAATCATGTAAAGTTGTTTTTATGGATGTGACAAGATCAACAATTTTATTTGGTGAATTGTGAACAAGCTGCTAGTTTCTCAAGAGGCCTAAATAGGCTAATTCGACCATTCTAGGGATAGAGATCATCCGTGAGATGGAACAAAAGGCTAAAAATAGTATAAATATGGTATTGAAATGATATGACCATGTTGGAAATGGTTTATGATATTTTAGGAAATATTTTTAGGTTTAGGGACAAATAGTGTAATATCGGGTTTCTAAGGTGTAAGGAGAAGTCGGTTAAAGCAAGTACCTCATATTCCATGGATGATTTCGATATGTCTCCAAGGAGTAAAGAGGAAAAAATAAATCATTGGAAATATAATTCAATTCCCTATATTATGGAAAATTTGTATTCTTCTCAAGGCCTAAGTGTTTCTCAAGGAAGATCAATTTTTCAAGACTCGTCTAGTTGTCCCAAATGAAAAAGTGGTATTTTTTAGAGAAGGATGCCTAAACATGTCTTCAAAAATAGCACATTGATCTTGAAATGATATTGGGAGTCAAACTGATAAATCAATTTTCATGAAAAGACTTTTGGGAGCTCAGGAAAAGTGATGTCATGTTTTGGGGACTTAGTCGTTTTCATAGTTGTGCGGGTGACAGATTTTAGTGTCCCAACTATCCCACAAAAAATGGGGACAATGGTGAAAGTTTCAAAAAGAAAATGTGCCCCCACCCTCAACTCTTTCTTTTGTTTCGTCATGTGACTTTTCCTCTTCTGACGGGGTTCTAAGTTGATTTGCATTTGAAATGGCTAAGTTGCATCATTAAAGCCATGGTTTCATTTTAATTTCCTAACTATCCCAACTTCACTAGGGATAGTGGGGATAATGGGTAAATGAAAATTTTCCCATGCTCATCCTTATCTCATTTTTGTAGTCTTCAAGGTTTTGGAGCAGTTGGAATGTAAAGCTAATTCTAGGATCCGATCTCCCATAGATGATTTTGGGATCTCCTTAAGGAGTTAGGAGTCAATCAAATAATAGTTAGAAATCTTGAATAACCCTCTAAATGATGAAACTCTTATATAGTTTACAATAATGAGGTGCTTCTGGGATATCTTGAAGTTTTGAAGAGTCACCCTACTATCCGGATATAAAATGAGCTATTTGAGACATTTTCATGCAAAACCGAAAGATGATAACCCTCCCATTATTCTTGTAATGTTGTTTGGAGTCAAAATGTTATACAAATTAACAAAAAGTGACCATTTGGATCTCTCGAGAAATGATTTCTCAAGTTTCCCATACTTCGTCATTTATTCAATTCGATAAATGGCGGGATGTATTGTCCAAACTGTCCTAACTATCTAGGACATTGGGGATAATTGGAACAAAAAAATGTGCCCCACCCATGGCCCCTTATCAAATTCACCATGTGACCCAATTTTGACACTTAGAAAATATTAAAATTTCTCGTACATCATCCATGATGTGTGAGAGGTCAACTCAAAACGTTTTTTTCTTAAATTAGAGGAGCTAAGTTGACATACACAACTAAGGAGGAAGGGAAAACTGAGCACAAGTTGTCACTTTTCCAAAATGCCTATCCTCCAATTGAAATTCTTTCCAATTCATCATCTTCATTAAGATTATTCATATACTCTTCAAGAAGCTGATGCGTGGTCTGATAAATATGTGAAAGGAATGAAAATATGAAGAAGACATCCCGAAAAGAAAGTAAGGACAATCGATATGATGGAGGCTTAAGTAAGATGGGTTGTTGGATTTGATTATTTTTAGTTTCATGATTTTTCAAGGTACAACTAATTCATTCCCTTACGATTACATGGAATTACTTATTGTGATGAGTTGCAAAGGGTTCACTTAACACTATGTTAATGAAAAAATGTACATATCATCACAATAAGTAGTTCTCATTTTATTCATAAGTAAAGTGTACAATGATCATGTGCAAGTCATGGGAAATGAATTATCAAATACATATAAAAGAAAGTGCATATACATGAAACTATAAATGCAAGAGAAGGAAGAAAACCCATCATTTCTGAATGAAATTGATTTTATTCACTCATGGTTCCTTGGCTTGAACCTACCTCATTTTCTTTCTTTTTCCTTCCAAAGTGTTAGAACACCTAAAAATAGAAATCAAACTTGGTTAGAGACCTGGGTTGTCTTCATTATTATGCACTATACCACTTCAGATATATAAAATTTCTTTCATGTTTACGAGTAAATCGAAACTTAATAGGATGCATGACATATAAGAATTAGAAACAGTTGATCATAATCACCATATTATTACATCTTCAAGATAAAGTACACAACATCATCACTCATGAGAAGAAAAGAAATAAATTATCATCATGCGGGAGCATTCAAGAAGAAATTTTAAAAATATTGATGAAGAAGAAGTTATGAAAAGAGATCAAGAAAAGAGAATCATATGGCTTCAACCCTATTTTATAACATGTCTTAATGTGTAGTGTACAGGTATTAAAGACCATAGTTTATACATGTTATATTCATATTCGAAATAAAATAAAAGATGTTTTATGGATGTTGCATTCATGATTGAGGGATAAAAGGAAAGTATTGAAAGTAATCATCCAAGTGTCCAAATAGTATGAGCTAGCAAACATATCGTGAAAGGAAGCTTGTATAGTTTAATTTGCATGACATATAAAATATGGATAGTCCTCACATTTAAATCAACAAAGATAAAATCTGAAGTAACAAAACTTGAATATAGAAATTATGTCCCTTATGAGAGTATATGAAATACAAGCATTCAAGCTTACAAATAATCCCTTTTGTGGTAATCAGTAATGTAATTTTGAGATTTTTATCATATAAGATATATAGAGTTCAAAAGGTGTAAGATAAAATAAAGATAGCCATGCTCTTGAAAAACATATTTCAGATGTAAAGTAGATGACTAGCTATAGTGATAAGAAAGTAGGCTATCTACTCATGGGTCAATCACTCAAGTATGAAGACAAGTTGGAATGCAACCAGGTCAAACGAGGAAAAGAGGTCCATGCCAAGCTATGGAAATAAAACAAATGCAAATAAAGTAATTACCAATTTGCAAAACATGAAAAAATTCCAGCTGAAAATAGGTGTGCAAAGTATATCAACTACAAATATGTACATTTGGAGAGCTAGCTGATATAATGTCAAGCTTCGGGTTGAAAATATTTTACTTTCAGGATTTTTCAAAAAAAAAAGATCAATAAAAAAGTAGCTACAGTGAGAATGCCATAAACCCAGGTATATTTCTCAAGCTTACAAATAGTCATCAAAGTTTCATACACTGAGAGGTGCACTTAAGAGTATGCATGAAATGGAAGGACAACAAAATTATGTAAAATAATGCTACAAGTATAAGGAAAAATTACAACTTATGTTATTATAATATTATTATAATATTAGTTTCCTAGAATGATCAACTATAAGGACAAATTACAACTTATGTTATTGTAAGTTACATGTTGCAAACATTCATATTCTTGTCTGCAATGCTCAAAACTGAATGTGGAAAGAAATAAGCATCATAACCCTCTCACAAAGAGTAAATTCACAAGCATTATTTCGGGAAAGTCTCTTTTAAGGATGTCAATGTTATTATTGGGTTTCAAGGAAGAGTGATATTTATAGGTTTAGTCAATGCAAAAATTCTACAAAAAAATCATTAATTTTAATAGATACATGAAAATTTCAAGAGATACATGAGCTTCAAGGACAACAAGGTGCATTGGTACTATGCATATGTAATAACACATATTAATGAAGCCCAATATTGGTGATGAGTTATCATAATATAACTAAGCTAAAAATGATGACCAAGATCGAATAATTGTTTTGAGCTCAAATCAAACTCAAATCCAAGTCATTTTATAAGCAACATGAGTAATAATATTTATTCAAATACGAAACAACAACACATATTTTCAAGTGAGCATGCAAAATATTTCAAGTATCATAAATTTCAATGGAGGAAGATAACTAAATCATAGTTATGCATTTATCGAGGATGGAGCTATAGGATCTCATTAAAGGAGAAGTAGTGCTACGGGAGCTATTATAGTAATGTATGAATAAAAGAAAGAAAATATCATCAAATTCCCATCAAGCATGCTTTAGTTCATCTTTATCAATGATCCAATTACAAATATCACTATATCAAGTGAACACAGATATACAAGGCTAAGCTCTCAAAATTGATAACAAAATCAATGTATAGAGGAATGAAAAGAATAGTTATGGTTTCATACAAGTCACCTCGAAGTACAAAAGTAAATGTTGATATCCACATCATTTTCATAATATATCCTCAAATAAGTTTCATATTTTAAGCAAAGCATAACACAGTTACCATCAAGACAGAAATGCATAAGATAACACTTCAAAGAATTGCATGTTAAACATAACCAAACTAAGTATTGGTTAATAAGCCAAGTCCCATTCTCAAATACAAATATACAATTTGTTATTAGCTTGAAGTGTCGAGTTCAAATATACGAGTTGGCAAAGTTCAGAAACCCCAAGTTACAAGTAAACCCGGTTCATAAGATCATAGCCAAGTTTTTTACAAAGAGACAGAGTTGCGTTGAAGACCAAAGATCTAGTATATTTCACAAAAATGTTCTATATAATTGATCATTGTAAAATGACGAGATCTAAATTGATGAAAAAAAAACTGAAAGTGAAGTTGGGTACTTAAAATAAAGTAGATCTAAAGTTTTTCTCTCAATGAACCAGCAAATCATCCACCTAGTCCGCTTAGTGATTGTAGAAAATCTGCAGTCTTATACAACAAACATCATAAAAGAAATAAATAGAACACTTAAATAACTTGCATAAATAGATGAATATTCGAACCAGCACTGTTGTGCATAATCTCCATTAATAAAATCTTCATCATACTCAGAGCTTCAGCTCTTTACAATCAAGTTGTGCATGCAGTTGTGTGCTTTCAATGCACATCCTTCCTTTCTTGTGTAGATTTCACACCTTTGTGTGTGCATACAAATCAATTACAATTGCTATTATTGAAATAGAATAACTCACCCACTAACAGCTCTTCAACTAAGCATTCTAAATCTAAACTCATGCTTTAAAATAGTTGCATGCTATGCATGAATTAAAACATATTTATTTGAATTAAATATAATCCTAAAAATAGGATAAAGCCAAGTTAACTAAAGAAAACTAAAGAGAAACTAAATCTATTTGTAATATTCCTAAAAAAGCTACGGTTGGAATTCACTATGCATGGGCATGCATATTTCCAACACTCCCCCTTAATTTCAAACTGTAGCTTTCACTCTTCTGGAGCTTCATTTGATTTTTCAGATTTTCCATGTGCGGGATCACAAACTCCCAAACAATCTCTCAAATATTCAAAAACTTCTTTTTCCAAAGCCTTTGTAAAAATGTTTGCAAACTAATCTTTAGATCTGCAAAATTCAAGATGAATTTCCTTGTTGTTTACCATCTCCCGATGAAATGATACCTCATATCAATATGCTTGCTCCTCTTATGAAAAACATGATTTTTGGACAACGCTATGGCTGAGTTGTTGTCACAAAAAATCTGTGTAGCTTCCTCTTGTTTTTGTTGTAAATCTGTCAACACTCTTCTCATCCAAACAGCTTGACATGTTGCTCCTGTTTCTGCTACATACTCTGCTTCTGCTAAAGATAACGTGACAATGGGCTGCTTCTTTGATGCCCATGAAACCACTCATGTTCCAAAGTGAAAAGTATAGCCGGATGTGATTTTATGTTCATCTATACTTCCAACACTGCTCACTATCTGTATAACCAATGAGTTTGAACTCATCTGAACTTGAATAAAGAATTCCATGATTTCTTGTTCCATGTACATACCTCAAAATTCTTTTTCTAGCTTGCCAATGTGAATCTTTTGGATATTCCATGAACCTTGATATGAGGCTCACACCATACATAATATCAGGCCTTGTGGCCGTCAAATACATAATACTTCCAACCAACTTTTTAAACAATGTTGGATCCACAAATGATCCTTCATCCTCTTTGCTCAACTTCAAACCTACTACAATTGGTGTTGGCGCTGGCTTACAATTCATCATGTTAAACCTTTTTAAAACATCATTTGCATACTTTTCTTGTGAGATAAAAACTTCACCTTCTGATTGTTGAACTTGAATGCCCAAAAAATAATGCATAAGACCAAGATCTGTCATCTCAAACTCCTTCTTCATGGCTGATTTGAATGACTCTGTAGATAGATTTCTAGTAATGATCAAATCATCTACATATAAACAAACAATTAAAATTTTACCTTGCTCATTTATCTTGGTGTATAATTTAGGCTCACTTTGCTGCTCCTATTGTAACCATTCTCAATGAAATAAGAATCTATTCTCATTGTACCAAGCTCTAGGTGCTTGCTTGAGACCATAGAGCGCTTTCTTCAATATGTATACTTTTCCTTCATGACCTTCAATCTCATAACCTTCTAGCTGATTTACATAAACTTCCTCTTCAAGGAATCCATTTAAGAATGTTGATTTAACATCCATCTGATAAATAAACCATTTTTTTAGCTACAATTGCTAAAACAATTCTTACCGTGTCCAAACGTGCTACTAGTGAAAATGTTTCATTGTAGTTAACTCCATATTGTTGCGTAAAACCTCTTGCAACCATCCTTGCTTTGTGCTTCGTAATTTTCCATTAGCATTGTATTTTTTCTTGTAGACCCACTTGACTCCTATCACGTCCTTTCCTTTTGGAAGATCCATCAACTCCCATGTTTGATTCTTCCCTATAGCATCGATCTCAAAATCCATGGTTTTTTCCCAAAATTCATTCTTTATAGCCTCTTCATAATATACTGGATCTGCAGCTTGAGAAAATAATGCAAAAACTAAAAATGAATTAGTTGTATCAACATTATAAATCTCACTTAGACTTCTTGTTTTCCACCTTTGCATAGGAGTATTCAATACAGGACTGCTTTTTGGTGATGGAGTAGCTTCTTGTGTTCCTTGTGGTGTCTCTTAAATGGCTGAAGATGGCTAAAATCTTGGTGACTTCATGAATATAGATGGAGGTGTAGCTTGTGCTACAACTTGTGGTGCATTTCCAAGATTTCTAGATACAGTACCTTGCTGCTCTAAAGTTTCATCTGTCATATCATCATGCAAAATAGTTATTGCTATACTCACTGTTTTCTCTATATTTCCATCCCTTGCTTCATTCTCAATAAACTTTACATCCCTGCTGATCACAACCTTTCTAGTGACTGGATTGTACAACTTATACACTTTTGTATTCTCTGAATACCCAACAAAAATACAGTTTTCTCCTTTTTTTCTAATTTCTTCCTTAGCTCATCAGGTACATGTGCATACACTACACAACCAAAAATCTGAAATGTGAAACATTGTGTTTCCTATTATTCCATACTTGTTGAGGAACCATGATCCTAACAAGTTTCGTTGGACACCTGTTCAAAATATAAACAGAAGTTGCTACTGCTTCTACCCAATAATCATTTGGAAGATGTTTTTCCTTCAACGTGCTTCTCACCATCTCCATGATGGTTCTCTTTTTCCTCCCCGCCACCTTTGCTCTTTGTGGTGTATACCAGTAGTAAATTTTTGTGTATACCATGATATCTGTAAAAATTCATAAACTCATTAGAAACATACTCACCTCCTCTATCTGTTTTGAGAAATTTGATCTAGTATCCACTTTTGTTCTCTACTAATGCCTTGAAGCGCTGAAATGTATCAAAGGCATCTGATTTATTTCTCGAGAAAATAAACACGTCTTCCTTGTGTAATCATCAATGAATTTCATAAAATAAATACAACCTCCAATAGAAGTTGTCTGCATAGGTCCACATAAATCTGAATGTACAATCTCAAGTGGTGCACTTGCTCTTGTTGTTTTTCCAACTAGGAATGAATCTCTGTGTTGCTTTCCCAAAATACAACCTTCACCTACTTTTTTCAGTTTATGAATCAATGGAAAACCTTTAACCATATTTTTTCTATGTAATAAATTCAAACCTCCGAAATTCAAATGTCCATACCTTAGATGCCAAAGCCATGATTCATCCTTCATGATTGAATGAAAAGATGATTGTGTTCCTTTAGCATAGGACTCAACTATATTTATGTAGGAATCAGTGCAAGACTCGCTTGCTGTAGCACAAACCTGATTTTCATTGGTGTAGGACTCATCTGTTTGAGCACAGGACTCAACAAAAGACTAATTTGGCTTAGCGCAGGACTTTGCTGCAAACTGAGTTGCTGATTTTGCTACAAACAGATCTGATTTCTTCTTTTTCTAGGTTTCAAAATCAATGGAAAGATCCTATTGCTACTCATCTTCACTTTTTTAATCAACTGAGTGCCTAGAAGATTTGTCCACAATCACACACTCATTGTCTTCCATATAGACTCCGTATCCTTTCTTTACCAGTTGTTTAATACTCATAAGGTTATGTTTCAAACCTATAACATAGTAAACATATTGCATACTTGTTTTCTCCCCCTATCTTGTTAGAATACTAATCGTGCCTTTTCCTTTCACAGACACAATATTGTTATTTTCAAGAGTTACATCACTCTTAACTAAATCATCCAAACTAGAAAACAAATCTAGGTTACCTATCATGTGATTACTGCAACCTGAATCCAAATACCATACATCACATGGACTCTCTTTTGAAAAATTACATTCAATAGGGGATAAAGAAGGTATTGCTTCAACAATCCTTGTGCATGCAATAAACATAGGGTTAGAAATAGAACTTCTAACCTGATTTTGATTTTGCCTCTCCTGATCATATTGCTTTTTCTTGTAATCATAAGCATAGTGCCCATACTTCAAGATACAAGAATGACTTTGAACATGATACTTATCTTTTCTATGACCATAAATTTGTTCTTGATTCTATCCTCTTCCACCTGATTTTGATGAACCACTGCCACATCATCTAGATGGACTTCTTCCTCTGCCTCTTGAGCTAAAACTTCCTCTTCTTTTACCACAACTACCATTTATGCGAGATGTAAAAGCACGATCTACACTTACATGTGATCTATTCATCCTCTATTCATGATTGATTAGTCATGCATGCAACTCATCAATAGAAAAATGCCTCGAGATCCTTAGTTTCTTCAATAACAACAATTAAAGGATCAAATTTCGTAGGTAAACTTCTAAGCAATTTTTTAATAATCTTTCTATCTTTAACAGTCTCACCATGGGATTTGATTTGATTGACTAAGCCAACTACATAAGTAAAAATGATTCTAGAATCAATCTTTCATTGCTAAATTCTCAAAATCTCTACAAAGTAAGCGTAACTTGGCATTTTTTACTTTCTCCTTACCTTGATATGCAATTTGTAAAGTATCCCATGCAGTCTTTGCTTGACTGGCTGTTGCCACTCTTGGAATATTTCTTTCATGAATTGCTTGATGAATATAGAAAAGAGCTTTGCCGTCCTTCTTTCGTAACTCTTTCAAAGTATCTTTCTCTGCTTGAGAAAGTGCAGTATACGCTACTACATTTGTGGGCTCTGTGTACCCATCTTCAACGATCTCCCACATGTCTTGAGATCTGAATAGTGCCTTCATGGTCAATGACCAATATTCGTAATTCTTTCCATTAAATTATGGTGTCTGCATGTTGGATGTAGAAGCCATAGCTTGCTACCAATTTAATAAGCTGCTAGAATAACCTCGCTCTAATACCAATTTGTAGAAAATCTACAGTCTTATACAACAAAAATCATAAAATAAATAAACAAAAACTTAAATAAATTACATAAATGATGAATATTCGAACCAGCACTGCTGTGTGTAATCTCCATTAATAAAAGCTTCATCATACTCAGAGCTTCAGCTCTTTACAATCAAGTTGTGCGTGCAGTTGTGTGCTTTCAATGCACATCCTTCCTTGCTTCTGTAGATTTCACACATTTGTGTGTGCATACAAAGCAATTAAAATTGTTGTTATTTAAATACAATAACTCACCCACTAACAGCTCTTCAATGAGCATTCTAAATCTAAAATCATGCTTTAAAATAGTTACATGCTATGCATGAATTAAAATAGATTTATTTGAATTAAATCTAATCCTAAAATTAGGATAAGGCTGAGTTAACTAAAGCAAACTAAAGCAAAACTAAATCTATTTTTAATATTCTTAAAAAAGCTACTCTTTGTTGGAATTCACTATGTATGGGCATGCATATTTCAACGGCGATAAAGTTTCAAGACTTACGGTGAGATATCAATGAACATGTTAAGGTATAGAACTGGGTATTGGCCCAAACTGAAGAAAACATTGAGCTCAAAACTAACAATAAAGTTTCATCATGAGCTTGAGTACATAAACAAAAAGTATCCGAATTGATGCGGGTCAAGGTATGGTTCAAGAGCACTAAGGAAAACCCATGAATACATAAAGCCACCAAGTTAATGTGAGCTAGCAAGTTTTGGGCAGGGTAATAGTGAGTGTGACCATTAGAAAAAGGAAAAAAATAGGTGAGGTATGGAGATACCTAGATCTGGTCAAAATAAATCAAAATACATGAGCCAACTCGAAATATAAAAAACCAAAATCATACGCATGCTAAAGAAACTTAGCAAAAGATACAATAAGTGTAAACCCAACATAATAATGGTAGAAATCATGGAAGATATGAGAACCTTACTTAAAAATGACGACCATCAAAGAAAACATGACGAGAATCAATCCACAGTCCACCAAGTAAAGAAACTCAACAATTCATGCCATATAAGATTGGGTAGAGCCATTCCAATAAAATAAAACCCCTCACGAACATGCTAAACAAGAAGTAAATTCAACTCATGTAAAATGATAGTCGGTTCAAGGTTCCATAATGCACACTAGTGTGCTCTCAAAATAGAGCGAGCTCTCTAAATTAAATGAGCTCGAGTTCAATGCGGGAATAAGAAAAAAACATCCATCCATCCACATGGCCAAGCCAATGTAACAAACAATGGTGTCCTTAAAGAAAAATATATATTTTTAGCGAGTTTGTCTATCACGCAACCATTCAAGAAAATGGACAAAGTGCAAAGTGAAACATTTGAGGTTTTTAGCCCTAATTTGTCCAAGGGTGGTCGACCAATTGGCCATGGTATGCTTATGGTTAGGTTAGGGTATTATTACCTTTTATTTCCATTTCCACGTATGTGGAACCTAATAATTTAATTATTACTTGCATGGTTAAGGGTAAGAATTATTATGTCTTGCCTTAATCAAATGAGAGCCCCAATAATAATTATATGCATGTTAACCAATAAACATAAAGTGAATATTCGACCATGCTTGCACTAGAAGAAAAAAGTAGCCAATGATTCCCTTAAGCACATGTTAAGATAGGACAAAAGTGAACCTTACCTTATTTTCTTCAAAAATACCTTAACTCATGCCAAAGGTCCATACCCTTCAAAGGAAGGATAAAAGGATGAACAACGGTTTGACCAACGATGAGTCACATGTTGCTATTTTAGCATTAGAGATCCATGCAGCTATTTTTATTCTTTTATTTATCGTGATTGTATTTTTTTCAAGTAATCTAAACTTGTGCATGTAAATCTAATTTTTAATTTATTTCCAAGTAATTTTAGTCTTAAATTTGATTTTAATAAGCTATTTTGGGAGTTAAGGGTGTGAAACCTAGGTTATACATACTCTGATTTTTAAACACTAAGGGGATTTAACTAATGTAACAAATGGCTACACAAATATTCCAGCAAGTTCCTATTTATAATAAAGTGGATTTCCTTTCTTGATTTTTTTTACAATCTTGTGCACTTAGATAGTCAATTCTTGTGGTTTATCTCGAAATTCGTTAAGTTAATTACTTATGATATTTTCCCATATTGGAAGAAATAGGTTTTGTGTGTATTTTAGTGTACATGCAATGCTGAAAACTGTCTATTATGAGTAATCCCTTCACGATGTGTTTGTTACTTTCCCTTAAAATATCACTCAAAACCCTCTCATTCGTGAAAGTATAGTTTTTTCTTTATTAGTTTGTGCACATGTACTTTTTAGAAGTCTCAAAAATCAATGTTGTACATCACATCCTTTTTCAATATTTTATTCTAACCCTTACTCCAATCAAATCTAGTTAGGAATACACCGAAAGGGAACCAATACTTCAAGTCTAGATATTCACCTCATCTTTTGATATACCCACAACCCAAGATATTTTTCCATTGTCTATCTATAGAACTGAAGATAAAGAATCCTAAAATTTTCCAAGCCTCACAATGGTGCAATTTTTCTAATAAACATTTTTGGCATGCCACCTGTGGGACCACAAATCATATCGGTGATTATTTACAACGTGCTAATAAAGATGGTGTCTTTTCATTGTTGTACCTAAAATTTCATTTGCTCCAAATAAGAAAATTGATTTATTTTTGTAGAAGTGATCAACACTCAATTGGATATAAATGAAGATTTATGAGTTGTAATTAGAAAAGAACCATTCAACTAGTTACAACTACTTGCTTCCTCGACTGTTACGGATGAGGATTTTGATAGATCAAAATTATTACAGTAAATATTTCTCTTTTCTAGGAGGAATTAATTACATTCATAAATTGAAGATTCAAAGTAAACACATTTGGAGAATTTGAAAAACTTATTCCACACCCGATTACTCCATGTTCCATGCCCGAGGTGAAAAAATGATCTTCGGTTAGAGGTATTCCATATAAATTATTGCAATTACCTCTTAATTCATATAGAAGAAGAATATTTAAGAATATTTCCCCTTATATTAGGCCAATTACTCATATTTCTTTCAAAAAAATTATGATTCAAATCCCTATATCTCCAATAGTTTCCCAAAAAAATATACCTTTTGTAACTTTCGTTGGTGGCAGCCCTTTGTTTCTTGCTCAATTTTATCGTATATCATCAGATTCCTTAAAATATTTGATTATTTTATCAGGGAAAACCAAAGAACACCTTTTGAGCATGTAGGAGACTTAGCAAATTTGTGTTATATTCATAACATAACTCAAGAGAATGTGGAGTTTGGGTTATTTATAACATCTTTTAAGGGACACGATCATGTTTGGTATAGATGTTTGGCCAAAGGAAACATTACCACATGGGACTAATTGTGGAATGCTTTCTGTAAGTAGTTTGAGGATAAATATGACAACATGTCATTAGTATAATAACTAACAACAATGAAAATATCCCCACAAGAATTTATGGAAAATTTCATCTTGAGGTTTGCTAGTACATGGGATAGAATACCTCCAACTTTAAAACCTTCATTTGAACATGATTTCCATTATTATCTAAGAGCTCTAATTAGTGAGATTGCAACAATGATTCATTAAATGGGTGGTTCCACACTCCCCATAGCTTATGAAATAGCCATAAGAGCTACAAACAACCTTATTTAAGATTGTAAGCAAGCCCTAAGACCCTCAATACCTATTATTGCAGAGTAGGCTCCTATTCCATCATCTTTACAAAAAAAAACCTTTTATTTTTGTTCAACCTAATGATTTGAATGATATAAAAGGGATGTTATATTCATTAGGAAATGGGTTAACAACAATGAGAAGGAAAACAACTTAGCCTAACAGGCCTTACGAAGCACCTTACAAAGTTGCTAGACCTCTGTATCAAGTAAAATAAAAATTATGGAGATCCTTATTAACCGAGAAAAAGATGATCCTAAATCCTCATCCTCTTCTAATTCCATTGTTTCAATCAATATTTCCTTACAATCTTCCTCATCCTCAAGTTTTTTTTCCAAATGCTAACTTGAGCCTAAGCCTTGTTTCCTAACCCTAATCTGAAACATCTCTTATGCCTCAAATGGAGGGTCGACAAGTAAGAAACTCAGCGTCAAAGGCAGCTAAATCAGGTAATGATAAATTATGAGGAAGGTGAGTATTGTGCATTTTGATCGGATCTAAAAAGAGGGCTCTTGAGGAGGAAAAGGGAAAAGAAAATAGTACAAATGTGTCTCCTATTTCAGATAAAATTGCCAACATTTTTATTGCAGCTCATAAGGAGAAATAATCTCTTAAAATCCCAAATTTCACAAGTGTTTTTGAATCACAAATTTCTAAATTTGAAGAAGCAAAATATTCTGATTCTAAGGCTCATTCAAAGAATATTACAACTTCTTTAAATATTGTTGAATGTATGAAAAAGAGAAATGTTAGTATTTCATTATGGGATGCTTTAAATATTCCGAGAAAAAAGGATATTCTTGCTAAGGAACTTACAAATTTATATTTATCAAAGAAATTAGCTGAAAAGGAACCAAATAAGGTTGACATGGTTATTACATATATAGAACATGAAAGATTAAAAAGGTAAAATTGATTGTATGAAAGATACCGAATGTTGTAGATATCAGAAAGCCATCTCCTTTTTACCTTTCCCTCATTATTGGAAATCATTTGGTCAAAAATTCATGGTTTACATTGGAGCAAGTAGTAATGTCATGCAAAAGGCCATAGCAGAGATAAACTTGGCCTTATTTATGAGTCAACTACGAAAATAATATTACAACTTGATGGCATAACAATGAACAAAACTAGTTTAATGAAGAATATAAAGGTAACATTACATTCTTGTGCAAATGTAATGATTGTAGATTTAATGGTTGTATCGGTTTACAAGATGTAACAGATTGTATATTTTTCTCCCTACTTTGCACTTTTCCTATCAAGAGACTTCAAAACAAAGTGTAGAGGGTACTTATCTTAATATTGGTCTTATCTTTTCTTCACTATGAGGCATCTTAAAAGGTTACTATCAATTCAGAACCATTGAAATTTTTCATGTTCACCTCATATCTCAAATTATACTACTAATTATGTTATAATTGATCAAGTGGATTTCGATAGAAATGTTGAAGTTTCTTTTTAGATGGTGTTTCCAACTTGTTCATGATCAACCGAATAATAGGGCTATGGTCATGATCATTATAGTGAAATAGAGGAAAATTTACTTGGAGTATATTATTTTCATGAAGAAAACACCTCAATACCTTCATTGTCCAAAACATAAAATTTTGAAGAAGTGTTGTGGCAGCTATATTTTGATGGAGCAAGGAATGAAAAAAACAACGAGTTCCTAGTTTTGTGATAATTTCTGCATCAAAAAAGGTATTTCTCAACTTTAAGTTTGTTTGAATGAACTTGTAACATTGTTGAATACAAAGCATTAATTCATGGCCTATAGTGGGCCAAAACAAGAGGATTTAGATCATTACAAGTTTTTGGTGATTCAAAACTACTTATTAACCAAATAAGATATTTTAATGTATCAAAAAACCCATTATTGAAGTCTTATAAGCAAAGAGTTTCAGAATTAATAGAATATTTTCATGGTTTTTACATTCAATCTATTCCAAGGTAAAGGAATAAAGATGCAAATAGGCTTAAAGCAATTGGAGCTAGTTTTGATGTCCTTGAGGAAGTATAGGTTGAAATAATTCATCCACATAGAAAGTTAATTATCAAACCTTCAACTCCTTATAATGAGGAGAATTGGAAAGTTTTTGAGGATGAAAAGTAGATAATTAGATTTATACAAGAAGAAAATGAGTTTTCATCAACTAATCAAGCAAAGATGCAACATCAATATGGTGATCATATTTTGTAACTCGGTGAGTAATAAGTTACCATAAGGACTTGTTACTTTAGAAAACATCTCTAATACTAACGATCATCTAAGAAGATACAAAGGAAATATATCCACTCATGCTGATAACTATGAAGAAATATCAGTTGAAGATGGTAAATCACTGCAAATTGGGAAGGTATGTTCTACTTCTGAAAAGTAAGCATTTTTTTATTTATGTAAATAATTCATAAATGTGTTTCTATGAGATACCAAGATATAAGAGGTTTTGACCCCATTTTGACTCAGCAAACAATTAAATTAAAACCTAATTTAAAGCTTGTAATGGAGGAACAAAGGCCCATAAATCCTAAAATTGATCCTTTGATGAGAAACACATTGTCTAAGTTGATTGATTCAGGTATAATCTTCCCCACCAAGTATTCCGGTTTGGTATCCAATCTTATGCTTTTTGAAAGAAGAATGGTGAAATCTTCTTGTGTGTAGATTTCAGAGACCTCAATAAGGCTTCACTAAAAAATCACTATCCACTACCCCATATGGATCATATTTTGAGGACAATTTTAGTTTCTGATATATTTTCACTTTTGGATGGGTATGGTAGGTATAATTAGATCCTTATACAAGAACATGATAGATATAAAACAAATTTCACTATAAAATGGGAGACTTACACATATAAGAAGATTTCTTTTGCTCTCTCTAATTTTGGTGCTACGTTTCAACGTGCAATGGATATGGCTTTCCAAAGTCTATTAAATAAGTGCATATTTGGGTACTTAAGTGATGTAACTTATTTTTCAAGAAATTATGATGAACATATAATACAATTGAGGCATACCTTCAAGATTTGTAGGCATTTTGTGATCTCTTTAAATCCTAAAAAATGAAAAAGTTCAGTTAGGAAGGTAAATTGTTGGATAAAGTTTTGCCATTGTTTTTATTAAGAATAACAACCCTCAAAATTATGAGAGCTAGGTATTATTGTCCTGGAATTGCTAAGGGCTTCTATGAATGAATAAATAAATGTAAACAATGCACATTATTTATTGTTAAAGAAAGGTTATCATCTCTTCCCCTTCAACCTATATCAATTAAACAACCTTTCATGCAATGGGGCCTTGATTTCATAGGTATGATTAATCCTCATTCTTCTCAAGGCCACAAATGAATTTAAATAGCCATATTTATTTCATCATTTTATGAAGCCATAGATCTTAAAGAATCAAATGAGACATCCATTCTTTATTTTTATGAAGGTATTATTTCTACATTTGGTGTTCTAAAGCGACAATAATTTTAGATAATGCTCTTTCTTTTCTTGGAGAAAAGGTAAGCGATTGGGATATAAAACATATTATTTGAGTATGTCCGCCACTTCTGTTTGACATTTATTACTATTGATTTTGATATTGTTGACTATACTTATGGACATTTTGTATTATTTTGACTTAGCATGATGTTAGATGTTAGAGATACTAAGACTATTGTTGGTTTTCAATTCATAGTATGATGTGTGTGGATTATTAGAGACATTTTTATATTGATGATGATATGTTGTTGACATGGTTATATATTTTTGACATGCGATATTTTCGTCACATTGAGTAGACCTTAACAATTGAACTAATTTTGTGATCCTATTGATATTGATGAAATGTAGAATCGAGATGTTGTTAGAAATTGTAAATGATATCATTAATTGCCTAGATGATGATTTGATTCATATGTAGATGATTGTGGATTTATATTGCATATTTTATCTTGGATGTTTTGATGCAGCCACAAGACTGAAGGAGGTATTATTTGTTTTGCAGGTAAATATATTCACAACAAACAACAGAGGGATTAGAGACCAAACACATTGGAATGCTAGGTGAATTCAACAATGGTCGCCATGACAACATGTATTTTATTGTGTGTATATTTTTAATTCTTGTTAGGGGTCCCCATGGGGGATTACCTCTAATTATTACCAAGGGTTTGTGTGTTATCTTTTATTTAGTTTCCTTTATTTAATGTTAGAATGTGATTTTTAGTGATGTAATTTCCTTGTATTAATTATTTAGATTTTGGTGTATTTTCCCCTTTATCATTAATGGTTTTAATTGCCTTATTTAAGTTAATTAATAATGTTACTAAACTAATTATAGATGTGAAATAAATAATTCATTTATTAGACTAGATGGCTCTTGGATTTTGTGTTGTAATTTGAGTGCTTGTGATCTTGAGTGTTGTACACTCTACCCCTTCATGGAAATTCGAATTTGGCCTTAAGGGCCAATTTTGGAAGCTTGTGGGACAAGTTAAACTTGTCCCACACCTCTTAAATTACTATGAAAACCCTACCTATGGATTGGGGGGTCAAAAATAGACCCCATTATGTGTTTTGTAAGTCAAAAAGTGACATTTATTGCACTTTTCTTACATGGGTTTTATAGTTTGTCCTTAGGGGTGTGGGCTTAGATTGTGTGTGTAAGTAATTTGTCATTCATCTCACCCATTAATTTATTTTGCATTGGGGTTGAGGTATGATTTTTGAGGTGGAGTTGAGGATGAGTGATGTGGCATCCTACATGGAGCCACCTCACCCTCCTCTCTCCATTTTCTATTTATTCAAGTTCTTTTGCTTATTTGAGGGTTACTTCATTCTTTTTGCTCTTGAATTTTGGGAGTTGGAGGAATTTGGAGTGCTTGTGGTATTATTTGGAGCTTGTTGGTGATTTTTTGGGCTTGAAGGAGCTTGGTGTATTAGTCTTGGATCAAGCTCTACCATGGAAAGGTACGATCTTTACTCTTGCTTAATATTTTTCTTTTGTATTGTGAATATGTGCATGTTGTTTGAATGTTTGGGTATGCTTTTTGGTTGCTTGGGTAGATTACCTAAGTGTGGTGTAGGAGGAGACTATGGGGATCTTACATGTAGGGAGGCATAAGAGTTTATTTCATGCTTTGGAGGGAGTTTGGGTTGGGTGCCCCACCTTGGACAAGAAATGCTTACATTTATTACTTGTTTTTTTATGAGGGAGGCATAAGAGAATGAGGGAGGCATAAAATAATGTGGGAGGCATAAGATTTGTGTAGGGATTTTAGATGTATATTGGAGGATTTAAGGTGGGCACCTATTTCCCATTGGGAGGTATAAGTGACCTCCCCATAGGTTCTTGCTCCTTTGGCTTTTCATTTTGAAGCCTTGTGTATTTTGTTGTTTTCCTTCTTGTGATTGTAGTTAAGTTGCTTGTGTTTTGGTGTGGTTGTGAAGACTTGGTTTTGTGATGTGGAAGCTTGTTTTTTTGCCATGTGTTGGATCCACCTTTCATTGCAATGTGGTTGGGGATCGGGGGCAATGAGGAGGATGGCTTCTCCTCCCCATTGGATTTTTGGTTGGGTGGAGAGTGTTGCCTCTCCCCTCATTTTTTTTCTTGGATCAAAAAAATCATAAAGGATCTCTCTAGTTTTTATGTGAAGCTTGGAGCTTTCATTGTTGTCCCAAAAATACTTTCTCTTGTGAGAAGACCTTATTGGTATTCCCACCTAGGTGGAAGAATTGTAATATTGTATTTCTTTTATCTTTCATTCTTGTAAGATTTCCAATTTAAGTGGAAGATATTGTATTAATCTTGTGAAGTAAATTTGTAATAATTATTGGATATTAAAGTTGTAGTGTATATAGAAAAAGGAAAAGAAGGATTTGTGTTTGTAAAGCTAGTTTTGTTGAAATAGAAAAGAAATTTTATTATCTTTGTTTGAAGTTTTAGTATTGTGAAGAGAAAAGAAAGAGTTCTATAAATTGTAAAATGATAATGGTGTATGCTTGGAAACCTTGAATGTAGAACCAAGTTGTTAGTAGTTGTTTGAACTAATAAGTTGTAGTGGAAATGGAAATAAGCAACAAATTTGAAGTATATAGTTGTGATAAATGTTAAGTAGATTATTTTGTTAAAATGATTCATTGGTATTTGGGAAACAACAACAATATTAAAAGTAGATTTAGTTAGTTTATACTCTTGGTTTTGAAATAAAGTTGCTAAATAAAATGGAAATGATCTTGTAGTTGTTGTTACTTTTGAATTGGGAAATTCTTAAATTGAGTAAATTTTACTATAAAATGAGTAGATGAATTTAAATCTTGCAAATGGAAACTTTAGGCATATAAAATTAAGCTCAAAATGACCTTTAGAACACCCTAACATGTGTTTTTTTAGAAAAAAATTTGGGTTGAAGGTTCTGTTTCTAAGGAACAGGACCATCGCCATGTGCAGAGTGACGGTCCCGCAATTGCCACTCAGGAAAGGCGGTGGTCTCAAAACCAACACTCAAGAAAGGTGGTAGTTCATGATTCATCACCCAGGTAGTGTGGCATTCCTAGGACTGCCAACTACTTTGGGTGGTGGTTCTATCACTAACTGTAGAAAATGTAAATCCGCGCTTGTGCAAATTTTTAACTTGGTCAAAAAAATTAGCTTGTAAAATTTAGAGGAAACCTCCAGCAAACAAATAATGGCTAAATCTTATTGTTTAAAGAAAATAAATATACAAATGGTAAATTAAAATTATTCTTTCTCTTTTTATATTCATAGAGGTAGGGTTTTCCCCAAATAAAGAACTCAAAATACAAATAACTTGTAATAACTCTAGATTTGGAGTGGAAACCCCTTTCAATCTTGAAAGGAAAGAAATTACAAGTGATAAATCTATAAACTAGACTAAACTAAGCTTGAGTTCATATAAATCCTCCATAGTTCCTTCCTTCCTTGCTCCCATGGCTTCCATTTCTCCAACCTGCAAATTAAACAAAGAAAATAAACCAAATGAGGAGAATAGGGTAAGAAAAGGATTTAATAAGAATGCATAAGGATTTTTAGGGTTAGTTTGGAACCCTAGGATCTAGTGGCCACAATTGAATTGATCCAAGGGTTGAGGATCAACCCTAATTTTTCTTGGTAGGAATGAATTTTATAAATGTTTTAAATAAATTTTAAAGGTATGTGTAGATGGGTGAATGGGGCCATTTGAATACCTTGGCAGGAAAACCTATTAATTTAGTTCCTAGTATGTTTTACAAAAATTAATGAAATAGACATTTAAGTTATTAAGATTATGGAATTAAAGTAACTAAGTATAAGGTAAATATTTTAGGGTGTGAATGTTAATTAAGGAGAGGAAAAACATTAACCAAGAAGATTATGTATGGTACCTTCCTAATTGAATTTTAATTAATCAACCTTAGAGATAATTTAAGAATATTTAATCACTTAACTTTGACCTAGTCCATCCATTGTAAAGTAAGGATTATTGGTGTAAATTAACTTAATGTACACTAGTATTTGACACCATTGTAAACCTTTAACTAATAAAAAGTTTAGGCACAATTTTCAGAATAGGTGTTAGGTTTCAATGTGCTCCCACAATGTCATTTTTTTGGGTGTTACATTTGGTATCAAAGCCATGGGTTCAAAGCTTGGACCCTTGGGCACACTAGAAAACATGAGACATGAACACTTAACCTAGCAAAATTTGTTTTCTTTTAAACCTAGAAAACCACACTATCTGATAATTGTATAATATAGAAAACCTAGAAAACTGGAATAGAACCTAGTATGATGAAATAACTCTTGCCTTGGTCTGTGTAGGAGGCATGGACCAAATGAGGGGTTCTTGCACGTAGATCTAGATTTTCCATCGCCAGATCAGGCTGTAGCGGCCATTCTACCTCATATTTTACGAAACTTTAGGAAGTTAATGCCACTATACGCGAAGGGTCCTTAGGAGGATGACTTGCTAGAAAAGATAAGGAGCCATCAGTTGAGGCTCGGGCATCTCCTTGACATAACGAGGAGCATATGACAAAGAACTAATGTTAGTGCAGAATCATAGCACCCCTGGAGTCTGCGCAACTTGATGGGTTAAGACTCTCAGTGTGATTGTATAACATGGAGCTTCTCCCAAAGTGTGGGACTTTACAAATCGGGAAGCCCTCTAGATGAAGGTCAGCTCCTATTCCTCTGTCTAGGTACACACGTTCAGATTGTAGAGGGTCTATCCTAAACATATTATAATTTACCAAGGAGAGATGGTAAGGAGATGCAAGAAATTAAACCTAATCTAACAGAGGTGATGCATCAAGGAATGTTGAACATTTGCATTTCTCTTAAACACAAACCATTAAAAATGTGATACAATATCCATGCACAAATGACCAAAATTGCAATAAGAGATTAGGAGAATCCAAATAAACATAAGAGAGGGTTGAAATCATCCACAGACTTATTTTATTGCTCCAAGAATTTGATACAGATCCATTACACTAGCCAATATGCAAGACTACATTATAATTGGAATGGGATGTTGGAAAACTCCACAAATTCACCTGCAAGGTAGAGAAGAAGGGAGGACATAAAGCAAAAGTGTCTAACCATTAGAAATTGCCCCTGTTGTACAATATCTAGGAATAATTAGAGGAGGTAGAATAAATCCAAACTCTTGTTAAACCACCCCCAAAAGGGGCAATGAATTCCCTTGAAACAATGATGGGTCTCACTGCAATATCCATGCTCCCATCGTTGTTCATTTATGAGCAAGAAAGGAGGCCCATTCTTCATCATGGTGGTAGGTGGGAGACTTTATTATCTTGAAAATGGTGGAACAAATCATTAATGGTGGCAGGTGAGTAGCAGGTGCTGAGAGCTTCCCAAAATGTTCTCTCCCGCTCAATTCCAAGCTTCCAGTCGAAATATATGGCCACCTGAAGGTGCTTTGGCCTTGCAATATTATTCACATGGTAGCCCTATGTGTCTCCGATTCCGCTCCCTTCTTCTACTCTTGAAGTTTTGCTGAACTGACATGTGGCATCGTCCGTGGGCCTACTCTGTTTTCTTTTTTTCTGGTTAAGCCCCTCTTGTTTGCGGAGACACTGTTCCTGACTTGAGACACGTGGAGGGATAACACACGTTTGGGACCTACCCTTGAAGTTTTATTTTTAAGTAGACCGAGCTGATGCATGGATCCTCTTGCTGGCCTTGGAATTTTTCAATGACCAGCTTTGTCCACTTTTGACTCGACCACGTGGTGTGCAAGCACTCTATTGGCGACCGCCTTTGGATTTACCTCTTGAAGGAGCTCCGAAGAGAGATGTGGGGATTTCGCTGGCCCTACCTTATGCTTAGCTGATTCGGGCCTTAACTAAATAATTCCCGCCTCACTCCTTTGAATGAGTAAGGGGGCCCACCATATTTAATACCAAAAACCCCTTTATGGGTGGGACCCTTGTAGTTAGCTCCCAAAATTGTGACAGTGGGACACTTGGCATCATCCGCAAGCCACCCCTTCATTTCCTTGTGTTTGGCTTAGTCCATTCTATTTGGTGGGGCAACATGTTTGACTCTAGACACATGGGGGGCTCACGCTTGTTTGGGTCCTGCCTTTTAGGTTGTGCCTTTAAAGTTACAATGAGATGATGCATGAGTCCTTTTACGGCCTTGAAATTTTCAATGGCTTACTCTACCCCTTTTTTGACTCTAACCATGTGGCGAGCCTATGCTTGTCCATGGACCCTATTTTCACCTGACCTTTGGAGATGCACCATTGGCACACGTGGAGGCTTCCACAGGATCTGTCCCTGTTAGGACTTTTCAATAACGGGTGAGACATTCCTCCGACCCTCGACTACATGGTTTGTTGGCACATGTTTGGGGACCCTGCTTTGGATTATACCCTTAGAATTGCGTCAATGAGGCATGTGGCACACTGTATGGTTCCTTTTATTTTCTTATCTTTTTACTTGACCTCGAGATAGAATATGAGTTCACACAACTAGGATGACCCCTCTATTTCTCCTGTGCAATGTCACACTAGACCAATTTCTCTTGGGGATAAAATTGGGATAACAATTTGGTGACTCATGGGATCACCTACCTGCTAGGTGAACGCATCATTTTCCTTGAAGTATCCATTGGGAACATGGTCATGGATGATAGCCGACACCGATCCTGTTCTTGAAATTTGAATCGACGCTTGCACTTGGTGACCCCGAACTGCCCCATTCTCCACATTCTCAATTTTCATAAGAAAATATAGAAAATGAGATTCTGAGAGTAGAAAATTGTCTTGACCTGGGGTTTCACCTGTTCTAGAAATGGACTCCCTTGAAACCTGATTTTAGTTGCTCTATATTTGTTTTATTTTGAAATTAGCAACTGTTATAGGAAACTATGGGTCTCCCTACCATAAATCTTTGAAGGGCCTGGCACATTCATCTAGAGGCACACCAAATTGTATAATGACACAAACCTAGAGCAACAAAACCTATGCTAGAGCACTTAGGGAAATGAAACCTATGCTAATAAAAACAACAATGTGCATCAAAACTTGGAGGAATTGGAAATCCTAAACTAATATGTACAAGGGTGAGAATTCCCCTTCTAGTAGGAATCTTCTAGATAGATCCCATTGATTGGAATATGTAATTCTTCACCATTCGGTGTAGCCAATTGGAGGGCATTGCTACCTTTGTATTCAAAGTGATAATGTATGGACCAATCAATATGGCATCCAACTTGGAATGTTTTACTTGCTTTACGTGGTCTACATACCATTTCGGTACCAAGTATCCAACTTGGAATGTCTGGTTGTAGCTTTCTTGTCAAATCTCTTCTTGATCAATGCTTGATCCTTTTCCATGGTCTACACTGCATTTTCTCTTGCTTCTTCTAACTCCATCATCTCTGCATACCTGATCTCTATAGGTTCAAACTCAGCTAATTCCAGTTGTTTCATGAGTTCTAATGCTAGCAACTCAAGTGATATAGGTAGAAATGCTTCCTACTGTATAAAAGCTTGAATGGAGAGCTTCATGTAGACCTCTTAGGTGTGATCCTATCTACCCAAAGAGATGATTTGAGTTTTGTGTGCCAAGTTCTCTAATTCTCCTCAAGATTCCTTCTAATGATTCTCAGTAAGTTCTTGTTTGTGGACTCTATTTGGCCATTACCTTGAGGGTAATAGTTTGAAGAGGTGTTGAGGTATACACCATTCTGGACATCCCATTCAGTGATCTTTACACCAAGGAATGCCAATGCATTATCTCGATATGATAGTAGCAAAGCGACACCAAACCTGGGACTATCCCTTCATAGAAATTCAAGATGCTGGATTCATTTTCCTCCTTAAGTGCCACTCCTTCATCCACTTCGTGAAATAGTCGATCCTTTGTGAGTATCCACTTGTGACCTTGACTTGAATTTGGATTGATCACTCCAATGAAGTCCAATCCCCATTTCATGAATGGCTGATTTACTGAAATTGGATGAAGAGGCAGGGTTGCTAACCTTTCCTTCCCTATGAAGAATGCACACTTCTTGCACTTCTTGATCCATGAGTAGCAATCACTAAACACCGTAGGCCAATAATATCTAGCCTTCATAATCCTGAGAGCTATTACTCATGGAGCAAAGTGGCCTCTTGCTTCTCTATCATGGAACTCATGTAATATCTTCTCAACTTAGACTATCCCAATGCACCTTAATAGGACACCATTGATGTCCCTTTTGAACAAAACACCATCAACAAGAACATACAGGATGGCTTGTAATCTAAAGTACCTTATTTTTTCTTTTCTCATTTCTAGAGGGCATGAACCTATTTGGAGATAATGCACCAAGTCTTGAGTCCAACATGGAATGGTTGCTTTCTCATCGACTATTCTAGCTCATTCGTTAGTAGTAGGACATCCTTTTCCTCATCCATTAACTCAACTTGTTGTTTGGAAGTGAGCTGATTGCACAGACCCTTACCACAAACCAGCTTGGTCACTTTGATTTCAATATCATACTCCATTACACGAGTGATCTAACCTACTCTTTTCTCATTCAAATCCTTGTTTAGAAAAAAACCTTAATACCAAATTGTTTTTCACTCTTTTCTTTACATTTATTGAGTGACGAAACAAATAGGGTTATGGGATAGGAGGAATACCTATTAAATGGGTGGGTTAATGGTTCTGTGTGGGTTCTAACTTCTTGATACGGTGCAATTGTGAGAGCTTTCTTTTGCTAGGAGGAACTACATGTAATAGAAAGCAAGACCGCAAAAGAGTAGTTAAATGATATATGACGGTGGACCGCCTAGCGTATACTAGTTTTCAGGAAGTGTGATACTTCCTTGAAGGATGTCAATCCATAATTTAAAAAAATTAATGTGAGAAATAAGAAAATTCCTATCGTAGTTGATATTATTTGGGTATCTCATTCAATCACAATAAGAAAATCTAACATAACAGACTAGGATATGGTTAGATCTGAAAAGGTAGGTGGTTGTCAAGGTACTGGGGCTAGTCAGGGTCTAATTCTAAGATTTTTAGGATATTGGGTAGGAGGTTGTTTTTCTCTATTTTTGGAAAACGTGGAAATACAGAGACTGATGTCAGTCTGGTGTAACCAACGATGGTTTAGGAAGACTGGTGACGATCACGTTTTAGGCTGTTTAGGTCACTTGGTAAAAGGTTGTTTGGTTATGTTGTTGTAAAATGTGTAAACATAGAAACCAATGTTTATTGGGTATAACTAACAACGGTTAAGGGAGACCGACAACGGTTATGGGTAACTGGTGTCAGATAAAGAGGGGTGACATAATTTAATGAAAACCTTATTGTAGATTTTAGGTGAGGTTAGATGGGGATAAAGAAGGATATGGTGAGGTCTATGGGAATAATGAAAACACTCAGAGAGGTAGAAGGGCTAGGATATGTGATCTGATAAATGGATGGGTGAGATTTTTGGGTTTTCGTAAAGAGGGCTATGGAGGAATGGGAATGTTAATAGAAGAATGATAACATAAATGATAACAAATCTATGAATATAATAGGAATGGAAATGATTAATGATAAGACACTTACCAATGTTGCGGGTCCAATGGTTGGGTGGTGGTTATGATCAGGTTATGGAATGGAGCTTGGTGCAATAGCGATGATTCCCAGAATGTTACCGTGAATGCCAATGCTTCTAGATCTATCCTAGTGCTAGCTATGGATGTTTGGGTGCGTGAAAAGACTCTGGTTCTACTTGTATGTAGATCTCTTCTCATCTCTTGCTCTCTCAATCCATCAACCTCTCAAACAAGGTTGCTAAGGTGAATTAGTGGTAATCGACAATGGTTATATCTTGACCAAAGTGTCGGTTTAGGTCTGACTTATTGGTGCTCAAAGCAGTCTCACCCCATTTGTGCATTTGAAAATTTATTGATTTACGACATCTGTCATTTTCTAGTTCTCCGTGTTGTGCTTAGTCGGTCTTTGTTTCAATTTTTAATCTCCTCTGGATCGAAGATCACACATGGGTCCATATTTTTCTCCTTGTTTCTTTGTTCCTCTAGAATAAATCTATATTTTAAGTCTTTCATTCTTTGTTCCTTCAAAAACTCACGTTTTCTCATTCTCTCTTTTCCCATAGTCGGGATTTTTCATCCTTGTCATTTTTGGCCTAGATACTTGAAGAAAAATGAATTGATGTGTCTCTAAGAACGTATTTGAGCCTTATAACCTTTCTAAACTCTTTATCATTGGAGAAAATTTATTTCTTGAGCTCAAATGGTCTTTGTTTTTGTATTTTACAATTAGACAAGTGTTTCTTTTGGTCAAATTTACATCCTTGCATCAACAGGAAATGTGGCATCTTTTGGTTGGATGCGGCTCGGCTAGATACTTCAAAAATTCTATGAAAAGCCTCAACTTAAAAATGTGTCCACGTGGAGGAACAACGCTCATTTGAAGATCTACTTTTTAGTTTGGCTCTAGAGCAGCACCGGAGGACACGTGGAACACTCGCTCACTTTTCTTTTACTTGGACTTATCATCGGCCAAAAGAGATTTCCTTGGATCTTGACACACGGCGCCTTCTACCGAGCTTCAAGCCTTTAAGAAAATTTTTTTCGAGACTAGGACACGTAGCAAAATCGTGCTCATTCAGTGGTCTCAAATTTTGGGGACCATTTCAAGGTATGCCATTGTGACATGTAGTAGTTTGAAAAGATAAAGGGGGTAGGGAAGAAGACCATCGGGGCAACTTGGAAATTTTTCCTCTTGCATACAAATGACTAAAATTATCAAAATGACCCATGAGCCCAATGGAAAAGGGTCAAAGCTTTCCAATCAACGGTTAAGGTGCGGATTTTCAGAGGAAAAGTGAGAAATTTTCCCTTTGAGGGAAAAGGAGTTAAAGGCATAAAAAGAAGCGGGTTTCCGTTGCGAATCCACATTAGAAACTTGAAGCGGAAGGAAGGGCGGGACTACGGGGAAACTTGGAAAATTTTACTTTTTCCAAAAAGGGGGTCAAATGACTGAATTTTTCCACATTTCCTTTGAGACCCACCTTAGGACACGTGTCAAGCCCATTTTTCGAAGTGGAGGTGCAGAGCAAAATGTAAATTTTTTTACATTTTTTCAAAGGGACGTAAAAATTCAAAAGAAAGCCCCGATCCGTTTTTGAATTTTCCACGTGGACGACCCACATTCAAATCAAAGATCAATGACAATTGTGTATGTAAATCTAATATTCCCCCATTTCTATTGTAAATCTCCTAGAAGTGCGATTCTTCATGATTTCTTGTTATTTTCTACATGCCAAATAGAGAGGTGAGTTAATTTTGATATCTAGAGTTTGGTGGGAGAGATCTGGAGATGTCTTTCGCCATTAAAATGGTTTGACTATCGGGCTCGATCTGGTTTTCCATTTTTCTTCTCTCGAGCACGCAAGGAGCTAGATTTGACATATTAGGGGTGGAAGTAGTTGGCGAATCGAAGGAAATGTGATTTTCTAGAGGAAGGAGTTGAATGCGGGAGATATTCGAAGATATTTTCGGCCGAGCACTTGGTAACTTCGCAGATCTCGATTCTTGGAATCGTGAATGTGATCATGGAAAACACTAGTAGCACTCAATGTTTGGATTTTTTGGGGAAAAGGGGTCTGTTGTAAATGCTATAAATGGCACAAATTTATCATGCAAATGGTTGGGAGTTTTTGGAGAGGTCAAGGACTGATTTTTCTAGCAGAAAAAAATTGATAGAGCCCATCCTTTTTGAGAAGCCATTTGAGAATCTTGTATATCTCTCTTTGTGTCAAATTTAATCATGTCAAGGTGGTTGCAAGTGTACAACCATTGACAAGCTTTGAGATTGTTCTGGAAAATTTCCCTTGCTAATAAATTTGATCAAACTATGAGTTATTCGTGTTAATCTTGAGTAAAGTGTATTTATTTCATCTCTGAATGCATGCAAGTAGTTTTTCTTGTTTCTGTTGCAATCTTGTACCAAAATCTGGTCCAATCACACAAGTCTCAATCCTTGTGATAGTTTAGTGGCATCTATAATTTCATTTCTCAAAAGAGCCTTCATCTGGGAGTGAGATAAACGGTTTAAAATCACTTTTCTTTCATTTTTTTGACAGAGATTATCTGTAAGCCTCTAGGTGTACCTCAGGCATGGTTTGGTTTGAATCTTGGTGCTTTATTGGGTTCTCTGACTCAAGCCTTCATGATAGAATCCCATAGGTTGTATGAAAGAGTGCTAATTTGGGCCTCCATTGAAGCACATATTCTAGTTGAAGAAACATTTTTAACTTTTTGTGGCATTTTGTTGGTTGAATCTTTCCATTTTATGAGTCAACTTCATCTTGTCTCCTCCCACCAAAAATCTATTTAAAAATATCTAATCCTACCCATACTACCCCTGTTTTTCTCTGTATACCCACACAAGAACAAAATCCATTTGCTAAAGTATGCAGAATAGATTAGGATTCCAAATGTCTTTAGTAACCTTAGCCTTGTGTTGAAAATATCTCCATAATCTGGAAGTGACAACTTGTGAGAGTCATATTTGGTGTGTTGATCATATTTTCCCCAAGGTCTTCTCTATAAAATTTATGCAAAAGAAAGGTATTTGTATCTCCTTCAAATAACAGAGGTTACAAAATAGGTTCTCTTACCTTGGTTGAAAGGCACAACCTAAAATAGTTAGGATAAGATCACATCCTTTTAAGGTGTTATCCATCTCTCCACAAATCCAAGTAACAAAGGGACAGTTAGATTTCCTCCCGACTACAAAATGACATATATTTATGATCTACCTGCCTCTAAGCTCCCCGTTGAATATGTGTTACTACTTGGTTTGAAAAGGAGAACAAATTTGGATACTAACACTAGTGTCGCCATTGCCCAAGACTATTTTAAAAGTTACTGAGAACTGATTTGTTCATTGTGATATAGTTCATACTCAGACCCTGGTAAACATTTCTTGTATGCTCTAAAGTGCCAGAAATCTAGTTTAAATATTATCTTGTGTTCGGGATTATATGAAAGTTAAAGTTAGAAGTGTTGTATGCAACTTTTTCCAGTCTCTACAAGTTTTACACTAGTATTCATTGATAAATTGTTGTAAAGGAAGGTCAGAGCTTTCATTTCTAGTCTATAGTGCTGACAAACATTTGACAGAGAATATTCTAGTGCATTTGCACAACTAAGTTATAAATCCTTAGTGACGACTCCCTTTTGATTTGATTTTGATAAGGACAAGTGTCTCAAACCTCTATCAAGTAAGATTTGTTACTAATATTTGCAAAGCTAGGGATCCCTGCTAGGACATTGTTTCTGAATTAGGAAAAACAAATTCAAAAGGGAGAAGAGCCGGAGAGTTGTGGGAGATGAAGGTTAGGAAGGAGATCCCCATTCATGAAAGTGACCAGCTTATCATTCAATATTGTCACTCAAGTGCTTCGAATCAGAGTAGCCTCTTTGTGGAATTAAAATATCCAACCTGGAGAAGGGCCTTCATTTGATTTTGAAAATTTTGATTCCCATTCTACCCCTTCCTTCTTAGAAGTTGATAGGGATTTCAAGAAACAAGGCCTTTAGAGGGCATCCATTTTGAAAACTACACTCCGTATTTTAGAGACCCCCGCCCCTCATTAACTTGTTTCTCCCCAAGATCACCTCCTCGAATCAATATGGCTCAACCCAAACCTCCATTTTTTATAAACACCTTTGGACCTATAATTTTTTTGGGAATGGTTGGTTATCCAAATGCAGTACCTCAAGATGTAAGGAACAAATTACAAAAGTTCTAGGGAAACAATGTTATAACTAGTGATCAACATCTAAAGCTTTTTCTCAATATGATGGAAGACTTTGAGATTGAACATGAAGATGTATACATCAAATTGTTTGTTCACACTTTAGAAGAGGATGCAAGGGACTAGTATAAAGCATTTCCAGATAACTCTATTGATTCTTGGGCTGAAATGAACAATGCATTTAGATTACAATATGGTGATAGGACTGACCCTAGGTTTCTTCTATCAAATTTTGAAAACATCAAGAAGAATCCCAATGAGTCAGTACATGATTTCAACACAAGGTTCAATAAGACTTTGAGAAGATTGCCTGTTAGGATAAGGCCATGTGATGAATCATGTTTGATCAAATACATGAGACACATTTGATAAAAAGGTTGCTTACTACTTGAGGGACAAGAACCCTACCAACTTGAGGTAGGCATTCACTATGGCTCTACAGATAGAGAATAATATCAAGGCAATAGGAAAACCTCCTAAGAGGGATGGTGTGAATTTGATTAACCTAGAAAAACCTCAGATAACCAAGGCTACTAATTTGGAAGAAATTGTGAAAACTTTGGTAGGGGCTGTCTTGGAGATCTCCTACAAACTTTTCCGAGCTGAGAAAGGAGTTAGGAAGAGTTCATAAGGACAACACAAGCAACAAGGAAAATATAGATTTACAAATCATCAAAGGTCTGATGACGAGAGGAAAGGGACCGTTGGATTTTGAAATAGGCAGCCCTGTAAGGCGGGGAGAATAAGAGTTGTTTCTAGAGTTGTTGTTGTTGAAGAAACAAAGGTCATTGATGTGTGTGAAAAATGTTGGTGCCAGATCGTTTAGTTTCTAGAGTTGTTGTTGTGGAAGAAACAAAGGTCATTTATGTGTGTGAAAAATGTTTCATGCACCATGATTCTTATGAAGAAGATCAGAAAAGAAGAAGAACAAGCTTATGATGAGAATAATGATGATGTTTTCTGATGGGTTGCTCCACCACTCACAACAAGGGGCAACCTCAACCGAGGTGATAAGTGCTAGAATTGTTGCCACTTTTTGGGACTGCATTCATAGGGTACCTATTCTTCCTCTATATCATAATTTAGAAGTAGATGTTATACAAGATTTTGAATTGCGTAATAATGACTTTGAATATTTAAGGGCTTTAATGATAAAAAAGTATGATGGAGGAATCCCATCTGAGGAAGATAGACAGTTGTTAATGAATGTTGTTGTTGCTCAAGAGAAGGAATATAACACAAGAAGTAGGGTTGTCAAAGGTGCAGGGCCTCAAGCCAAGCCAAAATCTCCGTTACTTTCAAACATTCCTAAAGAGGTTCCCAAGAAGGATGCATCTACCAAAGGCCCTGCGGTTCCAAGAAAAAATCATACCCCTCCTCATGCTCAAGTTATCAAAATCTGTGCCACCTAATGAGTGTATTAGCTTTCCTTCCAATACTGCCTTGCCCAGAATGTCCCATATGACATTTCCCAAGTTTTAAGTCAAATCAAAGTCTTTGTTCCAATTGTTGAGTTTCTTAGGATTCTTGAGCACAAAAGGAGAGCATTTGAATACTTGGGATTGAATGAAGAGAAGACTACCCTAGGAAGAAATGTGAACATTATGGAGAATCCTCTAGTCATTGAAGAGTCTGAGACACCATCAACATCAGAAGAGCTAGCCGAACCACCTGAGGTTTATCTAGGGACATCCTTGGTAGAATCTCAGCTGAATGTGGATCCATTCTTCACCACTCTGATCATCAAGGATAGGCTACTCCATAATTGTATGTTTGACTCAGGGGCATCATGCAATGTCATGCCTCTGGAAGTCATGAATGAGCTGAATATTGTAATAACAGTACCATATGGGAAGTGCACTACCATGGACTCCAGATAATTTCTAGTAGTGGGATGTGTGAAGGTTTTGGTGGTGGAGCTCATGGCCTACCTAGGTAAAAATTTAAAACTTGATGTTGTCATAGTTGATTGCCTAGCCAAGTGGGGTATGTTATTGTCAAGGAAATGGGATACAAGTGTTGGTGGGAGTGTTCATATGGACATGTATTATGCAACCATCCTAGTTGAGGGAATCCTTGTTAGGTTGTATGCGAGAGAAGAAAATGTTACACCTTACCGAGGATCCCAATAATGCATCCTATGAAGTATTGTACACCAATGTTGATTCTAACAAGTTTGTGGGATTTGATGATGGAAAGGAGCATGAGATTGAGGAATGTAAGTGTCTTGAGAAGATAGGATCTCTTTGGACTCTATTGTTTGATGGAGCTTGCTCCAAATTTGGAAATGGTGCTGGTGTGGTTTTCCTTTCTCCAAGCCGGGAAAAGTTTGTTTTTTCCTTCAAGCTTAATTTTGAGTGCACTAATAATATTGCTGAGTATGAGACACTGTTGTTAGCTTTAATAATTTCTTGTAAGTATGGCATCAAAGACATTATTTTCAAAGGAGATTCAGAGTTAGTTTTCAAATAAGTTAGAAAACTATATGACACAAAGAATCAACGAATGAAACAATACAAGTATGCAGTTTGGGACTTCCTTGAGATGTTTGACTCGTTCAAAGATAGTGCATCATGATAGGAAATTCAATGACTTAGCAGACAAGATTGTAGTTTTGGGGTCTCAATTTTACAATTCTACTATGTCCCCTTATTGTTAATATGATGCATAGGTATTGACAAAATCCTTTATCCCTAACAATATTAAACACTGGAAGGTCTTTGACGATGATGCTCGAGATCCGAGAGATTTACTGCGAGCAGAGGAGAGTTTTCTAATCAAAACATTGATTAGGAGCCAATGGTATGTGCATCAAAAGGAAGTGAAACCTTGTGTGGCAAAGGCATTATCCAGCTAAAGACCAATAACCTTCCTAGAGGGCTAGTTGCTATTGAATCAAATTTTGATAATGTTGATTGCATTATTAATAGGCATATGGAATCCTCGAGGGATGTTGAGGAGCATGACCTTGGCACAAAGGAGAAACCAAGGAAGATTTCTTTAGGCAACAATCTTAGCAAACAGGAAAAGTAGTCATACATCCAATTGTTGAAGAAATACCAAGATTGTATGGTTTGGACCTATTCTGAGCTCAAAGCATACAGAGAGGACTTATTTCAACATGATATTCCCTTGGAACCCAATGCAAAACCATTCATGTAGAAATAGAGGCCAATTAATCCTCTTTTATCTCTCAAAATGCAAGAATAACTGAAGAAATTAAGAGATGGAGGAATTGTCCAGCCCATAAGGTATTCTTCTTGGGTTGCTGAAACCCAATTATTGTAAGAAAGAAGAATGATGACATCAGGCCGTGTGTAGACTTCAGGAATCTAAACAAAGCTTCAATCAAGGACAACTATCCTTTGCCTAACATGGAACACATGATGCTATTAGTGACTGGTTCCGAGTTGCTCTCTACTTTATCCGGTTTCTTATAAGCGAGGTCATGGTAAAAGAATCAAAAAGGATCAAGACAACCTTCACTACTCCATGGGGAACATATGTGTATGTCGGGATGGCCTTTGTTCTAATGAATGTTGGAGCCACTTTTAAAGAGAAATGGATGTTACTTTTTTTGGTTACATCAATGATTTTATTGTTGTTTACCAAGATTATGTAATAGTGTTTTCTAGGAAGAGGATTGATCTCTCTTGCACTTGGAGAAGATGTTGATAAGATGTTATGTCAAACTTTGTTGAGTTGACCATCCCAATCACTTCCATGCTAAAGAAGGACCAGGTCATCAAATGGGAGGAGGCTTCCATCCAAGATTTCAATGGAATCAAAGAGGCATTGAAGCATGCCCTTGTTTTGGCAGCCCCAGATTATAAGAAGCCTTTCCAGCTATTTTCCTTTCCTTCAGAAAACACTATTTCTTCTATCCTGCTTGAAGGATAATGAAGGGGCTGAGAGGCCAATTTCCTTTTCAGTAAGGCATTGCAAGGGGTAGAACTAAAGTACACCATTATGGAGAAGTAGGCATTTTCCTTGGTAAAAGCAACAAAGGTTTTCAGGCCTTATATTCTAAGTTCAAAAGTTGTTTCTTATGTTCCCCATACCATGGTAAAGGACATCTTGTCAGAGATGGAGGTCTCAAGAAAAATATGTAGATGGGTGAACAAGTTGCAATAATATGATATGGACATCCAAACCATGAAGTTGGTGAGAGGTTTGGGGTTAGCTAAGCTTATGGCTAAGAGAAACTTGCAGACTATTGAGGTAAATGAGATTGAAGAAGAAAGGGTAGGTTTATTTAAAAAGTTGATGAATTCTGATTGGTACAAGGATGTGATGTTCTATCTCAGACATTTAAACTACCCCGAGCATTTGAGTAAGAACCAGAAAAGAGTTCTTGAGTTGGCTTCCCGAAATATGTGGTTCTTGATTTTGGGTTAGCATGGAAAAACCGAGAAGGAGTTCTCTTAAGATGCATCATGAAGATGAAGCCCCCAAAATAATTGTTGATCTCTGTGGAGAATTTTGTGGGGGAAATTTGCTGCAAGAGTCACAACACACAAGATCATGAGGGCTAGTTATTAGTGGCCAACTCTCTTTAAGGATGCAACCATGTTGGTCGAGAAGATGTGAGAGTTGTTAGCATTTCTCTAGAAGACGAAAAGCTTTAAGCTCCCTTCCTTTGCATCTTGTATCAATTGAAGCCCCATTCAAGCAATGGGGAATGAATTTCATTTTTAAGATTTCAGACCCTTTAAGTGTTGGCCATAAGTGGATTCTTGTAGCCACCGACTACTTTAAAAAATGGGTGGAAGCAATCCCCACCAAAAAGGCTACACACAAAATTGTCATAAAATTAATGCTAAACCATATTATTTGCATGTTTGGAGAACCAGTCAAACTCGTAGCTGATACAACCATGAGTTTCAAAGCTAAACCTTTGGTGGCAATGTACAAAGAATATGGGATCAACTTGACCTATGCCTCTAATTATAATCCCCAAGGAAATGGATAAGTTGAGTCAAGAAATAAAAACTTTCGAATATTATTAGAAGAACCTTGGAGTTGAACACGAGAAAATGGGGTGAAAAGCTAAACTTTGTTGTTTGGGATGATAGGATCACTATTAAAAGAGCCACTGGAAAGAGTCCATTTGAGTTTGTGTATGGAACTCACGCCTTGTTGCCCCTGCGTATATGCAATTATCCTCATATTAGTTCATTCAACAACCTGGAAGATCAAGAGGTAAATTTTTATGATGCTCGGATTAACCAGATTGTTGAGTTTGATGAAGAAAGGAGGGCATCCCACGAGAGGCATATCAAGTTCAAAGAAAAGCTAAAGAAAATATTCGACAAGAAGGTCGCTACTAGATCTTTCAATATTGAGATATTGTGCTACTATGGGATAGTAGGCATGAATATAAGGGCAAGCATGGAAAATTTGACTCATTATGGATGGGTCCTTACTCCATTGACATTAGAATTGGTGAACACACCTTTTCTTGAAGAACCCGGATGGTGAATTGCTTGAAATGTCGTTAATGGAAGACATCTCAAGCATTTCTTTGATTGATTCCCCTAAATCAAGGTAAAGGTATTTTGTACAGAGTGTATAGTCGGTTGTTTATTTCATGTTTTTTGTGTTTTGGGTTTTTCTGATCCTTGCTGACCTATTTTTGTTGGTTTCTCTGTTCATTTTTTTAGATGGATTTGTTTCTCTGTTGTGCATGCCGACTTTGTTGTCCAATGGATATTTTGGCACTTGGTCTACTTTTGTTCTTGTGGCACTCACGGGAGTGCCCATCCCGAGTCGATCCGATGTTGGTGTTCAAAATAGTGTCACCCGGTTTTTGCCTTTGAAAATTTATTGATTTACAGCCTCTATCATTTTCAATTTCCCGTGTTATGCTTGTTTAGTCTTTGTTTCCATTTTTAATCTACTCATGGGTTGAAGATCATGCATAGGTCCATATTTTTCTCCTCGTTTCTTTATTCCTCCGGAAGAAGTCTCGTATTTTGATTCTTTCACTCTCTATTCCTTAAAAACTCTCATTTTCCCATTCTCTTTATTTCCCACAGTCTTGATTTGTCGTCCTTGTCATTATTTTTCCCTAGATACTTGAAGAAAAATGAATTGATGTGTCTTTGAGGAATGTATTTGAGCCTTAGAAAATTTATAAACTCTCTGTCCTTAAAGAAAATTTCATTCTCGGGCTCAAATGATCATTTTTCTATATTTTATGGTTTGATGGTGTTTCTCTCTCTTAAATTTACATCCTTGTATCGACAGGGAAATGTGGCATATTTTGGTTGGACATGGCTCAGTTAGATACTTAAAAATTCTATGAAAATCCTCAACTTAAAAATGTGTCCACGTGGAGGAACGACGCTCATTTGAAGATCTAATTTTTGTTTGGCTATGGAACAGTGTCGAGAGGACACAAGGAGGGTTGGTAGGATAGAGACACGTGGAAGCTTCCACTGGGTTTCCCATACTTAGTATTTTTTCAAAACATTTTTGGAAAGTCTGGGACACATGGAGGAATGACGCTCATTTGAAGATCTACTTTTTGCTTAGCCTTGGAGTAGTTCTGGGAGGACACGTGGAGGTTTCCGCTACTTTCCCCAAACTTAAACAAATTTTTATGTAGCTGGATACATTTAAGCGTAACAGGACATGTGGCAAGCTTGCACTCATTTAGAGTCTTAAACTTCGGCACCATTTTGAAGTAACTCGAGAGGACATGTGGAGCACTCCGCTCGAGTCTTCTTTTTCTTGGACTGAGCATTTAGCCTTCAAAAAAAATTTGTCAGGCCAAGACATGTGGTAAGATCGTGCTCATTTAGGGTCTCAAATTTTGGGGACCATTTTAAGGTGCGCCATTGTGACATGTGGCACTTTAAAAATTCAAAGTGGGTGGGGAAATAGACCATCGGGGCAACTTGGAAAATTTTCCTCTGGAATACAAATGACTAAAATTATCAAAATTACCCATGAGCCTGATGGAAAAGGGTCAAAGCTTGCTCCAGTCAATGGCAGAGGTGCGGGATTTTGGAGGAAAAGTGAGAAATTTTCCCTTTGAGGGAAAAGGAGTTAAAGGCATAAAAGGAAGTGGGGTTCCACTGGGACCCACATTAGAAACTTGAAGCGGAAGGGTGGAGCTGTAGGGGAAACTTGGAAAATTTTCCTTTTTCCAAAAAGGGGGTTGAATGGCTGAATTTTTCTCGCATTTCCTATGGGACCTACCTTAGGACACACATGTAAGGCCCATGTTTGAAGCATAGGTGTGGAACAAAATGTTAAATTTTTACATTTTTTCAAAGGGACATAAAAAGTCAAAAGGAAGCCCTCGAGCCCGTTTTTGAATCTTCCACGTGGACGACCCACAATCAAATCAAAGATCAATGGAAGCTTTGTGTCTAAATTTGATTTTCCACCAATTTCTATTGTAAAGCTCCTAGAAGTGTGAGTCTTCATGATTTCTTACTTGTTTCTACACACCAAACAGAGCAACGAGTTAATTTTGATATCTAGAGTTTGGTGGGAGAGATCCGAGACGTCATTCACCATTAAAATGGTTTGACTCTCGAGCTCGATCTGGTTTTCTTTTTTTCTTCTCATGAGCACATAAGAAGCCATATTTGACAGATTAGGGGTGGAAGTAGTTGGGGAATTGAAGGAAACATGATTTTTAGAGGAAGGAGTTGAATGCGGGAGATATTCAAAGATACTTTCCCGAGCACTTGGTAACTTCTTACGAGATCTCGATTCTTGGAATCATGATCGTGATCATGGAAAACACTAGTAGCACTTAATGTCTATATTTTTGGGGGAAGAGGGGTCCATTGTAAATGCTATAAATGGAAAAAAATTATCATGCAAATGGTTGGGAGTTTTTGGAGAGGTCAAGGACTGATTTTTCTAGTAGAAAAAGCTTGACAGAGCCCATCCTTTTTGAGAAGCCATCTAAGAAGCATGTATATCTCTCTTTGTGTCAAATTTAATCATATCAAGGTGGTTACAAGTGTACAGCCACTGAAAAGCTTTGAGATTATTTTGAAACATTCCCTTTCTCATAAATTTGATCAAACTCTACGTTATTCTATGTTAATCTTGAGTAAAGTGTATTTATTTCATCTCGAATGCATATGAGTAGTTTTTTTATTTCTATTGTAATCTTGTACCAAAATCCATTCCATTCACACACGTCTCAATCCTTTTGATAGTTTAGTAGCATCTGAAATTTCATTTCTCGAAGAGCCTTCATCTAGGTGTGAGATAAACAGGTTTAAAATCATGTTTCTTTCATTTTGTTGACATAGATTATCCGTAAGCCTCTGGGTGTACCTCAGGCATGGTTTGGTTTGAATGTTAGTGTTTTGTTGGGTTCTACGACTCAAGCCTTCATGATAGAATCACATAGGTTGTATGAAAGAGTGCTAATCTGGGCCTCTATTGAAGCACATATTCTAGTTGAAGAAACATTTTTATCTTTTTATGGCATTTTATTGGTTGAATCTTTCCATTTTGCATAATCTCTCATGGATCTGGTGAGTCAACTTCATCTTATCTCCCCTCCCACTAAAAATATATTTAAAAATATCTAATCCTACCCATACTACCCCTATTTTTCTCTGTATACCCACACAAGAACAAAATTCATTTTCTAAAGTATACTGAGTAATGATCAAGATTCCAAATGTCTTTAGTAACCTTAGCCTTGTGTTGAAAATATCTCCATAATCTAGAAGTGACAACTCATGAGAGTCAAATTTGGTGTGTTGATCATATTTTCCCCAAGGTCTTCTCTATAAAATTTATGCAAAAGAAAGGTATTTGTATCTCCTTCAAATAACATAGGTTACAAAATAGGTTCTCTTACCTTGGTTGAAAGGCACAACCTAAAATAGTTAGGATAAGATCACATCCTTTTAAGGTGCTATCCATCTCTCCACAAATCCAAGTAAAAAAGGGATAGTTAGATTTCCTCCTGGGCTATGAATTGAAATAGATTTATGATCTACCTACCTCTAAGCTCCCATTGAATCTGTGTTGCTTCTTGGCTTGGAAAGGAGAAGAAATTGAGATACCAATATAACCGACGTTGATTAAGGAGGGATTCCCTAGGTTTACAAAGCGCGATCTTTCTAATTTCATGGGTGAGTTAGTTTTGTTGATGTGGATTAGAACAGAAGCTTCCCTTCAAATGAGCAAGAATATGGTTAGAGAAATTTTAGGATTTGATTTTAGGGTTAGACCAAATATTAGCTCATTAAGGAAAGTAAGACTTAGTTATTGTTAGTTATGGAAACATGCCAAGAATAGGTCTAGGGTGAGGTGGCTAGATGACATGTCTAGGTGAGGTGGAAATTAGGTCAATTAATGTAATTAAATGATGAATATTGTGAGGATGGGTATTAATTTAATTTAATTAATTAAATTAATATTAATGTGGTGTGGGGGGGTGTGGTTAGGTGAGTATGTTTGGGTTAGTTATTCGATGGGGCGCCAAGGGGAGTGTGACCCAATTTTGGTGTCTACATTTTTCCCCTTTTATTGTGTTCTTGTATTGGTAAGTGACGCTGACAAAAATAAGCTGTGGTTGCCCCATGTGTGGGTAAATGTGATTTTTCCCCAAGTGTGGGTGAAGGTGATGTTTCCCCAAGCATGGGTGAAGCTGATCCCCCTCAAACCAAGAATTGGTGAGGTAGAAGATAGAAGTGGTGAGTGGTTTGATAAAAGGTGGATATGGCTAAAAAAAAGTAGCATAGATGTGGGTGAATGTGGGAAAGGGTAGAGGTAAAAAACAAGCCAAAAGGTAGTGGCGGTCAAATGCATGCACACGTTATAAACTATGACATAGTTCTAGGTTGTGAGCTTGTAAAATCTACATTGTCCAAGGTCGATAGGTTTATCTCGAATAAGGTTGAAGTAATTCGGTATCAAGGCATAAAATATGGTGCGAAACATAATGTAGGTAAGGTACAGGGAATATTTTAGGTATGTTCTGGTACACCAAAGGTTGGTTATAGATAAACAACATGGAAATACGAAAGGTAAGCTCATTAGGTCGACAACACGGGTAACAGTGTCTCAAGGTATAGCGAGCACATGGGTTCATAGGTCACTAACAATGTTCAGGTCCAGGTAGCTAGGTCACGACATGGGTAGGGCCGAGGTACGGGTAAAATAACAAGTCCCTAAATGCAATTAAGGATAGGGAGAGGTAATGTAGGCTGGTAGGAAGGTGGCAATAAGGATGGGTAAGGTCATGAAGGTGGCAAGTGGGGTAAAGGTGGGTCAAATTGGGAAAAATATAGTAAAAGGAGTCTAACAGTGCGGATGCTAGTCATGATTAAGCGAGGATGGTCTAGTGGAAACCGATAATGAATTTTTAGGGCATATGACCAATGTTAGTGTAGGTACAACTAACCATGGTTTGCTAGGGCACATGACCGATGTCGTTCAAGGTATAACTAACCACAATTTTTAGGGAACATGACCGATGTCGTTCGAGGTATAATTGATGCCGTCGAGGTAGGGGTGGGGTCTTTAAAAGGAAAAATCTATACTTGATGGATTCATTTGCATGTGTTGGATTTTGGGAAAATAACAGAGAACAAAATCTTTTGTGTTTTTTCTAAAGGAAAGTACAATGTACAATACCCAACTGAGGTGGAGAGATCAAGTTGGTAAGACAGGCTAGGTAGACAGGTCCACAAGATCGGGTGAAGTGAGGTGATTGGAAAAGATATTAGAGGTAGATTGTGTGATGGTGATGGTGTGGTGGCATGTTTGACCATTGCGTCGGTGGTCCACCCGAACCCTTTCCGCCTATTTTGTATGTAAATATTAAAATGGGAGTATGGGTATGGGTTTTTGGGTAGGGAAAATAATATTAAATTTG
Source organism: Taxus wallichiana var. yunnanensis (assembly GCA_018340775.1). NCBI lineage: Eukaryota > Viridiplantae > Streptophyta > Pinopsida > Cupressales > Taxaceae > Taxus > Taxus wallichiana. The sequence continues at coordinate 766,459,791 of CM031238.1, read as the reverse complement.
TGGGAAAAAATGGTTAAATGAGGGAGGGGGAGGTCCCTGGTTAGGTAACTAGGGATGGGGAGGGGTTTAGATTAGCTTTGGGTAGGTTATAGTAGGTGTAGAGGTTAGATTTGACAAATTTTGGAAAAATAAGGGGGTTTTAACGTATTCTTCTTTACGACAATGACCGACATTGGCCAAGTGTTAGCCGACATCGATGATATTTGGCCGGCATCGATCAAGTAGTAGGTGACCGATGCGTTTCACGGATCGATGATGGTCATTATTGGCGGTACCGGTTGGGTTTTTTGGTAAATGGGTCAATAGAGAGAAAAGGTAAGAAGTAAGGATATGTCGGGAGGTGTAAAGGTAGGTTTCATGAGAGGAAAATAGGTATAAATGGCATGAATAGATTGGTCTAGCAAAGGGGTAATGTGTAGGGTGGGTGGAATAAGTAATGAGGGTTAGAAATGAGGTTTATTAGGTAAGGAGTGTGTTTGGTATGGGGTTCTGACAATAGTATGTTTTTTCGGATGTAGGAGAGGGATCAGTTACAAATGTGGGATATGGGTACCACCTTTATTACTAGATGTGTGGGGAGATGTGATTGATGAGGAGTGGTGGCACATGACTAAGGTGGGTCTGATTAGGATTCGACGTTATACACGTATAGATCATGATGCGAGTTTGATGGTCAATCTCATCGATAGATGGGATTTCGTGACCAACACGTTCCATTTTCTAACGGTGAGATGACCATGACTTTGGAGGATGTCTATAGGATTCTGCGATGCCAATAGTAGGGGTGCAAGTGTATTCTATATCTTCTCGGAAACAGAGGAGTTGATGGTAATAGTATTTGGGGAGGGTATGGTAGATATGAGGTTTTTAGTGCCTGCCTAAGCTATGGAGAGATGTACGCGGCTCATCCATAAGAGATGAGGCTAGTAGTTTTAATTATTAAGCTAGTGTGTTATTTTGTAATACCGATACGAGAGGGTGGGAGATTCCCACGACCACCGATAGGGTCCCTGCATGATATGATGGAGGATAGGACCTAATTTTCCTTGTCACTGTGTATTTGGTACAATTGTATAGCGATCTATGGGCCTACAAGAGACTATAGAGGTTCAACTTATGTTACACATTTCTTCTTCGTTGTTGGGCATACGAGCACATCGTGTGTGTTCGTCCGATTCAAGTTACCCCTTCTAAATGCATTTGAGCAGGTGTGCTTCGGGTTGGTTACAAGTGATGGGTGCCAGTTGGTGGGGTGAATCGGGGTGAGGACTACACATAATATAGCCCAGTATAGGAAGATACTAGAGGGTTGTCCAGGTGGGACGTATTTGGAGGCCATATGTGGGGTTTCCATCATATAGGCATATGGTTGATGAGCTAGATGGAATATAACTATTTTGATGGATAGAGGGGCATTATGGAGGAGAGCACAAGATGATACCCATTCACGAGAGTTAGAAAATAGTTTAGGTTTCTACAGGATGTACCCCTGCCATTTCCTCAAGACACGAGAAATGATGCAGAGAGGCCTATCTTGCAGCAGCAGCCGACCATGCCTAGAGGGTAGGAGGATTAGGTGGTCGACCAAAAATTGATGATGCTGGAATTACAGATAGGTACGAGATAGTGGTGGGCAAAGACGGTTTTGAGCAGTACCTCCGAGGCAGAGGAATATTGATCTAGCTAGCATCACTATTTAGAGGGACGTCCTACGAGGGACGGGTGGTTACCTTGGTTACATAGTTGGTGATAGAGCAGAGGCAGCTAACGGGATTAGAGGAACTGGTGGAAACTTTGTAGGAATAGGTGGAGACTCTACAGCCCGGGAAGTGCAAGGATAGGTACCCGCATAGGGTGGAGATGGGGATGGGGTGTAGGTGGGCACCCTACATGCGTAGATCATAGGTTTGGTCTAGCTATCCACTACACAGGCATAGGTTGTATCCCTTTAAGCCCGAGATACAAGCAGAGGCGAGAACATGGTCCCTTAAGAGAGGCATAGGCACAAGGACATGGTCCCTCTTTATAGGTACCAGTGGGACAGGGTCCCGAGAGATAGGAACATGGGCCGAGGCCAATGACATCACCATAGATAGTACTTGATATGAAAGTTAAGGGATGCCTTAGAAGAGGTCAGGTATTATCGGGATCACCGATGGCCGCAAGTATATATTTTCTATCCTATGGGGAGTATATAGCACAAGAGGCCTCCCGTGAGAGGACCAGGTCACATACCCACAATGTAGAGAGTAGAGGGGGCTGAGAGCCTTGAGACAAGGTCAAGGTGAGACTACCAGTGCATGGAGGCCAGCTCTAGGTGAGGGACCATTAGAGGATAGATCAGGGTGAGGTGGAGAGAGGTTGGTAGGGCACCCCACTGGAGGGGAGACAGAGGAGATTGATGAGACAGGGATGGATATCAAGTGGGGTGACGATTAGTCATCATTGATGATCAGTGTATCCATGTTTTTGACATATTTTTGATATGTATATCGTCTGTGTGCCAAAGATGATGAGGATGTATATGAGAGTTTTTGTTATTTTTATCATATACTTGCTTGCGTGCTGAATATGGTGTGGCTATATATGATAGCTTTTGAGAGATTGTGATTATTATTATTTATGTCTATCTTTGCATGTACTTTTACACAAACTACCTAATTTATAGATGATGATATTTATTGTATGGATGTGTATTTGTTTTTAATTTCCAGTATTATGTATGTGATGGAAATTTAGGTGAATTAGGCATGATGGAGTTAGGCTTTGTTAGGCATGGATTGAGTCGGGTAGGATGAAGGCATGGATTGAGTCGAGGTTACTTTAGGCATGGTTGAGTCAAGTTAGTTTAGGCATGGATTGAGTTTAGGTTGATGTAGGCATGACGGAGTCGGGTTGGATGTAGGCATGATGGAGTCGGGTCGGATGTAGGCATGGTTGAGTAAGGTTTGTTTAGGCATGGATTGAGTAAAGGTTTTAGGGTTATGAGGTAAGCTCTAAGTGATTGGTAACATGGGGGAAAATGGTGATGCATATCCAGGTATGGTTTAAATTCAAAATATGTATTATAATTGAAATGTGAAAATGAAAATGAATGATTGAACAACGTGGTAAAAATATGTAGAAATTGACACTTGTTAGGTTTAAATTTCTAGTTATTGATCTAAAATGGAAACTAACTAGAGTAGACTACAAATAGGAAAGTGAAAAGGGGAATTGGTAGGGTAAAGATTAGCTGACCTAACCTTTAGGGGCCCCATGCCCGTGAAGTTCGCCTACATAGTCTTGGTGAAAAGAGACCTCGGGCCAATGTATTTATCCCATAAGCTAGGGAAGAATATGATGAATTAGAGGAATGAGTCGATAGGTGTTAGGCATGGTTGTGTTGGTACCCAAATTTAATCTCCTTCAAATACTGAGCATCATCCTTGATTTGACAGGACACTCAAAGATAAATAAATGATTGTGTATGTCATTTTTTAGCTGGGGAAGCAATCTATCTGACTTGTTAACACTCATGTTTTAAAAGGAGTGGGTAGCACCTTACAAGGATGTGATATTGTCCTAACTATTTTAGGTTTTCCTTTCAACCAAGGTAAGAGAAGTTGTTGGTATCAAGATTTAATCTCCTTCACAACTTGAACAACATCATGAATCTACACAAGACACTCAAGGATAGACAGATGTTTTGTATGTCGTTTGTAGTCGGGGATCACACCTATCTACTTGTTTACATTAAAGAATTGAGGGAGTGGATAGCACCTTCATAAGGGTTTTGAGCTAACCCTCACTATTTTAGGTTGTGCCTATCAACCAAGACAAGAACACCAGTATTGCAGCAGCCACTATATGGTAAGGATACGAAGATATCCTTGTGTTTTACATATGGTGTGGAGAGGCTTTGTGAAAACATGATCAAATATCCATTATCCAAACTCAAAAGAGCTGTCACTACTAAATGATGGAAATGTTCTCAAAACAAAGCTAGAGCTGCTAAAGACATGATAAAACCTTGATCAACCTTGTGCATTTTTGTGAAAGGATTGAATTATTTTGTGGACACATAATGCAGATGCAGGGGTATTGTAGGTAGGATGAGTTAATTTAAAATGAAATTCTGATGAGAGACCTTGGAACAAGAGTAGCTAGAAATCATCACCTTCTTTGGGAAACCTTGCAAAATAATTACAACACCTAAACAACAGAAATGTTTCAATGAATTTAAAGTGCTCTTTCAACTAGGATGTGTGCACAATGGATGCCCAAATCTGCACTATTCCATACAAAATTTGATAGCCTGCCACAAAGGCTTGAAGAAAAATATCAATAAAGCATTCAGAACCCCTTGTTAGATCATGTCCTAAGGTACACCCAAAGGTTTGTAAATACCCTCAATTTACAAGGAAGGTAAGATGGATTTAAATTTGTTTATCTCCACTCAAATGAATGCTCTTCTAAATGGAATATTGCAGATGCCTTCAAACCCTCTACAAGAAATGAGACCATGTATGACCAATAAAGATCCCAAACACAAGATTGCAACATGAGCATGAAACACAAATTGAAAACATACTAAAATACAAGTGCATGCAAGCTTTTCCAAGAGATAAAACCAGTTAATCCAAGAATTTGATCAAATATATCAGCAAGGGAAAGTTATTTAGACAATCTCAAAGCTTGTTGATGGCTTTACAACTGAAACCAACTCAACATGATGAACATTTGATGTAAACTGGAATCAAAATGGCTCTCAGGTAGTTTCTCCAAAAAGGAAATGGACTTCTTCAGTTTTTTCTGTGAAATTTTTTCTCTCTTTTCTCCAAAATTCTCAACAGACCTCTAAAATGTTTCCAAAACTACATCATATACCCTATGCCATCTTGGATCCTTGCATCCCAAGAAAATAATATGCCAAAGGGATCAAATTTGTTACAAAACCCTATCCATTTGATGAAAAATGATATAAAACTGTGAAACAGCTCACCAAATGCTAGAGATGCACAAATATTTTAAAATATTGCATGAACTCGGATCCTTATCCATCCTAGGGTCACGTTTTTGGCATTCCACCATGCCAGCATGCATTTGCAATCATTTTTCACCTTTTCCCTCATCATTTTTAACTCTGCAACTTTTCATTTTTACATTTCACGTGTTTTTCACGGGCTGAGAAAAATATCTCATGAAAAACACTATAGGGCACAAAATTATCTCAAATAAATGATGCCATTACGTTCAAAAGGCTGAAGGGATGCAGATTCATATAAAATTTCATGTGTTTTGGTGTAAAAATGACGATTCCACACTTCTTGGAGCTCCAATGGCACCCAAAAAATGAAAATGCATAGCTGCCGTTGATTAAAATCAACTTTAAATGCCATCCCTCCACGTGGCAGATCCAAATCCTCTTCAAAAGTGCCCAAATTACCTTTTTGCCTTTTAGATGAGGTGGGACACGTGTCCAAATACCATTGGACCGGGCCTTCTTTTTAAAATTTGCATTTGCGACTCCTTTTGACCTCGAGAAAATTTTGAAATTTTCCCCGCTTGCCCCCTGAATGTGCCACGTGTCCTCCTATGGGCCCTACTGAAAACCGCGGGCCAAAATGATGACTTTGCTCCTTTTTCGCAAAAAGGAAAATTTTCTCAAAATTCCCCATGGGCCCGAACACCCGTTGTTTCTCTGCCACGTGTCGATCTCCCATTGGAGGCAGAGCCAACTCATCACATTTGCCTTCATTCCTCCGCAAGCATCAAAACTCCATGCGGGCCCGACATCTCTCTTTTGACATTTGAAAAATGCCACGTGTCGCTGTCCTATTGGATGTGGAGCTGAAACTCCAAATTTTTCCGCGGTTTATTTTTCTCTTTGAGATTTTTCGCTAAAATTTGGAAAATTTTCCATCTTTCCTCCGCACTCCGAATTTCCATCAAAATTCAAACACGTGTCCATTGTTCATTGGTGGCAGGACCTTGAACCAAAATTTTTCCTTTTACCCTTTGAAGTTTAAAAAACTTCAAATTCCTCCAAGCCTCCACCTCTCCATTTCATCCCTGTGCATACGTGTCACATTCTCATTGGTGCAAGCCATCGGGTCCAAATTTGTCTTTGATGTTTTGAGCCAAAAAATTTAAAAATTTCAACTCTTCACTCCCCTGGTTGACATCCCCGTGCCACGTGTCACCTTTCCATTGGGCATGGGTCTTCGGGCCAAATTGTAACCTTAAAATTTTGAAGTTAAAAGACTTCAAAATTTCCATAAATTCCGCCCATCCATGCCACCTTTCTTGGACACGTGTCCACCTCGTATTACATGGGGACCCCCAGGAAAATTTTTTCCTTTTGGATTTTGAAACCAAAATATTTTCAAATTCTTCCAAGTTCCCTCTATTCCGGTCGATCTCCCTGGACACGTGTCACCTTTCCAATGGTTGCGGGCTCGGGCCAAATTTTTCCCCTGACACCCCGAGCCAAAAACACCAAAAATTTTCCAAGTCCTTGATCATCCACCTGGCCCTCCTAGACATGTGTCACCATCCCATTGGGCATGGGATTTCGGGAAAAAATTTAATTTTGAGAATTTTTTCCAAAATGGAAGAAAAATTCCTAAGTTCCCTCCACCACCCGCCAATCCTCGACCAATCACATCAGGCCACGTAAGCACATCCTGTGGAACCACGGGTCATGCGGGAAAAATTTTCTTCTAACATCCTTGAGTAAAAACAATAAAATTTTCCCAACTCCCACGCTGTCTGTTTGACCTCCCTATGCCATGTGTCGCCCTCCCATTGGGCGCGGGCCTTCGGGAAAAAACTTGATTTTGAGAAATTTGCAAAAATGAAGGCAAACAATTTTTAAGTGACCTCCGCCACTCGATGCTCCTTCTTTCCAATCAAATCATGCCACGTAGGCACAGTAGGAAAATGCGGGGCTGCGGAGAAAATTCTCCCTTCGCCAAAAATTGAAAATTTGACAAGTTATAACATTTCTTCCGACCACACCCAGCCAATGAGAGCTTGCCATGTCAACATAAACTTTGCCTTGATAAATTTGATGGGTAGAACATGCCCGTATGCCCGTCAAAATGAAAAACATAGGGATGCTTCTGAAATTGAATTTTCTCACAAAGAAGATGGATTTTTTGGTTTTGAATCCAACGAAACATGATGTGGGGATGATTTAAGCTTGGGGAGTGAGATTTCACCCTCATAAAAATGGAATTCGATCAAACATGGGTTTCTTTCACTCTTTGGCCAAGGAAAAATAACGCAGCCCATGCAACATGAAAAACTAGGGCACAAATAAAGGGGAAACTTGGATTTTGTTTCAAAAAGGGGTAGAATAACAACATTGAGGGTAGTTTGAAAACATTCAACTGGATCAAACGAGTTACAGATCTTCAGCTCGAGCCACAAGGACGTTTTGGAGTAAAAATGGAACATGGAGAATTAGAGTAAAGTGTGCAAACCCATAAATTTCACCAACATTGGCTCTTTCTTGGGGATGGGCACTCCCAGTGAGTGCCACAAGATCACAAATGTAGACCAAGTGCCAAAAATCCATTGGGAAAGGAGTCAAAACATTCATAGCAGCCCAAAAACCAGAACTTTCACCAAAAACAGAGCGAGAAAACCACACCAACAATGGTTGCCAAGGACAAAAGGGAAAACCACGAGCCAACAATAGAAAAAGAAAAAAAAAGGGCTATACAAAATGTACAACTTGTGCATACCTCCTTTGGGGATTTAATCCAAAAAGTGTTTTAAATGTCTGCCATTAACAGGAAGCTCCAACAAATCCCCATCCAAATCTTTGAGAAAAAATGTATTTTCTCCAATCCTGATATCAATGGCATAAGGGCCCATCCATAGAGCATCAAATTTTCCATGCTTACCCTTGTCTTCATGCCTACTATCCCACAAAAAACCAGATCTCCAACACTGAAAGCTCTAGGGGTGACCTTCTTATCAAACAACTTCTTCAATTTCTCCCTAAACCTGACATGCCTTTGATGAGAAGCTCTCCTTTCTTCATCCAACTCAATGATCTGATTGATTCTTGATTCATATGGGCCATGTTCTTGATCTTCCAACTGCTGGGAAAACTAAAAAGTGGATAATTATAGGTGTAATGGCAGCAAAGCCTGAGTTCCATACACCAGTTCAAATGGGCTTTTACCAGTTGCTCTTTTTGGAGTTATCCTATCAGCCCAAACTACAAATTTCAACTGTTCTCCCCACTTCTTCTTGTTGATTTCCAAGGTTCTTCTAATGATCTTGAGCAAGTTTTTGTTACTTGATTCAGCTTTCCCATTCCCTTGTGGGTTATAGTTTGAAGAATAGGTCAGATTTATCCCATATTCATTACACATTGCCATCAAAGGCTTAGCTCTAAAACACATAGCATTATCAGACACAATCTTAACTGGAACCCCAAATCTACATATGATATGATTCAGCAAGAAATCCATTACCACTTGGTGTGTTGCCTTTCTAGATGGAATTGCCTCAACCCATTTTGTAAAATAATCAGTTGCTACAAGGATCCATTTATAACCAGCACTAGAAGGATCTGAAATCTCACCAATAAAATCCATTCCCCATTGTTTGAAAGGAGCTTCAACTGATACAGGCTGCAAAGGAAGGGAGCCTGAAGCTTTCAATCTTCCTGAAAAATGTTGGCAACTATCACACCTTCTAACTAACTAGTTTGCATCTTTGAAAAGAGTTGGCCACCAATAACCAGCTCTTAAAATCTTATGTGTTGTCACTCTCCCAGCAAAATGTCCTCCACAAACTCCCCCATGGAAATCAGAAATCAACTTGGGAGCTTCATCTTCAGTTATGCATTTCAAGAGGACACCTTCAGGGTTCTTCCAAGCTAGCCCAAGGTCTGTTATGACATATTTCTGAGAAGCCAACTTGAGGGCTCTTTTTTTATTTTTATTTAAGTGACTGGGACAGCATAAGTGCTTGAGGTAATAGACCACATCCTTGTACCACTCAGAATTCATCAATTTTTCAAGGAGATCTACCCTTTCTTCCCCTAGCTGATTCACTTCTACATTTTGTAAATTACTCTCAGCCATGAGTTTGGCAAGACCTAAACCTCTTACCACTTTGTTGTTTGGATATCCATATCATACTCTTGTAATTTGTTAACCCATCTACATCTCTTGCTTGATATCTCCATGTCAGATAAGATGTCTTTAACCATGGTGTGGGGAACATAAGCAACAACCTTTGAACTCAAAATATAGGGCCTGAAAATATTTGTTGCTTTTACTAATGCAAATGCTTGTTTCTCCATAATTGTGTACCTCAATTCAGCTACTTGTAAAGCCTTGCTAAAGAAATCAATAGGCCTCTCAGCTCCATTTTCATCCTTTTGTAACAAAACTGAAGCAATAGTAAATTTTGATGCAAAAGAGAAGATTTGGAAAGGCATCTTATAGTTTGGAGCTTCCAAAACAGGTGCATGCTTGAGTGCATCCTTTATTCCTTCAAAAGCTTAGATGGCAGCCTCCTCCCACTTAATAACTTGATCCTTTCTTAGCATGCTTGTGATTGGAAGAGTCAACTCAGCAAAATTGGAGACAAACCTTCTAATGAAATTGATTTGGCCAAAGAAAGATTGAATACCCTTCTTGGTTCTTGGCACAGGCACCTTGTTGATTGCTTCCACTCTCTCAGGATCTATCATAACACCTTCTTTGGACACAATATGCCCCAACAACTTGGCTTTTGGCACACCAAAATGACACTTCTTTGGATTAAGTGAAATTCCATACTCCCTACATCTGATCAGCATCTTCTCTAGGTGTTGCAAATGGTCTGCTCGTTGTCTTGAAAAAACTAGTCACATCATCTTGGTAAACTGCAATAAACTCATTGATATAACCAGAAAGGCAACATCCATTTCCCTCGAAAAGTATCACCAAATTCATCAATCCAAAAGGCATCCTTATAAAAACATAAGTCCCCAAGGAGTAGTGAAGGTTGTCTTAAGTCTTTCTGATTCTTTAACAACTACTTGATTGTATCCGAAGAAACCATCCAAAGTAGAAATCATTTCTGACCCTATCACAAGCTGTAACATATTCTCCATGTTTGGCAAAGGATAGTTTTCCTTCATAGATGCTTTTTTTAGATTCCTAAAATCCACACAAAGTCTGATATCTCCGTTCTTCTTCCTAATTGGCACAAGGTTGGCAACCCAAGAAGAGTACCTAGTAGGTTGAATGATGCCACCATCTCTCAATTTCTTCAACTCTTCTTGCATTTTCATGGAAATTAGTGGGTTAATAGGCCTTTGTTTTTGTCTAAATGGTTTGGCTTTAGCCTCAAGAGGGATCTCATGCTGAAACAAATCTTCTCTATATGCCTTCAACTCTGAATAAGACCAAGCAAGGCAGTCTTGATATTTCTTTAAAAGTTGGGCATAGGACTATTTTCTTCTTTGCTGAGATGACTGCCCAACCAGATCTTCCTTGGTTTGTCTTTAGTTCCCAAATTGTGCTCTTCCACATCCCTTGAAGTAGACATCTTTCTATTAATGATGCAATCAAGCATTGCTAAAATTGGATTCAAGTGCAACAAGACCTTTGGGAATGGTATTTGTCTTCAATTGTATAATATCCTTGTCAAACAAAGTTTCTCTACCTTCATTCATGCACACCATTGGTTCCCAATCAATATTCTGACCAGAAAACTCTCCTTGGCATTGTAAGAATCTCAACACTTGTGCATCATCATCAAAAATCTGCCAATGTTTCACATTATCCGGGACAAGCTGGCCTTGTTAGAACTTCAACATCATATTCACAAAAAGGTGAAACAGTGCAATTATCAAATTTAGAACCAAGGACAGCCAGCTTATCAGCAGCAGCATTAAGACTTCTATCATGGTAAACAATGTTAAAGGAATCAAACATCTCAATCAAGTCCCAAACAACATGCTTATATTGTCTCATACGCTGATTTTTTGTGGCATATAACTTCCTTACTTGCTTGAAAACCAGCTCTGAATCTCCTTTAGCAACAATATCCTTTACTCCATACTTCCATGCAATCCTTAATCCCAATAATAATGCCTCATACTCAGCAATGTTGTTAGTACATTCAAAATTGAGCTTGAAGGAAAAAGGAAACTCCTCTAAACTAGGGGAAACCAACACTATACCAGCACCATTTCCAACTTTGGAGCAAGCTCCATCAAATAGTAATGTCCATGGAGAACCTACCATACCAAGACACTCTGATTTTTCCATCTTATTCTCTTTTCCATCAGCAAAACCAATGAAATTGTCAACATCTACGTCAGCAAACAACACTTCATAAGAAGCATTGTGGGATCTTCAATCAAGTGTAACATCTTCTTTTCACCATAGAGTTTGACAAGGATTCCCTCAATGGGAATGGTGGCATAGGACATGTCCATTTGAACACTACCACCAACACTTGTAGCCCACTTTCTTGACAAAAGCATACCCCATTTGGCAGGGTAGTCAATAATTACAACATCAAGTTTTAAATTCTTACCCGGATAGGCTGCAAGTTGCACTACTAAACCCTTCACACATCCAACAACTAGCACTTCCCTTGAATCCATGGTTGTACACTTTCCATATGCTGCTATCACCTTGATATCCAATTCATTCATAACTTCTAGAGGCATAACATTACATGATGCACCGGAATCAAACATGCAATTGTGAAGCAACCTACCTTTGATGAGCAAAGTTGTGAAGAATGGATCAACATTCAATTGGGAATCAACCAAGGATGTCCCCAAATACACTTCAGGTGCCTCTCCAAGATCTTCCATTGGTGGTGGTGTTTCAGGGCCAGCAATGCTTTGAAGAGGACTCTCAACAACATTGACATTTCTGCTTGGTATAATCTTTTCTTCTTTTAATCCCAAGTATTCAAAAGCTCTTTTCTTGTGTTCAGGAATTCTGAGAAATTCAATAATGGGAACACTCACTTTAATTTGGCTCAATACCTGGGCTATATCATATGGAACATTCTTTGGAAAAATAGCATTGGAAGGGGAACAAGAAGGTTCATCAGATGGAGAAGTATTCTTGGTAGCTGGGCATGAAGAGGACTGATATTTTTGCATGGGACAGCAGGGTTCTTAGCAACTGTTTCTCTTCTAGGATTATCTTTGGGAATGCTTGTGAGCAAGGGTGTCTTTGGCTTGGCTTGAGGACCAGCTCCTCTAACAACTTTACTTCTAGTATTGTACTCCTTTTCTTGACCAACCACAACATTCATTAACAATTGTCTATCTTCCTCCGAAGGAATACCACCATCATACTTCTTGATCATTAAATCCCTTAGGTATTCAAAGTCATTATTAGGAATTTCAAAGGCCTGAACTACATCTACATCATGAGTTTGAGGAAGAGAAAGAAATGGTACCCTCTTTATGCAATCCCAAAAGGTTGCAGTAGTCCTTGCACTTATCACATCTGTTGATGTTGTTGCTTGTTGTGAGCCTGAAGAACTACCCATCATACAAATGTCATCATCCATTTCATTCTCATTATCATCATCAATATCTTGCTGGTCCATTTCACATGGTGGATGAGGAAGAAAACATCTATCACACCAATCCATATCAGCAACTTCTTGAACAACAACAACTCTTGCAGTCAGAGGGTCAGGCACCACTCTATTTTCACGTGCTTGGGGTTGTCTATTTGCAGATCCAATAATCCCTTTACCTCTATCATCTTGTTTTTTATCACCCCTAGGATGATTTCCAAATCTATCATGGTTTTGAGTTCTTTTTTTTTCCTTGTGAACTTTTCCCAATTCCTTTCTCATCCCAAGCTAATTTGTAGGAAATTTCTTTGACATCCCCTGCCAAATTCTTGACAACATCCTCCAACTCAGCACCCTTGCTAGTTTGAGGCTTCTTAGGGTTTATCAGCTTCACACCATCCCTCTTAAGTGGTTTACTGATAGATTTAATATTATTTTCAATTTGAAGTGCCATGGTGAAAGCTTGCCTCAAGTTTGTAGGATTTTTGTCTCTCAAGTAATAGGCTGCCTTTTTATCAAATGCATCTGCATATTTGATCAAGCAAGATTCATCACAAGGCCTCAAAATTACAGGTAGCCTTCTCAATGTCTTATTAAACCTTGTATTGAAATCATGAATGGTCTCATTAGGGTTCTTCTTGATGTTCTCAAACTCAGATAGAAGGAACCTTGGATCTGTTTTGTCTCCATATTGTAATCTGAATGCATTACTCATCTCAGTCCATGAATCAATAGAGTTATCAGGCAGAGCTTTATACCAATCTCTTGCATCTTCCTCAAGTGTATGGATAAACAAATTGATATACACATCCTCAAATTCTATTTCAAAGTCTTCCATCATGTTAACAAAGAGTTTGAGGTGTTGATCTCTAGTTATGGCATTGTTACCTTGGAATTTTGGTAATCTATTTCTCACATCCTGTGGGACAGCATTTGGATAACCATCCATTCCTCCAAAATTTATAGGACCAAATGTGTTTACAACAAATGGAGGTCTAGGTTGAGCCATATCATTTGGTGGGGTGATCTTGGAGGTGAAACAAGCTGATGAGGAGTAGTAATGGGTCTGATTGGAATAGATGAATGATCTCTAAAATGACAACCCCCCAAAGGCTCTCTCTCTTGATAGACTTTAGCAAACTTAGAAACTACAGGAGTAGATTTAGGAGCAAGTTTTTTAAATACACAAGAAGGTCCCTCACCTGATGGAGAATGAAAATCAGCAAGAAGATTGCCTGAATCAGATCTACTTGAAGAGGAATTATAATCTTCAATGACAGGTTGTTCTCCTTCAAATTCAACTATGGGGACTCCTTTCCTTGCAACCAAATCACCAACCACTTTCCACACTTTTCTTCCTTCTAGTTCTGAGCTTCTTGATTTGGTGAGCAACTTCTTAGAAGAGTCCTTGATGAAGAGGGATCTCCTTCCCTCCAGTTTGACAGATTTAAACAACAAGTTTCAACTGATAAAAATGTATTAGACAACTGGTATTTCAAGATCCCAACAACATGGAGTCGCCACCAAGGATTTTCACCTTAGTTGTGTAAGAAAGCACTCAAAAATATTCTGTCAAATGCATGCTATACTAAAAACTTGCAGGGATTTACAAATCATATTTTCTTCTTCTTAATTCAACCAAAAACAAAGTGCATCCAAATCACATAAATTGCTGGTAGATGAGGAGAGTAGGCTGAGTTTGAAGTTTTTCTTACCCAAACATCCAAATCTGAAGTATGAAATGATATCTCAATAATATAACAGCTCAAATACTTGATCATACAAATGCTCAAACCTTTCAAGTACTTCAAAACCACCAAGAATTTTCAAGAAGTCCTTGGTAGCGGCACCACTCAAGTGTTGGTATCTAGATTTAATCTCCTTCACAACTTGAACAACATCATGAATCTGCACAAGACACTCAAGGATAGACAGATGTTTTATATGTCGTTTATAGCTAGGGATCACACCTATCTGCTTGTTTGCATTCAAGAATTGAGGGAGTGGATAGCACCTTCATAAGGGTTTTGATCTAACCCTCACTATTTTAGGTTGTGCCTATCAACCAAGGCAAGAGAACCTGTATTGCAGCCCCTATATGGTAAGGAGATGAAGATATCCTTATGTTTTGCATATGGTGTGGAGGAAGCTTTGTGAAAACATGATCAAATATCCATTATCCAAACTCAAAAGAGTTGTCACTACTAAATGATGGAAATGTTCTCAAAACAAAGCTAGAGCTGCTAAAGACATGATAAAACCCTGATCAACCTTGTGCATTTTTGTGAAAGGATTGAATTCTTTTATGGACACATAATGCAGATGTAGGGGTATTGTAGGTAGGATGAGTTAATTTAAAATGAAATTCTAATGAGAGACCTTGGAACAAGAGTAGCTAGAAATCATCACCTTCTTTGGGAAACCTTGCAAAAGAATTACAACACCTAAACAACAGAAATGTTTCAATGAATTTAAAGTGCTCTTTCAACCAGGATGTGTGCACAATGGATGCCCAAATCTGCACTATTCCATACAAACTTTGATAGCCTACCACAAAGGCTTGAAGCAAAATATCAATAAAGCATTCAGAACCCCTTGTTAGATCATGTCCTAAGGTACACCCAAAGGTTTGTAAATACCCTCAATTTACAAGGAAGGTAAGATGGATTTAAATTTGTTTATCTCCACTCAAATGAATGCTCTTCTGAATGGAAGATTACAGATGCCTTCAAACCCTCTACAAGAAATGAGACCATGTATGACCAATAAAGATCCCAAACACAAGATTGCAACATGAGCATGAAACACAAATTGAAAACATACTGAAATACAAGTGCATGCAAGCTTTCCAAGAGATAAAACTAGTTAATCCAAGAATTTGATCAAATATATCAGCAAGGGAAAGTTATTTAGACAATCTCAAAGCTTGTTGATGGCTTTACAGCTGAAACCAACTCAACATGATGAACATTTGATGCAAACTGGAATCAAAATGGCTCTCAGGCAGTTTCTCAAAAGGAAATGGACTTCTTCTAGTCTTTTCTGTGAAATTTTTCTCTTTTCTCCAAAATTCTCCACCAGACCTCTAAAATGTTTCCAAAACTACATCATATACCCTATGCCATCTTGGATCCTTGCATCCCAAGCAAATAATATGCCAAAGGGATCAAATTTGTTACAAAACCCTATCCATTTGATGAAAAATGATATAAAACTGTGAAATAGCTCGCCAAATGCCAGAGATGCACAAATATTTTAAAATATTGCATGAACTCAGATCCTTATCCATCCTAGGGTCATGTTTTTGGCATTCCACCATGCCAGCATGCATTTGCAATAATTTTTCACCTTTTTCCCTCATCATTTTTAACTCTGCAACTTTTCATTTTTACATTTCACGTGTTTTTATATGGATGAGAAAAATATATCACGAAAAACACTATAGGGCACCAATTTTCTCAAATAAATGATGCCATTGCGTTCAGAAGGCTGAAGGGATGCAGATTCATATAAAATTTCATGTGTTTTGGTGCAAAAATGATGATTCCAAACTTCTTGGAGCTCCAATGGTGCCCAAAAAATGAAAATGCACAGCTGCCATTGATTAAAATCAACTTTAAATGCCATCCCTCCATGTGGCAGATCCAAATCATCTTCAAAACTACCTAAATTACCTTTTTACCTTTTAGATGAGGTGGGACACGTGTCCAAATACCATTGGGTGGGCCTTCTTTTTAAAATTTGCATTTGCGACTCCTTTTGACCTCGAGAAAATTTTGAAATTTTTCCCCACTTTCCCCTTGAATGTGCCACGTGTCCTCCTGTGGGCCCTACTGAAAACTGCGGGCCAAAATGATGACTTTGCCCCTTTTTCACAAAAAGGAAAATTTTCTCAAAATTCTTCGCAGGCTCGAACACCCACTGTTTCTCTGCCACATGTCGATCTCCCATTGGAGGCGGAGCCGACTCATCACATTTGCCTTCATTCCTCCGCAAGCATCAAAACTCCATGCGGGCCCGACATCTCTCTTTTGACATTTGAAAAATGCCACGTGTCACTGTCCTATTGGATGCGGAGCGAAACTCCAATTTTTTCACGGGTTTATTTTTCTCTTTGAGATTTTTCGCTAAAATTTGGAAAATTTTCCATCTTTCCTCCGTGCTCGAATTTCCATCAAAAGTCAGACACGTGTCCGTTGTTCATTGGTGGCGGGACCTTGAACTGAAATTTTCCTTTTACCCTTTGAAGTTTAAAAACTTCAAATTCCTCCAAGCCTCCACCTCTCCATTTCATCCCTGTGCATACGTGTCACATTCTCATTGGTGCGGGCCATCGGGTCCAAATTTGTCTTTGAGGTCTTGAGCCAAAAATTTAAAAATTTCAACTCTTTGCTCCCCTGCTTGACATCCCTGTGCCACGTGTCACCCTTCCATTGGGCACATTCTTCGGGCCAAATTGTTACCTTAAATCTTTGAAGTTAAAAGACATCAAAATTTCCATGAATTCCACCCATCCATGCCACCTTTCTTGGACACGTGTCCACCTTGTATTGGATGGGGATCCCTAGAAATTTTTTTCCTTTTCGATTTTGAAACCAATTTTTTTCAAATTCTTCCAAGTTCCCTCTATTTCGGTCGATCTCCCTGGACATGTGTCACCTTTCCAATGGTTGTGGGCTCGCGGGCCAAATTTTTCCCCTGACACCCCGAGCCAAAAAACACCAAAATTTTTCCAAGTCCTTGATCATCCACCTGGCCCTCTTGGACACGTGTCACCATCCCATTGGGCATGGGCTTTTGGGCAAAAATTTAATTTTGAGATTTTTTCCAAAATGGAAGAAAAAATTCCTAAGTTCCCTCCACCACCCGCCAATCCTCAACCAATCACATCAGGCCACGTAAGCACATCCCTGTGGAACCATGGGAAAAATTTTCTTCCGACATCCTTGAGCAAAAAACAATAAAATTTTCCCAACTCCCACGTTGTCTGTTTGACCTCCCTGTGCCATGTGTTGCCCTCCCATTGGGCACGGGCCTTCGGAAAAAACTTGATTTTGAGAAATTTGCAAAAATGAAGGCAAACAATTTTTAAGTGACCTCCGCCACTCAATGCTCCTCCTTTCCAATCAAATCATGCCACGTAAGCATATTAGGAAAATGTGGGGCCGTGGAGCAAATTCTCCCTTCGCCAAAAATTTAAAATTTGACAAGTTATAACATTTCTTCGACCACACCCGGCCAATGAGAGCCTACCATGTCAGCATAAACTTTGCCTTGATAAATTTGATGGGTAGAACATGCCCGTATGCCCGTCAAAATGAAAAAATGTAGGGGATGCTTTTGAAATCGAATTTTCTCACAAAGAAGATGGATTTTTTGGTTTTGAATCCAACGAAACATGATGTGGGGATGATTTAAGCTTGGGGAGTGAGATTTCACCCTCATAAAAATGGAATTCGATCAAACACGGGTTTCTTTCACTCTTTGGCCAAGGAAAAATAATGCAGCCCATGCAACATGAAAAACTAGGGCACAAATAAAGGGGAAACTTGGATTTTGTTTCAAAAAGGGGTAGAATAACAACATTGAGGGCAGTTTGAAAACATTCAACTGGATAAAATGAGTTACAGATCTTCAGCTCGAGCCACAAGGATGTTTTGGAGTAAAAATGGAACATGGAGAATTAGAGTAAAGTGTGTAAACCCATAAATTACACCAACAAGCTATTTTGTAACCTATGTTATTGAAGAATACTTTGGTAAATCCTTATTTTACATAAATTTTATAGAAAATACCTTGGGGAAAACATGATCAACACACCAAATATGACTCTCACGGGTTGTCACTTCCAGATTATGGAGATATTTTCACAACAAGGAAAAGGTTACTAAAGACATTTGGGATCCTGATTGTTTCTGCATGTTTTGGTGATGGGGATTATGCATTGGCATACACACATGACAAATAGGGGTAGTACGGGTAGGATTGGTTGTTTTTGAATAAATATTTTTGTGGGAGGTGGGGTAGGATGAACTTGACTCACCAGATCCTTGAGAATCTTACAAAATGGAAGGTTAAACCAATAGAATGCCACATAAGCGATTAAAGTGTTTCTTTAACTAGAATATGTGCTTCAATGGAGGCCCATATTAGCACTTTTTCACACAATCTTTGAGATTCTATCATGAAGGCTCGAGTTAGAAAACCCAACAAAGTATCAAGATCTAAGCCAAATCATGCCTAAGGTACACCCAGAGGCTTACAGAAAATATTTGTCAACAGATGAAAGAAAAGTGATTTTAAATCATTTATTCCAATCCCAGATGAAAGCTCTTCTAAGAAATGAAATTTCATATTCCACTAAACTGTCACAAGGATTGAGACTGTGTGATTTAATCATATTTTAATGCAAGATTGCAACAAAAACAAGAAAAACCATTCACATACATTCATAAATAAAACAAACATATCTTGCTCAAGACAACAAACAATAATTTGAATTTGATTAAATATATCAGCAGGGGAAAGTTTCTAGAATAGTCTCAGAGCTTGTCAGTGGTTGTACACTCACAACCACCTTGACATGTTCAGATTCAATACAAAAGAGATACACAATCTTCTCAAACGGCTTCTCAAAAATGATGGGCTCTGTCAAGATTTTTTTAATTCTATTAGAAAACCTAGTCTCGACCCCTAACACTCCAACCATTTGCACGATAAATTTTTTCTATTTATAACATTTACAATAGACCCATTTTCCCCCAATAATATAGAAATTGAGTGCTACCAGTGCTTACCATGATCACAATCACGATTCCTAGAATCGATCTCGCAAAAAATCACCAGTTCTCGGGGCGAGATCTCTTCGAATACTTCCCGCATTCAAATCCTTCCTCTGGAAAATCACGCTTTCTTCCATTCACCAACCACTTCCACCCCTAATCTATCAAATCTAGCTCCTTACATGCTTGGGAGAAGAAAAATAGAAAATCAGATCAAGCCCGATAGTCAAACCATTTTAATGGTGAAAGACGTCTCTAGATGTTCCCCACCAAACTTAGATATGAAAATTACCTCGCCTCTCTTTTTGGTGTGTAGAAAATAACAAGAAGTCTTGAAGACTCGCACTTCCTAGGAGCTTTTCTATAAAAATGGGGGAAAATCAGATTTAGACCCATATTGCCGTTGATATTTACTTTGAATTTAGGCCATCCACGTGGAAGATTCAAAAATGGGCTCATGGGATTTCTTTTGAATTTTTACGACCCTTTGAAAAAATGTAAAAATTTCACATTTTCTCTGCACCTCCACTTCTAAAAAATGGACATAACACTTGTCCTAAGGTGGGTCCTAAAGGAACCATGAAAAATTCTGCCATTTGACCTCCTTTTTGGAAAAAGGAAAATTTTCCAAGTTTCCCCCACAGCTCCTCCCTTCTGCTTCTAATTTCCAATGTGGGTCCCAATGGGACCGCACTCCCTTTTATGCTTTTAACTCCTTTTCCCACAAAGGGAAAATTTCCCACTTTTCCTCTTAAGGTCTGCACCTCTTCCATTGGTAGGGCAAGCTTTGACCTTTTTCCATCAGGCCTAAGGGTTATTTTGATTAGTTTAGTCATTTGAATACAAGAGGCAAAAATTCTAAGTTGCCCCTGACGATCCGCCACCCGGCCCCTTTGACTTGAAACAAACTTTGACCGTTCTTTTTTTGGGCTTGTGGGCCATTTTTGATATTTTAACACTTTTGAGACAAAGAGGAAACAATTCTAAGTTGCCCCCTAATAATCCACTTCCCTACCCCTTTTGAATTTTCAAACTGCCACGTGTCACAATGGCGCACCTTGAGATGGTCCCCAAAAATTGAGACCTTGAAAGAGCGTGAGATTGCCACATGTCCTAGGCCAGTAAAATTTGTTTAAAGGATTAAAACTCAGTGGAGGGAACCATGTGTTGGGATCCATGGTAGTCTCCTTTAGCCGTTGAAAAGTCTAAGAAAAATGCAAAGTGAGTAGAGGCCTCCAAGTGTCCTCCGACGCTTCTTCAAAATGATGCCCAAGTTTAAGACCACGAATGAGCGCGGGATCATCACATGTCCCTATCCCATCAAACTATTTTAACTGCATAAAATTTACCTAAGTCCAGGAAAAGCAGCGGAAACCTCCACATGTCCTCATGGCACTACTCCAAGGCCAAACCAAAAAGCAAACCTTCAAGTGAGTGTCGTTTCTCCACATGGGAAAATTTTCAAGTAAAGGCAATTCATAAAATTATTTAAGTACCAGTCAAGCCATGTTTAACCAAAAGCAGCCATGTTTCCTATTGATGCAAGGATGTAAATTTGACTAGGAGAAACACCCGTCAAATCGTAAAATATAGAAAAATGACCGTTTAAGCCTGGAAATGAAACTTTCTCCAAGGAGAAATAACTTAGGAATGTTACAAGGCTCAAATACATTCCTCGAGATACACCTTGACTTTGTGGAGGACGAAGAAAATGGGGGATCCTGAGTTTTTTAGTGAACAGAGAATAAGAGACCCACATTATAGACCCTTACAGGATCTTTGACTCGGGAATTGATTAAAAATGGAAATAGAGACTAACCGGTGCACAACATGGGAAAGTAGAAAATGACATAGGCCATAAAACAATATATTTTCAAAGGAAAAAGCAGGCGAGACTTTTGTGAGCACCAACATCGGCTCAATCTCGGGGATGGGCACTCCTGTGAGTACCACAAGAACATAGGTAGACCTAGTTCCAAAATATCCATTGGGAAAATGGAGTTAGCTTACAAAGTAGAGAAACAAAACCATCTCAAAAACGAACAAAGAAACTAGCAAAAATAGGTCACCTGGGGACTAAGACAAGTAAAAACACAAAAGAAAAGAAACAAGCAACTACTATACACACTGCACATAAGACTTTTACCTTGATTCTAGGGAATCAATCCAAGAAATGCTTCAAATGCCTACCATTAACAGGTAGTTCAAGCAATTCACCATCCAATTCCTTCAATAAGAAGGTATGTTCACCAATTCTAATATCAATGGAGTAAGGGCCCATCCATAATGAGTCAAATTTTCCATGCTTTCCTTGTCCTCATGCCTGCTATCCCATAGGAGCACATGATTTCCAATATGGAAAGCTATAGGAGTGACCTTCCTATCAAACTTTCTCTTTAGCTTTTCTCTAAACTTTATATGCCTCTAGTGGGATTCCTCCTCTCTTCATCAAGCTCAACAATCTCATTAATGCGAGCATCATAAGGACTCACTTCTTGATCTTCTAGTTGTTGAATGAAATAATATGAGGATAATTGCATATGCAATGGTAACAGGGCCTCAGTTCCATACACCAACTCAAATGGACTCTTTTTAGTGACTCTTTTAATAGTTATACTATCGGCCTAGACAACAAACTTCAACTGTTCACCACATTTTCTCTTGTTCAACTCGAGGTTCTTCTAATAATCTTCAGCAAGTTCTTATTCTTTGGACTCAA
The DNA here is from genome assembly GCA_018340775.1 of Taxus wallichiana var. yunnanensis. Taxonomy (NCBI): domain Eukaryota; kingdom Viridiplantae; phylum Streptophyta; class Pinopsida; order Cupressales; family Taxaceae; genus Taxus; species Taxus wallichiana. The sequence continues at coordinate 766,437,738 of CM031238.1, read as the reverse complement.
CTTTTTCCATTTCCTTGGGGATTATAATTAGAGGCATATGTCAAGTTGATACCATATTCTTTTCACATTGCCACCAAGGTTTTATCTACGAAACTCATGGCATTCTCAGCTACAATTTTTGGTACTCGAACCTACAAATGATATGGTTTAGCACAAAGTCTATGACAACTTGGTGTGTAGCATTCTTGGTGGGGATTGCCTCCACCCATTTGGTAAAGTAATTGGTGGCTAAAATAATCCACTTATGGCTAGCACTCGAAGGGTCTAAAATATCAACAATGAAATCAATTCCCCATTTCTTGAATGGGGATTCAATTGATCTGAGACTACAAAGCTAGGGAGCTTGAAGCTTTCATTCTTCTAGAGAAACGATGGTGACTTTCACATCTTTTAACCAAAAGGTTTTATCCTTAAAGATATTTGGCCCCTAATAACTAACCCTCGGGATCTTGTGTGTTATGAATCTTACAGCAAAATGCCCCTCAATAAATCCTCCATGGAGATCAGCAATTATCTTGGTGGATTCATCTTTGGTAATGCACCTTAAGAGGACTCCCTCTGGATTTTCCAAGCTAACTCATAATCGTAATGACATATTTCTTAGAATCCACTTAAGATCTCATTTTGGTTCTTACTTAAATACTCGGGGTAGTTTAAGTGTCTCGAAATAAAAATCACATCCTTGTACCATTCGAGAACTCATAAACTTTTCAAAAACACCTTCCCTTTCTTCTTCAACCTCATTTACCTCAATCATCTACAAGTTGCTCTCAACCATAGGCTTAGTCAACCACAAACCTCTCACCAAATTTGTTGTTTGGATATCCATGTCATATTTTTGCAACTTGTTCACCAACCTACATCTTTTGTTCGAGACCTCCATCTCTAACAAGATGTCCTTCACCATGGTGTGGGGACATAAGAAACACCTCTCAAACTTAGAATGTAAGGCCTGAAAAACTTTGTTGCTTTTACAAATTCAAATGCCTGCTTCTCCATAATGGTGTATTTTAGTTCTACCCCTTGCAATTCCTTACTGAAAAAGGTAATTGGCCTCTCAACCCCTTCATCATCCTTCTACAGTAGGAAAAAAGCAATTGTGTTTTTGAAGAAAAGGAAAACAATTGGAAAGGCTTCTTATATTTTGGAGCTGCTAAAATAGGGGCATGCTTCAATGCCTCTTTGATTCCATTGAAAGCTTGGATGATAGCCTCCTCCCATTTGATGACCTGGTCCTTCTTTAGCATGCAAGTCATTGGAATGGTCAACTCAACAAAGTTGGATATGAATCTTCTGATAAATTTTATCTACCCAAAGAAGGACTGAATTACTTTCTTGTTTCTTGGAATTGGGACTTTGCTGATGGCCTCTACCCTTTCTAGATCAATCATCACCCCTTCTTGTGACACAATGTGACCAAAAACTTTTCCTTTTACACTCCAAAATGGAACTTCTTTGGATTGAGTGAGATGCCATATTCTCTACATCTCATCAGCATCTTCTCCAAGCGTAGCAAGTGGTAACTTCTCTTTCTAGAAAACATTGTTACATCATCTTGGTAAATAGCAATAAACTCATTGATGTAACTAGCAAAAGAAACATCCATTGCTCTTTGAAATGTGCCTCTATAATTCATCAAACCAAAGGGCATTCGACATACACATATGTTCCCTAAGGAGTAGTAAAGGCTATCTTAATCCTTTCGATTCCTTCACCATAACTTGGTTATAACCAGACAAACCATCTAAGTTAGAGAGCAACTCGAGAACCATTCACTAGCTGCAGCATGTTTTCCATGTTTGCTAAAGGATAGTTGTCCTCCATTGAATTTTTGTTCAGATTCTGATGTCTACACATAGCCCGATGTCACCATTCTTTTCTTCTTTGGTACTAGGTTTACAACCCAAGAAGAATACCTTGTGGGCTGAATAATCCCTCTATCTCTTAGCTTCTTCAGTTCTTATTGCATTTTGAGATATAAGAGTGGATTGATTGGCCTTTTTATACCCGAATGGTTATGCATTAGATTCCAAGGGGATCTCATGTTGAAATAAATCCTATATGTATGCCTTTAGTTCATAATAGGTCCAAGTCATGCAATCTTGGTATTTCTTCAAAATTGGATGTATGAATGCTTCTCCTCCTTGCTTTGAGATTATTGGCTAAAAAAATTCCTTGGCTTATAATTAGTACCTAGATCATGCTCCTCAACATCCCTCAAGGCTACCGTATGCCTATTAATAATGCAATTGACATTATCAAAGTTTTACTCAAGAGTGACCAGCCCTCTCAGGAATGGTATTGGTCTTTAGCTAGATGATGCATTTGCCAAACAAGGTTTCCTTTCCCTCTGTTGCACACACCATTTGCTCCCAATCAATTTTTTTAATCAAAGCAAAATTTCCCTTGTTCTCGTAGAAATCTTCGATCGAGAATCATCATAAAAAACCTACCAATGTTTAATATTGTCAAGGATAGAGGGTCTTATCAATACCTCATCATCATATTCACAATATAGGGACATTGTATAATTTTCAAACCGAGACCTTAACACTTTGTAAGCTTGTCGCGCCAAGTCATTGAATTTCTGTCATGATGCACTATGTTGAATGAATCAAACATTTCAATAAGATCCAAAATCGCATGCTTGTGTTGTTTTATTCATCGATTCTTTGTGTCATATAATTTTTTGACTTGCTTGACAACTAAATATGAATCTGCTTTAACAATGATGTCCTTGATACCATATTTCCAAGCAATTCTTAAACCTAAAAATAGTTCCTCATACTCAACAATGTTGTTAGTACACTTAAAGTTAAGCTTGAAGGAAAAAAACACTATTCCTGGATTGGAGAAAGTAGAACAACACCTGCACCATTTCCAAATTTGGAGAAAGCTCCATCAAACAATAGGTCCAAGGAGAGCCTTCCTTCTTTAGAAACTTGCATTCTTCAATATTGTGTTCTTTTCCATCAGAAAATCCCACAAAATTATCAACATCAACACTTGTGTATAATACTTCATATGATGCATTGTTGGGGTCTTCAATAAGGTGCAACATATTCTTTTCTCCACGAAACTTTACAAGGTTTCCCTCAATTGGGATGTTGGCATAGAAAATTTCCATTTGAACACTCCCACAAAAACTTGTAACCCATTTTCTTAATAGCAACATACCCCACTTGTTTGGATAGTCAATAATGACAACATCAAGTTTTAAGTTTTTTCTTGTGTAAGTTGCAAGTTGCACCAATAAATCCTTCACACATCCCACCATTATCACTTCTCTGGATTCCATGGTAGTGCACTTTCCATATGCTATTGTTACCTTAATATTCAACTCATTCATGACTTCAGAGGCATGACATTCTATGATGCCCCTGAGTCAAACATATAGTTATGGAGCAGCCTATCCTTGATGATCAGAGTGGTGAAGAATGGATCCACATTCAATTGGGAATATACCAAGGATGTCCCAAAATAAACCTCAAGTGGTTCATCTAGCTCCTCTGATGTTGGTGGTGTCTCTAATTCTTCAATGACTGGAGGAGTCTCCACAATGTTTACATTTCTTCCTAAGACAGTATTCTCTTCTTTCAATCCAAAATACTCCAATGCCCTCTTCTTGTGCTTAGGGATCCTAAGCAACTCAACAATTGGAACTGAGATCTTGATCTAACTCAAGACTTGGGCAATATCATAAGGGACAAAATTTGACAAGGAAACATTAGAAGAAAGGTTGACACACTCATTAGGTAGCACAGATTTTTGACATGACTGAGCATGAGATGGGGATGATTTTTTTGGAACAGTAAGGATTTTGGTAGATGCATCTTTCCTAGGAGCCTCTTTAGGAATGTTTGAAAGTAAGGGAGTTTTTTGATTGGATTGAGGTCCTATCCCTTTGACAACCTTACTTCTTGTGTTATATTCCTTCTCTTGAGAAACAACAACATTCATCAATAATTGTCTATCTTCCTCAGATGGGATTCCTCCATCATACTTCTTTATCATTAAATTCCTTAAATATTCAAAGTATTTATTGGGAAAATTAAAAGCTTGTACAATATCTACTTATAAAGTATGAGAGAGAGGAATAATAGGTACCCTATGAATGCAGTCCCTAAAGTTGGCATGTAGTTCTAGCACTTATCACGTCATTCGAAGTTACCCCTTGTTGTGAAATCGTGGAGAAACCCATCATGTAGACATCATCATCAACTTCCTCTTGTTGATCTTCTTCACAAGGAGCATAGAGCATGAAACATTTGTCACACCAATCGATGACCTTTGTTTCTTCCATAAAAGTAACTCTGGCAGCCAAAGGATCAGGCACCATTCTATTTTTCCTACCTTAGGGCTGCCTATTTCCAAATCCAATAGGTCCCTTACCTCTATCATTAGATCTTTGATGATTTGTGAATCTGTCTTGGCCTTGTTGCTTGTGTTGACCTGTGAGCTCTGCCCAATTCCCTTCTTAGCTCGGGCTAGTTTGTAGGAAATTTCTTTGACAACCCCTACCAAAGTCTTCACAACTTCCTCCAGATCAGTAGCTTTAATTTTTGAGGTTTCTCTGGGTTAACCATCTTCACACCATCCCTCTTAGGAGGTTTTCCAATTGTGTTGATATTATTCTCTATTTGTAGAGCCATAGTGAATGCTTGCCTCAAATTGGTAGGGTTCTTGTCCCTCAAGTAGTAAGTAGCCTTTTTATCAAATGCATCTATGTATTTGATCAAACATGATTCATCACATGGCCTTATCCTAACAGGAAATCTTCTCAAAGTCTTATTGAACCTTGTGTTGAAATCATGTACAAACTCATTAGGATTCTTCTTGATGTTTTCAAACTCTGATAGAAGAAATTTAGGCCGATCCTATCACCGATTGCAATCTAAATGCATTGTTCATTTTAGTCCAAGACTCAATAGAGTTATCTAGAAATGTTTTATACCAGTCCCGTGCATCCTCTTCTAAAGTGTGAACAAACAATTTGATGTATACATCTTCATGTTCAATCACAAAGTTTTCCATCATATTGAGAAAAAGCTTTAGATGTTGATCACCGATTATAACATTGTTTACCAGAACTTTGGTAGTCTATTCATTAAATCTTGAGCATTTGGATAACCATCCATTCCCACAAAATTTATAGGTCCAAAGGTGTTTACAATAAATGGAGGTCTAGGTTGAGCCATATTTATTTTAGGAGGTGATCTTGAGGAGAAACAAATTAATAGGGGGCGGGGGTCTTTGAAACACGGGAGTATAGCTTTCAAAATGGAAACCCTCTAAAGGCCTTTCTTCTTAGAAATCCCTATCATCTTCTAAAAAGATAAGGGTAGAATGGGAAGTAAATTTTTCAAAATCAAATGAAGGCCCTTCTCCTGTTGGAGAATTCAATTCAGAAAAAGGTTACCCGATTGAGAAGCACTTGATTGACAATCTTCAATGATAGTCTAATCACTTTCATGATTGGTGATCTCTCTTCTTGACTGTTGATCTCCCATAACTCTCCAGGATCTTCTTCCTTCTGAATTTTCTTTTCCTAACTCAGGAAATAATGTCCTAGCAGGATCCCTAGCAAAGAAAGATCTTCTTCCTTCCATCTTTGCAAATATTAGTAAAAATCTTACTTGATAGAGGTTTAAGACAAGACTCCTTATTAAAATGAAATCAACAGAGGCTCAAGTTATAAAACCCAAAAAGTATCAAGATCTAAGCCAAATCATGCCTAAGGTACACCCGAGGCTTACTGAGACAATCTCTGTCATGAGATAAAAGAAAAGTGATTTTAAATTGTTTATTCCAATCCCAGATGAAAGCTCTTCTAAGAAATGAAATTACAGATGCCACTAAAAGCTGTCACAAGGATTGAGGCCTATGTGATTTAATCAGATTTTAATGTGAGATTACAATAGAAACAAGAAAAACTACTCACATACATTCGAAAATAAAAAAACACATCTTGCTCAAGACAACATAGAATAACTTGAATTTGATTAAATCTATTACAGGGAAAGTTTATAGAATAGTCTCGAGCTTTTCAATGGTTTTACACTTGCAACCACCTTGACACGATTATATTCAATAAGAAATAGATACACAAGATTATCAAATGCCTTCTCAAAAATCATGGGCTCTGTCTAGCCTTTTTTTGTATTATAAAACTTAGTCCCGACCCATAACACTCCAACCATTTGCACGGTAAAATTTTTCCATTTATAACATTTACAATAGACCCATTTTCCCCCAAAAATCTATACATTGAGTGCTACTAAGGTGCTTGCCATGATCATGTTCATGATTCCTAGAATCGAGATCTACAAAAATCACTCGGTGCACGTGGGGTAGATATCTTGAATACTTCCTGCATTCAACTCCATCCTCTAGAAAATAATGATTTCTTCCATTCATAAACCACTTTCGATTCTAATCCAAATCGGCTCTTTGCATGCTTTGGAGAAGAAAAATGGAAAATCAGATTGAGCCCGATAATCAAACCATTTTAATGGTGAAAGACGTCTCGCATCTTCCCAACCAAACTTAGATATAAAAATTAACTCACCTCTCTATTTGGCATGTAGAAAATAACAAGAAATCATGAAGAATCACACTTCCAGGAGCTTTTCAAGTAAAAATGGGAGGAAAATCATATTTAGACACACACTGGTGCCGTTGATCTTTAATTTGAATTTGGGCCATCCACGTGGAAGTTTCAAAAATGGGCTCGGGGCTTCCTTTTGACTTTTACAAACCTTTGAAAAAAATTTAAAAATTTCACATTTTTCTCCACACCTCCACTTACGAAATGGGCACGACACGTGTCCTAAGGTGTGTCCCAAAGCAACCATGGACAAATTCTTCCATTTGAGCTCCTTTATGGAAAATGGAAATTTTTCCAAGTTTCCCCCGTAGCTCCACCCTTCCGCTTCTAGTTTTGAATGTGGGTCCCAGCGGAACCACACTCCCTTTATGCTTTTAACTCCTTTTCCCATAAAGGAAAATTTCTCACTTTTCCTCCAAAGGTCCGCACCTCTACCATTGAGTGGGGCAAGATTTGACCTTTTTCTATCGGGCCCATGGGTTATTTTGATGATTTTAGTCATTTGAATACAAGAGGCAAAAATTATAAGTTGCTCCCGATGGTCCGCCACCCCGCCCCTTTGACTTGAAACAAATTTTGACCTTTCTTTTGTAGGGCTTGCAGCCCATTTTGATAGTTTAACCCTTTTGAGACAAAGAGGAAATTTTTTAAGTTTCCCCGATGGTCCATTTCCCCTCCCCTTTTGACTTTTCAAAGCTGCCAAGCCTCACAATGGCGCACCTTGAGATGGTCCCCAAAGGTGAGACTTGAAACAAAGACGGGCTCGCCACGTGTCCTACCCCAACAATTTTTTTTTGAAGGCTTGAAGCTTAGCGAGAGGGCACCATGTGTCGAGGATCCATGGTAGTCTCCTTTGTCTATTTAAAATTCCAAGAAAAATGCAAAGTGAGTGGAGACCTCCAAGTTTCCTCTGGCGCTTCTCAAAATGGTGCCCAAGTTTAAGACCCACGAATGAGCGCGGGCTCACCATGTGTCCCTATCCCACCAAACTATTTTTATCTGCGTAAAATTTACCCAAGTCCAGGAGAAGTAGAGAAAACCTCAACATGTCCTCGTGGTGCTACTCCAGGGCCAAACCAAAAAGAAAACCTTCAAATGAGCATCGTTCCTCCATGTGGGAAAATTTTAAAGTTAAGGCAATTCATAAAATTTTTGAAGTACCAAGCCGAGCCACGCCCAACCAAAAGAGGAAATGTTTCATGTTGATGCAAGGATGTAAATTTGACTAGGAGAAACACCTGTCAAACTATAAACTACATAAAAATGGCCATTTGAGCCCGGAAATGAAAATTTCTCCAAGGAGAAAGAACTTAGGAATGTTACAAGGCTCAAATACGTTCCTCAGAGACACACCCATTCATTTTTCTTCAAGTATTTAGAGCATAAATGAAAAGGATGACAAATCCCAACTATGGAGAATGGAAACAATGGGGAGCCCAAGTTTTTAGTGAACAAAGAAAAAGAGACCCACATTATAGACCCTTACGTGATCTTCGACCCAGGAACTGATTAAAAATGGCAACAGAGACTAACCAGGCACAACACAGAAATTAGAAAATGATAGAGGCCGTAAATCAATAGAGTTTCAAAGGAAAAATGGGGTGAGACTATTTTGAGCACAAATAGGTGTGTGTAGGTGATAGGCATGGTAGAGTTTTGGTCGGTTTAGGCATGCTTGAGTTTTGCTTGAAAGAGGAATTCCTAGAATGTAGGTGTCAATAGTTTATTTCTATATAGGGTAATCAATAAGTAATGAGGAAGGTGAATGGTAAGAGGTGGTAAAAGAGTCACCTAATTGATAAGAACCTTAATGAGTCCATCATACAAAATATTGGCTTATGAATGTGAGACCCTAAAGGCGTTGCATAATGGACCATTCTAAGGGTGAAGAAAGTTGCATAATCGCCAAATGTCACATTTACGGCAAGTCCCTTAAGTAATGAGGGTATTAGGCTAAAAATTCAAGCAGGTAAGAGTAGGTGGTTTAACATAACTTAGTGTATGACAAAGTGTGTCTTTCGGACCTAGAAACACAAGATCAAGAATAGGCAAGTCCATGATGAACATTTCATCTTTTTCTTCATTTGTTTGTTTTTAGTAGACTGATCAATGCGAGAAGTCTATATGGGATCGTATATTATCTCCTTAAGGTCTTCAAGAAGTTGATCGATGTGGGAAGCTTCGGATAGTTATTATATTTTTGTGAAATAACACGATATAGTTGTCCTTCAAGGAGCAAGTCTATTTATAGTGGTGTAATTTAGAGTGAAGATATATCCCTTTTGAGAGATTCATATTTTGCTGAAAGTTTGACTCAAGGAGTTGCATACCTTTTGTTTTTGGACATTTAAGTCATGGACAAGACTATAGAAGAAGGTTAGGTTCTTATTTAGAAGACAAGACCGTGGCATACAAAGACTAACTATGAAAGAAGTGGTTTTGAATGATGAAAGACCATGGGATTCTATCTGGAAGAAGATGAAAATTATCCATGAGAATCATGTTGTGAGTAGATCCATGGTACTCATATTGAAGATAAGGCTGAAAGGTGATGAGAATCGGATGATTGTTTTTGAGTCACGGATCTTCAAAATGAGTAATATGGAAGGTGAATGACACTCGAGGGATGAATGATCAAATGATAGAAGGTGATATAGGACTTGATATCAACAATAAAATTATTAAAGGTACAAGGCATTAAGGGGCTCAATTTTAGGTTTACCTTCGAGTGAAGAAAAATCATAAGAACCAGATCCATAGGCATGGGTAATGATATCGGTCCAAGCCAATTAGGAGCAAATTTTCCCTATTTAATTTTCTCCTCTTTAGTTACATGTTGATTTTCCTTCGGAGACGAGGTCATCGACTGAAAGGTTCATTCGTGAACACCTTTGTCATAGGCACATTTGACACCATTTTGGTAGATTTAGAGATGGTCAAGAGCATTGAGATTAAATTCATCTAATAACTCAAGTTCAGGCTAAACGATCTTGGCGAAATTCATCATCAGTGACTATTTCTTGGAGTGAGATGTGGAGATATGGAATCTAGACTTCAAGAGGTAAGACAGCCTCAAAGATTATACACCGAGAGAAAAGGGGTTGTACTAGTCGAAGTGTGAGTACTAGTGCGATAAGCCGAGAAGGTGAAAGGAATGTGCGTATGCCAATATTTCCTAGTACCATTGACTACCTTCATGAGAATTTTTTCAAGGTTTTATTTGTTGATTCGGCTTAGCCATTGGTTTTCGGATAATAAGGTGATGAGTAACTAAGTTGGATGCTAAAAGCATCACATAGTTTGCATAGGGTTTATTTTGAAATGTTTTTCGTTATCGGTGATGAGGCGGTGAGGAACACCAAAATAATAAATGATGTGATGGTTGATGAATTCTCATATTTTGTAGAAATGAGGGAATGGCCTCTACCCATTTAGTGTAATATTTGGTAGTGGTTATGATTCATTGGTGGCATTGTGAAGAATGGGGATTTAGGTTGCCAACAAGATCCAAGCCCCATTGAGAGAAAGGAAAAAGGTCTCGTGCGACCTGTAAGGAATGACTAGGTGTGTGATGGAGATTAGCATGTTGCTGGAATTTCAAGCAATGTTTGACATAATCACAATAGTTGTGGTTTAGGGTTGGCCAATAATAGCCTAGGTGAAGAATGCATTTTGTGACAGCCAAACCGCTAAAGTGACCTCCACAAATTCCATCATGGACTTCCTTAATGGTGTAAGGAATTTCAGAACTTGTAAGGCATCGTAAGAGAATTCCATCGAAGCCACACTTATAAAGAATACCACCCATGATGGCATAACAAGAGACACTTTTAAGAAAGGAACGTTGTCCATTACGAGTGAGATCAGTGGGTAGAATGGAAAGGGAAAGATAGTCTACATATTTCTTATACCAAAGGTCACGTGGGTTAGGTGCAATGGTTCGACGGAGTAGACCTCATGAGGTAAATAAGAGGGTGATTGTAACCTTTGTATTGTGACAAATATTTTAGAGTCAGCGAGTGAAGTGGTATATCCGAGAATCCAAGCGAGCCATGGTGTTCACAAATTTATTGGTAGAATGTGGGGTGGTTTTAAGTGTGCAACAGTCAAAGGTGGTAAAAATTATGTCAATGTGATGGTTATACTTTTCAATATCTCATTATGACACTGGTATATACCATTGAATTGGTTGATGAAAAACTAAGAATCACCAAATATATTGTTGGACTTAACATCCAAGGCATAAGCGAATGGAGGCCCAAAAAGACGAGTGGTTCGTATTCGGGAATATTGTTTATACAATAAAAGTCAAGTTTATAAGACAAAGGCATGGGTTCAACATCAATAGGAATGAGGATAATGCCAACCCCACCCCCACGTTGGCACTTGGAGCCATCCAATAAAAGTGTCATTTGGTAGGTGATTTCGTCTAGGGAGAGGGTAGCTATAGACTCGTCTACAAAATGTAAGTTAAAGCGTTTATTCCTAGAAAGAGGTACATCGCCAATTGGTCAGCCATATCCCGACCCTTAATGGACTTTTGATGGATGAATTTGAGGTCAAGGTTGGAAAAAATCATAAGCCAACATGCGTAACGTTGATGTTCATGAGGTTTGGCATACATATAATGTAATGGGTCAATATTAGTGATGACAAAGGTTTTGCGATTGAGTAGGTAATAGTGGAGTTTGGTGGTGATGAAAACTAAGGCTAAGCATAGTTTTTCAGCATGGGTATATCTAGTTTCTTAATCAAGAAGAGTTTGGATTATGTAATAAAATGCTTGCTCTCGGTGTTGTTTTCACGATGCACAAGCATGTCACCTAGAGAATGGTCATGGCAGAAATATATAGGTAAAAGGCTTAGTCGTCCTTAGGAGGAATGAGCACTTTGGTGGTTGAAGAAGGTATTGTTTTAATTCCTCAAAGGCTTTATGTAATTTATCATCCCATTTGAATGAAACCCCTATCTTGAGAAGATGATGAAATGGGTGACAATGGTCAGAAAGTTTCGAGATAAAATGACAAATAGATTGAAAATTTCCTTGTAGGATTCAAAGTTGATGGAGATTAGTGGGTGGAGGCATTTCCAAAATAGGCTTGAATTTTACATGATCAACTTATTTTCCACACAAAGAAATGATGAAACCCAGGAGTTTTCCTGAAAGTACCGTAAAGACGCACTTTTTTGGTTGAAGACACACACATCTTGGATGAGCTGGTAAAAGATGACCTTAAGGACAGGCAAGTGTTCTGTTCGATGTTTGGATTTTCCTAGGAGATCATCTACATAATCTTCCAGTATGTGATGCATGATGTCATGGAAGATGTAAGTCATGGCTCATTGATATGTGGCACCAAGATTTTTAAGGCGAAAAGGCTTGACTCGATAGTAGAAAGTCCCTTAAGGGGTGATGAAGGAAGTCTTGTGTTGATCCTTTGGAGCTAGTAATTTTTTATTGAGCCCGAGAAACCATCTATGAGTGATAACATTTCATGGCCAGTAGTGAGATCAACCATTTTGTCAATCTTTGGGTAGGGGAAATCATCTTCGGGATAGGTGGGGTTGAGGTCACGAAAGTCTGTGAAAATGCGGAGTCCCCTATCACCTTTTTGATAAGAACAATGTTAGAAATCCATTGGGGATAGTAAATGGGTAAGATGAAGGAAATTGAGAGAAGGAGCTGTAACTCTTCTTTGACCAAAAGAGCAATGTGAGCATGCATTTTCCACCACTTTTGTTTCATGGGTTTGACATCAAGAATGGTTACGATATTGTGTACCACAATTTTTGTGTTTATTCGAGCATATCAAGATAGAACCGGGAAAAAGTGTTGGTATAGTCCCAAAGGAAAGAGGTGAAGGCTTCTGTTCGGTAGTGTCTAAGGATTGGCCGATCTTTACAATGTGTGGGTAATCTTGAGTGTTAATGTTTATTTTGATGGTTGATTCATTCAACATGTTTTGCATCTCAGCAGAAAAACGACCGATGAATATAAGAATCTTCTGCAATAAGGTAAGTGAGGATGGATTCATCATCCCGGCATTGAATGACATTAATAGAAGATGTATTTTCTTTGATCATGTCGAATATAGGAATGAAAGAGAAGAGGGAATTTCACCATCGCGTTGATAGGTCAATGGTCCTAGGAAATGGTGTTTACGAATTTTTTTGGGAGAAATAGATTCGGGATCTATGGACTCTATGGGTGAAGATGGTAATGTGGGTGAATGAGATGGGGAAGATTTCCTATCTGGATGAGGTTGACGTGAACCTTCTTTGAAGGTAGAGCGTCAAAACCAATGCCAATATGGTCATTTTGTTTACAAGAGGTACATGAAATGACTGTATGGCGGCCCACATTCATCGAATCAGCCAAATCCTTTCCACGCGCACTAGTAGAGGAAAGTGTGATCAAAGTGATGGTTAGTGAGGGAGTGTAGGTTAGATGAAAATGGTTGGGTTCGAGATGGAGGTTCGGGTTTATAGGTGGCCATATGAAGTCGCCATACATCAGATTAGTGCGAAGATGGGGAGGGCCATAAGAAAAACATCACCAATGCGAGATGTCATAATTGGGGTGTTCACGTAAGTTACGATACTCTTGCGGTGTGAGGAAGGTGTCAATATTGGATAGGTGGTATTCCTCTAGAGTGAGGCATTGGAAAACACCTTCTAAAGGATTAGTAGTTGGTATGTGGGTAGCGGAGATAGATGGCTCACTAGATGATGGAAAAATAGGTGCGTAAATAGTAGAGGCTACTGGTTGCGAGTGGGGATAGCAAGGTTAGATGCAATGTGAAGTAGTGGCTATTTTGGTGGATTGGCTTATAGGAGAAGGTGAAATAGGGATGGTGGCATATTCCTTGTGGTATAGGTACATCATTAGGGTGGTATAGCATGTTACAAATATTGAAAGGTGACAAGTTGGTAGGGATGGTGTAATTATGTTCGTCGTGCTAAAATTTGAGGTAGCGAGTGTAATGTAAAAGGAAAACAACCCATGGTGTGGATCTAAGGCTAGCAAGCAACATTATACTAGAACTCCCTTCTAAGACATAAAAAGTTTAGAAACAATATAGGGACCTACACGGACATGGATAATGATGATACCTAGCATAGAGGTCATGCGTCATTGAATGAATGCAACATAACCAGGTTACCATGCATGCAATTGGTAGGTATTCACATTTAGTCATATACATGGGAGAAATAATAACACCACCATCGATCATAACACATCGTATGCGTATATTATCGATAAAGACAGAGATGAAGAGAGGGGTTGGGGTCATTAGGACTGGAAGGAGCAATCTCCTCATCGAAAAGTTGAGTCTAACCACTTGGTGAGTAGGTGGAGGTACAAAGGAAGGTGATGAATTTGTGAGAGATGCTACATGGTGGGGGTAATGATTGAGGTGAGGAGTGTGGGGTGATTTTTAAGACTTTAATAGATTGAATAACCTCCATGAGAGCTTGATGATGTGACTTTGAGGTTTGGGACGAGGTCATATAAAAAAAATTTGAGGGGGGATTTGTGTAGGTTCTTTAGCATTGTGTGATGTGTGACCCCATCGAAATAGGATATGCAGGACCTCGAATGATGACTTTGGGTATGGGTGTGGATGATATGTTTGGTACGGGGTTGTTTGATGGGTCGAGTTGTCTTTTCCCGACTTTTTCTTTTCGGGCGCGGGTGGTAATATTGATCATGTTGATCTCAAATCTCAAGGGTGCATGAAAGAATGCAGGGGTGTAGATGTTGGTCTTGAATAGGTAATGGAAGAGGGTCTCGAGAAAATGGGTGAAGGATAAATGGTGTCCTCATCAAGAAGTTCTTCGTCATCAAAATTTTTTCGGGAGGACACAATTGGACAAGAGTAGTTTTAAAGCCTAATAGTTATCTACATCATGTCTTGGCACATGATGGTAGGCACAAATTTTGGTTTCGTCAAACCCTTTTGGTTTTGGTTTGAGTGGGTCATAAAGTCTAAGAGGTGGTAATGTGATGAAAAAAATTTCAAGGAGATTGGTTAAGATTTTGGTGTAGGACCCTGTTTAGTGGATCACAATGGGAGGTGAATGTGGATTTGGGTATAGGTGTGGTTGATTGTGGAGGAATATGCTTTATAAGCGGGGGATGGGTTGGTCCTCTAGTTTGTGTATGGAGTGGTCTTCGTCTTGGTTGCATCTACTTGGGTATGGGCATGGAAAAAGAGCGGCAATGGAGGGTTTGGTTGGTTTAACTACCTTATTGGAGGGTAGCAGATTTCTAACTTTAAGTTGCATCCTCTTGGGTGACAATGATACGAGATGTATGAGATGTATAGGGAAAAACAAATGATGAAAGAGAAAGGGTTACCCACGGAGTTAACCGAGGTGCGGTGGAGGTGGGTGGTATAGGTTTAGTAGGAGTGAGTGAAAAATAAGAAAGTGTGAGGGGTAGTGAGGAAGTTATGGAAGGTAGTGGTGGTATGGGTGGTAAGTAAGTTATGGGTGGGTGACAATAGACGGAAGTTGTGTGGGTACCTTAGGTATATTAGAGGTATTTGATGAGAAAATGGGTTGTTGCATTATTGGTTTACTGAGTCAATGGAGGTTACTTGGCAGTGGTCGAGGGGTGAGGTTATAGGATGAACGGAAGGGGTGAAGGTGATAATGGTGTGGTAGGTGAGGTTGGTGTATGACGTCAGGAGGTTGGGTATTCTATTTAGGGGCCGGGTATGTTTAGTGTTAGTTTTGGAGGATGTGAGTAAATCTAATTTGATTTGTGGGTGAGTAAGGCTTGATGTCGGTATGACCCCTAAGGTAGTGATGAACTTAGGCAAAGGAGATGTTAGAGGCATGGGTAAATGTTTGGGTGTAGATGTTATTATACCAATTCCCCGGATAAAATTGGTCAAACATGACCCCACACAGAAGAAAATCGAAGGGAGGTTTAGACCTGTGAGCTCACAATCAATTCCAAATTTGAGGGGTAGCCGAGCTTGACAATGAAGGAGGCCAACAACGTCAAAAGAGTCTAGAAGGCTCAATAGGAAAGAAAATGGGATAAAACTCAAAGTTTTAAGACTTCAAACACGAGTCGACTCATAGCTAAGTGAAGGAGCTAGCGGAATCCTCCATGTGTCATCTCAGTGCAATTCCAAAAGGTTAGGTCCAAACGAAGTTCCCAAATGTGTGTGCAACTTCCATGTGTCTAGAACCCAACATAGTCACTCCTAAATAAGAAGAAGGGACCCACCGTAAAAATAGAGAAAGAGGAGTGGGCCTAAATCGGCTAAGTATAAAAGGTTTGGTGGGAAACCTCCATATTTCCCATCAACGCTCCTTCAAAGGTGCCACCAGGGCGAGAAACTCAAACAAGCGCAAAGCTTCCATGTGTCCTAGGTCTAAATATGGGTCTCATCGGCCATTAGAAAGTCACAGGGGTAGTGGAGGGTGTGTTGGAAAAATCGCGCCTGATCATAATCCCACCCTCTTTGAGGCAAAAGCGAGCGGTTTATTGCTACTTCTACTAGCAGGAACCTATGCAAGTCTCACAGATTCTGCCTTCGGGGGTTGGGATCTCATCCCAGTAGAGCGTTCTAGGCTGCGAAGAGAAAGGAATAAAAGGAGAAGAGAAAGAACAGATCCGAAGGAAGAAAAGAAATGAGTTCCAAAGCGGAAGGGTCAGAAGATTTATGCTTTGGGCTTGGTAGTAAACAGAGCCAAACCTACTTGCATAAATAAACAAAACAATACTGATAAACAAATGACGGAAAAGTAGATGTGAATCTAACAGATCAAACACATACAGATCTAACGTAAGAAAGATCTAATGTATAACACAGCTATTGAGCACAAAGTCTGAATAATTATATTACTGTTCTTCTCTGTTACAAGAAAGCTCAAAGTCTTTCTCTCCTCACTTCTATTTCTATCTGAAAAATGTTCACTTAGAATACAACAAGTATTCTTGTATTTATAGAAGATGAGAGAGAGAAGGCAAAATGGAGCCAACCACTTATCTACAAGATATTTACAAAATATCTAAAGTCATGTTGACTTTTACATTTTTGAGTGGATGACATCATCCCATGATGCAACATGGATGATGTCATCGTTGGCACCAACATACTTGAGATATTGCGAAAAGAAAGTCGGAGAATAGCGAGAGGAAGAAGAAGAAGAGGAAGAAGAAGAAGCTAGTCATCATCATCGTCCTGCGGCCGAAAAGTCGCTTTGCTTACGATCTTTGCTCGGGAGATGAGATGTGGAGGCGGCGCGGTATTCAAGAACTTGCTGATCATTGACCCGGCTGATCTGTGATGGATCCTTGTGCGATCGATTGATTGCCTTGCAAGTTTCCCGCTCTTCTACAAGCTTTTCGGGAAGTTTGGAATAATCTTTCTCGCCTCAATCGGGAAACCGATGAAGTCCTATGAGCGGCGAGTTATTGATGGATTCGGTATCAAGCGTGACTTGGCCTGTTCCTTGAGAAGCTAACTCCTTGAAAATCCGGATAGTATCATCGGCCGTTCTTAAGGTGAGGAAGGAGTGAGCAACCACGGATTCATGGATAAAACAATTTTCTCCATTTGATACATCGCATCCGGGGCCTCTTCCTTCACCTTATCTATTTTTTCTAACACAAACTCAAGCTGATCTATCAGAGTAGTCGAGTGGACATAGTCTTGTTGAGGGTCCTTGGGTGACCGAATACTCGAACTTGACCAAATCTTGGTGAGCAGTCGAACATACATTGGAAGGCCTCGTGTTGGAGTCTAGCGTTTTCTAACTCTTACGATATCGGGATTTGCTAATGCTTGGAGCTCCTTATTCGCCTTTTGATGTTCGAGGATAAGGTGATATATTCGGCGATTACCTTTTCGCTATCTTTGAGAATCGACTTCTCAGCGAAAGCAGCCATGCCACCTGCTCACCGATCTTTGAATATTCATTGATCTTGTCTGGTGAGCATCTCGGGAGTCTCGGCGGCGGTTGTGGGAGGTGCACTTCCCATCTTACGTAAGGCACAAGCGAGTATTTATTCTGTTCTTTCAGTGACCTTTTCTCTTCTTTGGCTTCTTGAAGCTTTTCACAAAGTGCATCAATCGCGGAGCAGCTTCCCCTGGAGACTTTGAGAGGGCGTCCCCATTGTGACTTGGGTCAGCTTTGTGAAATCTCTTTGGAGACAGATCTTCTTTCTCTTTGGTGGGATCGGGGTAAGCTATTTCAGGACTCTCTCACTGCGGCGCTCTTTGAGAAGCGTGTAACCGGCTTGTGCTTCTTTGCTCCTTTAGCGGAATAACCGAAAAGTCCATCGGAGCGATGGGGACTTTCCTCTTTGGGTAGCTCAGTTCTTTGAGAGATCAGCTGGTCCTATTGAAGAAGGACCGAGAGAGGAGGGAGCGCAGCAACGGTAGAAGAGGGGAAGAACGTGGAGACACGCGGCGGTGGCATTGAAAGAATAGCCGCGGAGGTGTCCACGGGAGGAAGGGAAGCAGGGCTGCGAGAAGACATAGGAAGGGAAGGAGCCGGAAAGGAGAGAAGAAATGGAAGGAGACAAATCAGCAAGAGAGGAGAAGATGGATGAAGAGGCGGGGAAAGGGTAGAAGAAGGGGAGAGGACACTGACCAAAGGAGTGGTTCTTTGACACTGGGGAAGGAGAGGAAGAAGAGAAGAAGAAGGGACAGAAGGAACCTCGTAGTCGTAGCAGCAACGCCGACATCACGAGTGGATGGGCCTTCGGGAGCGTCCTCCATGAACTCCTCTTCCAAAGTTATGACTTGTTCGGGCTCAGGGAAGAGGACTTTCGGGGCTTCCTCTGGCCGGTGCTTGATTCCTCTTTGCACCCTTGCCTTTTATTTGCTTCTTTGATCTTGG
Organism: Taxus wallichiana var. yunnanensis; assembly: GCA_018340775.1. Classification (NCBI taxonomy): domain Eukaryota; kingdom Viridiplantae; phylum Streptophyta; class Pinopsida; order Cupressales; family Taxaceae; genus Taxus; species Taxus wallichiana. The sequence goes on along the minus strand of CM031238.1, from coordinate 766,419,263 downwards.
GCGCATTACCCAAAGGAGAAGTTATAAAATCTCGCCGAGGTAGATCAATCCATTCATACGGCACGAGCTCCGTTCTCGCATGGTTTCTTTGACCCTCTCCTCGATTGTGCGAGGAGCCTTGCTTTATCAATGGCGGGAAGGGCCAATTGTCCCCATCGTGTTATTATACACCTTGTCTACTTCATCTTCCGAAGTTTGGAAGCCTTTGGGGACGATGGCCACTCCATCTTGAATAATTTCTGCAATGCTAAGCGGGAGTGATCTGTCTCTGAGTGCCACCTCATGGATGGCGTCGATGTAAATGTCCTCAATTTGAGGGACATGGATAGGATCAAGCTTAGCCCTTGGCAAGCGACCTCTTGGGTCGAATGTAGGCCTTCTTTGGGAAATCATGCTTTAGATTGAGCAATTCTAGCTCGGCAAACATCTCCTTCGCCTTGTGATATTTGGAACAAGTGTATCGGCCTCTTGTGAGGGGAAAGGAGTTCCACCCTTCTTTCTCTTTGGCACTTCTCATGATATGTGACCAGTGCCTTGACAATTCAATAGAACCGGCTTTGGTCCAGCATACCTTGGTGACCTAGTGGGCTCGCCCAAGAAGTTAACCGCCCTCGAGATAGGTGAATGTGGGAAATTGGGTGAACAAGGCCCCCACTTTTCCACAGCGAAAGCAGTATTCTTAATTGTGCGGCCATGAGTCAACTTTGGTCATGGCATGCATATAATATGGTAGAAGAAAGCATCATTGATTTTGAAAAGTGTTGGATGCTATTCTCGGCTTTAGCTGGGTAGTATTCATATATCTTGGCACGAGGCCAAGTTCCACCAGTGCAGCCACTGGATAGTCCCTTTGATGAGCTGCGGCATACACTACGTAGGAGTTCATATGAAACACTCTGTTGTGGCAAGCTATTGTTGTTTGCTCGAGAAATGGCGTGCTGCTTATTATTTCCCATGAAGCGGCGATCGGGCAAATTTTTGTTCATCGTCTCCAGTACTGCATGAGCATCCATTTATGGAAGTAGTGGGCGTCTGAAAGCCAGAAGACTCTGCTCGGGAAAGTGATGGTGTGTCTTTGAGTTCTTCGGAGAAGTCGCCGGTGGATAGTGCAGGGCCCCAGGTCACTACCTTCTTATTTTGAGGTAGACTTCATTCATTAATTGCATGCATAGGTCCTCATTGCCCTCCCGAGGTCTTGACACATTCTTCTTGGGTATGCCCACGAAGCTTCGGTGATGAGGGATGCGAGAATCTTTTCAAAATGGCGAGTGGTGAGGTCGATGACCACTTCTCCCTTACTATTTTCGACACACTGGTGTCCTTGTTGTAAGATTGGGCAACCACCATTATGAACTCATTATTAATAATATGTTATTTGGAATCCCACGGCGAAATGTAGAGCACTACCCATCAATTTATCCATCCGGGGGCTTCTTGTTACTTTACGAGTTCTCACCCGGAGTCGTCCATGTCAATGTGGCCCGATTCGAGAATCTCGACATCCATATTGCATTCACTTTGAGATTCGGGCATTCTAACCCTTTGGTACTTATACTTCATTTCTTCCTCTGTTAGCTTAGCTTTTCCTCTTGGTTTGGCGGGTCTCTTGCTTGAGGTAGACATGTGTTCTTGAGCTTATCGATGATGATACGCACGTAGGAGGAGTGAAACCCAATCAAGAAGCTTGAATTAGTCATTTGATTTTTGATGGGAGCATTAGCGAGAAGAAAGAGTTAGAACTTTTAAGGCTCGGGCGCGGGCGCATGGAAAATGTATATAACAATTTGAAAAGACAAGGCGCACGGGAAAAGGGCTATGAGAGGTAAAATTGGCGCAAAGGCGCATGGCGCATGGATGAAGCATTTGCATTTTATAGAAGGCGCCACGGGAAATGCATGCTACATTGATATTTAGTGCGCCCTTTGGCGCATGGGCAGATTTTTGCGACATGGGAAAAAAGCGCGCGAAAAGGGATGAAGGAGGCGCGGGTTTTGAGCGCGTTACAGGCCGAAAGGAGTGCGCTAAGAGCGCATGATTTTTAAGCTGACATCTTTGGGTAGGCCTTGTAGAGGCGCGGCTGTCTTCATTGCTGACATGGCCATGACAGTGCGCCATGGAGAACACTTTAATCATTTAGTCGTTTTTCAACTCAATCTTCCACCCGAAAGGAGGCTTGGTATGACAAGGTTTTTATAAGGAGGATCTCAGATGGCGCTGATGCGAAACCACCCCCCTTTTTCCAACAAATCCGGAAAGAGGAAAGGAGTAGGAAAAGAAGAAACCGACAGGACGGGGAGAAACAAGCCCAACAAGGCCGGCTAGCCATTAAAGAGACAGACCATGCAAGCAACAAACAGACCCGCTAAAGAAATAAGCTCGAACGAGAGAAAACACAGACCAAGAACGTGAAAGCTTTCAAAAACAAACCAGGAGAACCACCTACCTCGAATATATATCGAAAATTTGTGGCGAGTGGGTCCACGAGGCAATGCGGCGGCAGGCGCGGGTGACAAATCGAGGCGATCACGTGCTTGTCAAAATGGAATGAAAATGACAGGCGGGCACCGTTATATATAACAAAACTTGTTGTCATAAATCGCCACCCACTATTTGAAAAGCGCGCAGCAGCATTGTCGGCGAGAGAGAAAGCATCGCCCTTTGGCGCATGGAAATGTGACAAGCGAGGAGAATGGGTGCGACTTTTGCGCATAAAGCGAGTTGTCGACATGAATTTATGCGCCCTTGGCGCACAAAGCGTGGTGTACGAGGAAAATACATCGCCTTTTGGCGCATGGAAAAAAGCGCGACAAATGATATGTCAACATCGGCGCATGCGCCTCGCGCGCGCAAATAAGGCTTAACATGCTTTGGCGCAAGAAAGACGTGTTGACATGGAAACCATGCGCGAAAGGCTTTTAAAGGCGCACCAAAGCGTGGTGTTACGGTGCAAATCCATGCGCCCGGCCAAAAAGGCTCAAAAAGACTAAGTTGAAAGCTAGATTTCGAGAAGGAATTTTAAATCGTTTGAGCGAGGATCCTATCGAGGATCAAGACAAAAATTTTCGGTATGGTTATCGGTAAAATTGCCCTTGTCGATTTTACGGGATAATGTTAGCTCCTCTGAGGGACTATCCTTGAGTAAACTCGGGGGTAGAGAATCCCGAGATCACATGTGCCTATCCATTGGAGTGCGGAGTCAAAAACAAGGGGACCGGAGGAGAACAAAGGAAACACACAACAAGCGAAAGCAAACACGCGGCGAAAGCAAACACACAACCAAAATAAAGCTGTACGAAAAGAAGAAGAGCAAGCTCTACTTCACGAAGATCTTGAGATGTTGCCATTTGTAGGGAAGCGGGAGTTCGGCTCCATCCGGATACGAGAGATAGAAACTATTCTCTCCATTGAGTTGTTTGATTTTGAAGGGCCCTCTCCTGAGAGTCAAACTTTCCATGCATACCCTTTGGCTCTCTTCGCTTGTCCCGAGAGAAGGACAAGATCTCCCACTTCAAAATCCCTCTGCTTGGCCTTCTTGTCGAAAAGCTTCTTCACGTGATTCGATGTTCGGTGATCTGTCGACCACCCTTACTCTCTTTTCTTCAAGTTCCATGAGTACATGATTCTCTTCTCTAGAGAACTTTGAAAAGTTTCATCTTCGATAGCTTGTGCCAGCGAAGAAGCGGAAGTTCATTTGAAATGGGAAGCTCGGCATCGGTGCCATATAACACTTGAAAAGGTGACATGCGAGAGATCTCTTGGGAATGTCTGATGCCCCAAAGCGTCGTCAAAGCCTTGTGCCACATTATTTGGTTTGATTCCACCGACTTAGTATAATGGTCACTAGGTTCTTATTCTTTGGATTCACTTTGACCATTTCCTTGCGGGTAGTAATCGAAGCATGGGCTAAAGTTATTCCATATTCATAACAAAAACTAATAACTTCTCGGGAGGAGAAGTTAGAAGCATTATCAGCAACGATTTTGTTCGGGATGCCGAACCTGACAATGATATTTTCCTTGATAAAACTGCAAACCACCTCAGAAGTGGCATGCTTAACTGGTATGGCTTCCACCCACTTGGTGAAGTAATCAGTTGCTGTAAGGACATAGCTATGTCCGGCACTCGATTGGGGATTGAGTGCGCCAATAAAATCGATTCCCCACTGCTTGAATGGCTCATTGATAATAACCGGCCTTAGGGGAAAGGCAGCCAATTTGGGCTTACCAACAAACTGCTGGCAAGGCTCGCATTTCGCTACCCAGGTAGCTGCATCTTGAAAGAGCGTCGGCCAATAGTACCTGGCTCGAATGATCTTATGTGCCGTCACGGAAGAAGAAAAATGGCCTCCACAGGCTGAGTTGTGAAAACTTTCCAGCAGTTTTACTTGCTGGGGCTTGTCAACACATCGCAGAAAGATACCATCTATCCCACGCTTATATAAACCGTCATCCCAGATAACATACTTGGCCGCTCTGAGCTTTATAGCACGCTTCTCCTTTGCATTCAGGTGCACTGGGCATTCGCCGTAGGTGAGGAAGAAAGCGATGTCGGAGTACCATTCGTCACAAGTTGCCACAAACAGAACCAGAGGTAGAGAAACAGGCCCTTCCAGAAGGCTTTGCGCTTCGTTGGTACGATTTTCTCTTTCATCAGGATTTTCTGAACCCTTGTTCTCAGCCATTAGCTGACACAGGCCTTTGCCCCTCACCAGCTTGGTGGGTTTAATATCTAGGTCATATTCCTGGACCTTTGCGATCCAATTCCCTCTCACACTTCCCAACTCTTGTTGAGTTAGAATTGATTTCACCGCTGTGTCGGGGACCAGCACCACCGTATGCGAGTTCAGAATGTAATACCTGAAACTCTTCACCGCTTTAACGACGGCAAAGGCGTGCTTTTCCAATTGAGTCATTTTCAACTCGTGAGGCTTGAGAGGAGAACTCATGAATGCGATTGGAGATTCGATATCCTCCGAGTTCTTTTGCATCAGGATTGCAGAAACAGTATGTTCGGAGGCGTAACTATACATAATGAAGTCTTTGGAGAAATCCGGACATACCAGGACCGGTGCATGAGCAACAGAAGTTTTTATCTCCTCAAACGATCTTTTCCCTTCTTCACTCCATCTGAAAGTTGGTGTTCCCTTCATCATGTTCAAAATGTGGCGAGTCTTCTCAAGCAAAGTCGGGGAAAACGCTAAGAAAATTCACCTTTCAGAAGAAAGAATGAACACCGGTCTTGCTTGTGGGCAGAGTAAGGCTCTGAATAGCCTTGACCCTTTCGGCATCAATCTTTGTTCCTTCTTTGCTAACCACATGGCCTAGCAATTTCCCTTAGTGACCCGAAAGCAGAGACTTTTTGGGTTAAGGGAAATTCCGTGTTCTCGCATCGGCCAATACATTCCGAATGATCATAATGATCACCGTCGTTTGGAGAACACGGTTAAGTCATCTAGATAAACTCTGATGACCTTTCCCATCATGCCTTTGAAAGCAAAGTCCATGGCTCATTTGAAAAGTGGCACCGGCGTTAGTTAGGCGAAAGGCATCTGCTATAGGCAAGCGTACCCCACGGAGTAGTGAATCTTTGTTTTGAATTGATCTTGGGCGAGACTTCAATCTGATTATAGCCCGAAAAACCATCAAGCATAGACAGCATTTCTGATCCAGTCACCGCTTGCAGAACTTGATCCATTATGGGAAGAGGGTAGTTGTCTTTCAGCGAAGCTTGATTTAAGTTTCGGAAATCTCGCGAGATCGTATTTCACCGTTTTCTTTGCGTCTTGGCACAATGTTCGCCACCCAAGTGCTGTGATGGATAGGGAAGATGATTCTTGCGTCCAGCATCTTCTGAATTTCGGCTTGAATAGTGCCCGAAATCTTGGGATTATAATGCCTTTGCTTCTGACGGAAGGCTTTGGCATCTTCTTTTAGCGGTATATCATGCTGAACGTCCTTTGGCTTGAAGGACTTTAAATCGGCATAGGACCATGCCAATACATCCATATATTTCTTCAGCAACTTGACAAACTTTCGCTTTTCTCCAGGCGTGCAGCATTTGCCAATGTTCACGAATTGCGGATGTGCCTCTGAACCCATATTGACTGGTTCAGTCTCTGGAGATGAGCCAGGATCATCCCGCCTCTTCTTTTTTACAAAACGGTCGTGCCTGTCAAACAAGCGTTCCAGAGAAACCAAGCCCTTCGGAATTTTATTTCCTTTGAGCTGACATATGCCATCGTTCTCTTTTGATTCATGATTTTGGCCGTTGATTGATTCACGGCACGTAGAGTGGATCCTTCAAAATCTGACTCATCAAAGTTTTACGCTTTTTCTAGAAAGGCAATGAGATGATTATCATCGTTGAATACTTGCCAATCTTGAGAGTTATGCAGCGCGCTTGGCGGAAAACCACTTGATATGGTGTATTTGTTCGTTTTCAAAGCCGGGTGCGGGAGCATGAGAGATCTTTGAAGCTTGACCAACGAATCAGCCATGTCATTTTGGGCCCTTGGAATGGCCTCTATTGAAAAAGCGTCAAATTCCTCAATGCTGTCCCATACCGCATTACGGTAGTGCCTGAGCCTTTCATTTTTCACTTGGTAAATCCTTTTGACCTGATTCTGACTAGCTCGGCATCACCTTGGACTTTCAGATTTTTTATTCCTCTTTCCTTTGCAGCTTGCATACCGAGTAACAGAGATTCGTACTCAGCAGTATTATTAGTGTTGAAAAACTGCAATTTGAAAGAAAGAGGAATTACCTCCTCCTCGGGAGATATCAGCACAACTCCAGCGCCACATCCACTAGTCGCGCAGCTGCCATCAAATTGCAAGGTCCAGATCTTATTACAATCCTTTTCCTGAACAAAAACGTCCTTTGTATCCGCCTCGGTGGATAAGAAGTAATTCCCCAACCCTGATGATTCGAAAAGAATTTGGGCTTTTGGGTCTTCAGAGCTAGTGACCAAGTATTTCTTTTGGGATTCCGGCTCCAAAGTTTGCATTACGCCTTTGACTGGGATTCTAGCTTTGGACCAGTCCATGTGAATTTCTCCACCAACTTCGCTGCAAAAGCTCCTTCCCAACAGAATTCCATAAAGGCTGCGGAATGTCGGCGACAAGAGGCGGTCATCTTTACTCTTTTATCGGGAAGGCAAACGCAAATTGCGCGTCTTTGATTTGGCCAATCAATGGCACTTGCTTGGTCTCGATGAATAGCATCTGCCGAATGGTTTGGTAAGAGTGAGGCCCCAAGCATGGCGACTTTTTGCGGCATGGCGTTATCGGAAGCTCGGAATCAATTATACAGTTGCTCAACTTATGGCCGTTGATTAGGAGAGAGAGATAGAAAGGTTCTATTTTGCCTGATGCGGATGTTGAAGCAACATTTATATGGGATTCAGGGGGAGTGGAAAGGATTCCTTTTGGGGAAACCTGTTTGGATGAAACAGCTTGACTTGACTCACGAATGTATTTGGTCAATCTTACAAGTTGTTCGGGGTTTGAGTGAAGGTACTCAGCTTCAGACATTTGGATCTTGGTCTTTTTTGCATGATCTATAATATCAAACACGGCCAAGGGTTGCGTTGGTGAGGGAATGAGTCCTTCACTTCGCGGTGGTGGAATGGGATTGCCCGATCTTAGTAGGAACTTGAGGGGGTGACTTGGAGGAGAGATGGGCGGAAAAGACTTCTTAGCAAAAGACTTAACGGGAATTGAGTAGGAAGAGGATTACCTCTTCTAGATAGTTGGAGGTGCGTTTGTGCGACCTTCTCCATACATGCGTGGGTATGCAACTTCCGCCTCTTTTCCTTGCGGCGGGTGAAAGCAGCATATGATTGTCGCTTGCGTAGCCACGAGTACTCTCTTCTTCGTCGATTCATCCTCGTCAAACTCCATATATCCAATAGTAGAGTCGCGGTCGCTCACCGACATCTTGATCATCTTCGTCTTGAAAGCGAAGGTTCTTCATATCTTGCTCTTCTTCTTGACTTCGGCCAAAGCATTGGCGGAGGAGAGCAGCTTGGCCGTGGAGCGATCGCGAGTGAAGCGCGGCCTTTGTGAAGCATGGTTAGGAACAAAACTCCTTCTTGGAACATCCCGGTATGAGGAACTAGGAGCCTGGGCCAACTGCTTCTTCAATGCGAGCAAATCATTCGCCATTTTTTGGAATGCTGGGTCAGACGAAGTGGTGGGTGAAGGGCCCAAGGACTTAGGCTTTGATGATTCCTTTTTCAATTCGCCAGATATTATCAAATTGTCTTCTATCCGGATGGCAGCGGCCTGAGCGAGAGGTAGAGTAGCCACTCGCTCTTGAAGGAGCAAGAAGCTGACTTTTGAGCTCATGGCGTTCATGAAGAAACACTTCTGATTCTCCGGCGTTGGAAGCATGGCAGTAGGGACACGGTTGATTAGAGCATTGAACCGGGCGATAAAATCGCGCATGGTCTCGTTTGCCTCCTTCTTCAGATGAGTGATTCGTGATAATAAAGTGAACGCATCTTCTGAGGGCTTATACTGTCTTAGCGTCATAAAGTTGCCCATTTGGTGATAGATCCGGCGGCAAATCTGAAACCATTGGTGCGAGGCCCTTGTAGGGTTTCAGGAAAAGGTGGCTGACACATCTTCATGAGTCACGTCCAAAATACTGCATGACATAATGAAAGCAGATATGTGGGAATCCGTGCTTTGATTTCCGCTCCCGTCGAATTTAGGAAAATTCTTTCGATTTCCGTGAGGGAGTGCGTGAACTGGATGTGGCAGTGCGAGAGGGCCCATAGCATTTCCCCATGGTACCGCCATTTGAAAAGCTGGAAAAAGCACACGAGCTGGAAGGGTGGTTCATTTGAGCGTGAGCACTCAAAGGGATGTAGATGCTTACAGTATGCAGACCTTTTCTTTGTGAAGGTGAGACACTCCTGGATGACCGGCTAGCTGAGCTTAGCGCTGAAAAACGTGCCGGTGTTACGCTGAAATTGTGCCTCTGAAGCAGATCGAAAGTAGGATCAGCTTCTCCTCGGGCTCTCCTGCTGCGCGTAAAAGGTTCACTCGCCAGTGTACCTTTCAGATCTGCAATATTACAGCGCAGATTTAAACTTTATTTTTGGGTGTACCTGCTGATTTTCTGGTTTTTCTGACAAAAACCAGCAGCACGCACTTTTCTGGATATTAAAAATTATCCTCTTCAGAAACCGATTGCGGTTAAATGACAGATGAAAATGAGGATAAGATGGTGGGGAAGATAGTAAGCTGATTTTCGGATCTGATTTGGACTTTTTCAGAGGGTTTCAAACTTTTTTAGAAAACAGTCAAAACTCAGATCTACGGAAAAATAATGATTTCTGTAAAAACTCAGCGAACTAAAGATATGTAAAAGCCCGAGATCTATGACTCTCGAGAAGAAAAATTTTCGATTCGGGCACTTTTGCAAATTTTTGGATTTTCAACAAAAGCTCAGATTTGCAAGTGGCGTGACTTTGCTGATTTTCTGATTTTTATCTTACTACCAGCATAGATCGGTCGGTCATGCATTCGTTCCCAGTAGTCGCCAAAAAAGCTGTTGGTCGAAAATGCATCGCGCGGACGGATCTATGGATAAGCGGGCCAGCGGTGTTGCGGGGCTTAGCCCCTCTTTGAGGCAATGGCGGCCCGGTTTATTGCTTACTTCTACTAGCGAGGAACCTATGTCAAGTCTCACAGATTACGCCTTCGGGGTTGGGATCTCATCCCAGTAGAGCGTTCAAGGCTGCGAAAAGAAAGGAATAAAGGAGAAGAGAAAGAAAAGCAGATCCGAAGGAAGAAAAAGAAATGAGTTCCAAAGCGGAAGGGTCGGAAGATCTATGCTTTGGGCTTGGTAGTAAACTGAGCCAAACCTACTTGCATAAATAAACAAAACAATACTGATAAACAAATGACGGAAAAGTAGATGTGAATCTAACAGATCAAACACATACAGATCTAACGTAAGAAAGATCTAATGTATAACACAGCTATTGAGCACAAAGTCTGAATAATTATATTACTGTTCTTCTCTGTTACAAGAAAGCTCAAAGTCTTTCTCTCCTCACTTCTATTTCTATCTGAAAAATGTTCACCCAGAATACAACAAGTATTCTTGTATTTATAGAAGATGAGAGAGAGAGAAGGCAAAATGGAGCCAACCACTTATCTACAAGATATTTACAAAATATCTAAAGTCATGTTGACTTTTACATTTTTGAGTGGATGACATCATCCCATGATGCAACATGGATGATGTCATCGTTGGCACCAACATACTTGAGATATTGCGAAAAGAAAGTCGGAGAATAGCGAGAGGAAGAAGAAGAAGAGGAAGAAGAAGAAGCTAGTCATCATCATCGTCTGCGGCGAAAAAGTGCTTTGCTTACGATCTTGCTCGGGAGATGAGATGTGGGGCGGCGCGGTATTCCAAGAACTTGCTGCGATCATTGACCCGGCCGATCTGTGATGGATCCTTGTGCGATCGCGATTACTTGCAAGTTTCCGCTCTTCTACAAGCTTTCGGGAAGTTTGGAATAATCTTTCTCCGCCTCAATCGAAGGAGAAACCGAGTGAAGTCCTATGAGCCGCGAGGTTATTGATGGATTCGGTATCAAAGCGTGACTTACGGCCTGTTCTTGAGAAGCTAACTCCTTGAAAATCCGGATAGTATCATCGGCCGTTCTTAAGGTGAGGAAGGAGTGAGCAACCACTGGATTCATGGATAAAACAATTTTCTCCATTTGATACATCGCATCCGGGGCCTCTTCCTTCACCTTATCTATTTTTCTAACACAAACTCAAGCTGATCTATCAGATAGTCGAGTGGACATAGTCTTGTTGAGGGTCCTTGGGTGACCGAATACTCGAACTTGACCAAATCTTGGTGAGCAGTCGAACATACATTGGAAGGCCTCGTGTTGGAGTCTAGCGTTTTCTAACTCTTCGATATCGGAATTTGCTAATGCTTGGAGCTCCTTATTCGCCTTTTGATGTTCGAGGATAAGGTGATATATTCGGCGATTACCTTTTCGCTATCTTTGAGAATCGACTTCTCAGCGAAGCACCATGCCACTGCTCACCGATCTTTGAATATTCATTGATCTTGTCTGGTGGCACTCGGGAGTCTCGGCGGCGGTTGTGGGAGGTGCACTTCCCATCTTACGTAAGGCACTGAAGCGAGGTATTTATTGTTCTTTGGCAGACCTTTTCTCTTCTTTGGCTTCTTGAAGCTTTTCACAAAGTGCATCAATCGCGGAGCAGAGCTTCCCCCTGGAGACTTTGAGAGGGCGTCCCCATTGTGACTTGGGTCACTTTGTGAAATCTCTTTGAGAGACAGATCTTCTTTCTCTTTGGTGGGATCGGGGTAAGCTATTTCAGGACTCTCTCACTGCGGCGCTCTTTGAGAAGCGTGTAGCCGGCTTGTGCTTCTTTGCTCCTTTAGCGGAATAACCGAAAAGTCCATCGGAGCGATGGGGACTTTCCTCTTTGGTAGCTCATTTCTTTGAGAGATCAGCTGGTCTATTGAAGAAGGACCGAGAGAGAGAGAGGAGGAGGCAGCAACGGTAGAAGAGGGGAAGAACGTGGAGACACGCGGCGGTGGCATTGAAAGAATAGCCGCGGAGGTGTCCACGGGAGGAAGGGAAACCGGGGCTGCAGAAGACATAGGAAGGGAAGGGAGCCCGGAAAGGAGAGAAGAAATGGAAGGAGACAAATCAGCAAGAGAGGAGAAGATGGATGAAGAGGCGGGGAAAGGGTAGAAGAAGGGGAGAGGACTGACCAAAGGGTGGTTCTTTGACACTGGGGAAGGAGAGGAGAGAGAAGAAGAAGGGACGAGAAGGAACCTCGTAGTCGTAGCAACTTGCCGACATCTGAGTGGATGGGCCTTCGGGAGCGTCCTCCATGAACTCCTCTTCCAAAGTTATGACTTGTTCGGGCTCAGGAAGAGGACTTTCGGGGCTTCCTCTGGCCAGTGCTTGATTCTCTTTGCACCCTTGCCTTTTATTTGCTTCTTTGATCTTGGGCGCATTACCCAAAGGAGAAGTTATAAAATCTACGCCGAGGTAGATCAATCCATTCATACGGCACGAGCTCCGTTCTCGCATGGTTTCTTTGACCCTCTCCTCGGATTGTCGAGGAGCCTTGCTTATCAATGGCGGGAAGGGCCAATTGTCCCCATCTGTGTTATTATACACCTTGTCTACTTCATCTTAGAAGTTTGGAAGCCTTTGGGGACGATGGCCACTCCATCTTGAATAATTTACTGCAATGCTAAGCGGGAGTGATCTGTCTCTGAGTGCCACCTCATGGATGGCGTCGATGTAAATGTCCTCAATTTGAGGGACATGGATAGGATCAAGCTTAGCCCTTGGCGAAAGCGACCTCTTGGGTCGAATGTAGGCCTTCTTTGGGAAATCATGCTTTAGATTGAGCAATTCTAGCTCGGCAAACATCTCCTTCGCCTTGTGATAGTGGAACAAGTGTATCGGCCCCTCTTGTGAGGGGAAAGGAGTTCACCCCTTCTTTCTCTTCTGGCACTTCTCATGATATGTGACCATTTGCCTTGACAATTCAATAGAACCGGCTTTGGTCCAGCATACCTTGGTGACCTAGTGGGCTCGCCCGAAGTTAACCGCCCTCGAGATAGGTGAATGTGGGAAATTGGGTGAACAAGGCCCCCACTTTTCCACAGTGAAACTTGATATTCTTAATTGTGCGGCCATGAGTCAACTTTGGTCGCAGCATGCATATAATATGGTAGAAGAAAGCATCATTGATTTTTGAAAAGTGTTGGATGCTATTCTCCAGCTTTAGCTCTGGGTAGTATTCATATATCTTGGCCTGAGGCCAAGTTCCCGCCGGTGCAGCCACTGGATAGTCCCTTTCGGGGCTGCTGCGGCATACACTACGTAGGAGTTCATATGAAACACTCCTGTTGTGGCAAACTGTTGTAGCTGCTCAGAAATGGCGCTGCTTATTATTTCCCCCCAGCAGAAGCGCTGATCGGGCAAATTTTTGTTCATCGTCTCCAGGTACCGCAGCATCCATTTATGGAAGTAGTGGGCGTCTGAAAGCCAGAAGACTCTGCTCGGGAAAGTGATGGTGTCTTTGAGTTCTTCGGAGAAGTCGCCGGTGGATAGTGCGGGGCCACCGGGTCACTACCTTCTTATTTTTGAGGTAGACTTCATTCATTAATTGCATGCATAGGTCCTCATTGCCCTCAGGAGGTCTTGACACATTCTTCTTGGGTACGGCCACGAAGCCGGTGATGAGGGATGCGAGAATCTTTTCAAAATGGCGAGTGGTGAGGTCGATGACCACTTCTCCCTTACTATTTTCGACACACACACACTGGTGTCCTTGTTGTAAGATTGGGCAACCACCATTATGAACTCATTATTAATAAGCGTATTTGGAATCCCACGGCGAAATGTAGAGCACTACCCATCAATTTATCCATCCAGGGGGCTTCTTGTTACTTTACGAGTTCTCACCGAGATTCGTCCATGTCGATGTGGCCCGATTCGAGAATCTCGACATCCATATTGCATTCACTTTGAGATTCGGGCATTCTAACCCTTTGGTACTTATACTTCATTTCTTCCTCTGTTAGCTTAGCTTTTCCTCTTGGTTTGGCGGGTCTCTTGCTTGAGGTAGACATGTGTTCTTGAGCTTATCGATGATCGCACGTAGGAGGAGTGAAACCCAATCAAGAAGCTTGAATTAGTCATTTGATTTTCATATGGGCAGCTAGCGAAGAAAGAGTTAGAACTTTTAAGGCTCGGGGCGCGGGCGCATGGAAAATGTATATAACATTTGAAAAGACAAGGCGCACGGAAAAGGGCCTTGTGAGAGGTAAAATTGGCGCCAAAGGCGCATGGCGCATGGATGAAGCAGACTGCATTTTATAGAAGGGCGCACAGGAAATGCATGCTACATTGATATTTGGTGCGCCCTTTGGCGCATGGGCAGATTTTGCGACATGGGAAAAAGACGCGCCAAAGGGATGAAGGAGGCGCGGGTTTTGAGCGCGTTACAGGCCGAAAGGGTGCGCCTAAGAGCGCATGATTTTTAACTGCAGCATGCTGGGTAGACGCGCCGAGGGGCGCGACTGTCTTCATTGCAACATGACGCAACAGTGCGCCATGGAGAACACTTTAATCATTTAGTCGTTTTTCAACTCAATCTTCCACCCGAAAGGAGGCTTGGTATGACAAGGTTTTTATAAGGAGGATCTCAGATGGCGCTGATGCGAAACCACCCCCCTTTTTCCAACAAATCCGGAAAGAGGAAAGGAGTAGGAAAAGAAGAAACCGACAGGACAGGGGAGAAACAAGCCCAACAAGGCCGGCTAGCCATTAAAGAGACAGACCATGCAAGCAACAAACAGACCCGCTAAAGAAATAAGCTCGAACGAGAGAAAACACAGACCAAGAACGTGAAAGCTTTCAAAAACAAACCAGGAGAACCACCTACCTCGAATATATATCGAAAATTTGTGGCGAGTGGGTCCACAGAGCAATGACGGCGACAGGGCAGAGCTGACAAATCCAGAGCGATCACGTGCTTGTCAAAATGGAATGAAAATGACAGGGCGGGCACCGTTATATATAACAAAACTTTGTCATAAATGCGCCACCTACTATTTGAAAAGGCGCGCGAAAACGACTGTCGACAGAGGAAAGCATGCGCCCTTTGGCGCATGGAAGTAACTGACAACAGGAGAATGGGTGCGACTTTTGCGCATAAAACGAGTTGTCGACATGAATTTATGTGCGCCCTTGGGCGCACCAAAACGTGGTGTAACAAGGAAAATACATGCGCCTTTTGGCGCATGGAAAAGAGGCGCGACAAATGATATGTCAACATCGAGGCGCATGCGCCTCGGCGCACGTAAATAAGGCTTAACATGCTTTGGCGCACCGAAAGACGTGTTGACATGGGAAACCATGCGCCAAAGGCTTTTTAAAGGGGCGCACCAAAACGTGGTGTTACAGTGCAAATCCATGCGCCCAGCCAAAAAGGCTCAAAAAGACTAAGTTCGAAAGCTAGATTTCCCGAGAAGGAATTTTAAATCGTTTGAGCGAGGATCCTATCGAGGATACATGTCCAAATTCTCAAAAGTTGCAAGGCATCCCAAAAGCCTTGGTTTGAAAGTTAAAGGACATCCATAGCGAAAGTTACGGAAAGACCCATGTCTACCTTTGGACGCTCTTTCAAGGGGAAAATATAAAATCAGTCTCCAAATGTGTGCCAACCTTAAATATGGATAGGGGTTAAGAAAGGGGAAAAGCCAACCCTAAATTGGCTAAGTAAAGAAGATCTTATGGAAGCCTCCACGTGCCTCGTCCGTGCAACTTCAAAAGTAGAATCCAAAGGTAGTCCCCAACGAATGTAGCCTTGCCATGTGGCCATGTTTCAGTCAAAGCAAGAAGGTGGTCCTTGAAAGAGACTTTTCCTAAAGGGAAAAAAGCGGGCCGGCAGGCCCGTGGAAAAATTTTTGCTAAATGAGTAAGTTGCGGACCGATGGGGTGGTAGGAGATATTTTGGTATTTTTCCCTTACTCACCTAGAGGAACAATTTAAATTACGGACTTGCAAGCCTACGAGAGGATATTTGCACCAAATGAATAAAAAATTCCTAAGGCTGCAAAGGCACATGTGGGCATGTCTCAAGCCAAGCGGGAAGGTAGGTTATTGGGGAAACTTTTAAATTTTTGTAACTTTTACAAATGGCACAATTTCAATTGCGGACCTATGGAGGCTTTTGGGCAAAAGTGAAGTTTGGACCTGCAGGGATGTGAGAGGTTTTGTGATTTTTGCATCTTTTCACAAAAAGCATAGTTTTTATTTTCGGGCCACGGATCCGCTTTGCAAAGATTACATTTTCACCATTTTTGCACGTTAGATGCAAAATCTTCATACGGCCATATCATTTGACTGGAAGCTTAGTTTTTAGTAGGAGAGGATTTTTTGGAAAGGTCTCAACCTCCTCTATGCCATGGGGGCTGTAAATTTAATTTTGACAAGATTCGGTGGGTAAAAAATAGGAAAATGTCTTTCATACCATTAATACAGGATCCGATTGCTTGACTACCCGGATCTGATTTTATTTTCCATATTTCCTTCTTCAACATGCCAACCAAACATAAAAAAGGTAGAATTGACAGATTGTAGGTAGATTTGCAAGCCATTGATGGTTGGTGGTTGAGATTTCAAAGAAGAATCCAATTTTTTCCTTCTTTCTCTCTCACCTCGACCTTCTATATATTTTAAAAACTTCTCATTTGAGAAGGAGACAATTTCTAGGTGTGGGGAAACTTTGTAAAAAAATTTCTGACTCCATTTGATCTATAAGCCTTCTCCTATGCTTGGAAAGTGTATTTCTGCCTCTAAGCAAGAATATAATGGTCTGTGCACTTTCTAGAGAAATAAAATCATGATTTTGTGGTGTTCTTCAACCCTTTTTCATTTTTTATCGTTACGTTGTACCTCTCCCTTTCGAGATATTTTTTGTGTGCATATATTTCACATTTGTAGGTGTAAGATGTCATGTTTCATGGATTTTTGATGGTGGATTAGGATCTGGGTTTGTGTCACTTCTGTCTAACCTCCCTCATCTCCCTTTTCCCTATTTCATCCTCCCTCAACAGAGTATCTCACCTCTTTCCTTTTCTTGTATATCACTTTGCTTAGTGTAGGATCTCTTCCACTCTCTCTCTTTCTCCGGTTCTTTGGAAGGTTAGATTAGGATTAGATAGGTTTTTCTTGTACTAGAGTATCTTGTGGAAGGTAGTTTAGGAAGAAGAATCCAGATTTCTCCGGAGGACCATCTCAAGTCCATAAGTCCCATAGATTGAGAGATGGTCCAATGTTAGGCAATCACACTAGATGGCCCACTCACACATGAGTCCATCTGGGGGTGTTGTGATTTTGCACTAACAATTCTGGAATGCCCAGTGGGATAGGTGCAAGTATATTACCACTTAATCTTAACAGGTTGGTGTGTTCTATTAAGATTCAACCTTTTGAGGAACATAAAAACACATCTGGTGACTCCATCTAGCCAAGAACCCACATCTCTAAAGTTCCAGGACCATCCCCATCCATTTCCATCCATTATCCCTTGCACTTCTCTCATTTTCTCCCATTTCATGAAGTTGTGCAATCATGACTTCATTTCCGTCTTAGAACTCGGACTTGTAACAACAACATTACACCCATCCTCTAATGTATTTCCCAACTCCTCCGGATCAACATTTTGATCAAATTCAAAATCACCATGCTTACCCATATGAGCGAGTGTCAAATCCATCTTGGCTATGAAGCTTATCAATAAGAAGGGTATGCTTATAATGATAATAGTTACATGGAAAATGTTGATCTTCTCAAGAAGATCCAAAGGATGGAGGATGGCATTATTTAGTCAAGGGATACAATACAAATGAAGGCATTCAATATTGGTTGGAGGGAACCTTCTCCATGGGTAGGGCCTTTTCCAAGACATAAATACCCTCAAGAGAAGCTTGACTTCCTTATTGAGATGTTTCCCAGCTTGCACAATGGAGCGAGGAGATAGAGGACTCGAATGTGGTGTCGGGGAGAATAGTCAATTGGTAAGTCATGCACTAACATCTGGTAATTTTATCTTCACTCCCCAAGAAACACCATCTCAACTCGAGCTTCGGTTTCAAGCTTCTCACTTGCTTCCCCAATGTTGATTTTCCTTCTCCATATTATAATCTTCCATCTCACCCCATTTCCTCTTGCCTCTTCCCTTACAAATCCAATTCCCCTCAACAAGAGCCAAAATCAGTACCTTCCTCTCCACCATAGATAAGGAAATAACTAGTGGAGACCCCACCAACCACTCCTCCTACTCTCCCAGGTCTATGTTAGGGATAAAATCCAAAAACAAGTCAAGGAGAGAAGCAAGAAGAAGATCCAAACAAGGAAGAAATGATCAGAAGCTTGGTAAGATGGGCTCTCAAGTTTGGGGTTACAAATATCCCCTTGATGTTAATCCAATAGAGGAGCTCAAGGTTGAAGAATTAGTGGTGGCTAAGGTTGAGTTTATAGTAGAAGAAGAAGACCGAGAAGTGCGTATGCTCCGAATGCGTTTCCATAATGACACTTAGTTTGAACAAAGTGAAACTAGTTTATTCCTACTCCACCAACAGGATCTATGTAAGTCTCACAATATTCTACCTTCGGGGGTTTGGGATCTCATCCCAATAGAGGTGTTTCCAACTATGAAAAGAAAGGAATGGAGGGAAAGATGAAGAAAGGATGGGTCAAAGGGAGAAAAGAAATGAATTCCAAAGTAGAAAGGTCAGAGGGTTTATGTTTTGGGATTGGTAATAAATGGAGCCAAACCTACTTGCATAAACGAACAAAGCAATACTGATGAACAAATGACAAAAAAGTAGAGATAGGTCCAATAGAATAAATGCACAGATCTGACATAAGAAAGATCAGATGCCCATAACACACATATTCAGCACAAAGTCTTAATATTTGTATTAATGTTTTCTCTGTTACAAAAAGTACAAAGCCTTTTCTTCTCACTTCTATTTTTCATCTAAAAAGTGTCCACCCTTGAATACAACAAATATTCAAGTATTTATAGAAGGAGAAGAGAGAGAAGGCAAAAAGAAACCAACTAATTACAAAATATTTACAAAATATCTAAAAGTCAACTGTTGACTTTGGGCAACTTGGTGGATAACAACATCCCATGGTGCAACATGGATGATGTCATCATTTGTGCCAACATACTTTTAAATATTACAAAAAGAAAGCCAAGAAGAGGAAGGCTATTTGTCATCATCTCATGGCTGGAAAGGAGTACCCTACTTCTGCTCAGGAGAGGCAATATGGAATTGGGCCCGGTACTCCATGAATTTGTTGATCATCGGCTGGAGTTGATCCTGGGCAGGACCCTTGGTGTGATCGCCGATGACTTCACAAGTCTCCCATTCATCTCTGAGTTTTTAGGGAGCTTGAAGTACTCATTACCTACCTCCATTAGGTATCCCACAAAGTCATGGTAGGCCAGAAGGTTGTTGATGGATTCAACATCAAAAGTAGCTTCTGGCCCTAACCCTTGTGAGATGATCTCTTTGAAGATTTGAATAGTTTCATCTGCCTTCCTCAAGGCAAATGATAGAGTGAGCAAGCCCGGAGACATCCTTAGGATAATTTTCTCCATTTGATGCATTGCATCCAGGGCTTCCTCCTTGACCTTATCTATCTTCTCCAGGACAAATTCCATCTGATCGACCGGTAGTCCAAAGCAAGCAAGGAATTTTTTGGGTGCTCTGGGGTGATCGAAGATGCCAAATTTAACTAAATCATCGATCGAGAGAAGTGAGCATCTTCTGGAATGTCTCATGTTGCAACCTAGCATGGTCCAACTCTTTAGAGATAGGTCCTATGCAATCACCTGGAGTTCCTTGTTCGCCCGACCAATGTTCTGATATAACTTAGTGAACTTGACGATTACTTCCTCACTATCTTTGAGGATCTGGTCTCTCCAGGTGGATACTGCCATGCCTTGTTCACCAATCTTGGTGTATTCATTTATCTTATCCTGACTAAGGGCCTCAGGAGTCTCAGTGGTAGTTGTAGGAGGTGCACTGCCCATTTTCTGCGTAGGGCGTGGAGAAGATGTTTATTCTGCTCTTTTAGTAGCCTCTTCTCTTCCTTTTCTTCTTGAAGCTTCTTGCAAAGGGCATCCACCGTGGATAGGGCCTCTCCTTGAAGGCTCTCAGATGACGTTCCCATTGTGACTGTGTCACTGTATAATCTATAGGGACAGATCCTTTTTATCCTTTGTGGGATCGGGATACGTGATCTCCATTACTCTTTCACCTGAGGTGCTCTGAGAGAAGTGGGTTATTGGCTTTTGCTTCTTAGCCCCTTTTGTTGGGATGATGGAGAAGTCCATAGGTGCAATGGGGACTTTCCTCTTATGCTTGACTCAGGTGTTGGGAGATCCATGCTGGACTTAAGGGAGAAGAAGGAATGGGAAGAAGAAGGAGAAACTACAGTGTACTCGGGGAAATGGGTTGAGATGCTTGGCGGCATTGATAAAGAAGCCAAACCTCCAATGCTCATAGGGGTAGGAGTTACTGTAGGAGAGGAAACTGTGGGGTGGAAGGGAGCTGAGAGATGAGGGAAGAAATACTGGGGGACAGCTCCTGCGAGGGAAGAGAAGATGGAAGAAGAGGAAAGGGGAACAATAGAAGATGGGGGAGAAGACACAACCAAAGGAATGGTTGCTTGAGAGACATGAGGAGGGGAAGGAGGAGTGGGAGAAGGGATGATGGGTACCTTGGTGGTTGTAGCAGTGGCAACATCCTGAGTGGATGTGCCCGTTGGAACACTTTCTACCGCTTCTTCCTCTAGAGATACCAGGGTTACAACCTATTCCTATGCGGTGAGAGGGAGGGCTCCCAAGAGCTTCTTCTTGAGTCGGTGCTTGATTCTCCCTCTTTGTCTTTTCCTTTGCCCTTTGGAAAATGCTTTATCCTGGTAGGTGCATTGCCCAAAGGAGACATGGTGAAGTCTACCCCAAGGTAGATGAGCCCGTTATACCTGCACCAATGCTCTGTGCACTGCAATGTGCCCTTAACCCTCTCCTCAATGGTCTGAGGTGCCCTTGTTCTGTCTATTTGGAAAATGGCCAGTTGTCCCCGTCCATGTCTAAATATACCTGATCAACTTCTTGATCAGTCATTTGGAAACCTTTCGGAACAATGGCCACGCCATATTGAATAATTTCTAGGCCAGGGCCAGATGGGAGTGATCCTTCCTCCTGAGTTCGACCTCGTGATACAGGTCGATGTAGATGTCCTCGATCTATGGAACGTGGATCGGATCAAGTTTTTCCTTTGGGAGGAAATTTCGTGGATCAAAGGTTGGCCTTGCTGGGAAATTGTGCTTTAGGTTGAGCAGCTCAGCTCGCAAACATTTCCCGGGCCTTGGTGTGAGAAGTGCATGTGTACCTACCCACTGTGAGGGGGAATGGAGTTCCACCCTTCTTCCTTTTCAGGCACTTCTCGTGATATGTTATGAGCTATCTGGATAGCTCCAACAAGATCAACTTAGGGCCTACATACCTTGGTAACTTGGTGGGCTCCCCAAGAAGTTGGCTGCTCTGAGATAGGTAAAAGTGGGGAATTGTGTAAACAACGCCCCCCACTTCTCTGTTGTAGTTACTATGCTCTTGGTCATCTAACCGTGAGTCATATTGGGCCTCAAAAGGTAGATGATGCCATAGAAGAAGGCATCGTTGATCTTGGTGAACTATGGAATGTTGTTTTCAGTCTTAATTTTGGATAATATTCAAATATTTTTACCTAGGGCCATACCCCGCATCGGCTCATTAGCATTGGATAATCTCTCTCAGAAGCAGCAGCAGTAGACCATGTAGGAGTTCATGTAGAACCTCCCGTTGTTGTGAGTTGTTGGAGCTTCTCAGAGATGGTGCTATTGATGATTTCTACCCACTCGAAATGCTTGATCAGGTGCATTTTTGTTCATTGTTTCCAGGTACCTGAGCATCCATTTGTGGAAGTAATGGGCATTAGGAAGCCCAAAACCCTACTCAGGAAGGTAATGGTGTCACTCAGCTCCTCCGAAAAGTTCTATGCGATGAATAACATGGGGCCACCTGGTTATTACCTTCTTATTTTTCAGATACACCTCATTCATTAACTGCATGCATTTGTCTTCATTTTCTTCCCATGCCTTAATGCAATCTTCTTCTGACTTATGGCCACAAAATGCCGGTGGTGGGGGATACCCAACATGATCTCGAAGTGTCGGGTAGTGAGGTTGATTATAACCTCACCCTTCTCATTCTCGACACACCTTGTGTCTTTGTTATAGCAGCGGGCCACCACCATCATGAACTCATTATTCACTATGCTAACGGGATCCCTCCCATGAAGTGTAGACCACTGCCCACTAGTTTGTCCATCCATGGACTGCCTATGACCCTTCTGGTTCTAGCCCAAAAATCTTCCATGTCTATATGGCCAAGCTTGGAATCTCTGATATCTAAGTCACATTCCGCATGGGATTCCGGCATCCTGACCCTTTGATACTTGTATTTCATTTCTTCCTCCGTGAGTTTGGCCTTACCCTTTGACTTGGTTGGCCTTTTGCTTGATGTAGACATATGTGAATCTAAGTTCAGTTGCTGATCTACAAGAAGAAGGAGCGAAGTCCAACGCAGAAGAGCCATGTTAGCTATTAGATTATCCATCAAGGCTTTATAGAATGAGGAGTTAGCAATTTAGATGCTTCTGGGTGTAGGGCATAGCTATACTATAGGTTGCAGGGTCAATAAAGGTATGACACACGATACAGAGTGTGCAAAGAAGAAGAAAACACTAGCCAAAGGGCATAGGGCATAGGAAAATTACACATAACATCAGTGTTGTTGTAGAAGGATTTGCGCCTATGCCATTGTGTAAGGTTTAAACTAGGTGTAAATAATTTTTGTGTTGCATGGAAGCACAATGCGCCAATGGCGTCAGACATGGAACGTGTTGCAGAACATTTTGGTGCACCGAGGGGTGCAACATTAAAGGATGCATCATTAAGTCAAAGTGCGCCAAGGGGATTTTGGCATGGCGAGATAGAGCTTGCAAGACATTCAGTGTTGATGTAGGTGGGATTGCGCTTGTGCCATGTGTTAGGATTATAAGATTTTCAAAGGGCGTAGGGAAAATGCATGCTGTAGTAGAGAGACAGTGCACCCTTGGCACGACTGTGTTTTATGCAACAATGATGGCGATTTGTGCCAAAGGAAAACCACGGGTTGGAAATGCAACAACTTTACATTTTCTCTCTTCTTGGACAAGTTTGTGGTTTTTAGGCCTCATTAACATGATTTTGACAGTGAAGGGGGATAGAGCAAAAAGGCTCTTGGATCACTTTTGGGACAAAGCCCTCAGGCCAACAGATCTGGGAGGAGGGTGAAATGGTTTGGGGAAGAGAGAAGCTTACAAAATAGGCTGGAGGGGTTTAGGTTTCTTCAGGTTCATTTTATTTTTTACACCAACAACCAAACCAAAACAAAAACCATAAGAAAAGAGAGGACCACTACCGGAATATATAGACTAGAAGAAACAAAGTGGGGTCCATGAATGCAACGATGTAAATGACACGAGGATGATGAGGTGTTGACGACAGTGCGAGAGGAATAAACTTTTCACGTGTTTTTCAATCGTGAAAATGATAGGTCGGGTGTGCCTATATATAGCAAAAGGCACAATAAATGTGCCACCAAATTTTTTTAAAGGGCACACCAAAACACATGTCGACAAGAAAATATTTTGCACCCTTTGGCGCGGTTATGCATCTATCAACAAGAAATTACCTACGCCTTTAGCATGAATTCATGACTATCAACATGATCTTTTTAGTGCCTTGGCGCACCATTTAGGGGTGCAACATTTTTAGTGTCGATAGGTTGGCACATGTGCCTTGGTGTAGGCAAGAAAGGTGCATCATGGGGAGGTGCAACAATTGTTGTGTTAACACTCCAAAGGGTGCGCCAAAGGAATAGAAGGGGGCACAAATTCATCTTGTGTTGCATGAACAAAATTTGCGCCTAGCCCAAAAAGGACCAAAATGACTAAGTTGAAAAACTAGATTTTCCGAAAGGAACTTTACGCCATTCCGAACACTGAGGGACCTCTGACGAGGAAACCAAAACAAAATTTTGGAAAGGTTACCTGCAAAATTTCCCTTGTCAATTTTACAAGATAACAACTGGCTCTTTCTGGGGACTATCTTTGAATGAAGCTCAAAAGGTAGAGAATCCTAGATCAACATGTGCCTATCCATTGGGTTATAGAGTCAAAAACAAGGGTGACAACAAAAAGAAAACAAAACAAAAAAAGCAAACACACAACATAAAGCAAACTATACAAAGAAGAGAGAAAGCTCTACTTCCTGAATATTTTGAGATGTTGCCCACTATAGGGAAGCGGAGATCAGTTCCATCTAGATATGAGAGATAGAAGCTATTCTCTCCATTGAGTTGCTTGATCTTGAAAGGCCCTCTCCATAGAGAATCAAATTTCCCGTGCATGCCCTTTGGCTCTCTTTGCTTATCCCACAAAAGGATGAGATCTCCTACCTAGAAATCTCTCTGCTTAGCCTTTTTATCGAACAACCTCTTGACTTGATTCTGATGTTTGGTGATCCTGTCGACCACTCTTACCCTTTTTCTTCAAGCTCTGCTAGATACATGATCCTCTTTTCAAGAGAATTTTGGAAAGTTTCATCTTCAATCGCTCGTGCCAAGCGCAGAGTAGGAAGTTCCGCAGAAATGGGGAGCTCAGCATCGATTCCATATAATACTTGAAAAGGTGACATACCAAGAGACCTCTTTGGAGTAATGCGGTCTACCCACAAAGTGTCATATAATGACTTGTGCCATGACCACCTGATTCTCATCAACTAGCTTCCGTATAATGGTCACCAAGTTTTTATTACTAGATTTAGCTTGACCATTTCCCTGGGGGTAATAATCTGAGGCATGGGCCAAGGTTATCCCGTATTCATAGAAAAAACCGATAACTTCCCATGAGGAGAAGTTGGAAGCATTATCAGCAACGATCTTGTTTGGAATGCCAAACCTTACAATGATATTTTCTTTGATGAAATTACAAACAACTTCAGAGGTGGCATTCTTAATGTATGGCCTCCACCCATTTGGTGAAGTAATCTGTTGTTGTTAGGACATAACTATGTCCAACACTTGATTGTGGATGTAGTGCTCGATAAAGTCAATTCCCCATTTTCTGAATGGTTCATCGATAATGACCGGCCTGAGGGGAAAAGTAACCAATTTTGGTTTGCCAACAAACTGTTGGCAGAGCTCACATTTTGCTACCCAGGTGGTTGTATCTTGAAATAGCGTTGGCCAATAGTACTGCCGGATGATCTTGTGTGCTATCATGGAAGAAGAAAAATGACCACCACAGGCTGAATCATGAAAACTCTCGAGTAACTTTACCTATTGTGGCTCATCAACGCATCGCAGGAAGATGCCATCAATCCCACGCTTGTATAGACCCTCATTCCAGATGACATATCTGGCTGCTCTGAGCTTTATAGTACGCTTCTCCTTTGAAGTTAGATGAGCTGGGCACTCTCCGTAAGTGAGAAAGAAGGTGATATTAGAATACCACTCATCGCTAGTTGCAACAAATAGAACCATGGGTAGAGAATCATCTTTCTTGGTTGATCCCGCATTCCATCGATGCAATCATCTTTTTCTTCAAGGTCTTCTGAATCTTTGTTTTCAGCCATAAGCTGACATAGGCCCTTGCCTCTTACCAGCTTGGTTGGTTTTATATCTAGATCATACTCTTGGACCTTTGCGATCCAATTCCCTCTCAAGCTCCCTAACTCCTGTTGAGTTAAGATTGACTTGACTGTCATGTTAGGAACCAGCACTATTGTATGAGAGTTCGGATGTAATACCAGAAGTTCTTAACTACTTTAACAATGGTGAAGGCATGCTTTTCCAAATGAGACATCTTCAACTCATGAGGCTTGAGGGGAGAGCTCATGAACGTGATTGGAGATTCAACATCTTCAGAATTCTTTTGCATTAAGATGGCCGATACAGTATGCTCAGATGCATAACTGTACATGATAAAATCCTTGGAAAAATTGGGACATACCAGGACTAGTGCATGAGTGACGGAGGATTTTATATCCTTGAATGACGTCTTTCCTTCTTTGCTCCACCAGAAATTTTGTGACCCTTTCATCATATTTAATATGTGGTGAGTCTTTTCAGCAAAGTCGGGAATGAAGCACTGAGAAAATTCACTTTTCCGAAGAAAGAGTGAACGCCGGTCTTGCTTGTGGGTAAAGTAAGGCTCTGAATAGCCCTAACCCTTTTGGCATCTATTTTTGTCCCTTCTTTGCTAACAACGTGTCCCAACAACTTTCCTTCAGTGACCCCGAAAATAGACTTTTTTAGATTTAGGGAGATCCCGTGCTCTCGGCATCTAATCAATACTTGCTCCAAATGATCACAATGATCACTTCACTATTTAGAGAACACAGTTAAGTCATCTAAATAAACTATGATAACCTTTCCCATCATACCTTTGAACGTGAAGTCCATTGCCCATTGGAAGGTGGCACCAGTGTTGGTCAAACCAAAAGGCATTCTGCTATAGGTGAATGTGCCCCAAGGAGTAGTGAATGCTATTTTGAATTGGTCTTTAGGTGAGACTTCAATCTGATTATAGCCCAAAAAACCATCAAGCATGGACAACATTTCTGAACCAGTTACTGCCTATAGAACCTGATCCATTATGGGAAGTGGGTAATTATCCTTCAAGGACGCTGATTTAGGTTGTGAAAATCTACGCATATGCGTATCTCACCATTTTTCTTATGTACTGGCACAATGTTTGTGACCCAGGTACTGTGATGGATAGGAAAAATGATCCTTGCATCCAACATCTTTTGTATTTCAGCCTGGATGGTACCTGAGATCTTAGGATTATAGTGCCTCTATTTCTGGTGAAAGGGTTTGACATCTTCTTTCAATGGGATGTCATGTTGGACGTCCTTGGCTTGAAAGACTTTAGATTGGCATAAGACCATGCCAATACATCCATATATTTCTTCAGCAATTTGACAAATTTCCACTTTTCTTTGGGTGTGCAACACCTCCCGATGTTTACAAACTGCGGATGCTCCATAGTACCTAGATTGACCGGCTCGGTTTCTGGAGAGGAGTTAGGATTATCTTGCCACTTCTTCCTAACAAAATGGTCATGTCTATCAAATAATCATTCCAGAGAAACTAAACCTTTTGGGATTTTATTTCCTTTGAGCTGGCATATGCCATCACCTCCTTTTGATTCATTTGCTTGACCAGTGATGATTCATGGCATGCAGAAGTAGACCCTTCAAAATGAAGCTCACTGAAATTTTCCACCTTCTCCAAAAAGGAAATAAGTTGATTATCATCATTGAATACCTGCCAGTGCTGAGAATTGTCTGGCATGCTTGGGTGGAAGACTACCTCAATGGTATATGTGTCTATCTTCAATCCTAGGTGAGGGAGCATGAGGGACGCTGAGATGGCCAATGAATCGGCCATATCATTCTGAGCTCTCTAATGGACTTTAATTGAAAAAGTGTCAAACTCCTCAATGTTATCCCATACCGCGTTGTGGTAATGCCTGAGCCTTTCGTTCTTCACTTGATATATCCTTTTTACTTGATTCACGACTAGCTCGGCATCGCCTTGCACTTTTAGGTTCTTGATTCCCCTTTTTTTTAGCTTGCATGCCAAGTAGCAAAGATTCATACTCAAGCAGTATTATTCGTGTTGAAAAACTACAACTTGAAAGAGAGAGGAAAAATCTCCTCCTCAGGAGATATTAGCATGGCTCCAGCGCCGCATCCACTAGTTGCACAACTGCCATCAAACTACAATGTCCAAATCTTGTTAAGGTCTTCTTCCTAGATGAGGACATCCATTTTTTTAGACTCAGTAGATAAGAAGTAATTCCCCATCCCTGATGATTCGAAGAGAATTTGGGCTTGGGGGTCATCAGAATTGGTGACCAAGTACTTCTTTTGTGATTCAGGCTCCAATGTCTGCATTACACCTTTGACGGGGATTCTGGCTTTGGACCAGTCCATATAAATCTCTCCACCAACCTCCTTGCAAAAGCTCCTTCCTAGTAGAATTCCATATATGCTAGGGATATCGGCAACGAGGATGGTCATCTTTACTCTTTTCTCTGGGAATGCCGCAAAGGCAAATCTGTGCATCTTTGATTTGACCGATCAATGGAACCTATTTGGTTTCCAAGGAGTAACATCTACCAAAAGGCTTGGTAAGAGTGAGGCCCAAAGCATGGGTGAATTTTTTTTTGGCATGACATTATCGGAAGCTCCAGAATCAATTATGTAGTTGCTTAGCTTGTGACCATTGATTAGGAGGGAGAGATAAAAAGGTTCAATTTTTCCTGATGGAAGTCGAGGCAACATTTATGCGAGATGCATGAGGAGTGGAAAGGATTCCTTTTGGGGAGACTTGAGAAGTTACGATAGCTTGGCTTTGAATATATTCGGTCAATCTTACAAGTTGTTTGGGGTTTGACTGAAGATATTTGGCTTTAGACATTTGGATCTTGGTCTTTTTAGCATGATCGATTATGTCGAATGCGGCCAAGGGTTGCGTTGATGAAGGAATGAGTCCCTCATTTCATGATGGTAGGGTAGGATTACCGGTCTTTATGGGAATAGAAGAAGGTTGATTCAAAGGGGAGATAGGGGAAAAGGATTTCTTTGTAAAAGACTTAATAAGAGGTTGAGTAGGAAGAGGATTACCTCTTTTTGCAATGGTTGGAGGCATGTTTGACATGACCTTTTCCTTTTGTATCCTGGCAACAACTTCTGCCTCTTTTCCTTGAGAGTGGGTGAAAACAACATATGACTGCCCACTTGCATATCCTTGGGTACCCTCTTCTTCATCAGATTCCTCCTCGTCAAATTCCATATACCCGATCGTAGAGTCGCCAGCTGGTTCACCGACATCTTGATCATCTTCATCTTGGGGTGAAGGTTCTTCATAATTTTGCTCCTCTTCTTCAATCTCAACTAGGGCATTGACTAGAGGAGCCTCGAGTGCCAAATGTGGAGCAGTTGTGGGTAAACACGGCCTTTGGGGGTGTTGTTGGAAGTGAAATTTCTTCGTGGGACATCCCGGTATGAAGTACTAGGAGAAGCTTGAGCTAACTGCTTCTTTAACGCGAGCAAGTCATTCACCATCTTCTGGAATGCCGGATCTGATGAAGTGGCTTGAGAAGGAGTTGAAACTTTGGCTTGGATGGTTCTCATTTTAATTCACCTAGATATGAGCAAGTTATCTTCTATTCGAATGGCAGCAATGGCTTGAGCAAGAACCAGAGTAGTGACTTGTTCTTGTAAGAGTAAGAAACTTACTTTGAGCTCATGGCATTTACGAAGAAACACTTCTAATTTTTAGCGTTGGCAAGCATGGCAGGTGGCACATGGTTAATGAGTGAGTTAAAATGAGTGATGAAATCACGCATGGTTTCATTGACTTCCTTCTTCAGGTGAGTGATCTTTGACAGTAACATGAACATGTCCTCTGAAGGCTTATACCTTTCTTCGAATGCAGTCCGTAATGTGGCCCAACTAGTGATAGATCCGACTGGTAAATGTTGGAACCACTCCACCGCGGGTCCTTGCAAGGTCTCTAGAAAGAGGTGAACTAACACATCTTCATGGGTCACATCTAGGATGCTGCATGACATGATGAATGTAGATATATGTGAGTCCGTGCTTTGGTTTCGCTTCCATCAAATTTTGGGAAATTCTTTCGGTTTCCATGAGGGAGCGCGTGAACAGGATGTGGCAAAGCAAGAGGGCCCATAGCATTTCCCCATGGTACTGCCATTTGAAAAGCTGGAAAAAGGATGCGTGAGGAAGTGCGGTTCCACTGAGCAACAAAGCACTGCAAAGGGATGCGGATGCTCCTTGTGAAAAATGATTCCTTCGTGGGGTGAGACACTTCTTGCTGACCGATCAGCTGAACTTAGCGACGAGAAGCATGTTGGTGTAATACTGAAGTTGTGCCTTTGAAGTAGATCGAAAGTAGGATCAACTTCTCCATGGGCTCTCCTACTATGAGTAAATGGTTCACCCGCCAGTGTATCTTTCAGATCTGCAATATTTTGGGAGCAGATTTAAAAACTCTTTTTGGTTGTACTTGCTGATTTTCTGATTTTTCAAGCAGAAATCAGCAGCATGTACTTTTCTAAATATTTAATTTTATCCTTCTTGTGAAAACCGATTGTGGTTTAATGACAAATATTAACGAGGATAAAATAATGGCTAACTTAGCAAGCTGATTTTCCGATCTTAGAGTTGACTTTTTGCAAGGGTTTTGAAATTTTTTTGTAAACTGTCAGATTCTCAGATCTATGGGAAAAATACGGGTTTTTGTAAAAACTCAGTGAACTAAAGATCTCTAACTAGCCTAGATCTATGGATCTCTAAAGAAAATTTTCAGTTTGGAGCACTTTTGCAAAAAAATTGGATTTTAAGCAAAAAGTTATGATTTGCAAACAGGCAGTGGTTTCTATGGTTTTATTGATTTTCTAACATACCACAACCATAGATCCATTTGTTCCCCAGTAGAGTTGCCAAAAATTGTTGGTCTAAAAATATATCATGAGAGCAGATCTATGGATAGATGAGCCAATAGTGTGTAGGGCATAGCCCCTCTTTGAGACAACAAAGTGAAACTGGTTTATTGCTATTCCACCAGCAAGAATCTATGCAAGTCTCACAATATTCTACCTTGGGGTTTGGGATCTCATCCCAGTAGAGGTGTTTCCAACTATGGAAAAGAAAGGAATGGAGGGAAAGACGAAGAAAGGATGGGTCCGAAGGGAGAAAAGAAATGAATTCCAAAGCAGAAAGGTCAGAGGGTTTATGTTTTGGGATTGGTAATAAATGGAGCCAAACCTACTTGCATAAACGAACAAAGCAATACTGATGAACAAATGACAAAAAAAGTAGAGATAGGTCCAATAGAATAAATGCACAGATCGACATAAGAAAGATCAGATGCCCATAACACACATATTCAACACAAAGTCTTAATATTTGTATTAATGTTTTCTCTGTTACAAAAAGTACAAAGCCTTTTCTTCTCACTTCTATTTTTCATCTAAAAAGTGTCCACCCTTGAATACAACAAATATTCAAGTATTTATAGAAGGAGAAGGAGAGAGAAGGCAAAAGAAACCAACAACTAATTACAAAATATTTACAAAATATCTAAAAGTCAATTGTTGACTTTGGGCAACTTGATGGATAACAACATCCCATGGTGCAACATGGATGATGTCATCATTTGTGCCAACATACTTTTAAATATTACAAAAAGAAAGCCAAGAAGAGGAAGGCTATTCATCATCATCATCTCGCGGCTAGAAAGGAGTACCCTGCTTCTACTCAAGAGAGGCAATATGGAATTGGGCCGGTACTCCATGAATTTGCTGATCATCGGCTGGAGTTGATCCTAGGCAGGACCCTTGGTGTGATCACCGATGACTTCACAAGTCTCCGTTCATCTCGAGTTTTTTTGGGGAGCTTGAAGTACTCATTACCTGCCTCCATCAGGTATCCCACAAAGTCATGGTAGGCCAAAAGGTTGTTGATGGATTCAGCGTCAAAAGTGGCTTCTGGCCCTAACCCTTGCGAGATGATCTCTTTGAAGATTTGAATAGTTTCATCTACCTTCCTCAAGGTGAATGACGGAGTGAGAAAGCCCCTAGAGACATCCTTAGGAAAATTTTCTCCATTTGATGCATTACATCTAGGGCTTCCTCCTTGACCTTATCTATCTTCTCCAGGACAAATTCCATCTGATCGACCGGTAGTCCAAAGCAGCAAGGACTTTGTTGGGTGCTCTGGGGTGATCAAAGATGCCGAATTTAACTAAATCATCGACTGAGCAGTCGAGCATCTTTTGGAATGTCTCATGTTGTACAACCTAGCATGGTCCAACTCTTCGGAGATAGGTCCTGCAATCACTTGGAGTTCCTTGTTTGTTCCCGACCAATGTTCTGATATAACTCGGTGAACTTGATGATTACTTCCTCACTATCTTTGAGGATCTGGTCTCTCCAGGTGGATACTGCCATGCCTTGTTCACCAATCTTGGCATATTCATTTATCTTATCCTAACTAAGGGCCTTAGGAGTCTCAGTGGCAGTTGTAGGAGGTGCACTACCCATTTTCTGCAGGGAGTGGAGAAGATGTTTATTCTACTCTTTTAGTAGCCTCTTCTCTTCCTTTGCTTCTTGAAGCTTCTTGCAAAGGGAATCCACCATGGATAGGGCCTCTCCTTGAAGGCTCTCGGATGATGTTCCCATTGTGACCTGTGTCACTGTATAATCTGTAGGGGACAGATCCTTTTTATCCTTTGTGGGATCGGGATACACGATCTCCATTACTCTTTCACCTGAGGCGCTCTGAGAGAAGCGGGTTATTGGCTTCTGCTTCTTAGCCCCTTTTGTTGGGATGATGGAGAAGTCCATAGGTGTAATGGGGAATTTCCTCTTATGTTGACTCAAGTGCTGGGAGATCCATGCTAGACTTAAGGGAGAAGAAGGAAGGAAGAAGAAGAAGGAGAAACTACAAGTGTACTCGGGAAATGGGTTGAGACGCTTAGTGGTGGCATTGATAAAGAAGCCAAACCTCCAACACTCACAGGGGTAGGAGTTACTATAGGAGAGGAAATTGTGGGGGTGGAAGGGAGCTGAGAGATGAGGGAAGAAATACTGGGGGACAGCTCCGCGAGGGAAGAGAAGATGGAAGAAGAGGAAAGGGGAACAATAGAAGATGGGGGAGAAGACACAACCAAAGGAATGGTTGCTTGAGAGACATGAGGAGGGGAAGGAGGAGTGGGAGAAGGGATGATGGGTACCTCGGTGGTTGTAGCAGTGGCAACATCCTGAGTGGATGTGCCCGTTGGAACACTTTTCTGCCACTTCTTCCTCTAGAGATACTAGGGTTACAAACTTGTTCTGTGTGCAGTAGAGGGAGGGCTCCAGGAGCTTCTTCTTGAGTGGAACTTGATTCTCCCTCTTTGTCTTTTCCTTTTCCCTTTGGAAAATGCTTTGGCCTAGCAGGTGCATTGCCCAAAGGAGACGTGGTGAAGTCTACCCCAAGGTAGATGAGCCCGTTATACCTGCACCAATGCTCTGTGCACTGCAATGTGCCCTTAACCCTCTCCTCAATGGTCTGAGGTGCCCTTGTTCTATCTATTCGGTAAAATGGCCAGTTGTCCCCATCCGTGTCTAAATATACCTGATCAACTTCTTGATTAGTCATTTGGAAACCTTTTGGAACAATGGCCATGCCATATTGAATAATTTCTGCCAGGGCCAGACGGGAGTGATCCTTCCTCCTGAGTTTGACCTCATGATACAGGTCGATGTAGATGTCCTCGATCTATGGAACATGGATAGATCGAGTTTTTCCTTTGGGAGGAAATTTGTGGATGAAGGTTGGCCTCACTGGGAAATTGTGCTTCAGGTTGAGTAGCTCCAGCTCTGTGAACATTTCTGGGCCTTAGTGTGAGAAGTGCATGTGTACCTGCCCACTGTGAGGGGGAAAGGAGTTCCACCCTTCTTCCTTTTTAGGAACTTCTCGTGATATGTTATGAGCTGTCTGGATAGCTCCAACAAGATCAACTTAGGGCCTGCATACCTTGGTAACTTGGTGGGCTCCCCCAAGAAGTTGGCTGCTCTGAGATAGGTAAAAGTGGGGAATTGTGTAAACAATGCCCCCACTTCTCCGTTGCAGTTACTATGCTCTTGGTTGTCCGACCGTGAGTCATATTGGGCCTCAAAGGTAGATGATGCCGTAGAAGAAGGCATCGTTGATCTTGGTGAACTATGGAATGTTGTTTTCCAGTCTTAATTCTAGATAATATTCAAATATTTTTACCTGGGGCCATACCCGCATCGGCTCAGCGTTGGATAATCTCTCTCAGAGGCAGTAACGTAGACCACATAGGAGTTCATGTAGAACCTCCCGTTGTTGTGAGTTGTTGGAGCTGCTCAGAGATGGTGCTTGCTTGATGATTTCTACCCACTCAAAATGCTGATCAGGCACATTTTTGTTCATTATTTCTAGGTATCTGAGCATCCATTTGTGGAAGTAGTGGGCGTCAGGAAGCCCAAAAACCCTACTCAGGAAGGTAATGGTGTCACTCAGCTCCTCCGAAAAGTCACTGCGATGAATAACCTGGGGCCACCTAGTTATTACCTTCTTATTTTTTAGATACACCTCGTTCATTAACTGCATGCATTTGTCTTCATTTTCTTCCCATGCCTTAATGCAGTCTTCCTGACTTATGGCCACAAAATGCCGGTGGTGGGGATACCCAAAGCATGATCTCGAAGTGCCGGGAAGTGAGGTTGATTATAACCTCACCCTTCTCATTCTCGACACACCTTGTGTCTTTGTTATAGTAGCGGGCCACCACCATCATGAACTCATTATTCACCGTGCTAACGGGGATCCCTCCCGTGAAGTGTAGACCACTGCCCACTAGTTTGTCCATCCATGGACTACCTGTGACCCTTCTGGTTCTAGCCCAAAAATCTTCCATGTCTATATGGCCAAGCTCGGAATCTCTGATATCTAAGTCACATTCCGCATGGGATTCCGGCATCCTGACCCTTTGATACTTGTATTTCATTTCTTCCTCTGTGAGTTTGGCCTTACCCTTTGACTTGGTTGGCCTTTTGCTTGATGTAGACATATGCGAATCTGAGTTTAGTTGCTGATCTGCAAGAAGAAGGAGTGAAGTCCAACACAGAAGAGCCATGTTAGCTGTTAGATTATCCATCAAGGCTTTACAGAATGAGGAGTTAGCAATTTATATGCTTCTAGGTGCAAGGCATAGTTATATTGCAAGCTGCAGGGTCAATAAAGTATGGCACACTGATACAAAGTGTTGCAAAGAAGAAAACAATGCCAAAGGGCGCAAGGTGTAGGAAAATTACACATAACATTAGTGTTGTTGTAGAAGGATTTGCACCTACGCCATTGTGTAAGGTTTAAACTAGGTGCAAATAATTTTTGTGTTGCATGGAAGCACAATGCGCCAATGGCACAGACATGGAACGTGTTGCAGAACATTTTGGTGCACCGAGGGGCGCAACATTAAAGGATGCATCATTAAGTCAAGGTGCGCCAAGGGGCTTTTGGCGTGGTGCAGATAGAGCTTGCAAGACATTCAGTGTTGATGTAGGTGGGATTGTGCTTGCGCCATGTGTTAGGATTATAAGATTCTCAAAGGGCGCAGGGAAAATGCATGCTGCAGCAGAGATATAGTGCGCCTTGGCACGATTGTGTTTTATGCAATAATGATGGTGTTTGCGCCAAAGGAAAACTGCGGGCTTGGAAATGTGACATCTTTACATTTTCTCTCTTCTTGGACAGGTTGTGGTTTTAGGCCTCATCAACATGATTTCGACAGTGAAGGGGGACAGAGCAAAAAGGCTTTTGGATCACTTTGGGACAAAGCCCTCCAGGCCAGCAGATCTAGGAGGAGGGTGAAATGGTTTGGGGAAGAGAGAAGCTTACAAAACAAGATGGAGGGGTTTAGGTTCCCTTAGGTTCATTTATTATTTTTATAACAAGCACAACACAAAAAAAACAAATATCACAAGGAAAGCAAGGACCACTTACCGGAGATATATAGACTGGAAGAAACGAAGTGGGGTCCACGAATGTGATGTAAAGTGACATGAGGATGACGAAGGCACTGACAGGTGCAGAGGAATAAAACTTTTCACGTGTTTTTCAATCGTGAAAATGACAGGTCGTGTGCACTATATATAGCAAAAGGTGCAATAAATGTGCCACCAACTTTTTTAAAGGGTGCACCAAAACACATGTCGACATGAGGAAAATATTTGTGCCCTTTGGTGCGGTTATGCATCTATCAACAAGAAATTACCTATGCCTTTAGCATGAATTCATGACTATCAACACGATATTTTAGCGCCTTGGCGCACCGTTCAGGGGCGCAACATTTTTAGTGTCGGATGAGTTAGCACATGTGCCTTGGCGCAGGAAAGAAAGGTGCATCATGGGGAGGCACAACAATTGTTGTGTTAACACTCCAAAGGGTGTGCCAAAGGAATAGAAGGGGGTGCAAATTCATCTTGTGTTGTATGAACAAAATTTGTGCACCCTAAAAAAAAAGAACCAAAATGACTAAGTTCGAAAAACCAGATTTTCTGGAAAGGAACCTTACGCCATTCCGAACACCGAGGGACCTTGACGAGGAACCAATTTTTTTTTATATGGTTACTGCAAAATTTTCCTTGTCAATTTTACAGATAACGGGGCTGATTTTGTTGATGAATCCATGATGGAGAAGGACCATGCATTTCTATAGGCTCCAAGTGTGGAATAGGCCACACAAGAACCTTTGGTTATTTCTCCCACTTCATCCCCTTCAAGCTCTAATGTCGAAGAAGAGTTTGAGATTTCAAACTTCATGTTTAAGGATGAGGTGAACCATGGTGAGAAAGTTGTTGATCAGGAGAACACCATGGAGGAGCTTGAGCACACGTAGTAGGAAAACAAGGAGACATACTATCTGTCGACTTGGAGGATTGTCTTGAGGGCAAGGAGCATAATTAGATCACATCATTTGATCCTCCATCATCCACCTTCCAAGCACATGAGCATGTTTCCATGGAGGAAAGCATTCAAGGACAACATCCTGTGTCTCATAACGACCCTCTAGAATAAAGGTTGGAGGATCATGATCTTAAATGTTCTTCATAGGAGAAGGAAGGGAAAGAAAATAAAGATCTCATTTCTACCATCTCTTCCACACCATTCACCTAGGAAGGTCTGTAGGAAGGTTCCACTCTTAGAGTCAGATTTAAGAACCATGGTCACATCCATTGGATCAGACCATGCCCAATCAGGTAGTTGGCTCTATTGGAGACAAGGGAGAATCCAAAACAAGTCATGCCCACTTCAGGGCAAGAGGATGAGTATCAAAGTACCAATGATAACTGAAATGCCTCTTCAATCTAAATACGAGCAACTAAAAGAGGTATTTCTCTTATTTCCATTTGACACCTTGATGATTTGGGTGGAAGATTGGCTTATAGTTAGTTTTTCACCAATGCAAGCAGCCATATTAAGTGTCAAATTATTTTCTTGCTGGCCCTTTTGAGAAAGGAAAGCTACTTCTCCCTACCGGTTGTAGGATTTTTTGATTACCCTTTCTCTCTAGTTAGTGTAGGAGTAGGAGTATATTTTCTTTTAGTAGAACAAGTGGCTTACACAATCTGCATATCTCACTTGAGATATGTATGATTTTATGTTTTGTACATAGCATGGTGTTGTGTTTTGTTGCTCAAGGTTGTATCACCATGTAGTTCAAGTATGCCCATAGTCCATTTCGGGGATAGGAGAGGCCCTATGTCAAGAAAATTTTTCTTGTCGAACCTCATCTCCATGATTTCCTTAAAAAAATTTAGAGTGCGAGACTACGGGAAGGCTTAGAATCACCAAGTGCAAGCGTCGAGACTCAATTTTCAAAGATAGGATCAATATCAAGCTATCATTTATGAATCCATGCCAAATGGATGTAACAAGGCTAGTGGTCTCTTCTTCTTAGCATACAAATGTCCATGTGAGTCGCCAAACTGTTATCCCAGTTATACCCCCTACAAAAATTGGTCAAACATGACCCTGCATAGAAGAAAATTGAAGGGGTGGTTTAGACCTATGAGCTCACATTCAATTCCAAATATGAGGGTAGGCGAGAGCTCGAAAATTAAGGAGGCTAGTGGCATCAAAAGAGTTGAACGCTCAACAAGAAAGAAAATGGGAGAAAAATCAAATTTTTAGACTTCACACATGAGTCGAATTAGAGCTAAGCGAAGGAGCCAATGGAAGCCTCCACGCGTCATCTCAGCGTAATTCTAGAAAGGTCAGGTGCAAATGGAGGTCCCAAATGTATGTGCAGATTCCACGTGTCCTAAACCCAAGATAGTTACTCCTAAATAAGCATAAGGGACCAAGCCAAAAAAGAGAAAGAGGAGCAAGCCCAAATCATTAAGTATAAAAGGGTGGCGAAAGCCTCCACATGTCTCATCGAGTGCAACTTCAAAGGTTTGACCAAGGGTGGAGACTCAAGAAAGCATGAATGTTCCACATGTCCTAGGTCTAAAGACGGGTCTCATCGGCCATTGAAAATTCACAAGGAGGTGGAGGGTGCCACGTGCCTCATTAGCGCAACTCCAAGGATATAATTCAATATCGGTCTCTAAATGTGTTCCAGCACACCATGCATCAGATCAATGCAACTTGAAGTAAAATGTGGAGGGAGGACCCAAACAAGCATGATCCCCCACGTGTCCCAAGTCAAACATATGGCCCCACCAAAAAAAAGGGACGTAGCCAAACATGAGGAAATATAGGGGTGGCCCATGGATGATGCCATGTGTCAGGTGCAAGCTACAAGGGTCCCATCCATAAAGGTAGTATTCATATTGAGAACTTAATCGAGATAAGTAGAAGGCATTTGGCAGCGGGAAGCCGTATGCATCAGCTTGGCGTATCTTCAAGGTTGAAATCTAGAGGTGGTCCCTAAACAAGTGCTAGTTTTCCGTGTGTCCAAAGTCTCAAAAGTTGTAACAACCGTAGCAAAATTCAAAGGACTTGTGGAAAGCCCCACATGTCCCTTCGGTGCTCTTTCAAGGGGAAAATACAAAATCGGTCTCCAAATGTGCACCAACCTTACATATGGCCGGGAGTCAAAAAAGGGGGCGAGTCGGCCCTAAATCGGCTAAGTAAAGAAGATACTACGAAGCCTCCACGTGCCTTGTCCACTCAACTTCTAAATTAGAATCAAAAGGTTGTCCCCAAATGAGCACAAGCTCACCATGTGGCCATGTTTCAGGTCAAAGTGGGAAAGCGGGCCTTGGAAGAGACTTTTACCAAAGGGGAAAAAAGTAGGTCGGTGGGCCCGAGGAAGACTTTTTACCTAATCAGCCGATTGAAGACCGGCGAGGCGGCGGGAGATATTTTGGTATTTTACTCTTATTCAACCAAAGGAACAATTTCAATTATGGGCATGAGCCTACGAGAGGATCTTTGTGCCAAATGAAGAAAAAAATTCATAAGGTCCACAAACATGGGCATGTCTCGAGGCCAAGAGGGAAGGTGGGTTGTCATAGAAACTTTGAAAATTTTACAACTTTTGCAAAATGTGCAATTTCAATTGTATACTCGCGGAGGCTTTTGGGAAAAAGTGAATTTCATGCGGTGGGGTTGCAGGAGATTTTTTTATTTTTGCATCTTTTAAAAAAAGCACGGTTTGTATATTCAGGCCGTGGATCCTCTTTGCAAAGATTACATTTTCACCATTTTTGTACAGTTTGATGCAGAATCTTTAGATGACCATATCTTTTGACTGGAAGCTCAGTTTTGAGTGGGAGATGATTTTTTGGAAAGGTCTCGACCTCCTCTATAGCATAAAGGATTGAAAATTTAATTCGACAAGGTTGGATGGGTGA
Source organism: Taxus wallichiana var. yunnanensis (assembly GCA_018340775.1). NCBI lineage: Eukaryota > Viridiplantae > Streptophyta > Pinopsida > Cupressales > Taxaceae > Taxus > Taxus wallichiana. The sequence goes on along the minus strand of CM031238.1, from coordinate 766,380,096 downwards.
AAAATAGGAAAACATCTTTCATTCCATTAATATGGGATCTAATTGCTTCAACTAACTAGATCTGATCTAATTTTCCATCTTTCCTTCTCTAACATGCCAAACAGATATGAAAAAGGTAGAATTGATAGATTGTAGGTGGATTTGCAGGGCATTGATGGTTGGTGGTTGAGCTTTCAGAGAAGAATCTGATTTTTTTCCTTCTTTCTCTCTCACCTCGACCTTCTATATATTGTAAACACTTCTCATTTGAGAAGGAGAGACATTCTAGGTGTGGGGAAACTTTGTAAAAAAATTTCCCGACTCCATTTGAGTCATAAGCCTTCTCCCACAATTGGCAATCATATCATTCCTCTAAGTAGGAATGTAATGGTTTGTGCACCTTCTAGAGCAATAAACTCATGATTTTGTGGTCTTCTTCAGCCCTTTCTCATGTTTTATCAGATCTTTGTGCCTCTCCCTTTTAGACCTATTTTACGTGTATATATTTCACGTTTGCAGTGTAAGATGTCGTGTTTCATGGAGTATTGATAGTGGAATGGGATGCGGGTCTATGTCACTTCTATTTAACCTCTCTCATCTCTTATTTCCCTATACCACCCTCCCTCGGAGAGTATCTCACCCTTTCCCTTTTTGGTGTATCATCACTTAGTGTAGGCTCTCTTCCACTCTCTCTCTCTTTCTCTCTGGTTCTTTGGAAGGTTAGATTAGGATTAGATATGTTTTTCTTGCACTAAAGTAGCTTGTGGTAGGTAGTTTAGGAAGAAGAAACTAACTTTCTCAGGCCATCCCAAGTATGCAAGTCCCACAGCTTTAGAGATGGTCGAATGTTAGGAAATCTGCTGGATGCCCCACTCACACATGAGTCCATTCGGGGGTGCTGTGATTTTGTACTAAAAGATGTATGTTGGGTTATGGGAAGAGGTGTGAGTTGGGACATGGGTGGTGACATGGAGGGTGTTGAAATAGTCGTGGTTGTGTTTGATTTGATCTCTTGAAACACTTTTGGATTGATAGTGGAGGTGTCAATGAGTGAAAACTACATTTGTGTTGAAACGAGAAGTAGAAGGAATCCCAAAGTAAGACTCTATCGACATAGTCAGGCAATTGGCCATGCACAAAAATGGTACCGTAATAGGCGGGGTCGATGTGGATCAAATGGAAATCCTTGTAAAATGTGTTTGAGATACAGGGAAATGGCTAGCCTCGGACTCTGTGGGTAAGAGAGCCATAATAAAATCAGTGGGATCCTAAAGGTCCGATGGTGAATGGTCATCTAAAGGAAATGGTATTTCTACTGGATCCTCTATCGGTAGAGGAGAGGATGGTCCAGACAAGTTTGACTCTCCTTGTGATGGTGTAGGTTGTGAACATGTGTCTCCTATGAGTAGGAGAGGTGCCACTAACGAAGGGTCAGTAATTTGAGGGCAAGGGCGGTGTGCTAAGTATAGGCTCTTCTACGGGTGATGGAGGAAATGAAGGGGGTTCCTTTGTGGGTGGAGTACATGAAATAGGCTCTGGTGTAGGTAGGGGATCTTGGGCTAAGAATTCATCTATAGAAGGAACATGAGGCAATTGGGAGGCTACTGGTATGTCATCAAAAATAGCATGGACCTCGCAGATGTTGGTATCACTTGTTTGAAGAATCACCAACTTGGTTGGAAGAAGGGGCATGATTAGGAAATGTTTTCTTGAATATATGTAGGTTTTGGTTAGCAGGTGCATTCGGGCTATCCAAGGCTAAATCTTCATTGTCTAACATTTTTGGACTATATTCTTAAAGGTGATGAAGTTATTATTGTTATTCCCTTTGACACGATGATAGCTGAAAAATTCATGTTCCTTATACCATGAGGGCATGGGTCACTCGGGGTCAAAACCAATATGTCGTTTTCTAGGTGGGAGGGTGTTGACACCAAACTTAATGAGCTTTTCCAAAATAGAAGAATAAAATTATCCTATCAAAGTGTACTTTCATTGTTCTCATCGGGCTGGAAATCTTGGATGGGAGAGAGATTAAAAGGATGTTTGGCGGGGTTTGATTGATGAGGAGGACAAGCCTTGAGAACTACGGCATTGGAAGATCCTTTAGATTTGAATTTATTTTTGGTGTTTTGAAGATGATAAAGCCTCATTTGATTTGAAGCATAATGTTCTTGTTACGAAGTTGATTTTTCTTCTCTTCGATAGCACAAATTTCTAATTTACGTGCCATGGTGAATGCCTCATCGAAAGTGTGAGCAGTATACACATGTAGGGTTGTTGAGATGTGTCTTACACAAGCATGAGTAAGCAACTCTATGAGTTTATTTTGAGGTAATTGGAATGTCAGTTGGTTAATAAGGCTGCGCTAGCAAGTGATAAAGTTAGGAATAGACTCATCGTCATACTGTTGCGTGGAATAAAGATCCGTCATAGTAACCTTCTTAACAATTTTGATGCACGAAGTTATCTAGGAAGACTTGGGATACTTGATTAAATGAGTAGATGGAGTGTCTTGGTAGCCCACCGTACCAATCCAATGCTTGTCCTGTCAAGGACAATGGGAAGGTTCGTAGGAGTAAAGCATCGTCATGGGGGATCGGGTAACACCCATGTTTGAAAAAAGATGCAAATGTTGTTACGCATCTTCTTTATTATTTAAATGGTTGAATTTTGGCATTTCCCAATGTATAGGGTATGGGCGAATAGGGATGGATGGATGAATGGACTCATTACATATTTCATCCTAGGGTAGACAATTACATGAGTAAAAAGCTGATGCTTCTAGAGTCTGCATCTTTTCCATCATTAATTTGATGAGATCATTGGTAGTTTGTGATGGAAGGGCTCCTCATGTGGCGTAGGAGGGTTGGTACTGAAAATTTTATTTGGGTGGCATTCCATTGTAAGGTGATCTTTGAATAGGGAGGTTGAGAATAGGGGCCACCATAGAGGGCATGTATCTAGAATGGGTGACGGATGAGATAGGGGGTTATTGATAGTATGTTTATGTAGGTGGGATAGTTGTAATGAATCTAGTAGTGATTGGGTGTAGTGTTTGTGGGATGGAGAGGAAAAGATTTTGGAATGGAGTCGGGGTCACCGACACCACAGTGGTTGTGTTATAATGGGTCTTTGTGAGACAATGGGTGTGGATGAGGTTATGGCACAGGTGATCACCGAGGGGACAATGAATACTATAGGTGTGACCGATCATGTAGACAAATCGGTCATGGCTAGTATGGGTCCTAGTTGTGATATCTTTGGGGTGAAGTAGGTGTAGGTAACACTAGATTATTAGGGGCTGATGTAGAAATGGGAATAAGGGTAGGAGATATGGATATGGGTATGCCATATATCAATTGTCCTAAGGAGTCCTAGGTGGAAGAGTGGAAAAGGTAGAGTGTGAAGGCTGTAGGATCGATCAAGGATTCATGCAAATTAGTCATCACCCATGGCAATGGTGGTAGGAAGGGTTGGATCAATAGGTGACAAGATAGTCGAGGGTGAAGGATTAAGTGGGATTGGTTGACATCTTATGTTAAATATAAGATCGTTAGCTTGATTGTGAGTTAACACCATGTGAATGAATGTATATCAAGTGATGTTGTATCCTGGAGATGACATAGAAGGTAGAAGGAATGAAGAAAATAGGTGTTTATAGGTGAAATTTGGGCAATGTATTAGTTTGAGATTCAAACACAAGGTAAGCGATAATGGTTAATGGTGACCGATACCGGTTCGGGGTAACCGATGCCATTTCTTGTAAGATAGAAACAATTTTACCAAATGAAGCAAAGAATGTTGATGGTTAGATGAACAAGTTAGATGATGACTATTAATCAAAGTAGAGAGAGTATAGAGATTCACGGGAACTCGACGGTGAATAAAATGGAATAAGGGTTCTTTTAGGCAATTTAACCAAAAACAACAACAAAACGATGCGGTTAAGAAAAACTAATCTCGGTCGGGGGTAACCGATTTCAGTTCTTGTGAAAATTGGAAAATGTAGAAAATGGATTGTTGTGAATTTTAGTAAGATAATCAACCTAGAGGTCTATAAATGATGCAATGAAGTCCGACACACTCGAGAAGAACTCATAATACTCCAACTGTGATTGTGGAGTGTGTAAGGCAACAAAAATGAAAAGTGGAGAAGCGTATCCTCATACCTCAAAACTCACGTCAATCAAACACTAAAAACACGCATCTAACAAGTGATTTTTAATGTGTTAAGCTTATGCTATTTTAGAATACCGACTCGTGAATGTAGAATATATTTTTTTTGAAGAAGGCTTCCTATGAAGAAAAATATCTATAAGGAGAGGTTTGGTATGTTATGGTGGGGGCGGGTCGTCCTCCGAGATAATGAATTAAAATAGGTAACAATGGGATTACCTACCAATCTGATCATGTGATCATGGAAAAGTGTTTCAGGTAATATGTTGTTTAAGAAATTTGTGTATATTTCAATTTAGTGTAAGCATGGTAAGACAATGCGAGAGAGAGAGAATATGCTTTTTACGATTTTTGTGTTAACCATTAGTTGGGCATGACTTCCAGCATATAGGTTTCCCTCATTTTAATGTGAGATAAATGCAGTAAATCAAAAAGTAATGCAACCAATTTTAAGCCCAAATTGAAAATATTATGTTCGATGAAGCAAATGATGAATAGGAGAGGGTATGTTCTTTCACTACTTATGTAAATGCAAGAAAGAAGAAATGGTTCATTTTAAGCACCAAAAAATAGATGTTTTTTTTAGAAAATTAGAAGAAGAGAGTGTTAGTGGGAAAAAAATTTAGAGTGAGTACTTTTAGAAAGTAAATAAAAACACCATCTTTACCTACGAATGAAAAACAAAATTGCTAAGAACACCGGATGGGTCCCACCAAAGCGCGTGCGTGCAAAATTTTTCACCATTTTCTTTATGTTTATTGAGTGAAGAAATAGATAGGGTTATGGGCTAGGAGGAATACATGTTAAATGGGTGGGTTGATGGTTGTTGCATGCGTTTTGACTTCTTGATCTAGTGCCGATTGTGAGAGCTTCCTTTTGGATAGGAGGAACTACCATTAATAGAAATCAAGACCACAAAAGAGGAGTTAAATGATATATTACGGTGGACTCTAGCATATGCTAGTTCAGGAAGTGTGATACTTCTTAGAAGGCTATCAATCCTTTGTTTAAAAAAATTAATGCGAGAAATAAGAAAATTCCCTCTGCGATTGGTATGATTTGGGTATCTCATTCAATCAAAATAAGCAAATCTAACATAATAGACAAGGCTATGGTCACATATGAAAAAGCTAGGTGGTTGTCAAGGTACTGGGGCTGGTTAGGGTCTAATTATGGGTTATTTAGGACAATGGGTAGGAGGTTATTTAGCTCTATTATTGGTAGAGGTGAAAATACGAGAGAGACCGATGTTGGTCTTGTGTAACCAACGATGGTTTAGGAAGACCGCGGCATGATCGGAGGTTTTAGGTTGTTTAGGTCACTTGGTAAAAGGTTGTTTGGTTCTATTTTTTGCAAATGTGTAAACACAGAGAATGATGTTGGTTAGGTATAACTAACGATGGTTAAGGGAGACCGACAGAGGTTATGGGTAACTAGCGTTGGTACAATAGGTGTGATGATAATTCAATGAAAACCTTATTGTAGATTTTGGTGAGGTTAGATGAGGATAAATATGGAGATGACAAGGTCTATGAGAATACTGAAAACACTCAGAGAGGTGGAAGGGACAGGATAGGTGATTTGATAAATGGGTGGGTGAGGTTTTTGGGTTTGTTAGAAAGATGTCTATGGAGGAATGGGAATGTTAATAGAAGAATGATAAAAGAAATGATAACAACTCTATGAACATAATACGAATGGAAATGATTAATGATAAGACACTTAACAATGTTGCAGGTCCAATGGTTGTGTGGTGGTGATGATCAGTTGATGGAATGGAGCTTGGTGCAATAGTGATGCTTCCTAGAATGTTACCGTGAGTGCCAATGCTTCAGGATCTGTCCTGGTGTTGGCTATGGTTGTCTAGGAGCCTGAAAAGACTCTGGTTCTACTTGTATGTAGCTCTCTTCTTTTATCTTACTCTATCAACCACTCAAACTCTCAAACAAGGTTGTTAAGGTGAATCAGTTGTAACCGACGATGCTTCCGTCTTGACCGGTGTCGGTTTAGGTCTTACCGACGTCAGTTAAAGTGGGATTCCCTAGGTTTACTAAACTGGGCATATATTTCTAATTTTGAGGACCAATTAGTTTTGTTCTCATAGATTAGAACAAATGCTTCCCTTCTAATGAGCATGAATGTGGTTAGAGAAATCTTAGACATTGATTCTAGGGTTAGACAAAATCTTAGCTCATTAAGGCAAGTAAGACTTAGTTATTGTTAGTTATGGAAACATGCCAATAATAGGTGTAGGGTGAGGTGGTTGGATGAGGTGTCTAGGTGAGGTGGAAATTAGGTTAATTAATGTAATTAAATGATGAATATTGTGAGGATGGGTATTAATTTAATGTAATTAATTAAATTAATATTAATGTGGTGTGGAGGGGGGTGTGGTTAGTTGAATATGTTTGGGTTGGTTATTTGTGGGCGCCAAGGGAGTGTGACCCAATTTTGGTTTCTACACCAGCATGAGACACTAGCAATTGAACCTTATTGTTCAAGACCAAGTGTCTAAACTTATTCAACTCCTAATGACAAGGACATTCTTTTCAATGAAAGAATACCTTACTTCATACTCTTCTAGGCTCGATTGAAGAATGCTATTATTGTTACGAACCTTCTCTATTCAAATTGTACCAAGATAAGCTGAGATTGCGTTTGACCCTAAAAAATCATATAGAAAGAATTCATTTTAAATTTTGGGTTAATAAGAGTTCAGGTATGTGATATTACATGCTTGATGCCTCAAAACTCTCTTAACCTTTTGTTGTCCATTTGAATGCAAGAATCTTCTTCAACATCATTGTTAAAGGCTTCACAAGGGTGGCAAAATCAGGCATAAATCTAAGAGAAAAGTTTATCCTTCCCAAGAAGATTTGAAGATATTTCTTTTGATGTTGCGGTGGAAGTGTTATAATGGCTTCAACTCTTTTAGGGTCAATTGCTAACCATTTTCTTGAGATAATGTGGCCTAAAAACTTTCCCTCGTGTGCCTAAAATAAACATTTCTTTGGATTTAATGACACTCAGAACCTTTTACACATTTGAAATACTTGCCCAAGGCAAGGTTAATTTTAAAACCCCCTCTAAAAAATTAGTTTAGAATGGGCGGAAAATCTTGAAAATCAACTTTTGAATCGATGGAAAATTTCTGAAAAATGTTTCATGGTAAAGCGATCTGGTATGGCACAATTTTCTTAGATGAGGTACAATGATAAGAAATGTTGGTGAAATACATGCATAAGTTAATTTAACATATAAATAGTAGGTTAATTCACCCATATAAATGACTTATCCATGGAAATTTTAGGAAAATTTGGCAGAGCATTTCTTTGAAAAGTTGCCATTTCAAATTTTCAAAATCCCTAATATTTACAAGTTTACGAAAATTCACCACTAAATTTTTCCCTAGCCTAAGGTGAAAGAGGTGGTCTGCTGCATTCTTTGAGAAGACAGTGATATCATCCAGATATACCAACACCATCTTGTTGATGAATCGTTGGAATGCCATATCCATAGCTCATTGAAATGTTGCTCCGACATTGGACAATCCAAATGGCATCTTCTTGTAAGCATATGTGCCCCATTTCATGGTGAAGGTTGTCTTGTAATGATCTTCCTCTTTCACCATTATCTGATTATACCCTAAGTATCTGTCTAGTAATGAAAACCTTTTGGATCCAGCTACAACCTATAAGATCTATTCCGTTGATGGAAGTGGATAATGATCCTTGAGTGATGCTCTGTTTAGATCATGGAAGTCCACACACAATCTGATTTCTCCATTTATTTAACTCATTGGCATTAATTTTGCAACCCAACTTGAATGTTTGATAGGGAAGATGATGCTAGCTTCAATCAGCTTGGTCAAATCTTTCTTCATGAGAGATTCATGTGGGGATTCACCACCCTTTACTCTTGTCGATAGCTTTAGATCTTAGATCCATCTTGATAGTGTGTTGTGCCATATTTGGGTTGAAACCTCTTAAATGTTTATAATTCCAAGAAAATACATCTGGGAATTCTAGACAAAGTCGAACGAATTCAGATTTTTATTGTGGGGTACTTACTTTTCCAATTTGCAATATCTTGCCTTTATCTATTGAAATGGGCTTTGATTCTTCACCCTTTACCGCATGATTACGTTCTCCTTCTAGAATTGATCATTTAGGTTGAATATTGAATCCAAAGTTATGAGACCTTTTTGTAATTTGTTAGTTTTGAGCTGCACCACTTGGTCACCATAATGTTGTTCCAACTTGTCTTGGTTTCTGGTAGAGAACTCAGCTTCTTCTTGTAGAAAATTGACAATTTGTTGATCATTCTCAAAGACTTGCCAACTTGTGTTGTTATCTGGAACAGCCGGTCTCACAACCACTTTGATATGGGGCTGGGTTATCTCACTTTTGATACTTTCTACAACATCAAATGCCACCCCAATTTACTTAATCGTATGTTGCTTCATTCTTCTTTCTTAGGATGGAATTGATGTTAAAAGCTTCCAAATCTTCAATGAGATCTCATACTAGATAATTATATTTTTCAAAATATCATTCTTGGAAGCATTTTTTCCTCTAACTTGGTTTGCAATTAACTCACTATCTCCAAATACTTGCAAATTCTTTTCTTTCTTTCCCAATGTAATCAGTGAACTAAGGCTTCATACTCAGCTATGTTGTTAGAGCAAGAAAACTGGAAACAAAAAGCTGAGTAATATTGTGTACCTTTAGGTGAAAAAATCATAGATCCTCCTCTGGCTCCTTGTCTACTAGGGAGAGGATGATTCTCATTATCATCCTTGTGATGCGGCTCGGTGATGCGAGGGAGAGGATGATTCTGTTCATGTAAACAATGGGAATCCTAGCTCAGATTCTTCCATTTGTTTGTAAGGGTCAAAAGCATCCCTCTTGTTTTCCCATTCATTAAGATTCAATTTTGGGATGCATCCAACCTTAGTATATGTTTCATAAGTTCTTGGGAGATCTTCTTGATCAAAGGATAAACAATTTACATTGATTGGACTCGGTGTATGAGGATCTATGTGAAATTTCACAATGGGATCAGATCTGATCATAGCCTTAGCTTCATACCTTGTTTTGAAAAGCATGTGCAACCAATCAATAGACAAATAGCCTCAAATTTTAGCAGTGAAGTCTCTTGAAAAATATAATGCAAAGAGAGGTGGCAAGTCTATGACTGATACATCTTGCAAGATGGTCATGTTATGGCATGTATGTAATGTGAGGCTCAAGTATTTGATTACTCCAACCGTTGTCACCCGGTCCCATCCAATTGCATCACCCCTTTGGAGATGACTTCATCATGAAGGCCTAGTTGATCGAGATATTTTCTTTGGCATGGTGAGTTACTTTCTTTTGAATCGATCATGCAATTATGTACTAATTTATCTCCAATGATCAATGAGATATAGAATGGTGGGGGATTCAAATTCTTACCTTGGTGGCTTCCTTGATTTTCTCCTTACTGAGCTACATTGGTAAGCACCTTTTCTTTTTGATTTGGTGGCTGATTTGATGCTTGACCCGATTTTCCATAGGAGCCCTTAATAGGTCTCTTTGTCTGGGATAGCTAATGAATCCCACTTTGAGATGTTTACATTTTTTCTTTTCTTCATCTATCCAATGATTTTGAATGGGGATGAGCTATCCTTTTGTTTCTCCCTTCTTTGCACATTCTTCTCTTGTACATGAGTTAATTCTGATTGGTACTTGAGCTGGCCTAGAAGGTGGCACTGGCTGACCTTGCATCTTTGGGGTTACACTTTGATTACTAGCACCTTACGGGGTAGCAGAGGGTTCTAGACCATATGAATTGGAGGACTTCCCTTTTCCAATATTCCTTTTCTTGGACCGTGTATTTACTACTACACTATGAGGAGGTGCTTGATTCATACCATAGAAATATTCAGCCTTCAATTGACAAGTGTGGTCTCATTTGGAGGTGCCTCAGTTCTTGATTTTCTTCTTGGCCTGTCTCTATTTCCATGCCGATTTTTGTCACCATAAGAGCTTGATTCAAAGCACCATTGAAACACATTGACTGGTTATGGGGTTGATTACATGGGAAACACCAATCATATTCCTGAGCCATGTTATTTTGCACTAGTACCAAGGCTTTAGATGTGGATGCTACATTAGGGTTGTAAGGCTAGAATGGCCTATTGGTAGGAGGCTTGGCTTGATTCTGATTTGTAGTTTAGATGGGTGGTTTATTAAGCTAATATGGAGGCTTGTTGGGTTGAGTTTGAGGCTGGTATGATCTAAAATTTTGAGCTTGTTGCCTCTTAAGTTTCACCAACTCATTACCTAAGTTTTACAGTTTCTTCATGACTTCTTGGAGCTCGTTTGAGGAGCTGAAAGATGAGGTGGAAGATTTAGTTGAACTTTTATCTCTTAGAACAAGAATGGGAGATGATGTGTGTGCTTGACTAGTGCTTAGAGCTCCTAGTCTGGATATAGAGCCATAGGTGGCCAAGATGCAAGTTTACCGGCTGAATTAAGAAACTTTCAGCTCTAATAGAAATGTTATAGGATGCGGGTAAAGTTCTGCCTCCCATGGATTGAATCATCATGGAAATATCAAAATTTAAAGCTTTAAGGAAGTATAGGAAAGCACCTTCAATTATTGGCCTCACGGCCACCCGAATCCTATCCCACGTATCTTTGGAATCTGAAGTTGAAATCAGTCAACTACTTATTAGGAGCTCTCTTGATTGTTGTCAGTTGTTCCAATAAGGATAAATTATCTCCCTTGTCTCCAAATTTATTGTGAATATCGTGTAAAAATGGTCCCAATTTTGAATGGATCCTGCGGTTAGACTCCTTAACCACTAAAAAGCTTTACCTTTAAAAGATAAAGCTAACGACTTCTTTGGAAAATCCATTTCATTAATTTCATGAATTACATAGACATTTACAATATCCTATTTTGTGGTCAATTGGAGTCATCTTGTTCCCTCCAGTAAAATATGGAATGCTCTTCAAAGTCTGTAGTTAGAACTATATTTTGTGCACCGAGAGCCGGTGGGCTACTACCGGTGAAGTTGACGTAGGGGTCAGGTTGTGCCATCCCGATTGGTCGAGAGGACCCTAGTCAATTAAATGAAAGGCCTACCGGTGGAGGTTTTGACAAGGTTACGCCTCATGGAGATGGATACATTTTGGATCCTCTTCCCCTTCTTTCTCTATCTAGGGATAAATGTAGATAGAAACATATCCCACCTCTCTGGTTATTGACCTTGTTTGTATTCTTCTCATGAACTTGACTAGCTTGGTGTTGGAACCGGTGGGTTCTGCCTCTCTTGGAGTCACTAGATGGGAAATTTCATAGCTTCTTAAAAGTTGGGGACTCACAAAAAGTGCACATAAACCTTGTTGCAATAGAAATGAATACTTCTAGTCCCACCGGGTGTGCAAAACTATTAGTGCAAAATCACAACACCCTTGAAGTCTGTGCAACTTGATGGGTTAACACTCTCGGTATGATTGCATAACATGGAGCCTATCTTAAAGTGTGGGACTTTACGAATTAGGGAATCCCTTTGGATGAATACCAGCTCCTATTCCTCTATTTATGTGCACACATTCATATTATAGAGGGTCTATCTGAAATCTATTCTAATTGATGAAGGAGACAGGGTAAGGAGATGCAAGAAATTAAACCTAATCTAACAGAGGTGATGCACCAAAGGAATGATGAAAATTTGCATTGATCTTAAACACAAACCATTAAAAATGTGATATAATATCCATGCACAGATGACCAAAATTGTAATGAGAGATCAGGGAGATGAAAATAAACATAAGAGAGGTTGAAATCATCCAAAGACTTATTTTATTGCTCTAAGAATTTGATACAGTCCATTACACTAGCCAAGAGGCAAGATTACATTACAATTGGAATGGGAGGTTCAAAAACTCCATAAATTCACCTACAAGGAAGAGAAGAAGGGAGGGCACAAAGCAAGAGTGTCCAACCATTATAAATTTCCCTCTTGTACATTATATAGGGATAATTAGAGGAGGTAGAAGAAATCCACACTCTTGTTCAACCATCCCCAAAAGGGGTAATGAATTCCCCTGCAACAATGATGGGTATCACTGCAATACCCATGCCCCCATCATTGTTCCTTGATGAGAAAGAAAAGAGGCACAATATTCATCATGGTGGTAGGTGGGAGACTTGAAAGCCTCAAAATGGCATACCAAATCATTAATTGTGATAGGTGAGTAGTAGGTCTTTGAGAGATTCCCAAACCATTCTCTCTCGCTCGATTCTCGAGCTTCCATTTGAAAGATATGGCTGCCTGAAGGTGATTTGGGATTGGATTCTTATGCACACAAGATCCATGTGCAATCCCTACATGTCTTAAGATTCCACTCCCTCCTACTCTTAAAGTTATGTTGAATTGACACGTGGCGTTGTGCGAGGGATTGCTCTATTTTCTTTGTTTCTCCTTAATCCCCTCCCGATGGCGAAGATCACGTGCTGACCTGACACACATGAAGGGATGGCACATGTTTGGGACCTTCCCTTGAATTTTTCTTTTGAAAGAGCATTGAGTTAATGTGTGGCTCCTCTCACCGGCCTTGGAATTTTCAACGACCAGCTCTATCCGTTTTGACTCTAACCATGTGGCGTGTTGGTGCTCGTTTGGGGGCCACCTTTGGATTTGCCTCTTGAAAGAGCACTGAAGAGACACGTGGGAATTTCCACTAGGCCTGACTTAAGCTTAGCAGATTCAAGCCTTAACTGAATAATTCCTTCCTCACTATTTGGGCGAGTAAGGGGGGCCCACCATATTTAATGCCAAAAACCCCTTTACGGGTGGGACCCTTATAGTTAGCTCTGGAATTATGATGGTGGGACACTTGGCATAATCCGCGGGATGCCCCATCATTTCTTCATGTTTAACTTAGTCCATTCTATTTGGTAGCGTAACATTTCTAACTCTAGACACATGGGGGCTCGTGCTTGTTTGGGTCCCGCCTTTCGGGTCGCACCTTTCAAGTTGCATTAAGCTAACACATGGCTTGTTTTCCATCCTTGAACTTTTCAATGGCGGTTCTAACCTTTTTTTACTCGACCACGTGGTGAGACTACACTTATCCATGGACCTTATTTAGACCGAACTTCGAGAGATGCACCATAGGGACATGTGGAGGATTGCGTAGGTTATGTCCCTATTAGGAATTTTCAATAGCTAGTGAGACATTCCTCTAACCACGACTAAGTGCCGGGATGATGCTCGTTTGGGGACCCTCTTTCTATTTTTTCCTTGGAATTACACCGATGAGTCATGTCACACACTCCATGGTTCCTTTTCTTTTCTTGTCTCTGGACTCAACCTTGAGATTGAATATGAGTTCACGGGACTAGGTGACCCCTCCATTTCTCCCGTGCAAAGTCACACTTGAACAATTTCTCTGGGTGGGTGAAATTAGGATAATAACTCCCACGTGGAGTTGGATAGGCGATTCACCACTGGGGGACATGGAGACAGGATTACAGAATATAAGGACAGATCTCGAAGCCCTTGGCGAGAGAGAGGAGCATGCAGAGAGATCTAGGGGTCATCAGACGTCAGCTACAGACCATATAAGGGAGATCCTGAAGCTATAAACATCTCACTATTTTGTAGATACAAGTGGTTTTCAGGAAGAGGCATGGTTGGTCGGTTTGAGAATATGCTTCAAGTTACGCCTTGTACTAGAAACAAACAACCTCGTGTTGTGATCCATCTTCTGAGGGATGGAGCAGGAGTCTGGTGGAGGATCGAGGAGTAGAAGCTCCATGTTGACTCAGAGATAGTTACTTGGGAGCTATTTAAGGAGTGGTTTAGGAGTAGGTATTTACCTAGGAGGTTTATTATAGTAGTGGATAAGTGAGTTCCACAACCTCTCGCATCGGACATATATGAATGTAGCTAAGTATGAGAGTCGAGTTCATAGACCTAATCTAGTATGTCAATTATATGCAAGATAAGTATGGGTTAACAAGTTCATCGGGGGCCTAAATTTGGATTTAGGAGGTTTGGTTCCCATTCAATACCCACAGAGACATTAACAGAGGCCATGGAGAATTCTTATATTATAGAGGAGAAACGGGGAAGACACGACGAGGCTAAAGATAGAGTTTGGAGCCACATCCAATAGATGCAAGATAATAGATCGGGATCAGTTCCTCCTCCTCATGGTGGATAGGGTTCAATATAGTCTTCATTCAGACCACCATTATAGCCACCTCGGCAAAATAAGCAACAAGAGACCCACCCACTTTACTGAGACCTCCTTAGAGATTTAACACACGAGAGGGGTGGAGTATGGGGGCTGCTCTAAGGGTCCCATCAAGACATAGGGTGCACCAAGAGCTTAGTCAGTAGGAGCTCATCAGTAGAGACCTCAGTAGTCCATAGCTTGATCGTCAAGATCCACAACACAAACCTATAGAGTACCAACTAGAGTTGTATGTTACTTGAGAGGATCGGGCGGTTGTTATGGTTGTGGCATTGCTAGACATCATTGGAGATATTTCCCACAAAAACCTTGTAACAAGGGTAAGATACAAATTTCAAAGCCCAATGTTGGCGACATGGACGAGCCATCGGATCTATGTAATGGTCAAGAACTTCTAGGATGAGCACCACAGTATCGTGATAGAGACTACATGTAGCATTGGTGGTATTTTTGCCTCTATATTATTTGATTTTGGTTCATCTAATTCTTTTCTTTGTACCATCTTTAGTAGATCTTTGGAGGCTAGTATTAGCTAGGTAGGGTCTTAGTTGGGATGTTGAGATGGCTTCTAGAGAAAAAATTTCTGTAGACTCCTTAGTTAAGGAGTGTGTAGTGGATTTGGGACCCTTCACCACTACCTCGGATCTTTGTATCCTTCCATTGGGTTCTTATGGAGTCATCTTGGGCATGGATTGGTTGTTTGCACATAGAGCTAGAGTGGACTATTACCATAAGACTATTGCTTGTACAAATGATCTAGGAGTTGAGTCAGTGATAACGAGGAGTTAGGAGGCCCATTTCCATTCACACCATCTCTGTTATGCAGCTTAAGCGATGTGTGCGACAAGGTTGTTAGATGTATGCTGTTATGGTTAGTGATAGATTTGAGGATGAGTCTAGTGGACCATCCCTTGATGACCATCACATTTTGAGAGAGTTTTCTGATGTTTTTCGAGGAGCTAACGGGGTTACCTCCCCCACGTGAGATAGATTTTCACATAGATTTGGTTCCGAGTGCAGATCCTATCTCACGAGAACCTTATCAAATGACTACCCCTAAGCTCTGTGAGCTCAAGTTATAACTTATGGGCCTTCAAGAGAAATGCCTAATCTATCCTAGTGTATCTGCTTGGTATGTAACGGTGATTTTTTTAAAGAACAAGGATGGATCTTTGTGGTTGTGTATTGATTGCTACTATTTGAACAACTTAATGATCAAGTAAATTACACCCTTCCATGCATTGATGATTTATTTCATCAAGTGAAGAGGGCCAAAATAGATCTTAAGTCAGGGTATCATGAGCTGAGGATCACGGAGGAAGATATTCATAATACCACCTTCTGTATGAGATATGGCCACTATAAGTTCACAGTGGTACCTTTTGATTTGTGAATGCCCCTTGCAGTGTTTATGAGCTTCATGAATGGGATGTTCGGAAATTTTTGATTGATTCATGATCATCTTCCTTGAAAAATTCTGATTTACTCACATATGCGTGAGGAGCACGAGGAACACCTTCGTCGATCTCTTTAGTGTATTCATGAGCAGCATCTTTATGGGAACCTAGAGAAGTGTGTATTCTTTCAAACAAAGATGTAGTATTTGGGAAACATCATTTTTGGGGAAGGTATCACATTCGATCCTTCCAAGATTCAAGCTATTATGGATTGGCAAGAACCCATTAGTGTGACCGAGGTGCGAATGTTCATGGGTTTGGAAGGATACTACTGGGATATTTATACGGGACTTTTCTTAGGTAACACACCCCATCATTTCCCTTAGCGAAAGGGATCAAGTTTGTATGGTCAAATAGATGGGAGAAGGCCTTTAGGAAACTAAAGGAATGCCTCATGACAATGTCTATTCTTGCATTACCAGATCCTCAGGGTGAGTTCTTCGTTTGCACATATGCTTCTTTGGCAGGACTTGGAGGTGTCTTGATGCGAGAGGGTAGAGTAGTTGTGTTTAAGTATCAAAAAATAAAATATTATGATCTCAATTACCCAAATCATGATCTTGAGATTTCATTAGTGGTGCATGTCTTAGTGAGGTGGAGACAATTCCATCTTGGATGGAGATTTATGCTCAAGACTGATCACTCGAGTCTTTGCCACCTCTTTGGGCAACCCAATATCAATGCTCGTTAGCGGCGTTTGATGCAGTTGTTTTGTGAGTATGATATGTAGATAGAGAATGTGAAAGAGAAGGAGAATGTGGTTGCAGATGCCCTGAGTAGACAGAGACATGTGGCTATGGCTACTTAATTGGGTATAGATTTGTAGAGTAGGATTTTGTAGCAGCTCCCTCATGACATCTTCTACCTTGTAGCGAGAGAAAGATTGAGTCTTAGAGACCCCTTGAGGGGAGATTTTATGGATTTTCATTAGAGTTATATGGTATTCTTAGACACGAGAGGTTGGATATATGTTCTTACAGATGGAAGCTTGAGACAAGATATTTTGATAGAAGCTCATTGTGCACCTTATTCAGCCCATCCCGGTGAAGAAGTTGCATGCCACCTTGAGATAGTTGTGCCATTTGGGGGGAATTCGAAGAGATCGGCTCAATTTGTGTCACATTTTGTAGAGTTTCGGAAGGTGAAGGTCGAGCATCGCATCCGGCTAGCCTTCTCTTTCCTCACACTATAGTAGAGTGGAAATGGGACACCATTTCCATTGATTTCATAGTTGGGTTATCGATGTCCAGATACCACCACAATGCCATCATGGTCATGGGGGATAAATTAATGAAAGTGAATAATTTTTCTCTAGTGAATACTACCTACATAGTCTATGTAGTGACACAAGTATATCTTGATGAGATTTTCAGATTACATGGGATTCTGTGGAAGATCATTTGCATGATCGCAATCCCTTGTACACTTCCCACTTCTAAACTATGATGCAGTATGCTCTCGGGACAAAGATCAATTTCAGTACAACATATCACCCTGAGATAGATGGATAGACTAAGCAAGTGAATCAAATCTTAGAGGAAATGCTTAGGATGTACATCATGGATCATCAGTCAAGATGGGAGGAATATTTTTAGTTGGTGGATTTTTCCTATAATAATAGTTTATGGAGTTCGATAGGCGTGGCTCCTTTCTAAGAACTTTATGGTAGAGAGCGTAGGACACCTCTGAGTTGGGATAGGTTAGAGGATAGGGTTTCTCTTAGGCCAACCATATTGCGGGATATGGAGCAAAAGGTTGTCATGATTATGTAGATATTGTAGGAGGCACAAGATAGGTAGAAGAAATATGCATATCAGCATATGACATATCGTAGTTATGAGGTGGGCAAGAAGGTGTTTCTTCATGTCAAACCGAATAAGAGCCCTATCCATTATTGAAAATATTATAAGCTTTCTCCTAGGTTTTTGGGTCACTTTGAGATCTTGGAGTGCATCGGTCCCTTGTCCTATCGTCTAGTATTGTCACCTAGCTTGTCTCGCATCCAAGATGTGTTTCATGTTTATGTGCTTAGGAGATACATTACTGATCCTTCTCACGTATTAGATTAGACTACATTATAGGTGTAAGATTAGGGGTAGGTGATTGTGGAGCCTGTTCGTATTCTATAGCATAGGACCCTGGGCCTTTGAGGAAGAGATATTGACTAGGTTCAAATCCAGTGGGACAGGTATGATGATACTGCTGCTACATGGGAGGACACTACATTGCTACGAGTCTAGTTTCCAACACTTATTCCAATGACTTCAAGGAGGAAGTCGAGTCTAAGGGGAGGGGGATGTAGTGCCCACTTGCCTTCGACATTTATCTTGTTTATTTCTATACCGTTGACTATACCTATGTACATTTTGTATTATTTTGACTTAGCATGATGTTAGATGTTAGAGATACGACACTATTGTTGGTTTCGATTCATAGTATGACGTGTGTGGATTATTAGAGACATGCTTATATTGATGATGATATGTTGTTGACATGGTTATATATTTCGACATGTGATATTTTCGTCACATTGAGTAGACCTTAACAACCTGAACTAAGTCTCTGTGATCCTAACCAATCACGATGAAATGTAGAATTGAGATTTTGTTAGAAATTGTAAATGATATCGTTTATTGGCTAGATGATGATTTGATTCATATGTAGATGATTGTGGATTTATATTACATACTTGATCTTGGATATTTTGATATAGCCACGAGGTTGAAGGAGGTATTGTGTGTTTACACGGGTAGATATATTCACAACAAACAACGGGGGATTGGAGACCAACCAAATTAGAATTTTATGTGGATTCAACAATGGTCACCATGGCAACATGTATTTTGTTGTGTGAATGTTTTGAATTGTTGTTAGGAGTCCCCATGGGGGTGATTATCTCTAATTATGACAAAGGGTTTTGTGTGTTGTCTTTTATTTAATTTCTTTTATTTAATGTTAGTATGTGATTTTTAGTGATGTAATTTCCTTTTGTTAATCATTTAGATTTTGATGTATTTTCCCCTTTATTATTAATGGGTTTAAGTTCTTTATTTAAGTTAATTAATCATGTTACTAAACTAATTATAGATGTGACAAAAATAATTAATTTATTAGAGTAGATGGCTCTTAGGTTTTGTGTTGTAAGTTCATTTCTTGTAATCTTGAGTGTTGTACACTCTACCCATTCATGGAAATTCGGATTTGGCCTTAAGGGCCAATTTTAGAGACTTGTGGGACAAGTTATACTTGTCCCACACCTCTTAAATTACTATGCCAACCCTACCTATGGATTGGGGGTCAAAACTAGACCCCATTATGTGTTTCATAAGTCAAAAAGTTACATTTATTGCACTTTTCTTACATGGGTTTTAAAGTTTTACCTTAGGGGGCATGGGCTTGGATTGTGTGTGTAAGTAATTTTTCATTCCTCTCACCCACAAATTTATTGTGCATTGGGGTTGAGGTTTGACTTGTGAGGTGGAGTTGAGGATGAGTGATGTGGCATCCTACATGGAGCCACCTCACCCTCCTCTCTCCATTTTCTATTTATTCAATATTTTTGCTTGTTTGGGGGTTACTTCTTTATTTGGTGCTCTTGCATTTTAGGATTTGGAGGATTTTGGAGTGCTTGTTGTCTTTTTTGGAGCTTGTTGCTAATTTTTTGGGCTTGAAGGAGCTTGGTGTGTGACTCTTGGATCAAGCTCTACAATGGAAAGGTAGGAGCTTTACTCTTTCTTAATGTTTTTCTTTTATATTGTGTATATGTGCATGTTGTTTGAATGTTTTGGTATGCTTGTTGTTTTCTTGATTAGATTTCCTGGGTGTGGTGTACTAGGAGACTATGGGAGCTTACATGTAGGGAGGCATAAGAGTTTATTTCATGCTTTGGAGGAGTTTGGGTTAGGTGCCCCACCTTGGAAAAGAAATGCTTGCATTTCTTACTTTTTTTTTTATGAGGGAGGCATAAGAGAATGAGGGAGGCATAAGAGAATGTGGGAGGCATAAGAGGACCTTGAGGGAGGCATAAGAGTGTGTAGGGGTTTTTGAGATGTGGAAGGCATAAGAGAATGTTGGAGGCATAAGAGGACCTTGAGGGAGGCATAAGAGTTAAGTAGGGGTTTGAGATGTATATTGGAGGATTTAAGGTGGGCACCCATTTCCCATTGGGAGGTATAAGTTGCTTCCCCATAGGTTCTTTCTCCTTTGGCTTGTAATTTTGAAGCCTTGTGTATTTCATTGTTTTCCTTATTTTTATTGTAGTTAAGTTGCTTTTGTTTTGGTGTGGTTATGAACACTTGGTTTTGTGATGTGGAAGCTTATTTTATTGCCATGTGTTAGATCCACCTTTCATTGCAATGTGGTTGGGGCTAGAGGGCCAATGAGGAGGATGGTTTCTCCTCCCCATTGGATTTTTGGTTGGGTGGAGAGTGTTTCCTCTCCCCCATTATTTTTGTGGATCAAGAAAAGCATGAAAGAGCTCTCTAGTTTGTGATGTGAAGCTTGGAGCTTTTGTTGTTGTCCAAAAAAAAAAACTTTCCCTTGTGAGATACCTTATTGTTGTTCCCACTTAGCTGGAAGAATTGTAATATTGTATTTATTTTAGCTTTAATTCTTATAAAATTTCCACTTTAAGTGGAATATATTGTATTAATCTTGTGAAGGAAAGTTGTAATAATTATTGGATATTAAAATTGTAGTGTATGTAGAAAAAGGAAAATAATGATTCATGTATGTAAAGCTAGTTTTGTTGAAATAGAAAAGAAATTTTATTATCATTGTTTGAAGTTTTAGTATTGTGAAGAGAAAAGAAAGAATTCTAGAAATTGTAAAATGATAATGGTGTATGCTTGGAAAACTTGAATGTAGAACAAAGTTGTTAGTAGTTGTTTGAACTAATAAGTTGTAGTGGAAATGGAAAGAGGAAACAAATTTGAAGTATATTGTTGTGATAAATGTTAAGTAGATTATTTTGTTGAAATGATGCATTGGTAGTAGGGAAAAACAACAATATTAGAAGTAGATTTAGTTCTTTTCTACTCTTGGTTTTGAAAGAAAGTTGTTGAACAAAATGAAAATGATCTTGTAGTTGTTATTACTATTGAATTAGGAAATGCTTAAATTGAGTAAATTTTACTATAGAATGAATAGATGAATTTAAATCTTGCAAATGGAAACTTTAGGCATATAAAATTAAGCTCAGAATGACCTTTAAAACACCCTCATAACTTTCAATTTTAGAAAACAATTGGGTTTGAAGGTTTTGTTTCTAAGGAATAGGACCATAGCCCCTGTGTAAGGTGGCGGTTCCAAAACCACACTTAGGAAAGGCGGCGGTCTCGAACCACCGCTCAAGAAAGGCGGCGGTTCCAGATTCGTCACCCAGTAGGCGGTGGTCCCGGGACCACAAGCCTACTTTGGGTAGTGATTCTATCACTAACTACATAAAATGTAAATCCGTGCCTATGCAAAATTTTAACTTGGTCAAAACAAATTTTTAAGCTTGTAAAATTTAGAGGAAACCTCCAAAGCAAACAAATAATGGCTAAATCTTATTGTTTAAAGCAAATAAATCTACAAATGGTAAATTAAAAGTACTCTTTCTCTTTTATATTAATGGAGGTAGGGTTTGCCCCAAATAAGAGAACACAAAATACAAATAACTTGTAATAACTCCAGATTTGGAGTGGAAACCCCTTCAATCTTGAAAGGAAAGAAATTACAAGTGATAAATCTATAAACTAGACTAAACTAAGCTTGAGTTCATATAAATCCTCCATAGTTCATTCCTTCCTTGTTCCCATGGCTTCCATTCCTCCAACCTACAAATTAAACAAAGAAAATAGACCAAATGAGGAAAATAGTAAGAAAGAGATTTAATAATCATTCATAAGTTTTTTAGGGTTAGTTTGGAAACCTATGATCTAGTGGCCACAATTGAATTGATCCAAGGGTTTAGGATCAACCCTACTTTTTATTGGTAGGAATGAATTTTATAAATGTTTTAAATAAATCTTAAAGGTATTCGTAGATGGGTGAATGGGTCATTTGAATACCTTTGTAGGAAAATCCATTAATTGAGTTCCTAGTATGTTTTAGAAAAATTAATGAAATTGACATTTAAGTTATTAAAATTATTGAATTAAAGTAACTAAGTATAAGGTAAATCTTTTAGTGTGTGAATGTTAATTAAGGAGAGGAAAAACATTCACTAAGAAGATTATGTATAGTACCTTCCTAATTGAATTTTAATTAATCGACCTTAGAGATAATTTAAGAATATTTAATCACTTAACTTTAATCTAGTCCATCCGTTCTAAAGTAGAGATTATGGGTGTAAATTAATTTAATGTACACTAGGATTTGACACCCTTGTAACCCTTTAACTAATAACAAATAAAAATTTTAGCCACAATTTTTGGGATAAGTGTTAGGTTTTAACGTGTTCCTAGAATGTCATTTTTATGGGCATTATAGAGTACATCATCCAATTATTACCCTCAAGGTAATGGATTAGATGAAAGTAAAAATAAAATTATGATGAAGATAATTAGAAGAATGCTCGTAGAGAACCAAAGAGCATGGCACACAAGGTTAAATGCAACACTATGGGTTGATAGAGTAACTCCCAAAAGGTCAATTAGGAATTCACCTTACAAATTGGTTTATGGAAAAGAGGCAAGAATGCATATCTCTCTTGAGCTATAAGCATAATATTTATTGTTTCATCTTGAGTTAACTGAAAATGAGCCAATACAAGTAAGATATATAGAGTTAATGGAACTGCAAGTGTTGAGGGTCATGACCAAAATAATTTGGAAAAACATCATGCACAACTCAAGAACACCTTTGATAAGAAGGAAAAGATAAGAGTCTTCTAAGAAGGAGACATTGTGTTGAAGTGGGATGAAGATAGGGAAAAGCTAGGAAATCATACAAAATTTGATACTATTTGGAGTGGTCCCTACATGATTTCAGCCTACAAAAAACATAATTCCTTTCAACTTGTGAGGCTGAACGGAGAGGAACTTCCCATTCCTATGAATGGTATGTTTCTCAAGCATTCTACTAAATTTTCTCAATGTTTGTTAGAGTAGGATAGATTTGATATCAATTAAATAAGTGCTCATGAAAATTCGTATCTCTTTTGTTTTGAATAAGAGTATTTCATGCACATGGTCTAGTTTCTTCTCGGATATTTCCCGTTTTGTTGTTTGTGAAAGGAATATTTTTTAAGGCATGTTTTGTCATGGGATTTTAATCCATTACAAATGGATGCATTCAGAGCACTAAATCATTACAACTAGCATAAAATTGACCGCACAAAATTTCAAAAATGTTTAAATTTCTTGCATATCAACCATAATGTGTGAGAGTTAAACTTGAATTTTTTTCTCAGACTCAAGGGGTTAATTTGTGAGTCCTAACTAAGGATGAAGGGAAAAGTGATCACATGTTGAGAGTATGTTGTTCTAGAACTCCTATCCTCAACCAAAATTCCTTTCCAATTCATCATCTTCATCAAGATCATGCATTGGCTCTTCAATAACCGGTAAAAGGTCATAATAAAGTTGGGAAAGACATAACATGTTGAAGATGGCCATCCGAAAGAAAGAAGAGGGAAATTCCATATGCTAGAGGTTTAAGTAAGTTGGGTTGTTGGATTTTTTTTTCATTTTAGTTTCTTGATTTTTCAAGTACAATAGATTCATTACCTTATGATTACATGGAATTACTTAGTGTGTTCAGTTGCAAATGGTTCATTTAACATTATGTTAATGAAAATAAATAAAAAAGAAACATGTAAAACTCATCACAATAAGTAGTTATCATATTATTCATAACGGAAATGTACAATGACCACACACAAGTTATGGGAATGACTTATCAATATACAAAATAAAGTGTATATAAATGCAAAGAAGGGAAGAAAACCCATCGGTTTTCGAATAAAGTAGATTCTCTTTGTTTGGGTCTCCTTGGTTTATAGCTAACTCATTCTCATCCTTTTCCTTTCTAGTGTTAGAAAACCTTAAACAATAAATCAAAACTGGTTAGAGATCCGGGATATATTCATTCTTATGCACTATACAACTTCATATATATAAACTTTCTTTCATGTGTATGAGTAAATCAGAAACTGAAAAGGATGCATGACATGGAATTAGAAACATAATGATCATAATCATTATATTATTATATCTTCAAGATGAGGTACACAACATCACCACTCATGAGAAGAAAAGAAACAAACTATCATCATCCTGGGAGTATCCAAGAAGAAATTTTAGAAATATTCAAGAAGAAGAAGTTATGAAAAGAGCTCAAGAAAAGATAATCCTATGGCTTCCACTATATTTTATATCTTTTCTTAATGTGCCGATACAGTATTAATGACCATACTTTGTCCATGTTATATTCATATCGGAAATAAAATTGAAGACATTTCATTCATGTTTCATTCATGACCAAGGGATAAAAGGAAAGTATTCAGAAAGTAATCATCCAATTATCCAAACACTATAATCTTGTAGACATACCTTCAAAGGAATAAGTACAATTTTCTTTCCATGACATATAAAGTATGGATAGTTTTCACATTTAAATAAAAATGACATAATCTCAAGTAACCAAACATGTAGCTAGAAAGTATAGGCCTTGTGAGACAATACAAAATACAAGAATTCATACTTATAAATGATCCCTTTTATGGCACTCAATAATGAAATTTCTATAGTTTCATCATAAAAGAGATTAAAAATTCCAAAAGGTGTGGATCAAATAAATAAACCCATGCTCTTGTAAGACACATTTCAGATTTAAAGTACACGACTAGCTATAGTGCAAAGTAAGCAAGCTATGTACTCATAGGTAAATCACTCAAGTAAGAAAAGTTGGAATCCTACCAAGTCAAACCAAGAAAATAGGTCAATGCTAAGTTAAGACAATAAAACAAATGCAAATAAAGTAATTACCAGTTTGCACAACGTGACAATCTTCCAGCTGAAAACATGTGTGTAGAGTATATGAGCAACAACTATGTATATTTAAAGAACTATATATAATGTCATCCTTCAGTTTGAAAAGAGCATACTTTCAGGAATTTTCAAAAAATAAATGATCAAGAAAGAATTAGCTAAAATGAGAATCTAATAAACCCAAGTATATTTATCAAGATTACAAATAATCATAAAAGTTTTAGACATTGAGAAGTGCTCTAAAGAGTCTATATGAATTGGAATAAGAACAAAAATATGTAAAATAATGCTACAAGTATGACATAGTTATCGTGGTTGTATCAATTCAAAGCTTATGTATAAGGTCTAGGAGTCAACCATTTGAATGGAGGAGTACAAATTTGAAAATATTATCAAAGCCTCAAGAACATCCGAACTTATTACAAGTTTAGTTATCTAGAATGAACAACTATAAGGACAAATTAAATTTCATGTTATTGTAAGCTACTGGGAAAACATTCATATTACTATCCAATACTCAAAACTGAAGGTGGAAAGAAATAAGCAGTAGAACCCTCTCAGAAAGAGGCAATTAACAATCATCATTTCGAGAAAAATCTCTTTTAAGGATGGTAATGTTATTATAGGGTAATAACGAAGAATTGTATTTATAGATTTATTCAATGCAAGACTTCTCTAAACCAGGCATGAATTTTAACAGATACATCACTATTTCAAGAGATACATGAGCTTTAAGGACAACAGGGTGCATTTGTACTATGCATAGAAAATAACAAAGATTAATGAAGGACAATGCATGTGGTGAGTTATCAGAATATAATTAATCTAAAAATAATGACTCAGATCGCATAAGAGTTTCGAGCTCAAACCAAACTCAAAACCAAGACATTTAGTAAGAAACACTTATAATATTCATTCAAATACATAAAGACCAACACAATTTTTCAAGTGAGCATGCAAAAGAATTATGTATCAGAACTTGAAATGGATTTTTTTTTACAAAATCACAGTTATGCATTTATTAGGCTATAGCTACAGGATTTCATTAAAGGATAAGTAGCTCTATAGGATCTATTATAATAATAATGTATGAATAAAAGAAAGAAAATCTCATCACACTCCCATCAAGCTGCATGATTAGGTTCATCTTTAGCAATGATCTAATTACAATCATCACTATATTAGCTGAAGACAAATATGCAAGGCTAAGCTCTCAAAATTCACATAAAATCCAATGTATAGAGGAATGGAAAAAAATTTAAACTTCCATACAAGTTGCATCACTATACAAAATTAAATGCCAATATCTAGGCCAATTTGATAAGATATCCTCAAATTAGTTTAATATTTTAAGAAAAGCATAATAAGCTACCATCAAGGCCAAAATGATAGGAAATTAAGAGTAGCGGAACAAATTGCTACGCTAATCTTTGAGGAGAGATATTATGCAAAACTTTCAACATAGTAAAATAGTTACAGAAATATCAGCAACATATTCATAACAAAACACAAACACCAGATATATGTGGGGAAAATCCTTTGGATAAAAAACCCAACACTCCAAAATCCCACTTAATGTATTTCATTTATCTAATAACAAGATTACATACACTTGCAGAGCAAGTTTCTTACAGGAGTTTCACCAGAATTTTTTAGGAGAATTAAAACTCACTACTTCAATTGCTTCTCCAAGCCTTCAATTTATAAACCTCCGATTATATAAGAAACCATCTATGGTTTACAAAACCATGTGCCAAACCTCTCATGAGGTGGATAACATTAAAGAGCAATATTTCGGTCTAAAATTAGGTTCCCACGTCAACAATATTCTCCCTATTTTTGACTCTTACGGATGTCACAAAATTTGTCATAATATCTCTAAAAATAGTCCTTCCATGATATACTATCATATGGGAATCTTTTGACAACTCCTATTTCTATTTTTAGAGCCTAGACAATGTGAAACGGTTGTAGGAAAATCTTAAATAAATAAACCAAACAAGGTTGAGACACCTCATTTCCAACAATCTCCCACTTGTCGAATACCTTGCAAGGCCAAGGAAAGATATCATCATGGATCAAATTATAGGGGCCGAGAGGCCCATAGAATTGAAACACCACCTGAATTTTTCGTGCTCACGAGGCTTAGTTAATGCATCTCGCAAAATTCGCAATCTGTCTCTACCTTTTCTCGGCTTCACCCTTCCATCCTCGCCATATCTCTCACAAAGTGATACTTTTGAACATCAATGTGTTTGGTCCTGGCATGAAAAGTCGGGTTCTTCAAATGGCAAATTGCGCTCGACTCTTACAGTATATTGTAATCGACTGGACCCTATTTTAATCCAATATCGAACACAAATGCTTCACCAAATGGCTTCTTTATAGGCATGAGTAGCTGTCATGTACTCTGCCTCATAACTTGGAAAAAGTGACCACACCTGTCACTTGCTCATCCAACTAATTACACCACCATTAAGAGTAAACACATATGCCTTTGGTGGATCTTCCGCTATCGACATCACCGCCCAATCTGAATCCACAAAACCATGAATACATAGGAATGTTGATCTCCTCTTCCATGACAACATATAGAGTACTCTGATGTACCCTGTAAATATTTGAAGACCCTCTTAACTACATCCCAATGCACTCTTCCAAGATTAGACATAAAACGAGAAAGAACTCCCACTGCTTGGGCAATTTCGGTCTTGTATAGACCATAGCATACATGAAGCTTGCAATCGCACTCACGGTAAGGCACTCTACTCATTTCTTCCATCTCTGATGGGGATGATGGACATTGTGAAATGGAGAGCTTCATTCCCAAAGTAACAGGAACACAAAGTGGTTTACAATCCTACATGTTGAACCTTTGCAAAATAGAACAAACATACTTACTCTGGCCAAGCCATAGCTTTCTGTTCTCATGATCTCTTCTAATATCCATCCCAAGTATGTGTTTTTCTGCACCAAGATCTTTCATTTCAAATTTCACAGAGAGCTGATATTTCAATTCTGTAATCAAACCTTTTCCTTTCCCAATAAACAACATGTCATCAACATATAAAGTAATTACCAAGAAACAATCACCATCAGATTTAAAATATACATAGTGATCAGATTTAGACCGCACAAACCCCAAACTCAACACATATGAATCAAACTTATGGTACCACATCCTAGGACTTTGTTTAAGGCCATACAGGGATTTCTTTAACTTACAAACCATATTGATTTTACCTTTCACCATGTAGTGCTCTGGCTGTGTCATATATATTTCTTCCTCCAAATCACCATGAAGGAAAGAAATTTTCACATCCATTTGTTCAACCTCTAGGTCATAATCTACTACAATAGATAATAAAAGCGAATGGATGTCATTTTAGCAACAGGAGAGAATATCTCACCATAATCAATACCCTCAACTTGAGAGTAACCCTTCGTAACCAACCGTGCTTTATACTTTTCAACATTTCCATCTGAACCAATCTTTTTCTTAAACACCCATTTACATCCAATAGGTTTCCGACCTTCAGGAAATGGTACAAGGTCCCATGTATCATTCTTTTTAAGGGCTGCCATCTCTTCATTCATGGCTATTTGTCAAGATTTTGCATCATTCATACCCAAAGCCTCTTGTACAGATCTCGGTTCATCAATGTTAGTAGTCAAAGCAAATATACACTTCCAATCATCAGAAGAATACCCATACCTTTCAAGTGGTTGCCTTTGCCTTGTAGACTTTCAAACAAGCTGAGGTGGAGATTCTTCCTCTTCGAATATTCAAAGCTTGGTGAGCTCTCGTCAAATTCTTGTCTATTTTTGGGTCTCAATTCAACTTTCTTTGGTGTAGAAGGAAGTTGAACCACATCTTTTTTCTGGTCATTTTCTTTATGTTGTTTTGGCTGAAAATTAACAGGAAAGATTTAATCTATCTAAAAATAACACTTCTAGAGTATATTACCTTTTGTGTAGCAAGATCCCAAAGCTTGTATCCTTGAACACCATAGCCATATCCAATGAAGATACATTTGACAACATTAGAATCCAACTTTGTTCTCTTCTCCTTAGGCACATGTGCATATGCCTCATGACCAAAAACTATCGGATGTCTAATTGAAGGATTTTTCCCGACCACACCTCCATTGGCGTTTTATCAACAAGCCCGATGTAGGAGATCTATTTATCAAATAGCAAGCGGTGGTAATGACTTTAGCCCAAAACCTCTTTTCTAGACCAGCTCCAATAAGCATGCTCCTATCCTTCTCCATCAACATTATATTCATTCTTTCTGCAACTCCATTATGCTCCAGAAGAATACGAAGTTGTCTTTTGTCTTTTAATCCCGCTATCTGTACAAAATTTGTCAAAGTCTGCAGAACAGTACTCACCGCCATTATCAGATCTCAAACACTTAATTTTCTTCCTAGTTTGAGTTTCAACCATAGCCTTAAATTCCTTGAAACGACTAAAAACTTCAGTTTTACTTTTTAAAAAATATACCCATGTTCTCCTACTAAAATCATCAATGAAAGTAACATAGTAAACTGATTTAGCAATAGAAGCAACCTTAACAGGACCAAATACATCCGAATGGATTAGATCCAAGATACATGAAGACTTATGAGTAGACGAGTAAAACTGAACACGGTTCTCTTTGCCATAAATACAATGTTCACAGAAATAAAACTCCAGTTGCAATCATTCAACCCCTCAACAAGGTTCTTATTTTTCAGGGATTGTAAACCCTTCTCTCCAATGTGGTCAAGCCTTTGGTGTGATAACATGGTCTTCTCTGCAGGTAATTTTGATTCAGTAGACAGAGCACCCTTGGGTACCCAGAAGCCACAATCATCCACAGAGGAGGAAACCCTCTCCTTTTTCAGTAAGTAATTCGGCTTAGTTTTATCGAACTACTATTGCACTCAACCATGCATGCATCAAGTTGGTACAATGTACCCAATCTACTTCCTCTTGCTATCACCATAGCACCTCTCACCATTTTCACACTGCTTCAAAAACCGTACATGCACACCTACATCTATTAGCTTGCTAACAATTAATAAATTTCTTTCTAGTCCTGGGATATGCAAGAAACCATCAAATCTTCTAATTCTACCATCATAAAATTTCACCTAAATACTACCACGACCAAAAATTTCAAGAAAAGAATTATCACCCAAATACACCTTACCAACATCATAGTTTTCATACGTACTTAACCAATTTTTGTTAGGAGTCATGTGGAAAGATGCACCTAAATCTATCAACCATGCATTATAACTTGCACAAGTGGTCAAAGCTGCAATAAAGGCATCTCCATCTTCTTTATTGGACTCAGAATCAGAATCATGCTTTTTCTTTTTCTTTTTCTTTTCTTCTTTGCATTCCCTTTAGAAGTGTTCAGATTTGTCATAGTTCCAGCATATCACCTTGGACTTACCAAGGGATTTTGATCTCCCCTTATTCTTGGAATGGCCACGCTTCTTCTCATCTTTGCCTCATTCTTTTGTTCTTCCTCGAACACTCAAAGCCTCTTTGGCGTTCAGAGAGACCTTCCTTCTCATCTCTTCGGAGAGTAGAGAACCAACAACATCCTCCATCTTCAGAGTGACTGAAGTGCTCCCAATGGCCATGACTAGGCTGACCCATGAGTTTGGTAGCGAAACCAACAACATTTGGCACCTTTCTTCTTCATCCATTTTAACTCCAACTGAGCTTAACTGAGTCACCAACATATTGAATGTTTTTAGATGCTCGGATATTTGTCCACCTTCTTCTATTCTCAAGGAAAACAACTTCTTCCTCAAGAAAATCTTATTTGCTAGAGACTTAGCTTGGTATATCTCACAAAAATTTTCCAAAGCTTCTCTGAAGTGGATTCTTCATGGACATTTATCAGGATCGAATCTGCAAGACATAGTCTAATAAGACCTTTAGCTTTTCTATCCATTACATCATATTGTGCAGCCAAAACTGGATCCGTAGGCCTATGGACCTTCTCATCCACCACATCCCATAGATCTCAATCAACCAACAGATCTTCCATCTTCAGCTTCCACATTTCAAAGTTTGTGCCAGAAAAATTCTCTACGTCAATCCTCCCAGATGTGCTCACCATTTGAAAAATATCTGCAACCAGATAACAAAGTATTCTCTACACAAGCTCCCACTCAAACTTGGATTAGCACAAAAACCCAACAACCCACAACTGAAACCAAAGGTGATCAGGCTCTGATACCACTTGATAGGAAATTAAGAGTAGTGAAACAACTTCCTATGCTAATCTTTGAGGAGAGATATTATGCAAAACTTTCAACATAGTAAAACAGTTACAAAAATATCAGCAACATATTCATAACAAAACACAAACACCATATATACGTGGGGAAAATCCTTTCGGATAAAAAACCCCACACTCCAAAAGCCCACTCAATGTATTTCAAATCTAATAACAAGATTACATACATTTGCAGAGAAAATTTAAAATACAGAAGTTTCACCAGAAACAATTATGGGAGAACTAAAACTCACTACTTCAATTGCTTCTCCAAGCCTTCAATTTATAGACCTCAGGTTATATGAGAAACCGTCTATGGTTTACAAAACCATGTGCCAAACCTCTCATGAGGTGGATAGCATTAAAGAGCAAGATTTCAGTCTAAAATTAGGCTCCCACGTCCACAATATTCTCCCCTATTTTTGACCCTTACAGATGTCATAAAATTTGTCATCATATCTCTAAAAATAGTCCTTCCATGATATACTATTATATGAGAATTTTTGACAACTCCTATTTCTATTTTTAGAGCCTAGACAATGTGAAACGGTTGTAGGAAAATCTTAAATGAATAAACCAAAAAGGTTGAGACACCTCATTTCCAACACAAAATACATAAGATACATGTTCAAAGAAAGGTATGTTTAACCTAACTCAACTATGTATTTTTGAGTTTAGAGCTAACTCAATTATCTCAAAGTGCTGAGTTTAGAGCTATGAGTTTGTAAAGTTGAGAAACCCCAAGTCATAAGAATAAGAGGTTCACAAGAGCATGGGCAAGTTTGTTGCAAAGAGATAAAGTTGTGTTAAAGACCATAGATATGGAATAGTTCACAAAAATGGCTACATAATCAAGCTTTGTAAAATGATGAGCTCCAAATTGATGAAACAACGAGAAAAATCAGAGTTGGGAATTTCACAAAAGACTGATCTAAAGGTTTTTCTCTCAATGCACCAACAAATCATCGACGTAGCCGAGCTTAGTGATAAGGTTTCAATACTTATAATGAGCTATCAATGAATAGATCAAGGTATCAAAATAGATATTACTCCAGCTCGAAAATAATAATAAATATGCGCCATGAGATCGAGTACAAAAGCAAAAAGTAGAGGCATAGATCTGGGTCAAGGTATTGTTTAGAAGCACTAAGGAAAACCCGTGGATATATACAGCCATCAAGATAATGTGAGATAACAAGTTTCAGGAAGGGTAATCGTGTACACAATCATTAAAAAGCGGAAAACACGTGCAAGCTACGAAGATACCCAGATCAAGGTAGAACTAATCAAAATACATGAGCCAACCCGAAATATTGAAAAACCCAAAACATAGACATTCCAAAGTAACTCAACAAAAGATAGAACACCTGTAAACCCCACAAAATAATGGCAGAAATCGGGGAAGGTATGAGAGCCTTACTTCAAATCAATGACCATGCAACACATATTGACAGGAATCAATCCACATGTCCACCGAGTAAAGCAACTAAACAATGCTAGCCATATAATACTGGTTCGAGCCACTCCAATAAAATCAGAACCCCTCACGAACATGATAAACAAGAAGCAACTTCAAGTTGTGTAAAATGATAGTGGTCTCGAGGTTCCATAATGCATAGTAGTGAGATCTCAAAACAGGGCGAGTTCTCTAAATGAAACGAGATCGATTTCAATGTAGGCACAAGAAAAACACAGCCATCCATCCCCATGGCTGAGCCAATGTAATAGAAAATGGTTGCCTTCAAGACAAATAAATTTTTTAGCATAGTTTCTCCATCATGTCGCCATGAAGCGAATGGAAAAATTGTAAACTGAAACATTTTAGGGTTCTATCCAGAATTTTGCCAAGGGTGGTCGACCATCTAACCATGATCATCTTTTTTTTCGGTTACGGTATTATTACCTTTTTTACCATGGTACGAGGAACTGAATAATTTACAAATTATTTGCATGGTTAAGAGTGTGAATGATTATATCTTGCCTTTGTCAAATGAGATCCCCAGTAATAATTGTATGCATGCTGACCAATAATAGCTAACATACCTATATTATATAAATATATGTAATATATGCCTAGAGGTATATATTACATATATTTATATAAATATATAAGCGCTTGTGAACTTCACCTCTCGGCATATTTTACATATCATGTTTTGATTTATATTTCTATATATATATGCAAAATATTCCGAGAGGTGAAATTCACGAGGCACCTATATATTTATATAATATATAAATATATGTAATATATACCTCTCAAAGCATATATTACATATATTTATATAATATAGATATGCTAGTAGCAACCGCTAGAGTTGCATTATGCAGAAAATAATACAAAAATATAAATATATACCTCTCGGCATATATTACATATATTTATATAATATAGGTATGCTAGTAAAGAATCTTTGGAGTTGCATTATGCAGAAAATAATACAAAAAATAAAGTATGAGAAAATAAGGGGAATTTAGTTCATGCATGAATAAAATACCATTTATAATTATTTACTATAAAAACATGGTCACCTATATGTAATTTTTTTATTTAATTATATTATTATATAGCTTAACACATATATGTAATTTTATAGTATTGATACCTAAATAGTATGTTAAAACCTATTTATCAATCTTTAAAGCGGCGTCCCTATTATTTACTTAAACTTATTTATGTACTTATTAATCATCCCTAATATCCAAGATAAAGGTAGGAAGAAAGGAAAACATTTAGTTTGTGCATTTAATAATCTTTTCAAATACCGATTTCAATAAAAATGTCACAAACAACAACTAAAATTAGAAAATGTTAACAATGAATCCTTTTTGACTCAAATATCTTACAAGGAACATCATAACTGCATTTAAAGAAGGAACAATATCTCTTAAGAGAATGAGTATGAGAAAAAAATCAAGGTCTATAAGAACGAGTTTTTATGGATTTCATTCATAAGCGTATTATCAAGTTAAAAATTACAATTTGTTTTCATACAAATCAAAATGCATAATGTACATCACATGTAATGAAAAATTAATAGAATGAAATGTGTGTTACAAAGGGTACATTATTTATATTCCAAGGACATAAGTATTTTTCCTCTGCCTTCCATTTTGAAGTAGTTTTCCATTCTTCATCTTTACATAGCGCTCATATGAAAATGGCAGAGATATTCTTAGACTCTGCAATGACTTCACTTGAGAGATAGCCACAAATGTTAACCCCATTGTTTCTCTTTCTTCAATATCAACTGTAGCCTTGGAAAGAGTCAAACCTTGCGATTTATGTATCATCAATGCCCATGCCAACCGTAAGGGTAATTGGTGTGTGCATCCCCTTTGTATTGGTGTAATTGGGATGGTACGCAGAGTTCTATCTTCGAATGGTATTCCAAATTAACTATCAAATTCAACCATTACATGTGTTCGCAGGTTTGATGGACAACTACCAAGTTCATATACTATGCTTCGAATATATCCCAGAGCTCCATTTATAATACTTGCTTCTATCCAAAGATTGGATGTTAGCATAACCCTTACATCATTAGAAATTAATAATTCTAAATCAAGTTCTTCATTCAGACCTCCTGCCAGTGTGTTCAAGTGCTTAGCATTCTAGTTGCAATGCTACATGTGATAGGTCTTTTCAATAAATGCAATCATTTTTGTTGTGGTTATTCACATTAATCTTTGTTGCCATCGTGTGAATCTTATTATAGACTTATTCATTGTTCTCTTTATCAAATGTAAAACTTATTCTAATGATATTTTCGAGAAGTTTTAGCAAATGTTTTTGGTCTTCATCTTCTCCTCCTTGCCTAAATACCTTATCTAATATAAAAATTGTTTTGAATGCTTCCATAACAGTTTTACGCATCTATTACTATCATATGGTGGTTTATCGAATAAGAGGGAGTTGCACCAAATCTCCTACCAATATCATAGAAATACCACCAAAACTCATGTTTTCTCTTTTAGGGAATGCTTGACGAAATAGGAGTCCACGTTTTCTAGAAAAAATTTCCAATGAATCTCATTTAATCAATCAATACATATTTTATGTTGCATATCTCTTGTTGTAATTTTACAAGTCTCAATCCCTCCAATTCTTACGTAAAAATCTATAATAGGGATTCGAAGTTATGAATGGATCATCGAGGTGGCAATATTAAAATGTGAAAATCATATCTTGTGGAAGCAATGAAAGAGGAGAATGTTCAAGGAATGATGCATCAAAAAGTGTTTGACGAATCACACAAATCAAATAAGATTTTCCTATTCTCATTATTCCTTGAACTATCATGAGTAATGGAATGTTATTTCGATGTTGATTATAATGTTTCATTATTATATGAAGTGCTTATTTTTTTAGCACCCAAGGTGTCGCAATTGAAATTTGGGGCTAATTCATCATCTATAACCAACCCATTATCTTTCATGTTGCTTATGAATTTTATCACTTTACTTGTGTATTCTTCACCTCGATATTCATTATTCCACGGTGTTTGTCTATCAATATCTCTCCTTCACAACATATCTATTTCCATCGCTTGCAAAATTTGACCACAATGAAGCCTACACATTATTTCCCATTCATGTTCTATTGTATTCTATTGAACATGTTGATTAATTTCATCTTCAGAATTGTTGTTATTTTCAACGTCTTCTATTGTAGTCCTCCTTTTGACATGCCATGGATTATTAAAAAAATCCCAATTTGAATTTATTGAATTAGAATCATGTCCAATATCTCTCTCTATATCCTAAAACGGCTTATAAAGCAAAAATCTAACCAACAAAAATCAACCCATTTGTGAGATTCCTATGAAGGGACAAGATGAAAACCTCGGGAACTTTCTCACAATAGCTGCCAAACTCCTAACCTTCCACTTGGTATCACATTTTCTCCTTGGATTACATGTCCAAGATCTAGTGACATTAATAAGAGACACACTTTCCATGGAAATGATGACAAAGACAAGAATGTTTTATTCAATGTGTGTAACAAATGAAAAAGCAGAGCCATATAAAGGCTGTGGGAGGAAGGTGGATAGTTATAACTGTCCATCAAATACATAACCAATGTATTAAACTTAAACTAACGCTAACATTCCCCCTTAATACATTGTTTCTACATATGTACCCCCTAAACAAATCAAACTTCACCTTGCCGAGAGGCTTGGTGAGAATATCTGCAACCTAAAAATTAGTAGGGTAGTACTGGAGCTGAATTTGGTGGTTTAAGACCTATTCACGAATGTAGTGACATTCGACCTCAATATGCTTTGTTCGTTCATGAAAAACAAGATTTTCACAAGTTTCAAACACACCTTGATTTTCATAGTGAATAATGGGAGGTTTCTCTTCAGAACCCCTATATCTGCAAGAATGCAATGTAACCAAATCGATTCACACACATGCTCCTCATGCGGCATGGTATTTGATGGCAAGAGTTTAATTGCAGAAGACAGAATGATATTCATTCATTGCGTGTGTTTACAAACAAGAGTGCCAAGCCTTATAAAGGCTGCGGGAGGAAAGATGGAGAGAGGACAGTTACAACTGTCTGTTAACTGTCCATTAACAACAATGGATTAAACTAACAAATGCTAACATTCCCCCCCTTAATACATTGTTCGTAAAAACATACATTTCCTGATAATAGGTCCCCCCCTTAAAGAGAACATCGCAAAGAGGGTCTTCACACGAGCATGTGCCTACATGGTCTCACATGGTTTTTCTAAGGTTGACCAGAAACCTAGAGGGACAGGAACACTTTCCGACTGTTCACCTCGGTGGTTTTACAGGCTTACCACGAACCAAGAGGATTTTACCTCGGTGGTTTTACAGGCATACCACGAACCCAAGAGGATGATACCTCGGTGGTTTTACAGGATTACCACGAACCCAGGGCAAGTACCATGTGCTGCTTTTAGTGCTTTTCTGTTCCCCACAACGCTCTTCAATTAGAAGGTCCCAAACAGGAAACTTCGTATCATCTGTACTTTATTGAATAACAAAACAACAGGAACACGACACAAAACTGAAACTGAAATAAACAAGCCAAAAATTGAGGAATAGGTCCTCAATACCTTATTCTGCCACAATCTCTGTCGGCGGCCTCGTCACTTGTGGCTTGCAAGAGGTCACTGGATTTCCTCCAGCCTCCGTTATCCTCCGTCCTCCTGTACAGATGCTTACAATACTAGAGATGATGTGAAGCCAATCTCATCAACAGCTTCCTCACTCTCGTCAGAATCTTGTGGATCTTCTATATGAGCAGTATTAGCTCCATTGTGTTTTATATTTCCTTGTAGAACATCTCTTGCTCGGATATGACAGTTCCACATTGTATGACCTTTCTTCTGACAATAGTGGCATTCAATCTCTTGTTTAGGCCTTAGTTTATTTTTATCTGATCTCCTATGAAATTTTCTGTTTGTGGAATACAGTGCACTTACTTGTTGAGTATCACCTTCTGCAACATCGTCAGTTATGCGTTTTTCCTCTGCGAGAAGAGCCGCGATCATGTCATCTAGAGATTTGGACTGAATTTGACTGAGAGTAAAAACAACATTGTTGTATTTGGAAGATAGACTGTTTAATAGGATAGCTTTGGCATCCTCATCTTCTATCACAGCTTTGACTTCTGCTAGTTGTTGGAGCAGAGACCGAAGATTATTAATGTGACTAGACATAGAAACGCTTTCTTCCATTTTGAATCTATATAACTGAAGTTTTAGGGAAAACTTCGCGTTCACTGCTTTCGCTCCAAATAATTGATTTAAATTATCCCACATGTCCTTGGAAGATTTATTGAGATCAACATGATGGAGTTCAGAATCGGAGAGAGCAAGGCCAATAATGGCTTTTGCTTTATCATCTCTGCACTGCCATTCTGCTAATTTGGCGGCGTCTGTGGGCTTTTTCTCTTTCCCATCTACTATACCCCATAAGTTTTTATGCATAAGTTGCATTTGAATCTTCACCTTCCATGTATGAAAGTTTAACCCCGAGTATTTTTCCAAGTGAATGTCCATAATAACTACTGGAGAAACGAAAAAAATGGTGAGGTAGGAAGTAAATTACCGTGAATGTCCATCAGGTAAGACTAGCATTGCAGACTTTCGGGCACTCGTCAGCCAGGCCTATGCTTCTCGATTGAGTTCCATCCCCGAAACAGAAGAACCTTTATACGCTGGTGGCCATGCAGAACATGTCGTTTTGGGTGCTCAAATCCACGCCATCAAATGCAGGTTTCTAACCACCAATCTAAAATCATAACGTGCAATCTCTAGGCGCAGGTCTCCTCCTTTCCTTGCAGCAGGTCCACTAAACTTTAATTTGGCTTCTCCAAATTTGCACACATTGATTTTATACTAAACTTCTATGTCTTAAAACTGCCAAAATAATCTCTAAACTGCAATGGCTCTGCAGATGTTATTCGCCACGCTATATTAAAGTTGGTCGGTTCTATGCCAGACAACAAATGACAAAGGAAAGCCGTTCCTCCACGTTATAAATGTTTCACGCAGATCTCAAGACAGGAAACAAAATGACCATCAAACAGAATGTTCCACGCAAGTTACTAGACAGCAAGCAACCTGACAAAATATTTCCACGCAGCTCTTCAATGTTAAGATAAAACAGGTCGCTACATCTTCTCCTTCTCACGTTTCTGCCTCCTTTGGACACATCATCACGCTCAGCAAAAACGAGACTCCTTCACGCACGGATAGTAGAGAAATGGTTGCTGAGTCTCCTTCACGCACAGCGGACTTCACACGAGACAGCCACAGTTTTTCCTCCTCCACGCGCCAGTCTGCTTGCACTCACGCACAGTAAAAACGCAAACCTCCATCAGCGAGAGAGGACAGGCACACTCGCTCTGATACCAATGATGGCAAGAGTTTAATTGCAGAAGACAGAATGATATTCATTCATTGCGTGTGTTTACAAACAAGAGTGCCAAGCCTTATAAAGGCTGCGGGAGGAAAGATGGAGAGAGGACAGTTACAACTGTCTGTTAACTGTCCATTAACAACAATGGATTAAACTAACAAATGCTACTATGTATTCAGCCTTAGTGGATGAGAGAGAAACCACATTTTGCTTCTTCCTAATCCATGAGATAGGTCCAAATCGAGATGAAAAATATACCCCGATGTAGATTTCCTGTCATCAACGGATCTGCATAGTACGAGTCTATATATCCCTATAAGAAGAAGCGAGTGTTCTTCGATACTCAGAACCAAATTCAATTATACCTCAGACGTATCTCAACACATGATTTGTGGCTATCCAATGACATTTCTTTAGCTCCTGCATAAATCTGGTGAGATAGCTCACTGCAAAGCAAAGATCTGGCCTGGTATAAGTCAAGTAAATGAGACTCCCCACAAGCTACCTATAGTGAGTGCCATCTACCTATTGTGAATCCTGAAATCTAGATAATTGCAAACATTTTTCCACAGGTGTGGACATTGGTTTACATCGACATTCCATACTTCTCCAAGAGTGTTTTGGCATATTTCATATGGGAGATGAAGATATGATCCTTCTTCTACCATATCTATAAGCCAAGACAGTAGTGAAGTATCCGCAAATCGGTCATGTCAAAGGATTTCTTTATATCATTATTTACATCATCCATAAGATTGTCTAGAACTTCCTATGATCATAAGATCATCTATGTACAAAACTAGAATAATAATCTCTATTCCTACCTTCTTGATATACAAATTTGTATCTAAGGGGCTACGAGTGAATCCATGCTTGCATGACAGGTGATCATCAATTTTTATATACCATTCCCTAGGTTCTTGTTTGAGTCCATAAAGTGACTCTATCAGACGACATACCTTGTGTGGTTGATGCTCGTCTACAAACCCTTCATGTTGGGCCATGTATAATTCTTCTTTGAGATCATCATTTAAAAGCACTCTTGACATCCATCTACTGAAGTTTCCATCCATTTTGTGCTACTGCGATTGCTGATAACTCGATGGTTTTGATCTTCATATTGGGTGCAAAGGTCTCATTATAGTCAATTCCTTCTTGCTAAGCATAACCCTTTACAACAAGTCGTGCTTTGTGTTTATCGATTGAACCATCTGCCTTATATTTTGTTTGGAAAATCTATTTTCAACCAATGGATTTCTTATATTGGAGGTAGATCAACAAGTTCCCACATCCGATTCTGAAGTAGGGAATCATATTCAACATTCATAGCCTATTTCCACTATGGTTGGTCTAATGCCTCACGAACAGTGTCAGGTTTGGTGCTATCAACAACTAAACTCATGAGTGTAAAATTTACCTCATGTCTAGCTTGACTTCATGTTCGACTCCGTCTAAGTGCCCGAAGTGAGTTCAGGTGTGCATCCCTAATAGTATTTTGGACCCATTTTAGACGTTGGTGCTACTGCTGCTGATGTGAAGATGTGTTTTCCAGTGTGCCTAGATCAACGAATAAGTCTCCACTCAGCTCTTCTTCTCTCTGAGAAGAATCATCTTGCCCATCATCTGGATGTGTGAGCAATCTATGTGATGAGGTTGGTACTAGATCTCCATTGTGTGGCAGGGAGTCAAAGGATGACTCATCACACACCACATCTTGACTCTCGTAGATCTTCTTCATCTCAGGATCCATGAGATGATATGCCTTTGAGGTAGTACTATACCCCAAGAAAAGACATGGCAATGTCTTTGGATTGATCTTCTTCCTTTTCTTATCTGGAACATGCATATATGTAGTACAACCAAAAACTCTCAAATGACAGATAGAAGGTTTATGACCAGTCCATACCTCTTCCAGTGTCCTATTCTGCAAGATCTTCGTGGGTGCCCGGTTGAGTAGATACACTGCTATCTAGACTACTTCTACCCAAAACTGATCCTCCAACTTGGTAGTGGAGAGCATACAATGAGCCATCTCCATGACAGTCCTATTGTGTCACTCAAAAATCCCATTTTGTTGGGGCGTGTAGGGTGTATTCAAATGTTGTTGAATGCCATGTTGCTTCTAGGTATGCTAAGAAATTCTTCGATACAAATTCCCCCATCGATCTGAGTGGAGAAGAAGGAGAGGCTTCCCAGACTGCCTGGTGGCTTGCTAGTAAAAGGTTTGGAAATTGGAAAATGCCTCACTCTTCTTCCAGAGAAAATATACCCACATTTTCCATGAGTAATCATCAATGATGAGTTGGAAGTATTCAAAACCTTAGAATCTAGTGGCATGTGGGTCTCGTATAGATTGGTGTGTACAACCTAAAGATGCTCCGTAGAATGATAAGAGCTCTGTTTGAACAGATCTCTGTGTTTTTTTCCCACAAGACATCCTGAACAAATAGGTAAGGAATGGGAGAGTGGAGGAAGCCCTCTTACCATTTCCTTAGCACTGAGCTAATGTAGAGCCCCAATAAAAGATGACCATATCGAAAGTGC
Source organism: Taxus wallichiana var. yunnanensis (assembly GCA_018340775.1). Taxonomy (NCBI): domain Eukaryota; kingdom Viridiplantae; phylum Streptophyta; class Pinopsida; order Cupressales; family Taxaceae; genus Taxus; species Taxus wallichiana. The sequence continues at coordinate 766,338,521 of CM031238.1, read as the reverse complement.
CATAGTGTAGTGGACTCCGCCATTGAAGCAGAGAGAGCAATGTTAGATGAAGTGACCACATCTAGTGCAAATAGACGGCCCTTCATAAATGCTCGAGCAATAACTAAGTCTCCCTGGGAAATGATGTAGGACTTGACCCCTTTCTGAACAAAGAATTCAACCCACATTTGATGATTAAGAAGTTGACTCATAGACAAGAGATTTGAGGTCAAACCTAGAACATATAGCACCTTTGTGAGTGTACATCTTCGTGTCCCAAGAGGAATGATGACATCACCAATCCCGTTGTAATATACTCTTGATTATCTATGATGGTGATCTCGATCTCCAGTGGGCCGGTCACTCAGGGTATGGAACAACTTCTTATTGCCATTCATGTGTTTGTTGGCACCCGAATCAATCAACTAGACACTTTCTGACGGCTGCGAAGTCTGCGAGACTAGGACAATGTCTAGATGAGTTGTGTCTAGAACCTCTTCATCGGAGGAGGCATCCTGTTGAGCAGCAATATGACCCTTCTACCTCTGATTACGAGCACGCCATTGGGATTTCTTGGAATATCCTTGGCCAAAAGTGCTCTCTTCACTAGAGTTTCCATGCTTGTGACTGTTGTAATAATAGTTCGTAGTCATGTGCATATTCGTGGAGCAAATGTGGCACCATCGATCCACCTTGTTGTTCTCTGTTGCTTCTAGGGTGGCCGTTATGGTGGGGCCGAGAAGGTTCGCTTCTAAGTGCAGGGGGTGATTATCCTTTCCAAGGCTTGTTGCTATGCTTTTTCCTCATGATGAGAGCCTTGTCTTTGAAGGCTTCTTGAACATTTTGAATGGCTTCTTCCTGCTAGAGATAATTCACCAGTTTGGAAAAACTCACCTCCTATTGAGTGATGGTCAACGTGGTGATCAATGTTTGAAACCGGGAAGGAAGAGCTCGCAAGGTGAGTGGGACTAGCAACTTTTCATCCACTAGTTCACTAAGAGCAGAAATTTTTGCGTGTAACTCGGCCACATGCCACAAGAAGGCTTCGACTGATTCGCCATCATGCATACTCATTGTGTGAAGCTTTGTCTAAAGATGTAGCATCGTCATCAGATTCTTGGCTTCATAGATGGTACACAATGTGGCCCATGCCATAGAGGAAGTGGTTGCTTCCCGAATGTGAGGTTGAACCTCATCAGAAAGGCTCAGAGTGATAAGCATTAATGCTTTTGCATTGGCCTTTTCATACTTAGCCAACAGATCAATGTCTGTGGGAGGGGCATCTATGCTAGAAACGATCCCCCAAATATCTTCAAACTGAAGAATCATCCACATCTTGGTTTTCCATGTGGCAAAATTTGGCCCTTTTAGCAACTGGGCATCGACAACAAAATGCAAGGTGCAGACATTTCCAAAAACTCAAAATTATATTTTATTTATTTATTGATTGTTCAAAAAATGGTTACAAATGCTTACTGAAGGAACCTATCACAAAGATGGGCTCTATAAGCTCGTGTAGTGAGACACGGATGCTCCTGTGGGCATTCTACTTCACGTTCATCATCTACATCATAGCCATGCTCCAATTCTTCGCAGATTTAATGCGCTTGATAACACACGTCGAACTAGAAATAGTCGAACAATCCTTAACGCACCAATTCATCAAATAAGATGTTGTCGGTATTCAGTAATTCATTAAGCAAGGCAAAATAGATGTTGGTGGTGTCCTCTTGGGCTCTCAGAGGTGACCCAACAGAAGGGTTGCTCGTAACACTCTCAGCATCGAAATATGTGACATGTACATGGTGAGGTTATCTGGATTAGCCTCTCTCATCAAGCTCTTCACGTTGCAGGGGAGAGAGAGATGCTCAGAATTCTCCTACATGCCAAGGATTTCAAACACAAATTTCTTCAATACAGGTCTGTAACTTTCTAAGCAGGCTGGATCTGACCCTCCATGCCAGCAAGGAGTACAAAACAGCCAGATAACTCTTATGTTGACCGCTTTTCTTTTGTTTTTCTTTTCCTCCAAAAGTCACTATTTTGCACCAGCCAAATGCCAAATGGATCACAAAATTCTTGACTGTAGTCGCTTCAAAAATCACGCAAGTGATAGCCACGTCAAAATAATTCCAAACAGATCTCTCACACTTTTGTTGTACTTCAAACTTCACGCCAAGGAAAGACTTGAAGCTCTCGCACACTGACTTCTCCTCATGGCTAACCTCCTCCAGCGCAGGCACACACAGGACCTTTTCCTGCACCCTCCACCATGCATAGGTCACGAATTGCACGTCTCAATGCTAGGAAATTTCAAGACTCCACGTTGGCTTAACACGTCCCCGTGTGCTCAGGTTTGGTCACTGGCTAAAGAATTAATGCCACGCCACAGGTCCTAGACAACTCCAAACAAATCGCTCCAGCCAAAAATACCTTCTCTAAGTTTCCACATAGGGAGAGGATGAGTGCTCTGATACCAATGATGGCAGAGACAAGAATGTTTTATTCAATGCATGTAACAAATGAAAAAACAAAGCCATATAAAGGTTGTAGGAGGAAGGTGGATAGTTATAATTGTCCATCAAATACATAACCAATCTATTAAACTTAAACTAACGCTAACAAGAAAAAGGCCTATTCTTGTACCCATCAATGAAACTTTTTGCATGTTCTTCATGGTCATATCCATCAATTGTTGTTACTTTTTTGAACACTTCACATGCAACATTCAAATTGACAAATACTCTACTACTCTCTACCAAAGGAGCTCCAACAACATGTGACATGTTTCTTGTGCATCAATGTCTCTTTCAACAATTGTTTTGGTTAGAATTCTCTTGTATGTTGTCATTTCCATTTCATCTAGGTTTTCAATATTTTCCATCCACATCAACATTTGATGATAGTTTTAAGAGATTTTATCAATTTTGTTACATACTTTGCAATGTACTTGACTATGACATGCTTGGAAAGAACATGTTGCCAATCTATGTTTTCTCTCCACAATTGTAATATGTAGTGATTATGTGTATTTACCCTATCATCATTTCTCGCAGGTTAAATTTTTTTATCTCCCATCTCCGAGTCTTGATATAACTTTGATCCATTAAGATTCAATGGCCATGGTGCATTATACCTACAAAATGTAATAATCAATTATTAGTTCTTCCACATTTGTGTTTTTTATTTCAATTTAGTTATTCAATTTTTGAACATCATACCAAACAATTTTTTTCCCCCTTTTCTTACTTAGGCAGGCACCCTCTCTACATATTGTATGTTAGTCTACACATCAAGAATCTCTTCGTAATCATGTTCCATATTGAATTGTGTTAGTCGTCTTGTATTTGAAGACACGGATTCTCGCATGAAATTTTGGTAGACCTATAACATAGAACATAAGAATATCAATATATTTTGAGAACGTAAAATTCTATATAAATCATAGAATCAATGAGAATTGATAAATTACAAGTATGTTTCGTTGGTGCAGTCCTCAGAAGATTCCATGCATGGACAATAAAATGGAAGTATTTTTCAGCATTTACACCTTGAAAATCATCACTCTAATCAAGGTTGTCCATATTCAACGCCCCTTCTAACAATATGAATCTGTGCACATGAAATGAACCTCTATGTTGCCATTCATATCTAGACCAATAATCTTTAACTTTCATTCCTTTTTGTAATAGATCCTTTCAGAAAAGTGTATGTCGTGAAGTGCATATAATGGGTCACTATATGTGTATATTCAATGATATTTTTCCTTCACCAACTTTTTGCTTCTCTGGCTTATACAACGGTGTTCTAGGCATTAACACATGTTGATCGGGCCAATACATATTAGTTGTGCTCAATGTGAAAAAATTGGTAGGTGATCCTATTTGATGCAACATGTCAGCCAATTCACCATGACATTTTTCCCAGTAAGACCTTGTACCCCTCAAGGATGTTCCAAACCGCATCAAATGATCAATTAGATTGGAATGGGGAACATTTTTCATATGCTCACGTAACTCATTGATGGTGATTGACATATCTTGGAGGTTTTTCTTGACAAACACTGTAGACGAATTTTGTGCACGATGTCTCATGATCATGTACATCATGTAATACGAATCGGGGATTTCAGCTAAAGTGGTGATCCCTATATCGAAATAATTGCTTTACAAATTCATGGAGACATATTCACCTATTATTTTGTATTTATTTACTTATTCACCGAATAAATTACATATTTAAATAATTTATTTAATTATTTAAATAATATATTTACTTATTTGAATTTGAACTTACCTATTACCTATTTAGACTTGTTTACATAATGTATTCACTTATTTAAATTTATTTAAATAATTCAAATAAATAATTTAAATAATTTATTACCTATTTAAATAATATATTACCTATTTAAATTTAAATAATTTAAATTATTTGAATAATTTATTATCTATTTCAATAATTCAAATAATATATTTCCCATTTAAACTTATTTACTTAAATAGTTTATTTAGATTAAATTATCTATTTAAATATTTTTTTATTATTTTATTTATTTACACAATATATTAGCAATTTAAAATTATTTAATTATTAGGTAGCCTATTTAATATTATATACCTATTAAATTAAATTAGTAAAGTATTTTTACTTGTTTACTTTAATTTATGTAATTTCCCCAAGAATTAAATTAAAATTAAATTAAATTAGATTAGTAAAGTGTTTTTGTAATATATTATTTTTAAAAATTATTTACCTATTAGGTTATATATATATATATATATATATATATATATATATATATATATATATATATATATATATATATATATATATACTTATATATATATTGTTAGTTTACTTTAATTTTTAAGTGATATCGAATATATGTAATTTTCCCACACACGAGTATTAATTTAAATTAGTAAAGTATTTTTACTTGTTTACTTTAATTTATGTAATTTCCTAGAAAATTAAACTAAAATAGTAAAGTGTTGTTTACTGTTTAAATTAATTTATGTAACTTCCCCACATGAATTTTACAAATTAAATTAGTAAAGTTGTTTTTTATAAATATCACGGGCACAAATTTCAAATTTCATGGGCACAACATTAGACTCCTCCACTCAATATATATAAATGAAGATGCCTCTCGACATAATAAAGTGACTATTCAACCATGTTTACACTAGAGGAAAAAATAACCAATGATTCCCTTATGTATGTGTTAAGATAGGACAAAAGTGAACCTTACCATATTTTTAACAAAAATAACTTAACCGATGCAAAAATGTATGTACCTTTCACTACGGGGATTCATCGATGTAACAAATTGCTGAAGAAATTTTCCAACAAGTGCCTACTTGTAATAAAGTGGTATTCCTTTCTTCAAATTCCTTGAAATATTCTATACGTAGATAGTTGATTCTTGTGGTTTATCCAAAAATTTATTAAGTTAATTACTTATTTTATCTTCCCTTATTGTAAAAAAATAGGTTTTGTGTGTCTGCATTAGTGTCCATCCAATGGTGAAAACTATGTATTGCGAATAATCCCTTCACAGTTTTTTTGTTACTTTACCTTAAAATATCACTAAAAAACCTATAGTTTTTGCAAGATTAATGTTTTCTTTATCACTTTTCACAAACATGTTTTTCAGAAGTCTCCAAAATCCATGGTGTATGACCCCCTTTTCAAGCTTTCATTATAACTGTTACCCTAGTCAAATCTAGTTACCAATACACCGAAAGGAACCGACCCTTCAAATCCTAAGATTCACCTCATCTTTTGAGATACCCACGGTGAGTGAGATTTTTCCCTTTTCTATCTATATAAGTGAGGATAAATAAAACTAAACTTTTCCAATCCTCACAATGACACACTTCTACTTGGATAAAAGGATCTAAAATGGATTTCTCACTCTTCTCCCCTCAAACAATCAAATCATGCCAAGCATCAAGCTCACATATAGATGAATTTTACTATCCTTACTATCATTTTTATAGCGGGGACACTAAGGACGTAAAAATGTTCCTCAATACATGAAGTGTAAGCTCCGTTTTAACTTTGTCATGCTTTCTCTTGGCAACGGTCATGTTGATGTTAAGCGGGAAGGTAACAAGCTCATGAAAAATACTTTTTGACTAACTATTTATCATTTTTCAATCATCCCTAATTTTTGTACATGAAAAAAATTAGATACTCTATTATTTTATGTCATGACATAACAGCGAAAGTGAAGCAAGGTTCATCTTCACTTCCCGAGCGTTCTAGTGGGCGAGAATCGAATGTAAAGTGGAGGAAATGATCCTCGAAAAATATAATTTCACGTAAACTACTTTTCATGCCATGAAGACCTTTTTTTTTTTTATGGATATGGGGACTAAGTTTATCATCATAATTCTACCATCCTTTAAGAAACATTCAATTTCTGAAGATCGCAAAGCTAAATCGTTTAAAATTCAAAGGGAAGGATCTTGAAAAATGTAGTTGGATTGAGACTAGTTTTTTTACAATAAACTTTCTAATTTTTGAGATATCAAGGATGATTTATTCTCGTATTATTCTCCTCTACAAAATAAATTTTTTTATCTCAATCAATTTTGCATGTTCAGATTATGAATAACGATTAGAAATGATGTAAAATGATAGGAAGGGTGAAATTGGCAATTTCCAAAAATAACACGTTTAGAAAAAAACAACCTTATAAAAGAGAAATATCCTAAAATTGGAAATTCATCATCAAAAAAAGAGGATGGAGTGTTACAAAAGGTTCAATAAGTCATATTTTAGTAAAATAGGTGATATGTCCTTAAATAGAAGCTCTGGTCCTACCTCGTAAAAATAGAAAGTATCCGTTGTGGATGCGAGAAAATTGTAGCTTCCTCAATTTTCACTCATCTTTCTTATTTTTATACTCTTCACATGGTTTTAAAATTATCTCATATCTCAAACATATAAATTAGGCCTCTAAAATGGTCTTGGAATACTATTGTTATAAAAAAAAATCCTAGGAGCATGGCGAAGCATAATAGAGGAAAGTCCGGATCAATGAACAAATAGAAAAGATTAAAAGGGTGTCAAGGACTCTTAATTCATCAGAGAATCTCCTCATATACCATTGTTAAAGTTGAATCCACCATCATCATCTCTCAATGAGCTGGTTGAAGTAATCTTGGTCAGCCCAGTGAGTTATGCTTGGTGAGTTGAGTAAGCAAACAAGTTACGTGGGTTAAAGTGAGTTGGTCATGAGAGTTGAGCTAGTTTAGTTGTAATGAACTGAGTTGGTAAACCAAATGAGATTTTCAAAGATTTATTATCTTATTAGAGTGAGATCAATGAGTTACGCGAGCTAATGGATTTGATCAATCAAGCGTCAAGAGGATAGTTATGAGCAATGCCTATGGTCATCTTGAGCTCACTTGAGACGATCTCTCAACGGTGTTTCTAAACACTCATTTTGTAGCTTTGAGGTGTATGGGCATTATAAAAAGGAGGAAATTATGAACACAATAAGAAATATGTTCTTTCTAAGGAGATTCTTCATAAGATATGATAGCTTCTTCCCCATTCTCTCTTTTGCCCTCTTCCTTTTGTCCCTTATTAATTCCTCATCGAGCGTAATCATTGCATTTTTATATTTACTTAAGTGACAATATTTGTAATTTTTAAAATTATTCTCTCAAAATTATAAGAGAAATACTAAGTTTTTTCTCTTATGGGTAATTAAAAGGTCACAAGTGGAATAACACCGTGAAGAGTCATGTGAGGGAATAATAAAGGAAATTCACTTTTCTATAAGTTGGGATGGCTTCTCCATTCCAAATGATCTGAAATCCTAAAAATTTGTTCTTTGTAGCAATTGTGGATTATGATTTAGGTGTTCAGATTTTGATCTGTGAGATGAAATAAAGCTACATTTATTTCATTTCCATTTTCATATGTGTTCTTCTATATCTCTCTATTTTGTACTTTACAAAGCATCTTGATCAAGAAAGAGTTATGTATCTTTGATAAAAAATATAACAAATGTGTGTCTAGGTTTTTCTTCTCACTAAATGAATTCATTGTTTCTTTCCTTTAATTAAATGTTGAACTTCTTCGGTTATTGAGTGTAAATTCTTCTTGTAATAACTCAAAACAATAACCTTCCTTTGTCTAATTTGTCTCCTTCATCCTTCATCACTAAAATTTCCTACCTTGTACCCCGTACAAGCACTTTGTCAAATGTTCACTAGAGTTTTCTGTGTGATCCTGACTGTTTGGCCAACCAAAAATATTTAGATAGGAGTAAATTATTTTACATTCAAGATCAGGAGTTTCCCCATTCAATGCAAAGTGACTTTTCGTATGAGAATTAGTGGAACTACATAATTTTCCATATCGAAAAATCATTTAACCAAAAGTTTTTGGCCACTCTAATGGGAATAGGTTTTCCTTGGAGCACCAATAAAGATCTCTGTAAAATACTAAAAAAATAAAAATTTAAAAATACCAAATAATATACTTATGCTCAAAATCTTTTCGTAAACCAGATTGAGAAATCAACACTTTTCAAGTTTCCTTCCATCCTAAGCACTTGAGAAAATTTAGCAGAAGACGATAAACCTGAGTTGATCATCCAAGTGGCGTTGTTTGTTCCACATTAGAGGAATATAAAATGGATGATTTCAGACTTCCCATTGTACTAGTAAGAAGACAAGTTCCTTAAAATCCTCTTGATGTTCATACTAAAGAGCAAGTTACATAACCTCTAGTATTCATTCCACATGAAGATGAAAGAAAAGAAGAAATATAGGAGGAAAGAGAAGAATAAATGGCATCACAAGAACCTCTACCATAGGGACAAAACACTGGTCCATTGCCTTTAACTACACCAATTTATGAGCTTCTAAAAGCATCAAGATTTTTTTGAAGTTCAGTAGAGATAATAAACAACGTCACGATGATCACATCATGTGGGCGTATGCACATAGATGGGGATTGAAAATCAGACACAAATCCATTTTTGGGCATTTTTTCTATAACGTTCATGTGTTATGGATATGTCATGCTATAACATGAAAAGGGAAAATCTAGGTCACATTAAAACATGATCACCTTAAGGCTCTGGCTTACCAAGCTGAAACGCACTTTCGTTATGGTTTTCTATGTGTGTTTCCACTTTATCCAAGCCAAATGGACATATTCCACATTGGAAACAGGCGCGATTGCGTTATAACATGCTCAAAGTTTCATCTTGTTGGGGTTTGGAACACCCAATCCAAAGGCTTGGATTTCCAAACCAGAGGTTTGGACTATTTATTGCGTGATTAAAACCATGTTTGACATAAAAACATAAAAATAAATTATACTATTTAAAAATAAATTATACTATGATTTCAAGCTCATTTTTACCTTGATGATGATATAATTATTTCTAAAATTTGATTAGTTTAAGGCTTACATCGATAATTTCTTTTACTAGTGCCATGTTTTCTTACAAAAACCTATGCATACATTTTTGTGCACAATTTATGATTTTTTTGATCCAAATTAAAAAAAAATGGTTTTTTCTAAAATGCATATTACATGCACTAAAAAATTACTTTCTTATCAAAGTTATGGGGGGGGTGGGTGCACACACAAATATTTCATTTTCAAGATATGTCCACTTTGACGATTAATAAAAATTATATTCTCATCCAAAAATTATGAAAATTTAGTGGGACCTTGTACATGGGCTTAGCTAACTTTATACTAAAGGGATTTTCAAAAAAATTATACAACTCAAAAAATTGGGAGTGCACACACAATAGGTTCTTATCTTTTTTTACTCAAAAAGCAGACCTAGTTTGTGTGTGGGCCACATTTGAGCCTCTTAATCTCAACTTTAAAAAAAAATAGTTTAGAAACTAGATTTTGAGCTCTACGGTACTTGTTCTTATTACTTTGTTAAATTTTTATCATAGGCATGACGAATTATTCGATGAAGTTCGGGTGTCACTGATTTCAAGAAAAAGGTGTCCCTTTTTGACCCCCTTTTGCCCCCATCTTTGTTCACTTAACCATATCCTTTATCTAGTCCGCGACATCCTTATCTTTTGCTGCATGAGGATATTTTTGTGTAGGTGTCCGTGGAAACATTACAAGATGTGGCGGTAGATTGGCTCTAATACCTGCCATCGTGCTCGATCATTAATTGTGGTGATATCAAAAATAAGTTCAAAGAGTGGTTCAAGCTGTTGAATATGCACATGCCCTCCTTGATCAACTGAATCGGATGAAGAAAGAGCCTCAATATTCCATGAGGGACTTCATGGAAAAATTCAATAAGTTGATAAAAAATTCCTTGTGTTATTCTTTCAACTACAAATAATTTGATTATGTTCTTTGTTAATGTTGAATTTACAAGTAACCTTCATCTTGTGAAGAGTTAAACAAAGAGACTTGAATAATGCTCAAGAAATGGTGGTTTAGGTTCATGATGACCTCATCTTTTTAGTTAAGGTCAATAATACCTCAATGAAGGATATGTCACGGGGTTCCAAGAAAGAGATAACTGATCCAAATCGGAACAAGTAATAGATTACAGGAGCACCTGAAGAAGGCTTGCCTTGGTGGTCGTCGGTCTATGCTATATGTGAGATAAATGAGGATGGAAAGATTATTGAATCAAAATTTAAAGATGAAGGAGAAGAAGAATGTGCTTGGATAAGTTTTTTCAATGCACACTTGATGATGAAGAATCCACGGATAGTTACTAATAGGAAGTGTTGAGTAGATTGTAAAAGGATAAATAAGGACCTTCTTCTACTCCCCAAGCTAAGAAATCAAATCCTTAAATTATAACTCCAAGAAAAAATGTCAAAAGGATGATCATCGATGTCCCCTTTAATAGGGCCAGCTAAGAAGAAGTCACGAGACCACTCAACATAATAATATTTTTTCCTCTTCAAGTAAGTCTCCTTCAACATATCTTCAAAAATCAATTTTTGTAAGTCCTCTCGACCATCCATGTAAAATATATCATAACCCATGATGTTCCTACTATGATTAGTTTTAAGCACACTTGAAAGTAAGAGATATCCCATTGTACTATCCGAATCGGGATTTAGAAAGGTTTTCCAACAAAAGGTGTACTTCGGACCAATAATGGTTTTTGGCATGACCAATGGGATAACGAAAAACCTTTTAGTGTTATTTTTAGCGTGCGGATGAAGAAGGTATTTTTGCATGGATATTCTTAAAAGTTTAGTTTCACTAAATCAAGAACCCTGATCTATTTTTGGTAGCAATTATAGACACTCATCAAAACATAAACGAATATTTACAAGTTGCAATGTGACGAGAACCACTTGCCTAATTGCAATGAATTATTGCGATAAGTATTTTGGAGAAATATTTTGAAATATTTTTGTTATTACAATTAAGATTAGTGATGCCATAAGGGTTTGATTGTAAATTTTTCTATCTTCCATGCCTAAAGTGAACACAAGGTCAGAAAGCGAGAGGTATTCCATCTAAATTTGTTCAATTACCTTTATATTCTAATAGAATAATAAGGCTTGGGAATACTATACCTTACACCATGCCCTATGCTTCATCTCCTCCATCTCAAACAATAATTTTGTGATTCAAATTCCTATCTTTCCAATGGTAAGAAATGAACATGTTGAGAAATTTGCTAAAAGAAGTCCCTTAGTAATTATTTCTTGTCATGACATACCAATGGCTGCATTAAAAATCCTTCCATGTTTAATTAGTGAAGACCAAGTTACCCGAATTGAACATATTATAGATGTTCTAACTATGTTCTACCCATAACATCACTCATGAGTACGTTTCCTTAAGGTTACTAGTTGCCTCTTTTAAAGCCCAAGCCCTCCAATTGTACATGAAATTGACAATAGTATCAATCACCACATGAGACACCTTGGGATCTGCCTTATACAATTAGTTTGAGAAAAAATCAGATCATTTACCCCTCAAAGAACAACTTACTACTATCAAAATGGCACCCCAGGCATTTATGACAAAATTTAATTTGAGATTTGTAAGGACTTGGAAAAGAATAACAAAACTAATTAAGACTTCACCTAAACATTGATTTTTTTAATGCATTAAATAGTGATATTGCTTTATTATGATTCGATCATGGGTGGTACCACTCTTCTCATAGCCTTTGAAATTACAATAAGATAAGAATACAACCTTATACAAGACAAAACATTCCCCCTAGACCTTATATGCCTATTTGCCCTCGGTTGGATCCTATTCCACCAACTAAAAGACCACCACTACCTCAAAAATAAGCGTAGTGTTATTGATGACTTTAATTTTGTTGTCCAAATTATGGGAAAAATGATATTACAAATTGAAAGGAATCAAGCACAAGCAAGTAGGCCAAATTGACCACCTTTTCATCCTTTCAAGAATTATATACCTCTAGCTCAAGGTTTTAGACCTTAATATCAAGCACAACCAGCCATTATAACATCTAAACCACTTGCAACAGCCGATCCTAATGCCCCTACAACTTCTATGACTTTAGTTCTAGTGGAAAACACATGATCCCGATCCCAACATGCATCCTAGTTAGCCAAATACAACCTTAGAGATGGTACCATAAGGATTTTCTATACCAGATACAACTCAAAAGGAGTCATATTATCATATTTATAAAAGAGCTTATGTTATAGCAGAAGGAGACCCAAATTTTGGATAAGGATAGCGGTGAAAGCCAAATGCAACTATGGTTAACTTCAAAATTGGTAATCTTGTAGCCTTCAATCATGATGTTAGATCTAAAGAAAGGGATGAATTTTTCATAGCTTTGTAGGTCAAGAAAGAGGGCTATAGAAGCCAATTCAAGTGATTAAACTATTATACCAACTCAAAAAATTACGATATTATTTCTTGTAATATTTATGCTCCGCCCCAAGCTTAAGAAAAGGATGATGAGTTGAAAAATTATACTAAGATAGGAGTTTCTTTCATTCAACATAGTTAATCATATGAAGAAATATCACATTGCTATGAACATGTGGGACACATTGTCCATTCTGGGAAAAAAGGACTTATTGGTCAAAGAGCTTGCGGGTCTGAAATTAACAACAAAATATGCAAACAATGTAAATAATAGAGAAAACATGGTGGCGGAAATAGCGGGCCATAAAACTAAATGTTAAAATCAACAACTATCTAGAGAGGTTAAGGAGCGCTTGGGGAGAGAAAATTTGTAAACCCACCTCCTTTTAATCTTTGACTAATTATTAGAGACTCTTTAGTTCACAATTGCATGGTATATAGCAGAGAAAGTAGTGTTGTTATAAAAAAATTAGTTTGAGAAAAGTGAGTCTTAAGTATGAGTCAATTGCCAAGTGAGTTCTAAAGCTATATGGCTCATCAACAAAGACCATTTAAATGATAACAAATATGAAAATAATTTTATATGTTTGTCCAAGTGTTACAATCTTGAAGGATGTGATGGTGGTATATTATCCATCTTATTTTTCCATGTTCTTATCAAGTGAATTCTCATCTAATATTGGTGGCTATCTTTTAGCTGATTGGTCTTATCTTGTCTTCAAAACTAGGTATGGAACTAAAGTAACTATTAACTCTAATTATTTTTCAAAATTTCATATTGAGCCTCATAAACCTATCCCAATAAATATAAATTATGTTGCAAGTGAGGAAATTCTATCCGATATTGAATCATAAACTCTTCATGAATTAGAAAGCATTCCAGATTCATTTAAGGATGAAAGGAATAATGAAGTGTATGAGTATGATCCTTATAGAATAATTGAAGAAAAGGGCCTTGGAATTTATTGTATTAATGAAAATAACACTGATATACAAGCTATGGAGGAAAAAAATTATAAAGATGACATACTTAGGAAATTATTTTTTGATGGATCCAAAAATAAGCATGGTTTAGGAGATGGTTTGATGCTAATTTCACCTTCAAATTAGAGGTATTTTTAAGTTATCAAGTTTTAGTTTTATTTTTCTAACAAATTTTAAGAATATGTGGCACTTATTCATGGTTTAGAGTGAGCAAGAAAGAAAGGAATCAAGAATCTATAGGTTTTTGGGACAACAAGATTTTTAGTGATCGGGTGAGAGTTTCTAGGGCTTGCAAGAATCCAAAAATGAGGACTTAAATACATAGAGTATGGGCCACACTTGAATATTTTCTTCTTTTTATCATACAAACTATCCCTAGTGATAGAAATAAAGATGTTGATAGGCTTACAACCATTGGATCTCAGTTTGACATACCTACAAATATCAGAAATGATAAATAGTAGACTCATATCAAGGTTATAGTGAGGCCATCCATTCTATATAACAACTCACATTGGAAAGTATTTGATTATGATGTTGACATAATCATATTTTCATTGGAAGAGGATAAAGTTTTAGGAAAAAATCATTAAAAACTACAAAATATGTATGACGAATTGATTATGTAGCTCTAAACAAAGAAGATTCCAAAAGGCCTTGTTATTTATCTCATCATACCATTGAATTTGAAACTAATTCAAAAGCAATTAGACAAAAACAAAGGCCAATTAACCATAAGTTTGAACCATTAATGCATAAAGAGCTTGAAAAAATAATAGATTCTTCCAATATATTTCCCCTCAAATACTCCACTTGGCTAGCTAACCTTGTACCGGTAAGAAAGAAAAATGGTGAAATTAGATTATGTTTTGATTTTTGTGATTTAAATAAGGATTCTCTCAAGGATAATTATCCTTTTCTGTCCATGGAACAAACACTTCAACTAGTCTTTGGTTAAGAAAGATTTGTTTTTCTTAATGGGTATAGTGGCTACAACCAAATATTTGTCAAGGAATAAGATCAGTTTAAAACAACATTTACAAACAATTGGGGCACCTATGCAAACAAAAATATGTCTTTAAGATTGTGCAATATAGGTGCAATATTTGATAGAGCCATGGACATGGCATTCCAAGGTATCATTAACATATTTTTTTAGCTTTTTTGGATGATATCACAGTGATTTCAAAACTTTCAAGTGACAAATGACAACATCTCAAAGTAGTATTTCAAATATGTAGAGAATATAGTGTGTCACTTAATCCCAAAAAAGTGTGTTTTCTTTTCATGAGGGTAAGCTTCTTGACCATATCATCTCAAAGCATCATATGACAATTGATCTGGAAAGAGTAAGTGTTATTATTGCTTTACCATTTCAAAAACATAAGGAGGTGTTTCAACGTTTCCTTGGAAAAATTAATTTTGTAAAAATGTACATTACATATTTGCTCCACTTTAAAATCCATTAACAAACATTCTCAAGAAAGACTGGAATTTTACTTGGTCAAAAGAAAGAGTAAAAATTTTTGAAGCCATATAAAAAAGGCCATAGCTTCATCCCTAATACTCATAAATCTTGATTTTTTGAAATATTTCATGTTATATGCTTATGCTAACATGGATACCATTTTGGAATGTTAACACAAGTAAAATAAAGAATGCTTGGAACAACCAATTACCTGTTTGAGTCAAATTTTTATGGAGTACAAAACAAGGTACTCATTTGTTGAGAAACATGTGCTTTCAATTGTTAGATCACTCAAGAAATTCAGGCATTTTCTCTCTAACAATAGAATAAATCTAATGGTTTCTCATCCAAGTATCAAATATTTTTATTGAACAAGGACATAAGTGAGAAAAGAGCGGGTTGGATCACTAAAGTGATGGAATATGACATCATCATTAAAGTGACCAAACTAATTAGAGGAAAAGGATTATGTGAGAACTTGGCTCAAGAATTGCAAGAGAGAAAGGAATTTGTTTTATTATTGTAGAATGAGCCTAAAAATTTAGAAAAATGGGCATCCTTAAAACTAGACTTTTTACATGACAAGTTACCTTTAGCATAGTATCTACCCACAAAACTTGTAAAGCTCAAAAATATGTATTTTCAACTTTAATCCATCCCTTTATTTCTAGTTTATAGTGTTTTATTCAAAAAAATTATTAATGGCATGCTTCTTATATGTGTTTAGCCTAACCAAGTTGAGAGCCTACTTGAATAGCTCCATGATGGACAAGGAGGAGGGAATTATTCAAGTAAACACTAGATCCCTCAACATAATGAAAGGAGGATATTATTTTCCTTCACTCTTCAAAGATAGACATGCTTGGTTAAGAAAGTGTCAAAATCGTGCATTCTTCACGGGTAAAGGGAGACTTGATGCCTTACAACTACATGTAATTACAATTTATAAGAATTTTTTTTAATGGTATTTAGACTTCATTGGTCTCGTAAACCCACCATCAAGCTTAGGAAAAGATAGATACTCACTACAAATGATTATTTCTCACGGTGGAAAAAAATAGTTTTGTTAGTGCAAACTTACAAGCACCACCACCGAATCCCCGAGATGTGAGTGGGGCATTTGGTGTAATCTTCATAACATGGGACCATCGATCAAGTTGTGGGACTTACAACCTTGAGATGGTCCTCCGAGAAGGCTAGCTCCTACTCTTAAACTACCTACCACAAGCTACTCTAATATAGACAAAGAATCTAATCCTAATCTAACCTTTCTAAAGGACCCGGGGATAGAGAGTGCACAAAAACAAAACCTACACTAAAGTGATGATACATCGAGAAGGAGGTTACTAGTCGTAAATCCAACTACCTAAAATATAGAGTGTTGAACAATGGAGAGGATGGAAAAGATGCATCACAGACCAAAGATAAAGTTCACACAGAACACCACTTCAAACCCACTAAAAATAGCTCTCCAAACCTACAATAGACATCATAAGTATGCACAGTATACCCTACTGATGGTGAGAGGCTAGAAGAGATAGTAAAATAAGGAAGGATGGAAAAATGAATAAAAAAACGTATTCTATTTCTCCATGAGTTCACACTGATACATCATCAGTGGGCAAGAGGCAAGAAAATTCCATTACAAGGTAGAGAGAGGAGGCTTAAACTCCACATTCCACCCTAGGGAAGAAAAGAGAGGGCAGGAGAGCAGAATGACCAACCTCTTGATATTTCCCTTCCTTTATAATATATAGAGGAATGAGAGGAGAGGAAAATTTGAATCCTACATCAACCACCCATAAAGGAGAATTGAATCCACTTGCAACTATGATAGGATGCAATGAAAAACCCATGCCCCCATTAACGTTCCTTGATGGGAAAGAAAGGAAGCCCGTACTTCATTATAGTAGTAGGTGAGTAGCATGATACACTCAAGAATGGCAGATTGCATTTAATGATATGCGTTGTAGTTGAGTAGCGAGACGTTGAGAGATTTCCAAAAAGTCTCCTCCTACCCATATCCAAGATTCTAGTCGAAAGTTATGACCATCGAAGGTTGAGATCGGGCATTTAACGTAGGCTGAAAATATTTAAAAGAGTGTTACCCATGCAAGATCCATGTGGTAGAACCGCGTGTCTTAAGATTTTATCTCCCTACTTCTACTCTTAAATTTTTTTGATCGACATGTGGCATCGTCCGCAAACCTACTCTATTTCCTTTGTGTTCTACCTAAGTCCCATACGCTTGGTGAAGACACTTTGCATTTGACCCTAGACATGTGGAGAGATAGAACACATTTAGGACCTACCTCTAGATTTTTCTTTTGAGTTGCACCGACGAGGCACATGGAGGCTTCTACTAGCCTTTTTAAAGCTTGGAATTTTCAATGGCTGGTGAAACATTTCACGTACCCTAACTTGGTGGCAGGTTGGTGCTCATTTGGGGACTTGACACGTGGCTCCTTCCACTGGAATTATACTTTTTTTGTCGAATCTATCTTTCCCACCCATTTAGGAGAAACTTATTTGACCCTAGACACGTGGAGAGCCAACGCACATTTGTAGACCCCTGCTTTGAACTTGAACTTTAGAGGTGCACGATTGGGACATGTGGAGGCTTCGGTGACCCTTAAAATTTTCAACGGTTGGTGCAAACTTTCGAACCTTGGCTACATGGAGGGCCTGCACTCACATGGCGACCCTACTTTGGATTCTACCCTTAGAGTTACATTAATGAGGCACGTGGCACCTTCTGCGGTTCCTTTGCTTTGCTTCGATTTGAATCATTAAGGCTTGATTTTGGGATCTAATGTGTGCCCACATGTGGACCGACCCCTCAATTTTTCCTTTGCAAATACACATTTTATCAATTTTTCCGAGGGAAAAATTAAAAAACAATTTGGTGACTCACGGGAGATCTACTGCTAGATGAAAATATCAATTTCCTTGTTACATCCATTGGGCATGGAGTCATGAATGATATCTTGGTAGTTTTCATGTTCCTAAAAATTGAATCCAATGCTTGCACTTGGTGACCCTGAACCTACCCCACTATCCACACTCTCAATTTTAATAAGAAAATCTTTAACATGAGATTTCTGAGAGTAGAAAATTGTTTTGACCTGGGATTTTCACCTGTTCCTTGAATTGACTGCTACAACATTCACCCAGAGGCACATCTAATTGTACAATGATACAACCTTGGAGCAACAAAACCTGTGCCAGAGCACTTAGGGAAATTGAAACCTATACTACAGTAAGAAAATGTGCACAAGCACTTCTTCTTCTGAAAACAAACCTATTACTACCCTAAACAAACGTGAGAGACGAGTAACTTCAAACAAAGCGTGACACTAGAAATGCAAAGTAGCTGCCCTTTCTTACGATTTTCAGTCATGAAGATGATTTGGAAACAAATCTAGAAGAGATTAGGAGTGAAAGGTTGGCCATAAATTGATTCTTCACCCCTCCATTCATCAAGGCATCAATAAGAAACAAAACATAGACTCCTTCCGATTGTTGTTCAA
Source organism: Taxus wallichiana var. yunnanensis (assembly GCA_018340775.1). Classification (NCBI taxonomy): domain Eukaryota; kingdom Viridiplantae; phylum Streptophyta; class Pinopsida; order Cupressales; family Taxaceae; genus Taxus; species Taxus wallichiana. The sequence continues at coordinate 766,319,711 of CM031238.1, read as the reverse complement.
TTGGTTCCAAGGGGTATTTTTGTTGATTGAAGTTATCCCTCATGCTTAGAAGAAAACATGACTAGTGTTGACTCGATCTTACCTCTAATTAATGCACGTACCTTATAGGGCACGATGTTCTCCTTTGAATGTGCCCATTACTCCGAATTCCAACTTCAAAAAGGAAGTCTTCTTGCAAGCCTTCTGGAAGAGGAGACTGTTTGTAATAATATTTTCTTCCTCTTTCACATCTACAGACAACTGATGTGTCACCTTGGTGAGTGGTATGAAAGGGATGGCAACGTCCTGTTCTTTTATTACCTCTACATCCAGCGTGGCACTTGGAATATCAAAATCTTCCAACTTTGATTCAAGAGGCATGCTACAAACTGCATGTTGTTCTTGCAAGTCCTCCTCCATGGTGGCAGGTTCTTGTGGTTGAAGGATGAATGATGGGGCAATGAAATTTGTAATTTCTACGGGCTCCTCCTCATCAAAACATTTCTCCAATTCTCATAGGCAATCAAACTCTTTTTATCTTGCTACCACAGGATTTCTCCCTCTTGCATGGTGACCTTCAAATCTTCATTATTTTAACCATATGAAGCTTCATCTGCATCTTCAAGAGTGACTTACCCATGATCCAATGCCTCTAAATTTTTTCTGGTCACCTTCATATGCTTCTCTTTAAATGAACTTAGATCTTGTTGTTCTTCCTCCTCCTTGACTAATTGTGTTGTTATAATATGATCATCAATCTTTTCAAACAAAGTTCCATCATTGACACTACATTAAGAGCATAAAGACTTTTGACCTTCTTGTTCCATTGCTGCTAGAAAGTCAGCCTCCACCACACGTGGTCTAACCCCTGACCTCCTCTAAAGGTTTAACCATCAAGGGAATTTTTTCAATATTGAACTTAAGAGACCATCTCTTCAAGTCCTCTATTATTTTTTGTCGATTGAGCTCTTGTTATTGTCCTCCTTGGATGTTTTTTTGACTATTTTCTTCCCAAGTTAAACTTGGCAAGAAGGTAAGAGGAGGGTTGGGTTGGGGGACAACCGGTTTTGTAATTATTTGTGGTGGTGGGAGAGATGAAACTTCATGTTTCTTTGGAGGGGATGACCGTTTGGAAGGGAAAAGGGCAGAAGAACTAAGATGAGATGGAAGACTAGAATATGGAGGAGTGAAATCCACAATGGGGGTAGTAGGTGAGAGACTTGAAAATTGAAACTTAGAACAAGATGGTGCTACTTGGGGAATGGGAAGAGGATTGTGGGGCGACAATGCTAAATTTTCCCATTGACCTACAAAATATTCAACATCCTTAACCCATTATTCAAGTTGGAGTATCATCTCAACGATGCAATCTGAGTTCGAGTTTCTTTTGCTAGTTGAAATAGCTTGGACCAAGGCCTTCCCATTTGCAAGGGACCCTAAATCCAGTCTTGAATGCTTTCTCTTGATTCGTAGCCTAGGCCTGCATCATACCTACCTCCAATTTGTATATCTTCAATTCACATTTTGCACATTCTTGGGCATAAGATATCCCCCATAGTTGACATACTCTTGTTCTTCCACAAATGCATAGTTTGTCTTATGTCCACACCAATCTGCATATTGATCTCGTAAGTATGCCCATTATTGATTTTATTTATAACGTGTATTTGGAGGAGGTTGATAACAACTTGAGAATTAATTTTGCATGTTTGGAGGAGAGTATGGACTATATGTTAGGCTTCGCAAATGTTAGTTCCACTTTGTGGGAATGAAGCCATGATTGCACAACTTCATTAAATGGAAGAGAATGAAATAGGTGGAAGAAAATTGATGAAAATTGATGGGGAGAAGGTTTGCAACTCGAAGAATGGGTTGTTGACCAGATGGAGTCAATAGATGTGCTTGAAAGTGCCTCTAAAGGATGAAATATTAACCAAGAGCACATCAAATCTGTTGAAGTGAAGATATAAATCTCTTTAGTCTAGTCCCACCGGGTGTTCCAAACTACTGGTGCAAAATCACAACACCCCGGAATGCTTGAGATGTGAGTGGGGCATCGGTGTAATCTGCATAACATGGGACCATCTCTCTGTTTGTGGGAATTGTGAACTTGAGATGGTCCTCTATAAGAGGTTGGTTCTTGCTTCTAAACTACCTACCACAAGCTACTCTAATGCAGAAAAACCATCTAATCATAATCTAACCTTTTTAAGTGACCAGGGAGAGAGAGTGCATGAAAATAAAACCTACACTAAAGCGGTGATACACCAGAGAAGGAGGTTGCTGGTCACAAATCCAACTTCTTTAAATAGAGAGAGGTGAACAATGGAGAGGATGGAAAAGATGCATCATAGACCAAAGATAATGTTCACAAAGAACAACACTTCAAACCCATTAAACACATCTCTCCAAACCTGCAATAGACATCGAAGTATACACAATATACCCCTACAATGGTGAGAGGCGACAAGAGACAATAAAATAAGGAAGGATGGAAAAATGCATCACAAAACATATTTTATTGCTCCATGAGTTCACACATTACATCATCAGTGGGAAAGAGGAAAGAATATGTTATTACGACGCCGAGAGAGGAGGCTTAAACTCCACATTCCACCCTAGGGAAGAAATAGAGAGGGGGTAGGAAAGAAGAATGAAAACCTCTAGAAATTGCCCCTCTGTACAATATATAGAAGAATGAGAGAAGGAGAGAGGGAAAATTTGAATCTTGCTTCAACCACCCATAAAGGAGCATTGAATCCATCTACAAATGTGATGGGCTTCATTACAAAACCCATGCCCCCATTAATGTTCCTTGTTGGGAAAGAAAGGAAGCCCATACTTCATTATAGTAGTTGGTGAGTAGCCTGACACACTCAAGAATGGCAGACTACATTTAAAAATATCCATTGTAGTTGACTAGCAAACATCAAGAGCTTTACAAAAAGTCTACTCCTACCCATATCTCGAGCTTCTAGTTAAAATTTATGACCATTCGAAGGTCAAGGTTGGGCGTTTAACATGGGTTGACAATATTTAAAAGAGTCTTACCCATGCAAGATCCATGTGGCAGCCCCACGCGTCTTAAGATTTCACATTTCTCCTTCCACTCTTGAAGTTTTACCAATCGACATATGGCATCATCCGCGGGCCTGCTTTGTTTCCTTTGTGTTCTACCTAAGTTCCTTCTAATTTGCGAAAACACTACGTCGACTCTAGAAACACGGAGAGATGACACATGTTTGGGACTTGCCTCTAGATTTTGCTTTTTAAGTTTCGCCAATGAGGCACGTGAATCCTTCCCTTTGCCTGTCCAAAGATTGGAATTTTCAACCGCTAATGAAACCTTTCTCGGACCTTGACTACGTGGTGGGTCTGGCGCTTGTTTATGGACCGCCTTTTGGATCTTACCTTTGAAGTTGTACCAAGATGACACATGGCTCCTTCCATTGGCCTTAGAATTTTCGACGACCAAATCTTTCTTTCCCACCCATTTAGGAGCAACTTGTTGAACCCTAGACAAGTGGAGGGCCTACGCACATTTGGAGACCCTACTTTGAACTTGACCTTGAAGGTGCATCATTGGGACAGATGGAGGCTTTGCGAACCCTTAGAATTTTCAACGGTCAATGCAACTTTTTGGACTCGGCTATGTGGAGGGTTTGCACTTGGTTGGGGACCCTATTTTTATTTTACCCTTAGAATTGCGCCAAAGAGGCACGTGGAACCTTCCGTAGTTCCTTTTCTTTGCTTCGAGTTAAATCATTCCGGAGCTCGATTTTGGGATCGAATGTGATCCCACACGATTTGGACCAGCACCTCCATTTTTCCGTGCAAGATCACGTTTGATCAATTTTTACCGAGGGAAAAAATTTGATAACAATTTTTTTAAGGATTCTAATGACACAAACATCCTGGACTTATATTAATGTATCATAATGAGGTTTGGTGTTCCTTCCACCATAATTTTAGATGATGCAAAATATTTTGTAAGTAGAAATATTGTTGCATGGGTTGTAAAAATGGTGTTTACCTAAGTACATCATTCAATTATTGCCCTCAAGGTAATGGATTGGCTAAAAGTACAAATAAGAATATGTTGAGGATAATTAGAAGAACTACAAATGAAAATAAAGGAACTCGACATACCAAATGGAATGAATCTTTGTGGGATAATAGAATAACTCATAAAAGATCAATTTCAAATTCACCCTTCAAGCTTGTTTATCATAATGAAATAAAGTTTCCTATTTCTCTTGAACTTACGGCTCCAAAACTAATCCATCAAGTTGAATTAATGGAGAATGAGCCAATGGAGGTGAGGTATGCATAGCTCATGGAGTTGGAAGAGGCTACAAATCAAGCAATGTTGATTATGGAGCTAAATCAAGCTAAAAACAAGTGGACATTTGACAAGAAAGCCAAAGCAAGATTTTTCAATGAAGGTGACTTAGTGCTGAAATGGGATAAAGATAGAGCAAAGACAAGTGCTCACACAAATTTTGATTCATTATGGAGTGGACCCTACATCATTATTATATGCAAGCCACATAATGCTTTCCAATTTACAAGAATGGGTGGAGAAGAGATTCCGATCCCAGTCAACTAGATCCATCTAAAGCATTTCTTCTAAACATAAGAAGTTGACATTGTATAATAGTTTCCCATGCTTTCCTCTAAGTGTTTTATACACATCTTTCTATATTTACTTCTTTCAATAAGTGGTTTTCATCTTAAATGCAATTCCTTTTAGGATTTAATCTTTCCTCCTTGTATAGTTATGAATAGGTTTTGTTGTTATTTTTTCAGTTTTCATGGAGGATTTTTAGTCTTTATCAATACTATGCAACCTTAGGCATGCATGGTAAGGATTGGTATAAGTTTTCAGTTCCTTCATGGCTGGAAAAGGTCATTTTCAAGGGTGTTAGTTTGTTAGCATGAAACCAAGTCAGCAAAATCGCCAAAGATGTTGACCATTTTTGTAAATCATGAGAGCGGGTACAAAATAATTTCACTTGCTCAATTTTGGACAGGGTTAGGGATGACTTGGACAAATGAGAAACTTTATGTGTTGTTCCAGGATGCATTGTCTTATATATACTTACACTCTAAGCTATCATCTTTAGCAAAACCATGCAACAACCTTGGAAGACCAATGCAAGGATTTGATGAATGTGGGAAGGACATCATCTATTAGGAAAAAATATTCGACAACAACAAATCTAGTTGAAGGTTTGCAATATTTAAGTTAAGGAATAGTTGACATCGAGATGTGCCTACTTGTGTTCGGTGATTAAATTAAGTATAGGTACAATTAATTCATTTTATTCCTTTATGATTAGGTGAAGTTGTATTTTATTTTGAGTTGTAAAGGTTCATTTAACATTACTGAAATAAAATGAAAAAGAATATGTACAACTCATAGCATAAGACAATTTCATTTATTCATAAGGAAAGAGTACATTTATCCCACACAAGCTGTGGGATATGGATATCAAAAGAAACGAAATGCATATAAATATACAACTAGTAACGTGAGAAATTAGTAACCTATCATCTCCTGAAGTTAAAGGTTACCCTAAGATTTTCTAGATTGCTCCAGGTTGCAGCTCCATGGTAACTAAAAAGGGAAAAATAAGAGAAGAGTTCGATCTTGGGGTCCCTAATCTCTCATGTTACTAGTTTTGTATGTATAAGCATTATCACTTACAGTAAGGAATGAATTGCATAATTTTAGAACAAGTTAAACAATCATCTAAAAGGATAGAACGATGCACAAGATGTCCGGAAAAAGCTACAACCATATGCATGCAAGAATGAATAAATTCATCAAAGATTGGTTAAAACGATGCTATAAATGAAAGGCTCAAGCAAAGTTTCAGTTTTTCTATAGCAAGAAATAGATTGCAGACTCGAAAATTTCTAGGAAAGACAAACAACATGCTACAGGTCATTAATAACACATCTTGACTACAATTCATGATAACAATTAGGACAAAGTTTGCATATCTAGAACATGTTACAATGATGCATTCATACAGCCATATAGGAGTCTTTTTCAAATGAATACAAAATTTACGAATTGCAAAAACTTCATACACACGTATAAGGAAGAATTATATTGTAGAATAATCGTCAAGCACTAATGAAGGAGTATTACCCTTTGATCAAGAAAAAAATTGCATTTGGGATAGCAACCAAAAACTTTTAGTGTAAAAGAAATGCAAATACTTCAGATTTCAAAGTGGATCAGATTGTGGACATGTGTATGCTTCAAGAGGCACTTCTAGGAGCACACAATTTACAACAATACATCTTTAAATTAAAGAAAAGTATGCTTCCAAAAATTACATTTTTAGTGATTTTCAAAATACAATGATATTTTCAGAACATTATTTTCAGACAAAAAGAGCATTAAAAACACTACAACATGCTGCAGACTGCAGAGTAGAAGAATGCATTAGCCTAAGCATATAGCTTACAAGTTACAATACTTCCATGGTTTTTGAATTAAGCATAAGTTCTATAGCCTCATAAGTATATCAAATAAATATATGTCATTGACATAAAAGTTGTAATTTTCATCTTTTTGCATCTTCCCAAGTGACTTTTTCTTTGAACAAAATAATCAAAACAGATTGCCAAAAAGTTCTAAAGATGCATTTTCAGATTTGAAAGATGTGTTTCACAGTATGGAATATGAGGTTCAAGGGATAAAATATAAGAATCTATGTATTATAATCAAATACAATCTTAAGAAAAGAGGAATCCCCAACAGGAAGGGTTTTCAATTTGGAGTGCAAGAGATCGACATAGAGATGGAGATTAAATTATATTAACATATAGGGGGAATAAATACACCTCTAAGTGAAGCTCTGAATAATAAACATGGAGCTATCCTAAGGATGCAAGAGAGAATCCAGGACGACAAGAGTTTGGATTTGCGGTAGGAGAACCGAACAAAATGTTTTTTTCTAATAGTTTTCCCAACATAGTTAAACCATGGCATAAATTTGGAGAAACCGAGGAGAATATGAATACTAAAATTGTAGATGATTATGATGGTATATCCATAACAAAAGAGAATGCAATATAAAAGAATGTAATTCTTGACAATACTGTACATTTAAATTGGGAATATTTGGATTCAGCAGTCAATGTTTTACATTGGTCATTTCAAAAATGCCATTAGATATTTTAAGAAAGACACAATGAAGAAGTGCAAAAATACAAGAGCTTACTTTCACATCTAGACAAGAGTTTAAGGCCCCAAGTTCTCACATTAGCCAACACAGTACAAACAGGAGGCCAAATTTTTTACTGTGACCAAGCTAAGGAGAAAATCATCGATCTCAACAAGAGATGAAAGCATGGGTGATTTTAAGGACTAACACACAATTTATAAATGCAAGCGCCAATACACAAAGTATCAAAATTGAGTAAAGAGACTTGAGACTTTATAAATTTATGTTAACATAAACAACAAGCTATTCTTTAACAAGCTGAGTTCATACAAAACAGTAAGCCCGGAATGAATGGGAATAATGCATTCACATATTTAAATTCCATTAAGAAACAATGTTGGGTATGCAACCAAGCAGAAATCTTAACCACTGATAAACATCAAGCCATCGAAGAAATGAGAAGCTATTGTTAGAAAAGCATACAACAGGTCAATAAAAAGCAATTTGGTAAATGGTGAGCTATGTGCATGGGGAAATTTCTAAGCCATTCTCAATAAGTTAATATCCATCTCCAACACTAGGTGATAAAAATTAAGTTGATGGAAGATAAACTACTATGCAAAGTGAGCGCAAATAAACACATCGTGACAACTATGGTTTGAACGAGTTAAAATATAAAGTAAATGTCGAGCTAAAAGCTAAAAGATACATCTCAAAAATCAACAAAGAGTACAAGTTCAAGAAAAGTGGTAGAGAAGCTATGAAAACGAGTAAAAATCACCAAAAATGGAAAAAAATTGCTGATTACATCAACAATGAACTCGTGCAGAAACTCGAAATACTATAGGTTTAAATTAGAGAAAATATAGAGTAAAAAAGCGTGATGTTATCTATTTTACCCCGGGTAAAATAGAAATTTTGGGAAGATGGGTTTAAACACTCGAAAAGACTTCAAGGAGCAATCTAGAATGATACATGAGTATTCAAGTTCGTGGAACACTAAGGAGCTTTAGGAAAATTCATCATAAGTCGGCTTTTGGGCCTAAAGTAGCATGCACCATGAAGGAGGACCCAAGCTTCAAATAAATCATATGTGAGTCATGTGAGGAATTATGAGCCCAAAAAATGCCTATGGAAGTAATTTTCCATGCCCTACATGGTGGAAAAGACGAGACATCTTGAAACAAGATACACTTCTCGAACTAACTCATTCTTCCGGCGCACTTGTAATTCCAAGAAATAATGGGCCATTTGGAGGTCCTAACATCAACATTGAGTCTTGAGACCATCACCATTGGATTTTGGGGGTTGGTTGCAACCCAAATCATATAATATTTTCCCCCAAAACTCATCTAGGAGCTCAAGATATCACCTTCGCAAGATGGCCCCGGCTAGGTTGGATAGCCAGGGGGTTGGATTGCTAGGTTGGACAGCCCGGGGTTAGACAGTCATCCAACCAAGGGGGTTGGATTGCTAGGGGGTTGCATAGGTGTTTAACGACCTTCCAACCCAAAGTTAGATGCCATATAACGTCCCATGTTGGGACAGTTTGATTGTTGTGCAGACGGACAAACAATAGATGACCGTCCAACCTAGGTTAGGCGACACACAATGAAAATACCCAATACATTTAGATGGGACGACCAACCCAGGTGGTTGGGACGGCTCACGAATCAAAATCAAGGGAATGGTAGGTGGGTGAATGACAACTCAACAACTAACATTAATGCAGTATGGCACCCATGTCTTTTCTAACAAAAGGTACCCTCGTAAAGCTATTGATATGGTGACCCATACCTCTTTAACTAGGGTAGGTGAGACAATTTTGTATATAATGTAATTTACCCCACATTTTCATAGAGGAATTTTGGGGGCTAAGGAAACTCTCGTAAAAAAAAAAATTCCTCAACTCAAATGAGCTGTAAGCCTTCTCCTACGCCTAACAACCATATTTATCCCTCTGTGAATCAATGTAAATGGTTTGTGCATGTTTTGAAGCAATAAAAATCATGTTTTGTGGTGTTTCTTCAACCCTTTCTCATTTTTATTGTATTTCCCTTACCTCCCTATTTTTTATTGCATTATGTGTATGATTTATCACTTGCAGCTGCAGGATGTTGTGTTTCATGGAGATTTGATGGCGAGTCGAGATTTGGGTCTATTTCCCATTAATTCTCGACATGTCCCATCCCTATGTTTCCTCTTCTTCATCGCTTAGCAGAGTATCACATCCCATTTTTCTTGTGTTATCACCCATATTAGTGTAGAATTTCCTTTTTATGCACTTTCTCTCTCCCTATCTCCTTAGAATTATTAGGATAGGTGTAGTTAGGATTTTTTCTTGCATTAAGAGTATTGTAGCATTATGACTAGGTAGAGGAATCTGACCTTCTCTAGAGGACCATCTCAAGTTTGCAAGTCCCATAGCTTGAGAGATGGTCACATGTTAGTAGCATTATGCCGATCTCCCCACACACGTGAAAACAAATGGGGGTGATGTAATTTTGACATAACAGTTTGGCATGCTCAATGGGATAGGTTTGAAACACTCACCACTTCACTTCATCAATTTTGATGTGCTTTGGGTGAAGGTTCCATCCTTTGGACATAAATTTCAAGCATATCCGAGCGAATCAACCGATTCAACTAGCCCACTACCTCTATTTTAGATTTATTCTTTTATTCTTCTATTCATTTTAATGTTTTTACTCTTGTTATGGTTCTCCAAAGAGATCTTCAATTACCTCATTTCAATTCCAGTCCTCTTCACTTGCAGTAGTGGGATGTTATCCCCAAGGTGGCCATGAGAAATCTTCCCTCTTTTTACGAAAATGGAGATAAGTCCCCTATTGATCAAATTTAGGATTTTGCCAACAACTGTATCATTCACATCATCACAGAGGAGAATGCTTGCCTCAGACTTCTAGCTGCATCTCTTAGAGGAAAAGAGAATGATTGGTACAACAGCGTGGATTCATAATTCATTTCCACATGGGATCAGCTAGGGGAACAACTTCACAACCGGTTCAAGGATGATGGAAATTTTACTTTCCTCATGGATCACCTTAGCAAAATACAATGGGCTCCAATCGAGTTCATTCCTTATTTAAATATAAGATTCACAAGGACACGACACCAAATCCCTCAGAATACAAACCCTCACAAGGTATGGCATTCTTTTACTAATTTAGGTCCTTTGATGCGATGTATCTGTATTGATTCAATATCTAGGGGGAAGTGGTCTTCTTTAGGATTTTTCCATCACATCACAAGCGGAGAAGATACTCATTTAGGCTTATGAAAGAATGCCCATCCATGCTCTTTATAATCCTTCCCTCACCACCTCAACTTCTTCCTTCCCCATGTGAAAATATAGAAAAATCCATCATTCCTTATGAAAATAAGGAAGCTTATTTGCTTCCTTATCTTTCCTTTGATTCCCCCAAGTTTTTAATTACTAGAGAATTCCCAAGCTTCACAAATACCCTCCCATCTCCACTCAAGGAACTAAAAACTTCCTAAGCCATACACCAATGTCCCTAGGAGTTTTTGTACTTCATATGTTGTCTCTACCTTTACCCAACTATCACTAAACTAGGTTATCCTACAAGGTGATAGAGAGATAAAGAGACATGTTATACATTGGAGAGAGGGATATTCCCATCCTAACTAGTGTAGTTAGGTGTTGTTTTAATGCATAGAGTTAGGTACTAGGATAGGTAAAAACAACCCACTGAATCCAATGGTGATGGTGTCAAGACTCAATTTTGACTTTAACACCTCCAAATAACCCCTTCTTTTCGCGATTACTCGTTGCATGAGAAGAATGAATTGCCTTGTGAAGTGTATGATGTTTCAAGATGTATAATCTTTTCCACCATGTAGGGCTAGGAAAATGAATTCCAAAAATGATTTTTTATTGCTTCAAAACATGCAAAGACCATTTACATTGATCCACATAGGAATAAAAATTATTTCTAGGCCAGGAGAAGGATTACGAGGTCATTGGAGTTGAGGAATATTTTTTGCAAGAGTTTTCTCAGCTTCTAGAATGTCTGTATGAAAAATGAAGGGGTAGATTACATTATATATGCAATTGTCTCACCTACCGTCATTAAAGAGGTATTGTCTGCCATAGAAATCACTTCAGAGGGTAGTTTTTATCATAAAATACATGGGTGTCATTATGCACTAATGTCATTTTTGAGTTGTCATTCACCTAACCTACCTTTTCCTAGAGCAGGTGAATTATGAGACATCCCAGCCCCTAGATAAGTCATTCATCAAACCGTATTAGTTCCTTTCTTTTTGTTTTGTCCAACCTAGGTTGGGACGGTCTTCTATCGTCTCTGTTTAATCAACCACCAATTCATCTAATTTATTTACCCATCCAACCCGGGAAAGCATATGATGTCTAACCTGGGTTGGATGGCCATCCAACACCTATACAACCACATGGCCATCAAACCCTTGGGGCCATCGAACCCATCCGTTCAACCCCTAGCCATCCAACCTAACTGCGATTCATCCTGTGAAATTTATATCTTGAGCTCCTGAATGAGTTTTGGGGTGAAATGTTATATGATTCAGATTGAAAAAAACCTATGGCATCCAATGCTAATGATATCAAGACTAATTTTTGAATTTATTACCTCCAAATGGCTGCTTATTTTTGGGATTTCAAGTTATGCACTAGAAGAATGAGTTGCCTCAAGAATTTCCGATGTTTAAATATGTCACATCATTTCACCCATGTAGGGCATGGGAAAGGAATTTCATATGCACTTTTTTGGCTTATAATTCCTTATGTGGCTCTTAGAATATTTGTATAATTATTGGTTCCTCCTTCACGGTGCGTGCTCCTTATAGATTGAAACCTTGCTTCCGATGAATTGGCCCAAAACCTTTAAAACTTCCTTGAAACTTCCAAACTCAGCTTCTTAGTGTTCCTAGAACTTGAATACTCTTGTATCATTCTAGATTGCTCGTTGAAAAAAATTTCCAGTGTTTAAACCCATCCTCCGAGATTTTCTATTTTACTCAAGGGGTAAAAATAGATAACCATTTAGTGGCCTATCGGGGACATATTCCTATTAGATGTTGTTTACCAAAAGCCTTATAATATCCATTGGTAAATGGAATCATAATACATATGTAAAGAGATCCTAAAATCTGAATTTCACCCCTGAGTGATTGAAACAGTGGTGTTTAAAGTTGGAACTTCTTGCCAATTTCTTGGATTTTCCATCTCATTCACAAGATTATCTAAATTTAGGTTTATGAGAGTAGAAAATTGTCTTGAACCGGAATTTTCCTCTCCTAAAAGTTTGATCTATAAGACAAACAATGAACATCTATGAAAACTTCTCAAACCTAATTTATTTCCAAGTGTGAAGCACAACTAACTGGTGATTTATTGATAAGCATAACACTCGTAAGTTCTTGAAACACAAGCTAATTGGAAAAAGTTGAAGTTATTATTAGGACCTGATTCTTCCTCATGAATATGCCTCTTCGAAATGCGAGTGTGCAAGAGAAATAAATACCACACAACACACTATGTACAAAAGAGAATATAATACATGTTCCAAGTGGAAACATGTAGAGTGTACACAAGAACTTCTTCTTGTGAAAGAAAACATACCTACTCTACTCTAACCGGAGGAATGAGCAACTTCACATGAACCCTAAAATTGGTAAGGAAATATAGTTTCCTTTTCTTAACATTTTAGACCATGCAATTGATTTGACAATGGGAATGGTCATGGATGAGAGACTAACATAAAGACAATCTTCCACCCAACTTGCCAAGGTATCAACAAACAAGTAAAATACCTCCTTTGGTTGATCTATATTTGGTTGGAGGTGTTGTTGTTGACCCTTGGTGCATTGAAAATCATCCCCATGCTCTGGATTAAACATGGCTAGTGGAAACTCTAACCCCTGCTCCAACGAAGCTAGGTACTTGATTGGGCAAGGCCTGATTCTTGTGATTTTCCTGTTCATTTGTTGCTTGGCCCCACAACTAGGGATCTCATGTAGACCTTCTTCCTAAATATGGTTATTTGCAGGCTGATCTATGCTTTGTTGTGCCTCTACAAACAACTTTGTTTCCACCTTCAAATTTGTTGGCATTCCTTGGGTCTCTTTATTCCCCATTTCATCCTATTTTTTTGAAAAAGTGCATCCAGCCCAAATAAGTAGAACAATGAGGATCATTGCATTCTGCAAGAACATCCTACTCACCTTGCAATTTTAACTCCTCGAAGCCTTGGGTGCCAATAGTTTGTAAAATCACTTCCTCCTCCTTGACCTTGAAAATTTGAGCCTCCTTCTCACTTGCCTGCTTCACATATTGGTTCATCTCCTTCTTTGGGACATTTTGAATTTCCTCATCCTCCCAATATAAATCAGTCCAGTCAGCTATTGATACAAAATTTTCATCCTTGGTAAGATTGGTCAATGGAGAGGTGTAAGAAAGAGGTTGTTTCTTTATCTCCTATTTAGGAAAAGGTTTTTAATGCTTAAGGGATCTGATTTCATCACTTAGGAAATCTAAATGATCCTCCAGAACACAATCCCTATTCTACTGATATATTTCATCTAAAACAAATACATCATTCCTCTTGAATCCTTGTTGTTTAGGGCATTGCATGTGCATATCCCACTTTCTAATGTGGCATAACATGTCTCTCTCTTTACAATTTTTGTAGGATAACATTATTTAATGATAATTGGGTAGAAGGTAGGGATAACATATGAAATACCACAACTCCTAGGGACATTGGTGTATGGCTTAAGGAAGCTGGGTAGTGCCTTGAGTAGAGATGAGAGGGATATTTGTGAATCTTGGGGAATGCTCTAAGAATAAAAAACTTGTGGGGCATGAAATTAAGGATAAGGAAGCAAAGGAGAATCCTTATTTTTGAAAGGAGTGATGGATTTTTCTATATTTTCACATGGGGAAGGAAGAATTTAAGGTGGTGAGTGAGGGATTGTAGTAGTATGGATGGGATTTATTTTTTTGGCCTGAATGATTTTCATCTTGGTTTTGATGCGATGTAAAAGCCTCAGGAAGACCACTTCCCCCTAGAGATTGAATCAATATAGTTGGATACGTATCAAAGGACCTCAAATAGTACAAGAATGCCATACCTTGTGAGGGTTTATATTCTTGAGGGATTTGGTGCTAGGTCCTTGTGAATCTGATATTAAAATAAGTAATTAACTCCATTGGATCCCATTGTATTTTTTTAGGATTTCCATGAGGAAAATAACATTTACATCCTCCTTGAACTAGTTGTGAAGTTGTTCCACTAGCTGATTCCATGTGGAAATGGATTCTTTGAGCCAAAGCGATGTACACATATTTTGATTTTTCTTTGAGATATGCAACCTAAAGTTTAAGACAAACATTCTCCTCTATGATGATGTGAATGACACAATGGTTGGTAACATCTTGAATGTGATAAATATAGGACTTGTCTCCATTTCCATAGAAGAGGGGTGAATTTTTCAGGGCCACCTTGGGGATAACATCCCCGCTGCAAGTGAAGAGGAATGCAACCGAATGATAGAATGGAATAGATCCTTGGACAACCATAGAAGCAAAGTGAAAGCATTAAAATTAATGGAATAATAAAATAACAGATCTACTACATAGATAATGGGCTACCTGAATCATTGGAGTCGCTAGATATGATTGAAATTTTCCTCTAAAGAATGGAAACTTCACCAAGAACATATGAAACTTGATGAAGTTAAGTGGTAAGATGCTTCAAACCTATCCCACCGGGAGTGCAAAAATATTATGTCAAAATTACATCACCCCCAATTTGTTGTCATGTTTGTGGGGAAATCGGTCTAATTCTAGTAACATAGACCATCTCAAGTTTGCAAGTCCCATAGCTTGAGAGATAGTCCCATGTTAGCAAAATTTCACCGATTTTCCCACACACTTTAAAAAATTGGGGGTGTTGTCATTTTACATAATAGGAAAATAATACATACGCTAAGACAACTAAAGCTCAATACCTACAATGAACAAGCTAGTAGAATGCTTAAACCCCAATTTAGAGGCAACTTCATATGTGAACATAAAAAAGAAGAATACAATGATGTAAACACAATTTTTGTAAATCATAGAAATAACAAAGGAAAACTCATGTCTATAAATACATATTTGCAAGGAGAGAATTATACCTCTCCCGATAGCAGTCTTGTGTTGTAAAGTAGTTGAGTAAATCTAAATAGTGGAGAAGAGTTATTGAGATTTACTACTAGTATGAATCTTAGAGCACCAAACACTTCTAATAAAGGTGGTCACTTGTAAATGAGATCCAAGATCCACAAGCTTAAATGAAAAACTCACGTAGGACACATCATTGCATCAAGTCAAATCAAGTAATCAAAACATGACAAAATCTTGACCTAAAACCATAGAACTCAACTCACTTAATACATCCTAGAGATACAATTTTGGTCTCAATATTGAAACCCTACACTAATAATGAACTCAACCCATGTTCAAAAGGAGCAAAACCGGTAGATTCAATGCACAAATGCTCATAAGTGTTGTAAACGAAACTCCAATGCAAGAATAATATCATAGAGCTTAAGGTATCGGTCATGGTCATAATGAAGAGATTTTACAATATTTTAGCCCCTTTGAGTTTTCTAGATACAAAATAGACAAATAAAGAAATGATATGCGTTAGCATGAAACCCTAGTGAGTTAGAGTTCATGCCCTAACAACCCTATTGACTAAGATGGGTTAAACACTCGAACATGGTTTAAAAAGAATTTTACCTTTGGAGTAATGTGTTGTAGGGGTCCTCTTTTAAATTTTGTTATATTTCCAAATTATTGGCATAGGGGAAGCCCACTCTTACAATGTAAAGGGTAAACCATGTACACCAATTGCTAATATGGTGAAGTAAGAATACCAAATACCATTTTTTCATGTTGCATGTGTTTGATACCAAGAAAGGAGTTATAATAAATATCCATGTAATAATGATGCATATATGCCAAGAAAATAAACCGAAATTAGCTTGAGCTAATGAGACTCTCGCATGTGCACATAAAAGAAAAAGGAAGACTTTTGGAGATAAAAACCTATGTAGCTTATCATCTCCAAAATTACCTTACCCTTCATAAGGGATCCATACACATGCCTTTGGTCACCAAACAAAATATTTGACCGAGGATGGGTGAGAGTCACATGTAGGTACTTTTAGCCTTGTAGACTTGTGCGGACTATTTTTAGCATTTTATTTATGAAAATTATATTTCTTAGTAGGATAAAGTTTTTCATGGAAAACTATTATTACATTTGTTTCTAAATATCCAAATTGGATATTTTCGATAGGCAATATTTTTAGAGCTTGGGGATGATATTTTGAATTTATACTTTACTTTTGCAAGAGTATAGGAGCTTATTTTATCATTCCATATACTTGTGTGCAAAATCATTGTACTTGTGTACCTTTTCAATAATAAATATTGTATTTTCCTCTAATTTATAGCTTTGTGAATTGTGTTACAATAGGTTTTAAGTGTGTTTTATTGAATATTTTAATTCGTTTGCATCTTAATAATCTCATAAAGCTTTGCATCAAGTTTTTTCACCATTTTTAAAGTCATGTAAGTGTGTGTTAATACCTTTAGTGAGTTTAAAATATGTAAAATGTGATGGTTATAGTGAAGCCATAAGTTTTTATTAGTCATTAAGTGTGCTTTTGTGCAAGTTTAAGTCCCAAAATATTAGTTTATCACCATCTTGTTAGATTTTGTTAATTTTTAGTTCATTCCTAACACATAACCCCATTAGTTTTAGTAGTTTTAGGTGATCCATCAAGGGAACCCACCGGTCTAGAGGTTATTGTTATTCGATTTTTCACATTATGCAAAATTGGAGTCACACCGATAAAATAACAAGATCAATTTAGCCATGAGAGCTCACATTTTGAGCTCAAGCCGAGAAAGTTCAAGTGACATGGAAGCATTTGGATTCCATAGGAAAAAATTATAAATTTCGGGCTCAAAAGGTCCGAAGGACATCAAGGTCCAATGTCATAAATTTGGACATCGGACATGCAAGAGTTTAGATTTCGTGCAGATGGTTGAGCGGTGAATAGTGCCGTGCGAGAGAAAAAGAAGTCTAAAATTTGAACTTCAGGATTTTGGGATTTTGAGGTTTCATGTGCCATGTAGATGAACAATACCTGAAACCCCAAAACCTAAACCCCCGAAACCCCAAAACCAAAATCCCTAAAACCCCAAAACATGAACCCCAAACACAACACCAAACCCCGAAACATTCGATACCTTGAAATCAAGTCCAATTTTTGACTTTAGGGTTTCAAAATTTCATAACGTTCAAGCCCCAATACACATAAATCATAACTTGAAGCCTGAAACTAGAAAGACTTTGGAGTTTCAACATTTCAAAGGTTTCACAAACTCAAGAAGATGAATAGTGACAATGATCTCCGAAGTCAAATTTTTCTAAGATCCGAGTCCCGAAAGTCCAAAATTTTAGATTTCGTAGCATGTTGAAAGGTGGTCGGAG
Organism: Taxus wallichiana var. yunnanensis; assembly: GCA_018340775.1. NCBI lineage: Eukaryota > Viridiplantae > Streptophyta > Pinopsida > Cupressales > Taxaceae > Taxus > Taxus wallichiana. The sequence continues at coordinate 766,301,974 of CM031238.1, read as the reverse complement.
TCTAAAGAGGTAGATCAACCACTCATATTTATTGCGGTATGGCACCCTCATCTTTAGATGGCCATAACTTTTGACTGAGAGCTCAGATTTGCACAAAATAAGACTTTTTGGAAATATCTCAATGTTTTGTATACAATAGTGATTGTTTTCTTAATTTTAGTGATACTAAATATTTCAAAATGGGAAATATCGTACGCCATTTTAGAGGAGTGTTTCAAGATTTCTCACCCAGCCAAAATTATGAGGTATGGGCTTCTTTTCTTCCCCAACAAGTAATTTACAATGGAGTATGGGTTTGAAAGACTTTCCCATCACTCCTGTAAAGAAAATGATGGATTTTGTAGGATATTGGATTGTATTTTTGGAATTTCTTCCCTCTCCCTCCTAATTTCTTCCTATATAAATTGTAAAGGGGTTACATTGTAAAAAAGGTTGATCATTTTCTATCCCATGAAACCCGTATTTTTTTGGGGCTTTAAGCCCTTCTCCAAACTCGTAATGGCTTCATGCCTCTCTCCCACATGCAATGTACTATGTATATTTCATGAGAAATAAAAATTATGTTATGTGTTAGTTATTTTAACCTTTGCATGATTTTTGTGTCTCTCTTACCTCTCATTGCAGCAAGGTGTTCTATGCATATTTCATGTTCATTTGTAGGGTTTAGTGTATTTTTCTTACAGGAATGAATATTGTTTTCATTTCAGTATTTTGATGTAGTGGTCTAGCTTTTCCTTAGTGCATTGGTGTGATTTTAGGTTTGTCTTACATCTATCCAACCTCCTCATGGTTCACCCTTTCTCCATTATTTAAGGTTGGGAAGTGTGAATGTCACTCTGTTATTTATGTATCACCGCTCCTAGTGTAGGTTTTGATTCCATGTATCTGTCTCCCGGTCCTCTTGGAAGCATTAGATTAGGTTTAGTCATTATTTTTCCTACATTAGGAATAGGAAGCGGCTTTCTCGAAGAGTTATCTTGTTTCGCAATGTTACACACTCAAGATAGTTCATTTTTATTCTATCACACCGAATGCCTCATCTTAAACTAGGCCATTTGTGGGGTGCTATGATTTTGCATCGATAGTTCTCCTCAATCAAAGGCACCCACAACTTCAAGGAAATTTCATTGTACCAACCTAAGTCCGAGTTATATAGATTTTTAAACACAATTGTGTACTTTTGATGGATAACACATACCACCTCTTGAACCTTTGATATCATTGACCATTTCAAAAATCAAAAGTCCAAATTTTTGAATTTGCATAGTTGAGAACTTATCCTAAGAAACTTTAAAAACATGTTAACTATATCAAAGGAAGGAGCTTTGTTTCTAAACATTCCATCACAAAAGAACCACCTCGTGCATCTCAATCCACTCCATCTATTAATTTTCTTTCCTCTAAACCCTCTACCTTTACAAAGGTAGATCCTTTCTACATGGCCTTGATCATTACCCAGTGTGAACTAAACAATCTCACAATTGATTTTGGTGCCTTAGAAAATAACATACCTACAAAAATTTCTAAATCCCTCTGCGTCTCCCTTTCCCCTACCTCCGGACAATGTATCTCCATGGTAATTAAATAATCTCCCCTTATGGGTTAGATCAAAGATTATGAGGTAGAATTGTTATATTTCCCGATAAGAAATTTAAAATGAGAGTCCTTGTAGCAGACATGCCTACCCCATTTGGAATGTTGTTAGGAAAATATTTTATCGAGATGTCGGTGGAGATATACAACTGGATTGGTCACATGATACCATCACAATCAATGGTAATACAAATAAAATTATTCGTATTAGGAAGATTAGGTATATTGTTTAAAATCCAAATGTCCCAACAAAATATATCGCATGTCAAAATTTTAAATCTTGCAATTGTTTCATGACCTTTCGCAGATGATATTTAGCTTCCCATGTTTGTGGAGGAATGTCTAAACATCACGGAACTGATAAAATAAAATCATGATGGTTTAATGAAATTATAGTTTGAGAGTGTGTACTTATCATGGGATGAGAGAATAAATTAAGATACTTGATTTGATGCTGATGAGGACCTTGATTTTCGAAAAACAAATCTTGAAGTGATGAGAAATGTGGATCGAGAAGAAAGAGCAATTCTCAACAACTTCTAGATAGGTAAGCTCAATGTTTCTGATCATGTTCTTGAGGTTCGGTATGAGTTTCCATGTGATGAGTATATTAGTGAAATTGAAATATTCTTTTTCTCATTTAAATAAGATGACAAGAAATGAAAGAATGAAAACATTTTTCTACCTCTCGAATGTGAACTGTTCAAGAAGATAATTGTTTCATCAAGGAAATGGATTTACTTATTCTCGGTGATCAAGATGAGGAAAACAATAATGACAACATTTCAGCTTAAGTTTTGTGACCATTTAATTTTCATGAGAATGGAAACATTCTCAATAAAGAATGGAGAAATACATTTTTTCTTAGTCCTAAGGATGCTTGTGTTCAAACTTGAAACATTATAAATACAATTCCTTCTTTTAGTGTTCATTTTTCAAAAGAGAACGATGCCCTAAAAAAGATTGATGTTGAATCTCAAGATAGACAAAATGGGTAAGATGGAAATTTCCATGTTGGATGCCCAATACTGATTGCATTCTCTTTTCAAGAAGATTACAAAATTTACATACCACGTTATATATAAGGAAGCATATGGATAAAGATCCAAAGTACACGATATATGATTTCTTGATATAATCAAGAAACAGAGAAAATCAAAATGTGGGTGATAATGTCAAATATTCTAAAGCATCTACTAATAATCAACCTAAAAAAACATTCTTTATGAAGTAGATGGAAAACAAAGAACCATGTATTGCTATGAAAATTATAAGTCGAGTGTAATCAAGAATAATAATCATGGAAAAGGTGAAAAATCAACAAGTGGAATGAATATGAGAACCAATGAGGATAATCAAAGAGTGTGTTAAAGCATTAGAGGCAATGGAATGGATGAATGGATCATCAATTTCTCTACTGAGACCATGCTATATTTCTCAATAAGATAAGAATCAATTAATACTTAAGTGAACTTGTCAAAGGATTTATGGAAGAAATTAATCCCTTGATACCCATTTATAGGTAAGCACTCAGTTCAAGTTTGTGCTTCAATGAAAGTGGGTTGTCCCCCACATGTACTTAGGTGATTTAGGTTGTTTCATTTCCCTTTTTTTGTGTGTTTACCTTAATGTCTTGTGTGTTTATTCCTTGTTGTGTGTATGTGTGCTCAATAAAGGAAGTTATGTCATGTATCTTTATAGTGTCTCCATATATCCGAATGATAAGGCACTTTGGTCCACACAATGTCTAAATATTATGGATTTCATGTTTATCTCATCCTCATTACAATTTATCAATAATAAGTCCCTAAGCTAGAGACAATTATTTTCATGAAAATTGTAACATGAAAATTGTAAATTTTGAAGCATGACAACTAGACCCAAATTGAAAATTTCATTTCCAAGTCTTCTTGAAACCCCCTCCTTATCGGTTAGTCAATTGTGTCATGTCTAGTTTTACCTTATAGTTAATTAATAAGATGATTAAAAAAATACAAGTGTTTTGAATGATGTGATAAGATCAAAACTTCATTTGTTGAAGTGTTCTCAACTAATAGTTTCTCAGTAGGCCTAAAAAGGCTAATTATGGCCATTTTGGGGTTGGTGCTCATTCTATGAGAGGAAATGAGAGGTTAAATATACTTAGGATATGGTATTAAGTGGATATGATCATGATGTAACTTGTTTAGGATAGTTTATGTAATATTTTGAGATTTAAGGACAAATAATGCAACATCAGATTTCAGAAGTATAAAGAAAAGGCAATCAAAATTGGTACTTTATTTTTCATCGATGATTCCCTGGAGCTTTTTAGGGATTCAAGAGTAAAATAATATATCATTGGAATAATTCAATTCCAAACTATTGATAAGTAATCACATCACCCCTGAATGTCTGCAACTAGATGGGTTGAAACTCTTAGTGTGATTGCATAACATGGATATTTTCCAAAGTGTGGGACTTTGAAATCAGGAAAGCTCTCTGGATGAAGGCTGGTTCCTATTCCTTTATTCAAGTGCACACATACAATTTGTAGAGGGTCTAGTCTAAAATCTACTCTAACTTTCCAAGGAGACAAAGTTAAAGAAGATGGAAGAAATTAAACCTAAACTAACAAAGGTGATGCACCGAGGAATGTTGAACACCGCTTTGCCATTAAACATAGAACATTAAAAATTAAATACAACCACCATGTAAAGATAACCAGGATGTAATGATAGATCAAGAAGATATAATGAACACAAGAGATGGTTGAAATCATCCACAGAATTATTTTTATTGCTCTAAGAATTTGATATACGAGTCCATTACAATGGCCAAGAGGTAGAAACTTGCATCGTAGTTTGAAATGGGAGATTTGAACTCCACAAATTCACTTGTACATCACAGAAGAAGGGAGGGTGCAAGGAATTTTTTTCCAACCTTTAGAAAAATGCCCCTCCTTACAATATATAGGAAAATGAGAGAAGGAGATAGAAGAATTTTGAAATCCTACTCCACCACTCAAGAAATGCATTGAATTCACTGTAAGAATGATGGTTTTACTCCAAAACCCATGCCTCCATTTTTGTTCCTTGTTGGTAAAGAAAGGAAGCCCATACCTCATTATGGTGGTAGGTGAGAAATCTAGGACACCTCAAAAAATGGTGAACTATATTTCTTCATTTTGAATACCGAGAGATTTCAAAAATTCCTTTCTTGTGCAAATCTGAGCTCCCAATGAAAAGTTATGGCAATCTAAAGGTCAAGGTGTGATTCTATAATAATGGCGAACTAAGAGTTCCAAAATTTTGAAACTGAAAGAATGAAATTTTGGACTTTTGGAGTTTAGTGTTTCGAGACATTGAGGAACAATTTTCATGTTTTGGGGCTCAAGACTTTAGAAAATTTGAATTCTAAAAACCTAAAACTCCAAAGTTCAAAATTTCAGACTTCGAACTTTCAGGATTTCGGTCTTTTACTTGTTGTTTTTCTTGCATGATTCTCAAAATTCTCGAAACCCCAAAACTCACGAAAGTCCTAAATTTAAGACTTTTGGACTTCAAGATTTAAGACATTGCCACTCCACTTCGGCATGCTTCTCAAGGTCTTAAAAACCCTTAAATCTTGAAAGTCCAAAATGTTATATTTTCAGTGTTTAGGATTTTAGATAGTGAGGAATGATTTTAATGTTTTCACGCTTTGAGAGTTTCCAAAACCCCAAAACTGAAATTCTGAAATTTTGGACTTTCGTGGTTTGGTGTTTCAGACATTACCACTCCATTTTTGCCTTGTTTCTCCGAAGCACCAAAAATGCAAAAACTGAAAACTTCAATCCTTTTCTCCATTTTCATCCTCAAGCTCCAATCTCCTTCATCATTCTCTTGGCCACCTTTTATTGATCTTACATTTTATTGATGATCCTATCTACAACTTTGATTTTGAAATTAGATTTGAGCTCGCAAAACTAAACCAACTTCTCCATTACTCCTGTTCAAGGCCATGTTTGATCAATTTTTCCTCAGGGGCAAAATTGGATAACAGCTACATGATAGAAAATTTATACTCGCTCAAGGCCTAAGTGCTTCTCAAGGAAGATCAACTTGTAAAGACTCAACCAGTTATCCCGAATGAAAAATTGGAATTTTTTTTGGAGGAAGAATTAGGCATTAAAAACCATCCCATTGATCTTTAAATTATCTTTAGATTCAAAATTATATACAACTTTGCATGAAATGAATTTTGGGAGCTACTGGGAAAAGTGATTTCATGTTTTGGGTACTTAGTCATTTTCAAAGTTGGAAGAGTGGCACATTTTGGTCTATTGACTATCCAAACTATCCAAGCTATCAAAAATATCCCAAGGATACTGAGGAAATTTGGGATAATTGGGACAAAAATATGCACCCCACCCGTCGGTTCTTACTCTTTATCCCTCATGTGACCTTTCCTCTTCTCAACGGGGTGGTAAGTTGATTTGCATTCTAAATGGATAAGATGCATCGTCTAACCCATGGAAAAATTCAACCTTCCCAATTATCCCAAATGTTCAAGGTACATTGTGGATATTGGGTACAAGAAAATTTTCTCCTCCCCTACTTACCTAATTTTTATAAGTCTTGGAGGTTTTGGACCGGTTGGTATGTAAACATAAACTGGGACCCGATCTTTTGTGGATGATTTTAGAGCTCTATAAGGATTAAGGATTAAATAAAATACTTATTAAAAATCCTAAAGAACTCTATACATGATGAAACTCTAACATTGTTTACAAGACTCGTGTGATTCTCAAAGATATCTCATTTTATGTATGCTCACAATGTCATCTTGAGATAAAATGATCCATTTTATGTCGTTGCATAGCATAATTCAAGTATGAGACCACTCCCATATATCTTGGAATGGTTTTTGATTAAAAATCATATAAATCTTCACCAAAAATGTTGATATGGAGCTTCGAGAAATGAATTTTTAAGTTTCCCATACTTAGTCATTTTTTCAGCTGGATAGGTGGCAGGATTTATTATCTAAATTGTCCTACTATATGAGATAGTGGGGATAGTTGAGAAAACAAATTGCGCCCCACTTCGCAAATTCACCATGTGACACAGTTTTGGCACTTAGGAGCTAAAAATTGATTACTCATTCTTCTCCCCTTGTTCAATCAAATCTTATCAAGTGACAAGTTCACATGGAGGCACATTTTACTATCCCAACTATTTTTAGGATAGTGGGGGAAAGTGAATAAAAAAATGCACCCAAACACATAAAGTGAAAAACCCTTTTTAACCCATCATGCTTTATATTTCATGTGGTCAAATTGTAGTTAAATGGAAGGGGAAAAAGGTCATGAAAATTCATTTTTGGACTAATTGTACTGAAAAAGAAGTGATAGGGAAATGTGTCTCATGTTCACTTCTCAAGGTTCCATTTTTGGGTGTTGGGTTTTGATTTAGCACTTCTAGTGATTTATAGTCAAGGGACAACAAGTCCCTCCTCTTTATGGGAGAGTTTCCCTTATTGAAAGTGAACAAAAAGCTTATAAAAAAATGTACAACTTTCATATTAATGAGGACCTCTAATACTTTGAAATGTTTCAACACAAAAATAGATTATCAATTCAAAAGAACAAAAGAACTGAGAAATAGGAAGGGTAGAACATAAAAGCAATTTCACGAAATATAGATAGCAGAATATAACCTTATACATACTGAACATGAGTGATACAGAAAAAAATCATTCACATAACATAAGATATCATTCCTTAAACACAAAGTATATTACTATAAAATATCAATGATCCATAGATTTAAGATAAGCAAGAAAGGATAATAGATGAAGATAGAAACAAGAGGAAAATTATTTTGTATTGATTTCTTTCAGTTCTATTTACACTTACAAAGTATCAGGGTTCCCCCTTAAACAATAGCGTAGAGAGCCCATTATATAGCTTATAAAATAGTTACATTCGGTTACAACTTCTTTTAATCAAAAGAGTAAAGACTAATTAAGAAATACATTAATACAAAGTCTTTAATCAAAAATTACATCATGGGTGCCACAAACTCAAAATAAAATAAGTGCCTCAAGACCGTGAAGTAGAAACCTCCGACTATGGCTTACAGAGCCAACTAGCTTTGTAATCCAATGCCCGAATTTCTTTAATGCCTCATCTATCTCAATACATGTTGGAATGGTAGTGTTAGAAGTGGCATGAGTCCATGTGCTAAGACACTTCTCCATATCCTTATCAATCTTGTATTCTCAAAAATTATTTTTTTGCCTTCAAAGTGATGGTCGACTAGAGAGAACAAGCATCCTTCATATTTTCCTTGGTCATTGACACTTCTTTGAATATATATGCCTTGACAAACGTATTAAACCGAGCCCGATATCCGAATGGAAAAAGGAACACCTGTAGCTTCATTCTAAAATTTACAGTGAACATCTTTGAAGGTAGACAAAACACAAGATTTGAAAGCTTCTCCTTTTTTACACATATTGTTCATTTCTCCCAATGCTTCTTCCAAAACCTTGATTTTCCAATCAACACTGAAAACCCAAGATTTTGAGAGATTGTCCTTGGCTTCATCAAATACTTTATTTGCTAATAAAATATTCTCATCTGTTTGGCTCATTGAGCGGAGATCTTGGATACATTCACACTAGAGTTTTAGTTCTTTTTCCAAGCCATTGATTGTTGAGTTGAACCTCAGTTGTAACTTGGACACCTTCTCATATGATTTGAAGGCTTCCCGGTGAAGTTCAGTCCATCTACCATCATATCATCCATCAATGCTTTAATGGTTTTCCCATAGGTGGTATCTTTATGAATCTCCTTGACATTTTGAACTTCATCTTTGTTGAGAACTATGGGAGGTGGAAGAGTGGCCAATGGAGTTCAATCCAAGACTTCATATTTTGCTAATAATGATTTATGAAGTTGGAAAGAACTTGGTTATGTTCTTCTAATTTCTTCATAGTTTGCTTTCCCTTATCCACTCATTCAATGACTCTAGTTACAGTCTCTCTGAGGTTATGAACCTCACTTTTAGGTGTATACTCCCCAAGCGGAATTCTCGTAAGATCCAAGTGAGAAACCAAAATATCTTTCTTCTCCTTATCCACCTTAGGCTTAGCTATCTCCATGAACTTTTGACCCCGTGAATCACATTACTAGCATTGAGATGGTATTTTCTTTTCTTTCTTTGCTAGAGGAGGAGGAGCAAAGCATTGCAAGTACAACTGCCATAATATCAAAATTAGGAATTATCACCGAGAATAAGGTTTCCATTTCTTTCTATCGACTAAAAAGGTTGAACCCATGCAAAGGAAGAAGAACAAGAAGAAGAAGGGGAAATAGTCTCAAGTGTAAATGAAATCATTTCACTCAATATTTTTACCAATGATGTGTCAAGAGAGGAAGTTAGCACAACTTTAGAAAGATATTTGGAAGAAGAATCCATCAAACATAGAGACTCAGTCATTTTCTCTTAATTTTCAAGCCCAACAAAGTGACTACAAAAATCTCTTCCTCTTCTTTCATCTCTTTAGTATCATATTCACTTAGAAGAATAATATATTTTGGCCTAATAGGGCTTCTAGATGCTCCAAGAGAAACTCTTCTTCGATTGGTTCATGCTTGATGGCGTTACCTTTCTTTATATATAACTTTGTTTATTAAGATGGAGTAAACTATTCACGTAATTTTACCAGAGGTGAAGGAGCAAAATGCTGTGTACCTCGATATCAAGCATGGGTTCTTTCTTCCTAGGATAAGGGGATTCCTGTGAAGAAGATTTGGATTTGTTCATCCTAAAGATGTACATCTTCCTATATAACTAGAGTTTGGTACTTATAATGACAGGGTTAATTACCTCCTTTAAATCATATTTCTCTTTCACAAACCAATCAATGGTTTCTAAAGGGGTGTGTTTAATAGATCTTTCATTTTCAACAGACTCCAAATCTTCATCATCATATTCATGCCCTTCATTACTTTATAGAATTTGAATTCTATGACTTGTTGAAGAGAGAATATTTTGAAATATCTTCTTCTTGGCTCAAAATCATCCGCATAGTCATGCCCAAAGAATCTTCAAAGTGTTGGGATGATGATAGTAAACTATTATAAGGTTCTAGGAAATATAACCCTTGATGTAAAAACAAGTTTTGGATTGGAATAAATGAATGGTGAGATGAGTAATGGTCCTATCAATATTCTATGCATCCAAGTTTTTTTTACATGTATAATTACCCAAGGAGATAGGGAAATGAATGCCAGAAATCTTCTTAATCTCTGCAGGTTAGATGAAGTTTATCCACCATGCATGCAAATCTCAACAAGATTTGTTTTATCATTACAAAACATGGGTAGCTTTATGGTTTTTCCTCGAAACAAGCCAACATGATATATGATAACTTTCTTAATTGGATGAAGAAGCTTATGTATTCAGATATCAAAGTCTTGGCTTCTTCGAAAAATCTCTTGGCAGTGTCACCCTCAAGAAGTTTCACAGTGTACATGGTGAATGCATCATTAACCCTCCTAAAATTATGGTTGCTTACTTTGAGGGTGAATAGAGGGCAATATTCATATATAGGGGACCTTCTTATCAGCAAAAAAATTTAAGCCAATCCATTCCCTAGAGGCTACCAAGGTGTACATGAGATAGGAGGTCATATAGAATGTTTGAGTTCAATGAACATTCACTAGTTGTTCTATCAAATATTCAAAGATGATCTCACTCCAATTTATGAACTGTTTAACTTCACAAATGATGTTAATGAAAGGAACATTCAAAAGTGAAAGTCATTTGTAGAAGGCATCCCTAAGACTCTAGCAAGCAGGCTGATGATGTATGAAAGCTCCTCTTCTAAATCAACCCTAAATAATGTATTTGAAAGTCAGGATGCCCCTTTTTTAGGGTTTTTTAACAAATACTTGGCTACCCTAGCTTTATATTTCTCACTGTCATGATTACAAAGTGCCTATGCTTGAGTAAGGGTGAGAACATTAGCTCCCTCTCTTGTTGGAATGCGTAGGGCGATCGATGAATTCAAAATCCAGCCATGAAACTACCTCACCATGCAAATTAATAATTTATTTGGATTCTGGGTTAAAACAAGCTCCATACTCAAGCATCGTATCAAGCACATTACACATAAATAGGAAAACCTACTTAAAATCCAATCTCGTTGTCTTTGACCAACTGAGCAATGGGGGTAGGGTTGTCACCTCCTAATTTGTTCCAGTAGTCATCAAGATCCATATGTCGATCTTCATTGTAGCCAATTTAAGGTACAAAGGTCTCCAAGGAAGAGAGGTGCCCATGTCCTTGATATTGTATTTTCATCATGATAAAGGTAGGAGGGAAAAAATTTCAATGGAGTGAAAACACAGTCTTGAAATAATCCTTACAAGAGGAAAAATGGAAGCACAGATGTGAGCAGGAAATGACTTAAATTTGCATAAAAATGAGAAAATAAAATAAGCATGCAAGGTGAAAAATGAATGAACGGTCATTCCCTTTAAATAACCAAGAGGAGAGAGAAAATCATAAATGCACAATTAATAGACCTCGCACCGACTCAAAAAGGTAAAGAGTAGAGAAAAATGGCCTAGACGGTCTAAGGGATGTTGGGATGTGAATATCAAAAGAACTTGATCCAAGAAGGGCATAGAAAATGTGGGTCTAAATAGCACAGGTGATCCACCAAACATTGGGACATGAAGGATGCATAGAGATGTTTCAGCCGATGTGGGAAAAGTTGGTCCAGAGAGCATAGGTGGTCCATGTGACATTGGGACATGAAGGATGTGCAAACTTGAAAATACGATGAGCAAAGTATTGCAGAGAAAGTGGTAAATCAAGGAACCGGGGTTTTGGAAGTACTTGGGACGTGTGGGACAAAAATGTCTAATTTACTCCGACAAGTAGTGTGGAGCAGAGAAAGGGGAAAATCAGGGAACCTGGGGCTCGACAATACTTGGGACATGAGGGATAAAAATGTCTGATAAAGCCGCATACAACATTGGAAATGACTTTAAAGAGTGAATTTTTCTATCTTTCCAAACTTATTACTTTACTTAAACACTTCTAAAGGGCACCAACTCACAATTTTCAAATTTTTTTTTTTACAAAGAGGGGAATTTTGATGGTGACAACATTTGGCTCTTTCTCGGGGGATGATTTGTCTTGAACAAAGGAACAATGAAGATCAAGAAATAAAGAAAATTCTTGGGAAAGAATACCAAAGGTGCATTATCCATTGGGAAAATATAGTCAAGGAAAAGAACTACGTAAGACAACACTCAAAATGGAAATGAAACAAAACATAAAAGAAAAGTGAAATGCAAGACACTATACACAATATACGAAGGACTGAACAACTTCAAATATTGCCCACTATAAGAAATTCGAGAGAATATCCATCCATATAATCCTTGTACAAAGAATTTTCTTCGCAATGTGTCCGATTTTGAAAGGACCAATCCAAAGAGAATCAAACTTACCATAGCTCCCATGGGGTTCATGTTTTTTTTCCCATAGCAGAACAATTTCTCCTACTTGAAAATCTCTGGGTCTAGCCTTCTTATCAAACAAATATTTCACCTTCAGTTGATGAGCTAATATTCTATCAAAGACCTAATTCTTATCTTCATCCAACGGAGATACATGATCCGCTTGTCTAAGGAACTAATGAAAATTAAATCTTCAATAGATTCCTTTAAGTGCAACGCTGGTAATTCTATTGTTACTGGAAGCTGAGCCTCAACACCATACACCACTTGAAATGGAGACATTCTAATTGCTATTTTAAGGGTAATTCTATTTTCCCAGAGAGCATCATAGAGCTTTTGCACCAATTCCATTGAGATTCATTGACAAGCTTCCGAATGATGGTTACCAAATTATTATTTTGGATTCTTCTTGCCCATTTTGTTGAGGGTAATAATTTAAAGCAAGGTTCATTTTAAGAGACCTCTTAGAAATCGGAGGTGCAAAAAATACCGCGAATATCCCCGGAACCGGTTTCATGGAAAGGTGAATTTTTTGTGGGTTGTATGAATTTTTTTCCTAATTGTTAAGTGGGGTGAAAAAACACCGCAGACGTGTGATGGGAGATTTTTCTGTCGCGTGTCAAAAAAATGCATTGATGCACGTCAATAGACCTCATTGATGCATGTCAACAACCTTGTTGACGCGCATCAAAGAGGTCTGTTGATGCGCATCAATGAGGGTCTTTGTTGAAATCTCCCGTCACGCGCCTCGTAGCCTCCGACCTCTACTTTCTCATTGAAAAAATATCGTGTCACACGTCAACAAACTATTTTTCATGCATCTGCTATGCATTAATATCTGTTGTACCTCCTTGTCACATGTCAACTATCCATCAGCGTCGTGCGTCAACAAATAACCCTCATTGACGCATGTCAATAGACCACTTTGACGAGTGTCAACAAGGTTGTTGACGCGCGTCAATGAGGTCTGTTGACGCGTGTCAATGCATTTTTAGATGCACGACAAGAAATCTCCTATTGTGCATCCGCAGCCTCCTCCCTCTACTTTCTCATCAAAAATCTCTTTTCGCGCATCAACAAACTCTTTTTCGCATCCGCTATGTGTCAATATCTATTGTACCTCCTTGTCACGCATCAACTATCCATCAGTGTCACGTATCAAAAAATAACCCTCATTGACACGCGTCAATAGACCTCTTTGACACGCGTTAACAAGGTTGTTGACGTGCATTAATGAGGTCTGTTGACGCGCGTCAATGCATTTTTTGATGCGCGACAACAAATCTCTCGCCGCACATCCGCAGCCCTCTCGCTCTCTACTTGCGCATCGAAAAAATCTCTATGTCGCTCGCCAACAAACTCTTTGTCATGTGTCTACTATGTGTTTATATCTCAGTAGTACCTCCTTATTATGCGTTAACTATCTGTCGTTGTCACGCATCAACAAATAACCCCATTTTCACGTGTCTGTAAACCCTCCTTGTCGCGTGTCAATAACTTACCCCTTTGTCGCGTGTCTACAATACGGGATATATCATATTGTTGACAAATGTGAAGTAGAAGTGTTCTACCTGGTGAATAATCTAGGATTATATAGGGGATATTTTTCAAGGGTAGGTGAAGCTGACCCTTAAAAAAAATTAAAGTGTAATTTTTAGACAAACAGTCACTCACCGCGCTTGAGAAAATTCAACTTTTCAAAAATTTCAAAAATGGAATATTTGCCATATTACGAATATTCACCACTAAAATTTTCCCTGATCTGAAGAATAAGCAAGGGAAATTCCATAGCCATAGAAAAATCCATCATCTCAAAAGAAGAAAAATTAGAAGCATTGTTAGTCACAATTTTATTTGGTATCCCTAACTTTATCAAGATGTTCTCTTTGATGAAGTTACACACCTCCTCAAAAGTATTTCTTTTAACCGGAATAGTCTCCACCCACTTTGTGAAGTAATTTGTAGCAGTTAACATGTGAGTATGTCCAGTACTTGAATGTGGGTTGAGTGTTCCAATGAAATCCAATCCCCATTGTTGAAAAGGCTCATCTATTATTACTGGTTTAAGCGGTAAAGCAACCAATTTAGGTCTCCCAACAAAATTATGACAGGCTTCACACTTCCCTACCCATTTTGATGCATCTCAAAACAATGTAGGCCAATATTACCCTACATGAAGAATTTTGTGGGCAGTGATAGTAGAAGATAAATTCCCCCACAAGCTTGGTCATGAAAACCTAAAAACAACTTCTTTTGTTGCTCTTTGTCTACACACTTAAGTAATCTGCCATCAATGCCTTGCTTGAATAAATAATTTGCCCCCAATACATACCGTGTGCAGGACCTTAGTTTAATAGCTCTCTTCTCCTTGGCATTCAAGTGAGATGGACATTCTCCATAAGTAAGAAAGTGTGCAATGTCAACATACCACTCATCGATCAACCGAGAATAAGGACAAGATGAATCTCAACCGCTTCGTGGACAATTCCTCATCAGCTCCTTTTGCAATAAGTTCACATAAGCCTTTACCCTAGACTAGCTTTATTGGCTTTAAATCAAGGTCATATTCTCAAACTTTTGCTACCCAATTACCCCTCTTAGTTCTCGAACTCTTGCTGCGTAAGAATATACTTGATAGTTTCATACAAAGATGAGCACAATAGAGTGAGAATTAAGAATAGAAAAATGAAACTCGCTGACATGCTTTGACTACGAAAAAGCATCTTTCTCCATTGAATTATACTTCAATTCATGGGCTTTCAAAACATAGCTCATGAAGGCAATTGGAAATTCATGATCCTCAGAATTTTTCTGAGTTAATATAATAGCCAAGGTTCTCTCTGTGGCATAGCAATAAATAATAAAATCTTTCCCGAATTAAGACATGCTAAAACGGGAGTTTTAGCAATGTATTTATTAATACCTTCAAATTATTCTTTCCCTTCAGAAGTCCAACCAAAGTATTTCTTTCCTTTCATCATGTTAGCGATACTCGCTTTGTAAAATCCGAAATGAATCTCCTCAAGAACTTTATCTTGCCAAGGAAAGAGTGAACACCCTTTTTCTTGTGGGGGAGGAATTTGCTGAATTTCTTGAACTTTTCTTGATCTATCTTGATTCCTTCTTTGGAAAAATTATGTCCTAGCAACTTGCCTTCGGTAACACAAAAGACAGACTTCTTAGGATTAAGAGATACTCCATGTTCTCTACATTTTTGAAGGATTGTTTCAAGATGTTGAAAGTGATCTGCCCTTGTTTTGGAGAAAATAGTCAAATCATCAAGGTATACAACAATGCATTTTCCTTTGAGACTACCAAAATCTAAGTCCATTTCCCTCTGAAAAGTGGCACTAGCATTGATAAGACCAAATGGCATCCTCTTGTAGGCAAAGGTGCCCCAAGGAGTAGTAAAATCAGTCTTGTGTTGATCTAGGGTACTAAATTCCACCTGATTGTATCTAGAGAATCCATCCATCATAGACAACATCTCGAGCCTCGTGACATCCTATGAAAATTGATCCATCATGGGGAGATGATATTTGTCTTTTAAATAGGCCTAATTTAACTTCCGAAATCTAAACAGATGCAAATCTCACCATTCTTTTTCCTTACTAGTACAATGTTGGCAATCCATGTTGAATGATGTATGGGAAAAATAATCTTTAGTTTTAGTAATTTCTGGATCTCTTGAAAAATGGTATCAGTAATCTTGGGATTGTATTGCCTTTTCTTCTACTTGAAATGTTTGATCCCAAGTCTCGTGAGGAATATAGTGTTGCATTTCTTTCGGTTGAAAAGCTTTGAGATCAGCATATGAGTAAGCGATATCATCATATGAGAACATCGACATATTTTTGAAAAGGTTTTCTTCTTGCTTACTTTCCACTTGGGTGCGGCATTTCCCAATATTCACCATATTTGGTTCATCGTGACTTCTAATTTTGACCTTCTCATACTCAAAGCAGATTGATGAGCACCTTGAGGATATTTGGATCTGATATACCTATCATGTTTATCAAACAAATCTTCTAGACTCACTAGCCCTTTAGGTATCTTGTTACCCTTCAACTTAATACAACCATCCTGATCCATTTCTTCCTTAATATTTTCTTCATTAGATGGTACATACTCTCTAGGCCAAGTCTCACTTCCTTCAAAATATAATTGATCAAAGTTATCTTTAAGCTCCAAGAAAGAGAGCAAGTGTTGATCATCATTGAAAAATTTCCAGTTGCATGCATTATCTGGCACACTAGGCCTATGGATCATCTCAATGGAAAATTTCTCTTGAGAGAAATCTGGGTGAGGAATCAACAAAGATCCGAGAGACAGCTAGAGAATCAGCTCTAGTGTTCTTTTCTCTTGGCACAACTTCAATGGAGAAAGCATCAAGAAATTCAATGGAATCCCAGACAAGATTTCTATAATGTTTCAACCTCCTATTCTTGACTTGAAAAAGATCTCTGACCTATTTCACAATTAACTCTGCATCACCATGAGCACAAATATTCTTCACTCCCATTTCTTTTGCCATGTTCAATCCAAGGATGAGAGCCTCATATTCAGTTGTGTTGTTTGTATTTTCAAAGTAAAGCTTAAATGAAAAAGGATGAATCTTCCCTTCTGGAGAGGTTAACACCATGCCACTCTACAACTAGTCAAGAAGAACTTCAATCAATCTCCGTATTCCAAATGTCATTGGGATCATGAATCAATCCCGTAGGAATCATTTCCTCATCTTCTGACATGATCATATAGTTACCATGCCCTATATCTTCATAGAGTATTTGTGCTTTTGGATCATTAGTATTTTGCACTATGTACTCAGTTTGTCTTTCTGGTAACAAATTTTTCATTTTTCCATTGACCAAGATTAAAGTGTGTGACCAATCCATCTGAATTTCACCTCCTACCTCCCTATAGAAAATTCTACTTAGCAACATACCATATGAGGGAGGAATATCCACTACTAGAATAATGTCTTTGACCCTTTTCTCTGGAAAAGTAGCAAATGATACTTGTGCATCTTTAATCCTTCCAACCAAAGGTACTTCCCTACTCTCTATGGAGTAGAAGGAACAAAAAGCACATGTTGGATTCAGCCCAAAGCATGAACTACTTTTGTAGGCATTATGTTGTTTGATGCTCCTGAGTCAATAACACAATTACTGATTTTATGGCCAGCTATGAGAAACGCTACATAGAATGGTTTAATTTCATCATTAGGTGAAGTGACTATGGCAACAAGACTTGTTTGAGGAGGAAGGAATAAGAAATAGACCTTTAGAAATATTAGATGAATTTTTGGATTTGGAATTGAAAAAATTTACCGAGTTTCGTGAAAGCATTTGGATGAGTCTTATAAAATTCTACCTCTCGAAATTTGGATCTTTGTCTTCTTAAGGTGATCAATGATATCAAAAGACTTGGAGGTGGATGGGGCATCATTACTAGAAATAGGAGAAAAATTTTATTTATCAGTTTATGAGAAAAGGTAGAAGGAGAAGAATTATCATTACTTACCTTTTGTGTGGAGGTGGTAGGGGCTCCTCTTCTTGCAACTACTAGAATAGTTATAGGAAATTCTTTGGCTTTTTTAGTAGGTTGCATCAATTTTCTTTCATGTTCATTTGCTCCCAAGTCATAATAGCATATGACTCACTATTCATATCTGCTACTACTTCATCATACTCATCTTCATCATCCATAACTTTGGTGGTGAGGAAATTAACTAGAGACTCACTAAGATCATCCTATTATTTTTCAATCTCTTCTTAAAGCTCCTCATAGTCATCATCCTCATCGGGTTCTTGAACCTCACAAGTTACGTTGATTGGAACCTTAATGGGATGACCTTCAATAGCCAATTTAGTCCGAGAAGAGTGCAAATGATTCGTAGGCTGAAAATTCTTTCTTGGAATATCCTGGTAAGGAGCATGTTGAGCCAACTATTTCTTGATAGAATTGAGGTCATTTGCCAACTTCTCAACTAACTAATTAGAATTCTCTCTAGGAGAATAAGAGGAAGATGCTTTAGATCGGAGGGTTTTCTTTTCAATTTACTCCGACATGATTAGATCATCTTCAACACTTATGGCTGACCACCGATCAACCTTCAAGGTGCAGTAAGGTTAGCTCTCCTTAATGCATGACTTACTTCAGGTAACTGGGCATTGAGGAAGAAGTACTTCTGGATTTGATCTATAGGATGGGTATTCTATGGAATTTTATTAATTAGTTTATTGAATTTGACCATGAACTCTCTCATAGGCTCATATGGTTCCTTATAGATGTGATAGATTTGAGCTAAAAGAGCATGCACATCTTTAGTAGGTTTGAAAATTTGCTCAAACTGGGTTTTCATGGTGGTCCAATTAGTAATTGACCCACTAGGAAGATGATAAAACCAATCAGCAACATTGTCCTACAACGTTTCTATGAAGAGCCTGATAGAAACATCTTCATGTTCAACCCCAAGAATCCCACATGCAACAATGAAGGCTGTGATGTGTTCATTTGGGTGCACTTTCCCGTCATCTCAAAATTTAGAAAACATTTTACTATTACCCCTGGGTAACTCATGTAATAAATTGAGGAAGAGTAAGGGGCCCAACCTATTGTCCCCAATGCAAAGGTGATGCCATTTTGGGGAGATAAATTGAAGAGGAACTGTAACTCCAGCAAGTACCAAAGCATGGAGATTAAGACCGAGTTGTTCTTAAGGAAATTTTTTCCTATAAATCCTATCTTTAGTAGGAGGTGAGCTCACAGAACGAATCCATCTGTTTCTTCTTGCTGGAAAAAGGGGGAAATTTTGTTGCTCTAGAAGTTGAAAGTGATAATATTCTACCCCAAGAGATTTCTTCCCACATGTATACCATAGAGTTTTTAGACCGTAAAATGATCTTTGAAATTTTCTTTATAAAGGGATAAAATTGAATCCCCAACAAAGTCACCAAAAACTGTTGGGTTTTGATTTAGCACTTATAGTGATTAATATAAGGGGACAACAAGTCCCTCCTCTTTATGGGAGAGGTTCCCCTATTGAAAGAGAGCAAAAATATTATATAAAAATGTACAACTTTCATATCAATGAGGCCTTCTAATAATTTGAAATGTTTCTACACAAAACTACATTATCAATTCAAAAGAATGGAAGAACTAAGAAACAACAAGGGTAGAACATAACAACACTTTCAGGAAATATAGATAAGAATATAACCTTATATGTACTAAACAAGAGTGATACGTAACAAAATCATTCACAAAACATAAGATATCATTCCTTAGACAAAAATTTCTAGAAATCATATCGATAAGAACACAAATTTTCTTATTATAAAAGATCAATGATCCATAGATTTCAGATAACCAAGAAAGGATAATAGATGAAGATAAAAACAAATATTCATGTTTTCATTCATGTGATGGCTGACTGGAGAGGGCAGACATCCTTCATGTTTTCCTTTGTCATTGACTCTTCTTTGAAAAAAATATTCCTTTACGAAGGTATTGAACTCGAGCCTTGATCTCCCGAATGGAAAAAGGAACACTTGTAGCTTTATTATGAACTTGATAAAGTGAACATCTTTGAAGGCATAAAAACACAAGCTTTGAAAGCTTCTCCTTTTTGCCACATATTGTTCATCTCTCCCAATGCTTATTCCAATACCTTAATTTTCCAATCAACACCGAAAACCATGGA
Organism: Taxus wallichiana var. yunnanensis; assembly: GCA_018340775.1. Classification (NCBI taxonomy): domain Eukaryota; kingdom Viridiplantae; phylum Streptophyta; class Pinopsida; order Cupressales; family Taxaceae; genus Taxus; species Taxus wallichiana. Next base: position 766,282,172 of record CM031238.1, on the reverse strand, counting down.
TTTTGAGAGATTGTCCTTGGCTTGATCAAATACCTTGCTTGTCAATAAAATATTGTCATCTGTTTAGCTCAATGAGTAGAGATCTTGGATACATTCACACTAGAGTTTTAGTTCCTTTTCCAAGCCATTTGAAGGCCTCCCTAATGAAGTTCAGTTTGGCTACCGACATATCATCCATCAATGCTTTAATGGCTTTCCCATAGGTGGTATATTTACAAATGTACTTGATAGTTTGAACTTCATCTTTTTGATAACTATGGGAGGTGGAAGAGTGGCCAATGGATTTGGATCCAAGACTTCATATTTGCCAATAATGATTTTATGAAGTTAGAAAGAACTTTGTTATGTTCTTATAATTCATCCATAATTTTATTTCCCTTCTCCACTCATTCAATTACTCGCTATATTCTCTCTGAGTTTGTGAACCTCAATTTCAGGTATAGACTCTCCAAGTGGAATTCTCGTAAGCTCCAAGTCGAAACAAAAAGATCTTTTTCCGATTATCCACCTTAGGCTTAGCTATCTCCATGAGCTCTTGACCCCGTGAATCTATTACTAGCCTTGAAGTGGTATTTGCTTTCTTTCCTATAGAAGGAAGATTAGTGCTTGAGTAGAGTTGCCACGAGATCAAAATTGGGAACTATCACCGAGAAGAAGGCTTCCTTTTCTTGCTATCGATAAAAGTTTGAACCCAAGAAAAGGAAGAAGAAAAATAAGAGGAAGGGGAAATAGGCCCGAGTGCAAGTGAACTCATTACACTCAATGTCTATACCACTAATGTCTCCAGGGGAAGTTGGCACAACTTTAGAAAGATCTTTAGAAGAAGAATCCATCAAACTCAGAGACTCAGTCATTTTCTCTTCATTTTCAATCCCAATAGTGACAACAGGAAATTCTTCCTCTTCTCTCATCTCTTCACTATCATCTTCACTTAGAACAATAATATTTTCTATCCCAATAGGGGCTTCTGGCTGCTCCAAGAGAAACTCTTCTTCGACTAGTTCTTGATTGATGGCCTTACCTTTCTTTAGATATACATTTTTTGAAGAATATGGAGTAGACTGTTTAGGTAATTTTACCAAAGAGGAAGGAGTAGATTGATCGGTTACCTCAATATCAAGCATGGGTTCTTCCTTCCTACAAGAATGGGCTTCTGTGAAGATGATTTTGATCTATTCATCCTAAAGATGTACATCTTCATATCAAACAAGAGTTTGGTTCTTATAATGACAAGGTTAACGACCTCCTTCAAATCATCTTTCTCTTTCACAAACCAATCAATAATTTCTAGAGCGGTGTGTTTAATATATATTTTATATTCAACAAATTACAACTCTTCATCATCGTCGTCAATCCCTTCAGAACTTTATAGAGTTTGAATTTTATGACTTGTTGAAGAGTGAATCATCTGAAATGTCTTCTTCTTGCCTCAAAGTCATCCACACAATCGGTTGAGTAATCTTCAAAGTGTTGGGAAGATTATATTAAACTATTCGAGGTTCTCAAAGAATATAACCCTTGATGTAAAATCAAGTTCTCGATTAGAATAAATGAATGGTGACAGAGCAATGGTCCTATCAATATTTTGTGCATCCAAGGTTTTTTTACATGTATAATTTCCCGTGGAAATATGGAAATGAATGCCAAAAATCTTCTTATCTCTGCAAGTTTGATGAAGTTTATCCAACTACATGTAAATCTCAACCTAATCCATTTTATCATTACACAACATGGGTAGCTTTAGGGGTGCTCCCTCGAAACAAGCCAGCCTGATATATGAGAACTTTCTGAATTGGGTGAAGAAGCTTCCATATTTAGATATCAAATTCTTGGCTTCTTTGGAAAATATCCTAGCAGTGTCACCCTCCAGAAGTCTAACAATGTAGATGGTGAATGCATCATTAAACATCCTGAAATTGGGGTTGTTGAATTTGAGGGTGAACAGAGGGAAGTATTCATATATGGGGAATCCTTCTTATCAGCAACAAAAGAGAAGCCAAGCCATTCTCTCGGGGCTTCCAGGGTGAACATGAGATAGGAGGTCATATAGAATGTTCAAGTGCTATTAACATTCACTAGTTGTTCTGTCAAATTTTCATAGATGATCTCTCTCCAATTCAATAATCACATTTACGTTCACAAATGATGTTGATGAAAGGACACATCCAAAAGTGAAATTCATTTGTAGAAGGCATCCCCATGACTCTAGTAAGAAGCATGATGATGTCTGAAAGCTTCTCTTTGAAGTCAACCACGAATAAGATTTTTGAAATATGGGATGCCCTTTTTCAGGTTTTTTAACCAAGGCTTGGCTACCCTAGCTTTATATTGCTCACTTTAATGATCAAACAAAGTTTGTGCTTGAGTAAGGGTGAGAATATTAGCTCCCTCTACCACTAGGATGTGTAGGACAATACTGATGGCTTTAGAATCTAGTCGTGTCACTACCTCGCCATGTGTATTGATAATTTAGTTGGATTACGGGTTAAAAATAGTTCCGCATGCAAGCACGGTATCAACACATTACACAGAAATAGGAAAACTTGTAGAAAATGCAATCCCGCTATCTTTGACCAACTGAACAATGGGGGTAGGGTTGTCGCATCCTAATCTGTTCCAAAAGTCAACAAGATCCAAATGTCACGCATCGTTGTCACCAATTTAATGTACAAAGATATCCAAGGAAGAGAGGTGCTCATGCCCTTGATATTGTATTTTCATTATGATAGAGGTAGGAGGGAAAAATTTTCAATGGAGTGAAAACACAGTCTTGAAATAATCCCTGTAAGAGGAAAAATGGAAGCACAAGATCAGTTAGTTTTTGTGCTTCCATTTCTATGAAGAGCCTGATAGAAACATCTTGAAATAAACAAAAGAAAAGGAAATAAACGGGTAAGCTGAAAATGAATGAATGGCCATCCACTTTAAATAACCGAGAGGAGAGAGAAAATAATAAATGTGCAATTAATATCCCTCACACCGACTCAAAAAGCTAAAGAGTAGAAAAAGAAGAAAAAATTGGCCTAGATGGTCCAAGGACGTTGGGACATGAGAGACGTGAAAATTTGAAATAACCGATTTAAGAAGGGTCATAAAAAGCATGGTCCAGAGAGGACAATTGGTCCATGAGACATTGGGACATGAAGGACACATGGATTGGATTGAGCCGATGTGGAAATAGTGGGTCTAGAGAGTATAGGCGGTCCACGGGACATGAAGGATGCGTAAACTGAAAAATCCGATGAGTAGAGTATTGCAGAGAAAGTGGTAAATCAGGGAACTAGGGGTCCTGAAGTACCTGGGATGTGTGGGAAAAAAATTTCTTATTCACACACCAAGTATTGTGGAGTGGAGAAAGTGGCAAATCGAGGAACCGGGGCCCGACTATACTTGGGACATGAGGGACAAAATTGTCCAATAAAGTCACACAACACCTGGAAATGACTTGAAAGAGTGAATTTTTCTATCTTTCCAAACTTATTACTTTATTTAAACACTTCTAAAGGGCACCAACTCAAAATTTTCAAATTTTTTTCTTTTACAAAGAGGGGGAATTTTGAGGATGACAACACCAGGATCAAATGAAAAATTGAGGAAATTATACTTAGAAAAACTAGTTTCATGTAAACTAGTTTTCATGCCATGCGAGCATTTTTATGGACGTAGAGGACTTTATTATTTATTATATTTCTGACCTATTCAAAGAAATTTTAAATTTCCTGAAGATTCAAAAGGTGAAATCATTTTAAATTTGGACGAAAGGATATTCTAAAAAGAAAGTTTTATTGAGACTAGTTTTTACATGATAAAGTTGCTTATTTTTCGATATATAAAGGAAATTTTTTTCTTATTATACTACCCCTTTACATAATAAAAATAGTAAGTCACTTAATATTTCAAGTTTGAATCACACAGAACATTCATAAATGGTGAAAATGGAAGGTATGGTGAAATTTGAAATTTTCCCAAAATAGTAGGTCCGAAATAAGCAACCGCTAAAAATAGAAACTTTCTTAAAATATAAATTCATCATAAAAGGAAGAGGATGGAGTGTCCTCGAAGGTTCATGAGGTCAGATTTGAGTGAAATGATTGATATTTCCAAAAATATTAGGTTGAGGTCCTACCTACTAAAAATAAAATGTCTTTGTTTTGGATGTAAAAATTGCAGCTCATTCCATTTTAACTCATCTTTCCACTTTTGAACTCTTCAAAACATTATATAATGATCTCATATCTTAAACATAGAAATTAATTCTCCATAAGGGTCTTGGAAGCATATTTTTTTATCTCAATTGTTCTTAGGAGCATGAAGAAACATAACAGAGGAAAGTCTGGAACATTGAACAATTGTAAAACATTCAATTGGTGTCAAGGACTCCATTTATTTATTAGAGAAGTTCATCATAGTTTATTAGTCAAATTGGACCACCCATAATCATCTCTCAATGAGCTGGTTGAAGTAAGATCATTGAGTCGAGTGAGTTGAGCTTGGTGAGCTAAGTAAGCTAGCGAGTTAAGTGGCTTGAAGTGTCTTTGGTTGGGAGAGTTGAGTTAGTTAAGTTATAATTAGTTGAATTAGTAAACCAAATGATATTTAACAATCTCGAAGAGCTGATTGGAGTCATCTCATTGAGATAAGGGATTTGATCAATCAAGAGTCAAGAGGATCATCATGAGTAATGCCTATGGTCATCCCGAGCTCACTTCAAGGGATCTCTCAATAGTTTTTCTAAATAGTCATTCGGAACCCTAAGGTGTCTCCATGCATCATGCAAAAGGAGGATATTGTGAGAATGATCATAAAATATTCATCGCAAGGATCTTATTCATAAGATATATGGAAACTTATTCCCCCTTCTCCATTTCTCCCTATTCATTCTCTAACCTCTCTAATAATTCATTGATCGTAATCATTTCATTTTTTCCTATTCACTCAAGTGATAGTATTTGTAATTTTTAAAAGTATTCTCATAAAATTATAAGAGAAATACTTTAAAAAAATTCTTCTAGGTGAAATTGAAAGGTCACAAGTTGAATAGGACCATGAATATTCATGTGAGGGAAGATGAAAGGTCAACTCACATTGTTATAAGTTGGGATGGATACTCCATTCTAAAAGATCCTGGAATCCTAAATATTTAGTTATTTTTAGAAATTGTGGATTTTGAATTAGGTTTTGATGTTTGTAATAAACAAATGAAATAAATATATATTTCTTCCATTTCCTTTTTCTATTTGTTCTTATATTTCTCTCTTTTATGCACTTTGCAAGAATAGTGATCAATAAGGAGATGTGTATTTTTCATAAATGAATCTAAGAATTGTGTGTGTGGGTTTGTTCTTCTCACTAAATGGATTCATTTTTCCCTCTAATTAAATTTTGAGCTATTTTGATTATTGGGTGTGAATTCTACTTGTATCAACTCACAAGAATAACCTTGCTTTGTCTAATTTCTCTCCTTCACCCTATAGACAAAAAAATCATGCAATTTGGTTAATTATCTAGTCTTGATTGCATACTACTATTCATATGATTCATAAGTAAGAAAACTACTAATTAACCCATGTATTTGGCCACCTTTCTTTGCTTTCTATTGTCTTTTTTTTACCCAAGTACTTGCTCAGTCTATCCTTATATACTTCAAATTTATCATCCTTGACACCAACGCCTAGCTAGGACACCAACATCAGTACGATAATCCTCTCTAAGCGCCTTGACCTCAGTATACTTTGTTCACATCTATTGGGTCATTTCTAGCCATTTGATCATCTTATATTTTTGGTAGTCATCCTTTTCAGGATTAATTATGAAATTCAAGAAAGGGAATCATATAAATATAAAGTTATGTGATCATAATAAAGGACCAAGCACTAAGCATTAGCTATCACCACCGAAGGTTGCATCAATCAAGCATCTAAGAGTTCTATTGCATAAGGAATTTTTATTGTGCATATACTTCATAGGAGATAATTTCATTCTATTCCATGCACACATCTACTACATATCATTACATCTAGCTTACTTTCTTGTTATCAAGTGTGAAATGCACAAGAGCCACCTAGGGCATGATTCCACATAGACATACCCAGAGCTACATTGGGTCTGATATGTAGTGCAACACTCAGTCATAAGAACACCATTTTGACAATTGAGGACATTATGACCCTCCGTCTATATATTTATTTTTTTAGATATGATTTTTATTGTAGGGGTTTTGATGTCATCATATCATTTCTTGTTTCCAGCCACCTCAACGATCATTGGGAGAATTTAGAGAGACTAAAGGTGAATAAAAACAACTAGAGACCTCTCTAAGGATGTTTTCTAAGAATTTTGGTAGACATGGATGCCTAGAAATAGGACTAGGGTTCCCACGGGCACTCTTGTCCCTCTCCAAGTTCCCTAGTCCAGAAGATAGTTAGCTCACTTACCTTTTTGAGGTTATGTGTAACACTTATCCCTCTCTATTCATGTGCTCATCATTTCGACAAAATTAAAATTTTGTTGTGAGTTGGGTAAGTATTTTATTCCCTTCATTTTGTAACTAGGGTTTCATTCTTTCTTTAATAGTTTTCTTGGATCTATATTTTACTTAATTGTTCATTTATTTACTACTATAAGATTAGTCATATTAGGAATATAAATTTGTGTTTAGCCTAATCATTTTGGTGAACCTAAGCTTAATATGAGCACTCTTAGGATCCTTTTCCTTTCATTACTTCTATCTTTATATGATCTATTCATGTCATGAGTATCTGTATTAATGATTTCTTGCTCATAAACCCTTAATTAAGAGATAAAATCAAACTTTTCCTAGCTATTGCTTGTTGGTATCCAAATTTGTTCTCCTTTTCGTGCCAAACAGCAACACAAATTCAACAAGGAGCTTAGAGGTAGGTAGATCATAAATATATGTCATTTTGTAGCTGAGGAGGAGATCTAAATGTCCCTTTTTACTTGGATTTGTAGGTAGACATTTAGGTTTTGCCTTTCTACCAAGGTACGAGAACTTGTTTTTAACCTCTCGTTAATTGAAGGATATGCAGATACCTTTCTTTTACACAAATTTTATGGAGAAGGCCTTGGGAAAAATATGATCAACACACAAAATTTTACTCTCACGAGTTGTCACTTCCAGATTTTGGAGATATTTTCAACACAAGGCTAAGGTTACTACGTAAATTTGAAACCCCGATCTATTTTGCATAATTTAGCAAATGGATTTTGTTCTTATGTGAGTATACAGAGAAAAGGCAGGGGGTAGTATGGGTAGGATGAGTTGTTTTTGAATAAAGTTTTTGTGGGAGGGGAGACATGATGAACTTGACTCACCAGGTCCTTGAGAGCTTATGAAAAATGGAAAAATTCAACCAACAAAATGCCACAAAAGTTAAAATGTTTCTTCAACTAGAATATGTGCTTCAATGGAGGCCCAAATTAAAACTCTTTCACACAACCTATGGGATTCTATCACAAAGGATTGAGTTAGAGAACCCAATAAAGCACCAATATTTAAACCAAATCATGCCTGAGGTACACCTAAAGGCTTACAGATAATCTCTGTCTATAAAATGAATTTTTTTATTTTGAATCATTTATCTCACTCCAAGATGAAGGATTTTCTAAGGGATGAAATTGTAGATGCCACTAAACTATCACAAGGACTGAGACATGTGTGATTGGACCATATTTTGGTACAAGATTGCAATAGAAACAAGAAAACTACTCACATGCATTCAGAGATGAAATAAATACACTTTACTCAAGATTTACAGAATAACTCAAAGTTTGATCAAATTTATCAGCAAGGGAAAGTTTCCAAAACAATCTCAAAGCTTGTTAATGGTTGTACACTTGCAACCACCTTAACATGATTAAATTTGACAAGAAGAGAAATATACCGGATTTTTAGATGGCTTCTCAAAATGGATGGGCTCTGTAAGCTTTTTCGCTAGAGAAATCAATCCCGACCTCTTCAAAAACTCCCAACCATTTTAACATTGAATTCATGCCCTTTATAGCATTTACAATAGACCCTTTTGTCCTAAAAGATCCAAACATTGAGTGCTAGCAGTTTCACCATGATCATGATCGTGATTCCCTTAATCAGTTTACAAGAAGTTACCAAGTGCTCTGGGGAAAATCTCTTAGAATACTTCCCGCATTCAACTCTTTCCTTTAAAAATCACACTTCCTTCAATTCTCCAACTAATTTCACCCCTAATTTGTCAAATATAGCTCTTGCATGCTTGAGAGAAGAAAAATTGAAAAATGGATTGGGCTCTAAGAGTCGAGACCATTTTAATGGTCGAAAGATGTTCTCTAGATCTCTCCCACCAAACTCTAGATATTAAAATTAACTCACCTCTATGTTTGGTGTGTAGAAAATAGAAAGAAATTATGAAGACTCTCACTTTGAGGAGATTTGAGAAAGCTGGGGGAAAATCATATTTAGATGCACAACTATCATTGATCTTTGATTTGAATATGGGCCATCCACATGGAAGATTCAGAAACGGACTCGGGGGCTTCTTTTTGAATTTTCCTGACCTTTTGAAAAATGTAAAGATTTTACATTTTTCTCCACAACTCCACTTCTTAAAATGGGCTTGACACGTGTCTTGAGGTGGGTCTCAAAGGAACCATGTATTTTTTTTCCATTTGACTCTCTTTTGGAAAAAGGAAACTTTTCCAAGTTTCCACTGCAGCTCCGTCCTTCCGTTTCAAGTCTCTATTGTGGGTCCCAGTGGGACCCCAAGTCTTTTTATGCCTCTAACTCCTTTTCCCTCAAAGGAAAAATTTCTCACTTTTCCTCAAAAATCCCACACCTCCGCCATTGACTAGAGAAATATTTGACCTTTTCCATCGGTCTTGCAGCCCATTTTTGATATTTTAACCCTTATGAGGCAAAGAGGCAAAAAGTTTAAGTTGCCTCCAATGGTCCGCTTCCCCACCCCTTATGACTTTTCAAACTATCACGTGTCACAATGGTGAACCTTGAGGACGTCTCTAATGTTTCAAACCATGAATTAGCGTTGGCTCACCACATGTCTTGCACCTAAAAAATTTGTTTAAAGGCTTGAAGCTCTATGGGAGGTGCCATATGTGAAGATCTTAGGCTATCTTCCTTGGTCGTTGAAAAGTCCAAGCAAAAATGCAAAGTGAGCGGAGTGCCCCATGTGTCCTCATGACGCTTCTTCAAAATGGTGCCCAAGTTGAAGACCCTGAATGAGCACGGGCTCAACACGTGTCCCTATTCTGCCAAACTGTCTCAAGCGCATAAAAATTGTCTAACTCAGGAAAGCAACGAAGCCTCCACATGTCTTCCGTGCGCTACTCCAAGGCCAAACCCAAAACTAAATCTTCATATGAGCACCATTCTTCCATGTGTGCTAGACTTCCCAAAAACCTTTTTAAATTTGTCTAAGTATGGGAAACCCAATCAAATCCTCCACATGTCTCCATCTCACCAAGCCTCCATGTGTCCTCTCGGTGCTATTTCAAAACTAGACCAAAAAGTAGATTCTTAAATGAGTGTCGTTCCTCCACATGGAAACATTTTAAAGTTGTGGATTTTCATAGAAATTTTCAAGTGTCCGGCTGAGCCATGTCCAACAAAATGATGCCACGTTTCCCTATTGATGCAAGGATGCAAATTTGACTAGGAGAAATGCCCGTCACTTTGTAGAATACCAAGAAATGACCATTTGAGTCTTAAAATGAAATTTTTTCCATGGAAAGAGAGTTTAGAAATGTTGCAAGATGCAAATATGTTCCTCGAGAGACACATCAATTCATTTATCTTTGAGTAATTAGGGAAAAAATAGAAAGGATAGCAGAGACCCGAATGTGGAAAATGGAGAAAATAGGAAAATGTGAGTTTTGAAGAAATAGATCACAAGAGATTCAAAATACAAATTTCTTCTAGAGGAACAAGAAATGAGGAGATAAATATGAACCCATGTGTGATCCTAAAACCAGGTACTAATTAAAAATGGCAAAATAAAAACCAAGAAGAACACGAGGGAGGACAAAATGATACAGCCGTAAATCAATAAAATTTTCAAAGGCACGAGATGGGGAGATTATTTTGAGCACCAACACTGTCTCTCGACTCAGGGATGGGCACTCCATGTGAGTGCCATAAGAACAATAGTAGACAAAGTGTAAAAATATCCATTGGATGATAGAGTTAGCTTGTAGAGTAGAAAAAGAAAGCCATCTCAAAATATGAACAGAGAAGCCTACAAAAATAGGTCACCAAGGACTAGAACGAGCAAAATCACAAACAACAAACTATACACTGTACACGAGGTGTTTACCTTGATTCTAGGGAATCAATCCAAGAAATTCTTTAGATGCCTACCATTAATAGGTAGTTTGAGTAATTCACCATCTAAATCCTTTAAGAAGAAGGTGTTTTCACCAATTCGATGTTAATGGCATAAAGGCCCATCCACAATGAATCAAACTTTCCATGATTTCCCTTATCCTCATGCCTACTATCCCATAGTATCACAAGATCTCCAATATTTAAGGCTCTGGGAGTGACCTTGTTGTTAAAAAGTTTCTTAAGCTTTTCTCTAAATTTTATGTGCCTCTAGTGAGATGCCCTCCTCTCTTCATCAAGTTCAACAATTTGGTTAATGCGGGCATCATAAGGACTTACCTCTTGATCTTCTAGTTGTTAAATGAACTGATATGATGAAAATTCCATATGCAAGGGAAGAAGGGCCTATGTTCCATATACCAACTTGAATGGACTCTTTCCAGTGGCTCTTTTAACAATGATTCTATCAGCCCAAACAACAAACTTTAGCTGTTCACCCCATTTTCTCTTGTTTAGTTCCAAGGTTCTTCTAATAATAGTTAGCAAGTTCTTATTACTGGACTTAGCTTGTCCATTTCCTGGGGATTATAATTAGAGGCACATGTCAAGTTGATTCCTTATTCTTTGCACATTGCCACCGGAGGTTTAGCTCTAAAACTCATGGCATTATTAGCTATGATTTTTACTAGCACTCCAATCCCGCAGATGATGTGGTTTAGCAAAAATTCCATGACAATTTGGTGTGTAGCCTTCTTGGTGGGGATTTCTTCAACCCATTTGTAAAAGTATTCAGTGGCTACAAGAATCCACTTATGGCTAGCACTTGAATGGTTTGAAATCTCACCAGTGAATTCCATTCCCCATTGCTTGAATGGGGCTTCAATTGAAACTTTCAATCTTCCAGAGAAATGCTGGTAACTCTCACATATTTTGACCAACATGGTTGCATCCTTGAAAAGATTTGCCCACCAATAACCAGCCCTTAGGATCTTATGTGTTGTGACTCTTGCAGGAAAAGTCCCCCACAAACTCCTCCATGGAGATCAGTAATTATTTTTAGGGATTCATCTTCAATGATGCATCTTATTAGTACTCCCTCCGGGTTATTTCATGCCAACCCAAAATCAGTAACAACATATTTACGGGAATCCAACTTAAGATCTCTCTTCGGTTCTTACTTAGATGCTCAAAGTAGTTCAAATGTGTAAGGTAAAACATCATATCCTTGTAGCACTAAGAACTCATCAAGTTTTCAAAAATAGTCACCCTTTCCTCTTCAACCTCATTTACCTCAATGGTTTGCAAGTTTCTCTCAGCTGCCATAAGATTAGATAACCCCAAACCTCTCACCAACTTCATGGTTTGGATTTCCATATCATACTCTTGCAACTTGTTCACCCATCTACATCGTTTTCTTGAGACTTCCATTTCTGAAAATATGTCTTTAACCATGGTATGGGGAACATATGCAACAAATTTTGAGCTTAGGATGTAAGGCCTGAAAACCTTTGTTGCTTTGACGAAGGAAAATGTCTGCTTCTCCATGATTGTGTATTTCAGTTCTTCCCCTTGCAGTGCCTTACTTGAAAAGGAAATTGTCCTCTCACCCCACTCATTATCCTTATGCAACAAGACAAAAAAAAAATGTTTTTTAAAGAAAGAGAAAACAGTTGGAAAGGTTTATTATAATCGAGGTTGCAAAAATATGGGCATGCTTCAATGCCTCTCTCGATTCCATAAAAATATTGGATGGTAGTCTCCTCCCATTTGATGACTTGATCCTTCTTTAATATGGAGGAGATTGGGATAGTCAACTCGGTAAATTTTGATATAAACCTTCTAGTGAAGTTTATCTTCCCAAAGAAGGACTGAATTCATTTCTTAGTTCTTGGAATTGGGACCTTGCTGATTGCCTCCACTCTTTCTCGGATCAATCATCACTCCTTCCGTGACACAATGTGACCTATCAACTTTTCCTTCGCACTCCAAAATGGCATTTCTTTGGATTGAGTGAGATGTCAAATTCTCTACATCTTATTAGCATCTTCTCCAAATGTAGCAAGTGGTCACTTCTCTTCCTAGAAAACAACTTTGTTACATCATCTTGGTAAACAACAATAAACTCATTGATGTAGCCAAGAAAAGCAACATCCATTGCTCTCGAAAATTTGTTCCAACATTCATCGACCAAAGGGCATCCCGACATACACATATGTTCCCATGGAGTAGTGAAGGTTGTCTTGATCCTTTCTGATTCTTTTACCATGACTTGGTTAGAACCGGAGAAGCCATCTAAATTACAAAGCAACTCAAAACCAGTCACCAACTGCAACATGTGTTCCATGTTAGGTAAATGATAGTTGTCCTTCATTGAGGCCTTGTTTAGATTCCTGAAATCTACACACAACCTAATGTCACCATTCTTCTTTCTTATCGGCACTAGGTTGGCGACCCAAGAAGAATACCTTGTGGGCTAGATAATCCTTACATCTCTTAACTTCTTCAACTCTTCTTACATCTTGAGAGGTAAGAGAGGATTAATTGGCCTCGCTCTACCACGAGTGGTTTTTCATTAGGCTCCAAGGGAATCTCATGTTGGAACAGGTCCTCTCTATATGCTTTGAGCTTAGAATAGGTCCAGCCATACAATCCTCGGTATTTTTAACAACTAGATGTATGACTACTTTTCTTCTTTTTTGAGATTGATTCCCAACCAAATCTTCCTCGATTTTCCTCTATGCCAAGGCCATGCTCCTCAACATTCCTCGAGGCTGCCATATGCCCGTTAATAATACTGATCAACATTATCAAAATTTGATTTAAAAGTAACCAGCCCTCTAGGAATGGTGTTAGTCTTTAATGGATGATGCCTTTGCCAAACAAGGTTTCATTTCCTTCTACTACACATACCATTGGTTCCCAATCAATGTTTTGATCAGAAAACTCTCCTCTGTTCTATAGAAATCTCTAGATCTGAGCATCATCATCAAAAACCTGCTAATTTTTTATATTGTTGGGGACAGAGGGTCTTGTTAATACCTCGATCTCATATTCACAATAAGGGGACATTACAAAATAGTTGAATTAGAACCCCAACACCGAAAGCGTGTCTTCCAAGTCATTGAACCTCCTATCATGATGCACAATGTTGAAGAAGTTAAATATTTCAATGAAGTCCCAAACCGCATGTTTGTATTGTTTCATTCACTAGTTTTTGGTGGCATACAATTTTGTAACTTGCTTTACAATCAATTCGAGTCTCCTCCGATAATGATGTCTTTGATGCCATACTTCCAAGCAATTCTTAAACCTAATAACATTACCTCATACTAAGAAATGTTGTTAGTACACTCAAATTTTAGCTTGGAGAAATCAAAACATCACTTTGGGAGAGCGATCCTAATTTAGAGCAATATCCATCAAACAATAGGGTCCAAGGAGATCCTACCGCTCAAGACACTTACACTCCTCAATCCCGTGCTCCTTTCCTCAAAGCAAATCCCACAAAGATGTCAGCATCAACATTTGTGTACAATACTTCATAGGATGCATTATTGGGATCCTCAATAAGATGCAACATTTTTTTCTCCCCATATAACCGACTAGGTTGCCCTCAACCAGGATGGTGGAATAAGACATATGCATTTGAACACTCCCACCAACACTTACATCACATTTTCTTGACAACAACATACCCCACTTGGCTAGGCAATCAACTATGACAACATTAAGTTTTAAATTTTTACTTGGATAAGCTGCAAGATGCACCACAAGACCCTTCGCACATCCCACTACTGGAACTTCTCTGGAGTCCATGGTAGTGAAATTTCCATATGCTATTGTTACTTTAATATTTAGCTCATTCATGACCTCTAGAGGCATGACATTGCATGATGCCCCTGAGTCAAACATACAGTTATGGAGCAGCCTATCCTTGATGATTAGAGTGGTGAAGAATGGATCCACATTTAGCTGAGAGTCTACCAAGGATGTCCCTAGATAAACCTTAGGTGGTTCAGCTAGCTCTTCTAATGCTGATGGTGTCTCAGAATCTTCAATGATTGGAGGATTCTCCACAATATTCACATTTCTTCCCAGGGCAGTCTTCTCCTCATTCAACCCCAAGTATTCAAATGCTATCTTTTTGTGCTCAATAATCCTAAACAACTCAACAATTAGAACAGAGACTTTGATTTGACTCAAAACTTGGGCAATGTCATATGGGACATTCCTAGGCAAGGTAGTGTTAGAAGGAAAGCTAGTACACTCATTGGGTGGTGTAGAATTTTTGACAGCTTGAGCATGAGGAGGGGTATTATTTTTTCTTGGAACCGTAGGGACTTTAGAAGGTTCATCTTTCCTAGGAGCCTCTTTAGGAATGTTTTAAAGTAAGGGGGAATTTTTCTTGGCTTGAGGGCCTCGCACCTTCGACATCCCTAATTCTTGTGTTATATTCCTTCTCTTGGGCAACAAAAACATTTATTAACAATTTCCTATCTTCCTCATATGGGACTCCTCCATTATACTTTCTTATCATTAAATCCCTTAGATATTCAAAATCATGTACATTATCTACTTCTAAAGTATGAGAGAGAGGAAGAATAGGTACCCTATGAATGCAGTCCCAAAAAGTGGTAGTAGTTCTAGCACTTATCACCTCAGTTGAGGTTTCCCCTTGTTGTGAGCTAGTGGAGTAACCCATCATGCAAACATCATCATCATTATCATCATCATCTTCCTCTTCTTCTTGTTGATATTCTTCACAAGGAGCATGGGGCATGAAACATTTTTCACACCAATCAATGACCTTTGTTTCTTCCACAATAACAACTCTAGTAGCCAAAGGATTAGGCACCATTCTATTTTCTCTGCCTTGGGGCTGCCTATTTCCAAATCCAATAGGTCCCTTGCCTCTATCATCAGTTCTTTGATGATTTGTAAATTTTTCTTGGCCCTGTTGCTTGTGTTGTCCTTGGGAACTTTTCCCAACTCCTTTCTCAGCTTGGGCTAGTTTGTAGGAGATCTCCTTGACAGCCCCTGCCAAAGTCTTCACAACTTCTTCCAAATTAGAAGCCTTGCTTGTCTAAGGTTTTTCTGGGTTAATCAGCTTCACACCATCCCTCTTAGGAGGTTTTCCTATTGCCTTGATATTATTCTCTATTTGTAGGGCCATAGTGAATGCTTGCCTAGATTTTGTAGGGTTCTTGTCCCTCAAGTAGTAAGTAACCTTTTTATCAAATGCATTAGTATATTTGATTAAACATGATTCATCACACAACCTTATCCTAACAGGAAATCTCCTCAAGGTCTTATTGAACCTTGTGTTGAAATCATGTACTGACTCATTGGGATTTTTCTTGATATTTTAAAACTCTGATAGAAGAAACCTAAGGTCAGTCCTATCACCATATTGCAATCTAACTGCATTGTTCATCTTAGTCTAGGAATCAATAGAGTTATTTGGTAATGCTTTATACCAGTCCCTTGCATCCTCTTCTAGAGTGTGAAAAAAAAATGTGATGTACATGTCTTCATGTTCAATCTCAAAGTCTTCCTTCATATTGAGAAAAATATTTAGATGATGATCACCAAGAATGACATTTTTTCCCTAGAACTTTGGAAGTCTGTTCCTTACATCTTGAGGTACTGCATTTGGATAACTAGCCATTCCCACAAAATTTATAGGTCCAAAGGTGTTTACAACAAATGGGGGTCTGGGTGGGGGCTGAGCCATATTGATTTGAGGAGGTGATCTTGGAGGGGTGACAAATTGATAAGGGGCAGAGGGTCCTTGGAACATAGGAGTGTAGCTTTCAAAATGGAGACCCTCTAAAGGTCTTGCTTCTTGGAAATCCCTATCAACTTCAGAAAATACAGGTGTAGAATGTGAAGTAAATATTTCAAAATCAAATGAAGGCCCTTCTCTAGTTGGAGAATTCAGTTCCACATAGAGGCTACATGATTCAGAGTCACTAGAATGCTAGTCTTCAATGATAGGCCGATCACTTTCATCAATGGAAATCCACCTTCTTGTCTACCGATCTCCCACAACTCTTCAGGATCTTCTTTCTTCTGACTTTTCTTTTCCTAACTTAGGAAACAAAGTCCTAACAAGATCCCTAGCAAAGAAATATCTCCTTCCTTCCATCTTTAAAAATATTACTAAAAAATCTTACTTGACAGAGGTTTAAGACACTGGTCCTTATCATAATCAAATCAATAGGGAGTCTCCACTAAGGATTTCCACCTTAGTTATGCAAATGCGCTAAAATATGCTCTTTTAAATGTTTTCCTGCACTTATAAACTGGAAATGAAAGCCCTAACCTTCCGTTACCAAAATTTTGTCAATGAATACCAATACAAAACATGTAGAGACTGGAAAAGTTACATACAACACTTCCAAATTTAAACTTCATACAGGTTCAAACACAGGCTAGTATTTAAAATGGATTTCTAGCACTTTACAAACATACAAGAAGCATTTACCAAGGTCAAGTATGAACTATATAGCTCTATCCCGGAAGTGGCATCACCGATGTTGGTGTTGTTGATGGGTCAAATAGATATGAACTGGATCAAATTGAACTAATCCCCAACAGCGACGCCACTGATGTTGGTTTTGTTGACGGGTCAAATAGATATGAACTAGCATTGGATCAGTAAATTAGTCTCAACGATGCAAATTAGTTCCCAGAAATCCAAAACAATCCCCAACAACGGCAACATTAATGTTGGTGTTGTAGATAGGATAAATAGTTATGAACTTCAAATATGTATGTACCGGATCAAATTGAACTAATCCCTAGCAACGACGCCACCTTTGATGTTGGTG
Source organism: Taxus wallichiana var. yunnanensis (assembly GCA_018340775.1). Lineage (NCBI taxonomy): Eukaryota > Viridiplantae > Streptophyta > Pinopsida > Cupressales > Taxaceae > Taxus > Taxus wallichiana. The sequence continues at coordinate 766,265,006 of CM031238.1, read as the reverse complement.
TTGTTGATGGGTCAAATAGATATGACCTAATAGTGGATCAACAAATTAGTTTCAACAATGCAAATTAGCTCCAAAGCATTCCAAAACAATCCCTGGGAACAACGCCACTTTGATGTGGGTATCCAAATGTGTTCTCCTTTTCAAGACAAGTAGCAACACATATTAACAGGAGCTTAGAGTAGAGGGTAGATCATAAATATATGTTGTTTTTTGTAGTGGGAGGAGATCTAACTTGTCCCTTTTTACTTGGATTTATTGATAAATGGATAGCACCTTAATAGGATGTTATCTTATCCTAAATATTTTAGGTTATGCCTTTCAACCAAGGTAAGAAAACCTTTTTGTAAGCTCTAATAATTGAAGGAGATATAGATACCTTTCTTTTACAAAAAAATTATGGAGAAGGCCTTGGGAAAATATGATCAACACACCAAATTTGACTCTCATGAGTTTTCACTTCCATATTTTGGAGATATTTTCAACACAAGGCTAAGGTTACTAAAGACATTTGGAACCTTGATCTATTCTCGCATACTTTAGCGAGATGGATTTTTTCTTGTGTGAGTATACTGAGAGCAAAAGCAGGGGTAGTATGGGTAGGATGAATTATTTTTGAATAAACTTTTTGTGGGAGGGGAGATAGGATGAAATTGGCTCACCAGGTCCTTGAGAGCTTATGAAAAATGGAAAAATTCAACCAAAAAAATGCCACAAAAGTTAAAATGTTTCTTCAACTAGAATATGTGCTTCAATGGAGGCCTAGATTAGCACTCTTTCACATAACCTGTGGGATTCTATCATAAAGGCTCAAGTTAGAGAACCCAATAAAGCACCAAGATTTAAACCAAATCATGCTTGAGGTACACCCAAAGGCTTATAGATAATCTCTGTCTATAAACTAAAAGAAAAGTGATTTTAAACCGTTTATCTCACTCCCAGATGAAGGCTCCTCTAAGGGATGAAATTATAGATGCCACTAAACTATCACAAGGATTGAGACCTATGTGATTGGACAATACTTTGGTACAAGATTACAATAGAAACAAGAAAACTACTCACATGCATTCAAAGATGAAATAAATACACTTTACTCAAGATTTACATAAAATAACTCAAAGTTTGATCAAATTTATCAGCAAGGGAAAGTTTCTAGAACAGTCTTAAAGATTTTCAATGGTTGTACACTTACAACCACATTGATTGACATGATTAAAATTTACACAAAGAGAGATATAAAGGCTTCTTATATGGATTTTCAAAATGGATGGGCTCTGTCAATCTTTTTCTACTAAAGAAATCAGTTCTAACCTCTCCAAAACTCCTAACCATTTGCACAATGAATTCATGCCCTTTTTAGCATTTACAACAACCCCCTTTCCTCCCAAAAGATCCATACATTGATTGCAAGCAATAGTGTCACCAAGATCACAATCATGGTTCCTAGAATCATGTTTGCAAGAAGTTACCATGGGTTCAAGGGAAAATCTCTTCAAAAAATTCCCACATTCAACTCTTTCCTCTAGAAAATCACACTTCCTTCGATTCTCCTACTTTTGCCCCTAATCTGTCAAATCCAGCTCCTTGCATGCTTGGGAAAAGAAAAGTAGAAAACCAAATTGGGCCTAAGAGTTTGACCATTTAATTGGTCAAAATACGTCTCAGAGATCTCTCCCACTAAACTCTAGATATTAAAATTAACTCCCCTCTGTTTGGCTTTGTAGAAAATAGCAATAAATCATGAAGAATCACACTTCGAGGAGCTTTACGGTAAAAATGGGGGAAATCATATTTAGATGCATAGCTTTCATTGATCTTTGATTTGAATATGAGCCATCCATGTGGAAGATTCCAGAAATGGGCTTGGGGGCTTATTTTTTACTTTTCCTGACCCTTTGAAAAAATGTAAAAATTTTACATTTTTCTCTGCACCTCCGCTTTTGAAACTAGGCCTGACATGTGTCCTGAGATGGGTCCCAAATGAAATGTGGAAAAATTCTGCCATTTGACTCTCTTTTGGAAAAAGGAAATTTTTCCAAGTTTCCCCCACAATTCCACCCTTCCACTTCAAGTCTCTAATGTGGGTCCCAGTGGGACCTTGGGTCTTTTTATGCCTTTAACTCCTTTTCCCTCAAAGGAAAATTTCTCACTTTTCCTCCAAAATCTCGCACCACAATCGTTGACTAGAGAAAGCTTTGACCTTTTCCATCAAGCTTGGCCATTTTTGATATTTTAACCCTTATGAGGCAAAGAGGCAATAAGTTTAAGTTAACTCTGATGGTCTGCTTCCCTACCCCTTATGACTTTTCAAACTGCCATGTGTCATAATGGCACACCTTGAGGAGGTCTCTAAAGTTTCAAACCTTGAATGAGAGTGGGATTGCCACATTTCCTACCCCAGAAAAAATTTGGTTTAAGGCTTTAAGCTCTGCAAGAGGTACCATGTGTCAAGATCCGAGGTAGTCTTCCTTAGTTGTTGAAAAGTTCTAGCAAAAATGCAAAGTGAGCGGAGTGCCCCATGTGTCCTCATGGTGCTTATTCAAAATAGTGCCAAAGTTGAAGACCCTGAATGAGCACAGGCTAGCCACATGTCCCTATTCCACAAAACTATATCAAGATGCATAAAAAATTTTCTAACTCCTGGGGAGAGCGGAGAATCCTCCACGTGTCTTCTCGTCGCTACTCCAAGGCCAAACCCAAAAGTAAATATTCATAGGAGCATCGTTCCTCCACTTGTCTTTCACTTCCCAAAACCTTTTGAAATTTTTATAAGTATGGGAAACCCAGCGGAAGCCTCCACATGTCTCCATCTCGCCAAGCCTCTACGTGTCCTCCCTAGGCGCTATTTCAAAACTAGACCAAAAGTAGATTCTCAAATGAGTTTCATTCCTCCACGTGGAAACATTTTAAAGTTGAGGATTCTCAAAGAATTTTGAAGTGTCTAGCCAAGCCGCATCCAACCAATGGATGCCACATTTCCCTTATGATGCAAGGATGCAAACTGGATCGGGAGAAACACCATGAAATGTAAAATATAGAGAATCGACCATTCAAGTCTAAAAATGAAATTTTCTCCAAGGACAGAGAATTTATAAATGTTCCAAGACTCAAATATGTTCCTTAGGGACACATCAATTCATTTCTCTTTGATTAATTAGGTTAAAAATGGCAAGGGACAGAGATAACGATTGTGGAAAATGGAGAATATGAGAAAACATGAGTTTTGAAGAAATAGAGCACAAGAGATTCAAAATATAGATTTCTTCCCGGAGGAAAAAGAAACGAGGAGACAAATATGAACCCATGCATGATTCTCAACCCAGGGACTGATTAAAAATGGAAAAATACCAACCAAGTAGAACATGGGGAGGAGAAAATGACAGATTCTGTAAATCAATAAAATTTTCAAAGGCACAGATGGGGCAAGATTATTTTGAGCACTAACACCACTCACGTTCCTTTTAATATTCATCTAGATATAGTATATCAAATATTTTTCTATGCATTTTCACAACATATTAGTTTTTTTCTAATCCAAATGCTCATCTTACTATTTTTAACAATGACCCACCCTTGCATATCATGATCCACATTTACTATGTGGGTGTCAAGCTTACTTTAATCGATAATGGATCTAAATTTAATAATTTTCCTATGTCATTCCTTTAAAATATTGGCCTTTATCTTCCTATTTTAGTCCATCATATCTTTCTCTTCATGTATATGATGGTAATGTTCGTCCATGCATAGGTGACATTACTCTTGCTATGATTGTAGGACCCAAAACCCTTAACACATTTATTTTTCATTGAATTTAGAGTTTCGTATAGTTTCTTACTCGGTTGGCTATGACTTCATGCCATGTAAGTCATTCCTTCTACATTACATCAATTTTTGAAGTTCCTACATAAGGGCATAGAATATACCATTCATAGTGATCGTGACCCATTCAAATATTGTTATTGGGATCCCAATACTACAATTCCTACTTAATGCTCTGATACTACTAATGAACCATACTCCATGGATACTCAAGATCATTTACCACCATGTGAAGGTGTTATTTACATGTTAGATAATGTCTCATCTACAACATTGCCTCCTCTTGCTACTCACAGTTACTTCTATTATTCTTTATCGGGGCTTGTCGACCATTGAACATCATTATACCTACTACACCTTCTCATGTGTCATCCTCATTGGTAAACCCTATATTAACATGCACAATTTTCATAAATGATTCTTCCTAGGAACACATTCCATTTCATCCTTCTTTCCTGGATACTATATGCACACATTATGGTTTGGTTGGAATAAGATTTATAGTTGATGAAATTTTTCCTCCACCTCATGACCATCATCTCTACCATGAGTTTTTTCACATCACCTCTCGCTTTATGGTCTTTGGTCTTTTATCTCATATTTTTTTCTTGTACACACTTGCCGCACTTCTCTAGTCACACTTGGATAGTATTAGTTTGATTAAATTGGGGTACATTAGATCCTAATAACACCGATATATAATTTCCCATGCCTTTTCCATGTTTTCATTTGAAATGACTCATTTCTTCTCTATTCACCAAGCATTACTTGTTGGTATTTACACGGGTGTCCATTACCTCCTTTTATTGATGAGGAATGCACTATGGTCATGTATAATTCATGCCTCAATGGCTCCTTTCTCTATCAACCTGAAACTATCATTTATCAAGTTTCATATGGTTCACCATTTGTTTTCAATCATGTCAATGACGACCTATTAGATGACATTACTAGATCACACTCATCATCACATACTTGAGGGACATCGTAATTATCTCCCCCACTTAACATAAAAAAGCATTTTTTCTCATCACTTCACATACTGGAAATTTCCACATACAACATACACGTCTTAAAATGCCTTATTATTGTCATTACCCGATGACACAATTTTGTGTTTCAATTCACACTTTGAAATGTTGAGGGCATCCTATACACATGAACCTCACACATTAGCCATTACACTACACACATCATCCTATTTTTCACACACATTCATAAATATTCACCCAACAAATTTGTGACACATTCCTCCTATTACACATATATGACACCTTCTACATACTTAACATTCAAACAATGCATACTTCTCGTCCTTATGCATCCATACAAAATCAACACAATACACAACACACTCAATGCACATAGTTATTTTTACAACATATATCCTTTACATCACATGCCTCTTTCATATTACATGTACCTTATGGACAATCAATAAAAATAATGTATACAATCTACACCCCTACAACACAATACACATTCAAAGTGCTCTCAAACCGTATTTTCTCACACATCCTACTATACATTCAACACATTCAAAACACCTTTCTCTCCCACATGAAATCAATACAACTCATAACACATCCAACATTTACACATCTTGACATTATACATGAATTACTCAACATGTATACAATCAATCCCTTAAACAAATGCTTTTCACATTCAATATCTCTTTCTTAACACACACATTATAAAATAGACATTTCCCACATTCATCTCCTTTTACGCAACATCTAATCTACACATTTGTGACTTATCATTCTCATATCTATGAGCTGGAATCACTACCCTATGACACACTCTAGCTCTAGAGTCCATACTAGACTACTGATGATCTAAATCTAAAATGGAGCTCACCACACTTACGTGTTTACTCACCCACTTGCTCATTCACTCACACATTTACACTCCACACTTTGTACTTTGATGATCACATCTATTGAGTACACACATTTTAGACCATTTCTCAATGACACACTCTCCTTTACAATTAATTCTTAAATGTTGAGGGGGAATATATAAATGAACCTCATCTCATACATACACAACCCCTGGGGTACACCTGCTTCTATCATTCACTCTGCATTCCATTTTGTATCATCCACAACATCTTTGCATATCTTGGTCACATTTAGTATTACTTACATAAGCTTTTACATGTACATTTTACTACACGTTCTAGATAGATATCTTGTATGTCATTTTATTTATCATACACACATGTGCATTTTCTTTCCTTTCTAGTTGTAATTGTAGATTGTATAGATATACACACACAACATGGATGCTTGGTGCAAAGTACTATTACCGGACACAAAGAGGCTCTGTAGGCATCCAATTTCCTACATTACATGTGTTATTGTTTAATTTTATTTCATAGCACATTACTATATTGGATTATACACAACTTGACATAATATTTTATCTTTTTGACATATTAACGGGTGCTTCATGTGTAACATTTTTATATCGGGGATATTTCCTTCCATGTTTTTCTATTGCATTACTTGTCATTTCTTTCTCATTGTATTCTCTTTTATGTGGGATTTTCCATTTTCTTTAGTGCACACTTGTCTCCTCTTGGGTCTACTTGGCCTTAATTGGCTTATGACATCGCGATTGGTTTCCCTTCTTTGTAACCCTCCTTTCATGGTCTACCTTGTCTTCTTGCGTGTTTACATTATCTTCTTCAATATTAGCTTACATATAACCTACGAGCATACACTTTATCTTCTTAAATCATTTTTGTATATCATTTTAATAACAGTTATCTCCTATCCATTTTGTTTGCATATGCCTTGGTTTATAGGAAGCACATTCCCTCCCATGCGGGGCATAGTTTTAGCACAACGGTTGGTCCTCCTTTGGGCCACATACTCCTTCAACAATGTCCCATGCACCATAAATGGGGATCATCATTTTAGATAATCAGTCACCCTATACAATAGTTCACATTCATCACACAACACACCATAGTATCGGTACAAGAGAGAATTCATTCTGTAAGGCTTATAATCAGACTTGGGTCCTTATCACAACACAACCATCAAAGCCCTTTCTTGATGCCACGTAAAAGGGGTCAGTTATAAAGTATTTCAGAGTTTGACATAGTCTATAGAACTCCACACATAAAATTTTATAGGGCATATGGTCCTTAGCATTTGGATATGTATGCACTACACACTTTCATGTTGGATTGAATTATTTAAATTTTACACACCATATGTAGTGGTGTTCTACATTACAAGAAGTAGTTAAAGATTGGAGGATAACATCAAATTTTTCTCCCTACACTTATTTGATATCATTGGCATGAGATTGAGCCAAAACTCATGGCTAGCACAATATGCATGAAATCACTGAAAAAACTTGGTCTTATACAACACCTACATGTTCCTTTCTACACTCTTTTCATCATCATAGATCAGGTGCACATGTGCCTTATTAACATTTTTCATTTTACATACTTCATTACATAATTTTTACACATATACATGTGTATTTGACTACTTGTTCATTCTTCTCGTTTCTGGTCCATTTGTATAGGAAGCATGTAGTCAACATCCTTCAAGAATAAAACATCATTCATAACATTAACAACATCAACATAGACATCAACAATAGTTACATTGCGACATCTACATATGTGTTTTCACCCTATTTTCATTTTCATATTTTGCACTATCTCCTCCTTAGCATCCATGCTCCATATTTTTATCACTCCACACTTTCTCATGTCCTCGGAACTCTCTAACTATATATACATTCTTATCGAGTTACATATCTTTATATACATTATGTTACCGAGTGTTCCACTCACCAATATAAAGTGGGGAAATGAAGACACAAAATCATGCACTTTGGTTAATTACCTAGTCCTAATTACATATTTGTAATGCCCCATTTAGACACACTAGAACTTTAACATAGGAATTAAATTTTTATTTATTTATTTTAAATTTTTACTTTATTAATATTTTACACCAATGCTTATTTAACACTATTTTAATTTCCCTATTTGTTACCAGTTAAATATCCTATTTGTCCATGTTAAATTTATTTCACAAGCATCCATTTGACTACTATACTAGCTCATGCTAAAAGTTCATTTATTTAATAAATTTTATAAGTCCAAATCTTAACATTTATCACTTTCCATGTCCCATAGGTGACCTAATAACCCATCCTACATAATGATTTATTAAAACAATTTTCTAAAAGCCACATTGTTAAAATATATCCACCATGGCCTCTAATAAAATCACCTAGGTTCCCATTTAATTAAATTACCCCAACACCCATTAAAACATCTATTCCCATAATAGTAAAAGTTGAAGGGTCAAATTTGAGCCCTTAGATTCTTCTATTTTGTTCCCCTTGATCTTAGGTAATTCCTAAAATCCCTAATCCATTGTTATGATTTCCTTTTAACCTTTATTTTGTTTTTGTGGCCTCTAATTTTTTTACACAAGTTTTATAGGTGGAAGAAGGAAGAAAGAGAGCATGGTGATTTTTTTAGGTTCTAAATCCAAATTTCCATTTTTATTTGAATGGAAAAACCATTTATTTTCTTCCTTTTTTTCTCGATTAGTCGAGAAAGGAGAAGAAATTTCCTTTTTTAATTTTCATATTTTTCTTTACAAGGGTTTGAAGATTCATTTACGGGTATGGACACAACAAAGGACTAGATTTCCTCGGTAGAATGGCCACACTTTGGGTAATAAGGGGAGTGGGTATGTCGTATGTATGTGGCACACCACAACAATGGTTAACAAAGGAAGGGGGGAAGGTCACTCCCCGGGCTTATTATTATTATTTTTTTAATATTTCAATTTGTATATACAATAACCGATTTCCATTTTCTACTTATCTTTTGTTTGGTTTAATCAAATCACATTTTCATAAATATATGTTTGTGTGTGTGTGTGTGTGTGTGTGTGAAAATAATACTATATAAAAATGCATAATATTGAGATATTAACAAATAGAAATAATATACATACATACATACATATACATACATACATACATGCATACATGCATATACTTATATAGATATACATACAAATATACAAGGGATTAAATTAGGGCACTCATTATTTCAATATTTTCTTGATTAAATCATTTTATCCTCAAATATGTATATCGATATACATGCACATATAGAACTATCTATACAATGACATATAGTAATTTCAGACTTAACACATTTAAATAACTTACTAAGGATAGAGAGCCAACATTTTTTTGTCTAGAAGTATAGTTTATTTCATTCAAGAAGAGACCAATATTAATTTCTAGATAATGGAAAAAAAGAATATAATATAAATTTCATTTTTTAAAAATCCATACACCCTTCATGGCCTAAAGTACCTATTTATTACCTTCTTCTCACTTCAAGAATTTAATGTTAAACTTTTATAATAGTAAAATAGTAAAACCCTCATTTTTATTTTGATTCTAGACTCATAAGAAAAATAAGAAGCATCAATGAATAGGGATGTGGAAGATGAATAACTCTTTCTTTCTCAATAGTTTACAAGAAGATATTCCAAAGAATAAGAGAACTATTTCACTACAAATTTATTTATAGTTTCTTTTCTATCATTTCATAACTGCAAAATGGAAGAAATATACTTAGAAAAGGAACTATAGGAAAAAGTAGAGCAATAACCGTCCATGGATTCAATACAATACAACATAGCAATAAGTTCCAAGACCTCTAGTTTACATGATTAAAAATCTCTCTCTCTTTTCTTCAAAATTTTATAAAAAAGTAGCAACATTCCATTTACAAGAACTACAACAACACAATCTTCATATTCTCAAACCAACATTTCTTTTACAAGGATAGTTGATACTTTCACTACCCCCAAAAACATTTTTCCAACACCATTTTTACAATATGGAAATGTATGTCAAGTATTTTCATTAAAAAATAACATAACATAATAAAATACGAGTATAAGGTCCTTTCACAAAATGTGGGAAAAAATTCTAAAATAATACAAGAATTCTTATCAAAAGAGGAGAGAAGATACACAAATATTTCATAACCATTACAAAGCAATACTTTTAAAATGCAAGATAACAAGCCTCCCAAAGATGGGGAACAACATGGTCAAATTTTCAACTTCCTCCTCCAAGCTTCAACATATTTTCTAATCTTTCCAATCCATATGAAAGTATTCAAAACACAAGAGAAAGAGGCCCAGTTTTCCACCCAACCAAATGACATCATCATATACCATCTCCACAAATGTAGGACATACTAGCCTCTCTCCAAGCCCATGGGAGAGAGATAGATAGAGAGAGAGAGAGAGAGAGAGAGAGATAGAATGTATGCATCAATACTACACAAGTAAGGGAACACAAAGAGTGATAACACACACACACAACATTTCAACACAAAACAACCTAAAGAACACAAAATTCACAACAAGAGAACTCCATGTTTTCCTCAAAGGGGAAGAGTGGTAAGGAGCCCATAATAAGCCATATTGTGAACCAACCATAGGAACACATATAATAATATTCATAATCATCATACATACCTCCTTATCACTCCATCCCAAACTTTAAGCCTCTTCCAAGTAAGGATTTTCAAACCATTTTCAACCATGAGATGGTTTCCTTCACAAGGATGGAAGATGAGGTTCAAACCATATGAGGGAAGGAAATAAAATAAATATGATCATGTCTTTTCCATCAATTCATGTGGTGTAAAATGGTTCATTCCTCCCTCTTCCCCTATAATTAAAAATTGCACCACAACTATCGGATGAATGGAGAAAATAAGAACGAACCATATTTACTTAGACACCCACACCAACATGCAAACATTCAAGAGATCTAAAAATAATCATTTTTCTTTTACCTAATATAATAAAAAAATAAAAAATGAGAGGCATGTAGGCCTACCTAAAAACAAGATATCCTTCTCAAAAACAATACATACACTTCAAGCTCCAAGCTCACTCCAACACCCAATAGTGAAAAATAAAAGAAACAGTCCATACCCCTCTCCATGAGGAGGTATAAAAATAAAATTCCATCTCAAATCCTCAAAAATGAGAGGTTGAAATGTTTCATCCATCTCATCCTCCAACATAAGATTCTAAAAATTGCAATAGACATAAAACAAAACACTTTTAGGAAGTAATCTCCTGAATTTGCTAAAAACCAATGATCCAACACACTCCAAATTTTCAGAAAGCACAAGAATAAACCAATATTACAAGATGGTGACACGAGAGGGATGAAATGGGAGGGAAAATACCATTTGAAAAGAGACCCCTCTACCCATTGGTAGGTTCTAGGGGATCCATTTCAAAGTGTAAGGGATACCCTTAATGTGAAAAGAGACCCTTACAAATTCCACATTTATCCCGACTTTGAGATTGGGTAAAGTGCTTCAAATAAATAGGTGGTGTGGCCCACCTAAATGAAGATTAGATGTTCCCAAAACACTAGCAACAAGATTACAAACATAATAAAATCGCTAATGCAAGAGGGTACCATTAGGTCCCTAAACAAGTTTAGTACATGACTTAACAATTTAAAAATAACATAGGTAAATTAGGAATCACCAATGGTATCCAAAAATTAATACACCACATACAAAAAAAGTTACACAAAGATCAAGCATGGCTAAAGGACTCAGCCTAGTCAATTGCTTGTGTAACCCGAGGTGCAACTACGAAACCCACGTTCTCCTGTGTAACCTGTAATATGCACACTCGATTCACTCATTAAATATAGATGCTCGATAAATAATAAATCAGATAAATAATCCAATATAACGAAAACAAAATAAACCATGGATATTCATTGCAAAAATACAACAATCGATAATTATTTAACCTATGAGTGAAAATCCAAATCCAGAAAGCAACCAACATCCAAAGGAGATAACTATTCAAAATGTCACATATGTTCCTATAGTTAGATCAAAACATAGAATTCACCAAAGTTATTCCATGATAAAATTAAAAACAAAATCATCATAATTATTGGTCACAACATGAAATAGTTTCATCATTCAACCATCATATATCTAGTAAAATACATTTAAGTTGCATCATGTTAGTATCCATAATAGCGTGGGTACAAGAAACTAGCAATATGTATCACAACAATTTATTGGAACAATGTGCCTCAAATGCCACCTATGTCACAAGAGTAATTTATGACAAAACCAAATAATGATTAAATAGTATTATACCAATTTCAATAATCCATAATGTGACCACATATTATCTATATAGTGCTAAATAAATATTTACAACCTTGTAAATGATATTAGTCATAAATGTAATAATCCAAGAAAGGAGTGGGCACTACATCCCCTCTCCTAAGATTAGTGTTATCAATTTTGAAACTCCTTACAAGATGGATTAACCTATAGATCCGGGCATTGATAGTTGATGAGAGCAGCTTTACATAAGGTATCTCGCATGCAAGCTTACAAGACACGGTGAAGGTTTAGAATAGGAATCACATTATTGGTCAAACTGGAAAACGCATGATTCTCGCCTTATTGACATGCGTCAACCACACCTTGTTCTTGCACATCAACTACTTCCATCTTTCATGTGATGATTAGGGGATCATTTTTGATAGTTCCCTAAACATCCCTAAATGATGTCGGTCGAGAAGATCATCTCGAGAGCTTTCCAATGACCTGTGAGAATGTGACAAATGGACTTTGAGAGCTCTAGATATGTTTGGTCAAATTTCAGACATCGGGAAAGTAAACTCTGGTCAACTGGTCAATATTGGACCAATCGCACTGTGACACGTGGCTTACCACCACTCGTCGAATTCACTCGATTTTCCTATCGAAGGACGACATCGAGCTATTTAGCTGAGTCATGCAAGGACCAAGTTAATTATTTCTACACACATTGTATGGGTCAAAATTATATTATCTTGGTAAATCCACTTTCCAAATGCCACGCATATATGCCAAACCGGTATATATATTAATGTTTATACATTAGTATTAAACCATCCTCCACTTACCTACTAAACCACCAACATTAAGCCATGCATGGATGTTCCACATGGAAGGAAGGAGTGAAGCAGTGTGTAGGGGTGGCTAAGGTTTAATTAAAACCTTAGCAAAAATAAAGGGGGCGCCTAATGTGGGATGTTAATCCCATTTCCAATGCTAAGCGGCTAATATGGGATTTTATCCCTATTAAATATATTTAAAATGCAAATCCGCCAAAAGAATAGCACCACCGGGATTTGAACACCCGACCTCTCAGCTCCCAAACACATCACGCCAACCAACCTGCCACCTATCTCGGATGGGATAGAAACGAGCTCGCCTATATAAATAGAGCTTTGTACTCTGTGTGAAGGGGGTCAAGGAGGATAAGGACCAGATCTCAGAAAACGCCATTTTTGAAGGCCTGCACTCAGATTGGGAACTTGGAGTAAAAAGATGAAATGAAGGAAATTCTGAGAAGATTCCAACGATGTAAGATTTTATATTTTTTGTTGAGTTTTAACCTATTTTTGGAAGCTTTGAATGCAGTTTTTAACAGGGATCTACAAGACAACTAGTTGGAAAACATGAATTTCAATGCACTTCTGGTCCGAATTGTGACTTGGTGTAAACATGAAAAGTGTTCAAAATTCAGAGATGATCTCAGATATATGATTTTTTTCATATAATTTTTTTAAATATCCATTTTTATGTGTTTTTATAACATAGTTGCAGGGAGATCACATTGTGAAAACACTGTAGGAGCCACAGATTGTTCTTGGGACAGTTTCTGCTATTTTTCAGAGTTCTTGGGACATTGATCAGCTCATTTGCAAGTTTTGATTCATTATTGGTTGTTTGTAAGAGTTATTGTACTTAAATTTCAATATTATTAATGGATCGGTTCAATCTAAACTCGGGGACGTAGGAATTTCTGAACCCCGTAAACAATCTTGTTTGTTATCTGAATGTTTTTAGTTTTCTGATTATTTATTTACTACACAAGTTTTCCGCACTTCTATGGATGCATAATAATCAGAATTTAATCAATTTGTGGAGTTTAGAATACTTAAAATTGGTTAAGAAAATCACAATCTTTGGAAACTTTTAAAAGTGAAAAAATACAACACACATTTTCGATCATGTGACAACCACACCTTGTTCTCACACGTCAACCACCTCTTCTTGTTGCTCGATAACCAAACCTTGTTGACACATGTCAAATGCTTCCTCTTGTCCCATGACAACCACACCTTGATGTCACTCGTCAACTACCTCTTATTTTCTTGCATCAACCATCCTTATTATCATGTGACAACCATAGCTTGTTAGTGCACATCATCTGCTTCCTCCTGTCACATGAAAACCAAACCATGTTGTCACACGCCACAATCTGGCTCTTCTAACAACGTGTTAACCATACCTTTTTGATGTGTCTCAACTTCCCTCTTCATTTCATGTGTCAACCATGCTTCTTTTCGTGAGTCAACCACATCCTGTTGACATGTGTCAACCACATCACTTCTTGTCACACATAAACCTCCATTTGTTGTCACGTGTCAACCTCCCCTCGCTATTGTGCAACAACATTTTTTCTTGTCATGCAACAAGTCTTTTCCTCATTGGTGGAGACTCTTCCCTTATTTTCATACATCATCAAGTGGTTTCATTGCATGACAACAAAGAGTTTCAGATATAACTAGACATTAATGATATCATACAAGGTAGCTCAACAACCGAATTAATGAGGTATGGCACCCCTGTTCACCATGTAAGAAAAGTACCATTGAAAAGTGAACCATCATGGCTGCCCATACCTATGTACAAGAATTTAATAAAGGATGTTGGTTGGTGGCTCCTTTAATCAATATATAAGTAAATTCCTCTCATTTGAGAGGAGAGCGATTACAAAATTGTAAAGGAACTCTATCAAATTTGTTCCAACACTTTCGTGAGCTGTAGGCCTCAAATTTATGAATTTTTTGAAGAATTATTTCCTTTTTCCTATACTGTAATGGATTGTGCATCATTTTAAGCAATAAAATTAGTGTTTTGTGGCTCTTCTTGCCCTATCTTGATTTATATTGTATTTCTTGCCTTCTAGTATATTTTTAGGTATATTGTGCATATTCTCTTTCTTTCATAGGCTTAATTTTTTTGTGCTCCACGAGATTGTAGGTTTGAATGTGTGTTGGGAATCTAGGATTTTATCTACCCTCTTGTTCCTCGTTTCCCTCCACTTTCAGTCACTAGGAATCTCTCTAGTCTTGTTTTGGTACTATTACCTCCCTTAGTTTAGGATTTACATTTATGTATTTCTCTCTCTCTGGTCCCTTGGAATTTATAGTTTAGGAGTAGGTTAGCATTAGAATAGGTTAGGAACCAGCCTTATGTAGAGGTTTGTCTCAATTGCAAGGGTCCCACACCTTGAGACAATCCCATGTTAGTCAAAAATAGGGTTTTGTAATGTGTAAATCCTAGGGTGCTACTTTTCCAACATAACAATTACACTTCCTCCTAAAATTCAATAGAAGAGATATCGAAATGACCTCACGAGGTATAGTGTCACATCATGTGGTTGTTAGTGACATCAAGCATGTCCCACAAATTCAAAATTAGTCATGTACTTATTTTTTTTGTCATTTAGAGTAATTTAATTTAAGAAGTCTTAATTTCCTAGGAAATTGTTATTAACATCATTGTCTAAAACCCCTACATAGCTACACCTAAGTGGATGTCCAACATTATAGTCTCTTTAAGGGAATTTTTTTTTTGTCTCAACCAATGTGCCTCGGCAATTATAACATAGTTCAAAATCAAGTGCATCTCAAATGGAGAATATTACTCTAGGGAAATTGTAGCTTTTAAAGGATTCATTTTCATTATCGATTAACTTCTCGAAAAGATTCCACATAAGTGGATGCATAACATAAGGTCCACATTTGAAGGAAACTATTGATGGGTGAGCCAAGGGAACATACTTGTCATCTCAAATAGGGTTAACAAGTTATGCATACTCGATGTGTATGACCCCACTCATGAAAATCATCTAGGTTGACAAAAATACCACACAAGTAGAGAGAAAATGTTTCCAAGTTTACGTGTGCTTTCACCTTCTAGCTCATAATTAAATTTTAAATTTGCAAAAATGGTTAACAAGCCTCCCTAAATTGGTCGTAACATCCACATTATTCGTTAAGGGGGTCAAGGATGAATATTCACATAATACCAAGAATAATACATGGAGGTGATGACTTTATTTAATAATTATTTTTATGTTCACATAGTGATAATACACATTAATTATGGGTGAAATATATATATAGGCTACCACTAATTATTGATTTTCTAGTTTGGTTCCAAGGTTTCCTAGATGTACCATTTTCTCAAACATCTCAATTCTGGTTTGAGTTTTTCCTTAGAAAACTCATAAGGGATATCTTAATTTATTATTGTTTAACATTTCAGCTAATTTTTCCCCATGACAGATCAATTTTAATACTTTCTACATGCCTAAAAAGTCATAATTCCTTGATGAACAAAAATATATTTATTTCAATTTAGTAAGACATGAGAAATTTACTTGAATTTTATCATTTCTTCATCACTGTAACCAAGAGAATATAGAAATGAGTTAGGAGAACAAAGTAAATTCAAAGGGACGCGTTTCCCAAAACTTGATAAGATATTATGTAAATTACAAAATTATCATTTTGATGGGATACAAAAACTTTCCTAATCATGCCTTCCTCAAGAGTCCAATAAGTCAATGCAAATTTACTTTTAAGGGAGGGTATAGCCTACACTACTCAAAATCTTAAATTTAAGCTAACTTTAAGTCAACATTTGACTTGGTCACTAAAGTCCCTTTAGGTCAAAAGCGATGTATATAAATATACTTTTTAACTAGATAGTGAATTCATTTCATACAAGGAACTTAAATTTCACCACCCTATTAAGTGGTAAAAGAAATGGGGCTATGTTTTCAAGAGTATCCCAAAACAAGATAGCTCTTGATGCAATTTAAATTTTACATTTCTCAACTAGGGTTTGTGTCAATAACCACTGAAGTCTTCACCCAAGGTAGGTGGAATGGATAAATCCTTGTTATTCTTAGTCCTCACAATAAAGGGTTACACCATTTATCTTATAATAAGTTATTGAGAGTTTTCTAATTTGAGAGAAATATTATGCAAGAGTATCCTAAGAGTCTAGTAGCCAAAGGAATATCTAATTTGTGAGACCATGAAACCTTTGGTTATTCACATTACTTTCTCATGTAGAAATATGAAATGAAAACACAATGCCTAAGTTACTTACATAAGTCCAACAATTTAATGTGTAATCCATATTAGATGAAAATTGCACAACTAAGGGTAATAAACCTCACTTATTTCATTTGAAACTATAACTCGAGGATCACCTCAATTTCATATTTTAAGGGGAAACAAATGATAAAATTATTTTTCAACCAAGGTGGTTTCAAATATATATATTCTATGAGTTTTCTAATTTACATATAGCTACACGGTTTTATTCTTCTTTATAAGGAATAAACACATAAATGTAATTATAGAATATATATAATTACTCCATATTTCTCCATATTAATCATTGTATTCATCACTATTACTCCATATTACATGTATTTTTAATGGCCAACACTAGTGTTAGTAAACTAGCTCACCCTCCACCAAAAGAGAAATGAAAACTAAATTATTTGTCTTTTATCGAGAGAGAGAGAGAGAGAGAGAGAGAGAGAGAGAGAGAGAGAGAGAGAGAGTATGAGAGAATGTTGAACTATTTTTGCATAATCTACATTATTCTATCTAGAAGATAAGGTAAGAGAGAGAGACTAATTCTATGATTTCTACACAATAGTCTAGGTGGCGTAAACATGATTACTTTAGGAACATTCTAATAAATTCGAGAAGGGATATTATCACAAGTGTACCTTCTAAGGTAGAACATTTTAACAATATTATATTGCACCAAAACTTCTTAAATGATCATAGTATCCAAATGGGATTGTTGAGATTAAGAAGTGTTATAAGTAACTTGATCATTACCAAATCTTATTCCCAAATTTTATGCCGAATTCCTTAATAATAATTTTAAGTTTTCAAAACCTGAGTCATTTTCTAATAGCTCAATGTATTCTTAGTTTACAAGAAGAGGATAAAATAACTATGAAAAATCACTTCGATTAAATCTATCGTATAGAAAGAGACACTAAGGATTTTTTCCTCTTATCATATATTGTTTAGAGATAAGTTAGAGGAGTTTACATTAGAAAACATTTTCCATCGAACTATGCTAAATTTAGAAATACACTTTCGAAAAGAAAGGCAAGGTTATAAGGTTGTTTGGTAAATTTTTCTTATAAAGAGAGTTATAAAATTGAGATTAGTAGCGTATACACAAGGAGTGAAAATTATTCTAGTTCTCAATAATGAAATTTTATGATGTGGGAGACCATATTACCTTATTAGAATGTTCTACATAAATGTACAATTATCTATTTCAAACCCATACCAAAAGGGTCTTGTTAGATTTAAAAGAATTTTTTTAATATTACAAGCGAGTGTCCTAAATAGTAAATCATCTCAAAGGGAATAAGAAAACTAAAAAAGTAAAAATAATACCTTCATAAGTAAGGAAATATTCTACACTCCCATATTGAATTACTATTAATTTTTTTAAACACCCATGACTACATATGGTGACCAAAATGACCAACTTATACCAAATCAATTATCACCCAAAAAAGTCTTGTAACATCCAATTTGTCATGGTAATATTATTTGACCTAGAACACGTAAGATATCATGATAAACATATTATAAAATCTTTCACCCTTCAAAGGTGTCCTAAGAAATCAAACGGTTCATTAAGACCCAATTCTCTTGTTCTATGATCTAGCCAAAATGGCTACAAAAAGAGCCTACTAGAGAATTACTGAATACCCAATTGATGGTAGAAAAACACATCCAAAAATAATCTATTATATAGGGATTCAATACCCAAAAATGGTTAATGAATCTCAAACTGGAAGCACCTTCTCCAAGCCAATGATTAAATATTTGTTATCACATTTCAACATAATTTTATTGAAATTGGCTATGAAATGGGTTTCAAAATTATGCATCCCAATGCAAAATATTTTTCTATTAACTATCATCTATTCTACTATACATATATGTATATATATATATATATATATATATATATATATATATATATATGTATGTATGTATGTATGTATGTATATATATATATATATATATATATATATATATATATGTATGTATGTATATATGTATATATATATATATATGTATGTATGTATATATGTATATATATATATGTATGTATGTATATATGTATATATATATATATATATATATATGTATATGTATATATATATATATATATATATATATATATATATATAAAATCTGATGCAACTTATGTAATATAATTTAGATAACAAGAACTCTAGTTATGACCCCATTTTGGAACTAATTAATGCGATTAACTAGTTTTCTTTTGAGATAGATTGACCAAAAGCCTCCAAAAAATGTTTAGAAATCTAGATTCCAAATCTGTTTTCACAAAACCAATTATTGCAACTATTTGAGATGGAAAAACATTAAAGGTTAGAAGTGATATATTTTTGTTTTCTACTAGAGTTCCCTACATCATGGGTCCAAATCGAAATGAATTTTCTTAGGTCTTAGTTACTATCCCATGCACCAATGTGACCAACAAGGCTCAAAATTCCTTTAACTAAATGATCAAATGATCCTATAAATTGGGTTTAAATGTTGTTGTGACATCCCATGTCAATAGATAACATGACCATGCTAAGAAATCTCTTGTATGGAATCCATAGAGCCATTTTTCATGTTATTTTAGGAGTGAATTTTCTTAAATTTTACCAAAGTGTTTTATAATAGTTTACCTTGAATGTTTTTCCTCTAGAACACAACCGATGGTTCCATTTCACAATTTTTTTGTCAAATCTTGAAATCAAATACAAGAAAAACCCTTTTAGTAGAAACAACACTCAAAGCATTTGTTTTAGGTATGCTACGTCAAATGCCTAATTACGAATTTTGAACGATGAGGAGAAAAAGGTCACAAGTTTAGCAGAAATGTTTTCATCGAATAGGAAATCAAACCAACCAAATTATTAATCTATTACATAATCATACGAAGTAAAACTAGTTTTGGAATCAAAGCTTTGATACCAACCGTAATGCCCCATTTTGACACACCAAAACCATAAAGACATGAGTTAATTTTTTAAAAATGTTTAACTTTAATAATATTTCACATCAATAGTTAGTTAACACTATTTTATTTTCCCTATTTGTTACTGGGTTAATTACCCTCTTTGTCCATGTTAAATTTATTTCACAAGGGTCCATTCGGCTACCATACTAGTTTGTGTTGAAAGATCATTTATTTAACAATTTTTATAAGTCCTAATCTCAAACTTTATCATTTTCTATGTCCCGTAATTAAATCTAATAACCTATACTACATAATGATTTATGAAAACAATTTCTGAAAGCCAAATTGTTAAAATATATCCACCTTGTTCCCTACGAAAATCCCTTGGGTTCTCCTTTCATTAAATTTCCCAACACACATGAAAACATCTATTCCCGCAATTCTACATGTTGGAGGGTAAAATATGATTCATTGGATTATTCTATTTTCTACCCTTTATCTTAGGTAATTCCTAAAATCCCTAATCCATCCTTATGATTTCCTTTTAACCTTTATTTTTCTTTTGTGCCCTCCATTTGTTTTGCATAGGTTTTGCAGTGCTAGAATGGAGGAAAGAGACCATGGACGCTAAAATTTTTGGTTCCAAATACAAATCTCCATTTATATTTGTATGGAAAACTCATTTATTTTCTTTTTTTTGTTCTAGATTAGTAGAGAAGGGGGAAGAATTTTTTTATTTTTTCTATTTTTATATTCCTTTTTATAAGGGCTCAAAGATTCATTTACATTATTATCCCTTTTTCTCATTTATAAAATAGATTATCTAGTTTATATATATGTAAATATATACCAATATACAAGGGATTAAAATAGGGCACTCATTATTTAAATATTTTTCTCGATTAAATCATTTCCTCCGCAAATATGTATATAGAGATACATGCGCATATAAAAGTATATATACTTATATATATACAATGACATATAGTAATTTCATATTTAACACTATTAAATAAACTACTAATGATGGAGAGCTAGTATTTTTGTTCGTATAAAAGTACAATTTATTTCATTCAAGAAGAGACCAATACCATTTTCTAGACAATGGCAAAAAGCATAAATTCGAATTTCAATTTTTTAAATCCATACACCCTTCGTGGCCTAAAGTACCTATTTATTATATTTTTCTCACTTCAATAATTAAATGTTAAACTTTTATAATAGTGTAAACAATAAAAACCCTTTTTTATTCTAGACTCATAAGAAAAATAAAAGCATCAACAAATAGGGATGTGGAATATGAATAAACTCTTTCTTTCTCGATAGTTTACAAGAAGATATCCCAATGAATAAGAGAACTATTTCACTACAATTTGATTTAGAGTTTCTTTTCTATCATTTCATAACTCCAAAAGGGAAGAAATATCCTTAAAAAAACACTATAGGAAAAAGTAGAAAAACAACCTTTCCGTGGATTTAATACAATACAACATAGTAATAAGTTCCAAGACCTCTAATTTATGTGATTACAAATATTTGTGTTTTTTTATGTCTATAAAGAAAGAGTAACATTCCATTTACAAGAACTTCCACAACAAAATATTCATATCCTCAAACCGAATTTCTTTTACAAGGATAGTTGATACTTTCACAATCGCCAAAATAGTATTTCTAACACTTTTTATAGAAAATACAAATGTATGTCAATTTTTTCCATTAAACAAGAACACGCCATATTAAAATACAAGTATAAGTGCCTTCCAAAACATGTGGGAAAAATTATACAATATTACAAAAATACTTCTCAAAAGAGGAGAGAATATACCAAGATATTACGTAACCATTACAAAGCAATAATCTTAAAATGAAAGAGAACAAGCCTCCCCAAAATGGGGAACAACATGGCCAAATATTGAACTTCCTCCTCCAAGATTCAACATATTTTCCACCACAAAGAAAAAGATAAAGAGGCCTGTGTTTCCACCCAAACAATTGACATCATTAAATGCCATTTCCACAAATAGAAGACATGCTATCCTCCCTTCAAGCCAATGGGAGAGAGAGAATGCATGCCCGAGGATTAAACAAGTATGGGAACATAAATAGTAACACACACACACACACAACATTTCAATAAAAAAAAAAAAAAGAAATCCAAATTCATAAAAGGAGAAATCCATGTTTCCGTCATCGGGAAGAGTGGAAAGGAGCCCATACTAAGCCATATTGTAAACAAACCATAGGAACACATAAAATAATCTTCATAATCATCATACATCCGACTTATTTTAATTTCACAAATAGGGACAAAAGCTTGTATAATTCGATTAATGTATTTCTGCAATATATATATATATATATATATATATATATATATATATATATATATATATACATACTTTATCGTTTGTATCCATTGTGGAATAAATACACACACACACACACACACACACACACACACACATATGTATATCTGTGTGTGTGTGTGTGTGTGTGTGTGTGTGTGTGTGTGTGTGTATTACACAGCTGGATACAAACAATAAAGGATGTTGCATAGGTACACCCGTGAACTAATACAAACAATAATATTGTTAAAAAAATATAACAACTCCCGTAGTGTTTGAATAAAAACAATAAGATGGTTATGATTGAATATAACCATATAACATTTAATAAATAAACTAACTAATATGCAATGCATAATTAATTAAGGTAATAATATATTTTTCCTAACATTCCCCCCCTTAATTTGCATTGCATCAAGGGATGAGGAGAGGAAATCTCTAAACATCTCGAAATTTTCACATGCAAGTGACTTTGTGAAGATATTTGCTCGTTGTATAGCTGTTGGAAAAACTGAAGCTATATATTCTACTTCAAGATATGTTCGTATATGACATGTACTGTACCTCAATATGTTTTCTTCTTTCATGAAAACCTGGATTGTGATAAAGTTTGAGAACACCTTCATTTTCAACATACATGGTTGTCGGTTTGTCATGTGGTATTCCATGTCCTTCTAATATGATATGTAGCCAAATCACTTCACATATAGCTTCTCCTGTAGAACGATACTCCACTTCAGAAGAAGAGTGAGAAACAAATTTTTGTTTCTTGCTTCCCATGATATTGGTCCGATTCCATAAAGAACACGAAACCGAACTAGATTTTTGTCATCAATATTTCCTACCTGATCTAAATCCAAATATCTTGACAAAAATAAGTTGTTATTCTTGTACTCTAGACCAAGATCTACCGATCCTTTGAGATACATGAAGATGTGCCTTACTTGATTTCCAATGAAAAACTTTTGGTTCTTGAATGAACTGGATAGATAGCTCACTACGAATCTGATATCTAGTCTAGTGTAGGTTAGGTAAATGAGACTCCCAATAAAATTCCGATAGAGAGTGGCCTTTACCTCAAGAGATGGATCTAAACGAGATAACTGCAATTTGTTCTCCATAGGTGTAGCAATCGTTGTGCAATTCATCATCCTTAATTTCTCAAGCATCATGTTGTTATATTTCAACCGAGAAACTAAGATATGATTTTATTTCTGCCATACTTCCAATCTAAGAAAATAGTGCATTAGCCCGAGATCTGTCATGTCGAATGATCAATTAAGATCTTTGTTTGTTGCATTGATCATCCTCACTGAACTTCTAGTGATGACTACATCGCCGACATTGAAAACAACAATCATAATCTCCCCTTGAATTTTTAGGTAAATATTAGGATCATATGGATTTCTTACAAATCCATACTGTACAAGATGCTCATCAAGTTTGATGTACCATGCTCAAGGTGCCCGTTTGAGGGCATATATAGATTTCTTGAGTCCTCATGCCTTTTCTTCTTGACTAGGTACAACATATCCCTTAGGGATAGTCATATAGACTTCTTCTTGCAAATATCTATTTAGTAAGGAAATTTTTACGTCCATCCGATGGAATTTGCAACCAAACTATGTGGCTAGAGAAAAGATCATTTTGATCTTAGTTGGAGTAAATGTCTCCTCATACTCAATGCCTTATTTTTTGTGCATACCCCTTTCCTACTAGTCTCGCTTTGTACTTGTCCATTGTCCCATCTTTTTCTACTTCATTTTGAATATCCATCTACATCTAATTGGTTTCTTCCTTGGTGGATGATCAAAAATATGCCAAGTGTTATTTTTCATTACTTACTGATATTTAGAGTCCATGACATCTTTCCAAGATTTTAACTGTAGGGCTTCCTAGACTATAGAGGGCTCATCAAATTCAATAACTCTACTCATCAAATCAAATTTCACTTCTTCTCTTGCTTTATTGTGAGTTTGTGGTCCAAGGGTGGATGTATCAGGTGGAGCATCCATTTTGGCATCTCGTAACATGTTAGTATACCACTTGGGCATACGCTCAACTATTCTTGTTGGTCGTGGTTCTATCCGATCATCACAATCATTCCCATCACCACTTTCATCATTTTTGGGAACATCAGCTTCATTTTTTTACAACTAGTGAAGAATCTATAGTAGGTGAGTCCGGAGGAGGAGACTCTGCTTCCTTCTTCTCAAAGAATTCAACATCTCTGCTAGTGTAGACTTTCCTTATCTTTGGATCCATGAATCTATACTAAAGATTCTCCTCACAGAGCAATGAAGATGAGTTTTTTTGACTTCATATCAAATTTATTTCTATTTTTCTTGGGTATGTGCATGTTTTCTTTATACCCAAATACTCGAGGTGTGCAATAGATGGTTTTCACTTTTACCATGCTTCATGTGGTGTTACTCAATCAAGAGAAAATGTGGGCACTCTTTTGAACAAGTACATTGTTGTCTTTATTTCTTCTATCTAGAATGTCTTTATTAGTCTAGATTCATCAATCATGCATCACACCATTTCCATGATAGTATGATTTCTTCTCTCAACAACACCATTCTCCTGCGGTGTGTGTGGAGGAGGAATTTTTTGACAATTCCGTGACCTTGTAGGTAGTATTTGAAATCATTCTTGGTGAATTCCCCCTCGATCCGAGAAGATTTTTCGATGTGACGACTAGTTTTGTTCTCAACAAACCTACTATGAAATTTTTAAAGGTTTCAAAAGCTTCAATTTTCTTGTGAAGAAAAAAAAACCACATTTTTCTTGAATAGCCATCAACACAAAGAATGAAGTACTAAAATCTAAAATGACCCGGGTACATCAAACCACAAAGATCAAAGTATAAACCAGATCAAGCTTTCCATGAGCTCAAAAATTACTCTTCCGGAATGAATCTCGTGTTATTTTCTTCTGCTATACGAGTGAGGACACTTGTTTGTATCCTTCTCAAGAGATGGTAACCCATGTACCATATTATCCCCAGTGAAATGTCTCAAGATACTTGAAATTAACATTGTCGTGTCTCCGATACCACAACTATGCAAAGGTAGAGTTCTTATCCATAATTGCTTGATCATCTTTGTGGAAATAATCAAGCTAGAACATGTTTCCCACATTGGAGGCTTTTGCAACTATTTTTGAGACTTGTGATTTATCTCGAATTAAACATGTTTTCTTACCATAATGACTATCAAAGTCAATTTTTAACTTGTGATCTACGAGTTGACTGACTAAAAGAATATTTTTAGTCAACCCTGGGGGCATATAAGACATCCGATAGTCTATGTTGTATGAACCAAGGGGTAGAGAAATGTTCCCAATCCCCTAAAGCGTATATGAAGAATCATCACCCAACGAAACACAGCTTTTTCAAAGGCGTGTACCTCATTTCGGTAAACCAGTCTCTATGGATGGTCATGTATCGAGTGGATCCTAAATCAACTTATCAAACATCGTAGATGATGTGGATGGTTCACTTGATCGAGAAGTGTACAAGAAGTCTTCATTATCCGAATGTTCTTCTTTCTCAACAATATTTCCTTTTTGATGGGGTCTTCTTTTCTAGTTCACCTTTTTCTCACCTTTATTTTAGTTTGTTTGTTACTTGTGAGATTATCGGTGTTGAGGTCTAGAATTACTTGATGAACCTTTCTTGTCTCAGTATTACACCAACAATATTTCAACTCATGTCCTCTTTTAGATATTGGACATTGCTTCTTCTATTGTTTGTTCCTTGATGTTGATATTGATTCTAATGTTGAGACTTTTGATAGGAATTAGGTTTTCATTTTCCTTTTCCTTTCAATTTGTTATGAGAAGAAAGTGTCTAATCCTCTTCATCATCCTTATTATGCATGGCTTCCTATGGTTGTAGTAGGTTTAGCAACTTGTCAAAACTAAGCTGTTGTATTCGAAAAGTTTAATTTTGTTATAAAAATGCGGTAAGAAGAAGGAGATCTCTCGAACAATGGGAATGAGAGCTTCAACTATGACCACTTCTCCCAGGAATAGAAGTGAAGCCCCAAATTTGCAACTCTTCTCAAGAAATCTTTGATTTCCTCATCTTGATTGAAATTTAGTGTATGTAATCGACTCTACAAATTTAGTATGACATTCTTATTTTTGGCCTCATATACATTACTCAACTTATCCAACGCTTCTTTGGATGTTTTGACATCTCAAATGTGGGGTTGCACATCGTCAAACAAATCTAAACAAGATTATTGTTTGGCCTTCTGATCTTCTTTATCAAACCATCATTGTTGTGTTGTATTCGTGGTTGATCTAGTTAGAGTACCATTCACAATAGGCCAGATCTCTTCAAACTCAAGTTGTGTCTTGATTTTTGTCTTCCATACAACATAGTTGTTTCCTCTTAGTAGTTTTGAATCTAGAAGAAAAAATTTGGGGGAATTGGTGCCCATTTTACAGAAATCACCGACATGTGGTTAGGCTCTTATCACTCTAGGAATAAAGTCTCTCAATCTATATATCATCAATACGATATACCAAACCTTTCTATATACGTGCCCTTTTGATAAAACCATCGATACATTGAAGAAGATATCCCTTTCAATATAAGTACATGAAAGAAGTGTTAATGTACGTGAAATATTTTGATACGTGGTACCAAGATAATACTCAATAGGGTTTGTATGATTATTGACACCGACTCAAAGAAACATCCTCATACACACGCGTAACTTCGCTATATACTTGGATAATTTTTCAGTCTAGATTTATGTCATGGAATCATTCATAGATGAATGGGATGGATCATAATGTGTGCACTGTGACCTTATTACTCCCCATCAATTTAAAGGGTCGATGCCCAAATGACGTTGTTGTAGCTATATTAGGCATTAAGTGTAGTAGTAGTCATGAAAAATTTACCCGTAAGTGCTTCCCAAACGCACTATAAATTCACACTCGCGAATGAGATCTAGGATCTTGTGAGTGTTTTAGAACCAAATTTCACTATTTTTATAATAATTTTCTACTAGTTTCTAAGCAATTACAATGTCTACAAGGTTGACTATGGCAACATGTAAATTATTATAATATCTTGAAGCATATAATTACATTCATTTTTTTGAAAAATTGAATGGAAAGCAAAAATTGTTTTTCGGGCCCCGTGGCGTTTGGAGCCCAAAATGACCCTTTATGTGAAAAAAATGCAAAAATAGCTGAAAATGCAATTTTTAGGTATACCTCCTTCAACAAAAGTTTCTCAAAATGAAAAAATAAGAGGTCTAAGAGAAAATGTTTTTGTCCCTAAAGTAGGGTTTTTCTCACTAATAGTTTAGAGATGGCTTTAGTGATAACTAGCGGGTTGGAGGAGGTTTTCCTGCTAAATTTACGTCAAAGTTTGGAAATTTTTCAAATTTTCCTCTAAATGGCAAAATTGTTTAAAAATCAAGTTAGGGGGGTGGGGGTCAAACCCTAAACCTCTCTTCCCCGAGTCCTTTCCAAGTACAAACTTGGCTCTTATGAGTGCTTAGGTGAAAAACAAAGCAAATTTTATTCAAACAAAGAGAAATATCATCAACCTCTTTAAATGTTGACATGGTAGAGGAGAAGATCCATGTGGCCGCATGGTTATGGAGGAGTTTTTAGGTTTCTCTCCTCAAAATGGATCTACGATGCCTTTTTCACTCTTTGATAGCACTAGATGAATTGTTGGCCACCTTGTGTTATTTTTGGTGGTTGATTTCAACACTTTCAACAAAAGTTTGATTTATTTCATTTTTTATTGATCTCTCGTGTGCAATTGTTTTCTCGCAGTTGTTTGGTGCAATTTACCATTTGGATTAAACTACCCCATCCATCAAAGAATTATTTTGATACTTTATAGTTTATGTATGGATATGTGATCCTTGAGTAAAATACATGGAAAATAATTGTATTGTCTCCACTATTTTTTGATTGCAGATCGATCACTATGGATTACTCGGTCTTAAAAATAACAGATACCAAATTCACATGCAATGTATGGATCAACATTTTTATTGATTGTTTTTACATTGTTTGTAATTTTGTAAGTCGCAGTCATCCCTGGATGTGGATAGCTCACCATTTGCAAGTTTTTCTCCCTTTCTATCAATTCAATCCCAATGTTGGCATCATACCATGGATAGTTCCAACTCGCCTTCCAATATCCTTGACCTTTTCAATACGATTTAACACAAAAATGCAAGATTTGGCTTGTATGAAGCTCGGTCGACTGGTGGATGGAGACCCCAACTCTTTTGTGGCTCGGTGATGAGCTTGGTCCCCAACTTTGGAACATAGATAATATTATCTATAACTAAGTATTCCTCTAGATGTGGAGGTAAAACCCCTGTTGGGGAATTTTTTTTTTTTTTAATTTAACTTCTAAGGAGAAAATTTTTCCTGGTGTAGGGGGCACCAAGGAAAAAAATCCTTACAAACATCTGGAGAAAGGCAAGAGGCTATGGGGATGTAGAGTGTTCTGGGAAGGTGCTAGAGGCAACACAAGCTCTCCTGGAGTGCAGATTCTTCTCCAAAAATATTTTCTTCCTCTCTCCAACCTTCTCTGTTTCAAAGGTCTAGATTCCTACTCGGTACCAAATGTAATTTCACAAATAGGGTTACAATCCCGTATAATTTTATTAATGTGAAAGCATTCAATTACACAGGTGCAGGCTACAATATGTGTGTGTGTGTGTGTGTTTGTGTGTGTGTGTGTGTATGTATATGTATTGCAATACGGATACAAACAATAACAGATGTTGACCAGTACACCCATGAAATGATACAAATAATAATATTGTTAACACAATATAACAATTGTTGTAGTGTTTGAATAAAAACAATAAGATGGTTATAATTAAATATAACCATATAAAATTTAATAAATAAAATATCTAATATGAAATGCATAATTAATTAAGGTAACAATCTATTTACCCTAACACTTATCACACCGTCCCAAACTCAAAGCCTCCTCCAATTAAGGATTTTGAAACCATTTTGAACCACTATATGGTTTCCTTCACAGGGATGGAAGATGAGATTAAAAAAATATTAAAAGTCATCTTCCACATCAAACCATATGAGAGGAAAAAATAAAATAAGTACCACCAAGGCTTTCCAATCAAGCAATGTGGTGTAAAAGGGTCATTCCTCCCTCTTCGTAGTGCCCCCATTTTCTAGCCTTAGTTATCTACTGACTTCTTAACCCATAGTTATGATTTGATAGGTTTTCACATATTTTGGACATTATGTTATGTTATTTGATATTCACGAACATGTGTGATGATTTAGGTGCATAGTGCCAATTTAGCTATGGTTAGTATGTTGGAAAATTTTATAAGATGTTGTGGATACTAATATATTCTTATGTTATTTGGGTCTAATTGATATATGACGAGATACATATTTTATTTGCATACTTGGACGATATAAATTATTCGATTATTGATGAGAACACATGATAGTGTTGATATATGTATTATTATCGCTAACACATGTTCAATTTTGTGTAAAATTGTGCATGTCTCTAATTTATGATTCCATGTTGATGTTGTGATATCATAGATTTCATGTTTACACTCGATCGTTTACTAAGTGGTTTATTTACTTGTATTGGGACGGTGTGTTTGATGTGTGCATTGAGTGTGTAGGTTATAAGGCACAGGAGAATGTAGGTTTCAGAGTGGCTATGCAAATTGTACACAAGCGGCCCACAAGGCTGAGTCCTAACCATGTTACATGTATGATTCCATATTGTTTGGTTGTATTATTTGGGCAACATGAGTGACCGTTATTTGTAATGTTGTATGTCATGTAGAATTAATTGTGATTAGGTTGTTTATTTTGTTAAGTAAACTAGATTGGCATACTTAATGGTCCCCACTTGAATCAACTTATGCATTTGTGTAAGTGTGTGTTAATTAAGGAGGATTAGTGTCACATGATCACCCTTGGGTGGGCCCCACATCCTCTACATTTGTGCCTAAATGTTCCAAACCCGAAATTGGGCTATTTTTTACATTTTAAGTGACCCCTTATAGTTTTAGGAGTTCACTTTGCATGAAAATAAGCCCTTGGACCCTACCTATTAGGTAGGGGAATTAATTCCAAGGCATGAAGGGAGTTTACCTCCCATTTATCCTCTCTTTTTCACTATCCATGTAAGATGGGATGGTAATGTGTGTGTGAAAATTTGAATAAGCTTTTCTTATTTTTTATTTCAGAAAATTTGGGGAGAGGGGTGTTTAAATGTGATTTTATATTTTCTCTATTTTGTTTTGGGAATCTTGACTTTGATGGAAGAGAGGGTGACACATGTCACCCCCTCATTTTTTAGGAAATTTAATTTCTTTTCTTCAAATACTCCCTCGTGTGGAAGAAAGAGGAATTTTTTTAGGCTTTTCCTTTGTGCGTAGAGGTTTTTGGAGTTGAAGGTTTTCTTGAACAAGGGATTTGGAAACGCTTATATTTTTGGAGATCTTGTGGAGGTAGGCTCTTTGATCTTATGTTATGTTACTTGGAATGTTAGATTTTAGATATTCTTATGGATGAAATTTTCATCTTGTTTTATGTGATGTATGATTACTTCGTTGGGTTATTTGTTATTTTCTCCATCCATCATATGACTTGATGGATTTGGGAGTTTTATTGGGGAAGAAGGAGGGATTTTCCTCTTAAACCTCACGGTTTGTATAGAAAGACATGTTGGTTCTTTTATCTCCTAATATTGTTTGAGGTGGGGAAGGTGGTTCATATGGTTTGAATCCCCTTGCCCATCCTCGAGAGGAAACCCAATGGGTTTGAAAATCCTTCGAATGAGGGTTTTAGGTGAATGGGTGGAGCAATAAGGAGGTTTTGTGAACAATCTTGTAAGTGTGTAAAAGAGTATGTAAATTTTTTTGTAAATGTTGTGTTTTCTTTAGTGTATGGATTAGTCTTGTATTTGATATGTTTGTGTTTATGTCACCCTTAATATTGTGCACATTTTTGGAAGCTAGCCTCTCTCTCCCATGGTATTTTTGGAGGCTAGCATGTCTTCCAACCTTTGGAAAGGAATGAAATGTTTCCTATAGGTTGGGTGGTAAAATAATCCTTTATACATGTGTTGGTTTCTTTATAAAGCACTCAAAGTTGGAGGTCAAGTTTGGACGATGGCTGGAGTTTCTTTCTATCATGACTTCTCATTGTTTTTTTTCTCCAATTTTTGTTAACACTACTCTCATTGTAATCTTATGGATATGGTTATATGGGAGGTTTTCTATTTCTTGAAAAGTTCTCATTTTTAGATTGGGATTATCCTGTAAACTAGCGTCACATTAGTTTGTGTATCATATTTCAATCTTGGAAAGAAAACTTGTAAAGTACTCCTGTGTGCATCTTAAGCATCTTGAAAATATGATTCCTTGTGATAATAATTTTAGAGCTTAAACCTCATTTTTATGTAAGCTACTATTGTATGGTAAAGCTTGTAAGAAATTATTCATATTGAAAAGAAATGGAGGGAATTTTAACCGCAACATCTTCTATTAAAAACATTATTTTGTATGCTTTCATTTTTATCCTCAAATGAAGAGATTTTTTTATATTTGTGCTAGAAGTTGTATAAATTGATTGATTCTCTTTAAAAATAAAAATGCATTTTTCATTTTATATGAGTAATGTAAAACTTAGATTTGAAGAAGAGGAATATTAATACCATTTGTTCGTAATATAAGTATTCACTTTCAATTTATCAAAAAAAAATATTATAGAGAGGGTGGATTGGTAACAAACTAGAATAAAATCGTGCTCCTCTTTCCTTACTACTTGTAAAACTTTGAGTATTACTTTTCAATGGAAAAATCTTAGTTCAAAAACCCATTTTAAGTCTCATATAGGTAAAAACAATTGTGATTAAAATCTATTTATCATAAATGATATTGAGACTTTAAAATAGATCATTTTGTGATGTTGTTTTATAATCAAATAAACCTAGTATATATATGTATACTTACAAATAAAATCTATTATTTACAACTTGGTATTTTTTTAATATAGTGTATAAAATACATTTAATATAGTAATATCATATAGTATAACTATAATATATTCACACATAGTTATATATTACTTAAATATATTATTATTTTTATATATATATATATATATATATATATATATATATATATATATAATATGTTAATGAATATGAGTAAAACAAAAAAGAGTTATAATTAACACAAAATGTAGTGGAAGTTTATTGGTTTTAAAACAAAAATAATGAAGTAGAGAGGGGTGAACACTCCCCAAACCTGCACCAAAACCACCGAAAACCGTATCCACTCCAACCCCAACACAACTCCCCACGCACACACTCCCCAATCTCCCCACCCCTTCGCAGCACCCATCCACCCACACCTCCATGCTGACCCAACTCTCCCCCTTATGGATCCATTGAACCCTCCCTAGTCCACCATCTCCACTCCAATAAAACAACGAACAAACAATAAGAGACTACCATTCTTCCATTATATAACCCCTGCGAATTCTCGGTTTGGGAATTTTCAAGTTGATTTAAATATTATTTATTTATATACATATATATATATATAGGTAGTTTTTCTCCACTCAAAAATTGGTATATCTGGTTGAGGAAATACCAAAAACAAAGAGAAAATAAGTAAATAACTTGAGCAACCATAAATCCTTGTCTTCCATAGCTCCTCCTCAACCTGCACATGCAAGAAACAAAATGAAACCAAATGGAAGAGAAAGGAAAGGGAAAGAAAAGATAAGGATGGTTACGGGAAACATTAGGACATATTTTAAATCAAGGGCCAAGATTAGTTTGTTCCTAGGTTTCACATTTAATTTTACACAACTTTTAAGTCATTGGGATTTTCTCGGGATTGGGAATTATATTTTAAAAAGTGTGTGTGGAGAAAATTGAATAAAAAGGGGGAAACTAATTAAATAATAAGGGGTGTGCAGAGTTTTTATTTGTGACACTAGAAAAATTATAGGAGAAATAAATAATTAAAGTTGGAATTGGACTTGTGATTAATTAATTGGGTAAATCAAATTAGTATAGAATAATTAATAACGGGATTGGTTAAGTATAGTAATTTTTTATACTTTAAAAACAAAATTACCTAAAATTTTAACTACTATTTTGTATGGTTTTCCATGGGGCAACGCAGTGCATTACATTTGGTATCGTGAGCGATGGTTTACACATGTGGATGTTATGGGTAGAATATTTAATTTGTTATTAATGTTTTAATACCATTAAATGAAAAAAAATTAAAATATTTCTGCTAAACCATTCCATGGGTCAAAAATTACATCTCTCAATTAACCATGTGGGAGAAATACATTTGCTAACCCAATACTTGGTATAAAAATTTGATCACTTAATTTGTTGAAAACAATTGGTAAAGTAAAAAAATCGTTATTAAATAGTGTGCAAAATGGCTCCTTAGCTCCCATAGTGGTGATCGATTTAGATAATCATGTTCTCTAGAGACATGGGAAGTCACACCAACATTCAAACCCAACTTATAATATTCTTTCATCGTATAATTGTACAACATTTTGATCTCATTGATCGCATTATTGTTTGGGACAACAACTTAAATTTAAGAAAATTTGTTTCAATTTGGAGTTCTAGTTTAGGGAGCTTCAGTAGGAAATTAAAATCTACGACCTCTAACATTTAGTATTTCTACATGTTCATTGGTTGTAACAATTATATTTGAGATAAAAGATTGGGAAATTAGTTTTCCAAGCATATTTAGGAGGCTTCTAGTCATTTTGGCACAAAACACAAACTTGTCGATAACATTAATTAGTTCCAAAAATTAGGTCATGACTAGAGTCTTGGTTATTATTTTTTCATTTTGTAAGTTGCATCAAATTTTATATTTATAGGATAATAGTTTCAAGTTGATAGAACTCATTTTCAAGTTAGGATCGCTTGTTTTCAAGAACCATTTTTTAGCCAATTTCACTAAAAATCTTCTAAAATGCGATAGTGAATATTTAATAGTTACCTCCTAGAATTTTCTTCCAAATCGAGAATTATTCACTAGTTTTGAGAGTTTTATGTCTTGCTTGAATCTCTATATAATAGAAAATTGACTAGAAGAATTTTTTTTACCATTTGGGTATTGGGTACTTGTTTGGTAGTGTGACATTCCCATTTTAAGACTTTAGAAACAAGGGAAAAAAAAATTATTTAATAATGTTCACTATTTAAAATAAAGCATTATTTAGAAAAAACATTCCATGCCTATTGAATTCAATGGATAAACATATGTAGCTGTAATGACTCGGTATTTACCGATCTATTCATTTCATAACTCGATAACCTACCGATCTATCTATGTTATCTTATGTATTGAATACATATTGTATACTTCATATACTTTGTCATCCTACACTACACCGGGTACTGAGTGATCTATTTAAAGAACATATCTGAATATTTGTTACCAATATTCATCTGATATCACATTGTTTTAAACTTGGTGACATAGGACAACGCAACAAGTAGTTTGTGATACTTTGGCCAAATATTTGTAACATACTATGTATGTCACTATTCCTAGACAACATACTCATCATATTGGAATACATCCTTCACCTCACTCCTAAATTATCATGATTGGTCTTTTCTGACTACCGTCAGTCCACTTGTTCCTGTGTATATCCCTAGCCCTAGCTAGAACATAACCTATTATAGGAAGATGCTCACAATGGCTTAGGGTAAATGGGCATACTTGGTTGACCTAAGTCGTCTGGATGTGCCAACGTACTCTGAGCCATTGGGAGCTAATTCATATCCTAAATATGCTCCTATTCAGACCTAGAGAGAAACTAGGTTCAAGTCTGAGTTCCTATCGGGTGTAGATCTAGATGATCAATGTGGAAGGGTGATGCCACATGTCAACTACAACGTTGTATTCTCGAGAAGACCCAAGCCTTCTCAAAATTACAACCCTATAGTTGGCATGTGCCAACATCCTATAGAAACTGCCTCATCGAGATGTACATAACCCCGAGGGGATTGTTAATACATTGTTAGTCTGAATTAATTCTTGATTATAGCAACACTGTCAATCCCTAATCCAACGCTCAATAAGTTCTTTCCTAAATTTTCTTCATTTAGTCCATTAAGAACTCGTTATATTCATGGTCACTTTTAATGTTTGATCACATAGTTAAACTGCCAATTAACCGTAACTGTACAGGTTATAATATGTCTTATTTAAAAAGTACAATAAATTTTTAGAAAAGTTCAATGCCAGAATATATCCAATATAAAGTAGACTTCATACAAAATGAAGTCTAATAAATCAAGTCATATTTCCAAACCTTTTTGGTTTATGAGCAATTAAGAAAGAGAAAGAGTCTTTCTCTACATGTTAAGTGTTAGGGTTTATCCTACCCAATATCCACATTTCTTAATGTATGTTCATCACATGTTACATTACTATGTTATATAGTTTAGATAACGAATATCATATTCTATAACTTAACAAGCTGCATCACAAGTAGGGAAATTGAACTAAATCCTCTATCCAACTTATTAAAAGATAACCAATTAACATATAAATAATATGAAGAATATCAACAAGATAGAATCCATCTCTTCCATACAAGTACAAAATAATTTACACAACCAATATAGGTAAACTCTCAACTTTCAATTTATCTTTATAACTATACATTTACAATATTTATGCATTTAGGTATACTGCATAACAATCGTCTTCATTATAAAAGAATAATACTTTTCCTTTTTCAATACAATCTCAAGAATGAATCAGAGTTCTTCACAAGAATCAGACTTAAATCAGCTAATGCATCATATAATTTTTCCTTCTTTTATCACTTACGAAGTCCATCTATAAAAATTGCTAGCATGGGTCAGTTCAATGAATTGAGAATGATAAGCACTAAGGCTTAAAACGAAGTGCATTCCAATAATTGTTCCATTAAAAAAACTTTTCTTTAATGAGACAATTAATATATCATACATACTAGTATAAGTAATAACAATCAGAAAAGAAGTACATTAACCAATCTGAATTCCCTTCTAAGAGAAGAACAGAATATAATCCACAACATCTACCTTACAAATTAAAGTTTAATTGATCCTATCAATTACCTTTAAACAAACAACAGATCATATCATCTCATTGTTCCCAATTCTATCAAAATAGATTAAAACATTTATCTTTGCTTTAACCAAAAGAAGGGTTCAAAGCATGGTTCTCATTAGGATGATTTATCTAACTCCTAAGAAAAAGAAGAAGAAGAAGCATTACAAACTATTCCCAAACACAAGACATCTGAAAGACAAAAACATATTCATAACATGAATTAACTATTTCATTTAAAGGACAACTACCATAAAATTCAACATTTAAGATATTCATCATAACAACATCCCATTTTAATCCAAGAAGTATTAGAGAATCGAACAATCTACTCTGTAAGTTTAAATCTACTTCCACATGTTAGAAGTTAACATTCAATGATTTGAAACCAATGTTTGCAAATCAAAGTGGACTCATACAGAGTTAATCTCTACTCAAGTCCATCCAAGGAGGATCCATAAAAAGATAGAGTGCAAGAGACAAACTTACTCATCTCAAAACAAACAAAGAAAAGCATTGTCAAACAACTAGTCTCACAAACAAGCTTACATTTTTTGTTCAACAAAACCGAATCATCTAATCTCTTCCTACATCATTTCAACAAATGATTTGAACAAGGAAGACCAAACAACTCATAAAGAAATATCCATTTCATAAGAGAATCAAAATAGAAAAGTTCAACCAATGAACTTATCCCAAAAATAGAAAGAAAGGGATCTTAATTAGAAAATGATCCAATCAATAATTCATTTTATTATACTAACAAATGAATTCCCACTTTTAATTCAAACTTAGAAATTCATAAGCTAGTTCCTTAAGAGAGAACAAAGGAGGCTCATCTAAAAGAAGACTAAAAGTATCCATGAGAATCATGCCATGTGTAGAGCCGTGGTGCACATATTTAAGAGAAGGCAAAAGGGTGATGGGTAATCACATGATTCTTGTTTAGTCATTGGAGATGAGGTGTGGAAAAGAAAAAGGTAAATGGTGCTCAAGGGATGAGCATGAACTAGATAAATAGTGATGTAGGACTAGAAGTCAATAGTAGAATGGTTGAAGATGCAAGGCATTGAGGGGCTCAGGTTTGGGCTTACCATCAAGTGAAGACAAGCGATAAGCACCTGATCCATAGTCATGGGTCACGATGTATGGTCCAAGCCAATTAGGAGAAAATTTTCCCTGTTTGATTTTTTCTGCTTTGGTTACGTGTTGATTTTCCTTGAGGATGAGATCACCGACCTTGAAGGTGCATTCATGGACACGTTTGTCATAGGCACGCTTGATGTATTTTTGGTAGACTTGGAGATGGTCGAGGGCATGAAGACAATGTTCATCTAATAACTCAAGTTGTGTTAAATAGTCTTGGCGAAAGTCATCATCAGTAAGCATATCTTGAAGAGAGATATGGAGAGACGGGATCTGGACTTCGAGAGGCAAAATAGCCTCAGTACCATAGACCTAGAGAAAAGGGAGTGGCAAAGTGGTGGAGGTACGAATACTAGTACAAAGATGCCCAAAGAGTGAAATAAATGTGCGTATGCCAATCCTTCCCAAAGATCATTAACCACTTTCATGAGAAATTGTTTTAGGTTTTTTTGTGGATTCGTCTTGGCCATTAGTTTGTGGATAGTATGGTGAGGAGAAGCTAAGCTAGATACCGAAGGTGTCACAAAGTTTCTGTAGAGTTTTTTTTTTGAATTGTTTTCCATTATCAATGATAAGGTGATGTGGAACACCAAAGTGAAAAATAATATGATGATTGATGAGATCACATATTTTCTTAGCTTTAGTGGAGATGAGGGGTATGGCTTCAACCCATTTGGTGTAATATTCGGTAGCAGTGATGATCCATTGATGTCTTAGGGAAGAGTGAGGATTGATCTCTCCGACAAGATCCAAACCCCATTGAGAGAAGGGCCAAAGGTCACGAGCGACCTATAAGGCATGACTAGGTGTTTGATGAAGATTGGCATGATGTTGGAATTTTACATAATGCTTAACATAGTTGCAATAATCATGATTGAGGGTCAGCTAGTAATATCCAAGGCAAATAATGTGTTTATCAACAACAAGGCCACTGAAGTGACCTCCGCATATGCCATTGTGAAATTCTTTAATAGTATAGGGGATTTCTGAGCTGGCGAGGCATCATAAGAGAATACCGTCAAAGCCTCATTTATATAGAAGGGCACCCATGACAACATAATGAGAGGCCCTTTTGAGAAAGGTGTGTTTTCCATTACGTGTGAGATCAGAAGGCAATATAGAAAGGGAAAGGTAGTCCGCAAGCTGCTTATACCAAAGGTCTTGTGCATTTAGTGAGGCATCTCGGATGATGTTAACACAACAAGATTTATAAGAAGGTCTTGATATGTGTTTTAGGGTAACAAAAATTTCGAATCAGCAAGTGAAGTGAGTATTTGGGAAGTGAGGCAGGCCATGGTATCCACAAATTTATTGGTGGATCGTGGAATAGTTTGAATTTTATAGTGGTCAAAGGTAGTCAACATGATGCCAACGTAATGTTTGTATTCTTGAAGTATTTCATTATGAAATTAATAAACACCATTGACTTGATTTACTACCAGTTGAGAATCACCAAAGATATTAATGGACTTAACGTCTAAGGCATAGGTAGTCATGAGACCCAATACGAGTGCTTCGTATTTAGTGATATTGTTGGTGCATTCAAAGTTGAGTTTAAATGATAAGGGCATGGGTTCACCATCAAGAGGAATGAGGATAATGCCTGCACCACCCCCACGCTAACATTTGGAACCGTCAAAGAATAAGGTCATTTGGTAAGGGTCATCATCCAAAGAGAGGTTAGTAATGGATTCGTTAGGGAAATAAACATTTGAAGATTGATTCCCGTAAATGTGCACATCAATGAGTTTGGTCAACAATGGCCCGGCCCTTAATAGATTTTTGGTGAATGAATTTAGGTCTAGGTCAAGAAGGAGAATGTTCCAACATATGGCACATTGATTTTGGTAAGGTTTAGCATACATGAAGTGTAAGTGGTCGTTGTTGGTCACAACATAGGTTTTGTAGTTGAGTAGGTAATGGCGAAGTTTGGTTGCAACAAAAACTAAGGCTAAGAAAAAATTTCAGTGGTGAGTGTATCAAGTTTCGTAGTCTAGAAGGGTACGACTTATGTAATAAAAACCACCTACTCGTATGTTATTTACCACGATGAGCGAGCATGGCCCCTAGAGAGTGATCAGTAGCTGAGATGTATAGATAGAAGGGTTGGTCATCTTTAGGTGGAATAAGTATGGGTGGTTGGAGAAGGTATTGTTTTAAGGCCTCAAAAGATTTGTGGAAGTTGTCATCCCATTTGAAAGAGATATCCTTTTTGAGAAGGTGATGAAATGGTTGACAATGGTCAGAGAGTTGGGAAATAAATCGATGAATAGATTGCAATTTACCTTGTAGGCTAC
Source organism: Taxus wallichiana var. yunnanensis (assembly GCA_018340775.1). Lineage (NCBI taxonomy): Eukaryota > Viridiplantae > Streptophyta > Pinopsida > Cupressales > Taxaceae > Taxus > Taxus wallichiana. The sequence goes on along the minus strand of CM031238.1, from coordinate 766,224,994 downwards.
GAAGTTGTTTAAGGTTAGTGGGTGGAGGCATTTCTAGAATGGCCTTGACTTTAGTAGGGTCAACTTCTATACCACGTAAGGAAATGATAAATCCCAGGAGCTTTCCTAAGAGAACCATGAAGACACACTTTTAGGTTGAAGGTGGATGCAATATTTAATGAGGTGGTCAAAGATGGTTTTGAGGATAGTGAGGTGCTCGCGCAACATTTATATTTGGCCAAGAGATCATCCACGTAATCTTCCAATATGTGATGCATAATATCATGGAAGATGTAAGTCATAGCATGCTGATATGTAGCACTAGAATTTTTAAGGCCGAAAGGCATGACTCGATAGCAAAAGGTCCCCAAGGGGTGATGAATGCGGTTTTGTGTTGATCTTTGGGAGCAGCCAAGATTTGGTTATAACCCGAGAAACCAACCATAAGTGATAGCATCTCATGGCCTCGTGGTAAGTTCAACCAATCGGTCAATACCAGGCAGAGGAAAATCATCTTTAGGGCAAGCAAGGTTGAGATCACGGAAATTGGTACAAATACAAAGTCCCCCTATCACCTTAGTGACAGGGATGATGTTAGAAATCCATTAGGGGTAATCAATGGGTAAGATGAAGGAAACTTAGAGGAGGCATTAAAGTTCTTCTTTGACAAGAAGAGAAATGCCAGGGTGCATTTTCCTCAACTTTTTTTTTACAAGTTTGGCACCAGGAATGGTTACAATATTGTGGACCACGATAGTGGGATCAATGCTAGGCATGTCAAAGATAGGACCAAGCAAAAGCATGGCTATGACTCTTAACAAAAGAAGTGAGGGCTTCCTATTCAACAACATCAAGAGATTGGCCAATCTTGAGAATGTGGGGGTCATCCTAAGTGTGGATGTTGATTTCGATAGTCTATTCATAAAACATTGTTTGTGTCTCAGAAGGTAACTACCGGTGAATATAAGAGTCTTCAAAGACCAAGGTAGGTGAGTATGGATTCATCGTCTCATTGGTTTTCAAATAGGACTTTTAGAAGAGCAACAATGTGTGGGACAAGAAGTCCCTCCTCTTTGATGGGAGAGGTTCCCTTATTCAGAAACAAACTTATTTACAAATGTACAGGACATGATTTGTTGGTTAAACTTGGATACCACGAAAGTGTTTTCTACGAAGGTTATCAATTACAAAAGGACTGAGGAAATGAGAGGGTGAGAATGAGCAGAAAGGCAACATGCAGAATTATAGATAACAGAGTAATTCTTTATGTATGCAAAGTCACAGTGAATTGAAAACAAGATCATTCGTGTCGTATAAATACGATGGAATTTAGAGACACAAAGTTCTGTAAATAACATCTGCCAGAACACAAAGTTTCTTAACGTAACACAGATTTATCAATCAAGGACACAAAGTTCCTTCTTGGTTATACAAGATCACCAAACGGCAAGACTAACAAACTGGAGACAAATGATCTTCACAAAGAAAATAAATGAAAGCTCAGAGATGACGGAGATCAGGTAGACAAAGAATAGAAAGCCCTTCTGTATTGATTTCTTTATGATCTATTTACACTTTCAGAAAATAAGCCAAGTTCTTCCTTCTTTTTTTTTTGCAGAATGGCGTAGAAATGCCATTATATAGTTTGCAGATCAGTTACTCTTCGTAACCATTTCTTTAATCAAGAACCGTTAAGGACTGCCAACCGCAATACCTCAACCTATTACAAAGAAAACTGAAAAAGAAAGGGAAGAAGAGAAACGTATGGGGAAGAAGACAGGTAGCCGGTCACTGAGAGGGACCCATCAACTTCAGAAACCGCTTCTTGAATTTCTTTAACGTCTCAGCTATGTCTTTGCCACGAGGGACACACCAGACGTTTCATCTTGAAGATGACAATGGATATCTTTGAAAACTGATGTAAACGGCGTCTTGAAAGCTTCGTCCTTATGCCAACTGTCCTTGAAATTTGATCTTCGCAACTTAAATTCAAATTTAGCACATTCGGGTCGAGTGGGAAAAACTAAGTATGAATTGCATTAGGTTCACTTGGGACATGTGAGACGTGAATGCGCGAAACACGAGGCTCGGCCGATTCGGACGAAATAAGGAGAAGATGCACAAATGCATTTTGGGACATTTGGACGAAAATGCCAAGGACGCGTCCGAAGGACGCGGCTTAAAATGGAACGGGCGGTTCTTCGGGCCGAAATTGGAACATCTCGCATTGAACAAGAACTTTGGGACACTTGGGACAAAAAAGTGTGAAGTATGCTGAGTTCGGGTGATTCGCCGCAAATGGAACAAACAGTGGCACAATTTGACTTGGGACAGTTGGGACGAAATCGGGCGAATCGGCCGAAAATGGAACAGAGTGCACTTTAAGTTTGAACTTGAGAAATTTGAGACAAAAATTCTAGAGTGCACTGACTCTTTCGGTGAAATTCGAGCGAAATTGGAGCAGAGCGCACTTTTGGCTTCGGGACATTTGGGACAAAACTTCCGACGAGCCCGAAAATGGGACAAATTCGGAGGTTTCGGCCGATCGGGGAACAAAATGCACTTTCGATTTGGGACAAAGGCGGGACAAAAATGTCCGACAGGCCCGAAATACTTACAGAATGACCCAAAACTTAGATTTTTTCGACTTCAAAACTTTTTTCACACCACCAGCTTGACAGAAAAGACATTTAAACTCAAAATTTTGAAATTTTTACTTTTGACAGAGCGGGGAATTTTGAGTGTACAACAGCTGGCTCCTTCTGGGGATGACTTGGCATAAATTCAAGGAATGAGACAAGGCAAGAACTTAGACAAACTCGGTGAAGCAGACCAGTGCCTTATCCCTTGGGCAACGGAGTCAAAAACAGACCAACACAGAGGGCAACACACAAAAACAACAGAAGGGAAACACACCAAAACAACAGAAGGAAAACACTGTACAGAATATACAAAGGGACTCCCTAGTCACCTAGGACTTGAACAACTTGAGATACTGCCCACTATAAGGAAGTGGGAGGGGCGAACCATCCATGTAATCAAGATAGAAAGAATTCTCACCAGCGAAATGTCTGATCTTGAAGGGTCCGAGCCACAGGGAATCAAACTTTCCATGGCTGCCGCGAGGTTCATGTCTTTTATCCCATAACAGTACGATGTCTCCAACTTGGAAATCTCTGAACCTAGCTTTCTTGTCAAACAGACCTTTACCTTCGGTGGTGAACAGATATCCTATCAAAGAACCACCAATCTTCTTCATTCAACTTTGTGCAGTACATAATTCTCTTGTCCAGGGCATCACCGAAACTAGTATCCTCGATGGCCTTCATTAGATGCAAGGCCGGCAGTTCCACTGTCACTGGCAATTGAGCTTCAACTCCATATACCACTTGAAAAGGAGACATTCCAATAGCTCTCTTTGGTGTAATCCTGTCTGCCCAAAGAGCATCATAGAGCTTCTTGTGCCAGTTTCGTTGAGACTCATTGACCAACTTCCTTATGATAGTCACCAGGTTCTTGTTTGTGGATTCTGCTTGCCCATTTCCCTGGGGGTAATAATCTGAAGAATGAGCCAGAGAGATGCCATACCCGTAGCAGAAATCCATTATCTCAGTTGAGGAGAAGTTTGAAGCATTATCTGTTACAATCTTGTTAGGTACACCATACCTTACCAAGATGTTCTCTTTGATGAAGTTGCATACTACTTCAGAAGTAGTGCTCTTGACTGGAATAGCTTCCACCCATTTGGTGAAGTAGTCAGTGGCAGTTAGCACATGAGTGTGACCAGCACTAGAAGCAGGATTGAGTGCACCAATGAAGTCCAAACCCCACTGTTGAAATGGTTCCTCAATCACAATCGGCTCGAGAGGAAAAGAAGCCAATTTAGGTCTTCCCACAAAGGTCCGCACAAGCCTCACATTTATCCACCCACTGGATGCATCTCTCGAACAAAGAAGGCCAGTAGTATCCTCCCCCGAGTATCTTGTGAGTAGTGACCATTGATGAATAGTGCCCTCCACATGCCCGATCATGAAAAGTTGAGAGCAATTTTTCCGCATTCTCCTTGTCCACACACTTCAAAAATCTCCCATCTAAGCCACGCTTCAACAAGGCATTTTCCCACAATACATATTGTCTTTGCCGACCTCAATTTAACAATCCTCTCTTTTCTTCGGCAGCTTAAATGAGGGGGCATTCCCATAGGTGAGAAAATGGGCGATGTCAGCATACCATTCATCAACCGAACTCAGAATAGAACAAATTAGGAAGGTCGCTTTCTCCTCAAAGCAACTCATGTTTGGCCCTTCAAAGAATGAGCTCACAAAGACCTTTTCCACGAACCAGCTTGGTTGGTTTGATATCAATGTCATACTCTTGGACCTTAGCCACCTGGGTTCCCTCTCTTGGATCCAAATTCTTGCTGTGTAAGAATTGACTTAATAGTCAGTATCCTGGAACCAAAGCACCATAGAGTGAGAGTTGAGGATATAGAAACGGAATCGCTTAATGCTTTGACTACTGCAAAAGCATGCTTCTCTATCATGGTGTATTTTAGCTCATGATTCTTCAGGATATAGCTCATGAACGCAATCGGTAGCTCATGTTCATCAGAGTCTTCTTGAGTCAAGACAGCAGCCAAGGTATTATCTCAGAAGATAAAGCAATAGATGATGAAGTCTTTTTAAAATCGTGACAAAGCTAAAACTGGAGTTTTAGCGATAGCTCTTTTGATACCTTCAAAGGATTCCTTTCCTTCAGAAGACCAACCAAATGTTTGTTTCCCTTTCATCATTTGAGAAATATTCAAAGTTAACTCTGCAAAATCAGGGATGAATCTTCTCAAGAAATTGATCTTACCGAAGAAGGAGTGCACGCCCTTTTTACTGGTTGGGAGAGGAATTTGCTGGATGGCTTGAACTCGTTCAGGATCAATCTTAATCCCATCCTTGGAAACGATGTGCCCTAATAACTTTCCCTCAGTGACACAAAAGATAGATTTTTTAGGGTTCAGAGAGATCCCATGCTCTCTGCATCTCAGCAGAACTGTCTCTAGGTGGTCAAAATGATCCGCTCTTGTCTTGGAAAACACTGTCAGGTCATCAAGGTATATGACAATACACTTCCCTTTCAAGCTTCCAAAAGCCAGATCCATAGCTCTCTGGAAAGTGGCACCAGCATTAATAAGCCCAAAAGGCATTCTCTTGTAGGCAAAGGTACCCCAAGGAGTGGTGAAGGCTGTCTTGTGTTGATCTGCAGTATCAACCTCTACCTGATTGTATCCAGAAAATCCATCAAGCATAGATAACATTTCAGAGCCTGTTACTGCTTGCAATATTTGATCCATCATGGGCAAAGGATAATTATCTTTCAGAGAAGCCTGATTTAGGTTCCTGAAATCAACACAGATGCGGATCTCACCATTCTTCTTTCTAACAGGCACAATATTTGCAATCCATGTTGAATGGTGGATAGGAAAGATAATTTTAGCTTTCAACAACTTCTGTATCTCCTGAAAGATGGTGTCAGCTACTTTGGGGTTGTATTGTCTCTGTTTCTGCTTGAAAGGCTTAATTCCAGGCTTGAGGGGAATAGAGTGCTGCATATCTTTTGGTTTGAAAGCTTTCAAATCTTCATAAGAGTAAGCGAGAACGTCTTTATACCTTTTTAGAAGATCAATTGCTTTTCTCCTCTCATCTGCTGTGCAACATTTCCCAATGTTCACTAGCTTAGGGTTAGTAGGACTCCCAATATCAATCTTATCATACTCAGCTGATTGCTGAGGTCCAGTAGAAGCTTTAGATTTCACGTACCTGTCATGCTTATCGAATAGTTCCTCCAGACTCACCAACCCTTTAGGAATCTTGTTTCCTTTGAGATTGATGCATCCATCTTGATCTGTTTCTTGTCCTTGGGTGACGGCTTGGTCAGAGGACGCCCTCTCACGAGGCAGGTTGTCACTTCCCTCAAAATACAGTTGTTCGAAATTACCCTTGAGTTCCAGGAAGGAAAGCAAATGCTGGTCATCGTTGAAAACTTGCCAGTTATTGGTATTGTCAGGTACACTAGGCCGGTGGACCATTTCAATAGTGAACTTATCCTGAGAGAATTCAGGATGGGGAATCAGTAGTGACCCTGAGACAGCCAGTGAATCAGCCCTGCTGTTCTTTTCTCTAGGTATTGCTTCAATAGAGAAAGCATCAAGGAATTCAATGGAATCCCAAACCTGATTCCGGTAATGCTTCAGCCTCCCATTTTTTACCTGAAAGAGGTTTCTGACCTGCTTCACAATCAACTCTGCATCACCACGAGCCAGAAGGTTCTTCACACCTCGTTCTTTGGCCACTTGCAGTCCAAGAATGAGAGCCTCATACTCTGCTGTATTATTAGTGTTTTCAAACTGCAACTTAAATGAAAAAGGATGTAGGCATCCTTCAGGTGACACTAGCAGGACACCAGCTCCGTAACCACCGAGGAACAACTTCCATCAAATTCTAAAATCCAAACACCATTGGGATCTTTAGGTGCTACTTTGGAGGGTTGGATTTCATCAGGGGACAGAATCATGTAATTACCATGCCCTATATCCTCATAGAGTATTTGTGCCTTAGGATCATCCGTTTTCTGCACAATATACTCAGACTGCTTCTCAGGTAGTAACTTCTTCATGTGTCCATGATGTGTATGAGTGCATGTGACCAATCCATTTGAATCTCCCCACCCACATCTTTAGAAGTTTCTACTTAGCAACATTCCATAAGAAGGGGGAATGTCTGCTACTAGGATGGTAGCCAAGACTTTCTTTTCAGGCAAAGCAGCAAAGGCCACTTGTGCATCTTTAATCCTTCCAACCAGGGGCACTTCTTTGCTTTCCATGGAGTAACAGGATCCATAAGTGCGAGTGAGGGTCAGGCCTAAAGCATGAGCTACTTTAGCAGGCATTACATTATCTGAGGCTCCTGAGTCAATGACACAATTACCGAGCCTATGGCCAGCTATAAGAAGTGTTACATAAAATGGTTTAATTTTGTCACCAGGCGAGGTGACAGCAGCTACCAGACTTGGCTATGGTGCAGAAGGAGGAGTAGGTAGAAGGCCTTTAGAAGTGGTCTTAGAGTTGGAATTAACAAAGTGGATCATTTTGGCAAAGGCTTTGGGATGGGTTTGATAGTACTCAGCTTCTGAGATTTGTACCTTGGTCTTTTTCAGGTGATCAACAATATCAAAGGATCCAGAAGTGGACGGGCCATCATCATTTGGAATTCTAGGCTTATCAACTTTAGGAGAAAAAGAAGAAGCAACTTTGGTAACTGGATTGATAGGACTCACCTTCTGTGTAGATGAAGTAGGGATAGGAGATCCTCTTCTTGCAATTACAGGGATAGTTGCCGACTGCTCCTTAGATTTCTTTATGGGCTGTGTCACCTTTTCCCTCTGCTTTGTCTGTTCTCGAGTCATGACAGCAAAAGATTCGCTGTTCATGTCTGCTACCACTTCATCATAATCATCAATGCCCTCAGTGGTAAAGAAATTCACTCGAGATCCCTCAAGTTCCTCTGCTTCATCATCAAATTCCTCCACAAACTCCTCGCAAGTTTCATCATCATCTGGCTCTTCAACTTCACAGGTTGCGTTCAGGAACCTTAACAGGAGGTCCTTCAAGTGCTAGTCTTGTGTGAGGAGCAGCAAACGATTTCGGGCTGAAAATTTCTTCTTGGAACATCTCGCATACGGGGCATCTTTGAGCCAACTATTTCTTTATATATAAAAGATCATTTCATGAAGTTTCTGACTAATGGATCAGTACTAGGTCCAGGGGTGGAAGAGGAAGAAGCAGCAGACTTAGATTTGGGAGGGTCTCTTCTCAACTTCCCTGACATGATCAAGTCATCTTCGATACTAACAGCCAGTTCTTGATCCAGAGCTAGTGTTCCGAGATTAGCCCTTCTTAGTGCATAACTAACTTTGGGCGATTGAGCATTTAGGAAGAAACACTTTTGAATTTGGTCGACAGGTCGGGTAGGCGTTGGAATTTTATTTACCAACCTGTTGAACCGGGCCACAAATTCCCTCATGGGCTCTTGTGAATCTTTCTTTATCTGAGAGACCTGGGCAAGCAAGGCATGCACATCTTCTGCCGGCTTGAAACGGTTCTCGAACTGAGTTCTCATTGTGTCCTGGGCCGATTATAAGCACCGGCCGTAGGAAGGTGATAGAACCAATCAGCAGCATTATCTTGTAACGTCTCAACAAATCAGCCTTACGGAGACGTCTTCATATTCGACTCCTTAACTCCACATGCAACAACGAAGGCTGCGATGTGTTCGTCAGGGTGCACTTTGCCATCGCCTTTGAATTTGGGGAAGTTCTTCCGGTTTCCTCTGGGTAACTCATGCAAAGGCTGAGCAAGGGCCAGAGGCCCGACACGATGACCCCATGGTAATGGCGCTGCCATTCTTGGAAAAACGGCTTGGAGAGGAACTGTAACACCGGCAAGGATCAAAGCTCGTAGATTGGGACTAGCAGGCTCTGAAGGAATACCACCCGTAGGACTTCTATCTTGAACAGGTGGAGTGCTTGTCGAACGGGTCCTTCTATTTCTTGTTGAATTTGAAGGGAAAGGAAAACCTTGTTGTTCTAAAAGCTGAAACTGAGAATCTTCGATACCAAGGGCCCTTCTCCCTCGAGTGAAATGTGGAGTCGCCAGATCAAAGGATGATCAAAAATTGCAGAACTGGAATGCGATTATCCCCAGCGGAGTCGCCAAAAACTATTGGTTTTCAAATAGGACTTTTTAGAAGAGAGCAAATGGGGACAAGAAGTCCCTCCTCTTTGATGGGAGAGGTTCCCTTATTCAAACAAACTTATTTACAAATGTACAGACATGATTTGTTGGTTAAACTTGGATACCACGAAAGTGTTTTCTATGAAGGTTATCAATTACAAAAGGACTGAGGAAATGAGAGGGTGAGAATGAGCAGAAAGGCAACATGCAGAATTATAGATAACAGAGTAATTCTTTATGTATGCAAAGTCACAGTGAATTGAAAACAAGATCATTCGTGTCGTATAAATACGATGGAATTTAGAGACACAAAGTTCTATAAATAACATCCGCGTAACACAAAGTTTCTTAACGTAACATGATTTATCAATCAAGGACACAAAGTTCCTTCTGGTTATACAAGATCACCAAACGGCAAGACTAACAAACTGGAGACAAATGATCTTCACAAAGAAAATAAATGAAAGCTCAGAGATGACAGAGATCAAGTAGACAAAGAATAGAAAGCCCTTATGTATTGATTTCTTTATGATCTATTTACACTTTCAGAAAATAAGCCAAGTTCTTCCTTTCTTTTTTTTGCAGAATGGCGTAGAAATGCCATTATATAGTTTGCAGATCAGCTTACTCTTCGTAACCATTTCTTTAATCAAGAACCGTTAAGGACTGCCAACCGCAATACCTCAACCTATTACAAAGAAAACTGAAAAAGAAAGGGAAGAAGAGAAAACGATGGGGAAGAAGACAGTGGCCGGTCACCGAGAGGGACCCATCAACTTAAAACCGCTTGAATTTCTTTAACGCCTCAAACTATGTCTTTGCCACGAGGACACACTGCAGACATTTCATCTTGAAGATGACAATGGATATCTTTGAAAACCGATGTAAATGGCATCTTGAAAGCTTCGTCCTTATGCACATTGCCTTGAAATTTGATCTTCGCAACTTAAATTCAAATTTAGCACATTCGGTCGAGCGGAAAAACTAAGTATGAATTGCATTAGGTTCACTTGGGACATGTGAGACGCGAATGCGCGAAACACGAGGCTCGGCCGATTCGGACGAAACAGGGAGAAGACGCACAAATGCATTTTGGGACATTTGGGACGAAAATGCGCGAAGGACGCTGTTCGGGCGGTTCGGCCGAAATTAGAACATCTGCACAGAACTTCGGGACACTTGGGACAAAAAGTGAAAGCACGCGGTTCTGGGCGTGATTCGGCCGAAATGGAACAACTTGCACTTTGACTTTGGGCACTTGGAACAAAAATTTGACTTTGGGGCACAATTTGACTTGGGGGACGAAATCGGGTGAATCGGCCGAAAATGGAACAGAGTGCACTTTAAGTTTAAACTTGAGAAATTTGAGACAAAAAAAAGTTTGGAACTTGCACTTTTGAAATTGGGACATTTGGGACGTGCAGTGGTTCTAAAGGTTGGTGAAATTGGAACAGAGCGCGTCTCACTTTTGGCTTCGGGACATTTGGGACAAAAACTTCCGACGGCCCGAAAATGGGACAAATTCGGAGGTTTCGGCCGATCGGGGAACAAAATGCACTTTCGCACTTGGGACAAGCGGGACAAAAATGTCCGACAGGCCCGAAATACTTACAGAATGACCCAAAACTTAGATTTTTTCGACTTCAAAACTTTTTTCACACCACCAGCTCGACAGAAAAGACATTTAAACTCAAAATTTTGAAATTTTTAGTTTTGACAGAGCGGGGAATTTTGAGCGTACAACATCGTCCAAACATTGAATGACATTAATAGAAGGAGTATCATCCCCTATCATGTCAGATACAAGAAAGGAATAGAGGACAAAGCCTCACCATCACGGTGATAGGTCGAGAGGCCCCAAGGAAATTTTATTTATTGAAAAAAAAAGGTAGGAGGGAATTTTCAGGATCCATCGACTCGTTGGTGAAGGTTATGAAGGTGGGGTAGGTGAAGAAGGTGGAGAGGGGTCAATGTCTTCAATGAGTTCAATATGGGGCTTTTTGCTAGGTAGTTCAGAAAAACTAATTCCACTACGATCATTGTGTTTATGCATTGTACATGAAATAACAATGTGACAACCTTGCTCATAAAAGCTAAAGCCAAAACCCTTCCGCACACGGCGGTGTAGGAAAGTGTGAGCAAAGTGGTGGTTAGTAAGCAACTGGAGGTTAGCCGAAAAAGGTAGGGTTTGTGATGGTGGTTCAGGTGTGTAAGTGGAAATATCAATTTCCCCATAGGTAAGATGGGTACGGAGGTGGTGAGGACCATAAAGGAGACGTTCACGCATGCAGGTGATCATAGTGAGGATGCTGGTGAAGATTTCCATACTCTTGTGGAGTAAGGAATGTATTGACATTGTACAGACAGCAATACTCCCCCATAGTGAGGCATTGAAAAAAACCTTCCAAGGGATCAGTGGTTGATATATTGGTTTCTAAAATTGAGGAAGCATTAGAAGTTAGATCGTCAGAGGTGTAGGCTAGTTGGGAAGCTGATGTGTGACTGGTAGAAGAGACAACAGTGGTGGGAATAGAAGATTTGGGTGAAGGTGAGGTGTAGAATAAAGGCTTTGGTGGATGGGCTTGTGTGTGAAGAAGATGTAGGCAGGGAGGTAGATGCCTTAATAGGTACAAGGAAATCATTGGGTAGGTAAAGCATGTTGTAGGTTTTGAAAGGTGATGGGTCAAATGGAATGGTATAGGAACATCCTTCATGTTCAAACTTTACACATCGGTGCAAAGTAGAAGGAACATAACCCATGGCACGAATCCAGGGTCTGCCGAGCAACAAATTGTATTGAAACTCCCCTTCTAAAATGTAGAATAGCTTGGGAATAGTACGGGGACCCACATGAACATGGAGGATGATAGTGCTGAGTGTAGAGGTGATAGCGTCATTGAATGAACGCAACATGACTGGATGTTTATGCATGCAGTTGTTGGGTATGTGCATTTTTTTGAATGCATGAGAGGAGATGATGTTAATGCTAGCGCCCCCATCGATCATAACACATCAGATGCATATATTATCGATATGGATGGAGATGAAAAGGGTAGGATCTGGGTCATCGGTTTGTGGCGTAAAATTTCATCATCCGAGAAACTAAGGATAATAACTAGGTGAATATGTGGAGGTGATGAGGTAGATGGAAATTTGGTGAGAGAAGTGACATGATGAGGTGTGATAATAGATGCTACAGATGTGGGGTCATTAGCTAAAACTTCATTAGATCAAGGACTTCCATGAGGGCTTGACGATGTGACTTCGAGGTTTAGATGAGATCGTATAAGGATATTTTGAGGGGAGATTGATGTAAATTTTTAGCATGGTGTGATGTGTGACACCATTAGAAATGGGGTATGTGGGGCCCCAGATAGTTATTTTAGGTATGGGTACAGATGGTATGTTGGGTATATGATTGGTTGGTGGGTCAGTTTCTTTTTCTTTACCCTTCTACGCACGTGTAGTGATGTGTACCATGTTGATTTGAGGGAAGTTGGCAAATGGAGAAGGTGTAGGGTAAGTGGTATAATGACATGAAGGGCAAAAACCTATTGGAGGAGAAAATCCTTATGAGGTTAGTTGGGCACAACGACATTTACGTGGAGGTGTGGCAAGTTCTCTAATGTGAACCATGTTAATCTCAAATTTTGGGGGTGGCTCTATGAGTCTGTGAGGGTGGAGGTTGTGGTATAGGTGTAGGAGGAAGATGTGAAGAAGGTGGTGAGGGTGAAATAGGTTCATCATCTAGGAGGTCATCGTCATCAAAATTAGGGTCATAAGGATATAATTGAATGAGGGTAGCCTTTAGACCCTTACAGTTCTCAACATCATGTCCTAGCACACGATGGTAAGCACAAATTTTAGTATCATCAAACCCTTCGGCTTAGGTTTAAGAGGGTTGTAAGGTCTAAGAGGAGGGAGAGTGATAGCAGAGCTTTCAAGGAGGTTAGCCAAGATGGTGGCATATGATCCCACTCGTGGATCACAATGCGAAGTGAATGTAGGTTTCGTTGGAAGATTGGGTAGTTGTGGTGGTAGTCGAGGTGATGCAGTCTTGGATTTGGGTTGTACTTTCTTTGGTGTAGGTGTAGCAACAAAAAGAGGGGTAAGTTTAACCCCCTTTTAAAATTAATGGATTTTTTTATTTTTGGTGCTTTTTCTTAGATAGAGGTGTAGGGGAGCATGTGATGTAGATGGAAAGGTAGATGGTGGGAGAGGATGAGTGATCCAAGGGGGAAACTGAGGTGCAGCAATAGGTGTTGGTCGAGGTCGAGAGGGAGGTACAGGTGAGGTGAAAGAAAATGTCATAGGTAGTGAAAGAGGTATAGAAGGTAATTGTGGTATAGGAGGCAAAGAAGCTATAGATGGTGATGTAGGATGCAAGGTTCACCTAGGTAGAGCTGTAGGCTATTGTAAAGGGGTCAAGGGATTTTACGTTTACCCTGAAGAGCATAGATTTTGTTAAGTTATAAGGTTGAGGTCCCAACATTGATGGTAGGGTGCAGTGATAAAGGTGTAGTTGGTTAGGTCGGTACGTGCGGGTTAGAAGGTTGGGTTTCTCGCTTAGGTTGAGGGATATGTTTAATAGGTATATGAGAAGATGTGGTCAAGTGTATCCTGATAGGAGGATGTGTAAGGTTTGATGTGGGTGTGACCCCTAGAACACTAGTTAGTTTAGATACAAGAGATGATGTTGGAACACATTGGCTAACAAGTAGAGGGGTGGGTATAGATGAGGATGATGTAGTAGAAGATGTATCGAGAGCTATATTCATGTGCGTTTGGGTTCTCAAACATCTTCGATAAATGGTAGAAGTGTCAGTGGAAGATGATTGCATTTGGGTCGAGACTGGGAGTAAGAGACACCCCAAAGTGAAGACCTATCAACATAGTCTAGGCAATCGGCCAAATGTGAGAACGACACTTTGTGGTAGATGTGGAGTGTATGGGGATTCTCGTAAAATGTGCCCGAGAAATAGGAAATTCAGTGGCTTCGGCCTCGATAGGTAAGAGAGCCGAAAGTAGGTCCGTATGATCATGTGTAGCTGATGGAGAATGGTCACCGAGTGGTAATGACAAATCTATTAGATCCTAACTAGGTGGAGAAGATGATAGGTACTCCTCTATGCGTGGAGGAGGTACAATTGGTAGTGGTTCACTAGGTAGGGAAGCTGAAGGGGAAATGATATCAGTGCTAATGAGAGACTCCTCCGCAGGTGTATGGGGAGGTGAAGGGATTTTCTATGGGTAGAGGAATGGATAAAGTAGGTTCTGTGCGGGTATAGGATTTTGGGATAGGATTTCCTCGATGGAGGGAATAGAAGATATTTGGGAAACAAGTGGTAAGTTAGTAAAGATAACATGTACCTCACGTGTATTACTTTCCTTATGTGAGCCATTATCGGTTTGATCATTAGATGGGAAATGGTTAGGGAATGGTTTCTTGAAAATATGAAGGTCTTGATTGGTAGGTGCATTAAGGTTATCTAGGACTAACGCGTCGCTCTCAAGCATTCTCTGAACAATGTTTTTAAAGGTAATACAATTTTTGTCACTTTGACCATTTACATGGTGATAGTTACTGAGTATTCATTTTCCTTGCACTCAACCAACTTTGGTATGGGGAAAGAGGGGTCAAAACTAGTATGTGGTTTGATAGGAGGAAGGGTGATGGCATTAGCTTTAATAAGCTTTTCTAAAACAAATGAATATGGTTCCCTAATTGAGGTGTATTTCTTTTGTTCATGTTTGAATTGGAAGGATTGGATTGGTGATGATTGGATGAAGGTTTAGCATGATTGGATAGATGAGTAGGGCCAGCCTTAAGTGTCACTACATTGGTAGTTCCCTTGGCTTTGGAATAATTTGTCTGAGGTTTCGAGGAAGAGGAACTATCATGTGATTTAAACGAGGAGTTCTTATTTCGTAGTTGTATCTTCTTCTCTTCAATGACATGAATTTCAAGCTTACGTGCCATGGTGAAAGCCTCATTGAATGTTTGAAATATTTGCACTCATAAAGTAGGTGAGATATGTCTAGCACAAGCTCATGTGAAGAGATCTATGAGTTTAGTTTGCGGTAATTGGAAAGTGAGTTGGTTGATTAGGCTACACCAACAAGCGACAAAATCTGCAATAGATTCATCTTCATATTGATGTGTGTAATAAAGATCAATATGGTGACCTTCTTGACGATGTTAACTGAAAAATGATCCAAGAAGGCTTGGGATATTTGGTTGAATAAGAAGATGGAATGTCTAGGTAATCCACTATACCAGTCCAATGCTAGGCCAGTTAAGGACATGGGAAAGGTTTGCAAAAGCAAAGCATCATCATGGCTAATTAAGTAACACTTATGTTTTAAAGATCGTAAATGCTTGCGGGTCCTCTTCAATGTTAAAGCAGTTAAACTTAGGCATCTCCCAGTGTACGGGACATGGGTGAATGGGAATGGATGGGTGAATAGGCTCATTACAAATCTTGTCATAAGTGAGAGAATTACGAAAGTGCCAGTAAATGATTCTTCTAATGTTTACATCTTGTCTATCATTAACTTAATAAAGTCCTTGTTAGGTTGTGAAGATTAGGTACCCCACGAGTGAAAGGAGATTGTTGTGGGACATATGAAGAATACGACATGCCATAATATGGTGGTGTCGAATAAGGAGGTAGGAATTGAGAAAAAAACATAGATGGTATATATCCAAACTAAATGACCGATGAAATAGAGGCGGTTGGTAGTATGTATGTGAGGGTGGGACACTCAGTAGTGACCTTGGTAGAGATTGGGGAATAGAAAGGAAAATGTTTTGAAATGTGGTAAAGGTTACTAACACCAAGGGTGGTAGTGTTACGACTGGTATATATGAGACAATAGGTGTGGATGATGCTATGTTTTGGGTGGTGGATGAAGGTATGGTGGAGACTATGGGTGCAATAGAGGTGGCGGATGCGGCGGTCAAAGTTGGCATGGGACCTAGCTACGACACAACTAGGGATAAAATGGGTGAGGTCACTATGGTAGGAGGTGGATCCGAGGTAGAAGCGATCATTAGGGATGGAGATAAGGATACGGGCATGTCATAGATCAATTGACCCGAGGCATCTCGAGTGGAGGCATGGGTGAGGTAGTGGCTCAAAGTAGCGGGATTCTAATCCAAGATTCATGCAAACTCTATGTCACCCGTAGGAATGGTGATAGGTTGATTGGGATCCATGGATGATGAGATGGAAGGTGGTGAAGGACTAGGTGATGAAGGGATAGGTGGGAGCGGTAGTTGACTAGTGTGAAATATGAGGGCGTTTTCTGACTACGGGTCAACACCATGTGGGTAGGAACTGATTTGGCAAGACTGTATTATGTCTGAATGGCATAGAACACAACAAAACTAGGGAAATCGTCAACGGTAAGTGAATTAGGTTGGTTGGGAGGTGTCAAAACAACACAAGGTGACCGACACCGATTCGAGTAAACCGATGCCAATTAGTCTTAACCGGTGCGATTCCATGTGAAAAACCAACATCATTAAATGATAGTCCCAACACAAGGATGAGACATAAGTCGACTATGATAGAAATAATGACAATATGAAAGGTGATAGGAGCCATTTACAGTTTAGAAAGTGAAATAGGTTTCTTTTGGTTAGATATCCAACAAGACTTCTGATTGATGCCGGTTGGGTTAAACCGATGCCGGTTGAAGATAACCGTAGCGATTCATTATGAAATTGAAACAAAGAATAAGAAAAATGGTTGTGATTTAAAAATTTGGTGTTGAATCAAACCCAAAAGTCTTAGGATGATGTAGATATGATCCAGGCACACTCAGACGACGTCAGAATACACTAAATATGATTGGGAGTGTGCAAGGAAAGATAAAAAGAATGATCAAAAGATCTCACCTCAAAACACAAATCAAGCAGAACACTAAGAAAAAACATTCCTAAATTGCCTATTTTATTACGTTGGTTTAGCTTATGCTATTTGTATGGACTGACTGTTATGAACAAAACAATATAATTTCTTGGTGAGGGAGGCTTCCTATGAAGAAATAATTCTGAAGGGTGAGGTTTTAGGAATGTTATGGTAGGGTGGGCTTCACTCTGAAGTATGACTCGATAGAGCAGTGAGCTGGGTGCCCACTGTACCATGATTGTGTGATTACCTATCGCTTCTTCCAGGTAGGATGTTGTTTAATAATGTATGTATTTTGAATTTTTGTGTGGTTTGGTAAGAATTAGAAAAAGAGAAAGGGATAGAAGTGCTTTTCTACAATTCGTTTATCAACCATCAGTTGGTCATGACCTCCAAAGCATATAGGTTACCCTTAATTAATGTGAGCTAATGAGCTAAATCAGAATGCAGAGTGCACTTGTTTTAAACCCAAATTGAAAGTATAATATTTGATGACAAAAATAGATGAACAGGAAGAGGGATGCTCTTTCACTAAAATGTAGAAAATAAAGGGAAGAAGGTTCTTTTAAATACACCAAAATAAATGTGTCTTTTAGAGCAAATAGAAAGAAGAGAATGTTACCAAGGAGAAAGTATTAATGTGAATGCTATTAGAAGGGAAACAAACACACAATTTTTCACCTAGGAATGAAGAAAGATGTAAGGAACCCCGAATGGGTCCCACCGGGCGTGCCAAAATGTTTCACCTGATTTCTTAGTTTTTCGAGAAGTACTTGACGAAACAGATAAGGTAAAGGTGGTAAGAGGAATACTGTTTTGGGATGGTTGAAGGTTGTATGTGCATGTATCTAAATCTTGAATCAAAGTGATTGTGAGACCTTCCTTTTGGCTAGGAGGAACTACCTGTATAAGAATCAAAACAAGACCACCAAAGAGAGTTAAACAATATATGCAGTGGATTGCCTAGCATATGCTAGATCCTGGAAGTATGATACTTCCTAGATGGTTGTCAATCCACTGTTTACAACAATTTAATGTTGAAATAAACTAACTATTGTCCTACTGTAGTTTAATATGATTTAGGCATCTCATACAAACGTAATAGGCCAGATATAATCTAACAAGCTAGGCTAGAAAAAGATCCGGAGGTCAAGTAGGTTGGTTATAGGTGAATCTAATCTAACAGTCTAGGTTAGATACAGATCTCGAAGGTCAAATAGGTGTCTAAGAAGGTATATGTCGAAACAGTTGCTATTCTGGTAGAAATTAGATGACACGAGAGACCGACCATGGTTTTATCAGAATCGATGACAGCTTTTATCAGAATCGATGATTTTTTATCAGAATGGTGACGGTTAGAGAAAACCGGTGATGGTTATGTCATGAGTTTGGTAGAATCACGCGATCTAGTTTTTTGGAGTTTTGGGGCAAAATTGGAGTGGATAGAAGGTGGGGATTGATCATAGGGGTGTACATATGTTGAGAATTTTTGAGACTATCGTAGAGGTCAAAATGGGAAATTGGACCAAGTATTAAGATGATTGGATATGGAAAGTGGCTGCAACTAGAGAGAGGAAATCGAAAGAGAGTAAAAGAGTAGGTTCCTTTACTACAAAGACTACAACTGATGATAAGAAAATAAAATAGATGGAAGGAGGATACTTGCTCATTGTAGTAGTGCAGTCGGAAGAATAATGAAGAAGTTACTACGTTGGAGAATCTTTGGGAAGAAAGTTTCATTATTGTGCTAGTATATTTGGTTGCCTTTGTTGCTCACAAATCAATCTTTGTTTTGCTATTGCATCAAAAGAGATTTAATTCGAGATCAAAAGTCTTCCAACAAAACCAACCAACCCGTATTACAAAGATGTAGATAGGGTAAATAGGCCATTTGGTCCATTCCAAGATAACGGCATCGGTTTAGTGAACCGACATCGGTTTAGGGTGAACCGACATCGGTGTCGGGTGCAGGAGGTAGATGATAAGGTTTTGAGGAGGAGGAAGTTATTTTAGGGCTGTGTTAGGGGACCAAGGTGATTACGACACGATTTTGGTGTCTACAAAGTGAAAGCTATTTTAAACTGGTTGTTTTATTTCACCATTATCCGATTATACCCTAAGTATCCATCTAGAGAGAAAATATTTCCGAGCCCGATACCACTTGTAGGATTTGTTCCATTCAAGGGAGTGGGTAGTGGTATTTGATATATGCCCAATTCAAGTTGCAAAAGTCCACACACAACCCGATTTCTCCATTCTTTTTTCCGACTAGGACCAATTTGGAAAACTAGCTTGAGTGCTTGATTGGAAATATAATACTTGCCTCTATTAGCTTGTTTAGCTCTTTCTTTATAAGAGGCTCAATGTTCAAGTTGGCTAGTCTTTACTTCTGTTTGATGGGTTCAACATCTAGATCTAGTTCTATTGTATGTTGTGCCAGCTTTAGATTGAATCCTCGTAGGTCTTCATAACTCCAAGCGAAGACATCTAGAAACTCTTGGAAAAGTTTTGTGAACTCATATCTTTCTTGTTCAGTGGCCACTTTTCCAATTTGAAGTGTTTTTCTCTCTAACCGAGATTGGCTCGAAATCCTCTCCCTTGACATGTATATTGGCTTTCTCCTTACGAAACTGGTCATTAAGATTGAAGATAGACTCTAATGTTAGTAAACCCTTAGGAATCTTGTTGGTCTGAAGCTGCACAACTTGATCCATGTACTGCTGCTCCAATTTATCTTGATTCCTAGCTGAGAATCCAACCTCTTCTTGTAATAAATTAATGATTTGTTGATCATGATCAAACACCTACCATCTTGTATTATTATCTAGGACTTCTAGCCTTACAATCACATGGATATGTGGGTGTGTTTTGTCTCTTTTGATATCTGTCCACCACATCAAAAGTTTTGGCACTACTAAAAACCTATCTACAACTTCATTCTTTATCCCGGGTATGGACACAATATTGAAAGCTTTGAAATCCTCAATTAGGTCCCATACCCTAATTTTTTAGCTCTTGAGTAGGTCATTCTTTCCAAAGATGTTGTCCCCTAACTTAGTTAACAATTATCTTGCTATCACCAAATACTTGCAGATTCTTTATGCCTCTTTTCCTAGCCCAATGAAGTTCATGAATCAAAGCCTCATATTCAGCTGTGTTTTTGAACATACAAACTCAAATTTGAAAGTTTAATACTACTCGACACTCTGTGGTGAAATCAATATTGCACCTCCTCCAGCACCTTGTTTTCTTCTTGAACCATCGAAATATAGTTTCCATATTTCATTTTCATCTTCATTTTCTAGCTTGGTGATGCTAGGAAGAGGTTGGTTCTCTTCGTGTAAACAATAGAATCCCAACTGAGATTCTTTAATATCCTTGTATGGGTCAAATTCATGCTTTTTTTTTCCCATTCATCTAGAGTTAAATCTGGAAAACCCTCAACCTTAATACGTGTTTTTAGATCAGTTGAACACTCCTCCTGATCAAATTCCGAGAAATTTACATTAATAGGACTTGGCACATGAGGATCCATTTGAAATTTTGTGATTGGTTCTGACCTGATGGTTGCCTTGGCTCCATACCTTATTTTGAATAGCATGTGTGACCAATCTACTGATAGATATCCACCAATTTTGGTAGTGAAGTCTCTTGACAAACACAGTGCAAAGAGTGGTGGGAGGTCAATTACAGACACATCTTGAGAAGCTGTGACATTTGGATAGGCATGTAGTGTTAGGATTAAACCCTTGATGACCCCAACCATTCCTACTATTGTCCCATCTAGTTGCACTACTCATTTCAGCACTGGCTCATACTTTAGACCCAATTGATCTACTATTTGTTTCAGCATCACTGAGTTACTTGCACCCAAATCGATCATGCAGTTATGTACCAAGTGGTTCCCAAAAATCAATGACACATAAAATGGTGGAGGATTCAAATTTTTACTTGGTTGACCACCACCATGTTGTACTGTAATAGTGAGAACTTTCTCTTGACCTTGGTTTGATCCCTTCAAGGAGACCAATTGGCCATTACAACTTGTAACAAATCTCGTTGTCCTCAGATTTCCAGTGACTCCTACATGTAAATGTTCACATGTGTTTTATTCATCTTATCAATAATGTTGAAGGGGGATGAAGTATCCTTTTTTTCCCTTACTTAGTGAAACCTTTTATGGTGCTTGAACAGGCACATGTGTTGTTGCAATAGGTGCCTTAGGCAGATTTTACACATTTGGCGTTGCATTTGATCTACTAACTCTTTGTTAAGTAGGAGTGGGTTGAGAAACAACAAGATTAGTTGGATTCCCCTCCTCAAAATTCTCTTCTTTGACCATGTGTTGGCAGCTACACCATGAAAAGGAGGTTGATTAACTCCACGTAAGTCTTACGTGTGCTAATTGACTAATGGATTTTTCATTGGAGATGCCTCTAGCTGAGTTTCTTGCTGCTAATTTCCCTCTTGACCTGGTTCTTGGGACACACCAATGGTCTACACCATCAAGGCCTTGTTTAGTGAACCATTGAAACATGTTGATTGATTGTGAGGTAGATTGCAAGGGTAACACCATTTGTACTCATGTGCCATGTTGTTCGTGTTGGAACCAAGGCTCTTGACGTTGAAGCCGCATTTGGATCATATGGTCAGAATGGCCTAGAAGCTTGAGGTTGTCCCTAGTTCTGGTTTTGATTTCCAGCCTGATTTGGTGGTCTATTTTGCTGATATGGGGGCCTAGCTTGATATTGATTTGGAGGTTGATATGGTCTAGAACTTTGAGCTTATTGTCTCTTGATAGTCACTAGCTCATTTCCTAGGTAATATTCTTTCTTCATGACCTCCTGCAATTATTTTAAAGTTCTGAAGAAGTTGATGCCTCAGTATTGCTTTGATTTCTAGGGGATGGAATGGGATTCAACTCAGGTGTTTGACTAGTTGTAGGAGCTCCCATGTCTGGTTAGAGAGGCATTTATGGCCTAGGTGTAATTTTACTAGGTTGAATTAAATAATTTTAAGCTCTAATATCAATGTTATAGGATGCAGTAAGGTTATACCTCCCATAGATTTAGGCATCATAGCAATATCAGAATTTAAAGCTTTAAGGAAGTATAGGAAAACACCTTCATCGTTTGGTCTCACGGCCAGTGGAATCTTATCCCACATTCGCTGGAATCTAAAGTTGAAGTTGGTCAACTATTCATTATGATCCCTCTTAATTGTTGTCAATTGTTCCAATAAAGACAAATTATCTCCCTTCTCCCCAAATTGATTATATAGGGCTATGCATAAATTATCCAAATTATAGATAGACCCTGTTGTGAGGCTCCTAAACCATTGCAAATATTTTCCTTTAAAATATGAAGGAAACAACTTGAATGTAAAATCCATTTCATTCATTTCATGAATTACAAAGACATTTGCATTGTCCCGGATGTGCTCAATCGGAGTCGTCATGTTCTCTCTAGTGAAATATGGGATGTTCTTCAATGCTACAATTGGAACCTGATTTTGAGAATTTAGGGCAAGTGGGCTACTTCCCGTGAAGTTGACATAGGGATTGGGTTGTGCCATCTTGATTGGTCAAAGAAATCTCATTGATTGAAGAAAAGGTCTACCAGGTGGAGGTGTAGACAAAGTCCTGTTCGAAAGAGACAAAGTGATCTTTGCAGTCTTCTTCCTCTCCTTCCTTTTCTTGGTGATAATTGCAAGTAGAAAAATAATCCCTCTTCTCGAGTATCATACCTAGTTTGAATTCTTCTCATGTACTTGGGCAACTTGTGCTACTACACCGTTGAATTCTATCCCTTTGGAGTCACCAGATGTGTTGGGAAATGAGCCTCTAAAGGCTAGATTTTGACAAGTTACACACCAAAATTGACAAAATAAAAATGAAAAACTTTGAAGGACCTGTGTATTTGATATTCTAGAGTTTGAAAAATGATTTGGAATGACAGTCCCAAAAAACCTAAAATTCAAAAAACTCCAAAATTTTGAAAATCAAAATTTCAAAAAACTAAACATACCCTTTTGAAGATTAGCCCCAGATCTATCAACTAGTGAAATTTGGACTTATTTTGAGCAAGTTAAGCCCCTGAAAATCAATTATGGAGTTCATCCAGAGAGGTGAAAAGTCTAAAATTGAAGAACTTGCAATTTATATGTCTGAACTTCTTAAAAATGCCATAAAATTTTGTGGAATGACCTCTTGGTCCCATAGAGTGTTCCAAAATTGTTAATGCATAATCACAACACCCCGAATGTCTGCAACTCGATGGGTTGAGAATCTCAGTGTGATTGCATAACATGGAGCTTCTCCCAAAGTGTGGGACTTTACGAATTGAGAGAGCTCTCCGGATGAAGGTCGGTTCCTATTCCTCTGTTCAAGTGCACACATTCATATTGCAGAGGATCTACTCTAAAACCTACTCTAACTTGCCAAGGAGACAAGGTTAAGGAGATGCAAGAAATAAAACCTAAACTAACAAGGGTGATGCACCAAAGGAATGTTGAACACCTACTTTGCCATTAAACACAAACCATCAAAAATATAATACAACCATCATGCACAAATAACCAAGATTGCAATGAGAGATCAGGAAGATACAATGAACATAAGAGAGGGTTGAAATCATCCACAAACTTATACTATTTCTCCAAAGATTTGATATAGTCCATTACAATGGCTAAGAGGAAAGATTACATTTACAGTTTGAATGGGAGGTTCGAGCTCCACAAATACACTTTCAAAAAAAGAATAAGGGAGGGTGCAAAACAAAAATGTCCAACCTTTAGAAAAATTCTCATCCTTCCAATATATAGGAAGAATGAGAGAGAAAGGATGGAAGAATTTGAATTACGCTTCAACCACACAAAAGAGCATTTAATTCACCTGTAACAATGATGGGTTTTACTACAAAATCAATGCCTCCATTAATATTCCTTGTTGGGAAATAAATACCTCATTATGATGGTGGATGAGAAGCCCGATAGCCTAAAAATTGGCGGACTATATTTAAAATTCTTGGTGTGCTTCATGATTCATATTTCATTGAATTGACCTTTTGCCAATTGTTTTCAAACTGCTTTGGGTTTGGAGTCTATCCATGCAAGATCCATGTGGAATCCTCGTGCATCTTAAGATTTTATGATACCTTTTCGGGTCGTGGGATGTGACGTGTTGAAACTTGGAACCATCCACAAACATGTTACTTCATTCTTTGTGTTCTTCCTTTTCCACCTATTTAGGAGCAACTATGTTGGACCCTAAACACATCTATGGCCAACACACGTTTGGGGACCGGCCTTGGATTCTACCTTTGAAGACGTGGCTTTGAAATGACATGTGGAGGCTTCCATCGCTCTTAGAATTTTCAACGGTCGGTTCTCCCTTTTCGCCTATGACTATGTGGAGGGCATGCACTCATTTGGAGACTCGCCTTTGGATTTTACATTTGGATTTACGTCAATGAGGCACGTGGAGATTTATACTGCTCTTATACTTTTCAATGGCCGCTTCTTCCTTTCTCGACTCACCACATGGCAAGCCTAAGCTCGTTTGGGGACTGCCTTTGGATTTTACCTTTAGAGTTACACTAATGAGACATGTGCAAAGCTATTATTCACTATTAAAATTTTCAATGGCTGGTTTTGCCTTTCTGGGACTTTTACCATGTGGTGAGCCTACACTCATTTTGGGACTTCTGTTGGATTTAACCTTTAGAGTTATGCCGATGAGGCACATGGAGGCTTATGTTGGCTCTTAGACTTTTTAACGGCCAATTATGGCTTTCTCGAGTCGACCATGTGGTGATCCTGCGCTCATTTAGGACCCCAATTTTTTCATACCTTTTCAAGTTACATTGATGAGGCACGTGGAGGATTACACTATTGTTTTTCTTTCCCTTTAACTTTTGGAATTGCACCAAGCTGACACGTGGTGCCTTCCGTGAGTCCATTTCTTTTCTTTGAGTTGAATCGTATGTGAAGTTTGAAAAATTTGAGCCTTTCTCCATTTTCTTCCTCTTGAGCTTTGATCTCCTTTAACATTTTTAGCCCCATTTTCCAACCTTTCTTCTCCATTGTCAAGCCCACCCGCAACTTGATTTTTGGGATCGAATGTGAGCTCACACGACTGAACCAACCTCTCCATTTTTCTCCTATGCAAGGTCATGTTTGATCAATTTTGACTGAGGGGAAAAATTGGATAACACAAGGGCCGATATTAGTTTGATCTTAGGGTTTACATTTAACCCTACACAACTTTTAAGTCATTGGGATTTTTTGGGATTACAAATTAAATTTAAAGAACGATATGTGAGGTAAATTAATAAAAAGGGGGAAACTAATGAAATAATAAAGGGTGTGTAGACCTTTTATTTGTGACCCTAGCAAACTTAGAGGAGAAATAAATAATTAAAATTGGAATTGGACTAGTGATTAATTAATTGGGTAAATCAAATTAGTATAGAATAATTAATAATGGGGATCGGGTAAGTATAGTAATTGTTTATACTTTAAAAAAATTACCTGAATTTTTAACTACTATTTGGTATGGTTTGCCATGTGTCTAGGTGGGGAATTGCATCTTCCTCTACTATTCAAAAATCCAAGTAAAACCATAGGATGGATGGAAAAATAAAGAGCAAACAAGATTTACAAAGACACCCACAACAACATGCAAGCATTCAAGAGATGCAAAAATAACCATTTTTCTTTTACACAATATAATAACACAAGTAAAAATCAGAGGCATATAGTCCTACCTCAAAACAAGTTATCCCTCACCAAAAATATCCATGCACTTTAATCTCTAAGATTCTAGTTCCAAGCTCTCTCCATCTCCAAATAGTAAAAATGACAAGAAAAAGTCCATACCCCTCTCCATGAGGAGGTATAAAAGGAAAAAGCCATTATAAATCCTGAAAACCGAGAGGGTGACATGTGTCACCAATCTCATCCTCCAACACAAGATTCCAAAAATCCCAATAGACATAAAACAGAAAACATTTAGGAAGTAAACACCCAAATTTCCAAAAAAAGTAATAAGCCAACACACTGCAACTTTTGAGAAAGCATAAGAATCAACCACTATTACAAGATGGTGACATGAGAAGGGTCAAATAGGATGAAAAATCCCATTTGACCTTGAAAATATATCCCCTACCAATAGGTAGTGTCAAAGGGGTATATTTTAGTTTAAGGAGACCCCCAATGTTAAAATATACCCTTACATATGCTATATTTAGCCCAAATTTGAGATTGGATAAAGTGGCTTAGAGAAAGAGGTGGTGGGGCCCACTAAAATGATCATTAGGTGGTCCCAAACCACTAACAACAAGATTAAAAACATAATAACATCACTAATAAAAGAGGGGACCATTAGGTACTCTAAAAAGTTTAGTACAAAGATTAACAAATTAAAAACAAAATAGGTAAATTAGGAATCACCAATGGTGTCAAACAAATGAATACACCACTTACACATAGGGTTACACCAATATCAAAAATGGATAAAGGACTTGGCCTAGTCACCACTTGTGTAAGTTGAGATTCAACTCCGAAACACACGTTCTCCCGTGTGACATGTAATTTGCACGAGAATTCACACATTAAACATACCTGCTCGATAAATAATCAATTATATAATTAATCCAATAGAAGGACAACCAAATCAACCATGGATATTCATTCCAACTATAAAACAATCGATAATTATTTTGGTTAGGTTGTGGAGATAAATAGCTTCACTAGAGCATGCATTACAAAGTGACTGGAAAACACAATGTAACCATCATCATTAAGGGAACCGACATCGGTCACCCAGGACCAACGTCCGAAAATCAAGAAGGAACCGACATCAATTAGGGCTAACCGACATCGGTTACATGTGTGGGAGTGTTTTAATTAACTCTCGGGAATTATATCTATTTTTAGCATTAAAGTATATCTATTGATTGTAATTGCATGGCTAAGTTCCCTAAGTTTATATACGCCTATATAAGCATGAAATCTAGGGTTTAGAAGTAGAATTAAGAGAAGGATTGAATTAGATCCTTGATTCTCCTAGATTGAGAGGATGAAGATGAAGAAGACGAAGAAGAAGAAGAGAAAGAAAGAACAGGTTACATGAAGACAAAGTCTCCATGGAAAGGAGCTGGATAGAAGGAAATAGTAGGTACATATGAATGGTGAGAAGAGATTAATGTCTTCTACTGTATTTTATTTGTATAGTTATTGTCTTATTATAATGGCTTGCATTGATGCAAAGCACAAAGAGTTTCTTCTTGTAGATCCACATGTTTGTGAGATCTTATATTTAGATCCATATAGATCTAGTATTGTATTATAGATCCATGTAAATCTAGTCATGTATTGTAGATCCATGAGTTTTTGTATTATAAATCCATGTAGATCTAGATATTATAGAGGAGGTTGTCTTCATGTTTGAATAGGTTATGCATGCAATGATGGAGAGAGAGACTTACCCGTTGGTGCACATGTCATGGTTACACATTGGTAGACCCATGCAAGAGGTCTTGTTTGTAGATCCATAGAGAACTTGGTAGCAGTTCAAAGATGTAGTAGTTCTGGTTATGTGAGATCTGTTGGTGGTGTTTGGAGGCACAATTGTAGTGCACTCATGGAGATCCATTTAGAGATCTTGAGGAGAGGAGATACTCTTGGAGAGATGCATTTTACTCTTGTATTGAAGAGTTGGTTTGTACTTTTGTTATATTATATATATGAGATATCTATCTTTGATGGATGTAGCCCACATTAGGTGAACCACGGTACATGTTGTGTTATGTGTGTGTACTTTGTCTTGATTTGGATTATTCTAGTTTATACTTCCACTATTGTAGATTTTGGGGAATTTTTTAGATCCTGTGTGCATGATTTTGTTTGTTATTAAATCATAGCACTATTCTACATTAATGAATTCCCAACAACTGGTATCAAAGCTTGGTTATCTTGGTTATTTTAGAGCAAGGGTTTTCTTCATGATTTTGTTAGTGTTTTAACTGATACATGTATGAGAGCAGGATTTTTTTTTCCTGATGAGAAGATCACAGGAAGAGACTCAATCTCAAGTGGGAGCTAAAAGAGTAAGGTTGCTAGAAATTAAAGTGAATGGTGTCGATTAAATGGCAACCAGAGTCGAGTAAGGTGACCATGGTCGGTTACAAGGTAACCATGGTCGGTTATAGGGTGACCGTGGTTAGTTATTGGGAAACCTAGTTTTAAACAGAAAATCACAGATTTGAAGAAATGGAAAGATGCATGGAATGTATCTTGTTTATTGAGGTGTCCTCGGTTCTTGGAGGCACAAGCATGTTGGTCAGATTGTAGATCCGGTTATTGAGGTATGGTTTTATCTTGGTATTGCAGTGCTTATATTATTTTGGTTGCACATGCATGTTTGGGATTGCAGATCTAGATCTAAGAATGAGAGAAAAGGAGTAGTTATGCATCCTTTGGTGCAGTTAGATGCATGAGCTTCTTAGAGAGGCTAGAATATAGTAGCATAGTGTGAAGATGGGGTTTCCATAAGAGAAACATGTTCTTTAGTTAAAGATGTGGTTGAGTATCTTAGTGCTGGTAAGGTGATGTATTTCATGTTGGTGTAATTTTTATTACATGTATTATTGCTATTAAGTTTTTGTGCAAGATTTGGGTGCTTCTTGAAATGACTGGCTCAACACTACTATCAGATTTTGCCAAAGTAGGCACCTGGTTTGGTGACCTATGCCAATTTGTGGCATTGTGTTAGTTCCAAAGACACCGATGTCGGTCAGGGAATTGAAATTAGTCACAGAGGGTAATCGGCAATGGTCAGCAAACCGTGAATAGTCTCTATGACAACATGTTTGCACATGGTTTTTATAGTAAAAGAGGTCACGGATGGTTAAGTGTCATGTTTTGGAGGATCGGTCTCTTACACATTGTGTACTGAAAAGTAGAAAAAATGTGATCACTTTAATGTTTGGATCAGAAAGAGGATGGATTTAGCTTGGTTAGTCCAGTGAGACTTTGGGTCAGGTATCTCTATATGGTTCATGTTTTATTTCTTTCTTTTAGAGAAACTAATATTATGTTTGGATAGTGTGCACAGATTTACACCATGTTTTTGGTGTTGTTTGACTTTTATTTCCTAGTTGTGTGGAATCTTGAGGATAAGGATATCTAGTCTAAGGATGAGATCCTCAATGAAAAGTCATGGTTAGACATAGTTGTAGGTAATGAAAGATGTTGAGTACACAGGATGAAAATAAGTTGATTAACCTACTTCACAAGAAGTCAAAACTTCTAAGATGTAGAATTATTCTTTGATAAGAATTGAATAATTTTATATTTTCTTTCATCTGGTTTTATTTCTCACCGACATATTAGCTTTTGAGCTTGGTGTTAGAGCAATACAGGGGAATTTTTGTTGTTGGGAAGGGGAGCAAGCCATGGTTGTTGGCATTGTAGGATTGGATACATGATGCACATGCAAAGTGGGAGGAGATTGCTACTATTCAAAGTGGCAGAAGCACTAGTTGGTTTTGGAGGGAAGTCATAGATTTGTAGGTATATTGAGTTTATTACTTTATGATGTCACTTCTAGTTTATTTTGTGTGCCTAGATATCCCTATCAGATTATAATTGATGGTTAGATTCAAATTTCAGGTGAAGATGATAGAGAATTTTTTCAAAGTTTTAAGGGTTAAAAGAGAAAATCTACTAGTTACAGAGACCGGTGTTGGTTAGGATTAACCATGGTTGGTCATCCTGTAACCGTGTTCAGTTAGGCGGTGATCGGGATAAGTTAGGAAACCATGGTTGGTTTGGTCATAGGTTTGACAACAATGTTTATTTACCATTTTTAGATGGTGCCCTTTTTTCTTTCATCTTAGATGGTTTGTGCAAAGATGTTGATGACAATTTCTTTGGTATTTTCACTTGGTATTAGTTGCATGGTTTATCATGGTTGTTTGTTATTGACATTGATGAGCATAGGATTCATATATTGCTTTGGAGTTAGTCGGTGAGAGACTTGGTGCTTATGGATATCCTGATGATATGGATGGATGTATAGGTGAGTTTATACATGTGGATAAATTTAGTTTTGTGAGTCTATGATGATGCAGATGTTTTATTTTCACATGGATTCCTATGAGCATGGTTCAGTTTCCTTGAGCATTAGTAGGGGATGTTTGTATTTCATCTTGATTACTATGTCACTCCTTGATAGGTATGTTATCTACAGATGGTTGTCTTACACATGCTACTTATTTATGTAGGGTTAGATTTACAGATTACAGTGTTTGGATTTCTTTGAGTTATTCAGGTGTTTGTGGATTGATCACCCACTATTGCATGTAGAAATCATTCAGGGATGTTTTTAGCCAAGATCTTATTTTGCTTTCACATATTCCATTTTGACTTATCTTTGGACAGTTGCATTAGTGGTTACATGAAGACATGGAAAAATGAATGGAGAACATGGTTGGTTTTATAGGTATGGCTATGGTTGCAGTTGAAGCTCAATACTTCAGTTTGAGTGGGAGCTCTTATAGGTGTGTTAGTCATGATGGTTGGTTGCATAAGAGGCTTGGTGTTATGATTCAGTGGGAGCTTCATGTATGGATAGCTCGGTTATCACGAATCAAGTAGTAGCTTTGTGAATGTCTTTGGTAAGTCAAGTTTTTATCTTCTTAGTTGGAGAAGATGGTTTGATCTTCTTGGTTTTATTTTTCAAAGAATTATTGAAGGAAAGAAAATATAGTCTTCACGGTGTGCAAGAGGACGTTAATGTATAGGTATAGGTACAGTACAAAGTTTCAGCAATTTATCTCCAAGTGGGAGATTGTTAGGTTGTGGAGATAAATTGCTTCACTAAAGCATGCATTCCAAAGTGACTAAAAACACAAGTAATTGTCATCGATTAAGAGGAACTGACATCAGTCACCTTAGACTAGCAAGTCGTCAAAGAGGAACCGATGTCGGTTAGGGTGAAATGTCATCGATTACACATGTACGAGTGTTTTAATTAACTCTTGGGAATTAGATCTATTTTTAGCATTAAAGTATATCTATTGATTGTAATTGTATGAATAAGTGCCCCAAGTTTATATACACCTATATAAGCATGAAAGCTAAGGTTTAGAAGTAGAATTAAGAGAAATATTGAAATAGACCCTTGATTCTCCTAGATTGAGAGGATGAAGATGAAGAAGATGAAGAAGAAGAAGAAAAAGAAAGAGCAGGAGTTACATGAAGACGAGTCTCCATGGAAAGGATTTGGACAGAAGGAAATAATAGGTACATCCGACAGTGGTGAGAAGAGGGTAACGTATTCTATTGTATTTTCTTTGTATAGTTATTATCTTATTGTAATGGCTTGCATGGTATGCAAAGCACAAAGAGTTTCTTCTTGTAGATCCACCTGTTGGTGATATCTTGTATTATAGGTCCATGTAGATCTAGTCTTGTATCATAGATCCATGTAGATCTAGTCTTGTATTATAGATCCATGTAGATCTAGTATTGTATTGCAAATCCATGAGATCTTATATTATAGATCCATGTAGATCTAGATATTATAGTGGAGGTTGCTTTCATGTTAGCATAGGTTATGCATGTAATGATGGAGAGAAAGACTTACTTCTTGGTGCACAATCATGGTTGCACATTGGTAGACCCATGCAAGAAGTCTTGTTTATAGATTTGTTGGTATCTAAATTTCTTCTCCTTTTCAAGACAAGCAACAACACAGATTCAACAGGGAGCTTAGAGGTATATAGATCATGAATGTATGTCATTTTGTAGCCAGGGAGGAAATCTAATCATCCCTTTGTTACTTGGGGTTTTGGAGAGATGGATAGCACCTTAAAAAGGATGTGATCTTGTCCTAACTATTTTTGGTTGTGCCTTTCAACCAAGGTAAGAGAATCTATTTTGTAACCTTTGTTATTTGAAGGAGATACAGATACCTTTCTTTTGCAAAAATTTTATAGAGAAGACCTTGGGGAAAATATGATCAACACGCCAAATCTGACTCTCACGAGTTGTCACTTCCAGATTATGGATATATTTTCATAGTAATGTAAAGGTTACTAGAGACATTTGGGATCCCTGATCTATTACGGATACTTTAGCAAATGGATTTTTGTCTTGTGTGGGTATACAGAGCAAAACAGGGTATTATGGGTAGGATTAGATGTTTTTAAATAGATTTTTTGTGGGAGGGGAGACAGGATGAACTTGACTCACCAGATCCTTGAGAGCTTATGCAAAATGGAAAGATTCAACCAAAAAAATGCCACAAAAAGTTAAAAAGTTTCTTCAACTAGAATATGTGCTTTAATGGAGGCCCAGATTAGCACTCTTTCATACAACCTATGGGATTCTATCACAAAGGATCAAGTCAAAGAACCCAATAAAGCACCAAGATTCAAACCAAATCACACCTAAGGTACACCCAGAGGCTTACAGATAATATCTGTCAACAAAATGAAAGAAAAGTGATTTTAAACCATTTATCTCACTCCCAGATGAAGGCTCTTCTAAGAAATGAAATTATATATGCCACTAAACTATCACAAGGATTGATACCTATGTGATTGGACCATTTTGGTACAAGATTGCAACAGAAACAAGAAAAACTACTTGCATGCATTTAGAGATGAAATAAATACACTTTACTCAAGATTAACACAGAATAACTCAAGTTTGATCAAATTTATTAGCAAGGGAAAGTTTCCAGAACAATCTCAAAGCTTGTTAATGGTTGTACACTTGCACCCACCTTGACATGACTAAATTTGACACAAAGAAAGATATACAAGCTTCTTAGATGGATTCTCAAAAAGGATGGGTTCTATCAAGCTTTTTCTGCTTGAAAAATCAGTCCTTGACCTCTTCAAAAATTCCTAACCATTTGCATGATGAATTTGTGCCATTTATAACCTTTTCAATGAACGCCTTTTTCCCCAAAAGATCCAGACATTGAGTGTTAGTAGTGCTTGCCATGATAACGATCACGATTCCCGAGAATCCGATCTGCGCAAGAAGTTACCAGGTGCTCAGGGGAAAATCTATTTGAATATCTTCTCGCAGTCAACTCCTTCCTATGGAAAATTACGTTTCCTTCGATTCTCCAACTACTTCCTCTTCTAATCATGTCAAGTTCAACTCCTTGCATGCTCGGGAGAAGAAAAATGGAAAACCATATTGGGCACGAGAGTCGAGACCATTTTAATGGCAAAAGACATCTCCAGATCTCTCCCACCAAACTCTAGATAACAAAATTAACTCACCCCTCTGTTTTCCGTGTAGAAAATAGCAAGAAATCATGAAGACTCGCACTTCCAGGATCTTTATAATAAAAATGGGGGAAATCAGATTTAGATGCACAACTGCTATTGTTGATCTTTGATTTGAATGTGGGCCGTCCATGTGGAAGATTCAAAAATAGGCTCAAGGAATTCCTTTTGACTTTTTATGACCCTTTGAAAAAATGTCAAAAATTTACATTTTGGTCTGCACCTTTGCTTTTGAAAATGGGCTTCACACATGTCCTAAGGCAGTCTTAAATGAACCATGGAAAAATTCTGCCATTTGACCCTCTTTTGGAAAAAGGAAAAATTTCCAATTTTTCCCTGTAGCTCCACCTTTCCACCTCAAGTTTCTAATGTGGGTCCTAGCGGAACCCCGGGTATTTTTATGCCTTTAACTCTTTTTCCCTCAAAGGGAAAATGTTTCAATTTTCCTCCGAAGGTTTGTGCCTCCGTCCTTCACTAAAACAAGCTTCGACCTTTCTATCAAGCTCGTGGGTATTTTTTATAATTTTCGTCATTTGCATGCAAGAGGTAAAATTTCCAAGTTTCCCCGATGGTACACTTCCCTACCCCTTACAACCTTTCAAACTACCACGTGTCACAATGGCACACCTTGAGATGGTCCCTAAAATTTGAAACCTTGAATGAGCGTGGGCTCGCCACGTGTCCTGCCCCGAGAAAAATTTGTTTGAAGGCTTGAATCTTAGTGGAAGGCATCATGTGTGAAGATCCGAGGCATCCTCCTTTGGCCGTTGAAAATTCCACACAAAATGCAATGTTAGCAGAGTGTTCCATGTGTCCTCATGGCATTACTTCAAAATGGTGCCCAAGTTGAAAATCCTAAACAAGTGCGGTCTCACCATGTGTCCCCTGTTCGCTAAGTGTATCCATCTACATAAAAATTTAACTAAGTCCAAAGTGAAACCAAGTGGAAACCTCCACATTTCCTCTCGGTGCTACTCCAAAGCCAAACTAAAAAGTAGATTTTCAAATGAGTGTCATTCCTCCACATGTCCCGGACATCCAATTTTTTTTTAAGAAACTAAGTATGGGAAACACAATGGAAACCTCCATGTTTCTCCATCCCACCAAGCCTCCATGTGTCCTCTGGTGCTACTCTAGAGATTAAATAAAAAGTAGATTTTCAAATGAGCGTCGTTCCTCCACGTGGACACATTTTTAAGTTGAGGATTTTCATAGAAATTTTGAAATACCTCTAAGCTAAGCGCCTAACCAAAGGATGCCACATTTCCCTTTTGATGCGTAAGGATGTAAATTTGACTCGGAGGAATTCTCGTCAAACCGTAAAATACAAAAAAATGACCATTTGAGCCTGAAAATGAAATTTTCTTCAAGGACAGAGAGTTTAGAAATGTTACAAGGCTCAAATACATTCCTTAGGGACACATCAATTCATTTTCCTTCAAGTATCTAGGGAAAAAATGACAAGGACAACAAATCATGATTGTGGAAAATGGAGAAAACACGTGACTCTTCCGAAGGAACAGAGAATAGGAGACTCAAATTTTATACCTTTTCTAGAGGAACAAAGAAACGAGGAGATAAATATGGACCCATACATGATCTTCAACCCAAGAGTAGATTAAAAATGGCAACAAATACTGACCAAGCACAACATGGGGAAGAAGAAAATGATAGAGGTTGTAAATCAATAGATTTTTAAAGGCACAGATGGGGCGAGACTATTTTGAGCACCAACATTGGCTCCGACTCGGGGATGGGCACTCCCTGCGAGTGCCACAAGAACAATAGTAGACCAAGTGCCAAAATATCCATTGGGCGATAGAGTCATCTTGCAGAGCAGAGAAATAAATCCATCTCCAAAAAAACAAATAGTGAAGCCAACAAAAACAAGTCACCAAGGACCAGGAAGAGAAAAAACACAAAAACAAGATGCAAACAACAATCTATACACTATACAAGAGGTGTTTACCTTGATTTTGTGGAATCAATCTAATAAATGCTTCATATGCATGCCATTAATAGATAGTTTGAGAAATTCACCATCCAAATCCTTCAAAAAGAAGGTGTGTTCACCAATTCTGATGTCAATGGAGTAAGGGCCCATCTATAATGAGTTAAATTTTCCATGCTTGCCCTTATCTTCATGTCTATTATCCCATAGTAGCATAAGATCTCCAATATTGAAGGCTATGGGAGTGACCTTCTTGTCAAACAATTTCATCATCTTTTCTCGAACTTTTTATGCCTCTCGGTAGGATGCCCTCCTCTCTTAATCGAGCTCAACAATCAGTTAATGCAAGCATCATAATGGCTTACCTCTTTATCTTCTAGTTGTTGAATGAACTGATATGAGGATAGTTGCATATATAGGGGCAGCAGGGCCTGAGTTCCATACACCAACTCAAATGGAATCTTTCCAGTAGCTCTTTTAACAGTGATCCTATCAGCCTAGACAACAAACTTTAGTTGTTTACCCCATTTTCTCTTGTTCAGTTCCAAGGTTCATCTGATAATCTTTAGCAAGTTCTTATTATTAGACTTAGCTTGTCCATTTCCTTGGGGATTATAATTAGAGGCATATGTCAAATTGATCCCATATTCTTTGCACATTGCCACCAGAGGTTTAGCTCTCAAACTCATGGCATTATTAGTTATGATTTTGACTGTACTCCAAACTTGCAAATAATATTGTTTAGCAAAAAATCCATGACAACTTGGTGTGTAGACTTCTTTGTGGGGATTGTTTACACCAATTTGGTAAAGTAGTCAATGGCTACAATAATCCACTTATGGCCAAAACTTGAAGGGTCTAAAACCTCACCAATGAAGTCCATTCCCCATTGCTTGAATGGGGCTTCAATTGATACATGTTGTAAAGGTAGGGAGCCTGAAGCTTTTAGTCTTCAAGATAAATGTTAAAAACTCTCACATCTTCTGACCAATAAGGTTGTATCCTTGAAAAGAGTTGGCCACCAATAACCAGCCCTCGAGATTTTATGTGTTGTGACTCTTACAAAAATTTCCCCCTAGAAACTCCTCCATGGAGGTCAGCAATTATTTTGGGGGCTTCATCTTCAGTGATGCATCTTAATAGGACTTTCTCTTAGTTCTTCCATACCAACCCAAAATCAGTAATAACATATTTCTAGTAAGCCAACTTAAGAGCTCTTTTCTGGTTCTTATTTAAATGCTTAGGGTAGGCAGTTTAAATGTCTGAGATAGAACAACACATCCTTGTACCACTCAGAACTCATTAATTTTTCAAAAACACTTGCCTTTTCTTCTTCAACCTCATTTACCTCAATGGTCTACAAGTTTCTCTCAGCCATAAGCTTAGCTAACCCCAAACCTCTCACCAACTTCATGGTTTGGATGTCCATATCATACTCTTGCAACTTGTTCACCCATCTACATCTTTTGCTTGAGACTTCCATCTCTGACAAGATGTCCTTTACCATGGTATGGGGAACATAAGCAACAAATTTTGAACTTAGAATATAAGGCCGAAAAACTTTGTTGCTTTCACCAGGAAAATGTAACATGTGTAGAGAGCAACTCAGAACCAGTCACTAAATGCAACATGTGTTCCATGTTTTAGAAAGGATAGTTTTCCTTCATTGAGGCCTTGACACACAACCTAATGTCACTATTCTTATTTCACTGGAACTAAGTTTGCAACCTAAGAAGAGTATCTTGTGGGCTGGATAATTCCTCCATCTCTTAGCTTGTTCGTTTATTCTTACATTTTGAGAGATAAGAGAGGACTAATTGTTCTCTACTTCTACCTAAATAGTTTTTCATTGGGATCCAAAGGAATCTCATGTTGAAACAGTCTTCTCTATATTCTTTGAGCTTAGAATAGGTCCAGGCCATGCAATCTTGGTATTTTTCAACAACAAAATGTATGACTACTTTTCCTCCTTGCTAATATTTTTGCCTATACAAATCTTCCTTGGTATTTCCTCTATGTCAAGGTCATGTTCCTCAACATCCCTCGAGGCTGCCATATGCCTATTAATAATGCAGATCAAAATTATCAAAATTTGATTTAACAGCAACCATCCCTCTAGGAATGGTAGTGGTATTTAGTTGGATGATGCCCTTGCCAAACAAGGCTTCCCTCCCCTCTATTGCACATACCACCGGCTCCAAATCAATTTTTGATCGAAAAATCTCCTCTGCGTAGAAATCTCCAGATCTGAGCATCATCATAAAAAATCTGCTAGTGTTTTATATTATATGGGACATAGGGTCTTGTCAATATGTCGACATCATATTCACAATAAAGGGACATTACAGAATTTTCAAACCGAGACCCCAACACCGAAAGTTTTCTCGCCAAATCATTGAACTTTCTGTCATGATGCACAATGTTGAAGAAGTCAACCATCTCAATGAAATCCCAAAATACATGCTTGTATTGTTTCATTCACTCGATTCTTGGTGGCATACAATTTTTGACTTGCTTGACACAACTAACTCTGAATCTCATTTGACAATAATGTCTCTAACGCCATATTTCCAAGCAATTCCCAAGCCTAACAACAATGCCTCATACTCAACAATGTTGTAAGTACACTCAAAGTTAAGCTTAAAGGAAAAAATAAACCTTTCCTTGCTTAGAGAAATAAAAATAGCACTATCACCATTTCTAAATTTGGAGAAAGCTCCATCAATCAATAGATTCCAAGGAGAGCATGCATGCTCAAGACACTTATATTCCTCAATCTTGTGCTCTTTTCCCTCAGAAAATCCTACAAAGTTGTCAACATCAACATTTGTGTACAATACTTCATAGGACACATTGTTGGGATCCTCAATAAGGTGCAACATTTTCTTCTCCCCATACAACCTGACAAGGCTGCCCTCAAATAGGATGGTGGCATAAGACACGTTCATTTGAACACTCCCACTAACACTCATAACCCATTTTCTCGATAGCAACATACCCCACTTGGTGGGCAAACAACTATGACAATATTAAGCTTTAAATTTTTACCTAGGTAAGCTGCAAGATGCACAACCAAACCCTTCACACATCCCACTATTAGCACTTCTCCAGAGTCCATGGTAGTGTAGTTCCCATATGTTTTTGTTACTTTAATATTCAACTCATTCATGACCTCTAGAGGCATGACATTACATGATGCCCCTGAGTCAAACATACAGTTATGGAGTAGCCTATCCTTGATGATTAGAGTGGTGAAGAATGGATCCACATTCAGCTGAGAGTCTACCAAGGATGTCCCCAGATAAACCTCAGGTGGTTCAGCTAGATCTTTTGATGCTAATGTTGTCTCAAATTCTTCAATGACTAGTAGATTATCCACAATGTTCACATTTCTTCCTAGGGAATTCTTCTCTTCACTCAATTCTAATTATTCAAATGCTCTCCTCTTGTGCTCAAGAATCCTAAGAAACTCAAAAATTGGAATAGAGACTTTGATTTGACTTAAAACTTAGGCAATGTCATATGGGACATTCTTGGGCAAGGTAGTGTTGTAAGGAAAGCTAGTATGCTCATTAGGTGGTACAGGAATTTTGCTAATTTGAGCATGAGGAGGGGTATGATTTTTTCTCAGAACTACAGGGCCTTTGCGAGATGCATCTTTCTTAGGAGCCTTTTTTGGAATGTTTGAAAGTAAGGGAGATTTTGGATTTTTTTGAGGCCCTATACCTTTGATTAACACTATATCTGTTGTTATATTCCTTCTCTTGGGAAATAACAACATTAATTAACAATTACCTATCTTCCTTAGATGGGATTCCTCCATCATACTTTTTATCATTAAATCCCTTAGATATTCAAATTCATTATTAGGAAATTCAAAATATTGTACATTATCTACTTCTAAAGTATGAGAGAGAGGAAGAATATGTACCTATTAATGCAGTCCCAAAAAGTGGCAGTAGTTCTAGCACTTATCACCTCAGTTGAGGTTGCCCCTTGTTGTGAGCTGGTGGAGAAACCCATCATGTAAACATCATCATCATTGTCATCATCAGCTTATTCTTCTTGTTGTTGATATTCTTCACAAGGAGCATGGGGCATGAAACATTTGTCACACCAATCATGACCTTTGTTTCTTCCACAACAACAACTCTAGCAGCCAAAGGATCAGGCACCATTCTATTTTCTCTGCCTTGGGGCTACCTATTTCTAAATCCAATAGGTCCTTTGCCTCTGTCATCAGTTATTTGATGATTTGTAAATCTATCTTGGCCTTGTTTCTTGTGTTGTCCTTGTGAACTCTACCCAACTCCTTTCTCATCTCGGGATAGTTTGTAGGAGATCTCCTTGATGCCCCTGCCAAAGTTTCACAACTTCCTCCATATCAAAGCATCCTTGCTTATCGAGATTTTTCTTGGTAAATCAACTTCACACCATCCCTCTTAGGAGGTTTTCCAATTTCCTTGAAATTATTCTCTATTTACTGAGCCACGGTGAATGCTTGCCTCAAATTAGTAGGGTTCTTGTACCTTAGGTAGTAAGTAGCCTTTTTATCAAATGCATCTCGTATATTTGATTAAACATGATTCATCACATGGCCTTATCATGATAGGTAATATTTTCAAGGTCTTCTTATCTAAGTTTTTCTTGGTTAATCATCTTCACACCATCCCTCTTAGGAGGTTTTGTAATTTCCTTGAACTTATTCTCTATTTACAAAGCCATAGTGAATGCTTGCCTCAAATTAGTAGGATTCTTGTACCTCGGGTAGTATGTAGCCTTTTTATCAAATGCATCTGTATATTTGATTAAACATGATTCATCACACGGCCTTATCATGATAGGCAATATTTTCAAGGTCTTATTTAACCTTGTGTTGAAATCATGTACTGACTCATTAGGATTCTTCTTGAAGTTTTCAAACTCGATAGAAGAAATCTAGGCTCAATCCTACCACCATATTACAATCTAAATGCATTGTTCATCTCATCCCAAGAATCAAGTAGAGTTATCTGGAAATTCTTTATACCAGTCCCTTGCATCCTCTTCTAAAGTGTGAACAAACAATTTGATGTACACATCTTCATGTTCAATCTCAAAGTCTTCCATCATATTGAGAAAAAGATTTAGATGCTGATCACTAGTTATAGCATTGTTAACCTCGAACTTTTGTAATTCATTCCTTACATCTTGAGGTATTGCATTTGGATAACCAGCCATCCCCACAAAATTTATAGGTCCAAAGGTGTTTACAACAAATGGGGGTTTGGGTGGGGGTTAAGCCATATTGATTTGAAGCGGTGATCTTGGAGGGGTGATAAATTTATAAGGGCTAAGGATCCTTAGAACATAGGAGTGTAGCTTTCAAAATGGACACCCTCTAAAGGCCTTGCTTCTTGGAAATCCCTATCAACTTTAGAAAAGACAAGTGTAGAATGTGAAGAAAATCTTTCAAAATCAAATGAAGGCCCTTCTCCAGCTAGAGAATTCAATTCCATAAAGAGGATACCTAATTCAGAGTCACTTGAATGGCAGTCTTCAATGATAGGCTGATCACTTTCATCAATGGAGATCCCCCTTCTTGTCTATTGATCTCCCACAACTCTCTAGGATTTTCTTCCTTCTGACTTTGCTTTTCCTAACTTAGGAAATAATTTCCTAGCAAGATCCCTAGCAAAGAAAGATCTCCTTCCTTCCAACTTTACAAATATTAGTAAAAACTTTTCTTGACAGAGGTTTAAGACACTGGTCCTTACCAAAATCAAATCAACAGGGATTCGCCACTAAGGATTTCCACCTTAGTTGTGCAAATGCACTAAAATACATTCTGTCAAATGTTTTTCAGCACTATAGACTATAAATGAAAGCTCTCACCTTCCTCTACCACAATTTATTAATGAATACCAAGTCTGCAAAACATGAATAGAATGGAGAAGTTACATACGAGGGTTGAACATAGGATAATATTTAAAATAGATTTCTGGCACTTTAGAGCATACAAGAAATGTTTACCAGGGTCTGAGTATGAATTGTATCACAATGAACAAATCAGTTCTCAGCAACTTTTAAAATAGTCCTCGCATGATGGCGCCACTGATGTTGGTGTTGTTGATGGGTCAAATAGATATGAACTGGCAGTGGATCAGAAAATTAGTCTCAACGATGTAAATTAGTTCCTAGCAATTCAAAACGGTCCTCAAGAACAATGCCACTAATGTTGGTATCCAAATTTGTTCTCCTTTTCAAGCTAAGCACAACATGATTCAATAGGGAGCTTAGAGGCAGATAGATCATGAATGTATTTCATTTTGTAGTAGGGGTGGAAATATAATTTTCCCTTTGTTACTTGGGATTGTGGAGAGATGGATAGCACCTTAAAAGGACGTGATCTTGTCCTAACTATTTTAGGTTGTGCCTTTCAACCAAGGTAAGAGAACCTATTTTGTAACCTATGTTATTTGAAGGAGATATGAGATACCTTTCTTTTGCACAAATTTTATAGAGAAGACATTGGGCAAAATATGATCAACACACCAAATCGACTCTCACGAATTGTCACTTCTAGATTATGAAGATATTTTCATAGCAAGGAAAAGGTTACTAAAGACATTTGGGATCATCATTTGTTTCGTATACTTTAGCAAATGGATTTTCGTCTTGTGTGGTATATAGAGAAAAAATAGGGGTAGTATGGGTAGGATTAGATGTTTTTAAATAGATTTTTGTGGGAGGGGAGACAAGATGAACTTGACTCACCAGATCCTTGAGAGCTTATGCAAAATGGAAAGATTCAACCAACAAAATGCCATAAAAAGTTAAAAATGTTTCTTCAACTAGAATATGTGCTTCAATGGAGGCCTAGATTAGCACTCTTTCATACAACCTATGGGATTCTATCACGAAGGCTCGAGTCAGAGAACCCAATAAAGCACCAAGATTCAAACCAAATCATGCCTGAGGTACACCCAGAGGCTTACAAATAATCTTTGTCAACAAAATGAAAGAAAACTGATTTTAAACCGTTTATCTCACTCCCAGATGAAGGATCTTTGAGAAATGAAATTGTAGATGCCACTAAACTATCATAAGGATTGAGACTTGTGTGATTGGACTAGATTTTTGTAAAAGATTGCAACAGAAACAAGAAAAGCTACTCGCATGCATTAAGAGATGAAATAAATACACTTTACTCAAGATTAACACATAATAACTCAAGTTTGATCAAATTTATCAGCAAGGGAAAGTTTCAGAAAAATCTCAAAGCTTGTCAATGGCTGTACACTTGTAACCACCTTGACATGATTAAATTTGACACAAAGAGAGATATACAGGATTCTTAGATGACTTCTCAAAAGGATGGGCTCTGACAAGATTTTTCTGCTAGAAAAATCATTCCTTGACCTCTCCGAAAATTCCCAAACATTTGCATGATGAATTTCTGCCATTTATAACCTTTTAACAAACCCCTTTTCCCCAAAAGATCCGGACATTGAGTGCTAGCAATGCTTTCCATGATCACGATCATGATTCCTAGAATCCGATCTACAAGAGTTACTGGGTGCTCTGGGGAAAATCTCTTGAATATCTCCCGCATTCAATTCCTTCCTATGGAAAATCACATTTCCTTCGATTCCCCAACCACTTCTACCCCTAATATGTCAAATCCAGCTCCTTGCATGATTGGGAGAAGAAAAATAGAAAACTAGATAGGGTTCGAGAGTCGAGACCATTTTAATGGTGAAAGACATGTCTAGATCTCTCCCACCAAACTCTAGATAACAAAATTAACTTGCCCTCTATTTTTCATGTAGAAAATAGCAAGAAATCATGAAGACTCACACTTCTAGGATATTTACGAGTAAAAATGGGGGAAAATCAGATTTACATACACAATCTGTCGTTGATCTTTGATTTGAATGTGGGCCATCCACATGCAAGATTAAAAAACAAGCTCAGGGGCTTCCTCTTGATTTTTCTTGACCCTTTGAAAAAATGAAAAAAATATACATTTTGCTCCACACCTCCGCTTCTAAAATGGGCTTGACATGTGTTTTGAGGTGGCTCCTAAATGAACCATGGAAAAATTCTACCA
The DNA here is from genome assembly GCA_018340775.1 of Taxus wallichiana var. yunnanensis. Classification (NCBI taxonomy): domain Eukaryota; kingdom Viridiplantae; phylum Streptophyta; class Pinopsida; order Cupressales; family Taxaceae; genus Taxus; species Taxus wallichiana. The sequence continues at coordinate 766,181,964 of CM031238.1, read as the reverse complement.
TTTGACCCTCTTTTGGAAAAAGGAAAATTTTCCAAGTTTTCCCCAGACTCCTCCCTTTCACCTCATGTTTCTAATGTGGGTCCTAGCAGAACCCCGAGTCTTTTCATGCCTTTAACTCTTTTTCCCTCAAAGGGAAAATTTTTCACTTTTCTTCCGAAGGTCTGCACCTCCATTGTTGACTGAAACAAGATTTGACCATTTCCATCGGACTTCGCGGGTCATTTTGATAATTTTAGTCATCAAGAGGTAAAATTTTCATGTTGCCCCAATGGTTCACTTCCCCGCCCCTTCTCACTTTTCAAACTGCCACGTGTCACAATGGCACACCTTAAGATGGTCCCTAAAATTTGAAACCTTAAATGAGCATGGGATCACCACATGTCTTGCCTCATAAAAATTTGTTTGAAGGCTTGAATCTTAGTGGAAGGCGCCATGTTTTAAGATCCAAGGCAACCTCCTTTGGCCATTGAAAAGTCCAAGCAAAATGCAAAGTGAGCGAAGTGCTCCATGTGTCCTCATGGCGGTACTTCAAAATGGTGCCCAAGTTGAAAATATTGAATGAGCACGAGCTCACCATGTGTCCCTTTTCTACCAAACTATATGTAGCTGCATAAAAATTTGTCTAACTCTACGGAAAGCAGCGGAAACATCCACATTTCCTCTCAGTGCTACTCAAGAGCCAAACTAAAAGTAGATTTTCAAATAAGCATCATTCCTCCACGTGTCCCGGACTTCCCAAAAACATTTTGAAAAGAAAATAAGTATGGGAAACCTAGCAGAAGTCTTCACATGTCACCATCTCACCAAGCCTCCACGTGTCCTCCCGGTGCTACTCTAGAGCCAAATTGAAAAGTAGATTTTAAAATGAGCATCGTTCCTCCACATGGACACATTTTTAAGTTGAATATTTTCATAGAAATTTTGAAGTACCTTGTTGATCTGCGTCCAACCAAAGGATGTCACATTTCCCTTTTGATGCAAGGATGCAAATTTGACTAGGAGAAATGCCCGTCAAACCATAAAATATAGAAAAATGACCATTTGAGCTTGAAAATGAAATTTTCTTCAAGGATAGAGAGTTTAGAAATGTTACAAGGCTCAAATACGTTCCTCAAGGACACATCAATTCATTTTTCTTCAAGTATCTAGGGAAAAAATGACAAGGATGACAAATCCCGACTGTGGAAAATGGAGAAAATGGAAAAAATAATTTTTTGAAGGGATAGAGAACAGGAGACTCAAATTTCAGACCTTTTCCAGAGGAACAAAGAAATGAGGAGATAAATATGGACCCATACATGATCTTTGACCCAGGAGCAGATTAAAATGGCAACAAAGATTGACCAAGCACAACATGAGGAAAAATTAAAATGACAAAGGCGGTAAATCAATAAATTTTCAAAGGCACGGATGGAGCGAGACTATTTTGAGCAGCAATAAGATCAACAGAGAACTTGGTAGCAGTTTAGAGATGCAGTAGTTCCTGGTTATGTGAGATCTATTGGTGGTGTTTGAAGGCACAATTGTAATGCACTCGGGAGATCCATTTAGAGATCTGGAGGAGAGGAGATAGTCTTAGAGAGATGCATTGTACTCCTGTATTGAATAGTTGGTTTTTATTCTTGTTGTATTATATATATGAGATCTCTATCTTTGGTGGATGTAGCCCACATTGGGTGAACCATGGTACATGTTGTGTTATGTGTGTGTACTTTGTATTGATTTGGATTATTCTAGTTTATACTTCCATTGTTGTAGATTTTGGGGAATTGTTTAGATCTTGTGTGCATGATTTTGTTTGTTATAACCAATATCTAAATGAGATAAATATTCAAAATGTCACATATGTTCCTATACTTGGATCAAAACATAGAATTCACCCAAGTTTTTCTATGATAACATTCAAAGAAGAAGCATCATAATTAATGGTCACAATATGAAATAGATTCATCATTCATCCTATTGGTATCCAAATTGATTCTCCTGTGAGGGCTGAGAAGCATCACGAAACTGATAAGATGCTTAGAGATAGATGAATCATGATATGAGTCATTTTGTAGCTGGGGAGAGGATTCAACTGACTCTTTGTCACTCAGGCGTTGGAGAAATGGATAGCATCTTACTAAGGGTTCGATCTACCCTCACTACTTTAGGTTGTTCCTTCAACCAAGGTGATAGGACCCGTTTTGTAACCCATGTTGGTAAAGGATATCAAGAAATCCATCTTTTCACAATCTTAATGAGAACCTTGAGAAAATATGATCAACACAACACAATCTAACCACGACGAGTTATCACACTAGAGAGTGGAGATGTTTCATGTACAAGGTTTGGGTTACTGAAGACAATAATTGAATCCTGATTGTCTTTGCATATTTTTGTAGATGAAATTATTAAACCTTTGTGGATACATAGTACAAACAGGGGTAGTTCATGTAGGATTTATCATTTGAGAAGTTTTTGGTGGGAAGTTAAGTAGGATAAAGTTGATTATACCGGATATTTGAGATCCTTTACAAATATTGGAAAACTCACAGACAAAATGCTTGAGAATAGCCAAAATATCCCTTCAACGAGAAGGTGTTTATCAATGGAGGCCTAGAGATGCACGATTTCATACACTCTTCAAGAATTCAACACAAAGGCTCATTTTAAAGACTCAATTAAACATTGGAGGTCCTTGATTCATCATGCCTAAGATACACTTATGGAATTACAAACAATCTTTAACAAACCTAGTAGAATTAAAGTGATTTTAAATTGGTTATTTCATTACAAGATGAAAGCTCTTCTCACAATGAAATTGCAAATGCAAGAATACTACCACAAGGATAAGATCTTGTGTGACTCTGAGGGATTTCAACATAAGATTGCAATAGGAAAAATAAAAACTATCTGAAAATATTCTGAAATAGAAGCAAACACAATCATGCTCATGATCAACACAAATTCATTTCAAGGTTCATTAGATTCATCACCGGAGGAGAGTTTCTTTAACAATCTTTGAGCTTATCAATGGTTTTACACTGCAACCACCTTGACATGATTAAATCTAAAACATAGGAAGGTGAGCACGGTTTTCTCAGACGGTCTCGAGGAAAATGGTTTCTCTAAAAATTTCCTAGAAAATTTAACCCCAACCATTTGTAAGATTATTCTCGTTACATTTATACAATTTCACCCGCTCACTCATCCCAAATTTCCCCCTAAAAAAATTTAAATCTTCAAGAGAATATTACTCTTTAAAACATACCATTTAATCATGTTTATTACCTTGAAAATATATTCCTTTCTATTACTAGGTGGACAAATCATGAACTCGATCACATTTCTCGATTCCTCAACTATGACCAGGATGTCATGTCATAACTATTGTGAGTATTTTTAATCATTCTTTTATTTTATCGTGCAATAAATCCTATTTTTAATAATTCTTAGGTGCCTCCATATGGCTTGATCGATAAGAAATACTTTTCACCTTTGAGAAAACACCTTGAGGAATAGATATATGCATTCGTGCCTCTTAGAAATGAGTTTACTCAAATGGAATATATCATGTAGATCAAATACCTTCAACTCGCTCCTTCTCAAGTTCACAAAATTAGCTCTACAATAATTCCAACTAAACTTTGCTTAGCAATATGGTCTCTCATCATCTGACTATGGCATTTTTAGGATTCCCCTCTATTTATTTGTGCTACGAGTGCGAGTTGGCCAAGTATGAAGAGGAGCTAGTGGAAACCTCCATGTGTCTTCTTGGCGTTATCGCAAAGGTGAAATCTAAAAGTAGAGATCCCAAACAAGCATGGGCTATCCATGTGTCCCTGGCCAAAAAAGTTACCTCGGTCATTGAAAAGTATCAATATAGAGAGAATCCAGCGGAAACCTCCACGTTTCTCTGTGGTGATCTTTTGGTATGAAGGTCAAAAGAAGGACTCTCAAATGATTGCGGGCCTTCCATGTGTCAAGAACCCCATAGAGTTGCATCCATCGCTGAAAAATTCCAAGTACGAGAGGAGCCAGCGAAAGCCTCCATATGTCTCCTTGGTGTAACTCTAAAGGTAAGATCTAGAGGTGGATCCTTAAATGAGCGTAGGCCCTCCACATGTCTTTCTTGGGTGTCGACGGGGCTGTGTCTTACTTTATGACTTTTATTCTTTTTCAAAACAAAGCTGAGAATCTCAAAATGCCTCGATACCCCACCTCTTTGCTTTTAACTTTTGATGTCGGCCCCAGTGGAGTCGTAGATCACTTTTATACTTTTACTTCATTTCAAAATAGAGCTTAAAAACTCCAAAGTTCTCCGGTGACCCTCCTCCCGCTTTTGATGTAGAATCAACACGTGGCTTTACTTGGGCATTAGCAGGGTTGCGCTTCACTTTTATACTTTATTCCTTTTTTCATATCAAACATAAAAGTTACAAAAACCTCGGGTGACCCGTCTCCTCACTTTGACTTTTCAATGCTGACTCAAAAATGTGACATTAATTGGTCCCCGCGAGGTTCGAGATCATTTTATAAATTTACTCCTTTTCACAAAACAAAGCCAAAAAGCTTCAAAGTGCTCTCGATAGCCCACCTTCCCACTTTTGACTTAAAATCAGTTGTGTGTCCTCTTACGAGCCTTAGGAATTTCTTTTTACCTTTCTACTCTTTTTCCATAATGCTTTAAAACACAAAAAGGCCTATTTTCCTACAATTTGCTCAACTTACCACACATGTACATTTTCGGGGAAAAAATAAGAATTTTCTCGACACTTCATAATTTTCACTAGCCAATTAGAAATCAACGAGTTGCAAGCCAATTTGACATTTTTTGCAAGTGAAATAAGTGACAAGTTCACCAAATAAATCCGCCATACCTTTTCCAATTAGAGATGAACTCGTGTCAATAGACGTTGAGATAAAATTTGACAGAGGAAACATGACTGTGGAAAAATAAAAATGAAGGGGAAACTTCACCATTCACACCCAGAATTCAAAATGTTCCTCATGGATAGAGAAACTATAAATAATACATGGCTAAACGTGTTCCACGATGATACAGAAGGATTAACAATGGCATATAAATGAAGGAGAAATTTTTCATGCATCCATACAGGGAGACAAAAATACTTCAAACCAAGTGGACAGAGAAAGTTTTTGAACAAATAGGGTGAGATTTAATCAAGCACCAACACATCTATCATATATCTAGTAAAATCCATCTAAGTTACATCCTGTTATAATCGATAGTAGCGTGGGTAAAAGAAACTAGCAATATGTATCACATTAGTTTATTGGCACAACGTGCATCAAACGCCACCTATATCACAAGAGTAATTTACAACAAGGCCATATAACAATTAAATAATATTATATCAGTTTTAGTAATCTATAATGAGACCACATATTATCAACATTGTACTAAATATATATCTACAACCTAGTAAATTAAATGAGCTAGTAATGTAACGATGTAATTAAGGGGTGGGCATAACAAGATTACTATTCATATGATTCCTAAGAAAGAAAAGTAGAAATTAACACATCTTGGCAAAATTTCTTTGCTTTCTATTGTCATTTTATTTTTCACCCCTATTTTATTAGTCTTCCTTTGTATACCTCGACATTTATCATCCGAACACCATCTCTCAACCGGGATGTCGGTGTAAAGAACCCTCATCCCCTCTCGTGCCCTTGACCTAAGTATAGTTTGTTTACATCTTTGGGGTCTTTCTATCCATTTTAGCATCTTATCCTTATGGAAGTCAGAATTTTTGGGATTAATTACAAAATTCAAACAAGGGAATCATATAAATAGAGAGTTATGTGATCATAATAAAGGACCAAGCACTAAACATTAGTTATCGCCACCTAAAGTTACATCCATTAAGAATTTAAGAGCTCCATTGCATCTATCTAGCACCATCCAAGGGACTCAAGGGTTGGTTATTCTGCATAAACTTCATAAGAGGAAGTTCATTCTATTACATAAACACATCTATTACATTTATTTACATCTATATTAATTTCATGCTATCAAGCACGACATACGAAGAGCCGCCTATGGTGTTTTTGAAGCAAAATCATAGCACCTGAATGTCTGTGACTAAATGAGTTGATAATCTCATTTTGATTACATAACATGGAGCTTCTCCCAAATTGTGGGACTTGGAGAATCGGGAAGCCTTCTAGATGAAGGTCATCTCCTATTCCTCTGCTTAGGTGCACACATTCATATTGCAGAGGGTCTACTCTAAAACCTATTCGAATTTACCAAGGACAAAGGGTTAAGGATATGAAAGAGATTAAAACTAATCTAACTAAGGTGATGCTCCAAAGGAATGATGAACATCTACTTTGCAATAAACATAAACCATAAAAAAACAAAACAACTACCATGCACATGAGATAACCAAGGCTATAATGAGAGATCATGAAGATACAATGAGTATAAGAGAGGGTTGAAATCATCCACATACTTATACTATTGCTCCAAAGATTTTATACAATCCATTACAATGGATAAGAGGAAAGATTATATTGTAATTTGAATGGGAGGCTTGCAGAACTCCATGAATTCACTGCAAGGCAGAGAAGAATGGAGGGCATAAAGCAAGAGTGTCCAACCTTTAAAATTGCCCCCCTCCTATACAATATATAGGAAGAATGAGAGAGAAAGGAGGGAAAAATTGAACCTTGGTTTAACCACCCCTAAATGAGCATTGAATTCCCCTGCAACAATGATGGGTTTCACTGCAATACCCATGCCCCCATCATTGTTCCTTGTTGGGAAAGAATGGAGGCCCATTCTTCATCATGGTGGCAAGTGGGATACTTAATGACCTAAAAATCTTTGGGCTAAATCATTAATGGTGGAAAGAAAGTAACATGTGCCATGATCCTTCCCAAACATCCTCTCTCGATTGATTATGAGCATCTAGTCAAAAATATGGCCACTTGAAAGTGCTTTAGGCTCGAGTCTATTTACATAAAATCCATGTGGAATCATCTGCGCATCTTGAGATTTTGATCTCTCCTTCTAGTCTAGAAATTACATTGAAGTGACACATGGCATCATCCGTGGGACTTCCATGTTTCCTTTATTTCTACCTAATCCCCCTCCTATTGGTGGAGACACGTGTGCGACCTAAGACACATGGAGGGTTGGTGCATGTTTGGGACCTTCCCGAATTTTACTTTTGAAGGAGCACTTGAGATGATGCATGGCTCCTCTCACCGGCCTTGGAATTTTAAATGTCCAACTCTATCCATTTTTGACTCAAACCACATGGCATGTTGGAACTCTTTTGGGGACCGTATTTGGATTCACCCCTTAAAGGAGTGCTTTGAAGAGACACATGGGGCTTTCAGTGGCCCTGCCTTATGGTTGACCGATTCGGGCCTCAAATGAATACTTCTACCTCATTCCTTTGGGTGATTAAGGGGGCCCACCATATATAATACCAAAACACACCTTAACGAGGGAGGGACCCTTGGCACCGGCTTCCAAAATTGTGATGGTGTGACACTTGGCATCATCTGCAGGGGTGCCCCTTCATTCCCTCATGTTTGTCTTAGTCCCTTCTCTTTGGCGGAGACACTACATTTGACCCTAGACACGTGGAGGGTTGGTGTATGTTTGAGACATGCCTTTGGATTTATCTTTTGAAGTTGCATCAAGTTGACATGTGGCGCTTTTCGCTAGCCTTGGAATTTTCAATGGTCGGCTTTGCCCTTTTTTTATTCTAGCCATGTCATGAGCCTTGGCTTGTCTATGGACCCTATTTGGACCAAACCTTCAGAGGTGCACCATTGGAATGCATGGAGGATTCTACAGGCTCTATCCCTGTTAGGAATTTTCAACACCCATTGTAACCTTTTTCAGACTCTGACTACATTGTGGGTTGGTGCTCATTTTGGGGACCCTGCTTTGGATTCTGCGCCTGGAATTATGTTGATGAGGCACGTGGCACACTCCATGGTTCCTTTGCTTTAATTTTTTTGGACTCAACCTTAGGATCAAATATGATTTCACACGACTGGGCCGACCCTCCATTTCTCCTTTGAAAGGTCAAACTTGACCCATTTTTCCTAGGGAGGGTTAAATTTGGTTAATAGTTTGGTGACTCGTGGGATCACCTTCTTGCTAGGTGAATGGATCAGTTACCTTGAAGTATCTATTGGGCATGGAGTCATGGATGGTAGCCTGATACTGATCATGTTCTTAAAACTTGAATCCGACACTTGCACTTGGTGATCTTGAACCTACCCCACTGTCGACACTCTCAATTTTAAAAGGAAAATCTTTAAAATGATATTCCTTAGAGTAGAAATTCTTTTTGACATGGGGTTTTCACCTGTTCCCAAAATGGACTACTACAAAATTCACCCAGAGGACATCTAACTGTATAATGACACAACCCTGGAGCAACAAAACCTATGCTAGAGCACTTAGGGAAATGAAACCTATGCTAATAACAACAACAATGTGCATAAGCACTTGGAGGAATTGGAAATCCTATACTAATATGTACAAGGGTGAGAATTCTCCTTCTAGTAGCAATGTTTGAGATAGATCCCATTGATTGGAATCTATAATTCTTCACCATGGAGGGTTGGAATTTTTTTCTTACTTTACGGTTTTTATCCCACTTCAGTCCCAAGTCTCCAACTTGGAATGTGCTAGCTTTAGCTTCCTTGTCAAAGCTCTTCTTGGTCAATGCTTGATCCTTCTCCATGATCTACACTGCATGTCTTCTTGCTTCTTCTAACTCCATCAGCTCTGCATACCTAATCTCCATAGGCTCAAACTTAGCTAGTTCCAGTTGTTTCATGAGTTCTAATGCTAGAAACTCAAGTGATATAGGTAGAAATGCTTCCTTCCCATATACAAGCTTAAATGGAGAGATGTATGTAAACCTCTTGGGTGTGACCCTATCAGCCTAAAGATTTGATTTGAGTTTTTTTGCTAAGTTCTCTAATTCTCATCAAGATTCCTTCGATAATTTTCAAAAATTTCTTATTTTTGGACTCTGCTTGGCCATTACCTTGAGGGTAATAGTTTGAAGAGGTTCTGAGATATACACCATTCTTGACAGCCCATTCAGTGATCTTTATGCTAAGGAATGCCAATGCATTATCTGATATGATAGTAGTAGGGGCACCAAACCTTGTTATTATCCCTTCATAGAAATCCAAGATGCTAGATTCATTTTCCTCCTTAAGTGCCACTGCTTTAGTCCACTTGGTGAAATAGTCAGTCGTTGTGAGTATCCACTTGTGGCCTTGACTTGAATTTGGGTTGATCACTCCAATGAAGTCCAATCCTTATTGAATGAATGGTTGATTTACTGAAATTGGATGAAGGGGCAGGGCTGCTAATCTTGCTTTTCCTATGAAGAATGCACACTTCTTGCATTTCTTGATCCATGAGTAGCAATCACTAAACACCATAGGCCAATAGTAACCAACCCTCATAATTTTGAGTGTTGTTACCCACGAGCAAAGTGGCCTCCTACTTCTCCATCATGGAACTCATGTAATATCTTCTCAACTTGGACTATCCCAATGCACCTCAATAGGACACCATTCGTGTCTTTTTGAACCAAACACCATCAACAAGCACATACAAAATGACTTATAATCTAAAGTACCTTTTCTTTTCTTTTCTCAATTATGGAGGGAAAAAACCTATTTAGAAATAATGCAAAAAAATTGAGTCCAACATGAAATGGGTACATCATTATTTGGATTCTCTAGCTCATTCGAATTAATAGGATAACCTCTTCTTCATCTGTTGGCTCAATTTTTTTTGGGAAGTGAGTTTATTACACAATCCTTTGCCATGAACCAACTTGGTCACTTTGATTTCAATATCATACTCCATTACGTGAGTGATCCAACCTACTCTTTTCTCATTCAAATCCTTGTTTAGGAGAAAATCCTTAACATGAGCATAAGACACTAGCAATTGAATCTTATTGTTTGAGACCAAGTGTCTAAACTTCTTCAAAATCCTAATGATAATGAGGACAATATTTTCTATGAAATAATACCTTACTTCATACATTTCTAGGCTTTGCTGAAGAATGTTATTGGCTGTTCTAAACCTTCTCTATTCAGCTATACCAAGATAGTTGAGATTGTGTCTGACCCTCCAAAATCATACAACATGAAGTCCTTTGAAAAGTATAGGTTAATAAGAGTTGGGTCTTGTGATATTGCATGCTTGATAGCTTCAAAACTCTCTTTACCTTCTACTATCCATTTGAATGCAAGAATCTTCTTTAGCATCATTTTTAAAGGCTTCACAAGAGTTCCAAAATTGGGCATAAATCTCTAGACAAAGTTTATCCTTCTCGAGAAGCTTTGGAAAGATTTCTTCTAATGTGGAAGAGGAATTTTCTAATGGCTTCAAATCTTTTAGGGTCATTCATTAACCCTTTTCTTGAGACAATGTGGCCCAAAAAAATGCCCTCGTGTGCCACAAATACACATTTTGGATTCAATGACACTCTGAACCTTCTACACCTTTGAAATACTTATGTGAGGTGAAAGAGGTGGTCTGCTACATTTTTTGAGAAAATAGTGATATCATCTAGATATACCAGCACCATCTTGTTGATTAATCCTTTTAATGTCATATCCATCACCGATGAAATGTTGCTCCGGCATTGAAGCAGTCCAAATGGAATCTTCTAGTAAGCATATGTGTCCCATTTCGTGGTGAAGGTTGTCTTGTACTAATCTTCTTCTTTCACCATTATTTGATTATAGCATGAGTATCCGTCTAGAAATGAAAACTATTCAGAGCCGGCTATAACCTACAAGATTTGTTCCATTGAAGTGGATAATGATCCTTGAGTGATGCTCTATTCAAATCATGGAAGTCTACATGTTCGACCCCTAGACTATTGACCAAGAATGAAGGTGCGTAGGCACACAAGGTCCCAGTTATGGAATGGTGCACAAGGAAAAAGTATGCAAAGGAGGGTTTAATAGAAGGTTTTAAGGAAGTGCGTGACATGCGTGTATATAACCAAGATTTTGGGACTTAGTCGATTTTAACATCGAAGTAGAACACGTGAAAAGAATGACATAGTTTTACGTGGATAAGATGCCCGGTGACAGGTTGGCCCATGAAGTGCATGCCTGTGATGGAATCTTCTAGAAGAACATCATGAGATAAAGTGGAAAGCTCAGGCCTAGAGAAGCATGCTCACATGAAGGACCACATTCGACACTTGGCATCGGATCTGAAGGTGCTAGAGGGTGAGTTGATAGCCTAGGAGAGTTATAAATACAGACACCTATAGAGTAAAAGAGAGAGATGGAGAGTATGGGCGGAGCACTACTGAATTACTACGAGGACTCTGCTAATGGATAATTACATTTGGGAGAGGATGTCTTAGGCATAGGATTGTAATTTTTCTTTTTGGTAGCTTAGTAACGTAAGTCTAGTGCAATGCATGATTGCGGTCTGCTTCTCGTGACACTCTGTAATGGCTCAAATGGATGTAATGAGGTTACCTGTTATATGTATACATGAATATCAATGATTCTGATAAATACTTCTCTCTCATGAGTTATCTTTCCTTTCATGCTAAGTATGGATGCTTGTATGTTCTTTTTGAAATGATGCAGATTATAGTTTTTGTAAAGTAGTATACCTAGAATGACTACAAGGATCTAGAGGCCCTTCTGAGCCCTATGGTTCTTTTATGTCCTGAATCCATTTGAAGGTCCTTTTTAAACACAAATCATAGATGATGTTTCCCATTAAAACTCACATAAAAGAGAGAATCATCACCCGCACGTACCTCAAGTGAGCAACAAACTTTTTCTGGGTGATAGGCAGATGCATATGGGATTCCTTTCTTTATGTTATGGATAAAAATGACCACATCTTGGTTCCATTACCAGGACCTATTTTCAAAGTTGTAGTGGGAATTAACATACATCATGATCTGGGTATTGAGTAATGATAGAGTGGTTAACATTGGAGAATGTTGAATCATAGTTCTAGAACACAGAGGATGAATTTGCTTAGAGATTCAGCCTTTGGACCTGAATTTAATGCACATAGATGGGTAGAAGAGAACCTCTACCATGATGTATGAGACTTTCTTCTACTACTTTGGTAGAACTACATGAATGGATTTTAGCCTATATTTCTGGATCAAGTTGGAATTACGGATCGTATGTGTGGACCCAAGAATACTACTAGAGGCTGCAAGATGCAAATATGATGTGGACCCATGTTGTAGATCATTAGTGGAAAAGAGTATTGCTAGCTACACTCTAGAGTATGCCATTTCCACATATTCTTATCCATAGGTTGCTGAGTTTGAATTTCTATAAGATCCCAAAGGATCATTTCTACATGTTGTCCCTCTAGCTATGAAAATATTGATGGTTACCATGAGTTTAAAGGCATTTCTAATGGCCGGCTAAACCGTTTTGGGCATTGGGTAAGGAAGCTTGAGTGGAACAAGATGGCAGATACCACAATTGAAAATGAGATGGAAGAGAGACGGCTCAAGTATAGTGAACCGTGTGAAAGGGAGATTGCTAGATGATGCAAGGCTACAAGTGTGATGGATATATGGAGACAGGACATTACGGGAAGGAGTTGAGGTTCACATGGAGGACATGGAACTGAGCGATCTGGCTACCCCATCTTGGCAAGCATGTAAGGAAGACCCCTTCGGATTCTTGTGAGAGTTAATAGAGAGGAGAAAGGAGATTTGTTGGCACATATCTAAACCCACCTAATGACCAAACCCTATCACTAGGTTTTCTAGAAGTAGGAAGAAGTGTTATTGATCCAGTTGATATCGGTGGAAGAAATAGATCCACACCTAGGAGATACAACTTTTCAGTTCCTCCCTCTATGGCTACACATATTCCAAAGTATTCGAGAGGAGTCTTTAGACAAGGAGTAAGTATACAAGCTTCCGATCTTGCATCAGGGAGTGGCACGGGACACAATAGTGGTAGCGGGGCACTATCACAAACCATCGGTGCAGTTGATCTGTTGTAGGGGCACATGGCATGGGTCGTACGAGGACCTATTGGACTTAGTGGTTCAAGTGGATCTGGTGGCTCTAGAGGCACATGAATTGGTGGACCTGGTGGATCAGGTGGCAGAGGAAACACCTTTGGAGGGAACCAAGGCTCTGGCTCAGGAGGATAGGGACCCTAGCCACCACCTCAAGTATTCTTTGAAATGTCTTTACATTTTCTAGATTACAGAGGCATTGAGGATGTTGTGGAACATGTTCAAAAGTGTGAACTACTATGGCGCGGAAAGGGTATCACAACCTGGAGGCGGAAGGCTAAGCCATTTTATAACCACAATATAGGGGTGCATGCATAGCTAGTATAGAAAGTATGACCCTCATCAAGCAAAGTAGTGGATTATACTACTTTAATGAATGTATTCTTGGTAGAATTCCACATTCTCGAATTTGAGTAGAAGAGCATCATTTCTTTGAAGGAGATTCAACAAGGAATGGTAGAGAGTGTATGAGAGTATGATGTGTAATTTAAGACTCTCTTATCTAAATTGTCATATGATATCCACCCTTCATAAAGCATGCCCAATGGTTTATTAGAGGATTGATCACCCCTGTAGGAGGGCCCTATCTCATAAAACTTTCTGAGACACGCACAAAGAATTAGAGGCTACTCTACGTGCCAAGGCTATTGCTAGTATTGATCTTGGTGTTAGCCCATTCTGGAGGTTCAAATTACCACTATGGCTAAGCGGTGGAGAATCTATCGTGAACTCAGCCCATGAGACTCACAATGGTTTATGGTGCACATATTGTGAAGTAGAGGGGCATGTCAAGGATAGTTACCCTGAGAGGCAGTGCATGCCATAGCAGTGGATTGTGAAATTTGTCATGGGGACCATAATGCAAGTAGATGCCCCTTATTACAGTGCACAATCTGGAAGAATGTGTCTTTCTACTACAATATTTACACCTCCACAACCCATGATACTAAGGACTGCAGGCCCATTGATCAGATCCATGAGGCCATTGATCATGGGGTATGCCAGACTAGCATTCCTAGTAGTTCTAAGGGTGATGATCACCATTATTAGGAGCACAGATGGAGGTGCATGCGAGAAGAGGGTTTGAGGAGGATTCCATGGTCATGGTAACCATGGAGGAAGAAGTGAGTTCCCACGTGGAACCTATTTCAATTATGGATCTACAGAGCATTACAAACAAGAGTGCCAGGACATGTTGCGGTGCTCATAGTGTGGAAAGAAGCATAAGTATGAGGAGTGCTCAATTGTTTGAGCACATGAATCAATAGCACTAGAAAGACAAGGGTGTTGCAATGGTTAGTATTAAGAAGGTAGACATACAATGGATGCCTCGGGTAACACGGGATGAAAGTTTGGAGCCTTTCTTAGTAACCACAAGGGCAGGAGCTACATGCGCAAGAGAAATACCGAGATAGAGGAACTTGGTTTCAAGAGAGGATGTCGTTAATAGAAAGTATCCAGACCCCACACATCAAAATGAAGTATATCAGACACCATGAATGTCATTCGGATCTTACAAGGGAAATCTAGTGCCTAAAGGAGCAATCCATGAGGGAAGAACAAGGAAGAACAATTGAAGCACCAAAGGATGAACTAGATGAGGTCAAGGAGGTGGGTAAAATGCTAAGGAAGGAGAATATCATTCCCTTGATTGGGTCATAGTTGAGAGATAAGGTACCACACACCAAAGGAGAGTGCGAGAGACATGTCTTACACATGAACCTTCCCCCTCACAGCCTTGACTATGACAAGGAGATCACATTGAATGTAGTTGTAGATGGATGGCTCCTTAGCAATATACTCATTGACACTGGCGTGGAGGTTAATGTTCTAACTTTAGATGCGTGGCATCAGATGGGAAGACCTACATTACAGCCATATTTGACTATGTTGTATATGGAAAAAAAGACTAAATCAATGCCCATCGATGTCTTCAAGGATGCGGCTATCACTATCCAGTGCTAAGTTTACTAGGGACTTGAATTCTTAGCACTCATAGAGGCAGAAAATTTCTCGGCAGACTACTTGGGTGCCCATGGTATTAAAATAACAATGTGGACCTTCGGTTCAACAAAGGGTACATCAGCTTTGAAAACAAGGATGAATGGGTCATTATACCCTTGGTGATGAGAAGTCGACACCCTATATTGAATTGTTGGGGAAGAAGTTCGGATAGGATATATGTGCACTCGATTTGGGATGCGAGAGATAATACATCCTCACCGATGGAGTTATCCATTTTGAGGATGCTCGGTCGATTAGTGATACCACCAATCTAGTATGTGACAATTGGGTGCATGGAACTTATGAATTGATGGGACGATAGTTAAGAGGGTGGTGACTAAGGTAACAAAGGCACGTATGGTTTGGTGCCTAGGAGGAAAAAAGCTTCCCAAGTATTCTCGAGGAGCCTTCCCTGAGATCTTCTTATATAAAATGGAAACTCAGTGGAAGAAGGAGAACGAATAGAGAGGGATGCTAAGCTATGTCTTACTCGGCACAGTGGCACGGTGGTGGGCTACACATCAGGAGAGCCTCTTGGAATGGCATGAGGTAAGGATTTCTCTCTCTGTCAGATTCTCTAGGAACAACATACCCACCACCATCAAGGACTACCATGGGAAGGATCCCACTTCTTTCTATATCTAGGAGTGCAAGAGGTTCTTGAGAGAAGGTGTGAAAGCTTTTCCACCATCCTTTGGGTGCACAAGTTGTATTCAACACTACAAGGTTGCGCACGCATATGGTATATACATTCGAAACATGCCGTCAAATAAGGTATTGGTAAAAGCTCATAGCTGACCTTATTCAAACCTTTGAGTATTGGAGTACTAAACCATTTGTTGATAAGGCCTTGCATGGTATCAAGTGCTTTACCACGGGGTATATTGCCATGGCTGAAGATAGGTTGTTGGAATTAGTAGGTGAACCAAGATTGGGGGTACGCCTTAAAGAAGAAGTAGAGGAAACATAAGAGTTACAACTTGAGCACGCGTGTTTGGAAAAGGAAAAAGGAAAGTTGGTGTATGTGATTGATGGAGAGGAATTGGAAAGTTTAGATGTTAGCCATTCTATAGGGATGCATGAGGTAGTGGAAAGTACTGAGATACTCATGCACATGCTGTCATCACCAATCCAACACTATGATAATTCTTCACCGGGAACTCCTCGTGCTATGATTATTTACTAATGCACAGCCTTTAGTTTGGTGGATGTAATCTAGAAACAAAACAACAAACATAACACAAGAATACCATCGACTATGATAAGAAAGAATGATGACAAAACTGAACTATCAAAGTAAATTATAATATTAACATGAAATTGTTACAATCTCACCCATGAGGTACTTCAAGTGTTATTGACTTCACTTGCCTTCCACCAATACTATGGGGAAACTTTACAATTACACCTCTTAATGGCTTCTTCAACACACCTTTAAACTGATGGCTTCGATTACACACTTCATAAAATATTTCTCACTACTTCCTTCTATGCTAAATGAGGGGGTGGCCTCTTTATTTATAGAACTTCTAGGCTTATCCATCTTATATCTAAGATAGGATAAGAAATCCACTCGACAAATCATATTCCATACCTTAACTCTTATCTCGTACATGTAAGCTTATCTTTTAAGATAAGATAAACCTTATCATTTCACATGGGTTCCACATTTTTAGACTTTTTACAAATAAAATAAACAAAATATTTATGACCTCACTCCTTGTCCTTATTACCAATATAATATTTCTAATTCCTAATCATGTAGACCCTACTTCTCTACTTACCCAAACTTTGACATTTTAACATTACGGACCACTTACGACAAATATTTACTTTTACCACAACATTCCTATTGTACTTTTGACTATTACCGTACTATACATTATTGGCGTGTAAATCTTGGTAGCGCCGTTATCTTCTATTGGACGCTCCTACTAATTATACTTAACAACATCCTATTCCTAATACATACATTAATGAAATAGAAATTACGGAGGCAAATTTTAGTGTCAACATCTTCCCCCTTCCTAGCTTCTACTCCGTCCTCGGAGTAGATTATTCTCGGTGCTTGGAAAATCTTCAACTTGTCGTGGTTGACCCATTTTATAATGGGAGTGCCATCCAACTCCTCCCGATCGATACGTACCATTTTCATGCACAACTGCTATTTTGTAGGGCTCCATCCATTTTGGAAGAAATTTTCTCTGTCTTCTTTTTTGTATCTAGAATCATATACTAGAACCAAGTCATTCACATGAAATGGAGACCAATGGATCTTTTGATCAAAGTATTCCTTCTGCTTCATTTTCTTCTTATAGCTTGTATCCTTAGCTATTTCCCTCATTTCCTCTAGAAAATGAAGATGTATCAACCTTTCTTTTACTGAATCACTTTCATCCATCCTTTTATTTTCCATAACTCTGACCGTGAGAATATAAAACTCAATAGGAAGAAATGGATCAATGCCATAAGCCAACTGAAATGGGGAATATCCTGTTGCTGACTTTGATGTTGCCCTATATGCCCACAATGCTGCATGAATCCTCTTATCCCATTTATGTACCTGCAAGGCTACATCTTTTGCTAGAATTTGACACAACACAAAATTTGTTCGTTCCACCTATCCATTTGTGCTTGGCTTGTATGTTGTTTCCTTCCTGTGCTTAATAGAAAACTTATTGACTAGGGCTTCTACCACCTCATTAATGAAGTGGCTTCCTTGATTTGTTACAATTTCTAATGGACAACCAAATCTGGTGACAATGCATTCATATATGAACCTTACCACTTCATCCATGGAAGTTGTTTTCAATGGCCTAGCTTCAACCCACTTGGTTAAATAATCTATGGCAACTACAATATACTTATTTTGGCGTGAGGTAGTTGGAAGTGGACCTACAATGTCTATTCCCCACTTTTCAAAGGGACCAAGTGGAAGAATAGGGCATAATGGAGCTGATGAAGTCTTACGGTTACCATGTGTTTGACAAATATCACATGTCTTACAATAATTATAACAATCTTTAAAAAGAGTGGGCCAGTGATAACCTGCATCCAAGATCCTTCTTGCTATAAGTTGTCAGAGAAGTGCCCTCCACATGTACCATTGTGGAATTCTTCTAGCAGCTCCTTCCCTTGATCACGTCCAACTACCCTCTTGTATTGTCCATCAGGTCCTATTCGAAATAATACTCCATGCAGAATAGAATATGGACGACTGGCTTGAGTAATCTTTCTCTTAGTCTTTGCATTGGCACCATCAGAAAACTTGAATTCATTCAGATAATTCCAAATATCTATGTATTCACTAGGGATTGTGTCAAGGGAGAACAATGTTGCATCGGGGAAATCATCATCATCACAAGATGATCCTAAACCATCATAGGCTCGCGAGAGTGCATTTGCATTGACATGTTTCTTTCTGGCCTATCTATAATATCAAATTCAAATTCTTGTAGAAAAATTATCCATCTTGCTATCCTCCCTGATGGGTTAGGCTTATTGACAATATATTTTAGAGCCTGATGATCTGTTATAACTATAAATTTCTACCCTAGCAAGTAATTTCTAAACTTCTTTACAGCAAAAATGATAGCTAGAGCCTCTTTTTCAGTTACAGTATAATTTACCTCAGCACTGCTCATTTGTCTGCTCCCAAAGTAAACTAGATGTTCATTCCCATTTTCATCCTTTTGGCTCAAAGTACTTCCTAGTGCTACATCTGAGGCATCAGTATACACAATGAATGGCTTGCTCTAATCTGGATTCTTTAAAATAGGTGAAGACACCAGGGCTTCCTTCAGTTGTCCAAAAGCTTCATGCGCCTTATTTCCTGGTTCATAAGTAACATCCTTCTTCAAGAATTGGGTTAGTGGCTATCCAATCTTTGAGAAATTCTTGATGAACCTTCTATAGTAACCCACATGGCCTAAAAATGATCTCAACTTACTTCTATTCATAGGAAATGGTAAATATTTGATTTTTGAAACTTTATCAGGATCAGTACCAATACCATCTCTGGATACAACATGCCCTAACAAAACACCTTTAGAACATCCAAAGACACACTTTGTAGGGTTTAGTGAGGCTTGTGCTTCATCTAACCTTTGAAATGATGTCTCCATCTAGTGCAGGTGGTCCATCTTGCTCCCATAGATGTAAAAATCATCTAGAAATACTCTGATGAAGTTCCCAATGTAGGGTTCAAACACCCTATTCATCAAGCGTTGGAATGTTTCCGGAGCATTACATGACCCAAAAGGCATAACTCTATAAGCAAAAATTCCCCAAGGAGTGTTGAATGTGGTCTTGGTGATCTTTCTCCGCTTATCTGAGACTTGGTTGTATCTGTTATATCCATCAGCAAAACTATAACACTCATGGCCAGCTACTTCGTCCAAAATCTGATCTGAGAATGGAAGAGGGTAATGATCCTTCTTTGTTACCTTATTGAGCTTCCTGTAATCAACACAAATGTGTAGCTTCCCATTCTTTTTTATTGAGATCACAATGGGAGAAACCCATTCTGAATTCTCCACAACAAATATGAATCCTGCATCAAGCAACTTATCTATTTCTTCTTTTACAGTCTTGGAAAAATTAGGATTCATTCTATATGGCATTTTCTTTATAGGCTTAGCACCATCTACCAGCTCAATAGAATGTTCTACCCAACTTACTTGATGGAGTTCCTTGTAATCAAAAGTGAATATGTGTATGTACCTTTGAAAGAGCTGGAGGTAGGATTCCTTCTCACTCTCCATCACAACATCACCAATCTTTATTTGTTGGAGATGATCATCAACTTCTTCTTCAGATAATTTTATGGGGTCATGAGTCGGTGTGACTGGAAGGATATCCATGACTGAAACATCAACCTCACTTTCTTCATCTTCAGTGTCCACTTCACTAGTACTAGAGTAATCAAAGGATGTCCAATCATCAGTTTCATCACTTGAATCCACAAGTTCTGCCTTATGATGTCGAGGGATCACGTTTATTTTCACCCTCTTTCTACCACATCCAAGTGTCATGAAGCCTTCATTCCAGTAGTTTCTTGCATGAACTCTCCTTAGCCATGGTCTTCCCAAAGACATTGGGTATGCAAAAGTACCTTTTTCATCACACGAAAGTCTACCACACATACAACACCCATATGAGATATTGCCACATTTGAAACTACACCTTACGGTTTAGTTTTCCCTTATTTAATGACCTTAATGAAGTGTTGAAGGGTGATCAATTTTAAACCCAACATATTCATTCTGAGACTCGGTCATTACATTAACTACAGCAGCTCCATCAACTAAGACATCATGAATTGAAATACCATTACATAATACCTCGGCTTGTGGAGCATAGGGATCCGCCTCTACCTCCAAAAGCAGGGACCTCAACCTCCTTCCTTCTTCGAGCATTGAGTCCACTTCACGGCTCCCGCCTCTTCTCAGAAGACATAGCCAAGAGTTGACCATATGTAATATTTGCGAGGCCTTTTAGATAGATCTTCTAAGATGGAGTATGGTCCTTGCCCTGTGAAATCAGAAAATCTGCACACCCAACTTTCTTCTCCTATGTTTCTTACTAGTTTCTCCTTTCATCTTCTTAGGATCATTTCCATCTTGATTATCTTTTTCTTTCTTTCTTTTTGTTACAAGCACATCTACTTCATTATTTATGCTCTTATCTACTACATCAAAAGAATTCTGAGTCCGTTTCCTTTATCATTATCTCCTTTACCAAATGTAGAAGCTCTATCTAGACAATTATACTTATAATGACCCTTTTATAACAACCATAACATACAACTTCAAAAATATTTCTTTTTGGACCTCTATTTCCTCCACGAGAACTAAATTATTTTCCTTGAAGAAAATTAATAGTTAAGCGACCCATCTTCTTAAGTAGATCTTCATATTCGGTAGATGTACTAGGAGAAAGATTTGTGCTCACCGAGAGTGGTTTTGGATTACGGACCAAAGGTCTTTGGTGTAGGCTCTACTTTAGCAACAATTTCTTTGGGCTCCTCTTCCATGCTTTCTTCTTTCCTTCTTGCAATCTCCTTTGCTTGTTCAATGGTAGCTAGGTGGTCATACTTCACTCATTGTCGATCTCGGCTTCATCCCAAGAATTAAGTGCTTACATAGAAGATTATCCACGCCATTCATCAACCCATCCGCTAATCCTTTTTTCCGGATCGGGCATCGAGCTTCCTCCTTAGCTCTAGAACACGAGCATGATAATCCCTTATCTTCTCCTTTTCTCCTTGGGAAAGCTTTGTGATATTGATCATGAGATCTACATATCTCTTGTTGTTCACCAAATTCCTCAAGAAAACTTTCAATTAATAAATCCCATGAGTTGTTCACATTATCACCTAGTGTTTCAAACCACCTAAGGGCTAAACCATCTAAAAGGTGGAAAAATTTAGTCCATTGTTCCCTTTTATAAGGCCATTACAAATACAAGATCGTTTAAACTCTTGAATGAAAGAGGAAGCATCTTCATTAGATTGGGTTGAAAAAATAGGAATCTTCCCCATTTTCAAAAGTAACCACACTGTGAAATACCAACCCACAAGTACAATCAACAAGACTTATGTGCACAAATAATTGAAATCACTATAATAGAAAATAGAAATGACCACGGTAAACTATAGTAAAACTTGACTTACTTGTGGTAAAAATGACTTTCTTGTGGTAAACACTATTCATAGTAAAAAGTGAAGTTTCTTTGCGGTAAATACTATTCATGGTAAAAAGTGACTTTCTGTGTAAATACTATTCATGGTAAAAATGACTTTACCATGGTAACTACTATACTATGCAGTAAAAACAAGGTTACCCTCTAATTGATTTTTGACTAAGTGGGAATATCTCTCGGAAAATCCACAATGAGGAATGGTCCCGTGAACGGAACCAAAATGTCATCACCAATCTAGCACTATGATAATTCTTCACTTTGGGAACTCCTCGTCTATGATTATTTACTAATGCACAACCTTTAGTTTGGTGGATGTAATCTGAAACAAAACAACAAACATAACACAAGAATACCATCAACTATGATAAGAATGAATGATGACAAATCTGAAATATCAAAGTAAATTATAATATTAACATGAAATTGTTACAATCTCACCCATGAGGTACTTCAAGTATTATTGACTTCACTTGCCTTCCACCAATACTATGGGGAAACTTTAAAATTACACCTCTTAATGGATTCTTCAACACACCTTTAAACTGATGGCTTCATTTACAAACTTCATACAATATTTCTCACTACTTCCTTCTATGCTAAATGAGGGGGGTGGCCTCTTTATTTATAGAACTTCCAGGCTTATCCATCTTATCTCTAAGACAGGATAAGAAATCCACTTTGACAAATCATATTCCATACCTTAACTCTTATCTCGTATATGTAGGCTTATCTTTTAAGATAAGATAAACCTTATCATTTCACATGGGTTCCACATTTTTAGACTTTTACAAATAAAATACACAAAATATTTATGACCTCACTCCTTGTCCTTATTACCAATATAATATTTCTAATTCCTAATCATGTAGACCCTACTTCTCTACTTACCCAAACTTTGACATTTTAACATTACCGGACCACTTACGACAAATATTTACTTTTTACCACAACATTCCTATTGTACTTTTGACTATTACCGTACTATACATTATTGGCGCGTCATCATTGGCTGACTCTGTTATCTTCTATCGGACGCTACTACTAATTATACTTAACAACATCCTATTCCTAATACATACATTAATGAAATAGAAATTATGAAGGAAAATTTTAGTGTCGACATGCCTACCATGAGCCTTTAAAAATGAAGAAAGTTAACATCGTTCGGGAGAAGAACCTAAGGAAGCCATCATTAGAGATTACTAGATGGAGAAGGATGTATCTAAGATCATTGATCCATTACATGAATTTTAGGATTTATTTCACGCGGGTACCATGAGCTCAAAGGCATTCACCATTCCTTGGGGAGATGAAGATAAAATTGAATGACGGTGCACGCCCTGGTTAGGAAAAGGCCCTACCAGAAGAATCCCAATTTACACGTGAAGGTAAAGGAGGAAATAGACAAAATGATAGCTTCTAGGATCATTGAGGCGGTGGAAGAATCCATTTGGATAAGTCTAATGATAATCAACATCAATAAGGATGGGCGGATTAGGATTTGTGTGGATTATAGGGAATTGGACACACTTTGTGTCATTGATCCCTTCTCGGCCCCCTTCACTAAAGAAATTTTGGAAGGAGTCACTAGGTGTGAAATCTATTCCTTCTAGATGGATTTTTGGGTACCACCAAGTCCAAATTGCAAAGGAGGACCGAGGAGAAGACAACTTTGTCCACCGAGTGGGGAATTTTTGCATATACGGTCATGCCCTTTAGGTTAAAGAATGTGCTGCTATTTTTCAATCATAATGGTGCAAACATTCTAGGATTTCATACATAATTTTCTTTAGGTCTATTTAGATGATTGGACGAGTGTATGGTCTAGTTAAAAACCATTGTGACAATTTAAGGTTAATGTTTGAGAGGTGTACGAATTTGAGGATATCCCTCAATATTAAGAAGTGTGTGTTTGCTACACCCTTTGGGAATTTATTAGGGCATATCATATGTAAGGAGGGCTTACTGGTAGATCTGGCTAAAGTTACAGTTATTGTGGGGTTAGGGGAGCCTACTAGGCAGAGTGTAGTGCGTGGAATCCTTGGGCATACGGGTTATTACAGGAAATTCATTAAAGGATATGTCAAGATTGTCATGCCTTTAGAGGAGCTCCTTAGACATAAAAGTGCCTTCCATTGGGGAGAGGCACAGTAGTGGAATTTGATACATTAAAATATAGGCTTATTACCACACCAATATTACACTTTCCCTCTTGGGACAAGCCCTTCCATGTCAATGTAGATGCCTCAGGGACAACCATTAGAGTAGTGCTTGCATAACCAGGTGAAGGGATTGTTGATCATCCTCTGTGTTTTGCAAGTAGGAAGCTGACACCAATAGAGAAAAATTATACCACAACCGAGCGCAAGGCATTGTTAATGATCTATGTGCTCTTTATGTTTATAAAGTATCTGCTGAAACACCCTTTGTGTTTTACACTCGACCACATGGCATTAAAGCATTTGGTGAAAAATCCTATTCTACAAGGGTACATTTTTCGATGGGTGTTGTTGTTTCAAGAGTTTGAATTCACCATTGTAGTGAAGCACGGGAAAGAAAATTGTGGACGATCATCTGTTAAGAATTGATTTAGGGAGGACACGCAGAGTATTGAGAAGAAAATGTCGACGTGCAACTATTTAGGTTGTGGTGCGCGCCCTCGTATTTGGAAGAGATTACAGTATTTCTAAAGGAAGGTGTGGTGTTAGAAGGAATGAAGACATTGGAGAAAAAGTAGTTGGTCATACACGCCACGCCCTACATGTTAATCAGTGGAGACTTATACTAGATGGGACGTGATGAAGTTTTGTGTAGGTGTGTATTAGAGAATGAGCACCTGGCCATCATGGAGGAAGCACATAGAGGAAGTGCAGGTGGGAATTATGGAGGTGATGCCACCACATGTAAACTATTAATGACAGTTTTTCATGGGAAACCCTATATAAGGATTGTAAAGACTATTGTAAAGTCTGCAACCATTACCAACACATTCGCAAACTAGGAAGGAGAGATGAAGTGTCTTTGTTCCCTATTCTGGTGCGGACCCTTTTGAGAAATGGGAAATAGAATTTGTAGGTCCTATTGCACCAGCGGTACATAGGAGCTGGGTCATGTTATGTCATCACTTGCACGGATTATCTCACAAGTTGGGTAGAGGCAGCCCCAACTAAAGATTACACAACAGCCACAGCTGTAAGGTTCTTGTGGGAGAACATTATCACAAGGTATGGATTCCCATTGAGTTTGACCGATTAATGGTGGTATGAATTTCTTGAATGAGACCATGAGGATCCTGTTATTAGAGTTCATGGTGACTCATCACAAGACTACGCCCTATCACCCACAAGAAAATGGAACCGCGGAAGCATTCAACAAGATATTGAGTCATACCTTGACTAAAATTTGTGATATCGGTAGAAAAGATTGGGATGACAAGGTATCAATAGTACTATGGGCACACGGGACAACTTATAAAAGGTTTAATAAAGCCACGCCATTTCAATTGGTGTTTGGTGCAAAAGTTGTTACGCAATTGAATTCATGTTACCTTCTCTGCGAATAGCTGAACAAGCATTGGAGGAAAGAATGGATGAACTGATGAAGATGGATGAGAGAAGATCACTTTCTAGGTGGAGCCAAACCATAGAAAAAGCAAAGCAAAAAGTGTGGCATGATTGCCACATTAGAAACAAGAAGTTGAGGTTGGGAAGATGGTGTTACTATATGATTCTAAGTTTTTGTGCTATCCTCAAAAGTTGAAAATCCATTCATTGGTTGGGTCCTTACACAATCTCGTACATCCTTGATTAGGGCACATGTCGATTAGAAGTGTTAGATGGGATGAAATTGCTTAGACACTTCGGTGGGAGTATGTTGAAGCCCTACTATAAATAAGTCTTCTTGTTGTTTGTAAATAAGGTAGTTTTACCAGTTAGTTTAGAAGTTTCCTTTATGCATTTTCCCTTTCTTGTGTTTCCCTTTCACATGGTTGTTTTGTTTTGCACCTTGGGCGCCGATAACCTTATTACTATTTTAGAGAATTTGTGAGTGCGCAGAGTACCGCACATCATTTTAAGAGTGGAGTGGAGAAATGTGAAGGAGCACATGATTAATGTACGAAGGAATTTGTGTTGAAAAGATTTTTTTGAATGGCCCAGTTGAAAGAGGTATATGAAGAGAAAAGATGGAAGAAGAATGGTTGGTGCCAGGATAAAGCTACTTGTAGATCCCATGTACTAAAGAGGAGAAAGAACATTTAAGCAACATGAGGTAGGTGAGAGAAAGAATCAGGACAAAAGAAGTGCCTTCGGTGTGGGTTATGCGTGCCTAAGAGTCTCCTGTCATGTTGGATTGGTTGCGGGCGAGGAAGGTTGAAGGAGTTTTTGCGCGAGTTGGGCGCATGAGTGAAAGCAACTCGAAGACAGGATTTGTTTGAAAGAGATACATTAAATGAATAAAGTATGGTGGTAGGTGAAGTAGCATTTAATGTTCAAAGAGAGAAAAACTATAAGTAAAGGGTTAAGGCAATTTCATTTTTTACTTTGCGAAATAGAGAAAGAAGTGATTTTTATAAACTAGGGTTTCTAGATTCGATCGAGTGAAGAAAGATCTATGAGATTGAAGTGTGAGCAGCCAGTTTGAATTTTTAAACCAAAAGGAAGGGGTTACATAGGTGTGAAAAGAGTTGTGAGGAGGCATTGTCTTGTGAAAATTTTATCCCAATTAAGGTTTGACAAACTAGGGCACGGGTTCAAGAGATTTATATCACGGATTTGAAATCGAGGTTGGAAGAAGTAGGATAGAGTAACAAGGAGGGAGTGGAGTGATAAGAGGACCTTGAAAATGGCACCCAAGAAAGGAAAGGCCAAGGCCAAGGCCAAACAACAAGAACCCAATGTGAACACAAATGAAGAATGGTATGCAGAGATGCAATACCCATATGGGGTGATGATGGGTAAGGAGTGGGAATCCCATCTAAGAAATGTACCGGTAAGTGACTATAATCATTGAAAAAACATGATAGAGAAGGAAATGGCACTAGAATTAGTATGCCCCAGAAGTAAACAAACACCAGAGGGATTGTCAATATACAATGATGACGTTAAGGTCAAGATGGAGAAGGCAGGGTTGTTGCAACTCTATGAGTTGCCCTATTTCGGAAAACCAGAGCACTGTACCAATGGTTAATGTCGCAGTACATGAAGATTACTTCCACTTTGCAAGGTGTAAGATGCATGTTACTCCCCATATTATCTCATAGTTCACGAGGCCTCATATGTGAAGGAGAAAGCTTGGAGGATGACCTAAGCGATAGGTAGGCTATTCAGAAACCATCACCGAATATGCCTGCAAGAAAGGGTCGAGATACCATGACATCTCGACATCAAGGACCTAGTGATGAAGATGGCTGCACATCAGTAACAAATATGAATGGCCGGGAGAGGTGGACCTAGGTAAAAACCTTGGTTACATTTCTGCAAGAAAACTATAGAAGGTATTGTATATAATTTGTCCGCATACATCGCGAAGAAATTATTAAGTGCGCGAAGGAAGGTGACAAAATCCTCTTGAAAACATCTTACTCACCATTGTGTTTTTAAAGATTGGAGTGTCTCGACACACTAGATAAATTTGTATGGGAGTACCTTACCGAGGATCCTTCACCTGTGAAGAGATTGAAAAGTATGCCTGTGACATAATGACAACACCCCACAAGGCACGATTGGAGAAATGGTATACGTGCCTAAGGAACGCATTTGGGGAAGAGTGGAGAATCCACGAACAACTCCCAATAGCCACCGAGGGGGAAGCCGAATGTGTTGTTTATCAACATTTCTACTTGGACAGTTCAAGCTAATAGCGAATCATGGAGCCCATGGTGTAAGCTTCCCTTTGCATTCATAGCTCAATGCTTCCAAGTGGTGGTAAACTGATTCAAAGAATCCAAGAAGCTGAAATTGGAACTAGGTAGTCTAGACCTGGGAGCACAAAGAGATGAGAAATAAGTTGAATTACCCCATTGGAAAGCATGTGTACATGGAGAGTACGTCTCACATGAGGTCCAGGATGACAAGGCTGGTGACACTACACATTGCGGGAGGATCCATGACACACGTATACCTCCGTATAAGGCCAAAGTTTGAGAAAGGCACATATCTAGAGAACGCTGTCTCCATACCTAAAGATCCCATGGGTAGGAAAAAACCCTCATCCAAGAAGAGAGGAAGAGGAGAAGAAGCACCAAGTGTGCAGATTACTTAGATAGTAAGCATGCCAACCATGAGCACCAAGCCTAGCACCTACACAAGGAGAAAGAATTCCTCGATGAGGAAAAGTCACCAAAAGTAGAGGCACCTAGGAAACCCCTCACCAAGGAAAAGTTGCTAGAAGACAAGGAAAAGGCTAAATCCTTTTCAGAGCCACCTCTCGGGAAAAAGCAAAGGGTGGATGAGGAAGCGACTAGGAGGAGGCGCGGACTTGGAGAAGTATATGGTGGAAGAGGGGATGAGAGTGAAGAAGATAACGGTGAGGAAGATGAGCTTGAAAAAGACCAGAGCCATAATTCTTCAATGTCTATGACTCATAAGAGGAGAGTAGAGAAGAAAAACAGGAGTTTGTATTCACGGCGCAAGGGCACTTAAGATGAGGAATGTGCTGGGACATGGGGAAGTGTGAGGAGATTGGCAAAGAGAAGCAGGGGCCAATAAGCTTCACAAAGGAGCATATCACTAAGGTAGCAAAGAGGGAGGTGAATAAAATGCTCAAGGCCCTAGTATACCAAGAGTTGGAGTGCGGTGCGAACATAGTGCTAAAGGAAGGGAAGGAGGAGAACATTGATAAGGAGCATGACGGAACATGAGGAGGTCCCACTCTAATAATAAGTTTACCCAAAGGTGCGCACTCGGGCGAGAAGGACCCTTGAAAGCAAAGAGAAAAGACAAGTGATGGGCTACATCAATGACCCAAAGAAGGTGCTACATGTGTGATTCTAGAGTAGTGTACCCTCGAGAAAATATTTTAGCCATGGGGTCATTTGAAAAGGTGGGTGCGTACCTCAGGATAAAGAAGATTCTCTCATGGGCATTTGAGTCACACATTGATGAGCCAGACTTTGAAGTTTGCTAGGGAGCGCTCATAACATTACCAAAATATAAGGGAGACAATCCCTTAGTGAATGATTAGGAACTCTTGGATGAGCAAGTGTGCAACACACTCAACAAGGTTGTGGTCAAGATAGAAGCTAGGCTCTTCACGTGCAATGATAGTATAAGAGTGCTAGAGGGAAAGCTAGGGAAGAAAGAAGAGGAGCTGGTGGAGAAGGCTAAGAGCTTGAAACTAGAAGAACTGATCAACGTGCAACTCAAGCGCGAGCTAAAGCATGAGAAAATAAAAGTGCAAGAATTATACAAGAAGGTGGAAGATATCAATAGCACCATCATTTTAAAGCACCCTGACCTAGTTCCACCCATGTAGAAGTATACATCCTCTCCGGAATGCTTAGAAAATATAATGCATATCCTCACCATGGAAAGAAGGCCTCGGCCCTAGAGTGTAGAGGAAGTGGTTGCACTCTTGAAGGAAGAGGACAGTTGAAGGTGCTAGTGCTTGTTCTTTGAGTATAGCTAGGTGCTCGCAAAGGTTAAAGTCACGCCCAATCTACCGAGGCCACATATGATACTTTTGCAGACAAGGATAAGTCGGTAAGCACCTTGGTCATCACACACAATGTAGAGCTAAAGGAGTTCAAGAGAAAAATAAAGAAAACAGTCGAGAGGGACAAGGTTCTTACCGAAGTAGAAAGAAAATATGAGGTAATTGAAACATTGAGGGGTTCAATCAAGGCCCGATTGAAAGAATTGTACCCTTAGATTACCAGGAGGATGGACACGCTAGAAGAATTAGGCAAGGAGATGGAGTAGATCATTGACACTTTGGGCACCAGGAATTGGCATAAGTTTTGTGAGGTAAGCACCACAGTGGCGACCTTTATCATAAGGCATTGGGTGAGGTTGACGTATGAAGCAAGCTAGAGGAAGACTTACATAAGGATTTTCCTAGCATGCTGAATTAGTGCTCCCCCCATTCTTCATTCTTCTCCAATTATTTCATTCCTTTATTCTTTTTCAAAATGTAAGACTACACATTGGTTCCCTAAGGCAAAGCATAAATCTTGGTTGAGTAGAGTGTTTCGTATGTACCAAAAATTCTAAGGTATTGTACCACGAGTAAAGAGGTTACACATACCCCAATGATGATACTGAGTCTCCTCGTAAGGAGTTCGAGAATCCATAAAGGTTTGTCAAGTATAAGTTTGCATCACTTGTACTTTATCTAGCCTCCACATGCTTTTTTTCTTTCCTCTCTCCCCGTTTTCCTTGCATTTTGGTCTTAAGTGATGAGACCACCGCCCCGCCTAGGTGGTAGTCCCATGACTGCTACCCAAGACAGGGTGGAAGTCTCAGAATCGCCACCCCTGCATAGGGTGGCGGTCCTGTGTGCCTTTTCCAGAATGTTCCAATGATTTTGTCAAATGTAAAATTTGAATTTCTATCTACGTTCTTCACCCACTTCAGCTACATTTATTGTTTGGCCACCCAATAAATATTTTTTTCTCTTTGTTTATTGGTAAAAGAGTTCCATTCCATGTTACCCTCTAGTGAATCCAAATGCTATAAATAGCCAACTTGTTTTCAAAAAAAAGGCCCCTCTCCTTCTATGTTTGATTATTGAGTTTGTTCAAAGTTCTTGCATTAGTTTCAATAGTTTCATGTTTTACATCAGTTATTATCCTTCCCTTACTTGTTTGGAGATCATTTGATCTTCTTTTTTCATCTTACTTCATTTATGTCCCATATAATAAGTTTAGCATAAGATCGTTTCATTTCTAGATTGGAATCCATTTAGAGTTGCGGGTTTTGTTTTGTCCCAAGAGATAGATCCCATAATTCTTGGTAGATTTTTGTTGTATCCCCACAATGAATCCTGCTAAGAACTACATAGTCAAGATCTGTTCACTTGCACTATCCTTCTCTTACTTGCATTGTATTGTGTTTATATCCAAACCTACCTTTGTTTGAGTATCTTCTTCTGTTGACACTATCACATTCACACTTTCTTGATTCACAAGAATATGAAGGAATGATGAGATCAAACTGAGGGGACAAAGTCACACATTCTTTGGATTTACCGTTGTTCTGTAAACTCCAGGTTTGAGCTATAAAATTTCTAGTTAAAATATATCAAATAGAGTGGTAAATTATTTCATTTCAATAATAACTCACTTTCGATATTGCTGGGGAAGATGAGGGGAATGATAGTTTTCGAGAAACTATGATTCATTCTTCACTTCCGAGGTAGGATTGAGATTCTTTCGATTAAACTAGTTAGTTATTTAGATATTAGGATAAACTCACAACTACACAGGAAAATAGCTATACCAGGCTACCTTGCTTGTTTTGATTCTGTTATTAGATTAAATTGTCCATTTTTAAATTTATTAGAATAGCTGCTCTTTTAATTTTGTTAAAACACTTCATCAAAAACACAAAAATAAAAGGAATACAAGTATAGTGTAGATATAGCTTTCATGGTTAATTTGCTAATTTCAGTTAAATCATCTTTGCATGACAATTACAGGACCTAGAGAGCCCAAGGAATATGTATTTGAACCGGTAGTATCTCAGCCAAATCTCTTAGCAATATTAATGGACATAGAACAAGCGCTTAGGACTCAACTCTTTCAAATAGAAATAAACCCACAAGCAATTATTGAGCAATTGAGAGAGTTGAATATTGAAGGCAGCAAAGCATATAAATATTGATCAAATCAATGTAACTATAGATTGCCTTGATAGGATATCCGCATGACCATACAAGAACCTGAAAGAGAACAAATATTTGGTTGTGATCCTTTAGCTCCATAACCGAACACATGAGATCTCCTCATCGATATAGATATTGGCTTACATGTTCAAGTTGCCAAAACACCCATAAGATATTATGAGAAAATCACACAACTTTTGGTTCTAAACATAGAAGCTGAAAAGGCTTATGACTACTGGATAGTCGGAAGGAGAGATTGACTCCTCTTATGACCATAGGATGTCTGCCACAACCACAAACTTATGGTTGTGATCCACAGGTCCAACAAACCAACGGGCCTACTCACCAATAAGACATTGATGATGGTTTACACACATTAATATTCAGATCCTCACCACTACTCCTAGACATTATTATATAATTTTCTATATTAAACATAGTAGCCAATCAGGCTAGGGATTTCTGGACTAGACCAAAGAACCACCCATAAAGCTCTGGAAGATCCACTATGCCTCTCATTACCATTTTCCATGACCTTGTCTAGAAATATATACGAATCACCTACAAGCCATTTTCCATGTATACAACAGCCAATAGATAGGATCTCGGTCAGAGCTCGACATTGATTGGAGCCTCTAAGTAGCTATTATATCCAAACGATCCATTACCCGATCCAGTTAGAAGAGCCTTCTTTGCCTTAGATTCATAGATCCCATTATTGTGTGTTGAGGATATAAGATTGCCCAATTAGCTTGGCCATATTCCCACATACTTCATATCCACCAGCTGTCTCGACATGACCTCGGGAGGTTGGGTATGAAGAAAGGCTACTTATAGATTCTCATGCTCGCATATCACTTTTTTATCATACAAAATTGGTGAACCCGACGTAAAACTAACAAATAGTTCCCCTTTTATTTTCCTTTCTTTCATCCACCTTCATTTTTTCCCATTATTCTATGGGTATTTATATGTCCCCCAAATATGATGGGATATGACACATACAACAGACCTATTTCAGGTCTCAAATCACATTATGGTCAGACAAGTAGGCAACAGTCACCATCACTTTCTGTATGGGCCGATAACTACTCAAGTAACTACTTGTCATCGCAAACTCTACCCCTAAGAAGTGGCTCTAGTTTTCCATTCCAAATTGAGGAATTATATCAGCTCACACAAACGCAACAACCAGAGCCCTCAGGCTCTAATAATATGATGTTTCTTTGGAGAATCCATTTCATCTCCTCGGGTCTTGTTCAGACCACAAATTAGTAGATAGTCGGATCCACTCCCATTCTTGGATGAGGAGTTTTTATCACACTACGCTAGAAGTGAACAATGCTTTTAGAACATGTACCCACCTATAGGAATTTTGTAAACACAACCCGATACCCTGCTCCAAGAAAATACCCCCATTCCTCCACCTATGGGAAATACTCTTGGTGAAGCTTAGCAGGGATAATGATCAATTCATAGCAGGGTACCATACCCCTCTACAATCTCAAGGTTTGCAACAACCACCATTAAGGAAAAACATGGTGCCATCACCAATCGAGGTCATCTCAACTTTGGTTGAGAAGGTTAGATGATTAGAACTCGCTTAAGAAAATCAAAACTCACATTTTGGGAAAAAAGAATTCCCAACCCTCCACATCATCCTAACCAAGTTGATCTCCTCACGGGGATAGGCACGTTAGGCATGCCTCCTCAACATTCATATAACTACCCACAACAAACACCAACTAGAATCACGTTTTCAAACACCGCTCCAGTTGAAGGTATGATACCTCCCGGCTTAGCACCAAGCAATCCATACCAGAACAATGTTCCTCCCTATCTAAAAATTTATTCAAAATCACCACAGGGAGACATGTTCTCCTCTCCTGGGATGTTCACTCAACCACAGGGATTTCCTTATGTCCCTACAAATACATATGCTATGCCGTATCAACAACCCATTCTACCTCCACCTCCTCAACAGATACCATCGATGGTCGAAACCTATGCAGTAGGAACTTATTCAGAATATTTAAAAGAACCCCTAGATTTCACCATACGAAGTGTCATGCTTCCAAGACCTCTTCCCAATTTACCCAAATACAAAGGGGAGGGGAACCCAAACACACATATCAAGGCCTGTGTCATGGCCATTCGGGAATTTTTCCCTTGGGATGAGGTTGTTGCTAAGATATTCCCAAAAACCTTAGAAGGTATCACCCTTGATTGGTATTAAAAATACCTAAAGCCTCAAATACACTCACTCAAAAAACTTGTGTCATAGTTTATCAAGGATTTTGATATGAATAAATTGTTAAGAACGAGAATTAGATAATTCCTACATATTAAATAAGAACACAATGAATCTGCTGCTCATTTTATTCAAAGATGGTGCACAGTCCTCCTCTACTCATCAACAAGTGCTCCAAACATGGATCAGATGAAACTATGTGACTTATTCCTTCATTCTCTCAATAGAGAGATAAAGGAAGAAGTCCAGAAGTTCCCACTAAGAACTTATGATGAAGTACTTGAAAGTGCCCTTCGAATTGATCAAGCGGTAATAAGCAGTGGTTGTAAGACCTATGGAACAAACGGGAAATTAGTCATTCCCAATCAAAACACTATGGCTTATCCAAACATTGGGAATACCAATCAAGGACCCAAAATCCTTAACAAAAACCATGGGGTCACAACAGATGGAGTCACTAACTAGGTCAAAAGACCAAACATTGTGAACACCCGACACCCATTAACAATCAACGAAATAATAACTTCGTTTCAATGATCAACACACGGTGGATTTCAATCGTCCACCACAACAACAAGAACAACAATGAAAAATCCAGACACAAGGCCCAATCTAAAACCCAACTAGATATCAGGGTCAAAACCAAAGGCAACAACCTCAAAGTTTTAACTCTAACAACCAACCACCTAATCAGAGTTTTGGGCCACAACGGGTTTCAAACCAACAACCTCGAAACTATAATCCCAACTTGTATTGTGGTTTCCACAAGATTCAAGGCCATGATACTAGGACTTGTTGTGACTACAATAAATTCATGCAACATTTTCCAGAAGACCAAAGACAACTCTTTATAGATATGTTTTTGGGAAATTTTGTAATACCTACGCCAAACACTTATACGGGGGTAGTTTCTCCACAAAATGCACCCCTCAAGATCTTTAATGATCCTCTCCCAAACCATTCTAATAACAAGGTTAGATCCAAATGGGACTAACAAGGGTGTTATAACAGGAAACAATGATCATGAAGCTTCAACTTCATTAAACCCACCAGTTGCACCCTAGTTAGGAACTCGACCACAAACCAAGATAGTTGGTCTAGTAGAGTTAGACATCGAGTTACCCGTAGAAACCATAACAAGAACACAAGATTATTCTTCTCAACCAATTCCAACCTACCCATTAGAACTAGACAACATTCAACAAACACTGGTAAAGCCCATAGGTGCTTATGATCTAATCAATGATCTAACAAAGACCTTCTCTCACATTTCCTTCTTGGATTTGTTGAAAAACTCTCCCACTCACAGGGCTGCTCTCTTAGAAGCACTAGGTCTTGGTCATCTGATTAACATCACTCCCCCTCCCGAAACACAAGTAAACCATGTAGAATTTGACATCTACCCTCCAGAGTAGGCAGATAGGGATACTGAGTTTATATTCGATCTAAAAACAATGCCAACAAATGCTGAAATTGCTTGTAGAGGCGACCTGGCTTTATATGTTCAGGTATGGATTTATAATACTTACGTTAAACATGTAATGATTAATGATGGGGCAGAAATTAACATAGTCCCCTTATATTTTTTTCAAAATTTAGGATATGGACAAACAAACTATTCCACAACGTGAAATATGCTAAGAGGTTATGATAGCCTCAAGGCCACTTCAATAGGGACTATATTGTTACCAGTCACCTTAGGACACAAGACAGTCCTCACCGAATTTTATATTATAGATTGGGAAACCAACTATAATATGATTCTCGGTCGACCATGGATACATCGTATGAAGGCCATCCCTTCCACGTTATTCCAGGAAATAAGATTCTTGCACCTGGGAAAGATATTCGTGGCACAAGGTGACCCAAAACCATTTGACATACACCTAGTAAATTTGAAGAAAATACCAGGTGTTCACTCTGAGTTTGAACTCCCGACAAATCAACTTAACAAACCAGTCAATTCAAAACCAAAAGTAAATTTGATACCTACAACAGAATTAGAAATCACGAATCTAGTTGAGGGCATTCCGACACTCAAAAACGAGACTAATGTCATAGAGACAGTGTCATTAGGAACTACTACTAGAATTTTCAAATTACTAGAGAAAGATCTACCCATTCTCCTACCATTCAATTCCATGGGTATGGGATACACCCTAGGAATTGCCTCCCTTCCAGCAGACGAAGTTTGTATGGTAGAAGTAACCAAAGCAGAAGAAGTAGATACAAAGAATACCTCAACATCTATTTTTGAACCAATGTTGGACTCTCCACTTCGATGGAGCTAGATGTCGTTTCAGAGTAGGGGCAGGTGTGATCTTTACTTCTCCCAGGGAAAGATCCTACCTTTTTCCTTTAAATTAAACTTTGAATGTACGAACAATGGGGCTGAATACAAAGCCCTTCTCCTTGGGCTTATCATAGCTAAAAGAATGGGCATTGGTAATATTAGAGTCCTAGGAGACTCGCAATTAGTTGCAAACCAAGTATCCGAGGTATACGAAACTAGAGCTGAACACTTACAACTCTATAAAATAGCGGTATTAGATCTAACCAAGGGATTCAATTTCATATCAATTGAAGCAATCCCGTGTGAACAAAACCTCCTCGCTGATTCAATAGTGACCTCAACTTCTCATTTCACACCAAGCAGTGAGCTGGAAAATACAAGTTTCATAGTATCACTTCGTATTGAACCATTGGTGCAAAAGATGCCAACGATACCGGTCTTAACACATACTGAGAATGAGTCTACCATCCTAGATCATTTTGACAATGATATAACAACTCTCGAATATCTAAATGCCTATGCAGAATTGCATCTTGCTCATCCCATAGTAGATTTCTCCCTAATCCCATCTTCCTCTTCCTATTTTGGGAATCCCATGATAGAATCTCCTCCGCAAGAGAATCTCGATATCTACGAGGTAGAGAATGGAGAAGTTTTGGAACTACCTCCAACACCTGCTGAATTTGAAGAAGGAAATGCTTCCTTAATCGAAGGAATGATTGATATAAATATTGGAATGGAGGAAGAACCAAATATTTTGAAGTTAGGATCCTCATTAACTCTAGAAGAGATAGAAATACATACTCAGATCCTTAAGGAACATCAAAATTCTTTTGCGTTTAATTACAAATAAATGATGGGAATCACACCACATATCATGGTGCATAATCTTGTCACCAAACTAGATGCAAAGCCAATTAAACAAAAGTCAAGACCAATGAAACCAAAATTGGCTCTCATGGTGAAAGAAGAAGTAATGAAACTTCTCCAAGTAGGATTCATAAAACCAGATGACTATTCACAATGGTTATCCATATATCGTCCCTGTTCTTGAAAAGAATGGGAAGATACGCATTTACATAGACTTTTGGGACATCAATAAACTTTACCCCAAAGATGACTTCTGTTACCATCCATTGACATCATTTTTGATGTAATAGCTAGATTCAAAATTTTGTCCCTCGTGGATGGGTTCTCGGGATATAATCAAATCGGGATATCCGAACAAGATCAAGCCAAGACCACATTTATAACTCCCTGGGAACCTATTGTTACCTTTGTTATGCCATTCGGTCTTAAGAATGTTGGTGCTACATACCAACAGAAATGACATACATATTCCATGACCTTATTCATAAAATTGTGGAATCTTACGTGGATGACTTGTTGGCCAAGGCCAAGAAATGATGTGATCACCCAGAGGTACTCCGTATCATTCTCTCATGATTGATCAAATATGGCATCACATTAAACCCAGAGAAGTGCGTATTTGGTGTGATAGGAGGCAAAATTCAGGTTACATTATATCTTCACAAGGGATTGACATCGATCCAGCTAAAATCCATATTGTTCTTGAGATGATTCCACCATCAGATGAGTCTGGAATTAGATCATTCCTTGGGAAGCTTAGTGCAATTCGAAGGTTCATCCCGAGACTTAAGTTTTGTTGTTCATCCAATCAATAATTTATTAAAGAAAGATTATAGCATTGATTGGATGGAAGAATGTAATGAGGCCTTCGAAGTAGTTAAGCACTTCTTGTTGTCTCCTCCCACACTAATGCCTCCCACATCAGATCATCCTTTGACCATATATTCACTGCCACGATGTCTTATTAGCTGCATGTTGGTGTAGGAAGATGATGATAAACAAGAACGTGCGGTCTATTTAATTAGCTGAATGTTGCTTGATTATGAAACACGTTACACACAGGTAGAAAGAGAATGCCTTGTCATAGTCTTCGCAACAAAACGGTTAAGAAACTACATGCTAAATCAAGAGACAAGGGTCATTATAAAGACAGATCATTTATGAACATTCCTTACATAAGGGTTTTTATTTAAAAATTTTGGGCATTTGATAACCTTAATGGGTGGTTTTGAGTTAACATTTGTAAACCAGAAATCTGTTAAGGGACAAATTATTGCAGATTGGTTAGCAAATAATCCATTAGATGGAGGTGATCTGGTAGACCTAGAATTTCCCAATGAGTGCATATACTTTATCAAAACTAGGCCCCCCATCTCTACATGTCCTGGTACACTAACATTGTCAATTTTATCATGGACCATATGTACCTAGAAGATGTCACACCACAACAAAGAAGACGGTTACACATTATCATTGGTAAATACGCTATTTTAGAACAAGTCCTCTATCGTAAATCCTTTAATGGCATGCTTTTAAGATGTGTCGACACAAAAGAATCCAAGAATATTATTTATGAATCCCATAGTGGGATATGTGGAGGCCACTTTGGTGGTCATACCAGTCCTCACAAAATATATTGGATGGGCTATTTCTTACCCACTCTTTGAACATGACGTAGTAGAGTTTATACGAAAGTGCCATAAATGTCAAGAATTCTCCCACGAGATTCACATGCCAACACAATCTCTGCAACCAATTGCGACCTCGTGGCCTTTCTCCATTTGGGGCCTAGTTTTGTTAGGAAGTTCTCTCCTCGTCAAATAATGGCCATAACTTTATAATCATGGCCACAAAATATTTTACTAAATGGGTAGAGGCCATGCCTCTCACCACTGTGCCAGGTTCTGTAATCGCTAAGTTCATTCTAAACCAAATCATTTGTAGGTACGGTGTCCCACAAGTCATTATCTTAGATAATGGCACATCCTTTAAGAACAAAGAGGTCCCTGAGTTATGCTAGAAAATTGAAAATAAACCATCACACGGCCTCTCTTTACTACCCTTAAGCCAATAGACAAGTTGAAGCCACAAACAAAACATTAAAATCTATTCTCCTCAAAACTAGTTAAGGAGAACAAACAAGATTGGCATTTAAAGTTATACCCGGCCTTGTGGGCCCAACAAACCTCAATAAGAACTCCAACAGGGGAAACCCCTTTCTCATTAGTGTTTGGGGCGAGCAGTTCTCTGCTTGAGGTTGAAATACCCAATCTCCACATCGCATTGCAAGGGATTTTGGGAGAAGAAGCCTATAGAGAGGCACGTCTCTCTCAACTAGAAATCCTTGATGAGGCTAGGCTAAACTCGAGCAATAGCATAGAGCCTATCTTGATTGGATGTGCCGGTAGTATAACAAGGAGGTCTACGAATGAGAAATATACAAGGGAGATCTAGTCTTCGAGACTAGGCAATTTGGATTGATAAGAAAAGCGGCAAAGGAAGGAAATTCCGCCTAAGTGGTTGGGCCCATACCAAGTCACGAAAGACTATGGAAATGGTGCATATATTTTGTGTACACTAGAAGGTGAGGAATTCAATGAAACTATCAATTCCTTGCATCTTAAATGATTTTACACATAAATCATTAAATCACCACTTGTACATTATATCTACCTACATTGCATTAGTCACTTAGTTGTTTCATTTTGTTCACTCATTCCGTAAAAATTGTAGTCAAGGAACTTACTCTTAAGCAATTTATTACAAGTTTCTGAAAATATTGGAAAAAACATTCAAATCACATCTCTTCAACTTTCATAACATCATCAGTTAGTTTCAAAATCTTTTCATCAAATTCAACAGACAATCATTGACGAAAACCATACTAAGGTCTGCATACTTGGTTTTTCTCTTTCCTTCTACTAGGTGATGTTGTTCTTACTTACGGTCTATTCTAGAAGCTTCTTGGTGTCATATCTATCCTTCTTATGTCTACGTGAAACAAGGATATTCCAAAATCACAAATCAAAAGTATCAAAATCAAATAGAATCAAAAATACCAAGCAAACAGAATATTTTATTTTACACACTTCTTTGCCCAACCAACCTTTGGTGATAAGCCCACATCTATTACTAGTGGTGCGAGGTTGGGAAAGGAAAGAAGTTCCCTTACTCGCCTATATCTTGCCTTCAGTGACAAGCCCATGCTTCTTACTAGTAGCATGAGGCAGGATGTAGGGGGTCCATTCACACAAATTAACAAATCTTGGTATTCTAAAAACACAAAGCAAAGTGTATTAAGTAAGCTTAAGTGTCCAAATTCCAAAGAGATCAAATCCTCAAAACCATATTTTGTCAACCAAGTTGCCATTTATAGATCTAAGTCTAGATAAACTAGAAATTAAGTTGCCTTCTGAACTATGTGGTAGTTTTGAGTAGGGTAAGTGTGTAGGTCTAAGTTTGGTTTCTATCAGATGGTTTTTATTTCTCTCATCTTTCCATTCGGTCAAACTCATAAAATTTTTTCCCTTCCCAACTCTTGGTGTTGAGCCCTTGCATCTTACTAGTTGTGTGGAGTTAGGAGTGGGGCAAGTTCATCTCTTTATCACTATATTCATCATGTTTTTCCAAAATAAGAAGAAAGAATGAACATTACCCAAAGAATCCAAAAGTTTAGCACTACAATATGTTTACATCATCACGTGTCAGTATTACAAAAGCAAAATAAAAGAAAGACATTTTGTTCAGTACTTGTTATCATTTGTCATCCATTGTGTACATACTAAAAAAGCATATAAAAACAAATATTCTAAAAACATCTAGTATACACATGGGAAGAGAATCACAAAATTCTAGATACAAGAAGATCTAGATCCAAAAAATATATATATATATATATATATATATATATATATAAATGGTGTTCTATATACAATGCCATCATGCACTAGGCATGGTCAAAATGCTCAATGAGCCCGAAAAGTACAAAAACACTACAAAGAGACACCATGATCTCTCAGTCCTTGTGGGATCCCTAAGAGGGTGCATGACCACATCTAGGACTCCTACTACAATGACACTCCGAATGAATTGAGGGATCATGATCATGGCTAGTAGTTGTAGTCTCACTGTGAGAATGAATCCTCATCAAATGCTTGGCAGTCCTATATCCAACTACCTCGACATGAAGAGAAGTCAATAACTTCACCACCTTCCAGATAGGGGCAAACACATCAATGTGCCTACTAGCTATTGAAGGCTCTCCCTCGTCCACGGTAAGCTTAGCCTGAGTGCTTCACCGAGGGAAGTAGTAGAGTGTCTACGCACACTCAGCGAATCAAGTCTCACCATCCCTCGGAGTCGCTGCAAGCAAATGCAAATAAAAGGAAGAGTAAACGAGTTAGAAAGTTCTCCAAAATAAGATAAAAAACAAACAAAATGACAAAAGAGAAATATCAACTAAACAATTCTAACTAAAACAAAATTGAGAAAATAGTAGTAACTCACTCGGATCTCTAGGCCTCTAGGTGGGATCTCTAAGATCTACGCCTACTACTGACACTACAGCCAACTATCGAGCCTCTTCTACATCTAGAATGAAGTGACATCCTACCACCGACTCATCATCTCCCCCTAAGTTATGAGAGGGAAACTTCTCTGAGATTAGGGTCACCTTCTCTGTTATCTCCTCCACCCTCCCGACCGCATGAAGATACTCTGAGTGTCATGCCACTCATAGTCACTATCATCCTCCTCATCTATCCCACCTGCTCCACCTCCTGTCTTGCCCTCCTCCATCTCCTCCTATGTCTCCTCCCTAGTGAACTCCTAAGACTCTGAGTCCACATCAATAGGCTCGTCTCCATTATGAGTAGGACTAGCTCTAATCTGAAGTAAAGGTGCTTGAGGAGCACTGGCTACCCCTTGGGCATGAACCACCTTCCTAGCTGTAATGGAAATGCTAGGAGTGACCATTGTCCAGCCTCAGCCTCTAGGACCTCCCGGGCCTCTCGAACAGACCTATATACTAGCCCCGCTGGAGGAAGCATATCAATGAAGGGGAGGCCAAACTACTGAGGTAATCTACCAAAGGGATGGATCTCTAACTTCCCCGTCCTGTCTACCAGATGACTCATAGAACAGAAGGAAATCAATGTAAGCGTCTCCTCTCCCCATAACCCTACCATATCCTAATAAGGAGTGGCTTCCATGTCCTGTAATAGTAAAGGAAGCCCCTAGCTAGTGTGGAATCCTGAGAACAGTCATCCCTATCCACCTTGCTGCCCTGACAGTCCCCAAACCCTCTACCTGTATACCTCTCCTATAAGGAATGATGTGCTCATACACCCAACTCATAACTAGTTTAGGGTGACTCAATTACTATCCCTATAACCTAAGCGCCCTGTATAAATCATGGTAGGTAGTCTTGAGAATGTCTACTTACCAAGCGTAAATATGGCCATGGGCCTTAATTTGTGCAATGATGGGAGCCCAGCAGTATAGAAGAGTATCCCCTCCCTTGTCCCCAATCAACCATGCAAGGCAAGGATACCCATAATGGCCTTGTGGATCACAGGGATAGGAGAGGCAGCAATAGAACGGACCTTCACCCCCTTCTTTGACCCCATGGAAACAACAACATCTCCCATATATGTGGCCCACTGAACCAACTGAGATCTGGATACTGTTGTCTTGAGAGACAACCACCTCCCAAGGATTGGAACCCCCAATATATGGTAAACATCCTCTAGGGTGATGGTCCACTCACCCCTAACTCTTGGAAATCAGAAAGTGTTCCGATCTACATCCTAATATGAAAATAAGTCATATAGTATGTGACTAGAAGGAGTAACATGAGCAACCCAAGAGATCTGTAAGATCCCATCCCTCTACAAGGTGTCCCTCTCATCCTGGGACAATACATCCAACACTGTCGGGAGCCAATCACACTCCCTCTCTCTCCTACATATGATATTCTCCTCCTTCTTCTACATCCACCCAAAACACATAAAAGACTAAGTTAGTAACATAATCCAATTAGAAATATTATCAAGAACATATAAAGATGTCAAAAATGCAAAGTCAACTAAAAATCACATCTCTTTTTGCATCTTGTTGAAAGCGCCACTCTGCTCGAAAACCGCCACCTGTGCAAAGTGGTGGTTTCTAATTGCCACCTTATAAGGTGGTGGTCATGTGACCACCACCTTATAAAGTGGTGGTCTCGTAACCGCCAACATCATAGGGTGGCGGTCCCATGACCGCCGCCCTATGCAGGGTGGCGATCTTGTCATGAATCATCGAATGGCTTGAAATCCCTAAAAAGAATTTAAAAGGACAAAAATACACCATTTTTACTAAAATAAAGATGTACCCTATGGGTGCAACCCCTAGAGACTCATTTAAGAATGACATTTAAAAAAAAATCCCCCAGGGACAAAGATTTCAACATTTCTATATTTTGGATTTAAAAACAATAAAATGAGAAGAACTAACTCGAGACTTCACAGTCGATCTCCCAATCTCGGAGGAATGATCACAATCTTGTAATGGACATTTTTACTGTACTCTCATCGAAAACGGTCACCGTGGGTTCCATGGCTCAAAAACTACCAAATCAACGTGTGTAAATGAATAGGAAAATGAAATCATTTTATATATATAATATTTTGACTTGTTTTGAATGTTCTTTCGTAGGGTTGGAGCATCGACGGAGGTAAGCTCTAAATCCCCACACAAATATTAAGTGCTCATTTCATTTTAATTTAGTATTTATTTTCGATTTATTTTATCTATTTGCACTTGAGCTCATTATAAATTTTGTAGATAGTGGGAATTTGGATGGTGACATTTTGACTCACAAGCATGTCAAGTATACCTTCTAACTCCCCATTTTGAGACCGCCATACTTGAATCCACTATTTTATGCATCTTAATGGCTAAGATGCTTCTCCAAG
Source organism: Taxus wallichiana var. yunnanensis (assembly GCA_018340775.1). NCBI lineage: Eukaryota > Viridiplantae > Streptophyta > Pinopsida > Cupressales > Taxaceae > Taxus > Taxus wallichiana. Next base: position 766,138,021 of record CM031238.1, on the reverse strand, counting down.
GGGGGAAATATGTACGTACCCTAAATTGTAAGGTGCATGACTGTCGAAAAGAGGTTACACATACCCTAATGATGATATAGGTCTCCTCGTAAGGTGCTCGAGAATCTAGAAAGGTTCACCAAGTATACATTAGCATCCCATGTACTTTATCTAGCCTCTGCATGCTTTTTCTATCCTCTTCCCCCTTGTACCTTGCATTTTTGTCTTAAGTGATGAGACTACCACCTTGCCTTGGCGGTGGTCCCATGACCGCTACCCAGGATAGGGCGGTGGTTTTGTAACCGCCGTCTGTGTAGGGCAATGGTCCTGTAAGTAGTTTCTAGAATGTTTTGACGATTTCGTCAAACGTAAAATTTAAATTTTTATCCTCATTCTTCACCCACTTCAGCTTGCATTTATGTTTTGGCCACCCAGTAAATAGTGTTTTCTCTTTGTTTATTGGTAAAAGAGTTCCATTCCAAGTTACCCTCTATTGAATCCAAATGCTATAAATAGCTAGCTTGTTTTCAAACAAATGGCCCCTCTCCTTCTGTGTTTGATTATTCAGTTTGTTCAAAGTTCTTGCATTAGTTTCAATAGTTTCATGTTTTACATCAATTATTAGCCTTCCCTTGTTGTTTAGAGATCATTTGATCTTCTTGTTTTCATCTTACTTCATTTTTGTCCCATACAATCAGTTTAGCATAAGATAGTTTCATTTCTAGATTAGAATCCATTTAGAGTTGTAGGTTTTATTTTGTCACAAGAGATAGATCCTAGAATTCTTGGTAGATTTGTGTTGTATCCCATGATAAATCCTGCTAAGAACTACATAGTCAAGCTCTATTCACTTGCACTATTCTTCTCTTACTTTCATTGTATTTGGTTTATATCCAAACCTTCCTTTGTTTGAGTATCTTCTTCTGCTGACGCTATCACATTCATGCTTTCTAGATTAACAAGAATACGAAGGAACGAGGAGATCACATTGAGGGGACAAAGTCACACACTGTTGGATTTACCTTTGTTTTGTAAACTCTAGGTTTGAGCTATCAAATTTGTAGTTAAAATATATCAAATAGAGTAGTAAATTATTTAATTTCAGTTATATCTCACTTTTTATATTGCCGGGGAAGGTTTGTGGGGAATAATAGTTTTAGAAACTATGATTCATTCTTCATACGAGGTAGGATTGAGATTCTTTCGATTACACTAGTTAGTTATTTAGATATTTAGGATAAACTCACAACTACACGGGAAAATAGCTATACCAGAGCTACCTTACTTGTTTTGATTCTCGTTATTAGATTAAATTGTCCATTTTTTGAATTTATTAGAATAGCTGCTCTTTTAATTTTATTAAACACTTCATCGAAAACACAAAAATAAAAGGAATATAAGTATAGTGTAGATATATCTTTCATGGTTAATTTTCTCATTTCAGTTAAATCATCTTTGTATGACAATTACGGGACCTAGAGAGCCCATGGAATACGTATTTAAACAGGTAGTATATCAACAAAATCTCTTAGCAATATTGACGGACATAGATCAAGGGCTTAGGATTTAGGCCTTTTAAACAACAATAAACCCACAAGCGATTAGTGAGCAATTGAGAGAGTTGAATATTGAAGACGACAAAGCGTATACATATTGGTCAAATGAACCCAAATATAGACTACCTTGATAGGATATCCGCATGACCATACAAGAACCCGAAAGAGAACAAATATTTGGTTGCAATCCTTTAGTTTCACAACCAAACGTAGAAGATATCCTCATCAATATAGATACTAGCTTACGTGTTTAAGTTGCTTAACGAATGTAAGATATTCTGAGAAAATCACACAAATTTTGGTTCTAAACATAGAAGATGAAAAGGCTTATGACTACATGATAGTCGGAAGGAGAGATTGACTCCTTTTATGACCATAGGAGGTGCCACAACCATGAACTTACGGTTGTGATCCACAGTCCCATAACCTAATGGGCCTACTCACCAATCAGATATTGATGCTGGTTTATGCACATTAATATTCAGATCCTCACCACTTTCCCCATACATTATTTTACAATTTTTCATATAAAACATAGTAGCCAATTAGGCTAGGGATTTCTTCACTAGACCAGTAGAACTCGCCCATACTGACTCTGGAAGATCTAGTATGCCTCTCATTACCCTTTTCCATGACCTTGTCTTGAAATATATAAGAATCACCTACAAACCATTTTCCATGTATACAACAACCAATAGATAGGATCTCGGCAGAGCTTGACATTGATTGGAGCCTCCGAGAAAATATTATATCCGAATGATCCATTACCCCGATCCGGAGTTAGGAGAGCCTTCTTTACCTTAGATTCACAGATCCCATTATTGTGTGTTGAGGACAAAACATCAAAAACTAACATGTATACTACTCTCTACTCTATGAAAGCTTATTAAAATTGAACCTAGTTTAGATCCTAAGCAATCAAATTATGTGTTGTTTACTCCCAAACATAGTGAAGAGATCTCTCCAAGTTGGCTACATGGCCAAGATTTAGATCTTCCCTTACTAACTATATTTGGAATGGATGGATGCAAGATGGAGGAGCTCTTAACAATGGATTATGGCCAAGATCCAAATGTTCTATAGCTTAAAGCTATCACAAATGGTTTCTAATGCCTTTCCAAAGTGTTTGAGAGTAAATTTGTAAGTCTGAATGGGAGGGGTGACCCTTCTATTTATAGTTTTCCACTTGGGAGAGTTTAGAATTTGGGTGCATGTGGGACTAAAGTCTAAAAAGCACTTTAGGATTAGATTAGGATAAACATGCTTTAGGCTTAGTTAAAGTTTAGGCTATTTTGGTTTAGGCTAGTTAAACTCGATTAGCAAGTGATTAGAGACTCATTGAGAGTTGGGAGGGGTCTGGATAACCAATTGTGACTGATAGATAGCCTAGGAAGCCAATAGAAGTGGTCTAGAGAGAACTAGGGAGATTTTGAATGGTCAAAAGAGGAATGTTTAGCTAATAAGAGAGATATTAACCAAATTAGATGATTTATAGGAGGAATACAACCAAGAAGGTGTCATAAATGGGCATCCGAGAATGGAGCGAAGAATGGGAATTAACGAAGTATCGTTAATTGGTTGAATTGGATGAAATGCTAAGTGTAAGCATATTTTAGGTGTCTACATTTGCCCCTCTTTGGGGTGGCGTAAGTGATGTCACTTCAAAGAAAGTAGAAAAACATAAACAAGTAGAAAATTTTGAAGGGATAGAAGAAAAATGAGTAGAATGGAAGGATGCCCCTCGATTGTCGATGGGGTGATAAAAGAACTTGATTGACGATCGAAAAGATGACAGAAAGAGAACAGAAGAAAGAATAGTGTGATGAAGAAGAAAAGAAATAGGATATAGAAGAAAAGGAGTATGAGGAAGGGGAATGAGCTAACATCCATCTAGTGCCTTTTAAACAACTTTATTTTCATCATATTTGCTAGAGATCTTCATCATGGTCCTTATTAAAAGAATGAACAAAAGTGTAGTATGACATGAAAATCCATATACGAACAAATGTCCATTGCTAAAAAAAACACTAACTCCATGCAACATACAAAATGCAATGCAATACGAGAAAGTAAAAGATGCCTAACTCCATGCAACATAAAAATGCAATGCAATACGAGAAAGTAAACAAGCTAACCTAACAGAGAAACATAATGCAATGTTTTTGTTATCAAGCTTAATTCCAACCTATTCGAATCAATGACAAGGGTTAATGATGGTGCCCCAAGAAAGATACATGTGAGGGGAATAATGGAGGACACTTCGGTCTAATGGAAAAGCAATGTGCACTACGAAAAGCAATACCAGACAACTTGTTGTGCCCCAGAGTATAGACAAAGTAAGCAACCTAGCTTTTGTTGATGGAGGTAGATCAAGATGATCCGCGAGTCACGCACATGAACAGGTGAGAACCAAAGAGTGACATTTTGTAAGCTGATTTATATTGTTTTTGATGTTTCTTGAAACATATTTGAATGTATTTTCTAACATATTTGATTTTTTGATTTTTCTAACATATTTGAATGTTTTTTTATTTTGAAAGTTTTTGAAACTATGTACAGGAAGACAAAGAAGCGTGGATGCCCTAGTGATAGATGGGATGTACAAGGGCGAAAGGCCACGTGCATGTGCAAGAAGGTGAAGATGTGAAATTTCCCCAGTGATTAGGTGGGGGTATTCAAAGGAAAACTCTTCACGTGTAGAAGTGGGACCCAAGGCCATTATGGATAGGTTCAACATGATGATGAATGTAAATAATGAAGTGTTGGGAAGAAGAAAGGATGCCCCCAGCATAAGTTGGCCTAAAAGCACATGATAGAAAGGAAGGAGATGATTGTCTTTGTGAAAGGGGAAAAAGGTGTCAAAAACATGTCAAAAAGGAAATCTTATACACATGGATGTTCTGAATGAAGTAGAAGAATGATGTGAGTGATATGAATGTAGTTTAGAAGCTTCGCGATGAAGAAGTGATTAGCCAAAGGCACAAATCGTGAGACAAGATACATACTAGAGTAAGAGTCTGAACAAGGTCAAAAAAAAGACACTTGGTAACATACTAATCTTGTTTACTCATAGAGATCCAGTGTGTGAATGTGGAATTAAATTACCTCTTGAAGGAAAGATTTAATAGATAACAAGTGAAGACACCCTAGCCAATGTGTAGGAATGATTGATTTTGAAAGGTGATTTGTGAATGGAGGGTGGAAGGATAGCCGTACATTTCTCCACTGTCAGCCAGTGTCCATAGCCCGATGGAGATGTATTTGATTCTAATCGCAACATTTCTCTACTACCAGTCAGGCATCCATAGCCTTGATAGAGATTATTGGAAATACCCCAAGAGAGAGTTATATATCAATTTTATTTTTCTTTGTAGCTTTTAGCTTTTGAATTTTGATTGATTTTGATTCTTTTGCTTTTCGAAAAACTTATTTCAGCTCTCTTGTTTGACAAGGGGTTAAGAACCACAAATGGCTTGATGGAAGGAGGTGGAAGTGATTGTGATGATGACATTGGCTAGTGTCAACAAATATGTCCAAAATTTCTTCGCAACAAGTTTATTAGATGTTGAATGTGATAGGATCTCCATGAGGTCAATCATTCTTTAATTTACCAAGGTGATAAAAGACCAGAGGTCAAATGGATACCATAGAGATAAATGTCACAAAATGTGTGTGAATAGGCTAACCAAAAGATCATCGAAGGGATAAAAATGTAGGAAGACTTGCAGAAGAAGAGAAAGAAAGGGAAGAAAGAACATCCATGTGTACGCAATACCTGATTGCAATGTTTGATCTTTGTACCTTTGATTTTTCTATGAAATGTTTTCTCATGTTTTTGTATTTTTACATTGTTTTGATTTTTAGATTTTTGATAGTTTTTGGAAAGGTGGGACCAAATAAGTCACTCTGTGGTGGTAAGATCCAACAATGATGTCTATAATTCCTTAATAAGGGAGACTAAGTGTGATTGTTTATCAAGAGTCATGTTATCTCCGATGTCGATGATTGTGGTGAGCTCATACTCAACAAAAGACTGTGATTTATCCTGAAACATGGATTTTGTATGCGGGAGTTGGAGTTCCCTATCCAGAGGTTTATGCAATTTTTGCCATACTTGATGGTTACATTGATGTGCATTCTTGAATCGTGTTTGATTTTTAACCTTAAGATCGTTTACTTTGTTGGGAGCTTTAGAGCTCTTGGAAGTTTTGACCTGAGCTTGATAATGAACCTATTTGGGTTTTTTATAAGTTGACGCATGACTTTCTGATCCCAAGAAGGAGAAGAAAGTGAACATTTATGATTGATGAAAGGAATGATAGAAATGGTAGTGGGCTTGCCACAAACATTGATAGAAGAAAGATGTGATAGATGAAAAGGATACGGTCCAAGAATTGAAGAGGATGGGCTACCAGGAGGTGAGCCACCGATAGAAGATGATGAAGGGCTACTAGGATATGGCCCTAAGATGGAAGAAGTTGGGCTATGAGGACATGGTCCAAGAATAGAAGATGAGGGTGAGGGACTACTTGGGTGTGGCCAAATTATCGATGAGTAGGGGCTACTTGGAGGTGTCCCATAAATAGAATAAGATGAAGGGCTACTAGGACATGGCCCAAGAATAGAAGGTAATGGGCTACCAGGAGGTGACCCACAAGTAGAAAATGGAGGACTACTAGGACATGGCCCAAAGATAGAAGAAGATGATGGGCTACTAGGAGGTGAGCCAAGGCAAGATTTTGATTGAGGAATGATGATAGATAAGGAATGATTGGGTAATGAGAAGATAGGCCATGGATCAATGCTAGACCCAACATCTCATCATGTTCAGAGGAAGGTGAAGATGGAATAATAGAAGAAGAATCAAGTTCCATGACCTTAGGCTCTTCCTCTATGTTATGATAAAAGGAATCAAACTCTTCCTCCCCATACGCAAGCGTATCGAGTTCAAGAAAGAAACCTTGTTTGCAATCCTCTAAAGGGATATCTTCGAGTAGTCGATTAGTCCTTTATCTGAGATAAATCAATCAAGTAGAGGTTGTTGTTCTTTGACCATGGGGGGTTAACTAGAAGAAATAGATTTGCTAAGAGAGGAAGATTGATTGAAAGAAGAAGATGACTCAAGAGAGGAAGTAGGCTTGGAGGTAGGTGTTTCATGAATGGATGATTTGGATTTGGACCTAGGTCATTTTTCTAGAAGATGATGTAATGTAGGTTGGAAAGTAGGATCACATAGCCATCCATTAAGTTGTGACATAGGAGTCAAATTGGATGAGTGACTAGAGGTAACCCGAGTCGTGGAACTCTTTGATGGAGGAAGAGGTCATTGAGACGACTGATGAAGGAGGTCTGTGAAGAAAGGGAGGACCGTGACTCAAGAACTGAATTAGATGTTCGATCGATGGAACTTGGAGTCACACACGAGTCTTCAAAGGAGGAAGACATCATTGAGGTGAGTTGGAATAAAGGTCCTGTGAAGGAAGGGAGGACCGTGATTTAGGATTTGATCTATGGGTATCCGAACAATAGTTAGGATCGAATCTTCAGAAGAAGAGTGGGAATCTGAATGGTAGTTTGGATATGAATTAGAAGAAGAGTGGGGGAACCTAAATAATAATTTGGATCAGAAGCATCCAAACCATACCACCGACTATGAGCTGAAGGTGGGGAACAGGGTACCCAAGTGGGAATTCTAGCACGAAGAACCAAATGAGGTTTAGTCGTAAAGGGTATCTTTTGATGTGAATGCCTAAACCTAGGTTCCGCATTGTCGTAAGCATGAGGAACCACGTGATAGTCAGTCATTGTTGGCGTTTTAAGCACAAATTTCTAGACCTAGATAGTGATCAAACTTCTTCAAAGTGAAGAAGGCCCCATGCTGATTTGGGCAGCATAATGGCAGCCAACTAGACATTCAGTACGTATGGAGATGCGTGTGTGATTTTCGAAGAAGGTCTAAGGAAAATAGACATCATGATGACGCAATCTCGATGAGATCAAAAAGGATTGTCCTAGAAAATAAGTTTTCTGAATGAATAATCACAAGGAACAATCACGCAAGTGTGAAACACAAATCCAATCAATAAGGAAATACTCCCTATGTAAAATGTGTGTGCAAAATGACAACCCAATGCAAAGATGATCCACACAATGTCAATACTTACGTCAAGTTTGAAATGAACAAGGTGTAAGTAACAACAAGGAGCAAATCACGACCTCCACACAAGGTATACCTAGTACTAACTCAAGTATCGATGAAAGCTAAGTGTTTTGAAAAGTGGATGTCACAACTAGATATATCATAACAACGCTATCCGATATCTCAACCAAGCAAGCAAGGTGTCGATATCAAGACAACATTATGGTGATATATATAATGTGGTATCAACACTCATCAAGAGACCCAGATGACGTCTAAACTAAAATCAAGTAGAAGGTATAACAAGAAGTTCTGCGATAATGCAAGCAAGCGTAACGCACAATAGAGGGATTTATACTACGTGCCCAAAGAATGGGAGATGCAATGTAAATACCAATACTGAATGACTAGAATGCAAGAAAAAGTCAACAAACTAGGGAGAGACAAAATGACAAAACTAACCCATAACAATGATGAAGATCCTGAAGTCAAGATTGTAGGACTGCCAAAGACGTGAAAATGTACCCACTTGCTTTAGTCATTTAACACCCCAGCTGCAAACATGGATGAGTGTAAACACACAAAAAAGTAGCTAGCACTATCTCGACATGACACGTAAAGTATGCCTTTGTTTGACTTCCAACATGGAAAGTACAAACGCATGGGTGTAGATCAAGAATATGTGAAAATAGACTTAGTTTCACTTTGGGAAAAACTTCACCTCATTGAAAAATGAGAAGGAAGCTAAGCTAAGTAATACGTTTGTCTAAATTTGTGATGAAAAACACTTAGATCCAACTTAGAATGGGTTCGTTACCGTGTTCGACAAACAAGGTGTTGAATCCAAACAAGTTATCACTTCATGATGGAAAATGACGTGAATGGACTAGTAAAGTTGGCCTCCAGACAAAATGGTTTCCTTAATAAGTTCTCTCAACTAGGTGTTACAAAATTATCCATGAGTAGCGAGACGATTTACCCAAACAGTCTCATGACTATCTTGGGAGTATCTCGACTTTGCTTCCTTTAAGCATAGTGGGTAGTAAATGCATCCATCATGTACTTAAAAGAATCGCATAGGGACAACTTGTAACGCTATCTCACAAGGAATTACTAGTCAAGTAGGTAAGCGAGGTGCTTCCCATTTTGTCCACGAGGTTACTCAGCGGTGGACTACTTTGGGGTTCCTGGAACCACCCCCATTGTTATAGCTTAAGGTGTTATGCCAAAGGGGTTACGTTCTAGTTAAGCGGAGAGGGACTTACCCTTTTCGAAACCTGCAATACAGATGTGTTGAATATGGTGTGTTTTTATCTTTTTTAATCTTAATGTGGTTTCAAAAGTGGCACACCATTTGGAAATCTGCAAACACACATGTATTAGAAGTTTTCGCTTCATTTTAACACCTTTCTTTGACCAATGTTAGGTCCTGTAGACAACAAGTTGGTTAGTAGTTTTCTCATTTTTTGATTGAGGTAAAAGAGAACTCACACTTGCTTTTGATTCCTAAGATCACCAAAAGCGTGAAGGAAGAGCATACGCAAAGTGGAAATCCTACTAAAAGCACATAAAAATGTTACTTTATCCTTTAAAAAGCAAGTGTTTTTAACATGTAAAATAGATTTTGTGTAAGTGCTTTTGATCTCCAAGATCACTTTGGAAAGCATGAGGAGAGAGCATACACACGTTTCACAAATCCTAATTTAAGCTAAGGAATGAAAAACACTTAATCATGCAAACAAAATTTTAAAGAGTTAGTCCTATTTTTAAACCTATCAACCTTTAGAAACCTACATCAAAAATGTCGAGAAAAAATAAAATTAAAAAAAATTGTAAATTTTTTTAAATTTTTTAATGGGTACGTGATACGTAAACACCCAAACCCTGGCTGTCCACAGTACATTTTGTTTCAACCAATGCTTTAGTACGTGCACCTAAAAAACACCTATGTAGGTATTTAAAAAAAATTTGTCACCAACACTGAGACTACGTGCCCTAATCCAACAGTAGACACATAGGAAAAATTTTTCATACGTGTATGCACTCCTATGGACGGATAAGCGGCCCAAGTAAAAAGAAGTCGCATAAAAATTTTACAGTGATATTAATTACACGATAACGCGCGTCAGAAGAGGTGGAGATGCGCGGATAGGCCAACGGAGACACAGATGCATCCTTGTAAATAGAGAAAAATTTTAAAAAAACATAAGGAGAGGACAAGTGATTGACTTGAAAATGAGTGAAGTGCCTTTTCCGATGGAGAGAGTGCATGTATATATCAACATGTATGCGCTACCTTAAAACACCAATGCGTGCCCTGTAAAAAAACTACAAAAAGATTTTCAAAATTTTAAAAGAAAACAAGTTATTGGTTAGTCAAAGCTTCCTATTTCTATGTTAAACCCACAAATGTATGTAAATAGAGTTCATTAATCCAAGGTTTAAAATAGAAATGAGGAAAATAACAAGTGATTTACACTAAAAAACTTGAAAAATGACTTTGAAGAACTCAAAGGACCTCCATTAATGGAGGATGGACATAAGTGTCCCACCAGGTGTGCCAAATGTATGCAATGGAAAGTTGCAAAAGCTATGGAGTGAGGCTAAAGAACCTCAAAGCTTTGCTAACTCAACCATGCACCATCAGATTAGAGCTAAACAAGAGAAACTAACATAAAAGTATTATAACTTTGACAAAAACATCAAAAACTAACATGTATACTACTCTCTACTCTATGAAAGCTTATTAAAATTGAACCTAGTTTAGATCCTAAGCAATCAAATTATGTGTTGTTTACTCCCAAACATAGTGAAGAGATCTCTCCAAGTTGGCTACATGGCCAAGATTTAGATCTTCCCTTACTAACTATATTTGGAATGGATGGATGCAAGATGGAGGAGCTCTTAACAATGGATTATGGCCAAGATCCAAATGTTCTATAGCTTAAAGCTATCACAAATGGTTTCTAATGCCTTTCCAAAGTGTTTGAGAGTAAAGTTGTAAGTTTGAATGGGAGGGGTGACCCTTCTATTTATAGTTTCTGGTTTGGAAGAGTTTGGAATTTGGGTGCATGTGGGACTAAAGTCTCACTTTAGGATTAGATTAGGATAAACATGCTTTAGGCTTAGTTAAGATTGGTTTAGGCTAGTTAACTAGGGTTTAGGCTAGTTAAACTTGATTAGCAAGTGATTAGAGACTCATTGAGAGTTGGGAGGGGTCTGGATAACCAATTGTGACTGATAGATAGCCTAGGAAGCCAATAGAAGTGGTCTAGAGAGAACTAGGGAGATTCTGAATGGTCAAAAGGAGGAATGTTTAGCTAATAAGAGAGATATTAACCAAATTAGATGATTTATAGGAGGAATACGACCAAGAAGGTGTCGTAAATGGGCATCCGAGAATGGAGCGAAGAATGGGGAATTAATGAAGTATCGTTAATCGGTTGAATTGGATGAAATGCTAAGTGTAAGCATATTTTAGGTGTCTACATTTTCCCCTCTTTGGGGTGGCGTAAGTGATGTCACTTCAAAGAAAGTAGACAAACATAAACAAGTAGAAAATTTTGAAGGGATAGAAGAAAAAATGAGTAGAATGGAGGATGCCCCCTCGATTGTCGATGGGGTGATAGAAGAACTCGATTGATGATCGAAAAGATGACAGAAAGAGAGAGAAGAAAGAATAGTGTGATGAAGAAGAAAAGAAATAGGATATAGAAGAAAAGGAGTATGAGGAAGGGGGAATGAGCTAACATCCATCCAGTGCCTTTTAAACAACTTTATTTTTCATCATATTGCTAGAGATCTTCATCATCGGTCCTTATTAAAAAGAATGAACAAAAGTGTAGTATGACATGAAAAGCCATATATGAACAAATGTCCATTGCTAAAAAAACACTAACTCCATGCAACATACAAAATGCAATGCAATACAAGAAAGTAAAAGATGCCTAACTCCATGCAACATACAAAATGCAATGCAATACGAGAAAGTAAACAAGCTAACCTAACAGAGAAACATAATGCAATGTTTTTGTTATCAAGCTTCAGTTCCAACCTATTGAATCAATGACAAGGGTTAATGATGGTGCCCCAAGAAAAGATACATGCGAGGGGAATAATGGAGGACACTTCGGTCCAATGGAAAAGCAATGTGCACTATGAAACAATACTAGACAACTCGTTGTGCCCCAGAGTATAGACAAAGTAAGCAGCCTAGCTTTTGTTGATGGAGGTAGATCAAGATGATCCATGAGTCACGCACATGAATAGGTGAGAACCAAAGAGTGACATTTTATAGGATGATTTATATTGTTTTTGATGTTTCTTTGAAACATATTTGAATGTTTTTGATTTTTTTCTAACATATTTGAATTTTTGATTTGAATGATTTTTAACATATTTGAAAGAAAGTTTTTTTTGAAACTATGTACAGGAAGACAAAGAAGCGTGGATGCCCCTAGTGATAGATGGGATGTACAAGGGCGAAAGGCCATGTGCATGCAAGAAGGTGAAGATGTGAAAATTTCCCCAGTGATTAGGTGGGGGTATTCAAAGGAAAACTCTTCACGTGTAGAAGTGGGACCCAAGGCCATTATGGATAGGTTCAACATGATGATGAACGTAAAATAATGAAGTGCTGGGAAGAAGCAAGGATGCCCCCAACGTAAGTTGGCCTAAAAGCACATGATAGAAAGGAAGGAGAAGATTGGATTTTGTGAAAGGGGACAAAGGTGTCCGAAAACATGAAAAAAGGAAATCTTATACACATGGATGTCCTGAATGAAGCAGAAGAATGATGTGAAAGACATGAATGTAGCTTAGAAGCCTCATGATGAAGAAGTGATTAGCCAAAGGCACAAATCGTGAGACGAGATACAGACTAGAGTAAGAGTCTGAACAAGGTCCAAAAAAAGACACTTGGTAACATACTAATCCTGCATACTCATAGAGATCCAGTGTGTGAATGTGGAATTAAATTACCTCTTGAAGGGAAGATTTAATAGATAACAAGTGAAGACACCCTAGCCAATGTGTAGGAATGATTTATTTTGAAAGGTGATTTGTGAATGGAGGGTGGAAGGATAGCCGTACATTGCTCTACCTGACCCGAGCATCCATAGCCCCGATGGAGATGCATTTGATTCTAATCGCAACATTTCTCTACTACCAATCAGTGCATCCATAGCCTTGATAGAGATTATTGGAAATACCCCAAGAGAGAGTTATATATCAATTTTCTTTTTCTTTGTAGCTTTTAGCTTTTGAATTTTGATTGATTTTGATTCTTTTGCTTTTTGAAAACTTATTTCAGCTCTCTTGTTTGACAAGGGGTTAAGAACCACAAATGGCTTGATGGAAGGAGGTGGAAGTGATTGTGATGATGACATTGGCTAGTGTCAACAAAATATGTCCAAAATTTCTTCGCAACAAGTTTATTAGATGTTGAATGTGATAGGATCTCCATGAGGTCAGTCATTCTTTAATTTACCAAGGTGATAAAAGACCAGGGTCAAACGGATACCATAGAGATAAATGTCACAAAATACGTGTGAATAGGCTAACCAAAAGATCACCGAAGGGATAAAAATGTAGGAAGACTTGCAGAAGAAGAGAAAGAAAGGGAAGAAAGAACATCCATGTGTACGCAATACCTGATTGCAATGTTTGATCTTTGTACCTTTGATTTTTCTATGAAATGTTTTCTCATGTTTTTGTATTTTTGAATTGTTTTGATTTTTAGATTTTTGATAGTTTTTGGAAAGGTGGGACCAAAAAAGTCACTCTGCGTGGTAAGATCCAACAACGATGTTTGCAACTTCCTTAATAAGGGAGACTAAGCGTGATTGTTTATCAAGAGTCATGTTATCTCCCATGTCGATGATCGTGGTGAGCTCATACTCAATAAATGATTGTGATTTATCCTGAAACATGGATTTTGTATGCGGGAGATTGAGTTCCCTATCCAGAGGTTTATGCACTTTGTGCCATACTTGATGGTTACGTTGATGTGCATTCTTGAATTGTGTTTGATTTTTAACCTTAAGATCATTTACTTTGTTGGGAGCTTTAGAGCTCTTGGAAGTTTTGACCTGAGCTTGATAATGAACCTGTTTGGGTTTTTATAAGCTGACACATGACTTGTCTGATCCGAGAAGGAGAAGAAAGTGAACGTTTATGATTGATGAAAGGAATGATAGAAATGGTAGTGGGCTTGCCACAAACATTGATAGAAGAAAGATGTGATAGATGAAAAGGATACGGTCCAAGAATTGAAGAGGATGGGCTACCAGGAGGTGAGCCACCGATAGAAGATGATGAAGGGCTGCTAGGATATGGCCCTAAGATGGAAGAAGTTGGGCTATGAGGACATGGTCCAAGAATAGAAGATGAGGGTGAGGGACTACTAGGGTGTGGCCCAAGTATCGATGAGTAGGGGCTACTCGGAGGTGTCCCATAGATAGAATAAGATGAAGGGCTACTAGGACGTGGCCCAAGAATAGAAGGTAATGGGCTACCAGGAGGTGACCCACAAGTAGAAAATGGAGGGCTACTAGGACATGGCCCCAAGATAGAAGAAGACGATGGGCTACCAGGAGGTGAGCCAAGGCAAGATTTTGATTGAGGAATGATGATAGATAAGGAATGATTGGGAAATGAGAAGATAGGCCATGGATCAATGCTAGACCCCAACATCTCATCATGTTCAGAGGAAGGTGAAGATGGAATAACAGAAGAAGAATCAAGTTCCATGACCTTAGGCTCTTCCTCTATGTTATGATAAAAGGAATCAAACTCTTCCTCCCCATACGCGAGCATATCGAGTTCAAGAAAGAAACCTTGTTTGCAATCCTCTAAAGGGATATCTTCGTGTAGTCTGATTGGTCCTTTATCCTGAGATAAATCAATCAGTAGAGGTTGTTGTTCTTTGACCATGGGGGTTGAACTAGAAGAAATGGATCCGCTAAGCGGGAAGATTGATTGACAGAAGAAGATGACTCAAGAGAGGAAGTAGGCTTGGGAGCGGAATTTCATGAATGGATGATTTGGATTTGGACCTAGGTCATTTTTCTAGAAGACGATGTAATGTAGGTTGGAAAGTAGGATCACATAGCCATCCATTAAGTTGCGATGTAGGAGTCAAATTGGATGAGTGACTAGAGGTAACCCGAGTCGTGGAACTCTTTGATGGAGGAAGAGGTCGTTGAGATGACTGATGAAGGAGGTCCTGCGAAGAAAGGGAGGACCATGACTCAAGAACCGAATTAGATGTTCGATCGATGGAACTTGGAGTCACACGAGTCTTCAAAGGAGGAAGACATCATTGAGGTGAGTTGGAATAAAGGTCCTATGAAGGAAGGGAGGACCGTGATTCAGGATTTGATCTAGGGGTATCCGAACAATAGTTGGGATCCGAATCTTCAGAAGAAGAGTGGGAATCCGAATGGTAGTTTGGATCTGAATCGGAAGAAGAGTGGGGGAACCTGAATAATAATTTGGATCAGAAGCATCCAAACCATACCACCGACTATGAGCTGAAGGTGGGGAACAGGTACCCAGGTGGGAATTCTAGCGCGAAGAACCAAATGAGGTTTAGTCGTAAAGGGTATCTTTTGATGTGAATGCCTAAACCTAGGTTCCACATTGTCGTAAGTGTGAGGAACTGTGTGATAGTCAGTCATTGTTGGCATCATTTAAGCACAAATGTCTAGACCTAGATAGTGTGATCAAACTTCTTCAAAGTGAAGAAGGCCCCATGCTGATTTGGGTAGCACAATGGCAGCCAACTAGACATTCAGTATGTACGGAGATGCGTGTGTGATTTTTTGAAGAAGGTCTAAGGAAAATAGACATCATGATGACACAATCTCGATGAGATCAAAAAGGATTGTCCTAGAAAATAAGTTTTTTGAATGAATAATCACAAGGAACAATCACGCAAGTGTGAAACACAAATCCAATCAATAAGGAAATACTCCCTATGTAAAATGTGTGTGCAAAATGACAGCCCAATGCAAAGATGATCCACACAATGTCAATACTTACGTCAAGTTTGAAATGAACAAGGTGTAAGTAACAACAAGGAGCAAATCGCGACCTCCACACAAGGTATACCTAGTACTAACTCGAGTATCGATGAAAGCTAAGTGTTTTGAAAAGTGGACGTCACAACTAGATATATCGTAACAACGCTATCCGATATCTCAACCAAGCAAGCAAGGTGTCGATATCAAGACAACATTATGGTGATATATATAACATGTGGTATCAACACTCATCAAGAGACCCAGATGACGTCTAAACTAAAATCAAGTAGAAGGTATAACAAGAAGTCTATGATAATGCAAGTAGCGTAACTACATAATAGAGGGATTTATACTATGTGCCCAAAGAATGGGAGATGCAATGTAAATACCAATACTGAATGACTAGAATGCAAGAAAAAGTTGACAAACTAGGGAGAGACAAAATGACAAAACCGACCCATAATAATGATGAAGATCCTGAAGTCAAGATCGTAGGACTGCCAAAGATGTGAAAACGTACCCACTTGCTTTAGTCGTTTAACACCCCAGCCACAAACATGGATGAGTGTAAATGTACAAAAAAGTAGCTAGCACTATCTCTGACATGACACGTAAAGTATGCCTCTATTCGACTTCCAACATGGAAAGTACAGAACGCATGGGTGTAGATCAAGAACATGTGAAAATAGACTTAGTTTCACTTTGGGCAGAGCTTCACCTCATTTTAAAAAATGAGAAGGAAGCTAAGCTAAGTAATACGTTTGTCTAGATTCGTGATGAAAAACACTTAGATCAAACTTAGAATGGGTTTGTTACCGTGTTTGAAAAACAAGGTGTTGAATCCAAACAAGTTATCACTTCGTGATGGAAAAAGCGATGAATGGACTAGTAAAGTTGGCCTCCAGACAAAATGGTTTCCTTAATAAGTTCTCTCAACTAGGTGTTACAAAATTATCCACGAGAGATGATTTACCCAAATAGTCCTGACTATCTTGGGAGTATCTGGACTTTTCTTCCTTTAAGCATAGTGGGCAGTGAATGCATCCATCATGTACTTTTAAAAAAGAATCACATAGGGACAACTTGTAACACTATCTCACAAGGATTTACTAGTCAAGTAGGGTAAGTGAGGTGCTTCCCATTTTTGTCCACGAGGTTACTCAGTGGTGGACTACTTTGGGGTTCCTAGAACCACCCCCATTGTTATAGCTTAAGGTTATGCCAAAGGGGTTATGTTCCAGTTAAGCGGAGAGGGACTTACCCTTTTCAAAACCTGCAATACAGTGTGTTGAATATGGTGTTTTTTATCTTTTTTAATCTTAATGTGGTTTCAAAAGTGGCACACCATTTGGCAATCTGCAAAACACACGTGTATTAGAAGTTTTCACTTCATTCTTAACACCTTTCTTTGACCAACGTTAGGTCTGTAGACAACAAGTTGGTTAGTAGTTTTCTATTTTTGTTGATTGAGGTAAAAGAGAACTCACACTTGCTTTTGATTCCTAAGATCGCCCGAAAGCGTGAAGGAAGAGCATACGCAAAGTGGAAATCCTACTAAAAGCACATAAAAATGTTACTTTATCCTTTAAAAGCAAGTGTTTTTAACATGTAAAATAGATTTTGTGTAAGTGTTTTTGATCTCAAGATCACTTTGGAAAGCGCGAGGAGAGAGCATACACACTTTTCACAAATCCTAATTTAAGCTAAGGAATGAAAAACAACTTAATCATGCAAACTGAAATTTTAAAGAGTTAGTAGCCCTATTTTTAAACCTATCAATTCTTTTAGAAACCTACATCAAAAATGTCAGAAAAAAAATAGCTAAAAATGTAGACCGTATTTTTTAATTTGTCGATAAGTAACACCTGCGTGCCCAAACCAACATGTACACACCCCAACCAATGGGTACGCACCTAAACCAACACCTACGTGGGTATGTTAAAATTTAAATCAGTCACCAACACCTATGCACCCTGATCCAACAGGTATGCTAGGGTTTCAACGTGTATGCACTCCTACCGACGGATATGCGGCCCAAGCAAAAAGAAGTCTGTAAAATTTTACACAGTGATATTAATTTACAGACGCATGTTTCAGAGAGAGCGGAGATGGGACAAGCCAACGAGAGAAACATGGATGCATCCTTGTGGAGAAAATTTTAAAAAACACAGAGAGGACACTCGGATGTGCACGCGGCTTTTCCGACGCGAGATGCTATATCAAATGTACGTGCTACCTCAAAACACCAATGCGTGCCCTATAAAAAAACCTACAAAAAAACATGGATTTCAAAATTTTAAAAGCAAACAGGTTATTGGTTAGTCAAAGCTTCCTATTTCTATGTTAAACCCACAAATGCATGTAAATAGAGTTCATTAATCCAAGGTTTAAAATAGAAATGAGGAAAATAACAAGTGATTTAAACTAAAAAAACTTGAAAAATGACTTTGAAGAACTCAAAGGACCTCCATTAATGGAGGATGGACATAAGTGTCCCACCGGGCATGCCAAATGTATGCAATGGAAAGTTGCAAAAGCTATGGAGTGAGGCTAAAGAACCTCAAAGCTTTGCTAACTCAACCATGCACCATCAGATTAGAGCTAAACAAGAGAAACTAACATAAAAGTATTATAACTTTGACAAAAACATCAAAAACTAACATGTATACTACTCTCTACTCTATGAAAGCTTATTAAAATTGAACCTAGTTTAGATCCTAAGCAATCAAATTATGTGTTGTTTACTCCCAAACATAGTGAAGAGATCTCTCCAAGTTGGCTACATGGCCAAGATTTAGATCTTCCCTTACTAACTATATTTGGAATGGATGGATGCAAGATGGAGGAGCTCTTAACAATGGATTATGGCCAAGATCCAAATGTTCTATAGCTTAAAGCTATCACAAATGGTTTCTAATGCCTTTCCAAAGTGTTTGAGAGTAAATTTGTAAGTTTGAATGGGAGGGGTGACCCTTCTATTTATAGTTTTCCACTTGGAAGAGTTTGGAATTTGGGTGCATGTGGGACTAAAGTCTAAAAAGCACTTTAGGATTAGATTAGGATAAACATGCTTTAGGCTTAGTTAAGATTGGTTTAGGCTAGTTAACTAGGGTTTAGGCTAGTTAAACTTGATTAGCAAGTGATTAGAGACTCATTGAGAGTTAGGAGGGGTCTGGATAACCAATTGTGATTGATAGATAGCCTAGGAAGCCAATAGAAGTGGTCTAGAGAGAACTAGGGAGATTTTGAATGGTCAAAAGGAGGAATGTTTAGCTAATAAGAGAGATATTAACCAAATTAGATGATTTATAGGAGGAATACGACCAAGAAGGTGTCGTAAATGGGCATCCGAGAATGGAGTGAAGAATGGGAATTAACGTGGGAATCTGCTAAGAAGAACATCATCGATAAAGTGGAAAGCTCAAGCACGGAGAAGCATGCTCAAGTATCGTTAATTGGTTGAATTGGATGAAATGCTAAGAATCCATTTGAAGGTCCTTTTTAAACACAGATCATAGATGATGTTTCCCACTAAAACTCACATAAAGAGAGACTCAAAGCACTTGCATGTGCCTTAGGTGAGCACCCAACTTTGGCTAGGTGATAGGCCGATGCGCATGGGATTCCTTTCTTTATTCTAAGGGTAAAATGAATACACTACACACAATCTGATTTCTCCATTTCTTTTCCTTACTAGCACCAAGTTTGCAACCCAACTTGAATGTTTGATAGGGAAGATGATGCTAGCTTCAATCAGCTTGTTCAACTCTTTCCTCATGAGAGGTTCAATGTGAGGATTTACCACCCTTTGCTTCTGTCTGATAGGTTTAGATCCTGGATCTAGCTCAATAGTGTGTTGTGCCAACTTTGGGTTAAAACCTCTTAAATATTTATAAGTCCAAGCAAAGACATTTGGGAATTCTTGACAAAGTTGAACGAATTCAGATTTTTCTTGTTGGGTACTTACCTTGCCAATTTGCAATGTCTTGCCTTCATCTATTGAAATAGGCTCTGAATCTTCACCCTTTACCTGAATATTTTCCTTCTCCTTCCAGAATTGATCATTTGGGTTGAATATTGATTCCAAAGTTACAAGACCTTTTGGTAATTTGTTATTTCTTAGCTACACCACTTGGTCACCATACCGTTGTTCCAACTTGTCTTGGTTTTTGATAGAGAACTCAACTTCTTCTTTTAGAAAGTTGAAAATTTGTTGATCATTCTCAAAGACTTGCAAACTTGTGTTGTTTTATGGAATAGTTGGTCTTATAACCACTCTAATATAGGGCTGAGATTTCTCACTCTTAATAATTTCTACAACATCAAATGTCGCCCTGATCACTGCCAATTTTTCTATTGCTTCATCCTCCTTTCTCGAGGATAGAATTGATGCCAAACATTTGAAATCTTCAATGAGATCCCATACCCAATTCTTGTAATTTTTTGACAGATCAGTCTTGGTGTTATTTTGTCCTCTTCCTTGATTCACAATTAGGTCACTATTACCAAACACTTGTAAGTTTTTAATGCCTCTCTTTCTTGCCCAATGCAACTGTGAACTAAGGATTCATACTCGGTTATGTTGTAAGAGAAAGTAAAATGGAAACAAAAGGTTGAGTAATATTGTGTACCTTGAGGTGAAACAAGAAAAGCTCATCCTCTAGCTCCTTTTCTTCTTCTTGAACCATCAAAGAATAGTTGTCATACCTTATTATCATATTTTTGGTTTGGCTTGGTTATGTTAGGTAGAGGATGATTCTATTCATGTGAAAAATAAACTCCTAGCTCATATTCCTCCAATTCTTTGTACGGATAAAAAACATGCCTCTTGTTTTCTCATTCATCAAGACTCAAGTCTGGAATGCATCCAACCTTGGTTTTTTCTTCATGAGTGTTTGGGTAATCTTCTTGATTGAAAACTGAATAAATTACATTGATTGGGATGGGTACATGAGGCTCAATATGGAAATTTGATATTGGCTCAGATCTAATTGTTGTGTTAGCTCCATACCTTGTTCTAAAAGCATGTGTGACCAATCATAAGACAAATAGCCTCTAATTTTAGCAAAGTGAAGTTTCTTGACAAGCGAATGCAAAGAGTGGTGGTAAGTCTATGACCGATACGTCTTATAAGATGGTCATGTTGGGGAATGCATGCAATGTGAGGCTCAAATATTTTATTAGTCTAACCGTTGTTGCTATCTTGTCCCATCTAATTATACAACACCTTTAGAGATGACTTCATATTGAAGACCTAATCGATTAGCTATTTGTTATTGCATGACCGAGCTACTTGCTCGAAACAATCATGAAATTATGTAATAACTTATCTCCTATGATTAATGAGATGTATAATGGTGGTGGCTTCGGATTTTTACCTTGGTGAGAAATTTTTCTTGTTGGTTGGGTGGCTGATTTGACACGACGGTTAGTCATAGGAGCTTGTAATAGGTCTCTTTGACTTTGGAATAACCAATGACTCCCACATTGAGATGTTTACATTCATTTTTTCATCTTCTCAATGATGTTTAATGGAGATGATACATATCTCTTCCGCCCCTACCCTGCACATTCTTCTCTTGCACATGGGTTATTACAACCGGTACTTGAGTTGGTCTAAGAGGTGGCTTGGGCTGACTCTACATATTGGGGGCTGCACTTTGATTGTTAGCACCTTATGGGGTAATAGAGGGTTGTGGACAATTTGAATTGGAATACTTCCCTTCTCCAATATTCCTTTTCTTAGACCGTGTATTTATTGCTACACGATGAGGAGTTGATTGATTCATACCACAAAAATCTTTAGCATGCCAATTGACAAGCATGGTCTCATTTGGAGGTGCCTCTTTCTGGGTTTCTTCCTCCTGCTGATTCCCTTCCTAGCCTATCTCTTGTTCCACACCAGTTGTTGTCACCATAAAAGCTTGGTTTAAAGCACCATTGAAACACATTGACTGGTTATGGGGCTGATTACATGGGAAACACCAATCATATTCTTGAGCCCTGTTATTTTGTATTAGTACAAGGATGTGGATGTGGATGCTACATTAGGGTTATAAGGATGAAATGGCCTATTATCGGGAGGTTTTACTTGGTTCAAATTTGAAACTTGGATAGTTGTTTTATTAGGCTGATATGGAGGCCTGTTGGGTTGAGTTTGAGGCTGATATGATCTAAAATTTTGAGCTTGTTGCCTCTTAAGTATCACCAACTCATTACCCAAGTTTTGTAGTTGCTTCATGAATTCTTGGAGCTCATTTGAGGAGCTAGAAGATGAGGTGGAAGCTTTAGTTGAAATCTGATTCCTTGGAGTAGGAATGGGAGCTAATGTGGGTGCTTGACTAGTGCTTGGAGCTCCTAGTTCTAGATATAGAGGCATAGGTGGCCTAGGTGCAAGTTTACCAGCCTGAATTAAACAATTTTCAGCTCTAATAGCAATTTTATAGGATGTAGGTAAAGTTATACCTCTCATGGATTGAATCATCATGGAAATATCATAATTTAAAGCTTTAAGGAAGTATAGAAAATCACCTTCAGTTGTTGGTCTCATGGCCACCGGAATCCTATCCCACGTATGCTGGAATCTAAAGTTTAAATAAATTAATTACTCGTTACGAGACCTCTTGATTGTTGTTAGTTGTTCCAACAAGGATAGATTATTTCCCTTCTCTCCAAATTGATTGTGAAGAGTCATGCACAAATGGTCCCAATTCTAAATGGATCCAAAAGTTAGACTCCTCAACCACTATAAAGCTTTCCATGATGTGGTCAATTGGAGTCATCTGGTTCTCTCTAGTAAAATATGGAATGCTCTTGATGTTGTAATGGAACCTGGATTTTGTGAATTGAGAGCAAAGTGGGTTTTTACCAATGAAGTTGGACGTAAGGGTTAGGTTGTGCCATCCTGATTGGTTGGAGGAATCTAGTCGATTGAACAAAGGGTCTACCAGGTGGAGGCATTGAAAATGTCCTATTTGGTGGATATGTCCTTTGGGATCCTCTTCCCCTTCTTGATCTATCTAGGGAGAAATGTATATAGACAAATAGCCCATCCTCTCTAGTTCTTGACCTTATTTTTATTCTTCTCATGAACTTGACTAGCTTGGACTATTGGAGCGAGTGGATTATGCCTCTCTTGGAGTCATCATATGTGTAATTTCATAGCTTCTTAAAATTTGGGAACTCACAACAAGTGCACATAAATCTTTCGTAATAGAAATGAAGAATTCTTTTCCCACCAGGCATACAAAAATTGTTGATGCAAAATAACAACACCCTTGAATATCTATTGCTGCATGGGTTGAAAATTTCAATTTGATTGCATAACATGGAGCTTCTCCCAAAGTGTGGGACTTGGTGAATCAGGTAAGCCCTCCGAATGAAGGTTGGATCCTATTCCTCTTCTCAAGTGCACACATTCATATTGTAAAGGTCTACTCTTAAACCTATTCTAATTGACCAAGGAGATAGGGTTAAGGATATGTAAGAGATTAAACCTAATCTAACAGAGGTGATACAACAAATGAATGATGAACATCTAATTTGCAATAAACACAAACCATAAAAACACAAAATAACTACCATGCATAGATAACCAAGACTGTAATGAGAGATTAGGAAGATACAATGAACATAAGAGAGGGTTGAAATCATCCACATACTTATACTATTATTCCAAAGATTTGATACAGTCCATTATAATGGCCAAAAGGAAAGATTGTGTTACAATTTGAATGGGAGGCTTGGAAACTCCATGAATTCTCCTGCAGGGAAGAGAAGATGGGAGGGCGCAAAATTTAAAATTACCCCCCTCCTCACAATATATAGGTAGAGTGAGAGAGAAAAGAGGGAAAGTTCGAACCCTGCTTGAACCACCCCTAAAGGAGCACTTGAATTCCCCTACAAAATGATGGGTCTCGCTATAATATCTATGCCCCCATAGTTGTTCCTTGCTCGGAAAGAAAGGAGGCCCATTCTTCATCATGGTGGTAGATGGGAGACTTGACATCCTCAAAAATGGTGGACCGAATCATTAATGGTGTTAAGCAAGTAGCAGTGTTGAGAGCCTTCACAAATTTCCTCTCCCACTCGATTTTGAGCTTCCAGTTGAAAAATATCGAGCTTGAAGGTGTTTGGGCTAGAAGTCTATTTGCACAAGATCCATGTGGTAGGCCCACACATCTTTAGATTTCTCTCCTCCTTCACTCTAGAAATTGTGTCGAACCGACATGTGGCATCATCTGCAGGATGCTTTGTTTCCTTTGTTTATGCCTAAGCCCCCTCCTATTTTTGGAGACATTATGCCCGACTTGAGACATGTGGAGGGCTGGTGCATGTTTGGGACTTGCCCCCGAATTTTTCTTTTAAAGGAGCGCCGAGATGATGCCTAGATCCTCTCGCCAGCCTTGGAATTTTCAATGGCTGACTCTGTCCCTTTTTTACTCTTACCACGTGGCACGTTGGCGCTCATTTTGGGACCGCCTTTGGATTTTCCTCGAAAGAGCATCGAAGAGACACACAGGCTTTCCACAAGCCCTGTCTTATGCTTAGCTGATTCGGGCCTTAAATGAATACTACCTACCTCATTCCTTTGGGTGATTAAGGAGGCCCACCATATATAATGCCAAAAACCCCTTAATGGGTGGGACTCTTGGCATCAGCTTCTAAAATTGTGATGGTGGGACACTTGGCATCATTCGAGGGCTGCCCCTTCATTCCCTCGTGTTAGGCTTAGTCCCTTCTATTAGTGGAGACACTACATTTTACCTTAGACATGTGGAGGGATGGTGCACGTTTGGGACTTGCCTCTAGATTTTTCTTTTGAAGTTATGATGAGTTGACATGTGGTGCTTTTCGCTAGCCTTGGTGTTTTCAACAAAGACACACTACCCTTTTTTACTCTATCCATGTGGCATGTTGGCGCTCATTTGGGGACCACTTTTAGATTCATCCTTCAAGCAACACCGAAGGTACACATGGGACTTTCCATTTTCCTTCCTTATGCTTAGCCAAGTCAGGCCTCAAATGTATGATACCTTCCTTGTTCGTTTAGGTGAGTAAGGGGTGCGCCATATATAATGCTAAAAAACCGCATAACGGGTGGGACCCTTGGCATCGGCTTTAGAAATTGTGACAGTGGGACACTTGGCATCATCCATGGGCTACCCCTATGTTCCCTTGTGTTTGGCTTAGTCCTTTCTATTTGTAGAGACACTACATTTGAATCTAGACATGTGTAGGGATGGCACATGCTTGGGACCTACCTTCAGATTTTTTTTGAAATTGTGTCGAGTTGACATGTGGCACTTTCGATGGCATTGGAATTTTCAACGGTCGACTCTGCCCTTTTTTTACTCTGGCTGCATGGCGAGCCTGTGCTTTTCCATGGACCTTGTTGTGACATGACCTTCGGAGGTGCGGTGTTGGGACACATGGAGGCTTCTACTGTGCTCTATCCATGTTAGGACTTTTCAACAAACCGGTGTAACCTTTTTTAGAATCTAGCTACGTGGTGGGATGGTGCTAGTTTGGGGATCCTACTTTAGATTCTCGCCCCGCAATTGCATCGATGAGGCATGTGGAAAACTTCGTGGTTCCTTTCCTTTGCTTGTTTCGAACTTGACCTTGGGATCAAATATGAGTTCACAAGATTGGGCTAACCCCTCCATTTCTCATGTGTAAGGTTGCACTCGATGAATTTTTCTTTAGGGGGTAAACTTGGGATAACAGTTTAACAAATTGTGAGATCATCTACCTATTAGGTGAACAGATCAGTTGCTTTGAAGTATGCATTGGGCATGGAGTCATGGACGATAGCTTAATACTAATCCTATTCTTGAAACTTGAATCTGACACTTGCACTTGGTGATCTTGAACCTAACTCACTATCGGCACTCTCAATTTTCATCAAAAATATTGAAAATAAAATTTCTAAGAGTAGAATATTGTCTTGACCTAGGGCTTTCACTTGTTCCCGAAATGGACTCCTACAACATTCACCCGGAGACACATTGAAATTTTCAATGACATAACCCTGGAGCAACAAAACTTATGCAAGAGTAGTTAGGAAAATGAAACCTATGTTAATAACAACAACAATGTGCATAAGCACTTGGAGGAATTAGAAATCCTAGACTAATATGTACAAGGGTGAGAATTCTCCTTCTAGTAGCAATGTTTGAGATAGATCCCATTGACTATAATTTGTAATTCTTCACCATCCAACTTAGCTATCCAAGGCATTGTTACCTTTGCATTCAGTGATCATGTATGGACCACTCCATATGGCATCAAAATTGGAATGTTTTCTTGGCTTTGCATGGTTTGTATCCCACTTTAGTACCAAGTCTCCAACTTAGAATGTCATGGCTTTAGCTTTCTTGTCAAATCTCTTCTTGATCAACGCTTGATCCTTCTCCATGGTCTACACTGCATGTTCTCTTACTTCTTCTAACTCCATCATCTCTACATACCTGATCTCCATAGGCTCAAACTTAGCTAGTTCCAGTTTTTTCATGAGTTCTAATGTTGGTAACTCAAGTGATATAGGCAGAAATGCTTCCTTCCCATATACAAGCTTGAATAGAGAGCTACTCGTAGACCTCTTACGTGTGACCCAAACTACCCAAAGAGTTGATTTCAGTTTTGTGTGCCAAGTTCTCTAATTCTCATAAAGATTCCTTCTAATGATTTTCAAAAATTTCTTGTTTGTGTACTCTATTTGGCCATTATGTGATGCCCAAAAACAACCCACTTCAGACCAAGAAACAATCTAGGGTTAGTTAGGAAAATTATAGAATATATATATTTTTGATTAGAAGTGTCTACAACCTGGTCAGTTAAGAAAAAATTTGTCACTAACAAGTTCCGTAATAGTTCTAGTCCACTAGAATATACTTTTCATTTATTAACAATTATCAGAGGTCACAAGGTCCAAATTTTAGGGTTAGAAGTTTTAGTTAGGTTCAGGGAGTAAAATACCACCATACCTACTCTCTATCAAGCTTAGGGTTTCAACATGGTTTTTCTCACACTTAATGCATTCAAAATTTCCCTAAATCATTCCCATTGGATAGTAAATTTTCTCACCTTTTTGATGATATAAAGAAGTCCTCCTAACTCCTTGTAAAACTCCAGATTATGGACCGACAGTTTGGGAGTCAAATTTTCCAAAAGGGGCGGGCCCAGGGGATGAAAATTTTTCCCAAGAGGGGACACGTCTCGATCGGGGAAAAAGTAAATTTTTGGGTTGGTGGGTCACGGGGCGGCGTTCAAAATCTTTTTTTTCCCCATACGGGAGAAAATGACCATTTGCGCTCGCACCTCCGTTGTGCCGCCATGGACACGTGTCGGCTCGAGCCACATGGGGAGATGGAAAGGGGAAGGGCATGGCGGTGGGGAAATTTGAGTAGTTTTACCCACGCAGGTGTAAAACCTATTTTGCACCCACACCCCCACGGTCCACCAAGGACACGTGGTGCCCTCCAAGTGAAGCAGTAAAGAGAGAGAGAGGGAAGGTGGGGTGGCGGAAGTTCGAGGGCATTTTTCCCAAAAGGAAAAAAATATATATGGGTGGGTGGGCCCACGCGTATGCTAAGGAAAATCTTCCAAGTCGGGAAAGAGTGCGGGGCTATGGGAAAGTTTGCATAAATTTTCCACAAATTTTAAAAGGTGCTAGGGAAAGAAAATTGCCACGCCACCGCCATTCTCACAAGAGTCCACATGGCAGCCCCTGATTGGTTGTGGGCCAGCGGGGTTTTTAGGGAACTTTTTCCCGAAGTCAAAAATTTGAATTTTTCCATAGTTTGAAATTTAAATTTTTCTAAAGATTGAAAATTTAAATTTTCCTAAAGTCTAAAATTGACATTTTTAATAGTTAGATTAATAGAAGGCTGAATTGAAATAGAAACTTCAAAGGGCCATAAATTTTGATAGAGAGCTCGATTGGGGAAAAAGGACTTTATGGAAAGCTCTCGAAGCCCTATATGCATAGAAACTATAAATTTTAGATTTTTTTATAGTTTAAGGGGTAAATTTCAAGAAATTGACTGCAGGATTTCTAAAGGCAAACTAGTAATTTTTAACATATTCATTTTGTTCAATTTGTTTTCCTCCTTCACTCAACATGCCAAACAGACATGGAGAATTATTCTAAGAAGGATTTAAGAAGTTTTTGGAATGTAATTTTCACTTTTTGATTTCCCATTTTACATTTTTCCAACAATAGAGCAGAAAATGGGTGTGAAAGGGCTTGAGCTTGATTTTGCAATGTTTAAATTGTTTTCTTAAGTTTTCTTTGTCAATTTGAGTTCATTGATGTCTTAGCATGCTAAATTATATCATTTTCAAGTTGATTATTAAGTTCAAGTCTGAACTCTACATTTTAATTAAATTTACTTTCCAGTTTTAAAAATTTACAATGAGATCAAATTAAAAGAGGTCCATGTAACTTTTCACCATTCAAGTATGGAATTTCATTTCTAATCTAATCTAATACATTCATTTGTTTATACTGTAACCATTCGAATCAAAATGCAAATACTGACTTCCATTTTATACATTTCCAAAGGTTCAAAATACAACATTATTTCCACGTTCATTTCTTCTTTTCACACGAGAGATCTAACTGTCTCCTTTGCCATAAAATGAAACATTGCATTCAATCCAACAATGCATATGAGATAAGATCTTGTAATTCTTTATTGACTTCAATTATAAAACTTTACATCTCTACATGTTTGAATGTAATAACACATTTCTATTTCTTTCGATAATGAATGAATTATAAACATCTTTCACAATTCGAATGAGCAACTTAGCTAACCAATTACAACATCATTTCTTCACAAATATACATTACAATTTCATCCACATCACAATGGGAAAGGTTACAAATAATTTAGTTTCACAAGGGACATCAAGAATGCATTTTTCCTTTGCTCCGAACAACAACATGCAAATTTTATTTTCTCTAAGTAGATCACAACAAAAGTGGGGGAAAGGCAACGCTCTCTACCCAACCAAGACATCCAATGAAAGGAGAAGCCTTCCTTCATCATTGGCCCCTGAGCCCCAACCACAATGCAATGAAAGGTGTGATTCAACCATGGCAACAACAGGCTTACACAACACACAAAATTATTTCAACATGCATAATACAACATAAAACATAGTTCAAACAAAAATAGTAGTTTACAACTGCATTTGCAAACATTCAAACAACCCTAAAGCTTGATCATGCAAGCCAAAGGAGTAAGGTCTATGGGGGAAGTTGCTTATGCCTCCCAAATGGGAATTGGGCATCCACCAGAACAAACTACCAATAAAATTTGACCATACATATCCTTATGCCCCGCAAATCCCTCTTTATACCCCCACAAAGTAATAAATGCAAGCTATTCTTTTTCCATGGTGGATCCAGACCCAAACTCCCTCCACAAAATTTTGACGTCAAAGGCATTCCCTTATGCCCCCCACATGAATTCCACATAGCCTTCTCCTACACCATTCCTATGGAAGTCTACCCAACCAGCCAACAAATAAATAAAACATGCACCATTCACACAACACAACAAGGAAATAACAATATAAACGAAGAGTTAAACTCCTACCTCTCCATGGTAGCTTTTGTTTCCAACAACAAGATTTTAAAGCCAAAGACACAATCCCAAAACAACAATCTCCAAGCATGCAAGGTTTTCTCAAACCTCCTTCCAAAAGCAAGAGCTCCAACACAAGAAAATGCGGCCCTAAGGAAGTTACAAAATGATTCAACAACCCAAAACAAGAAAAGAGTTTGAATTATATAGAAGAGGGGAGA
This sequence comes from Taxus wallichiana var. yunnanensis, assembly GCA_018340775.1. Classification (NCBI taxonomy): domain Eukaryota; kingdom Viridiplantae; phylum Streptophyta; class Pinopsida; order Cupressales; family Taxaceae; genus Taxus; species Taxus wallichiana. The sequence goes on along the minus strand of CM031238.1, from coordinate 766,108,504 downwards.
GAAGACGATGATGTGGATCCATGTAGGATGCCACATCACACATCCTCAAAATCAACACAAAAGACAAAATCTCTTTCTCTAAAGAACAATAAAGAGGTGGGTGAAAATATGACAAATTAACTTACACAATCCAAAAGCCCACACCCCAAAGGACTACAAATTAAATAAAACGTAAGAGAGTGTAATTAAAACTATGCAACATGATTAATAAAATGCATTTAAAAAGTCTAAAATCAGTCCTCCCACCATAGAAATAGTTGGTAAATCAAATTAAGAGGTATGGGACAAGTTTTACTTGTCCTACAAGCCTCCAAAAATAACCCCAAGGGAACATTCGAGTTTCCAATAAAAGTGGAGTGTTTCATACTCCAAAATCTGACTTACACAACTCTTACACATACTTACACATCCCTTACAAATTTAATACACAAACCAACAACTCGTATAATTACTTTCCCATTTCCCAATTTGATTTAATTAACTTTTAATCATATGTTTTCGACATTAATCTACCACAATATAATTAAAGAAAGTAAGGACACATCACTAATAAAATACATACAAACAATAATAAAAAGAAACCACATTAAATAAAATACACATTCCCTTGGTCACATTCAAAGGAATTTCCCCCATGGGAATCCCTAGCAAAATACAAACATACACAACTAAAACATGTTGCCATGGTGACCTTATTGAATTCATCTAGAATTCCATTGTGGTTAGTTTCCAATTCCCGATGTTTGTTGTGATATTTTAACCTATAAAACACAAATACCTCCTTCGGCCTCGTAGCCATATTAGGACGTCCAAAATAATATAAATACAATTTAAATTCCTAAAATCATCCAAATATACAAATCACAACAGCATCAACGTAATCTAACAATATTACTAATAGTTTATATAAACAACTATATCATTATCATAATATCCATTTTCTACATCTACTCACAATATCCAAAAATCACACACTCGAACAACATTCACAATATATCCATGTCAAAAGGTATATTATAATCCACATATGAGTGTCTCCAATAATCATCATGCATCATAACCAAATCAAGATCAATAATAATCAAAGATCCAAATATCTAACATCACACTAGATCAAAACTATAATAATGTCCATAACGAAATCAACGAGATCAAGATAAGTAACAAAAGGTGTCAAAGGAAAGTGGGCACTACACATTACCTTGAGGGTAATAGTTTGAATAGGTGCTGAGATATACATAATTCTTGACATCTCATTCAGTGATATTTGTGCCAAGGAATGCCAATGCATTGTCTTATATGATAATAGTAGGGGCACCAAACATTGTTGGTGACACCTAGATTTCACCCGAAATCTCGCAACTACCCTATCCGAAAACTTTTCGTACATTTAAAATAATGGGTCGTTTTATGTTTTTATTTCCTGAAAGTTCTTGTATTGCGTCAAGATAATCCTAAAGAGCCATATTATCCTTTTTTCACTAAATACCCGGATGCCCAAAATTGTTTTATTCTATCATCGGGATTTGTCTGCAGAAATTTGTATTTAATTATTTTGAGCCCCGTATGATGCTATTTGCACTACATTTTAACTCTATTATGAGTGAATATGTTATTATTCCTATGTGCCAGAAGGGTTTTAACTTGTATTAAGTTTTGGGCTTTATTTGTAACTTTTGACAATTTTTCGTGTTTTTGTGGTGTCCCATTTTGTTTTCTGTGAAATTTCTCTAGAACAATTCCTTTGTCGGGTAAGCCCAATTTTTGGCCTGGAGCAGCTAGAAAACATATACGCATGTTATGCCCGGAGGAAGTCACCATCGGAGGTCTGGATCATTGGGAAAAGTAAAGTCGTGCATGGAAAAGCCCCTGTGGGATGGGCGCATTTTTGGAAAACAAAGGATTTAAGCTGCAATGGGAAAATAGAAGCCGCGAGGCGGTGGGGAATTTTATACCGCCTAAGAAGGTACTTTTTCCGTGTTATAAAAGTCACTTAAGCCGTAGTGGGAAAAATATAGGTTGTAGGCGGAGGGAATTTATTGCCTACCTTGCACGGCAAAAATTCCCATGATAAAATAAAAGGAAAGTGACTTAAGTGAAATCATGGGATTTTAGTGCTGCCTTGTAGGGTAAATAATCCCATTATCAAAGTCAAATCACTTAAGTGGATCACGAGATTTTGGTGACGCGCCTGCAGGTAAAGAATCCCATTGTGGAAAAAATTCTTAAAAATAGAATTACATGTGCAAAAAGTGCACCCCATTTGGTGAGAGAATGATAGCCTTAAATTGATTATTTTAATTAATCTATTCTCTCAAAAAGTGTGCCCAAGCTTCGAGGAAGTCAACAAATCAAAGATGAAATAAAATAAAGGATTTAAAAGCATTAAAACTAATTTATTTAATGGCTGCCCTCTTCCTCTCAAAAAGTGCGCCTATTTGGGTATTATTTAATGTTTTATAAGGCATTAAAACATTAAATTAATTTCTATTTTCAAGTGGCTATGGTCAAAGCATACCTTGTGAAGCTTAATCGAAGTGATGTGTGAAGGATTAAATTGGATTAATTTAATTTATTGGATGGATGTCCTTAAACATGCTATTTTTAAAAGAGAAAAGCATGATTTTTAATTAATTAATTACCTTTAATTGTTAGGGCAATTATTAATTATAGAATTGTGAAGGTTATATAAGCATGGGTAGCCATATGGGTGAATTATTCAAATCACATGTGAAGAATTGCAGCCAAGTGGAAAAGTGTGCCCCCATTAGAGGAAGGATTTTGCTAAGACAAGGTGACAACAAGGCTAAAAGCTTCCAGATTTGGTGCATGCTGTAGAGGAGGTTGATCTTTGTCTGTATAATTGTTTCCACGGGTGTTACAGGAGCTCAAGTGTTGATTGAAAGGATTCATGCTCTCTTTATGTGTAAATTAAAATTCACTACTATTTTTTGGGGCAGCAGACTTGAAAAGTGTAGATTTTTACAATTTAAATTCACTATTCATGCTCCGGTGGCCATTTTTGTCTGAATAAATTACATGAATTCATTACAGGTGCTTTACAAAAGAAAAGGAGTTTTTATCAATGTCCAACACATTCCAAATATCCTCTGAATCTGAAGAATTGTCCAGATCTGCACCAGTATTGAAGAAATCTGGACAAATAAGAAGAAAAAAATTTATTCAGATGAAGATAAACAAAGCTATGGTGAAAAGAGATGAAAAAGAAAGCATGATGGAGTCATGCATTGCTTCCAAACTTGCAGACATAGGAGACACAGATCTAGGCCCGGAACCTCTTGCCGATTTGATAGATAGATCCAGAGCGGGAAAGACTTCACTCATGCGTGTGGTCAAAAGCAGTGGAATTATCCAAGCTACTGGCTTTTCCATGTACTGACCTAATTTCCAGATTTCGTGATGGAGTGTGCTAGATCTTATCATCCTTCATCTAGATCGGTGCGTGATGCTTTGGGAAAGATAATAATTCGTTTGGATGCGAGTTCATCAATTATTGTTTGAAGATTCCGAAGCATTTAAAGGTGATGACTTCTATTAGCATTCAGGATGCTGACAATAGATGGGAGAAGCATAGAGTTGATTGTGTCAAAGCATCATGAATAGCCAATACATGAAGAAGCCTGGATCTCCTTCAAATTCCTGAGAACTCTTCCACTGTCCAATTTGGTGCAGGGAGGTAGATGATGTTGTCAAATTGCTATGCAGGATGAATGGCAAAGCGAATCCTTACACTTTCAGTACATGGATGTATGCTTTCATCAGGACCATTGAAATCAACAAGGTTGATTCTATAATCAATTGGTCAGAAATTATTAGCAACAACATCGGTGAGCAACTCCGGAACGTGAAGCATACTTTCAGCTTCAAGATGACTTCATACTTGGTGTATGCTACAGCTTCACAAGGCGTCTTTTCCAAGCTGGATAGATGTGGTGTTCTTTCCAAGGACCCCATTTTCGAGTGCTACCCGCAGCTTACTGCACCTACAGGCGAGAAAGACTTCAAAGTGATCAACGATGACTTCTTCTATGATTTCATCTGCAGGCTAGACAAAGACTTGAAGGCCAACAGGGTAAGCAAGGAAGTGTGGGAAGCCGTGTCCAAGATTGGAAGTCTATTCATTCAATTTACAGATTTCACATACCTCAGGGTTACGGGATTTTCTGGAGAACCAACAAAGATGCCCAGGTATCCAAATGATAGATTGATCACCATGGAGCTGAGCAGGCAACTTGTGGAGTTACACGACCTTCAGTCAAAGCGGCACAAGTCTACGGGCTTCTTCCCAATCACTGTGGGATATTACAGCTGCATTAGCATTCACAGAGCTCAAGGGATGGAAGCGCAAATGTTATCCGAGTATGAGCAAGAGTTCTTTCTGCGCACAAACTGACCTTTGATCCATTTGGAGTAGCCAGAAGATAATCTTCCAAAGAGAGCGCACATGTGCCTTCATTAGAAGATTTCTGGATGAAGTGCAAAAGTGAGTACGAGGTTAGAAAGAAAGATTTCAGCAGGCTATCAACAAAGCAAGTGTTTGACTTTGGACTAGCATGGATACCTGCGGATCTTAAAGATGATGGGAATGTGGTACTTGACACTTACCATCAAATGGGAGGAGATAAAGCCATATTGTAGAATAACATAGGAGGTGTAACATAATTGAAGAAAGGTCGAGAGTCGCGTGTTGGTGAATACTTCAAACCAAGTCAGCGACGAAGGATATTACCTTGATGAAGTATTGATGAATCAAATCACGGGCAACTTCGGCCCAGGAGATTCCCTCAAGTGAAAGCACGGAGGAGAAAGTAGTAGGAAAGTTGAGAATCTGAAAGTGCATAGAAGATCTCAATCCAAGGATAGGATCACTTCTACGACCATGAATTTAACTCCAGTTTCCAAGACGCAATGCTTCACCAACTATTGCACCGTAGCAGCAAGATGCTTCCATGCCCACACTGAATCCAGTGACATTCATCTTCTCCCCTCGGCCACTTCATTCAGCACTTGTTCCAGAGGATACGTTGAAGCTGCAAATGGCGGAATTTAAAAGGGCTTTGTCCTTGGATGACTCAGAAGATGGCAGCCATAACACTGTGGCACTTTCTGATAGAGAGGATGTAGAGCAGAGATGGTAGTACACTCGGCGACTTCTCACTCTCTCGAGAAGTAATTTCTCGAGAATGGTTAGCTTTGTAGTTTGTTCGTATGAGAATTGAGATGAACTTAGAGGAGCACCACTTGTAGCTACTCCGGATCCGAGTAGAAGAGACAGAAGGCTTAAAGTTGCTAAAGTAACTTCTAGGTTGATCATCGAGAATTCGGGAGAGAAGTTTGCTGAGATATCAATTCCAGCAGAAGGAAAGATAGAAGAGGAGCTCGTGGCAGACAGATGTGACAGTGACCAAAGTACCACTCGATCAAGACACCACTGAAGGATTGAAGCAGGACACACAGACATTGATATATTCTTTATTCCTTAGGCTTGATAGTGAGAAGGTGGAGAAAGAAGAGCTACAAAAGCAAGTATCTCAATTATGTGAGATCATAGCCAAGGTTGCTAAACCTTCTATTCAGCCCATTTCAGAACAGGTGAGTGATCATCTTATGTAGGAAATGGAAGACGCAAGCAATCAAGTAAAGGCTATTGACGAATGGAAGGATTTGATTATTTGTCAAGCTTCTGTACAACTTGGGGAAGTTCCAGCCTGCCTAAAGGTTATGAACGATGCAGCGAATCAACTAAAGCAATTGATGGCAAACATAGAAGGCATGAATACAGTTGCAGAGAGTAACCTGAGTATTTTGGCCAAGATCAACAAGCTACCGGGAGATGTATTGATTACGGAGCAGATTGTACCAGATGGATCAGTTGAGAAGGGGAAGCAGTTAGAATTTGCAGTATCTTTCCGTTTGGAAATCTGCAGAGTTTTGCTGAAAAGGATGCAGGCACTTGAAAGTAGGACATCATCCTTACCCGACAATATCATTTCTTTCACAAAAGAAGATGTGGTCGAGGCGTTACTTCTTACATGCAGATTTTTTCTAATGAGGTGCCTAATTCCCTGGAAGGGTCTCTCCTGATGGTACAAAAGAGAATTGATAAAGCTACCAAACCTTTCACGATGAATTCTATCAGTAGACTGGTGGCACTGCAGGCAGACATTGTGAGGTTTGGGCCGAGCTTGGAAGATGTGGAAGCGTGCATCAAAGTGTTGAATGAAGGGTTGTTGCAATTCAGGACAGAGAAAGAAGCAGTGGCTAAAACAGATGGAAGAATGCTGAATTATATGTTCGACAAGTATATCAGATATCAGAACAAGAAGATGTAGACATTACAGCTGGCATGACTTCTTCTATTCTTTCTTCTTCTATTTTCTATGTTCTCGGATGAAATTGTAAAACTTCTAAGTTATTGGTTTTACAACCATTACTTGAAGTCATGTGGAACCATTCTATTAGTTAAGTGATACATGTGTCACTTAAGAAGAAGTTAGTTGAGGATGATTGCCAAATGTCATCTTTACTTGTTGTTCATGCTTTAGTTCAGTTTGAGTTTTCCATTTGTACTTTCCCTCCTACATTCTATAAGTAGGAGAAGAACCTCCGGGTTAATGATCGATCAGAATTTGTAAGCAGCAATCTTGTGTTCTAGACTTTGTGTTGAACCCCTGAGAGCAACTTGGAGCAAAGGAATACAAAGGAGCAGGTTTCCGGAGAACTTTGTGTCACGGTGTACTTTGTTTCTTGCTTTTAATCTTAGATCTCTTAGTAAACTTTGTGTTATTATAGATCTGGATCTAGAGCTGCCTTTGTTTTATAATTATGTGTGTTCATATCTATTAAGTTTCTTCTATGTGCATGCAATTAGCTCTACTATCTACTAATTGGGATGCACATCTTCCCCATTTCTTCTCTTTATTTCCTTTACGTCCTTCTTCTATAATTTTCTTTTCTTGAACAACCGCTACTTGCTGGCTGAGAACTTCTTAGTTATGGTTCATGAAATAAGTGGTTAAAGTAAAACCCCTAATAGATAATAACACATTTTTATTGACAAATCTGACACGGGAGCCTCACCGGTTAAATGAGGGAGATTTATCTCATGACTACCTAGGTTTGATGCTATGTAGAAAATCTAGCCAACAGTTTTTGGCGACTCACTGGGAAACAACTATCTTTGCAGATCAAAGCTTTTCTATTGAAGATCAGAGTGTTTTCCATACAAATCTCAACCTGGCTGAACGTCCATTCACCTGATCCATGAAGGCGCAAGGAAGGACTGATAATTTCTTCTGACTGCAGGAGAAATTCAATTTCAATCATCCTCCTCAAGTTAGAAGCCGCGGATCTAGTCTCTCACCAGGAAGGAGAGTGCACATCCATCCAGATCCGGATTGTATTCAACATAATTTGGCAGCTGAAATTATCCATCAAGTCTATCAAGTATACATAAGGAGGAGACATGCTCAAGTCAAAATTGAAAAATTAATATCATAATTGCATAAAGAAAATTCGAAATCTTACTCTTTATTCTTGCTACATTCATAGGAAGTATTACATCCATTTAAATAGGAGATGTTGTTCCTATATTTAAGGAGATATAATCTCCATAAATATCTCCACACATAACTCCTAAAACAACTCCATGCTATTTTACGTGAGATTTTGTTTTCTCACAAAACTAATATTGTTAATGATTTGTTTACTCAACAACTCATAACAATATTTACTCACCCACTCATAATTACATTTACAATAATGTAATTAATTATTACAACACATTATATTATCCTAGATAATATAATCACTTACATAATATTCTATGTTCACACTACAACATAGATATTCCTAACATTCACCCCCTTAGTGTGAACATGGGGTAAGAGCTCCTGGAAACATCAAACTTGTCGGAGTAGCCATTGCTACTGGATCTTGCTATCTGGATCTTGCTGCTAATGATCATCCTTGTCGTATGAACATCTTCATCGACTGATCACCTTCCAACGAAGTACCTTCCACCGAAGTATGGTAGTCAGAGGACCGTACGTAGATGATTTTCCCCTGTAAGCTGAGTCAAGTAGTTTGCTTCTTCCACACCAAATAGACACTCAGGAACTGTTGTTAGTCTATGTGAACACATTAAAATCAAAACATGAAACTAGTTTCACCCCCTTGTGTATAAACACACCACATAACTGAAATAAAATATCACCACATCTGTCTGCGACCCCATCATTGGTGAATGACGAGAGGACGCTGATTTTCCTCCTTCCTCCATTGCCTCCTTCCTCCAACAAGAAAAGAGTCTACCATAGGAAATCCTCATCACTAGGACATGAAAGTTCTTCATCAGTTGAGTAGACTTCCCAATCAGTTTCTACTTCAGCTAGAAGGGCTTTCTGATCTATCTTGTCATCAAGAAGATCCTGAGCTCTCTTTTTACAGTTCAGTATTACATGCCCAATCTCATTACAATAAAAGTATTTTATTTTTCCATGTGAAGGAACCTTCTTTGGTTTATGTTTTTCCTTCTTAGATGAGGAGCTAGGTTTGTTTCCTACATATAGTACTTCTTCATGTTCTTCATGACTGCTTTGTTCTAACAATGTAGAAATCACTCCTTCTAGACTAATAGTAATTTTACTCAAAGTAAATACAATATTTGAGTAACTCTTAGGTATGCTATTAAGAAGAATAGCTTTAGCATCATCATCTTTTACATGTTCTTTAATTCCAACTAGTTGATTTAGCAAAGAATGAAACTTACTTATATGATCTGCCATTTTTGAGTTCTCTTCCATTTTCAACCCGTACAAGCATTGCTTCAGTGTAGTCTTTGCCATTTTAGCTTTGTAACCAAATAATTTGTTAAGAGACTCCCAAATTTCTTTTGCAGATTCTGTGAAATCCACATGATGTAGATAGGATTTTGATAAGCCCAGACTAATGGTACCCAATGCTCTCTGATATTTTGCATTCCACTTTTCCAATTCATTTCCTCCAGTGGGTGGAGTTGAATTAGACTTCACCACATCCCATAGATCCTTTTCTATTAAATGTAATTGCATCTGTAGTTGTCATGTATGGAAATCTTGTCCTTCAAACTTTTCAATCATATTTAGTTTCTCCATTATTTTGTACAATACTGATAAAAAATATAAAATTGAATCAAGTACTTTAAAATTTTATATTGAATACCTTTTAACCTCCAAGCAAGTCAAGAACTTGTATTAACAATTCAACATTATTGAAAATTGGAGAAAACTTTCAGTAGAAGAATTGATGTGCTTAATTTGATAGTTGCATAGTAAAATCCGTATTTCTTCCAAACTACGTACTGGGTTCTGCTGAAATTTCTTTTGTAGTTTCTTGACTAGCACGTAATTCTGCACACAAAATTATAGAAAAACCCACATCTGGAAACAAAAAATATGATATATTCTTTGAGACGGATTTGATCATGAAAGCACTGAAATTTCTTGCATCAAACCTGCTCTGATACCAAATGAAAAATTAATATCATAATTGCATAAAGAAAATTTGAAATCTTACTCTTTATTCTTGCTACATTCATAGGAAGTATTACATCCATTTAAATAGGAGATGTTGTTCCTATATTTAAGGAGATATAATCTCCATAAATATCTCCACACATAACTCCTAAAACAACTCCATGCTATTTTACGTGAGATTTTGTTTTCTCACAAAACTAATATTGTTAATGATTTGTTTACTCAACAACTCATAACAATATTTACTCACCCACTCATAATTACATTTACAATAATGTAATTAATTATTACAACACATTATATTATCCTAGATAATATAATCACTTACATAATATTCTATGTTCACACTACAACATAGATATTCCTAACATACATGGCCCACTAGATTGTACCTATTCCATGGGGAGCAGCTTTTGGACCTCTAAACTTGGCTCCACCTATGCATGAGTTGCCAAAGGGATCCAGAAAGAATTTTCTGAAATTCTTTGGAGATGGAAAACAAAATCCGGATGATCATTTGGCGGCCTTCTTCATATCCTGTGGTGTGCTCACAATAGAGTATGAAGATGTATTAGTCAGGCTCTTCATTGAGACTCTACATGACTTGGCTGGAGAATGGTTCTATCGGCTAGCTCCTGGCACCATAACCAATTGGGCGACTATGCGTGAGCAATTTTTGAAAAGATTCAAGCCTGCAGAGGATGCTAGCACGTTGATCACCCAACTGATGCAGTTGAAGAAAGAGCCAAACGAGAACATGCGGGACTTTATTGCAAGGTTCCAAAGGATTTTGTATAAAATCCCCACTTCTGCTGCATTGAGCGATGAAAATCAAAAGACGTTTTTTATAAATGCTCTATTGCCTGAAGTTGGATATCAGCTAAGAAGGGCAAGACCGGTAAATCTGCTTGAAGCACAAAATGCTGCCGTGGAGGTTGAGGACGACTTGATCATGGCTGGAAAACTCAAACAACCATCTCACAAAGGTGATGGCGCTTCTTCTAGTACTTCAGATCCTTTGTTGCAGAAATTGGCTAATGACATGCTGCAGATCAAGAAGCAGATCTCTCAAGCAGGGAATGTAACCCCCTCAAGAATAGCTCCTACCCAGACCTTTAATGGTCAAAATCAAAATCAAAATTGAAACAGACTTGCTGCTGCACCATAGCGGTTGGCGATAGAAGCTGCTCCAAGGAATAACTTGGAAACTAATGAAGAGGATCTCAGCATTGATGAATCATTCGATGATGAAGACTTTATAGATCCTGCTGGTGACTCCAATATTGGTTACCTAGACTACGAATCGACGATGGCTATTATGAATCTTTTGAAGATTATGATGGTCACAATTTTGTGGTGTTTACAAGGTCTTAGACGCGCCAAAAATTTGAAGCATCCACAAGCGGCGAGAAAGAGAGAGAAGATCCGGCCCAGATGTTACGATCTTGAAAAGAGGTAACACTCTTCCTTTTACATTAGCACCCAAGGATAAAAATTCAAATTCTTTCAATTCACAAAGAAAGATCTAACACACATCTTGCTAAAGCAAGTCAAGATATTGACATAATTGATCACATCAAGAGGAACAAGGTTCAAATGTCGGAAAATTTGAGTATTTGAGAGCATTTCTGATCGGTGAATAGATTGGTCAAATATGTGCAAAGTAATGGTCCCAACCCAAAAAATAATACTTCACGAGGTATCTTGTTAAATCCAAAGGATACTCCAAATAATGTAGTGGCAACTTATTCTCCTTCTACCCCTTCTCCTTCTACATCAGATTGGATCGAGCCACTCTATGTATCTTTGCTTATCAATGGACACAACCGAGGAATTGCATTTTGGATTAGGAGCTTCGATAATGTAATGCCTGCCAAAGTTGTTGATGCCTTGGGTCTCACATTGACAAAAACCATCGGAAGATGTTATTCAATGGAAAGGAAAGTCCCTCTTGTGGGGAAAATCAAAGATGTGTAGGCAGTACTTGCTTCTTTTCTAGATAAAAGACTAAAAATGACTATCCTTGTAGCAGACATTCCAGTCTCTTATGGCATGTTGTTGAGTAGAAATTTCTGCAAAGAGCTGGGTGGAGAAGTCAAGATGGATTGGTCTTGTGCACACATACCAATCAAAGGAGTAAATCAGAAGCTGGAACCTGAGAAGAAATCTAAGTACACAGTATCAAAGTCTGAGGATCCTAGATCTCAGATCTTGTTTCAGGAATCGGATCACGGAGTCTATTATCTAGAAATGGATAAAGAAGAAATTCAACCGGTGATTCAAGAATCACATCAAATTGATAACAAGATTTGGACTCTGGAATTTGATGGCAGCTGCTATTCATTTGGATCCGGCGCAGGTGTTGTTCTTATCTCTCCTAAAGGGAAGGTGCATGCGCACTCCTTCAAATTGATGTTCGAAAATACTAACAATAGCTGAATATGAAGCGTTGTTGTTAGGCATGGAGCAGGCAAGAACAATGGGGATAAAATTATTACACGCAAAAGGAGATCTTTGAGTTGATTGTGAAGTAGATAAGAGGCCTTTATCAAGTCAAACAAGACAAACCGCAGCACTATAGAGATCGGGTCTACTACTGCTATATTGTATTTTTCAGCTTTCTCAGGATCGTACATTCTGAGAGAACAAAATTCAATAGCTGATTTTCTTGCAATAACTGCAACCTTGTTGAATCCAGATCAGCCTCTTACATTCTTTAGACAGGGGGACTACAAGGTGGAGATGGTCTTTCACCCTAAGGTTCCTGACAACGTTCAGCAATGGCAGGTTTTCAATGATGACACGCAGATTGTTGCGTTTCTCCAACAGAAGGACAACTTTGAAGAAATCTACTATGAGGGAAGCAATTCACCTCCTAGGCAGACTACTATCGGAGAAATGGATGTGGACGTCTCAGGAAGTTAGGAGATTATCCAACTAAAAGGAAATAAAATTCCCAAAGGTTTGGTATCTCTTGAGGAAATGTTTGATAAGCATGATCAGATGCTTAAGAAAAATGAAGAAAGTGGGGAAGGTTATTCCTCCGACACACAATTGCTAAATTTGGGAGCCGGCAATGATCCCAAATTAGTAAATCTCGGTAAGTGTTGCTCAGAGGCCGAAAAAGAAGCTTTTACTGAGCTTCTTAAGAAATACATGGATGTTTTTACCTGGTCTTACTAGGATCTAAAAACATATCAGCCTACGGAAGTTCAACACTACATCCCACTTAAACCAGAACAAAATCCTTTCAAGCGAAGGCTGCAGCGGCAAAACCCTACCATTTTAGGAACCATCTTTGCATAAATCTGGAAGTTGTTAGACTCAAAGATCATCTATCCCATACATCATTCGGAATGGTTGGCCAACATAGTCCCTGTAAGAAAGAAGAGTGGTGAGATTAGGTTGTGCATGGATTTCGCAACCTTAATCAAGCTTCACTGAAAGACAACTACCCCATACCCATCATGGATCACACCCTGTAGGTGGTCACTAGATCTAAGATGCTCTCCATGCTTGATGGCTTCTCAGGCTACAATCAAGTCAAGGTGGCCGAGGAAGATCAATACAAAATGGCATTCATCACACCTTGGGGAACCTTCGCATACTAGAAAATGTCGTTCGGCCTGATTAATGTTAGTGCTACATTTCAAAGAGCTATGGATCTAGCCTTTGCTCACCTCAAAGATATAATCATAGTGGTGTATCGGATGATCTAATCTAAAGTCTTTTCCAAAAAACTTGGAAGAGGTTTTCATACAGTGCCACAAGCATGGTATTTCTTTGAATCCCAAGAAATCCATCTTTGCTGTGACCGAAGGAAAGCTGCTAGGGCACATTGTTTCCAAAGAAGGAACAAAGATAGATCCAGAGCATGTCAAATCCATTCAGACATTGCCTTTTCCCACATCCAAAAAAGGAGTTCACTCTTTCTTTGGAAAAGTTAATTTTCTTAGGAGATTCATTCCTGACTTTGCTGAGCTAACCCGTCATATTTCGAATATGATGAAGAAGACACAAGATTTTAAATGGAGCAGCGAAGGGAAGGAAGCTTTCGAGAAAATTAAAGAGGCCCTGTCGAAAGCTCCAGTCTTGGTTTCACCCGACTTCAGTAAAGAATTTATTCTTTACTGTTACTCCTCTGAACACACCATGTCAGCAATACTGATGCAGAAAAATCAAGAGGACGCAGAAGCTCCTATTGCTTTCATGAGTACGCCTCTTAAAGCCTATGAGTTGAAATACACTCCCATGGAAAAGCACACATATGCAGTAGTGAAGGCGTGTAAGGCATTCAGGTATTATATTCTTTCCTCACACACTGTGGTTTTGGTTCCAGATACTGCAGTTAAATCCATTCTTACTCAGCAAGAGTTAGGATTATTGAGAGGCACATGGGTGACAAAAGTTCAAGAATACGACCTGGATATTAAACCAACAAAGCTGGTTCGAGGAAGAGGTCTGTGTGAATTAATGACGGAGATGAAGACATCAAAGACAGAAGCAGATCAGGATGGGATAGGTGAAGATTTGCCTGCAGTACTTTTTATAGATCTGGTAGAGGAGTGGTACAGTAACATTGCTTACTTTCTGACGTATGGAGAATGCCCAGATCAACTTTCCGAAAAGAGAAACGAACAATCAAACTTAAATCCAAAGATTTTGTTCTTTGGGATAATGGTTTGTACAAAAGGGGAATTGATGGTGTATTTCTCAGATGCGTGGACAAGGCTCAACAGGATCAGCTACTACAACAGTTTCATGACATGGCTTGCGGTGGTCATTTCTCAGCCCGAGTCACTGCACACAAGATCCTCAGAGAAAGGTATTACTAGCCCACCCTTTTTCAAGATACTGCAGAATGGGTAGCTAAGTGTCAAGCATGCCAACATTTTGTTGGGCGTGTGAAATTGTCTGCATTACCTCTAAAACCCATTGTGATTGAAGAACCTTTCCAATAGTGGGGAATGGATTTTATTGGTATTCTTAACCCGGCCTCCAGTGCCAGTCACCATTATATTCTAACACTGATTATTTCAGTAAGTGGGTAGAAGCTATTCCTATGAAGAATGCCACTTCGCCGAGGTGTGCAGTTTTATAAAAGAAAATATTATTGTCAGGTTTGGCGTGCCTAGCAAAATTGTAGCAGACAACACTCCCAATCTTTCTTCTGAGGAGCTGGTGGAATTCTGTTACACTTATGGGATCCAGCTGGTTCATTCCTCAAACTACTATCCACAAGGGAATGGTCAAGCTGAATCTAGTAATAAAAACTTGGTAACTATCATGCGCAAGCTTGTAATGAGAAAATCAAAGGACTTGGCATAAAAAGTTGTTTGATGCATTATGGGCTGATAGGATCACACCAAAAAGGGCGATAGGCATGTCCCCATTTCAGTTGTTATATGGTAGAGACACAGAGCTGCCTCTTACCTTGGAACTGCCTGCCCTACGACTTTTTAAGGCCCTGGAGGATTCCACATTCACAGATGCTATTGATAAAAGAATCATGTACCTGATTGAATTGAGGGAAGTACAAAATCAAGTTGCAGACAAATTGATAGAGCATCAAAGAAAGATAAAAGTCATCTTCGACAAAAAATCTAGGGAAAGAAAGTTTGAAGTCAATGACTGGGTCCTTTTATGGGACAAAAGAAGAGAAACAAAAGGCATGCACAGAAAATTTGATTCATTATGGAAAGGGCCTTTTGTGATTAAGAGAATTACCAGAGTGGATAGCTTCATTCTTACTCATCAGGATGGAGTTGAATTTCCATTGCCTTTCAATGGGCAACACTTGAAGCTGTTCCGGACATGAGAAGTAGGGTAAAACCTGTATGTACATAAATAAAACTTTGTTTGTTTTTCCTTGTTTTGTCTTGTTTTTGGTGGTCTTGTGTTGTGTTTGTCGCCTAACCCCATGCCCAAATGAAAAGATACGAAACCAAAGATGCTGGGATCTCATCTTTTCCCTTTGTCATTCTAACAGAGAAAAAGATGTCCACAGACGGAGCCGACTGGTGTCACCCAGATTTCACCCTGAAATCTGTGACTACCCTATCCGAAATTTTTTTGTACTTTTAAAATAATGGGTCGTTTTGGGTTTTTATTTCCTGAAAGTTCTTGTATTGCGTCAAGATAATCCTAAAGAGCCATATTATCTTTTTTTCACTAAATACCCAAATTCCCAAAATTATTTTATTCTCATTATCGGGATTTGTCTGCGGGAAATTTGTATTTAATTATTTTGAGCCCCGTATGAGGCTATTTGCACTCCGTTTTAACTCTATTATGAGCGAATATGTTATTATTCCTATATGCCAGAAGGGTTTTAACTTGTATTAAGTTTTGGGCTTTATTTGTAACTTTTGGCAATTTTTTTTTGTGTTTTTGTGGTGTCCGTTCGCGTTTTTCTCGTGAAATTTCTCTCGAACAATTCCTTTGCCGGGTAAGCTTGATTTTTGGCCTGGAGCAGCTGGAAAACATATACGCACGTTATGCCTAGAGGAAATTGCCATCGGAGGTCTGGATCACCGGGAAAAAGCAAAGTCGTGCATGGAAAAGCCCCTGCGGGGATGGGCGCATTTTTGGAAAACAAAGGATTTAAGCTGCAATGGGAAAAATAGAAGCCGCAGGTAGGGTGGGAATTTTATACCTGCCTAGCAGGGTACTTTTTCCCGTGTTATAAAAGTCACTTAAGCTGTAGTGGGAAAAATAGAGGCTGCAGGCAGGTGGGAATTTATTGCCTGCCTTGCAGGGTAAAAATTCCCATGATAAAATAAAAGGAAAGTGACTTAAGTGAAATCATGGGATTTTAGTGCCTGCCTTGTAGGGTAAATAATCCCATTGTCAAAGTCAAATCACTTAAGTGGATCACGAGATTTTGGTGCCTGCCTTGCAGGGTAAAGAATCCCATTGTGGAAAAAATTCTTAAAAATAGAATTACATGTGCAAAAAAGTGCACCCCATTTGGTGAGAGAATGATAGCCTTAAATTGATTATTTTAATTAATCTATTCTCTCAAAAAGTGTGCCCAAGCTTGGAGGAAGTCAACCAATAAAGATGAAATAAAAGAAAGGATTTAAAAGCATTAAAATTAATTTATTTAATGGCTGCCCTCTTCCTCTCAAAAAGTGCGCCCCATTTGGGTATTATTTAATGTTTTTTAAGGCATTAAAACATTAAATTAATTTCTATTTTTAGTGGCTATGGTCAAAGCACACTATGAAGCTTAAGTGAAGTGATGTGTGAAGGATTAAATTGGATTAATTTAATTTATTGGATGGTTGTCCTTAAACATGCTATTTTTAAAAGAGAAAAGCATGATTTTTAATTAATTAATTACCTTTAATTGTTAGGGCAATTATTAATTATAGAATTGTGAAGGTTATATAAGCATGGGCAGCCATATGGGTGAATTATTCAAATCATAGGTGAAGAATTGCAGCCAAGTGGAAAAGTGCGCCCCCATTAGAGGAAGGATTTTGCTCAGACAAGGTGACAACAAGGCTAAAAGCTTCTAGATTTGGTGCATGCTTTAGAGGAGGTTGATCTTTGTCTACATAATTGTTTCCACAGGTGTTACAGGAGCTCAGGTGTTGATTGAAAGGATTCATGCTCTCTTTATGTGTAAATTAAACACCATTTTTTGGGGCAGCAGGCTTGAAAAGTGCAGATTTTTACAATTTAAATTCACTATTCATGCTCCGGTGGCCATTTTTGTCTGAATAAATTACAAGAATTCATTACAGGTGCTTTACAAAAGAAAATGAGTTTTATCAATGTCCAACACATTGCAAATATCCTCGAATCGAAGAATTGTCCAAATCTGCACCAAGATTGAAGAAATCTAGCCAAATAAGAAGAAAAAAATTTATTCGGACGAAGATAGACAAAGCTATGGCGAAAAGAGATGAAAAAGAAAGCATGATGGAGTCATGCATTGCTTCCAAACTTGCAGACATAGGAGACACAGATCTAGGCCCGGAACCTCTTGCCGATTTGATAGATAGATCCAGAGCGGGAAAGACTTCACTCATGCGTGTGGTCAAAAGCAGTGGAATTATCCAAGCTACAGCTTTTCCATGTACAGCCCAATTGCAAGAGTTCGTGATGGAGTGTGCTAGATCTTATCATCCTTCATCCAGATCAGTGCGTGATGCTTTAGGAAAGACAATAATTTGTTTGGGCGCAGAGTTCATCAATTATTGTTCGAAGATTCCAGTACTAAAGGTGGTGACTTCTATTAGCATTCAGGATGATGATAGTAGATGGGAGAAGCATAGAGCTGATTGCATTAGCATCATGAATAGCCAATACATGAAGAAGCCTAGATCTCCTTCAAAGTTCCCGAGAACTCTTCCACGGTCCAATTTGCGCAGGAGATAGATGATGTTGTCAAATTGCTATTCGGGATGAATGGCAAAGCGAATGCTTACACTTTTCGTACATGGATGTATGCTTTTATCAGGACCATTGAAATAAACAAGGTTGATTCTATAATCAATTGGTCGAAATTATTAGCAACAACATCGGCGAGCAACTCCGAACGTGAAGTGTACTTCGGCTTCAAGATGACTTCATACTTGGTGTATCTTTGCTGACTTCACAAGGCGTCTTTTCCAAGCTGGATAGATGTGGTGTTCTTTCCAAGGACCCCATTTTCGAGTGCTACCCATAGCTTACTGCACCTACAGGTGAGAAAGACTTCAAAGTGATCAACGATGACTTCTTCTACGATTTCATCTACAAAGCTAGATAAATATTTGAAGCCCAACAAGGTAAGCAAGGAAGCGTGGGAAGCCGTGTCCAAGATTGGAAGTCTATTCATTCAATTTGTAGATTTCACATACCTCAGGGTTACGGGATTTTCTAGAGAACCAACAAAGATGCCTAGGTATCCGAATGATAGATTGATCGCCATGGAGCTAAGCAGGAAACTTGTGGAGTTACATGACCTTCAGTCAAAGTGGCACAAGTCTACGGGCTTCTTCCCAATCACTGTGGGATATTACAGCTACATTAGCATTCATGAGCTCAAGGGATGGAAGCGCAAATGTTATCCGAGTATGAGTAAGAGTTCTTCCCTACACGACTGAACCTCGATCCATTTGGAGTAGCTAGGAAGGAAATCTCCCAGTAGTATGCACATGTGCCTTCATTAGAAGATTTCTAGATGAAGTGTAAAAGTGAGTATGAGGTTAGAAAGAAAGATTTCAGCAGGCTATCAGCAAAGCAAGTGTTTGACTTTGGACTAGCGCGGATACCTGTGGATCTTAAAGATGATGGGAATGTGGTACTTGACACTTACCATCAAATGGGAGGAGATAAAGCCATACTACAGAATAACATAGGAGGCTGCAACACAATTGAAGAAAGGTCGAGAGCTGTGTTGGTGAATACTTCAAACTGGTTGCTGACGAAGGGATATTGCCTTGATGAAGCATTGATGAATCAAGTCATGGGCAACTTCAGCACAGGAGATTCCCTCAAGCAAAAGCACAGAGGAGAAAGTAGCAGGAAAGTCGAGAAGTTGAAAGTGCATAGAAGATCTCAATCCAAGGAGAGGATCACTTCTACGACCATGACTTTAACTCCAGTTTCTCCAGTACCCAATGCTTCACCAACTATTGCACCGCAGCAGC
The DNA here is from genome assembly GCA_018340775.1 of Taxus wallichiana var. yunnanensis. Classification (NCBI taxonomy): domain Eukaryota; kingdom Viridiplantae; phylum Streptophyta; class Pinopsida; order Cupressales; family Taxaceae; genus Taxus; species Taxus wallichiana. Next base: position 766,089,324 of record CM031238.1, on the reverse strand, counting down.
AGGATGCTTCCATGCCTCCACTGAATCCAACGACATTCATCTTCTCCCCTCAGCCACTTTGTTCAGCACCTAATCCAGAGGATATGTTGAAGCTGCAGATGGTGGAATTTGAAAGGGCTTTGTCCTTAGATGACTCAGAAGATGGCAGCCATAACACTGTGGCACTTTCTGACAGAGAGGATGCAGAGCGGGAGATGGTAGTACACTCAGCGACTTCTCACTCTCCGAAAAGTAATTTCTCGAAATGGTTAGCTTTGCAGTTTGTTCCAGAAGTGAGAATGGAGATGAACTTAGAGTAGCACGAGTTGCAGCTACTCCAGGATCTGAGCAGAAGAGACAGAAGGCCTAAAGTTGCTAAAGAAACTTCTATGTTGATCATTAAGAATTTGGGAGAGAAGTTTGTTGAGATATCAATTTGGCAGAAGGAAAGATAGAGGAGGAGCTTGTGGCGGGAGATGTGACAGTGACCAAAGTACCACTCGGTCAAGCCACCATTGAAGGATTGAAGCAGGACACGTAGACATTGATAGATGTTTTATTCCTTAGGCTTGACAGTGAGAAGGCGGAGAAAGAAGAGCTACAGAAGCAAGTATCTCAATTATGTGAGATTATAGCCAAGGTTGCTAAACCTTCTATTCAACCCATTTGAGCAACAGGTGAGTGATCATTTTATGCGGGATATGGAAGACGCAAACAATCAAGTAAAGGCTATTGACGAATGGAAGGATTTGATTATTTTTCAAGATTTCTGTACAACTTGGGAAGTGCCGAGCCTACTTAAAGGTTATGAACGATGTAGCGAATCAACTAAAGCAGCGATGGCAAACATAGAAGGCATGAATATAGTTGCGCAAAAAGAATAACCTGAGTATTTTGGCCGAGATCAACAAGCTGCCAGGAGATGTATTGATTGTGGAGCAGATTGTACCAGATGGATCAGTTGAGAAGGGGAAGTAGTTAGAATTTGTAGTATCTTTCCATTTGGAAATCTGCAGAGTTTTGCTGAAAAGGATGCAGGCACTTGAAAGTAGGACGTCATCCTTACCCAACAGTATCATTTCTTTCACGGAAGAGGATGTGGTCGGAGGCGTTACTTCTTACGTGTGGATTGTTTCTAACGAGGTGCCTAATTCCCTGGAAGGGTCTCTCCTGATGGTACAAAAGAGAATTGATAAAGCTACCAAACCTTTCACGATGAATTCTATCAGTAGACTGGTGGCACTGCAGGCAGACATTGCGAGGTTTGGGCCAAGCTTGGAAGATGTGGAAGTGTGCATCAAAGTGTTGAATGAAGGGTTGGTGCAATTCAGGACATAGAAAGAAGCAATGGCTAAAACAAATGGAAGAATGCTGAGTTTTATGTTTGACAAGTATATCGATATCGAACAAGAATATGTAGACATTATAGGCTGGTGCGACTTCTTCTATTTTCTATGTTCCTCGATGAAATTGTAAAACTTCTAAGTTATTGGTTTTACAACCATTACTCAAAGTCATGTGGAACCATTCTATTAGTTATGTGATACATGTGTCACTTAAGAAGAAGTTAGTTGAGGATGATTGCCAAATGTCATCTTTACTTGTTGTTCATGCTTTAGTTCAGTTTGAGTTTTCCATTTGTACTTTCCCTCCTACATTCTATAAGTAGGAGAAGAACCTCTGGGTTAATGATCGATCAAAATTTGTAAGTAGCAATCTTGTGTTCTAGACTTTGTGCTGAACCCCTGAGAGCAACTTGGAGCAAAGGAATACAAAGGAGTAGGTTTCTAGAGAACTCTGTGTCACGGTGTACTTTGTTTCTCGCTTTTAATCTTAGATCTCTTAATAAACTTTATGTTATTATAGATCTGGATCTAGAGATGCCTTTGTTTTATAATTCTCGTGTATTCATATCTATTAAGTTTCTTCTATGTGCATGCAATTAGCTCCGCTATCTACTAATTGTTATGCACATCTTCCCCATTTCTTCTCTGTATTTCCTTTACTTCCTTCTTCTACAATTTTCCTTTCTTGAACAATTTGCTTACTTGTTGTGAGAACTTCTTTGTTATGGTTCATGAACTAAGTGGTTAAAGTAAAACCCCGATAGATAATAACACATTTTTATTGACAAATCGACACGGGAGCCTCTTTGGTTAAATGAGGGAGATTTATCTCATGATCGCCTAGGTTTGATGCTATGCGAGAAAATCTAGCCAACACTTATGACTATCCCTTCATAAAAATCCAAGATGCTAGATTCATTTACCTCTTTAAGTGCCATTGCTTCAGTGCACTTGGTGAAATAGTCGATCACCGTGAGCATCCACTTGTGTCCTTAACTTTAATTTGGGTTGATAACTCCAATGAATTCCTATCCCCATTAAATGAATGGATGATTTACTGAAATTGGACAAAGGGGAAAGTCTATTAATCTTGCTTCCCTATGAAGAATGAGCACTTATTGCATTTCTTGATCCATGAGTAACAATCACTAAACACCGTAGGCCATAATAACCAACCCTCATAATTTTAGTGTTGTTACACATGGAGAAAAGTGACCTCCTACTTCTCCATCATGGAACTCATGTAATATCTTCTCAACTTGGACTATCCCAATATACCTCAATAGGACATTGTTGATGTCTTTTTGAACAAAACACTTGTCAACAAGTTCATATGGAACGGCTTCTAATCTAAAGTACCTTCTCTTTGATTTGCTCAATTCTGGAGGGCACAAACCTATTTGGAGATAATGCACCAAATTTTGAGTCTAACATGCAATGGGTGCATTGTTAGCTAGATGCTCTATCTCATTCTTCATTAATAAGAAAACCTATACTTCATCTATTGAATCAGATTATTTTGGAAAGTGAGTGCTCACACAATCCTTTGCCACAAACTAGTTTGGTCACTTTGATTTCAATATCATACTCCATTTGAACTTTTACACGTGAAATCCCCTAGAGATATAGGGAAAGAAATCAATTTCTTTCTTCTACTTCGAGCTTGTTATTTACTTAGGTAATATTCTGCAGAGTTCACACAATACAATTTGGTCATTAAGGTACTTGGGTAGTTTTAGAGGAGCTTGGTGAAGCCAACGACTTGTATATAGGAGAATATTGATAATTGTATGAAGTTTGAACCATATTCCTTAATCAGGGATGCCACTTTTGGTGACATCCTATATTCCAAATCCCCTTCCAAGTTTTCAACCACATACATAGTGAATGCATCATTCACACGGGTGAAATGCTTGTTGCTCTCCTCCATTATCAACTATGGAAGTTTCTTGAATGCAGGTACCTTGGAAGTAATGTTCTATGTGAGAGCCAATCCCTTGAATGATCGCGAGCTTACAAGGAGATAAACTAGATAAGAAGTCATGTGGAACTTATTTGTCGTAGGTACTTGGAGAAGTTGCAGATGGAGATTGTCACTAATGATCTTCCCTAGTCAATTATTTGCTTCCCTTCTATCAATGTCAGGATGTAAAGGCCCATCCAGTCCTAGAAGTCTCTCGTGTTTACTTCACCCATTACTCTACTGAGGAGAGTGATGACATCAAAATACCCTTCTCAGAACTCACACCTTGGTAGATTCTTTGGAATCCTGGAAGGCTTTCTTCCAGTTTTCAACCATGATCCGAGTGCTACCCCTTGGACATATGAATCCAGTGTCTCCCAATCATCCATGGCTCTTTCCTTAGAAATGACAACCATGTTGGTTGATTTTGGTATCTAGAGAGAGATTGAAATGGTTCTATGGTTAATGACCACCAATGTTGTACCATTGTCAGCTTGGATGGTTCGTATCTCGAGATCATAGTGGAAGGAACAGGCTAGGACTACTTCGAGATTTTGCACTGCAGACACTTGATGTCCCTGTAGTAGGGAACAAGCCACTTATGAATATCTGGTCTTCAATCCTCCTTCAATCCTTGGACACCATGTGAGTTTTAAGTTCATTCAAGTTTATGTACAAGACATCACTATCTCCAACATCATACTTGCAGGCCAAGGTTGTGTCGGCTTTTGACTGTCCATTTTTTCTTCATATCTCCCTTTAAAAAAGTAACTTACTATTTTTAGTAAGTGTGGAAAAGGAATTCCTCGATCTTCAACTGGATGTTATGGCTTAGTTTTCCTCTTTCTCCCTATGTTCCTCATTTCATCTGGATCAAATTTCTATTTTTAGCAGGTGCTCAAGGGCCCACTTACTATTTTTAGTAAGTGCCAAAAATGTCTATTCTGGTGAATTTTCAGTTGTAGTTTACCTCCAATGTCTTTGTCTCCTCTACAGGTTCTTCTATTGCTAACTTTCCCAAAATAGCAGTTCCTATGTAGTAGACCTACTATTTTTAGAAATTTGGCCTTTGGGAGTTGGATTGACGTGGAATAAAAAAAATTTATATGGGTTTTTTCCCAATATCCTCCCTCTATAATTTCAGATCCGCCCGCTTAATAGTCCAGGAGATTTTAAAGTTTTAGTTTTCAGACCTGGTAGTGCCTCTCAAGTGCGGCAACCATTAACATGTGCCTAAAAATTGCAGGTCTAGTTTTCTCCTCACTTTACAAAGAAATTTAAATTTTTGATGTGAGTTTTTTTCTTTGATGTTTCACATGCGATCTTACTTCAATCCAAGAATTAGTTTTACGGGAAATCCCACTTCTTTCTTCGTTGAGCCGAAATGAGATTTCTTCATTGTGCCTACTACTGGCCGCATGAGGGGGAGTGTGAAGGTGGATTTCTGATGGTCTTGGAAAAGGAATGAATAGCAAAAATGGTTTTTTGTTTCATGCACCGGCTTGCAACATTTCTTTAGATCTTCATTTTTAGGCTATGGAGATTTTCACTGTTTTCTTCTTGCTCTTTGTTTCTCCTTCTTGTTTTGATGAAAGATCCTTCTAAGACCTATAAATCACCATGGGGATCTTGTTTCAGTGTTTGGGTGGAGCTGTTCTGAGCATTTGCAATGGTGGGGTGATGGTAGAATGTTGCAGAGGAAGAATAGAGGAATGGAGTGCACAAAACTATCAGAAGTTAGAAGTGAAGAAAGTGACATTTGGAATTTTTTAAAAATATATGCACAATTAGGGTTAGGGTGCATTTTTCCATGTTTTATGTCCCTGATCTCGGGGATGTGAGGGACATAAAATTCCACTATGGTCAAGATCATGACACATGGCATTTGATCTAACGGCAAGAAATGAAGAGGGAGAAAGTTACATTGAAGCATTGGGAGCTGAAAGGAGGTCACATGGGTGTCCAGAAGGCTCCCTATGGGGCTTGGACACATTTTACAAGGTTTGATGTCCCCCACCTCAGGTGCACAACTGACATCAAATTCCATGGTGGTCTTGGAGCTGACACGTGGAGCCCAATTCGACGGCAAGGAAGGCATGCTCCAAATAAGCACTTGGGGGCTGATCTGTCGAGTCTTGAGATCATATGAGAGTCCCAAGGGTCACATGAGGGCTGGGAAAATTTTCCAAGGGTTGATGTACCTAAATTCAGGGATGTCAGGGACATGAAATACCACCGAGCTCTTGGTGCTAACATGTGTCCTCGGAAAAAATGACTAAGTCCTAAACTACATTTGAGAGGGTAACTTGGAATGTAGATAACTTGAGCTCACAGTGGAATTTCTTAGTGAAATTGTATATGATCCCGACTGAAAGTTTCATTTTAAATCCAATAATGTTTGTATCATGTCTTAATTTGACCATATGATCCCGAAAAGTGGAGTTTTTATCGGAACTCCAATTAAACCTAAGAAAAACTACCTTCCAATCATATATGCCAAGGTGTTGTGAAAAATATTATTTCAAAATCATGTAGGTCTTGGAATCCTCTTTTGAAGATCCTTTTTACTTCCAACTCCATTTGGAGCTCTCGAATCTTCTTCTAAAGCCCAGCGGCTGTTTTAGGCATGTGTATTGTCTAGGCTTGTCAACCCTATTTTTCACTCAGACTGCTCCAAGTGTTTAAAAACTTCTCTAAACCTTCCAAAATCATTTCTTTGATGTCATAAGTTATTCCATTCACTGCATGTTGAATTTTTCCCTTCCATTTTTCTCCGGGGGTCAATCCGGTCTTGGGAAGGCCAAAGAACAACCCTTCTGTGACTCCCCAAAATTTGAATTTTCAATAAAGTCCTAAAATCACCTAGGGAATGAATGGAATTTCCTAAATCACCTAGGGGATGATATAACATTGGTTGGGAGGTAAGTTTTCTTGACCTGGGACAGAGTTGGGGTTTCTAGGAATGATAAAGCATGAAAAAATTGGCATAGGGGTATAATTGTCGTGCTTGGAAATTTCCAATTTCCCTGTTGCACATTTGCACCACAATAGCTAGCTCTAGCTTGGGGACATGACATGGACTGAGTGAAGTTAAGACATGACATGGGAATCCAGGATCTCAATTTTAGACCATATAATTTTTTGACCAGTGCCTTATCCATTGGGCCTCTGCAAAGTCATGTACAACTTCTAGAAAGGAAGATATTAGAAGAAGGAAGCACACACACACACACAAATGGATGGAAAGGAAACACACAACAAAAAGGGGAAACACACCTAGAAATCACCTATAGTATAAGGTGGGGATAACCCACTTTCATTGATGATACATTTTAGGTATTTCCCACTGCGAGGAAATTCCAGTGGCGTTCCATCCAAATATGAGAGTAGAAAAACATTCTCACCACAATATTCATGAATCTGGAATGGACCAAGCCATAATGAATCAAACTTTCCATGGCTGCCTTTTGGTTCCCTTCTCTTATCCCATAGCAAGACGAGGTCTCCAACTTTGAACTCTCTTGCTTTTTCCTTCTTATCAAAAAATTTCTTTACTTTTAACTGGTGTTCTTTGATATGGTCCACCACTCGGAATCTATTTTCTTCTAGCTTCTCAAGAAAGAGGATCCTCTTGTCAATGGAATTATTGTACTGACCATCTTTTATTCCTTGTAGCAACTTGAGAGCTGACATCTTGATTTTGATTGGGATTTCAACCTCAAATCCATATAATAGTTGGAATTGTGACATACCTATTGCCTTCTTGGGAGTGATCCTATCCACCCACAATGCATCGTACATTTTTTGTGCCAGTTCCTCTGGTTCTCATCTATAAGTTTGTAGAAAATGGTCACAATGTTCTTATTGCTTGATTCGGCCTATCCATTTCCCTATGGGTAGTAGTCTGATGAATGAGATAGAGAGATTCCATAACCATAGCAAAACTCGGTCAACTCCCTTGAAGAGAAATAGGTGGCATTGTCTACTACAATCTTTTGTGGTACTCTAAAATGTATTATGATGTTTTCCTTGATGAAGCTGCATACAATCTTGGTGATGGCTTGCTTGGTGGGAATGGCTTCCACCCACTTGGTGAAGTATTCTGTCATTGTGAGCATGTAGGTGTGCCCCATGCTTGAGTGAGGATTCATAACACTAATTAAGTCTAGTCACCACTACTAAAATGGTTCTTCAATAAAAACTATCCTGAGTGGAAGTGCCGCAAGTTGTGGTTTCCCAACAAATGCTTGACATGCTTCACATTCGGAAATCCAATCTTAAGTGTTTGCAAAGAGGGTGGGCTAATAATATCTTCCTCGGAAGATCTTGTGTGGAGTGACCATCACTAAAAAATTCCCACCACATGCTTGGTCATCGTATGCTTTAAGTAATTTTTCTTATTTCTCTTTATCCACGCACCTGAGGAAGCATCCATCTAGGCCTCTTTCGTAAAGTGCATGATTCTAGATTACAAACTTTGTTTCCTTCAACTTGAGTGTTCTCTTTTGCTTGTAATCAAGATGAGGAGGGCACTCTCCATAAGTTAAATAATAGGCAATATCAGCATACCACTCATCAGTAGTGGATACAAAGAGAACCTGTGGGTTGTTTTCGAAACAAGTTAGGCAAGCACAATTCTCTTCACCATGTTGAGCTTTGAGTGTTTCATCCTCAGCAATTAACCTACACAAACCATTTCCCCTTACCAAATTGGAGGGTCAGATCTCCAAATCATACTCTTGAGTCTTTGCAATCCAATTTCCTCTTTTTTCTCTAGGATCCTGTTGTGTTAAGATGGACTTGATTGCACTGCCAGGGACCATCACCACTATATGAGAGTTGAGGATATAGAACCTGAATTTTTTTACAGCCTTAACCACTACATAAGCATGCTTCTCCAATTGGCTGTAATTTAGTTCGTGCTTTTTCAATGGACAACTCATGAAAGCAATGGGTGCTTCCATGCCTTCATCATTTTTCTAAACAAGAACAACAAAGAGGGTATGTTCTGATGCATAACAATACATGATGAACTCTTTGTTAAAATCTGGAGACACAAGAGTTGGAGCTTTGGCAATGGATTTTTTTATCTGTTCAAATGTTTCCTTCCCTTCATTGTTCCATTTGAAGTTTACCTATGGTTTCATCATGGTGGTGATGTGCTTTGTTAATTCAAGTAAACTCAGGAACAAAGCAACGAAGAAAATTCACCTTTTCGAAGAATGAATGAACTCCTTTCTTTCTTGTGGGTAGAGATAATGCTTGAATGGCTCATATTCTCTCAAGATCAATATGTGCTCCATGTTTTTTCACAATGTGCCCTAACAACTTGCTTTCAAACTCCAAATATGCACTTCTTGGGATTTAGTGATATGCCATGCTTTCTACACCTTGCAAGTACTTGTTCTAAGTGATGGATATGGTCTCCCCTCTTATTTGAAAATACCGTGAGATCATCAAGATATATGAAAATGTAATTTTTAGATCTTTAAAGGCCAAATCCATCACCCTTTGAAATGTAGCTCCCACATTGATTAGACTGAAAGGAATTCTATTGTAGGAAAAATTGCCCCAAGGTGTAGTGAAGGTTGTCTTGGCATGATCCTCCTCTACCACTTTGATTTGATTATACCCTGAGAATCCATAAAGCAATGAGAGAATTTTAGATCCTGTGATTGCTTGCAAAATGTGGTCCATGATAGGGAGAGGATAATTGTCTTTTAGTGATGCCTAATTCAAGTTGCAAAAATCTACACATATTCTTATTTTGCCATTCTTCTTCCGCACTAAACACGATGTTGGCCACCCATGTTGAATGGTGGATGGGAAATATGATTCTTGCATTAAGCATCTTCATTACCTCATCCTTGATGGTATCAAAAATCTTTGGATTATATGGCCTTTGCTTTTTCCTAAATGGCTTAGCATCTTGCTTCAAAGGAATCGAGTGATGCATTTCCTTTGGTTGGAAGGATTTGATTTAATCATAAGAGTAGGCCAAAACATCTGAATATTTATTGAGCAGTGTGAAAAATATTCTCTTCTCCTCGGGTGAGCAATATTTTCCAATATTGACCATCCTTGGTTCCTCTGGGGTGCCGATGTTTTCCTTATCAAAATCAGCTAGGCACCGAGAAGATTGTTTTTCTTTCTCTTGAATGAATCTGTCGTGTTTGTCAAAGAGGTCTTCTAAAGAAACTAGGCCCTTGGGAATCTTGTTCCCTTTCAATTTTATCACTCCTTCATTATCAATACCTTCGATTCCTTCTTTCTCTTCTTCGGCTACCGCTTCATGGTGTGGATTTTCACTTCCTTCAAAGAAGAGGTTATTGAAATTATCCCTTTGTTCCAAAAATGCTAGAATTTGGTTATCATCGTTAAATACTTGCCAATGATTTGCATTATCTGGTACACTAGGCCTAAACACCATTTCTATGGTCACCTTATCTTTACCAAAAGAAGGATGAGGTGTCACTAGAGAAGCCGATACTGCAAGAGAATCAGCCTTTTCATTCTTTTCTCTTGGGATAGCTTCGATGGAAAATGCATTGAAATATTCAATGCAATCCCATACTCTATTTCTATAATGTCGGAGTCTTGGATTTTTCACCTGGTATTGTTGTCAAACTTGCTTTACTATCACTTCGCATCACCTCGACATCTCAGCTTCTTGATTCCCATGTCTTTGGCCACACTCATGCCTAAAAGGAGAGCTTCATATTCTGTCATATTATTTGTATTATCAAATTGCAGCTTGTAGGAAAATGGATACAATTCACTAGAGGGAGAGTACAACACTACACCCACTCCCGAACCTGCACTAGAATGACTACCATCAAATTCCATTGTCCAAACTTGATCTTCTTCCTCTTCCATAAAGAGTGGCAAGTTTTCATCTTTTTATGATGTGAGGAAGTAGTTGCCTAGCGCGCTATCTTGAAAAAGAATGTTTGCCTTTGGATCATCAGACTTTCGCACTGTGAACTTCATCTTTCTTACAGGAAGTAATGTCTTCATCTCACCTTTTACTAGAATAGTTGTAGATGAATAGTCCATTTTTATTTCTCCACCCAAGTCTCTGCAGAAAATTCTACTCAATAACATGCCAAAGGATGCTGGGATGTCTCGCTACTAGGATGGTTAGAAGCACCTTCTTGTCTGGAAAATCATCCAATGCTACCTGTGCATCTTTGATCCTTCCTACCAATGGAACTTGTTTGGATTCCATCGAATAGCAGGTTCCATTTGCTTGGGTTAGGGTGAGGCCAAGAGCATTTGCAACTTTGATGGGCATCACATTATCTGAGGCTTTGGAATCTATGATGCAATTATTTAGCTCAAAGCCTTTAATGAGAAGTGACAGGTAGAAAGGTTCAACCCTGTCAGTTTTGGAGGCACTGAGGGCTAGCATGTTTTGCAAAGGTGATGTGGATGGTGTGGGGAGTAAGCCTTTAGAATTTGGACCGAAGGTTATTAAGTTAGCCCCACGAACTACATCAATGAACCTATCAAATTGGGAAGGATGAGTTTGTAGGTATTTTATTTCTGAGAGATGGACTTTAGTTTTCCTTGCGTGCTCCACAAAGTCAAATGGGCTTATGATGGGCGAGGAAGAGGTTCCAGGAATAATGAAAGATTTGCATGGTGAAGGTTTTGTTGTTTTATGTGTTGAAATTTCTTTCAAGGGTGCAGTAATTGGCTTGGAAGGAGATGGGGATGTGGGTTTTGATAGCACCTTAGATGTTTTTGTGGGAACAAAATTTGAAGAAGAATTATTCTTAGTAACCTTTGAGCTGGGGAGAGGATTAGATCACTTACTTGGTATGGAAACATGATCCTTGTTAGCCAGTGGGTTTGATTTTTCTTTAGTTGACTCCATTGAAGGTGGTAGTGGTGATCCTCTATTGATGATTTTATTTTGTGGGACCTTTGGAGAAGAATCTCCTTTATTCTTCTTGTCCTCATCAGTAGTTTGTTGAGGATGAAGAACCTTTCTTAGACTATGCGTGAGTGAAAAATGCACATGAGAAACTTAGATCTTCATCATCATCCTCATCTTCATCATCAATGTACTCAATTAGGCCATTGTGCATATCACCATCAACTTCCTCAACCTCAAGATAGATTTCATAATCCTCCACATTTTCTTCTTCAACTTCTTCAATTTCTACTTACTCCTCCAGTTCTTTGGTGTCACAGACAACATTGACTGGTGGTGCTTTGAGAGCAAGCCAACGAGGAGGTGGAGCAATCCTTGGAATATTTGGAGGGTTTGGTTTCCTTGGAGCATTCCGCATTGTGATCTGGGATGGTTGTTTCTTCAAGGCAACCAAGTTGTTTTCCATTTTTTGGAACATTGGATCCATGGTGACTGAGTTTGAATTATGACCCTTTTGTTTCCCATTTGGGCCTTTCACTTTACTAGACAAGATTAGATCATCATCAGTTTCTATTGCATGGTCTTGAGCTTCTCTCAATGTTATTGGTTGGCTTCTTCTAAGGAAGAAACCTACTCGATAGCAGGCATGATGAAGAATCTCTTCAGATTATTTTTAGGAGGCATCACATCTTTAGGGATTCTTCTTATCACTCTGTTATATCTCACTATGAAGTCTCTCATTGAATTAGAGAATTCTTTTTTCATTTGTACCAATTGGACCAAGAGATCTTGACAATCTTTCGTGGTCTTGAACCTATGTTCGAACAAACTTCTTATATCTTCCCAATAAGTGACATACCTCAGGGGTAGCATGTAGAACCATTTGACAGCCTTCTCTTGAAGTGACTCCACAAAGAGTCAGACTAACACATCTTCATTCTTAACACCCAACACACCACAAGTAGTGATAAATGCTGCTACATATTCTTTGAGGAGCTGAGAACCATCCCCTCTAAACTTTGGGAAATTTTTTTCTTGAGCCTCTTGGTAGCTCGTGGAGTAGTTGATCAAGAGCAAGTGGACGGTGTTTCCTCCCCATGGTACATTAGGCTCGCAGGCCTCATGATCATGATCATGCTCATGATCCCCCATTTTATTTCTATTTCTAGCTTCCAACCTTGCTAAATTTGTGGCTTCTGCTACTGCTCTCTCATCTACCTTGGGTTGAAGTCTTTGATTTCATCAAGTTGAGCCCTTATTTCCTCTTCCGCTCTTGCTTCTCTTTCTCTAACTTCTTCTTCGTTTCTACATTAGTGAAATCTTCAAGGTTCTCATTGATGTATGGAAATTCACCATCCAAAGTATTAACAACACTTAGGTTCTCAACGTGACCGGTTTCTTGACAAAGGGAGGCCTCTGAATTCTGAGTAGCTCTTGTCTTCTTTGAAGTTCTTCAAAAATGGGGTCGGTTTGTCCTCCTTTCCTTTATTGCCAGGTGTACCTTCTATCCATCAACTTGGAAATCTATGCTCACCTTTGTGGTGCTGGAATTTTTCTTTACCTCTCCAATTCAGCAGCGCATTCTTCTTCAAGGTTGAGGATTCTCATGGTAATGAAGTAGTGGTCGACACAGCTTGTCTGTTATGTCTAATAGCTTCTCTCAAATCTGAAGTGATATCTTCTTGGATGTGGAAGAGCAATTCAGGTCTTTCAACAGGAGGATTTCCTAGAATAGCCATGGTTTGTAGACATGTGGCTCATATAGCTATTTAAATTCTAGAAATTTTCTCTTTTGAATTTTGAATTTTCTAATTTTTTTTTGTATTTTTCGGACCTTCTGGTCGTATTCAGTGCGAGATCTTTGTTAAATCTTACCCATGATGGGCGCCAAAAACTGTTGGTGAGAAAATTTGTTGGGGACAAATTGGTGGTTATCTTGCTAATGCTCTGGGAATCTAAGTCCCTCTACTTAACCGGTGCAGCTTCCGTATGTGCATGCACGTGAAAAGGTGGATTTATGTGGTGGCCTTTCGACCAAGGATCCAACAGGGGCACTTCACTAACCCTATGGCAATTTCTTGCATATACCTGCAAGAGATGACTTTGCTAGGAAGGTAGGAAAAGGGAATAGGAAAATTAGAAAAGAAAATACTTAATGTCGCAAGTAGAAAATCGAGACTTGCATACACCACCTGTGAAGTTTCATTACATGCACTTGAATATAGAAGAAAAAAATCTTTGTAATAGCTACAAGACCAAATGAAGCTTAATGGGCACAAAATACAACCAAACTCCTCAATCAAAGAGGCTAAAATTCCTTCTTCCTTTATTGAAGCTCAAACAGAATTTACATATAGTGTGAGAAGTAGAAGAAATTTTTAATAGGAGAAATGGAAGAAACTTGCTATCTCTTGCTCTCTTCACAAGGATAACTCTCTCATGAATTCACAAAAAACAGCTCCAACATCTAAGAAGCAAAAATTCAAAAGAATTTTCAGAAGACCTTCAAGTGAGGAGCTTGTATAGAGGAAAACTTTCCATCTTCCTCGTGAATTTTTGAATACCTTAATGTGACTTAAGACTGTTCATATTCCTTTTTAAATACTTAAGTCCCTTTTATAATAGCAAGGTGACTTAAATTTACATTACATTTCTGAAGTCACTTAAGTCATATCAAAAAGTGCAACTCTCAACGTAAAAATATAACATTGAGGAGAGAGGGTGTTGTATGAGAAGAGAAAAGAAAGAGAAAGAAGAGGAAGAAGAAGAAGGATTATGCTGAAGGATGAGCTACTGTGGTGGACTTAGCTCCGTTCTCTAACTACTCTCCATTTTTTGATCTTGAGAAGGCTTCTGTCTTTCCAAACTCTTGGTTGAAATGAGTCACTGTTGGTTCTACTTTGTCGGCATGAGGGATACGAATGCAGCTCAATGTTTCAGTCCATCCATTGGTCACACTGTTGACGTCCTTGCACTTCCCGAACCATGATGAATTATTTTTTGTGATAAGTGTAATGGAGGATCATATTTCGAGAAGAAGTCAAGGGTATCCTTAGTGAAGGAGAATGGGTTTCCCACCCCTTTCTTGATGTATTCTTCAAAAGGACCGATCAACTCATCAGCAGTTGAGTGTTCGCTCATTGCGGATACTCAAAGTTTTTGAACTTTCTGATTTACGCTATCCTACAGCTTGTAAGTTTGTTCTTCTTTCTCCTCTAGCTCTGTGAAGGCCCGATTAATTGCTTTAAATCTGATTGTCAGGGACCTCACCCATACATGTGTCAAGTCTTCTATAGGAGTTCCAAAACCTTCTTATCGATCAATTCTTAATGATGGGTGTTGCTCATCTCACTCACTATTGGTCCCAGAGGTTCCTAGTAATCTCTTTCTTTCCCCACATATTATTTGAGTGCTTGCATTCTATTGGTGGTGGCGCACATGTATGCAAAGATATTGACTGCCTCTTGAAGTGTTGACTTCCCTTTTTCAGAGATTGAATCAATCCATTCTTTATTTTCTCAGCCCTGCATCATGAACTCGTGCGTTCTTCTAATGGATTCTCGGATCGAAGTTGCTGATGGGTACCACTTTCTCAATAGGAAGTGTTATAGTGCTTGGTTCCACCAAGTGTTGCACATAAGATGAAAGAGTTCACACTTTCTCCTCTAGTCCCTTGATCTTCTCTTTGTATTCTTTATTCCTTGCCATCATGTGAGTAGAAGATTGTTGGAATATGTGTAAATCTCCCTCATGAGTAGCTAGTCCCAATTGGATCGTGCTCATCTCATAGTCGGCTGGTGTCATCTCGTCCACTGGCTTGATTACTTTTGGCCGAGCTACTTCAATATATTGATTACCTGTCTCCTCATTGTAGAATCATGATGTTGTCTACGTGATCTTTCTTGATCTTTTTCTTTAGCCAATGTGACAATTGCTGATATATCGGGAGCTACTACTTGTTGTACCATGCGAGTGTCTTGGATAATCATTTCCTGCATCTAGGAAACATCTCGTCGGATTCAGGTTCAATGACAGGTGCCTCAACCACTCTTTGTTCTGATGGGGGAGGTAATTCTTGAATGAGAGGAGCGTTGGAATCAACAACATGCAAGACCTCTTGTAGTGGCTCGAGATATAGGATCATGAGTCATATACTCCTTGTTCACTTGTGCATTTGCTATAGGATTTTCTATCTGCATTACTATGATCATGTCTTCCTCTTGCAACAATGCCAATGAATATTTTTCTTCCCTAAATTTCTTGGATGTCTTCTCATGGGGAGAAGTTTTCAATTTCATGGCCTTCCTTTTGAACTCACTACAGATTATTTAGAGCTAGAACTTACCTCCACCACTTTTGAAGAAGAATGATGTGAAGCTTGCTTCTGGCTTGGAGAAATTCCTCATGAACGAATGATCATAGTCCTCTTCTTTTGAAACCAGTTCCTCGTTCTCCTCACCACCTTTTCAGTCCGCTCCAATATATCTCCTGATTCACGAACATGCTAGTTGATTTGGGGCATTGGGGACATCTTGACTGCTACATACTTAGGATCATACATCTCTATCCCATCATCATGTAAGATGTCTTCATACCAAGAGAACTTGAATTTCTTCATCTCACTGGTTGTCATCCTCATGTGATCTTTTTTATGTACTTCAAACTCATCAATACAATTGGCCCAGTAGTCCTCAACTTATGGCTCATGTTGCATTCTGGGATGTAGAAGGAGTCAAGATCTTCTCGGATGTCAAAGTTAGGCCTGACGATGTAGGAATGCAAAGTCAGATGTGTGAAAGTGGCCTCCAAGTGGGATGCATCATTTGAGATTTTGCACGTGAACTCCCCTAGAGATATAGGGAAAGAAATCAATTTCTTTCTTCTACTTCTGAGCTTGTTATTTACTTGGGTGATCTTCCTACAGAGTTCAAACAATACAATCTGGTCACTGAGGTACTTGGGTAGTTTTAGAGGAGCTTGGTCGAAGCCGACTCATATGTAGGAGAATGTTGAGAATTGTATGAAGTATGAGCCATATTCCTTAATCAAGGATGTCAATTTTGGTGACATCCTAGCTTCCAGATCCCCTTCCAAGTTTCGGACCACATACATATTGAATGCATTATTCACATGGGTGAAATGCTTGTTACTCTCCTCCATTATCAACTATGGAAGTTTCTCAAATGCAGGTACCTTGGAAGAAATGTTCTGTGTGAGAGCCAATCCCTTGAATGATCATGAGCTTGCAAGGAGATAAACTAGATAAGAAGTCATGTGGAACTTCTTTATCACGGGTACTTAGAGAAGTTACAGATGGAGATTGTCACTAATGATCTATCCCTAGTCAATTCTCTGCTTCCCTTCT
This sequence comes from Taxus wallichiana var. yunnanensis, assembly GCA_018340775.1. NCBI lineage: Eukaryota > Viridiplantae > Streptophyta > Pinopsida > Cupressales > Taxaceae > Taxus > Taxus wallichiana. The sequence continues at coordinate 766,072,792 of CM031238.1, read as the reverse complement.
ATCAATGTCAGGATGTAAAGGCCCATCCAGTCCTAGAAGTCTCTCATGTTTTCTTCACCCATTACTCTACTGAGGAGAGTGATGACATTAGAATAATCTTCTCAGAACTCACACCTTGGCAGATTCTTGAGAATCCTGGAAGGCTTTCTTCAAGTTTTCAACCATGATCTGAGTGCTACCCCTTAGACATATGAATCCATTTTCTCCCAATCGTGCATGGATCTTTCCTTGGAAATGATGACCATGTTGGGGGATTTCAATATCTAAAGAGAGATTGAAATGGTTATAGGGTTAATGACCACCAATGTTGTACCATTGTTAACTCAGATGGTTAGCATCTCGGGCTTGTAGTGGAAGGAGCAGGCTAGGACTAGCTCGAGACATTACACAGACAATGGATGTCCTACAGTAGCGAACAAGCAACTTATGAATATCTGATCTTCAATCCTCCTTTGGTCCTTGGAGGCCATGCGAGTTTTAAGATTGTTTAGGTCCATGTATAAGACATCATTATCTCCCACATCATACTCGCAGGTAAAGGGTTGTGTCGGCTTCTGACCCGTCCATTTTGTCTTCATATCTCCCTTCGAAAAAGTAACTTACTATTTTTAGTAAGTGTGGAAAATCAATTCCTCGATCTTCAACTAGATGTTGCGGCTTAGTTTTCCTCTTTCTCCCCATGTTCCTCGTTTCTTCTAGATCAAATTTCTATTTTTAGCAGGTTCTCGAGGGCCCACTTACTATTTTTATTAAGTGCCAAAAATGTCTATTCTGGAAATTTTCAGTTGTAGTTTACCTCCAATGTCTTCGTCTCCTCTCGCAGGTTCTTCTATTGCTAACTTTCCCAAAATAGTAGTTCCTATGTAGTAGACCTGCTATTTTTAGAAAGTTGGCTCTGGGAGTTGGATTGACGTGGAACGAAGTTTTTTGATATGGGTTTCCCAATATCCTCCTTCTATAATTTCAGATCTGCCTGCTTAATAGTCCAGGAGATTTTAAAGTTTTAGTTTTCAAAACTGGCAAGTGCCTTTAGGTACAAAAGAACCATTAATGGACCTAAAAATTACAGGTCTTGTTTTATCATCCATTTACAAATAAAGTTATATTTTTGATGTGGGTTTTTTTCTTCGATGCTTCACGTGTGATCTTACTTCAATCCGACAACTGGTTTGATGGGAAATCCCACTTCTTTCTTCGTTGAGCGGAAACGAGATTTCTTCATTGTGGCTGCTCTATCACACAAGGGGAGTTTGAAGGTGTCTTTCTGATGGTCTTGGATAGAGGAATGAACAACAGCAAATGGTTTTTTGTTTCATGCACCGGCTTGCAACATTTCTTTAGATCTTCATTTTTAGGCTATGGAGATTTTCACTGTTTTCTTCTTCTTGTTCTTCGTTTCTCCTAATTGTTTTGATGAAATATCCTTTCGAGAGCTATAAATCACTATGGGGATCTTATTTTAGTGTTTAGATAAAGCTGGTCTGAGAATTTGCAATGGTAGGGTGATGGTAGAATGTTGCAGAGGAAGAATGGAGGAATGGAGTGCACAAAAACTATTAGAAGTTAGAAGTGAAGAAAGCGACACTTGGAAACTTTTTAAAAGATATGCACAATTAGGGTTAGGGAACATTTTTCCATGTTTTATGTCCCTGACCTCAAGGATGTGAGGGACATCAAATTCCATGGTGGTCAAGAGCATGACACGTGGCGTTTGATCCAACGATAGGAAATGAAGAGGGAGAAAGTTACATTGAAGCACTGGGAGCTGAAAGGAGGTCACATGGGTGTCCAGAAGACTCCTTATGGGGGATAGGTGCATTTTCCAAGGTCTGATGTCCCCCACCTCAGGTGCACAAGGGACATCAAATTCCATGGTGGTCCTGGAGCTGACACGTGGCGCCCGATCCGACGGCAGGGAAGGCATGCTCCAAATAAGCACCTGGGGGCTGATCTGTCGAGTTTGGAGGTCATATGAGGGTCCCAAGGGTAACATGAGGGCTGGGTGCATTTTACAAGGGTTTATGTACCTAACCTTATGCACATTTGGGACATGAAATCCCGCAAGGCTCTTGGTGCTGACACGTGTCCTCTCAAAAAAATGACTAAGTCCTGAACTGCCTTTGAGAGGGTAACTTGGAATGCAGATAACTTGAGCTCCCGGTGGAATTTCTTGGTGAAATTTTATATGACCGTGACTATAAATTTAATTTTTAATCCAATGATCTAGGTCTTATGTCTTAATTCAAAAATATGATCCTTGAAAAATCAGATTTTTATCTGGGACTCCACTTGTGCCTGAGAAAAACTACCTTCCAATCATATGCACCAAGGTGTTGTGAAAAATATTATTTCACCATCATGTAGGTCTTGGAATCCTATTTCCAAATATGTTTTGTTTTACTTCCAACTCCATTCGGAGCTCTCGAAATCTTCTTCTGAAGCCCAACAGTTGTTTTAGGCCTGTGTACTATCTAGGCTTGTGAACCCTGTTTTCACTGATCGTGCTCCAAGTCTTTAAAAATTCTCTAAACCTTCAAAAATCATTTCTTTGATGTCATAAGGTATTCCATTCACCTCCATGTTGAATTTTTCCCTTCTGTTCTACTCTGGGGGTCAATCCAGTCTTGGGAAGGCCAATGACAGCCCTTCCCGTGACTCCCCAAAATTTGCATTTTCAATGAAGTCCTAAAATCACCAAGGGAATGAATGGAATTTCATAAATCACCTAGGGGGATGATATAAATTTTTTTGGGAGGTAACTTGGACTGATTGGACAGAGCTGGGGTTTCCTAGGAATGATAAAGCATGAAAATTTCAGCATAGGGGTATAGTTTTCGTCTTTGAAAAATTTCCAATTTCCTTATTGCAAATTTGCATGAAAATAGGGTTGAAACCTCTTAAATCTTTATAAGTTAAAGCAAAGACATATGGGAACTCTTGAAAATTTTGAATGAATTTAGATTTTTCCTGTTGGGTACTTACCTTTCCAATTTGCAATGTCTTGCCTTCATCTATTGAAATAGGCTCGAATCTTCACCCTTTACTCCGAATATTTTCTTTCTCCTTCGGAATTGACAATTTGGGTTGAAGATTGATTTTAAAGTTACAAGACCTTTTAGCAATTTGTTAGTTCTCAACTACACCACTTGGTCACCATACCAATATTCCAACTTGTCTTGGTTTCTGATAGAGAACTCAACTTCTTCTTATAGAAAGTTGACAATTTTCTGATCATTCTCAAAGACTTGCCAATTTGTGTTGTTGTCTAGAACAGCTGGTCTTACAACCACTCTAATATGGGGCTAAGATTTATTACTCTTGATACTCTCTAAAACATCAAATGTCACCCCGATTGCTGCCAATTTTTCTGCTTCTTCATTATCTTTTCTTGGGATGGAATTGATGCCAAACACTTCAAAATATTCAATGAGATCCCATACCTGATTCTTGTAATATTTTAACAAATCGTTCTTGGCAGAATTTTGTCCTTTGACTTTATTTGCAACTAGCTCAATATTTTGAAAGACTTGTAAGTTGTTAATGCCTCTCTTACTTTCCCAATGCAATCCATGAACTAAGGCTTCATAATCAGCTGTGTTGTTAGAGCAAGCAAACTCAAAATGGAAAGCTGAGTAATATTGTGTACCTTGAGGTGAAACAAGCATAGCTCCTCCTCCATCTCCTTATCTACTTCTGAACCATCAAATAATAGATTCCATACCTCATTACCATCTTTTTGGTGTGGCTTGGTGATGCTAGGGAGAGGATGATTCTCTTCATGCAAGAAATAAACCCCTAGCTCAGATTTGTCCATTTCTTTGTATGGGTCAAAAGCATGCCTCTTGTTTTCCTATTTCTTTGTACGGGTCAAAAAAATGCATCCAACATTGGTGTTTTCTTCATGAGTGTTTGTGTAATCTTCTTAATCGAAAGCTAAAAAATTTTCATTGATTGGGCTAGGTACATGAGGCTCAATATGGAAATTTACAATTGGCTTAGATCTGATTGTAGCCATAGCTCCATTCCTTGTACTAAAAAGCATGTGCAACCAATCAGAAGACAAATAGCCTCCAATTTTAGTAGTGAAGTCTCTTGAAAATCACAATGGAAAGAGTGGTGGCAAGTCTATCACGATACATCTTTTAAGACGGTCATGTTCGGGCATGCATGCAATGTGAGGATAAAATATTTGATTACTCCAACCATTTTTATTGTTGTCCCATCTAATTTCACCACACCTTTAGAAATGACTTCATATTGAAGATCCGGTGATCAACAATTTGTTTTTGCATGGTGAGCTACTTACTCTGAATCAATCATGCAATTATGTACTAACTTATCTCCTATGATTAATGAGATGTAGAATGGTGGTGGCTTTGGATATTTTCCTTAGTGGCTTTCATGATTTCCTTCTTGGTGAGTTGTATTGGTGGCTGTTCTTGTTGGTTGGATGACAGCTTTGACACTCGACCAGTTAGTCGTAACAACTTGTAATAGGTCTCTTTGTCCTATGATAGCCAATGACTCCCACATTGAGATGTTTTCATTCATTTTTTCATCTTCTCAATGATGTTAAATGGAGATGAGACATATCTCTTCTGCCCGCTGCCCTGAACATTCTTATCTTGTACATGGGTCATTACAACCGGTACTTGAGCTGGTCTAGGAGGTGGTTTGGGCTGACTCTACATATTGGGGGATATACTCGATCACTAGCACCTTACGGGGTAATAGAGGGCTATGGACCATTTGAATTGGATGACTTCTCTTCTCTAATTTTCCTTTTCTTAGACTGTGTATTTACTTCTACACTATGAGGAGGTGCTTGATTCATACCATAGAAATATTTAGCCTACCAATTGACAAGCATGGTCTCATTTTGAGGTGTCACTTTACGGGTTGCTTCTTGTTGCTGATTCCCTTTTTGGCATTTCTCTTGTTCCACATTAGTTCTTGTCACCATAAGAGCTTGGTTCAAAGCATCATTGAAACACATTAACTAGTTATGGGGTTGATTACATGGGAAACACCAAACACATTCTGAGCCGTGTTATTTTGTCTTTGGTACCAAGGGTGCGGATGTGGATGCTACATTAGGGTTGTAAGAATGGAATGACCTATTAGTAGGAGGTTTTACTTGGTTCTGATTTAAATCTTGGGTGGGTGGTTTATTAGGCTGATATGGAGGCATGTTGGGTTGAGTTTAAGGTTGATATGATCTAAATATTTGAGCTTGTTGCTTCTTAAGTGCCACAAACTCTTTACCAAAGTTTTGTAGTTACTTCATGACTTCTTGGAGCTCATTTGAGGAGATAGAAGATGAGGTGGAAGCTTCAGTTGAACTCGATTCCTTGAAACATGAATAGGAGCTAATGTGGGTGCTTGACTAGTGCTTAGAGCTCCTAGTTTGAGGTATAGGGGCAATGGTGGTCTAGGTGCAACTTTACCAGCCCGAATTAAACAATTTTCAGCTCTAATATCAATGTTGTAGGATGCGGGTAAAGTTATACCTCCCATGGATTGAATCATCATGGAAATATGAGAATTTAAAGCTTTAAGGAAGTATAGAAAATCACCTTTAGCTATTGGTCTCATGGCCACCGAAGTACTATCCCACGTATGTTGGAATCTGAAGTTGAAATCAATCAACTACTCATTAGAAGCCCTCTTGATTGTTGTCAGTTGTTTCAACAATGATATATTATCTCCCTTCTCTCTAAATTGATTATGAAGAGCTATGCACAAATGGTCCCAACTCGAATGAATGTCACGATTGGACTCCTAAACCACTATAAAGCTTTACCTTTAACAGATGAAGCCAAGACCTTGTTTGCTGCAATATCCATTTCATTGATTTTATGAATTGCTTGAGACATTTATAATATCTTGGATGTGGTCGATTGGAGTCGTCTGGTTCTCTTCATTAAAATACGAGAATACTCTTCAATGTTGTAGCTGGAACTAGATTTTGTGCATTAAGAGTCAGTGGGCTGCTGCCAGTGAAGTTGACATAGGGGTTGGGTTGTGCCATCCTGATTAGTCAAAGGGCTCTAGTCGATTGAAAGAAGGGTCTACCAGGTGGAGGTGTTTACAATGTCCTACTTGGTGGAGATGGAGACCTTTGGGATCCTCTTCCCCTTCTTACTCTATCTAGGGATAAATGTAGATACACAAATAGCCCGTCCTCTTTAGTTTTTGACCTTGTTTCTATTCATCTCATGAACTTGACTATCTTGGACTCTGCTGGAACCAAAGTGGGTTATACATCTCTTAGATTCACTAGAAGTGAAATTTTAGAGATTCTTAAAAGTTCGAGAACTCTCAAAAAGTGCACATCATTCTTACTGCAATAGAAATGAAGACTTGTTGTCCCACCAGGCATGCCAAAACTATGGATGCAAAATCACATGACCCCCAGAATGTCTCGTAACTAGATGGGTTGAGACTCTCGGTGTGAGTGCATAACATGGAGCTTCTCCCAAAGTGTAGGACTTGGCAAATCAAGGAAGCCCTCTCAATGAAGGCCGGCTCCTATTCCTTTGCTTTGGTGCACACATTCATATCATAGAGGGTCTAGTATAAAATCTATTCTAATTTACCAAGGAGACGGGGTTAAGGAGATGTAAGAGATTAAACCTAATCTAACCGAGGTGATTCACTACGGGAATGATGAACATATGCTTTGCAATAAACACAAACCATTAAAAAAATACCATGAACAAATAACAAAACGTAATAAGAGATCGGGAAGATACAATAAGTATAAGAGAGGGTTGAAATCATCCACAGACTTATACTATTATTCCAAAGATTTTATACAGTCCATTACAATGGCCAAGAGGCAAGATTGCATTGTAATTTGAATGGGAGGCTTGGAAACTCCACAAATTCTCTGTAGGGTAGAGAAGAAGGGAGGGTGCAAAGCAAGAGTGTCCAAACTTTAAAATTACCCCCTCCTCACAATATATAGGAAGAATGAGAGAGAGAATAGGGAAAATTTTAACCCTACTTGAACCACCCCAAAAGGAACATTGAATTCCCCTGCAATAATGATGGGTCTTGCTACAATATCGATGCCTCCATCATTTTTACTTGTTAGGCAATAATGGAGGCCCATTCTTGATCATGGTGGCGAGGAATTGTGACCTCTAAAATGGTGGACTGAATCATTAATGGTGGCAAGGAAGTAACAAGTGTGGAGAGCCTTCCCAAACGTCCTCTCCCGCTCGATTTTGAGCTTCAATTCAAAAATATGGCTGTTTGATAGTGCTTCAAGCTTGGAGTCTATTCACACAAGATCCACGTGGTACCCTATGCATCTTGAGATTTTTCTCCCTCCTTCCACTATAGAAATTGTGTTGAAGTTACATGTGGCATTATTCATGGGCCTACTCTATTTCCTTTATTTCTACCTAAGGCCCCTCCTATCGGTAGATACTGCTGTGCCTAATGTGAGACACATGGTGGTCTAGTGAATGTTTAGGACCTACCCCAAAATTTTTCTTTTGAAGGAGCACTAAGGCGACACATGGCTCCTCTCGCCGGCCTTATACTGTTCAACAACTGACTCTCTCCCTTTTGACCACGTGGTGTGCTGGTGCTCATTTGGGGAACGCATTTGGATTCACCCCTTGAAGGAATACCGAAGAGACAAGTGGGGCTTTCCACTTGTCCCGCCTTATGCTTAGCTGATTTGGGCCTCAAATGAAAACTGTTAGCCTCTTTCCTTTGGGTGAGTAAGGGGGCCGACCATATATAATGCCAAAAAAACCCTTAATGGGTGGGACCCTTCACATCGGTTTTTGAAATTGTGATGGTGGGACACTTGGCATCATCTACGGCTGCTGTTCGTTCCCTTATGTTTGGCTTAGTCCCTTCTATTAGTGGAGACACTACGTTTGACCCTAGACACATGGAGGGCTGACACACATTTAGGACCTACCTCTAGATTTTGCTTTTGAAGTTATGCCGAGTTGATATGTGGAGCTTTCTGCTGGCCTTGGAATTTTTAATGGCTAACTCTACCCTTTTTGACTCGACCACATGGCGTGTAGCGCTCATTTGGAGACCACCTTTGGATTCACCTTGAAGGAGTGTCGAAGAGAAAAGTGGGGCTTTCCATTGGCCCTTCCTTATGCTTAGCTGATTCGGGCCTCAAATGAATACTGCATGCCTCGTTGCTTTGGGTGAGCAAGGGGACCCACCATATCTAATGCTAAAAACCCCTTAATGGATGAGACATTTGGCATCAACTTCCAAAATTGTGATGGTGGGACACTTGGCATCATCCACGGGCCACCCATTTGTTCCCTCTTATTTGGCTTAGTCTCTTTTGTTGGTGGAGACACTACGTCTAACCCTAAACATGTGGAGGGCTGGCACATGTTTGGGACCTGCCTCTAGATTTCACTTTTGAAGTTTTACCGAGTTGACATATGGCACTTTCCGCTGGCCTTGGACTTTTCAATGGTTGGCTCTACCCTTTTTACTGCCCACGTGGCAAGTTTGTACTTGTCCATGGACCCTGTTTGGACCGACCTTCTGAGGTGCATCATTGGGACACATAGAGGCTTCCATGTGCTCTATCCCTGATAGGAATTTTCAATAGTCAGTGTAACCTTTTTCAAACTTAGGCTACGTGGCGGGTTGGCACTCATTTGGGGACCCTACTTTGGATTCTACCCCTAGAATTGTGTTGATGAGGCATATGGCACACTTTGTGTGGTTCCTTTTCTTTTCTTGTTTCTAGACTCGACCTTGGGATCGAATATGAGTTCACACGATTGGGCTGACCCCTCCATTTCTCTTGTTGAGTCGTACTCGACCAATTTTTCCTAGGGGTAAAATTGGGATAACAAGTGTGATTCTACACAAACACACATATAACTACATTGGTTCTTATATGTCTTTGTAGCACTCGGTTGTAAGATCACCTTTGTGGTAGCTAAGGAAAGTCCAACCCTCATTTTTCATCTTTCGTTTTAGAATTTGATGTATATTTAAGGGTATTTCAGGTCATTGTTTCATTGGAGGTTTCTATTGACCTCGCGATCATTGTGTGACTTCATAATGGCCAAAGGAGAACAACAAAAAGAAACTAGAGACAACTTAGAGGAGGTTTTTTGAGAATTTTAGTAAACACAAACATCCGAGAAACAAGCCTAACAAACCCATAAGTGCTCATGTGCCTATCTAGGTGTCCCAATCTAGGAAGATTGTCGGCTTGCATAGTTTTCTAGGGTTCTTTGTGGCACTTATCCCTCTCTATTCATCTAGTCATCATTTCATTATAATTCAGATTTTGTTGTATATCAACTAAGTATTTTATTCCCTTTGTAGACACCTATAATTACACCTAAGCAATTTAAATACTTAAATTGGGCTAATTATCTATCTTCTAGAAAATTGACAACATATTGTCAATAAAGATAATTTTCCATCATATCATCATTAATTAATTACACTAAGCTAATTAATTAAGTCACCTATCCATCTAACTATCTAAATAACGACCTTCCGTTAATTATTTACCTCTTTTATCTAGATTAATTAATTAGTTTTCCCCTTCATTTAACTAGTAAATCAATATTTAATTGATTTAATCCCTTTCTAATGGCATAAATAATACTAATATTTCTCTAATTGGCTTCTATAAGCTTACACCTACCTATTAGTTAATCATCTTTCATTAATTAAAGCACCCCCCAACTCCCATGACTTGCTAAACATGTATTAAACCCTTCTAAAGTAAGGTTACCTTTAATAAAGTAACCTTATCCATTCCTAATCATGTTTTACCTTTATCCCACATTCATGAAGATGTGTTGAATCCTTTATCCTTTAGGCTATATAAAGAGCCCTCTACCAACCTTTTTCTACACCTAAACTCCTAAAGAGAGAAAATTCAAAGCATACAACAAAGAGACTAAGAGCTTGCACTTTTTCCTCCGAGAGTTCATCATCTTGAAGAGTTAAGCCTCTTTCTTAAAGTGCTTAGGTCATATGGCAGGTGTCAAAAGGGTCTTGTAGCCCAAATTTGACTACCCCCATTCCGAGGTTCTTGGAACATTAAGGACAATTGTATTTGATAGCCATGGAACCTACCTAGGTTCCTTCCTTTATATGTTGTTAGATAATAGAGGATATTTCGGTGCTTAACATGGTTAATTTCATAATTTTGTATTGATAAATGTTAACATCTAACCCTTGATTAATTCTTATCATGATGGTGTTTATAATGTTGTTTAATTCTTTCTAATCAAGACTATTTAGGTGTTAGTCTTTATTTACATTAGCATTAGTTTAAAAACAACACTTGCACACATTTGGCATGCCCGGTGGGACTCTTAGTCCCATGACATTTTAGTTTAAGTTTCATTATTTTGGCTAACTTTTGATATGCACATGTAGTAATTAATGTCCATTTTTTTGAAATTTTTGCTCATTTGATATGTGTAACTTCATGTTCATAGCCATAATTTTAATGGGTTATTGCCATTTTAAAACTAACTTGTCAAAAATTTGAGATATTGTGAGTTTTCTTGTGTTTGCTGCCATATTTTTGTTGCAGTGTCAGCACATGCATGATTTTAGGAGTGCGGGGGAAAGATTTTAGGATCGCAGGCATGATTTTGGTGCGAGCACAATTTTGGGGTGCACACGTCTCTCTAGTGGCACAGGCATACTATTAAAATATGTCATTCTATCTGCTGACCCACTGATGCATGTGCACTAACCCTAGCGCACATACACTAACTAGCATGCAGGTGCACTAACCTAGGTGCACACGTCATTTTATATTGTACCTTCACTACATTGCAGAGCACCTCGGATCAGCGCACACACCCTAACCATGGTGTACATGCAGTTTTAGTGGTGCAGGTATATTTTTGCAGTAATCTGGCTTATTCTGTCTATTTTTACATTTGTTTTATCAGAGTAGCACATATGTTGTTTTCATGGCGCAGGCATTTACTATATCTACAAATTCCACAGAGTGGCACAGGTACTATTTTAGTGGTGCAAGCATTGTTTTCGGGGCACACACATCTCTCGGGTGGCACAGGCACATAGTGAGCCGAAAAACTACCTTTGGTGGCGCATGTACCCTAACTGGCACACTACACAGCACTTTGAAAGGAGGCTGATTGTCCCTTTTCATTTTTTTAACTTAAAGAAATGATGTGCTAAAATTCTTGTAGGTTTATCTAATCATATATTTGTCTTTGTAGGCTATTTTTACATGTTTGTATTTGATTAGGTAATATTTTACATTGTTTACTTATAGGATTAAGATCACGTATGCTCTTCCCTCACATCTCTTGGGGTGATCTTGGGAATCAGAAATGATTCTTAGGTCCTTTTGATACTTTGAGATTGTTAGGGGTATTTAATTTGGAATTGGTTAATTTGGCATTGTTAAATTAAAGTGTTGTTCCATTTGGTTATCTTTTGGGATTTGTGAAGACATCACGTATGCTCTTCTCTTGCGTCCTTGGATGATCTAGAGAATCAGAAATGATGCCTTCTCTTTTGATGGAAAACTACTAATCATCGTCATACAGGACCAAAACGCTTGTCAAAGAATGAAGGATTCAAACAAAAGTCAGAAAACTACTAATACAATTGTTATACAGGTTATCAAATGGTGTTCAAGCAAACCACATCTAATTAAAAAAGATAAAAAGAAAAACATATTCAAAACATTGTATTGCAGGTTTCAAAAAGGGTATGTCCCTCTCTGCTCAACTGGAACATAACCCCTTTGGCATAACACCTTAAGCTACAACAATGGGGGTGGTTCCAGGAACCCTAAAGTAGTCCATGCAAGAGGGAACCTTGTGGATGAAACAGAAGTGCTCCACACTACCTATCTGAATAGTAAATCCTTTGTGAGATAGAGTTACAAGTTTTCCCTACACGACCCTTTTAAGTACACATTTAGACGCATTTATTTCCCACTGTGCTTGAAGGGGGCAAAGTTGAGATACTCCCAAACTAGTCATTGCGACTTTTTGGGCAAATCATCCCACTTGTGGATAATCTTTGTAGCACCTAGGATGAGAGAACCACCTAGGAAGATATACTTTGGCCAAGATCCCACTTTGACCATTCTAAAATAGTGTTGAGTTGTGAACCATATTTTTCATTGAGAAACATGTGACGCGGTACTTTTGCCTAGTTTTTACTTGCCTTAGGGCGAGGTGAAACTCTACCAAAGTGAGGCCAGCATTTTTCATCTTTTTTTGATTTACTTCCTTCACATTATTTTGACACTTTGTTGATCAGAAGAAGGGTGACTACCTTTGTGTTACCAATTGATTGTTTCTCTCACTTTTATGTCTGTTTACGCCCATCCATGTTTGTGGCTGGGTTAGTTAAACGTCTAAAGTGTGTGGAGGTGTTTTCATGTCATTGGTAGCCATTGTGATCTTGATACCCATGTCAAGATCGTCATTGTAGTTAGGCGTGGTTCATCACCATGGATTTCCTTAGAAGAGTTAGCTTGTTTGTATTGTATCACATACAATTTTGATATTTATGCCTTGTTTCTTATAAACTCGACATAAATATCTATATTGTAAGGTTATGTTGCACACATTTTTAACTATTCCTAGCTATACTTTGAGCTTTTTGGTTTGGTTCTATTATTACCTCGATTTCAAAGAGTGCTAGGTGTTACCATTTGTGCATGTTATATCAATAACACCTTGATATCAATACTTCACTTTCTCACAAAGTGGGTTAACATATCTTGGTGATATTGTTGTGTCATTCACGAATTGTAATTGGCACTTTTTGAGATATAGGTCTTAATCAGATTTGAGCTCACTCATCGTATATCTTGATTGGGAGATCACATTGACTTCTTGTATTTACTTACATCTTGTTCATTCCCTTGAACTTGGCATAAGTGGAGACATCTTGTTAATCATCTTGCAACGTGAACTACTCTTTGAAATGTAGTCTAGGAGGTACTTCATTTAAACAGGTTTCAATACCAAACGCTTGTATCATTGGTGATTTTATCACTCTATCACATTGGTATTCTCACATTGTTGATTTATTCATACTTTTAACAAGTACATCTTGCATTTCACTTAGGGGTAGTCATTAAGCTTTGGACACATTTACAACTTACCCTAGTGAAACTATCATGAAAACATGGCTCCCAAAACACGTCTAGGGTTAAAGAAACAAACATATGAGGAAAAAAAGTGCAAGCTTGGGAAACCTCTAATAGAAAAGGGTCAAACCCCTTCATTGGACATGACTTAGGACCAATATTTTCTGTAGAAAAGGAAACAGAAGAAATGGTCGACCACAGTGGAAATGAATTAGAATCACCATGTGCAGAATTTGATTTTGACCCTACTCTACTAGACGAGTTTCTTCTCGGGAACAAAGATAGAGTGTTGGCACGGGTCATCAAATTAGGGGCCAAATTACCACTCAAGAATGAACCAATACTACCTACAAATGACACTACCGAGGAAGAATGCCCCTTATCAATATGGAAGATATTTTAACGGGCGGGCATGCTTCCACTTCTTACGTAGAAAATGATAAAGTGGTAGGGCATAGAATACCTCTCATCAAAGTGCCATGAAGAAACAAGATAGAACATATGACGGGTGAAGAACCTCCACAGTACGAAGAGGAGGAACCTTTAGAAGAAGAGGCTATAAACCAAGCCACAATCCAACAGCAAATCAAGTAACCTAAGCCGATAACTAGCTTTGCTTACTTCCCATGTACAGAAAGACACAAACAAAAACATTCAAAAGTTGAGGCCGAAGGTTAAGATCAATGAACTCCATTGGGAAAACCAAGGAGAAGAAGACATAGGGTATCATCGTGTTCACATCCCCACTTCTCCCACTAAAGAAAAATTGCTTACACAGGAAGTGCAATCTATGAAAGTGACGCTTGCGATCTTACAAGAGAGCAATATAGGGAGCATCAGGAAATATCAATATGAAGAATTATACCCCTATCCTTTTGACAAGAAAATGACCCTTCAACCCTTTCTAAAGAAATTTGATATGCCAAAGTTTGACAAATACAAAGGAAAGGGAGACCTAAGGGATCATGTTAAAGATTTCTACATGGCATGTCAAGAGGTGTCTTATAGTGATAATTACCTTGTCAAACTTTTCCCAAAAGTCTTGGAGGTTAAGCATTGGAATGGTTTATGCGCTTAACACAAGGATCAATTTTCACTGGCCGAATTGGTAAAAGATTCGTGTTCCACTTCTCCTATAACATAGTGAGTGATGTCACCATGGTAGACTTGTTTGGAGCCAAGCAATGCCCAAATGAGACCTTTACCACTTCATCCAAAGATGGAGAGGGATAGCTAGTCACTTCCTTACGCTTTCCCTGGAAAGCAACTGGTCGATATTTCCATTCCCAATCTCGACCCAGATATAGCTTTCCACCTCCAAATGCATTATGTCCACACTTTCGAGGAGGGTATTGAGAAAATCATCGGGAGGGCAGATCTATGGATAGAAAAGCCAATAGTGTGTGCGGGGCATTGCTCCTCTTTGAGACAAAGCAAAGCGGCGGTTTATTGTTATTCTACCAACAGGAATTTGCGCAAGTCTTATAGTATTTTGACTTTGGGGGTTTGGGATCTCGTCCCAAGTAGGGATATTTCATTGTGATGCAGAAAGGAATGAAGGGAAGAGAGAAGATAGGATAGATCCGAAGGGAGAAAATAAATGAATTCCAAAGCAGAAAGGTCAGAGGGTTTATGTTTTGGGATTGGTAGTAAAACAGAGCCAAACCTACTTGCATAAATGAACAAAGCAATACTGATGAGAAAATGACAAAAAAGTAGAGATAGATCTAATAGAATAAACACACAGATCTGACATAAGAATGTTCTGATGCACATAACACATGTATTCAACATAAAGTCTCGGTATTTGTATTAATATTTGCTTCACATTTAAAAAGTACAAAGCCTTTTCTTCTCACTTCTATTTTTCATCTAAAAAATGTCCACCCCTAAATACAACAAGTATTCAAGTATATATAGAAGGAGAAGGAGAAAGAAGGCAAAAAGAAACCAATAACTAATTACAAAATATTTACAAAAATATCTAAAAGTCAATTGTTGACTTTGGGCAACTTGGTGGATAACAACATCCCATGGTGCAACATGGATGATGTCATCATTTGTGCCAACATACTTTTAAATATTTTACAAAAATGAGAAGAAAGCCAAGAGGAGGAAGGCTATTCATCATCGTCCTACAGACTAGAAAGGAGTATCCCGCCTACATTCGGGAGAGGAAACGTGGAATTGGGCCCAGTACTCCATGAATTTGCTAATCATCAGTTGAAGTTGATCCTGGGTAGGACCCTTGGTGTGATCACCGATGACTTCACAAGTCTCCTGTTCATCTCTGAGCTTTTCTGAGAGTTTGAAGTACTCATTTCCTACCTCCATTAGGTAACCCACAAAGTCACGGCAAGCCAGAAGGTTGTTGATGGATTCCACGTCAAAAGTAGCTTCTGACCCTAACCCTTGCGAGATGATCTCTTTGAAGAGCCGAATTGTATCTTCTACCTTCCTCAAGGTGTATGATGGGGTGAGCAAGCCTGGAGACATCCTTAGGATGATCTGTTCCATTTGATGCAGTGCATCCAGGGCTTCCTCCTTGACTTTATCGATCTTCTCCAAGATGAATTCCATTCGATTGACCCGATAATCCAAAGCAGCAAGGAATTTGTTGGGTGCTCGTGGGTGATCAAAGACGTCGAATTTCACTAAGTCGTCGATTGGGTAGTCAAGCATCTTTTGGAAAGTCTCGTGTTGTAACCTGGCATGGTCCAACTCTTCAGAGATAGGCCCTACAATCACCGGAGCTCTTTGTGCTTTGATCAATATTCGATACAGCTTCGTGAACTTTACAATTACTTCCTTACTATCTTTGAGGATCTGGTCTCTCCAGGTAGATACTGCCATGCCTTGTTCACCAATCTTGGTGTATTTGTTTATCTTCTCCTGGCTAAGGGCCTCAGGAGTTTTAGTGGCAGCTATAGGAGGTGCACTGCCCATTTTCTCGTGGCTTGGAGAAGATGTCTGTTTTTTTCTTTCAGTATCCTCTTCTCTTCCTTCACTTCCTAAAGCTTCTTGCAAAGGGCATTGACTGTAGATAGGGCCTCTCCTTCGTGTGCTCTCGAAGGATGTTCCCATTGTGACCTGTGTCACTGTATAATCTGTAGGAGACAGATCCTTTTTATATTTTATGCGATCACGGTATGCAATCAACATTACTCTTTCTCCTAATGCACTCGAGAGAAGCGTGTTATTGGATTTTTCATTTTATCTCCTTTTTCGGGATGACGAAGAAGTCCATAGGTGCAATGGGGACTTTTCTCTTACGTTGGCTCAGGTTCTGGGAGATCCATGCTAGACATAAGGGAGTGGGACCAGAGGGAGAAAAGGGAACGGTGGTGGAAGAGGGAGCAACTGCAGTGGATGAGGGGAAATGCATCAAGACACTTGGTGGTGGCATTGAGAGAGAAGCCAACAAAGTGCTCATGGGGGGAGGAGACACTGCAGGAGAGGAAATCATGGGGTGGAAGGGATCTGAGAGATGAGAGAAGAAATGTTGGGGGACAACTCGGTGAGGGAAGAGAAGATGGAGGAAGAGGAAGGGGGAATAGTAGAAGATGGGGGAGAAGACACAACCAAAGGAATGGTTGGTTGAGCGACATGAGGAGGGGAAGGAGGAGCGGGAGAAGGGACGGTGGGGACCTCGGTGGTTACAGAAGTGGCAACATCCTGAGTGGGTGTGCCCATTGGAATGGTTACCGCTTATTCTTCTTCAAGTGATACGAGGCTTACTACCTGTTTCTGTTCTTGAGCGGTGCTTGATTCTCCTTCTTTGTCTTTCCCTTTTCCTATTGGTAAATGCTTTAGCCTGGCAGGTTCATTACCCAAGGGAGATGTCGTGAAGTCTACCCCAAGATAGATGAGGCCGTTCTTCTTACACCAATGTTCTGTGCACTGCAGAGTGCCTTTGACTCTTTCCTCAATAGTCTGAGGTGCCCTTGTTCTATCTATCTCGGTAAATGGCCAGTTGTCCCCATCCGTATCTAGATAGACCTGATCAACTTCTTGATCGGTCACTTGGAAACCTTTCAGAACAATGGCCACGCCATACTAGATGATCTCTGTCAAGGCCAAGCGGGAGTGATCCTTTCTTCTAAGCTCGACCTCGTGATAGAGATTGATATAGATATCCTCGATCTGTGGGATGTGGATCGGGTCGAGATTTTCCCTTGGAAGGCAGTTGCGAGGATCAAAGGTTGGCCTTGCCAGGAAGTTGTGTTTCAAGTTGAGCAACTCTAGATCTGTAAACATTTCACGGGCTTTGGTATGAGAAGTGCAGTGTACTACCCACTTTGTAAGGGGAGTGGAGTTCCACCCTTCTTTCTCTTTAGGCACTTCTCATGGTATGTGATAAGCTATCTGGATAGCTCCAATAGGATCAATTTTGGTCCCGCATACCTCGGTAACTTGGTGGGCTCCCCCAAGAAGTTGGCGGCTCTGAGATAAGTGAAAGTGGGGAATTATGTAAATAACGCTCCCCACTTCTCTGTGGTAGTTACTATGCTCTTGGTCGTCGACCATGAGTCATATTGGGCCTCAATAGGTAGATGATGCCGTAGAAGAAGGCATCATTGATCTTACTAAATTGTGCGATGTTGTTTTCCAGTCTCAACTCTGGATAATATTCATATATTTTTACTTGGGGCCATACCCCACATCGACTTAGTGTTGGGTAGTCTCTTTTTGAGGTAGTAGCGTAGACCACATAGGAGTTCATGTAGAACCTCCTGTTGTTGAGAGTTGTTGGAGTTGCTAGTAGATAGTGCTGATGATAATCTCCACCCATTCAAAACGTTGATCAGGCATGTTTTTGTTCATTGTCTCCAGATACATGAGCATCCATTTGTGGAAGTAATGGGCATTAGGAAGCTCAAATACCCAGTCGGTCAAAGGTAATGGTGTCACTCGGCTCCTCTAAGAAGTTGTTGCGATGAATAACATGCGGCCACTTGGTTATCACCTTCTTGTTTTTCAAATACACTTCATTCATGAGCTGCATGCATTTGTCCTCATTCTTGTCCCATGCTTTTATGTATTCTTCTTGGCTTATAGCCAAAAATGTCGGTGATGGGGAATACCCAACATGATTTGAAGTGCTTGGGACAGTGAGGTTGATTATTACCTTGCCCATCTCATTCTCGACACACCTTATGTCTTTATTGTAGTAGCGAGTCACCACCATCATAAATTCATTGTTTGTTGTGGTTATAAGAATTCCTCCAGTGAAGTGTAGACCATTGCCCACCAATTTTTCCATCCACAGACTTCATGTGACCTTTCTGGTTCTGGCCCAGAAGTCCTCCATATCAATGTGGCCAAGTTCTGAATCTCTGATGTCCAAGTCACATTCTGCAAGGGACTCGAGCATCGTGACCCTTTGGTATTTGTACTTCATCTCTTCCTCTGTGAGTTTGGCCTTACCCTTTTACTTGGTTGGCCTCTTACTTGATGAAGACATGTGTGAATTTGAGTTCAGCTATTGATCTGTAAGAAGAAGGAGGGAAGTCCATCACAGAAGAGCCATGTTAGCTGTTAAATTATCCATCAAAGCTTTACAGAATGAAAATTTATCAATTTACAAGCCTCTGGGTGCAAGGTGCAATTCTATTACAGGCTGCAAGGTCAAAAAAGCAAGGTGCACTACTAGAGAGTGTTGCATGGAAGGAACAATGCAAAGGGCGTAGGGCGCAGATATATTACACACAACATTCAATGTTGGTGTCGAAGGATGTGCGCCTTTGTGCAAGATAAAGGCTTTTTAAAAAGGCATAGATATTTTAAGTGTTGCACGGTGGCAAGATGTGCTATAGGCATAGATATAGAACATGTCGCAACTAGTTAAGATACGCCTTGAGTTCTTAGCTTTGACACGCAAGCGGGAAATTTTGCATGACATAAATGCTAGTGTAGCTGGATTTGTGCTTGCACGTATGTTAGGGTTTTGAAAGTTCTATAAGGCGCGAGGAGGATGCATGTTGCAGGTAGGGATAGTGCACCCCTTGGCGCGACTATGTTTTGTGTAACAGTGATGGTGTTTGCGCCAAAGGAAAACCCATGATTCGGATGTGATAACTTTTAGATTTTTTCTCTCTTGGAAAGGCTTATCGCCTTTTACCTCTTTCAATATAGATTTTGATAATGAGAGGAAAATGGCAAAGAGGGTTCAAGGGGATCATTCTGAGACAAGGCCCTCCAAGCCAGCAAAACTAGAAGGAGGGTAAAACCATTTTTGGGGAAGAGTTGATTTTGTAGGACAGGTAGGGGTTGTATCACTCTTTAGATTCATTTCTTTGTTTTTAATAACAACCACCTCTTAAAAACAACCAAAAATCCCACAAGTAATCAGCACAAAAAGAGCAAGGACCACTTACTAGGAATATATAGAATGGAAGAAACGATGCAGGTCCATGAATGCGATGTAAAGCAACACGGGGATGATAGAAGCACTTGATAGGTATAGAGGAAAATGTTTTTTATGCATTTTTAAATTGTGAAAATGACAGTCGATGCGCCTATATATAGCAAAGGTGCAATAAATGTGACACCAACTTTTTGGTAAGGTGCACCAAAATGGATGACAACATGAAAATATTTGCGCCTAATGGCGCGGATTTGGGGCTATTGACATCACCTTTTCGGTGCTTTAGCGCAACCTTCAGTGGGGTGAAACAATTTTGATGTCAACACGATGGCACATGTGCCTTAGCATAGGCAAGAAGGGGACATCATGAGAAGGCGCAACATTTGGAGTGTCGACACTTCAAAGGATGCGCTAAATAGAATAGAAGGGGCACAAATTTATTTTATGTTACATGAATAAAATCTATGCCCAGCCAAAAAAGGACTAAATGACTAAGTTCGAAAAACCATATTTTCCAGAAAGGGATTTTATGCCATTCCGAACACTAAGGGACCTCAACGGGGAACCAAAACAAAAATTTTAGTATGGTTACCTATAAAATTTCCCTTGTCAATTTTATAGGATAACAAGCAGACCATCACATGAGATAATGGGAAGTCATTTAAGAACAAAACTATGAAAGGTCTTTGCCAATGGTTCCAAATTAGATTGAAATGGTCCACGCCATATTGCCCTTAGGGTAATGGACAAGCTGAGGAAACAAACAAGACTTTGGTCAGGATAATGGAGAAGATGGTTAGCAAAACTAGTTGAAACTGGCACCTACAAATCCATCTAGCCCTTTGGGCTTACCGAACATCCATTTACACCCCTACAGGTGCGACACCATATTCCTTAGTGTTCGGGACAGAATCTATCATCCCCTTAGAGATTGAACTTCCATCCTTGAGGATCTCTCTTCGAGACTATCTAGATAAGGATGAAGATTATCGAGTGGCAAGACTGGCTGAGTTAGAGCTACTGGATGAGAGGCGCATTCGTACCCTTAATCACCTGAAGGTGTATCAACATAGAGTCTCTAGAAATTACAACAAGAGAATCATCCCTCATCAGTTTGAGGTTGGTGATTTGGTTATGAAGGAGAACCAGTTCAACACTAGAGCAGAGTGAGAAAAGAAAGGGAAGTTCAAACCACATTGGTTAGGACCCTATGTCATAGTTGCCAAGTACGACACCGGGGCATACAAACTAGCTCACCCCAATGGTGATGAGCTCCGGGAGCCCATGAATGCCATGCATCTTAAAAGGTTCTATGCTTGAACATGGCACAAAAATAAAAAAATATAAAAACATCAAAACAAAAAAAAATAGAAAAAGAAAAAGAGAAAACAAGTCGTCCACTAGTGAAAACCACGCAATTGTGGAACTTTGGACAGGTCCTTGGGTGAAAACCGGTTTCGGCACCTCGAGAGGATTCCTTGTTCATAAGCATTTAGTATTAGAAGGGTAGTTTTCTTTGGCCTAGACCTGGTTCTACTTTCAATATTCCTTATGCACACCATCTTGTCTAGCCTTGATCCGGCTTTTCCTTCTTCTATTCATTTGTGAGGGACGTGGTATTTCGTTATTTCCTAGCTTACGTTGGGGAAACTCAATGACTTCACCTTCTTGTTCATAAGCACATGGCTTCTACCCTTGTATATTCCCCACCTAATGCTGGGGGCATCCATGCTTTCTTGGTTACCTGCACATAGCTTTGGAAAACCGTTAAAAAACACAAAAACAATAGAAAATTGTTTCACAAAACATAAAAACAATAGAAAATTGTTTCACAAAAACCTAAACAATAGAAAATCAGTGCATGAAAACATATCTTACAAAAACATTTACTTGCATTGTCTTGTTTCCTTGCTTTGCTTGTTGCTTGTATAGTGTTTTGCGTGCTTGCTTTTGAGTTATTTGTTGCTTGGGTGTACTTTGTCATAGTTCATCTTTTCTTGCTTAGATTAGATTCATTCTTGCTTGTGCATATTGTGGTGTGTTTTTGCATGTTAATAACACATGGTGAATCATGATGTAGTGTGTTAATTCATTATGTTCTTTCTTAAGCATTTGGTTGTGTTTGTTACTTGTTAATAAAACATGGTGAATCATGGTGTATTGCATTAATTCCTGGTGTTCTTTGTTAGCATTTCGTTGTGTTTATTACATGTGCTTTGTTTTGTTATCATTCACATCTCATTACCATCATTATCATCACATCTAACATCATCTATACATCATATATAAACAAAAAGCTAAGTTTTACATCATGCATGTATGTTAAGCTAATCATCACATATCGTATCATCAATTGGGGCAAGAGGGGTTGCTCATAATCAAAAATCTATCCCCGCTTTTGATATCATCATATAATCCCATCCATATACATCAACATAACACATGAGAAAAACATTTGATATCATCTAACATCTACAACACATGTATATAAATCAAAGATCGGGATAACCAGAGATACATACAAAGGAAAAAAATTAGATAATGCATCCATAAGTGCTGAATCAAACCAATGTAACATACATCGAATCCAATGTAGGTAGCATGCCCATGAAGATACTAAATATGATTCATGTCCAGTCATCAATTAGTTCCCCATGAGTTTAAAGACAAAGCAACAACCATCTATATACATGTATCAAAAACAAAAGATATACATCATCTCATAACCATGTGTATCTGAGCCAAAACAATGAGTCCTCATATACACGTGTGTCAAATATACGTCTATATCAAAAATGGATACATACAAATATGTGCTCTATATCAAAAATGCCTTCAGCTGAGGCGTACAACAAGGATACATAAAAAATGTCTATATACATACATACAATGTCCTGATCAGTACTCAATACAAATACATCATCGATACACAATGCCATCAAAAAGGGGCATGTATCTGAAAGAATCAAGCCTTCATCATGAGGCATCATCAAAAATACATGTCTACAATCATTGTACATCAAAAATCAGCCTTCATAAGAGGCATACATACAAAAGAATGTATGCAATACAAAGGTGGCTATCAACCACAACTCTCGCCCTCACCGGGGCTCCCGTGTCTTTCCTCTGACACATGAAACTCGGAGACCGGGATGGCGTTGGTCTCACCGACGCTTTCGGAAGAGGATGTCTTATGGATATGGTGGAATGCCCAGGACCTCCATGATCTAGAGCCTAATGCGGTCGATCCTAATAATTGTGGAAATGCCACTCTCTGCTCTCCGGTAACACCACTCTATAATATGTGTTGCTATAGAAAAGGGCCTCACCACCAAGCTTGGTGGCATCATGAATCAGATCCACATCACCGAAAGTGAGTGTTGCCTGAAGGGCAATATCTCTCTCACCTGTAACTCGGCCCAAGTCTGCCTCGGCCTATCTAACAGCAGCAGCCTCTTGATCCCTCTCTGTGGTCTTCACTCGTAGCTCAAAGCATGGGCATGGTCCCTCTGTGCTAATACTACCTAATAATGGGCATGCACATGATCTCTCTGTGCCATGACCATGAACACCTGTGACTGGAACTGATGTAGGAGGCTCAATATTTGAGCCCCCTGTGTTGTTGTCTCTTAGATCTGGCTCCACCACGTAACTATGTCATCTCCTAGGCCGGCTAGCCCGAGCCTAATCCCGCCCGATAGTAATGTCACAATGTGGGCTCAGCCTCATCACGCTCTGCTATGGCTATCATGCACCAGCCTCGAGCCTCGTCTCTCTCCACTTTGGTAGCGTCTCTCTCGGCTATGAGCTGCTACACCTGTACCTATGTTATGGCTGTCTGCGCCACTGGCTGTGAGGCTATGTGTGCCTCAGGGACTAGTCCCTAGGGCACTTTGGAAGACTACCCCTGCTCAAAACCCTACCTCTGGGTGGCTGCATAGCTTCCTATGTTGGGCCCTGCAGCCTCGGTCCCTGTACTTGTGGGGCACCCTATCCATCATGAGGGATGCCATCAAAGGGATCCTCTGGGTCTAGCCCTAGTGCCACTACTCTAGCTCGACACTTTGCTCCATGCCATATCTCTACAGCGGGTGAATACCTACTACCCAAGCTGCCTCTGGAATAGTGAGACGTCGAGGTAATATTGTAATATACCATGCTACATAATCAGTTGTAGTCCCGGGTCTCTCACCTGCCGTAATGGGTCCCATGCCTGGGGGACCACCTGTGTGAAACTAGCCCTAGCTCGGGCTGCTACAATCCGAGGCCCCATGGTCTACCTCTTAGAATCCCTGCGAGCATGTTAGATATCTTCTTTGAGGACACCCTATACTTGGCCAAGCTTCCGGCTGGCACCACCAACACGATACAGACTCCATGATGTAGTTGTGGCTGCCAATAAGAAAGTGCTCCACTAAGCACACGCTGAGCTCTGTGGCATCCTCTAGCCACTGGAAGTGCCTGTATGGACACCAAATGACGTCTATCACTGCTAGCTCATCAAACTCTCACCTATATTTGAATAGGTTGCCAAGGTGACCACAAACATCTTTGTCAGCTGCTATCAAGCCATGTATGATGGCTCCTCGGGATCTCAGACTTAGAATGGGCCCACAAGGTGTCCAATAGCTATATGATCCCATGACCATATCTGTAGTAATGATGCAGGCCCCATGGTCTTTTGACCATGGTATGTAATAAGGTGCAGATCCCAGTATAAGTGGGCCAGTATACACTACCCCCAGCAATATCTCTCACCACTGTAAATGCCATGAACTAGTGGTAACAATCCTCTTGGGAATGAAGTCCCTGTCTTATCAGTGAGTAGAAACCCACTGATAAGTGACATGATATAGAGTGGTCCCCGATGCAATGTCGGGTCAGAGATGCACTCATGTAAGGCTATAGTCATCCCATCATGTGGGATGTCATCGACCCAAATAGAGCACTGCACGTTGCTCTGATCAACCCTGCATCCGAACTATACTCGATCAATGTACCCATCATGGGCACGCACGAGAATCCGCCACACATCCTCTATGGTCATTGTCATCTCCCTGTGGGCAACCTAAAACACTGGCTCTCGCTATGCCATCACTCATCAAGCATAGTCGAGGAAGCCGTGGTCCAATAAAATCAATGGCATCCAAGCCCATGGGGGCCTAATCCCACCGCCTCCAAAGAGTATTGCCATCACTCGACAGTCGCGTCGGTGCATACTACCCTCTAACTCGGTAATCCGGGAGTGACACTCCCATGTCTATAATACTGGTAGTCGTCTCTGTAAAATAACATGCCACTCATTAGTTTCTAGCATTTCCTCTAAAAATCTATCTCATCTTTTAGGGTTAACCCAAAATCCTAAAAAAATTCTAAGTGTCACGTTTTTGGACACTTTCTTATCTTTTGCTTCTTGTCTAGGGCACCTGTGGGCCCTTTTGGGCATGCGCACCATGTTTTCAGTGCCTGCGCTTGTGCACGTGTGTTTTCTGGCACGTGCGCCCTCTTTTGGGTGCTTGAGCACCCTTTCTGGCATGTGCACCACCAATCTGGTGTTTGCACGTGGACATGTGTGCTTCTGCGTATGTGCACTTACCTATCCATTCCTGTGCCACACTTTTGGCATGTGTGCCACATTCTAGCATGTGTGCATACGTGCACATGTGCTCATGTGTGTGCATGTGTGTGTCTATGATTTTTGAGTGCACATGTGTGTGCATAGACCTGGCGCTTGTGCCCTCAAACGGATGACTGCGCCCCTAAAATGGCACATGTGTGCCCTATCCCATGCCTATGCCTACGCATAGGTGCACCTACGCATTTTCTACGCCTAAACGACCTAATTAATGCATTAATGAAAA
Organism: Taxus wallichiana var. yunnanensis; assembly: GCA_018340775.1. Taxonomy (NCBI): domain Eukaryota; kingdom Viridiplantae; phylum Streptophyta; class Pinopsida; order Cupressales; family Taxaceae; genus Taxus; species Taxus wallichiana. The sequence goes on along the minus strand of CM031238.1, from coordinate 766,047,438 downwards.
AATTTTAAAAGCAAGGTTGCGATACTCACAAACGGGTTGTCGTCCATATGCGGCCTGGTACCACGAACTGCATCCGCACGCCTCAAATGGTCTCGTGTGATCACCATGGTTCTCCTGAGTGTCAGAGCCTCACAAGTAATTTTTCTAAGATGGGCGGTTAAAATGAATTGATTGCGATGTTTTTATTCCCCCTGGGGATATATTAACCTATTTTTGACCATTTGGAGGGCTGGGAGACCCGTTTCAATCTCCGTTTTCTCCTCTGTTCACTATGGAATAATTAATTTTATTAAATAATTATTTTTCTCTTATCTTTTTCACCATATTGGGGCATTTTTTGATGTCCGATACCCGTTCTTCTCCCTCGGACAATTTTATTGCTCCCTGGCAATTTTTACTCTTCTTCCCACTCTCGTAAATAATTATTTTTTCTTAATTTTTCCATTAAACAAGGACATTATTTGTCACTTGTTTCTTATTTCTCCCACCTAGGGCACTTTCTGTTGCCCCTAAGCCCTTCCATTTCTTCTTTTTTTTTTCACCATAGTTTGAAAGGCAAAAACAATAAAAACAATATATATCAAAAATTCCAAAAACGGGACAAAAAATTTCAAAAAATCCTAAAAAGTAAAAAAACCCTACAAAAGTGTTAACTTGCTTATTACGGCTGAAACTTGTGTCTTGCGCATGGTATTTTCTCCATATCCTATTGGTTTGTCTCACATCTTCCCTTATTAATACAACTCGTGGATCACCAAATTCACAACCATTCGCAAAGCTAGCTACTTGCTTCTTTTGTACTCTGGGGTGCTTTTGTTGCTCGGTGTTGTTTCGTTGCACACAAATGCTTTTCATGGACCCTGTCCAATGTCATTTCCTCGCATATATCCTTTCTTGGGGCTTCACTTTTAACCCTTTTTGTCAATCATGAACTTGTGGATCTCTTGAAAGACTCGATAACAAAAAGATTGTACATCTATCTTGACCGTTGTTGGGTTGGATATGTGCATTCGTACTTGTTTTCCCTGTTATATGAGCTTGTTTCCTTCTCGTATTGCATTGCATTATTGTATGTTGCGTGGAGTTGGTACTTTCAGCAATGGACAATTGTTCGTAGTATGGCTTTTCATGTCATCCTACCTTTTGCCGTATGCTTGTATTTATCTTAAAGACTGATGATGTAGTTCCTATGGAAATATGATGACATCAAAATTGTTCCAATACATAGCGGCTAGAGGCTAAGCTCTTCCCTCCCCTCTTCCATATTTCTTCTACATCACTTCCCTTTCACCCCTAATTTTCTCTCTCATCGGGGCATCCTACCTCTTCCCCATTCTTCTGCCTATCTCTCACCTTTTTCAATCATCGATCGACTTCTTCCATCACCCCATCGACACTCGAGGGGGCATCTCTCTCTCCTACTAATTTTTCTTCTATCCCTTCAAAAATTTCTTCCGTCTACTATCTTTGAAGTAGCATCACTTACGCCACCCCAAAGAGGGGAAAATGTAGACACCTATAATTATGCCTAAGCAATTTAAATACTTAAATTGGGTTAATTATCTATCTTGTAGAAAATTAATGATAGATTTTCAATAATGATCATTTCCCTCATATCATCATTAATTAATTACACTAAGCTAATTAATTAATTTTCCTATCGATTAACTATCTAATTAACGACCTTCCGTTAATTATTTACCTCTTCTATCTAGATTAATTAATTATTATTAATTAATTAGTTTTCCCCTTCATTTAACTAGTAAATCAATATTTAATTGATTTAATCCCTTTCTAATGGCCTAAATCGTACTAATATTCGTCTAATTGGCTTCTATAAGCTTACACCTACCTATTAGTTAATCATCTTTGATTAATCAAAGCACCGCCAACTCCCATGACTTGCAAAATATGTATTAAACCCTTCTAAAGTAAGGTTACCTTTAATAAAGAAACCTTATCCATTCCTAATCATGTTTTACCTTTATCCCACATTCATGAAGATGTGTTGAATCCTTTATCCTTTGGGCGATATAAAGAGCCCTCCACCTACCTTTTTTCTACACCTGAACTCCTTAAGAGAGCAAATGCAAAGCATACAACAAAGAGACTAATAGATTGCACTTTGTCCTCTTGAGAGTTCATCATCTTGAAGAGTTAAGCCTCTTTCTTAAAGTGCTTAGGTCATATGGGATGTGTCAAAAGGGTCTTGTAGCCCAACTTTGACTAGCCCCATTCCTAGGTTCTTGGAACATTAAAGAAAATTGTTTTTGATAGCCATGGAACCTACCTAGGTTCCTTCATTTATATGTTGTTAGAGAATAGAGGATATTTAGGTGCTTAACATGGTTAATTTCATAGTTTTGTATTGATAAATGTTAGCATCTAACCCTTGATTAATTCTTATCATGATGGTGTTTATAATGTTGTTTAATTTTTGCTAATTAAGACTATTTAGGTGTTAGTCTTTGTTTACATTAGCATTAGTTTAAAAAAACACTTGCACACACCCTTCATTTTTCGCAACTAGAGTTTCATACATTCTTGCTTAGTTTCCTTGGATCTATATTGCACTTATTTTTAAATTTATTTAGTTCGCAATAACAATCATATTAGGCATGTAAATTACCATTTACCTTAATCACATTCTTCATAGCTACAATTTCCTCCCTTGTACCCTATATAAGCAAGTTTCCACAGTTCGTGGACTGTTCTGTCGATTCCAAACCCAGGTTGGTCAGCCCGCACCATTTAGATATGAGTATATTTGTTTACATTCAATAATGGTAGATGCCACATTCAATGTAGAGAGACCTAGTCTCGTGATCGTTTGTGGAAACACTTAATTTTACATATCAATAATTTATTTCACTAATAATAAATAAAAATAAACTTTGTGTAACTTTTTTACGATTTTTGTACTTTCAGAAAAATATGTCCGATAACCAAAACATGACCAAACATGTATTTTTAAGAGATTATAAATACCAAGGTGTAGGGCATCTAGAATTTACCTGATTTTTAAAGTTTTTATAGTATTTTAAAATATTTATTTACTAGTCATATTTTAAAATATTTTTGGCCACCAAGTGGGACACACTTATATGCTTTTACATATTATAGTTAAACAATATTTATATCTCATTTAAACTCTACCTACTTATCTCGCCTAGCTCTTTTAAGAACCATACTACTCGCTTTTTGTTCTTTCTAGATTTGTGACATAATATTTGTTTGTAAAGGTATTAGAACAGATTCACAATATATTTCTTTCCCTATCAATTTTTTGAGTGGAATTCTACCCACACCATTCATAGTTTTCACCAAGGTACTTCATTGAGATCACTTGATGATAGTCCACAATTATTTTTCATCTCCACTCTTCATTATGACTTAGAACAATACATGTTTTCTACTTCACCTTCACTCAAGTGTAAGAACCTTGATACTTAATCTATCAAACATGATCAACCTAGAATACGTTTAGATTTTTGCCTTGCTTACACTAATAGTTCATTTTGTATCAAATCATATGAAGAAATAATCCTCAACCATATGGCTTCATTAGGGATGGATATTTGATCCACTTATAATTTCAACATAGGAAGTCACCGACATCTCACTACGACCATGGATCTTCTACTACACATCTCCTCAATCATGTTGCCACTTTGTTTCCATATTTTGATGCTCGTTTTTGTTGGAGCTATATTATTTTCCATGTGTAGAGAAACTCTCTTGTTTTAGGTTGCATCCTATAAACATTGACAACATTCTCGATTTTGAATGTGTCACTTGGTGAAGAATTTTTAAGTATCGAACCCTTTTTAGTTTTTTTAGTCTTGAGAACCATTAAGTTATCCTTTAATAGTTTTATTTTTATTTTGTTGCATTATCCTCTAATTTAGTAACATGACTCTCACATCCCCACCACGTCCACCTTCTTGAGAGTGATATTTCATTTTTATCTGTAGCAGATTTTCATTCATGTTGATAGTCTCCTTCAAAGATTCATAATGGAGCTAGCTCGCTTCTAAGGAACATTTAGTTTGGTGAACCCAAGTGTTATCTTTTGAGTATTTGAGTAGTTTGTTTTCTCCAATCAGTTACATATTTGTAGGGTCATTCCAACCATTTAATAGTGTGTTGATTATCCTACTTAAAGTGTCATGTCCAATACTTCGGTGATCATTTTTGGTATTTGTTGTATTGCATCTTGAAGTAGATCAAATTGAGTCATCTTGTACACTATAGTGAATACAAAACACAAGTATAAAATGATTTTAAGTTACGGTGTGTCTATAAATCATTTCTTCTAGTTACTAGAACTTTATCTCTCATGAAGTGTATTGTATTAAGATCTTATAGTGTTTGGAAGAATGAAATTCACAACACATGTAAACTATTTAATACTTATTGACAACATCTTCTTATTCGATCTCTAGTGACATTTGAATCATACTTTAAGATTGTGGTTAGGGTTTGGGTTGTGCTTCTTAGGATGCCTTGTAGCATATTTATTCAAATCACTTTATCTATTGTTTGTATTGGTTTTGATGGGTACAATGTAGTGATTCGTTTCATCCATCACTACTTATTTAAGAGATAAGAGTATCTTTCGCGCATCATACTCATTTAAAATAAAGGGGTTAATCTGATGTATGCATTATATTCCAATGAGGAACCAAACAAAAATTATGCTCAGCATCGAGTTTCCCAAGAAATAACAAGGAACTATATATTATATTTTTCTGCATTTAATGATTTGCCTATAATAAGCCAGTAAAATTGTCACGCTCCTTTTCTATGTTTTCATTTGTCATGTACGATGCTTTCAAGCACTATGTTATCATCCTGTACTGTGGAACCTAACAAATATATTTGGTTTACCTCGTAGTATAAAGTTATGGCTAACTAAATATAGAGATTGTGAATTAAATTTCTCTGTGTGATCAGCTTGAAGAATGGCAATGGAGAATTCACATACATCAAAATACTGGCGTAATATTGCAATAATTGACCGCTTTAATTGCTTTGCTGTGTCACAAACAACAAACAGTTCAACGAAGAAGAGTACCGATTTTGAAGGTGAAGCGTCTGTTAAAACGAGAACGAAAGGAGGATGGAAAACCCTGCCCTACGTAATAGGTGAAAACATTATTCTCCCCATAATTTATTGTTAAGAGGAGATTTCTTTTAAAGCAAAGGCTACTTAGGATTATGCTCCATAATATCAATTGGTATGCAGGAAATGAGAGTTGTGAGAAGATAGCAGCGGTAGGATTGAACTCAAATCAGTTGATCTATTTAACTACGAAATACAACATAAAGTTAGTTACGGCTGTGAATATACAGAGTATCTTTTCTGGAACAACAAACTTGGCAACCCTGGGTGGAGCAATTCTGGCAGATTCTTACATTGGGCGATATCGAACCATATTAATTGGTTCTCTTTCATATTTACTGGTAAGTATAACTTGAAACAATTTTGAGTTCAGCCTCCATCTCTAATTTTAAAAATAATATATTTTGAGTATGGCGAAGCGATTAATATTATTATTTTATTTTATTTTATTTTTATTATTATATTCATCAATGTTTGTCTGACTTGTCATTCTCCAACGGATATTTTATTTGTATTGTTGTTTTATAAACTTGTTTTCATACAATATAGCCATAGACTATCTAACCCTGTTGGTAGTGTTTATCTAATTTTTGTCTTTTCCATCAAATTAACGGTGTATACTATAACCAAGCTTTAAATAAAACAGTTGTTTAGATGTTGTCTAGGTTTTTCTCTGAAACATTTGGAAATCATCGTTGCATCAAGCATGTATATTTAGAATATAATTGTCATGTATACAAAAGCATGTTAGTATTAAACAAAATAAACTGTTTTATAATTTCATTAATATTATTTGATATGTTTTCAAAAGTTATATTAAAAATATATTTTTAAGTCAAAATTAGTTGACAAATTTAAAATAATATCATATTTAAAATATAATATAATAAATATATTTTGGTGAAACAATTCTTATTCTAAAAATTAAACAATAATTTCAACTTCATTCATGCAACCACACTCTCTTAGTACCTTTTCATGTTACTAGACTAAATTTACTATGAAAACCTATTAAAACTTCATTATTCATTATTTTTCAATATTGTTCCGAGTTTATGTAACAATCATGTGTGTTATGACTTTTCAATCGTTAGTATCCAAATACCTTCACTCAAATCGGATAATGATTTGAATTAAATATATTGGTATTTAGTTAAAGCCTATCCAAAATATAAATAAGTTGTTTGTTTTTTTGGTATTATTTAAACATGTAGGTTCAAATTTGTAGTTTTATATATTTATGGTATACAAATATATTTAAAGAGTAATTTTTGTAAGGAAATTCTACATAGAAAACTACTCACATATTTAAGTAATTTTCGAGCAATGCTACTCGGACTATGACAGCGCTCTTCCCGAGTTAAGGCCAAAGTATATTGCAACGACTGCAAGAAAAATTAGAAAAATGTGAGAGTGTTTCCAAGGAACAATTAGTTTTTCTTTCACTAGCTTTTACATTCATGTCTTTTGGATCAGCTACAATAAGACCATCGCCTTGCCATTTGGAGCCGATCGGTTCCAACATGAGGGAATAATAAAAACTAAAGGAGACAAAAGCCTACAAAGTTTCTTTAATTGGTATTATTTTGCAAATTGCATGTCACTAGTCATTGCTACACTCGTTATTGTTTACCTTCAAAGCAATGTGAGTTGGAGCTTGGGATATGGAGTGTGTACTCTTCTCATGCTCATATCCATCGTTGTCTTCCTTATCGGAACTCCATTTTTTCACCACGAGATAACAAAAGGAAGCATTTTCACTAGAATTGCACAAGTGTTTGTAGCAGCCATTAGGAAGAGGAACTTATCATTGTCATCGATCCAAAGAAGATTGCTTTATAATGGCCAATTCATTGACACCAAAGTACTTGTAGAAGATAGATTCAGTATCTACTTTTTTGAATATTCCTTTTTATTAGAAATGACGTTTATTTTAAATGCCACACAAATTATGTTGTTCTAGCAGATTGAATCCATTTACTACATATAAACTCAACATAATATAACAACAAAAATTATATCTCCCTTACAAAAGAAATTTCTTTTATAAAGTGTTCTAATTATCCACACCCCAAATTACATATTGAATGTTGGTCTACTCTACTACCATGTTATATGCCCTATGTGTAATTAATTTGGATTTTAAAATCGATTCACATTGTGATTTACATAATATAGTCATATAGGCTATTCAAACTTCTTTAACAAAGAGAGATTTTACATACAAATTTATCTACTATTTAATTATGACTATTTTTATTATGTACAATTCCTTTTAGTTTTAATTTAGAGGAATGATGGCTCGTTGACTAGTCAACAACCAATGGGTTGTTTAGCACTTTTTGGGGTGAATTTATCATTAGTTGATTGACCAGTCAACCTTGCAAACATATATGATGTTTAAGCTAAGTGGTCTCGGAAACACACACAAAATATTTCATCCGGCCCTTCCTCTTGTCCGTAAAGATGCATTTTTGTATATGGAGCTCCTATTCTAATTTCAATACTATGTTAAAATCTCTATTAATCGACTACTTTCCTTACATTGCAATGTACTTCTACCACTACGATATCAAATCTATGTACAGTTTGCAATGGTTTTGATTCATAAGATACATTTTTGGAAATGAGCAATCCGGAATGTATAGGCTGATTATAATATGCAAACATTGCATGAACAATTACATTTTTGTTTAATATTTGTTACAGCCAGGTTAAGTATCAAATTACAGGAACTGTTTTTGCAACATCTACGGAACATTTTTGTATTTAAATCATCATAATATTTATGTTATGTTATAAAAAAATTGTTGCTCATCCTCCACTTCTCTCCTTTGTAATATAGAAATTTCTTTCATTTCTCATCTTGACTGACCAGATATAATTTGATAACCAGGTTCATGAATAAGGCCGCTATACCAACGGAAGGAGACATCCGAGATGACGGTTCTGTGGCTCGCCCCTGGAGACTCTCTTCCGTCAACATAATCGAGGAATTGAAACCCGTCATCGCCACTCTGCCCATATTCTCGTGTTTAATAGGTAATGCTATTACAAGCGCATCCCAATTTGAAGTTTTCCAGGCTCTCACAATGGACCGGCGTCTGGGCTCGACAAACTTCCAAGTGCCCGCCGCTTCCATCACCGTATTCTCATTGCTGACTGTCCTTGCATGGCTTCCATTATATGACCGGGTGCTCGTACCGCTTACCAGTCGCGTAACAAAACTGGACAGGGGAATCACGCCGCTACAGAGAATGGGAATAGGCTACTGTTTTTCGTCAATATCGATGTTGGTGGCCGGTTTCGTGGAGCTGAAGAGGCGAAATACCGCAAGAAGCCACGGTCTGAGAGACGAGCCCCGGGCCGTGGTCCCTATTTCTGTGTTCTGGCTTGTTCCTCAGTTTTGTATACAGGGTCTGGGGAGTGCCTTTCACGCGGTGGGTAGTTTGGATTTTTTCTATGGACAATTTCCTCCCAACATGCGCAGCACATCCGTGGCGCTGTCTGCGTGCGTGTATGCGTTGGGAAACTATTTGCATTCCATCTTAATCACGATCGTTCACAATAAAACAGGGCGGAATGGGAACCCGGATTGGCTCGACAACAACATCAACCGCGGTCGGCTTCACTATTTTTACTGGCTTTTGTCTGCGATTGAGGCCATAAACGTTGCTTATTTCATATTCTGTACTTATTGGTATAAATATGGAGTAAATCCCGTGCCGCAAGATGACTCCAAGGAAATAGAGATATCGCACGGAGCCGAAACAATGTAGTAGTTACGCCGAAAGCCTGTCTATAGTTTGAGCAGATCCTTTACGATGACGCTCAGCAGCTTGCCCAGGTACTCATCCAATTGCCACCGTGTAGCTTTCTCACTTTCCAGTAATTCAAAATACGTTGCGTCCTGAAACATTTACTCTAAGCACTGTTATCAACCACCGCTGCTATGCCATTTGCATTTCACTTGTCTATTAGTTTTTAAGTTTTGTTTGTGCGAGCGCTCAAAAAGCCTCCAGAGACTCACGCAACAGGAAGGAAGCCATAATAGATTTTTCGTTACATGTGATATAAGTATTATACAATAAAATCTTTCTGTTTCTTCCCATTAATATGCGTGGCTGTAACAAACAATTAGGGTCCACGCTACACCCATCACACAGGCCAGAAAACTTACAGTCAGTGTCCACGGGAGTTGTCCTTCCTGCAAGGAAGCGGGGCAACTTATAATTCTATTCATATGTGATTTGACTGCCTAATAATTAATATTTGCTAATTGTAATCGTTTAATTTTTTCTTTATGCTTCTATAATGTACCCCGGAAACTTTGCATACTTATTTTTTATTTTTTACTGTTAGTAAATCACATACTATGCAGCAATGAAAATGCAGAAAGTTGAATAATATAATAACAGTTTATTGAGATAGAGCAAAATAAAATATATAACATCTTAGAGATGAACACCAAATTTACATGCTAAAATCCCACGAGTGTTTAGGGAAGCATCCACGGTGTAAGATATCAAGTTTTATTAACTCAAGATGAACATATTATATGCGAACTTGTTATAAGAAACTTTAGATCTCCACAAAAATATATACACCTAATTGGGAAAGTACAATTATGATTCTTCCTCCTAAAAATAGTGTGGTGCCCACATTTTATAGTCACGATATATCTGCTGACTTCTTTATTCATAGTTATGATTTGACAAGGATTTTGATATATTTTGGACATTATGTTATGTTATTTGATCTTCATGGACATGTATGGTGATTTGGGCGCATAGTGCCAATTTAGCTTGATTAGCATGTTGACACATTTTATTAGATGTTGTGGATACTAACATATTGCTATGTTATTTGGGCCTAATTGATATATGATGGATACATAGTTTAGTTGCACGTCTTGATGATATAGATTTTTCGATTATTAATGAGAACACATGATAGCATGGATGTATGTCATTTATATGTATTGTAATGGCTAACACAATGAATTGTGTGAAATCATTCATGTTTCTCAATTATGATTCCGGAGTTGATGTTGTGATATCATAGTTTTGCATGTTTAGGCTTGATCGTTTATTGAATAGTTGATTTACACTTGTATTGGGAAGATGTGTCTAATGTGTGTATTGAGTGTGCAAAGTTACAGGGCACAAAAGAACATGGGTTTCGGGCGGCCACGCAAATTGTGCACAAGCCGCCTATGGGGCTAAGTCCCAACCATGTTAGTTGTATGAGGCCTTATTATTTGCTTATATTATTTGGGCACTGTGAGTGACTCTTATTTGTAATTTTGTATGTCAAGTAAATTAATTGTGTTTAGGTTGTTTTATTTTATTAAGCAAACTAGGTTGCGAGACTTAATGGTCCCCACTTGCATTAAATTTTGTATTTGTTTAAGAGTTTGTTAATTACGAGGATTGAGGTCACGAAGCACACTTGAGTGGGGCCCACATCCTCTACATATGTGCCCAAATATATCAAACCCGAAATTGTTCTATTTTAGGCATTTTAAGTGACCCCTTTTAGTTTTGGGAGTTCACTTAGCATGGAAATAAGCTCTTAAACCCTACCTATTAGGTAGGCGGGCTTAATTCCAAGGCATAGGGAGTTTTCATCCCATTGAGCCTCTCTTTTGTCACCATCCATGTAAGGTGGATTGGAATGTGTGTGTTGTGAAAATTGCATAAACTTGTCTCATTTTCTATTTAGAAAATTTGGGAGATGGGTGTTTAAATGTGAGTTTATCTTTTCTTCTTTTTGTTTTGGGAATCTTGACTTGAAGGGAAGAGAGGTGTGACACATGTCACCCCCTCATTTGTGAGAAAAATTGTTTGTTTTTCTTCAAATACTCCCTCACGGGAAGAAAGAGAACCTTTTTTTTAATTTTTGCTTGGTGCTTGAAGACTTTGGGAAGTTAAAGTTTTTCTTGGACAAGGAATTGGTAAAATAATAGAGTTTTGAAGAGCTTGTGGAGGCAGGATCTTTTGCTCTCACTCCTTGTTATCTTACATGTTAGATCTTAAATTGCTTATGGTTGAAATTTGTGTTTTGTTATTGGTGTTGTATATTTTTGGGTATGTTATTTACTATTTTCTGCATCCTTCATTTAGCTTGATGGATTTTTGAGTTTATATGGAGAAGAAGGATGGATTTTCCTCTTAAACCTCATGGTTTGATGGGCAAGGCACATTAGTTCTTTTATTCCCCTTATATGGTTTGAGGTGGGAAATGTGATTCATATGGTTTGAACTCCCTTCACCATCCTTGGAGAAGAAACCTAAGGGTTTTAAAAATCCTCCCAAGAAGGATTTTAGCTATGAATGGGTGAAGCAATAAGGAGGGATTGTTGTCTTCGAAGGATAATGAGGTTTTGTGACGAATCCTCGTAAGTGTGCATCCTATGGTTGGACCACACTCTTTTGAACTTTTGGATGTCTCAGCTACTCTTCTCCATTGTTGATGATGAATATGGTTTTCTCCTCTTTTCTTTGGTCGATAAATGATGTGTTTCTTTAATGTATGAAATTGTCTTATATATGAATGTGTTTGTTGTTTATGTCTCCCTTAATCTTGTGCACATTTGTGGAAGCTAGCTCTCTCTCCCATGGGCTTGGGGGAGGATAGCATGTATTCAAACCTTTAGAAAGACATATAATGATGCCTATAGGTTGGGTGGTAAAACAAGCTTTGTTCTCTTGGTGTTAGTTCTTTTAAAGATAAAAAAAGTTGGAGCTCAAGTTTGGAAGATGGTTGGAGTATTCCTTTGTTATCTTGGCATCTTGTTGTTCTCAAAATAGTTGGGAAAGTTTTACTTATTGTAATCATGTGGATATGGCTTTGTTGGAAGTTCTATGTTCTTGTAAAGTTCTCATTTTGTGATTGGGATTGCTTTGTAAACTAGTGTCACATTAGTATGTGTAATCTTCCTTCAATCTTGGAAAGAAGCCTTGTAATGTGGTTCCTTGTGTATTTTAAGTATTTTGGAAAAAATGTTGCATTTGTGAGCTTAAGCTTCTTGGAAATGAAATCTTGTAAAATAGTTGATCCTTTAATATGGATTGTTGGAAACTTCATTTTTGAAAAGAAAGTTTGTTATTGGAAATATGTTTTTCCCACTAAAAATGCAAATGTGATATTTCTTTGTGGAATCTCCTTCTTGTTAAAAATATGTAGTATTTATTTAGTTATTGTATTTGAAAAGGAATTTTGTTTGCAATAAGATTTTATTTTTTTAAATAATGTTATTCCTTTACACTTAATTCTTGATTCGAGTTATTTCTTTACACTTTAGAAATCTCGTTATTGTTTTTTTTTAAAGAAAAAGTTCTTTTGAGTAGAAATAGTTAAGTACACAAGGCTTTAGTTCATTATACTTTGGAATGAATGCATTTGTTAAATATTTGAAGATATTTCATTTTTTAATCAAGTGTCTCTTCTTTTACTCGCAAGAACTTTTTTCACAACTTATATTAGTATCCTCACACATATGAAATTTTATATATCATAACTCAAGTTAAATGCTAGAATTTCATATTTTAAAAAATAAGAAATGTGAAGTAGGTCCCTATATTAATAGATTATATAATTCAAAAAAGCATATATTAATATATATTTATATTGTATAAGAATCTATATACTATATATATTATATAATATTAAATTAAGAAGGATATATATATATATCAAAACAAATAAAATAAAATTTAATTAAATCATGGTGAAGTTTCGGTTTGAATGTTTTTAAGAACAAAAATAACAAGGGGAAGGGGCCGAGCCCTCCCACAATACCGTGACCCAACACCGACCACACCCCCACCCTCTATACCGCCAAAACTACACCAAACTCCCACGCTGCCCCACACCCTTCCCAAGTCCCAAACCCCAACCCTCTATGTCCACGTAATCCTCCACCCCCAAAACCCTTCCATCATGGATTCCCCTCATCCTTCCACAATGATTCCCACTGCAAAACCCATAGCTCCCCACAATCCATCGCCCAGTAAATCAAACTCGTGGTTTCCTTCTTATTTTGGGTTTGTTAAATTGGCTATTATAATATTTGATAATATAAAAACACACACACACACACACACACACACACACACACACACACACACACACACACACACACACACACACACATGCATTTAGGAAGATTTTTTTCATCATATAAAATAAATTGGTACAATACATACCCAACAACCATATATTTTTGTGGTACTAAAAATATGCAAAAATAAAAATCAACAATTCAATTACATAAATTCAAAACTCCATGGCTCCTCCTCAACCCGCACAAAGAAGAAACAAATGAAACCAATGAAACCAAATGCGAAAAAGGGTGTTGGAAGTCTAAAACACAAACTCTAAATTTTGGAGTTTGGCATTGTGAAGTTTCATAGATATGTGATGCCCAGATCGATGAATAGTACTTGAAACCCATGAAATCCCAAACCCTCTAAACCTACAAAACCCTGAAATCTCGAACCCTAAAATCCCAAACACAAAAACCCCAAAAATGCAAAGGTTCACAACTTGAAGTATAAAATTAAGACTTTGGGGTTTCAGCATTTCAGAACATTTTTGTTGGGCCAACCAAGTTAACAGTGTTGTATAAAATGTCCTCGGAGTATGAACTCCAAAGTCCGAATTTCAGACTTCGAAGGTTCGGCATTTTGGAACTTTTAAGCTAGCTCACTAGATGAATAATGACATAAAATTTCGAAGTCAAAGTTTTGAAACTCTTAATCCCAAAAGTCTGAAATGTCATATTTTTGAGGGTGCGATGATGCAGGTTAAAGTTCCGTAAAGGCAAATCAACCACTCATATTTATTGCATTATGGCACCCTCATCTTCAGATGGCCATAAATTTTGACTGGGAGCTCAGATTTACACAAAATAGGACTTTTGGAAATCTCTCAATGTCCTCTACCCAATAAAATTTAATTTTCTTAATTTTAGTAAAGTTTAGTATTTAAAAATGAGGAAATATAGTTTGTTATTTTACATGATGTTTATAGATTTCTCACCTACCAAAATGATGAAGGTATGGGTTTCGTTTCGTCCCCAATAAGGTAAAGTACATGGAGGTATGGGTTTTACAAGTAGCTCCCATCATTGTTGCAAGTAATTTTAATTCATTTAAGGGTGCTTGAAGAAGGATTTTGAATTCCTCTCTCTCCCTTCTCTCAATCTTCCTATATAATGTAAGAAAGCGTTCATTTCAAATGTTTGGAAACCTTGTATATGACCCTCCCTTCTTCTTATTGTCTGTAAGAAATTTTGTTGAGATTACAAACCTCCCTAATGGACATTGTAATGAAAAATATGTTCTTTTGAGCTTGAGTGTGGTGTATTGTATCAATTTTGGGAGCAATATAAACAGATTTATGGATGTTCTAAACACCATTTTGTGTTTTTTTGTAGCTCTTCTGATATTTCATCACATGCAAATTATTGTGCACTAATGTGTTTTCATTTCAAGATTCTAGTTGTGTTGTGTTTATTGTGAAGGTTTTCTAACACTCCTTGGTGCATCACCTTCCCTTAGAGTAGGTTTTAATTTTCATGCATTTTCTCGATCATTGTCTCCTTAGAAATATTAGATTAGGGTTATATCTTCAACTCTCTGCACTTTGGAGTAATTGACACTAGGATAACTCCATGTTTGACAAATCACTTGCGAGTAATCAAGGGTGTTCTGATTTTGACATAACAGTTACAATATCACTCAGACTAGAGGTTAGCGGCTACTAGGATAGTTTTTATACTATATGCAGGAAAATTAGCAAATGGCTTGATAGAAAAATGAACTAATCCCTATTATTATATTTACAATTTAGAATACAATCTTCCAAGACTAGTGACCGCTAGGGTGGATGATTACACCATTTCATTGATATTCCAATACTAGAGATGACAACATAACAAATATCAAAGATTATTATATTATGTTGGTGCAACATAACAAAAAATTGGGATTAGCGTTCGTTAGGGTAGTTTTTGATAGCATATATGAAAATTAGTAATAACCTAAATCAAAAAATAACTAAGCTCCATTATGATATTTTTATTTTACAATTCAACCTTCTAAGACTAGCTCCATTCTTATTTTTGAAGGATAACAAGCATTATGGTCATATATTATTCCATCCCAATACTTTGTGACATAACAAACTCGTATATTAATAATCGTTAGTATAATTTTTATCTTGTATTCAAACCCCTATAACACAAATCCATAAATATTGATTTTTACATTGATGGAAAGATATCCTAAAATATATAGACGCCACCACCACCTTGGTCTTAAATTCTAACAATAAATTGACAACTTGAAGCAAACCAAATTAAGTAGTGATTAATTGTTTAAATTGGTTAGTGCAACGCGTAACATAAACTTATTTTAATGATTTATTCTATTTTATAATTACGGGAAAGTTGAAGGGTCCCTTTCCTTTTACATTACGATACAACAAGATGATGTTAGTGCGTAATCACAACACCCCTAAGTTCCTGCAACTAGATGACTTGAGACTTCTCAGTGTGATTGCACAACATGGAGCATATATCAAAGTGTGGGACCTTACAAATTGAGAGAGCTCTCCGGATTAAAGTCATTTCCTATTCCTCTGTTCAAGTGCATACAAATAAATTGTAGAGGATCTACTCTAAATATACTCTATCTTACCAAGGAGATAGGGTGAGAAGATGCAAGAAAATAAACCTAAGCTAATGAGGTGATGCACCAAAGGAATGTTAGACACCCATTCTGTAACTTAACACAGACCACAAGAATGCAATACAACACCATGCACAAGTAACCAAAATGTAATGAAAGATAAAAAAGATAGTAATGAATAGATGAAAGGGTTAGAAATCACTCACAAACATATATTATTGCTCCAGAATCGATACAATACATTACAACGGCCAAGAGGCAAGAAAATTTGCATTACAGCTCGAATGGGAGGTTTGAAAGCTCCAAAATTCACTTGCGAACAAAAGAAGAAGCGACGACACAAAACAAAAATGTCCAACCCTTTAAAATGATCCCCGCCCATTCTTTTATAGATTCAACATAGAGAGAAGAAGGAGAGAGAGGCGAGAAAACTAATTTGAAAACTAATTTTAAGCTTAGCTACCGCCATCAATGCCTCCGCAAATCCACCCCATTTCAGGTATCCGCTCAAGTGTGTTGAAGAAGGAAAAACAACGGATCAAATCAAATCCAATCTGGTTTTGGAGAAATTGGATCATTTATTAATGGCATAGAGACATTTCCCATTTTCCACCCACCAAACCTCTTTGAAATAAAACTTTTTGTAGTGCCCACTTCCCTTCGACACCCTTTTGATTATTGTTTTGCAATACTATTGTCTGCACTTATGGATATATTATAGTTTTTGATATAGCATGTTAGTAAATATCAGAGATATTGAACTGTTATTGATTTTATTCTTATATGATGCATATGGACTACTGGAGACATTTGATGTTGATATTGATATACTTTTGACATGGTTATTTATTTGTAATTCTAACATGTGATATATTTAGTCATATTGAGTAGATCTTGATAATTGGATTAATGTGATGATCGTTTTGACATAAATGAAATGTGGAATAGAAATGTGCTAGAAATTGTAAGTGATATCGCAATTGCATATATGATATTAATTCATATATAGTCGATTTCATACTTATATTGCATATTTTGACAGGAATATTTTAATGCGGCGATGAGGCCAAAGGAGGTATTCTCTGTTTTGTAGGTATATTATATTCACAACAATATCGGGGGATTGGAGACCAACCACATCGGAATTCGAGAAGAATGCAACTAGGGTCACCATGGCAACGTGTAATTGTGTGTGTGTTAGAATTATTTGGTTAGGAGAAAATTGTGACCTAGGGGTCATGTGTTGTTTTGTCTTAATTTTTCCTTTTTTATAAGTTTGGTATGTGTTTCCTTTAGTAATGAAATTTACATGTTTTATTATTTAGATTTATTGATGTGTGTTTACCCCTTTGTTAGTTATGGGTTGAAGTGTCTTAATTAAGTTAATTTAAATTTGTCCTAAACTAATTAAAGATGTGACAAAAAAGAGTTCATTTATTAGGCTTGATTTACTTTTGGTTTTTGTGTTGAGTGAAGTGTATTTGAGTTTTGAGTGTAGCACACTCTACCCTTCATGGGAAACTCTAATTTGGCCTTAGAGGCCAAATTTGGAAGCTTGTGGGACAAGTCAAACTTGTCCCACACCTCTTAAATGCCCATGCCAACCCTACCTATGGTTTGGGGGTCAAATTTAGGCTCTTTTAGGTGTTTTGGGAAGTTAAAAAGGTGAAATGTTAATTGCACTTTCTTTCAAATATTTAATTTTGTCCTTTAGGGGAGTGGGCTTAGATGGAGTGTGTAAGGTTCTTGTCATTCCTCCAACCACTTATTAATTGTGCATTGGAATATGAGGTTGACCAAGTGATGTGGAGTGGAGAGGAAATGAGGTGGCATCCTACTTGGAGCCACATCATCCCTCCCTCTCCTTTCTCTATTTATTGAATTCTTGTTGCTTGTTTTGGGGTTGGATGATCATTTTTAGTCTCTTGAATTTTTTGAGAGTGAGAGGATTTTGAGAGATTTTGTGGATTGTTGGAGCTTTGTGGATGCTTGCTTGATCTTTGGAGAAGCTTGGAACTTCATACTTGGAACAAGCTCTACCATGGAGAGGTAGGAGCTTCACCTTAGTTTTAATTATGTTATTTGTTTTATTGTATGTGTGTATATGTTGTGTTGAATGTTGTTGTCTCTTTGAAATGTTTGTTGGGTGTGGGTAGAATGCCTAAGTTGGGAGTGGGAGGAGACTATGGGGAGTTTTATGTAGGGAGGCATAAGAGTTTACTCTTTTGTGGAGGGAGTTTGGGTTGGGTGCCCCACCTTGTTTTGAGGGATGCTTGCATTTCATTTTTTTGTTCTTGCTATGAGGGAGACATAAGAGATGTAGGGAGGCATAATAGTTATGGAAGTATAAGGGGTACTTTAGGGAGGCATAAGAGTTGTAAAGCAAAATTGTCGTTTGCATTGGAGGCTTTTGGGTGGGCACCCATTCCCATTGGGAGGCATACGTGGCCTCCCCATAGGTCTTACTCTTTTCGTTTTCTTGATAAGCCTTGTTATATTGTTATTTTTATTGATTTCTTCTTGTTGAGTTGGTGTTGTGTTTGTATGTAAATAGAGTGAATGTGAAATTATTGTTAAGTATTGTGGAAGCTAGTAGTTTCCATGAGTTGAAATCTTCTCCCATTGTAATGTGGTTGGGGCTCGGGGGCCAATGGAGAGGATGGCTTCTCTTCTCCATTGGGTATCTTGGTTGGGTGGAGAGTGTTGCCTCTCCCCCTATTTTTTTGTGAATGAAGCAAAATTTTGGAGGAGCTACCTTGTTGGCGTTTGGAGCATTGAAGTTTTGTTGATGGTCATGTGAAACTTCTTGTATTTTACCCAGTTAGAGTGGAAGAAATTGTAATAATGTATTTCATTCTTGTATTTACTTGTGTATGAATTTTCACATCAAGTGGAGAACATTGTTGTAATCTTGTGGAAAGGAATTTAATTTTAATATTTGTATATTGAAAAGAGAAAGAAATATTTGTATGGTTTAGTTAGGAAATAAAAAAAAAAGTCTTCTTCATTGTGAATATTGTAGAGTTAGTTTGTAAATATAAAAGGATGTATTTTCTCCTTGTGAAAAGCCTTTTTATTCCCACTAAGAGTGGAGGAACTTGTAATATTGTTTTTCATTTTACCTTTCATTATTGTAAATTTTTCCCACTTTAAGTGGAAGATTTTTTATTAAGATTTTGAAAGAAAGTTGTATTGATTTTTATTATTAAGGTTATAATGTAAATGCAAATGAAATTTATTTTCTTTTACCTTGTATTCAATATCTACCAAATTGTTGGAAAAGAAAGTGTTAGTATGAATATTTAACTCATCAATATTACAATCAACATCCCATTCCTTTTGCTTTTGATAGTAATATTATATTTTTTTTATTATCTCAAATAACAAAATATTTTAATATTAATAGATTTATTAATATGAAAATATATTAATATTATTATATTAATAAAATAAGCTATTACAAATGCATATGTTCATAACTATTTACAACTAAATGCATTCATATATAATATACATATTTACCCTTATAAAGGTAAAACTTTTAAGAAAAGAAATAAAGTAAGTTAAACTTTATACAAGTTAAAACTTTAAAAAAAAAAAAGCGATGGAAAGTAACTAATACTAAAATTACATTAATAAAATTTCAATGAACTAACTTTAATGAGACGTGGCTTAGGTGAAGAGTAAGTAATATTAAAATATAAATTAATTTCCATCTACCATGCAGTAAATATTTAGGTTGACTTTGGAAGAGTGTAAGGCCGCACCCTATGTGTAGGAGTCCTTAGGAAAAAGGTAGCATGGGTGGGGTAGACTAACCCACCCTTAATAATAATAATAAATAAATAAATAAAACTAAACTACCTACCTAATCAACACTATGACCACAGTATTTGCTTGAACCTACACATGTGTGTATTTGGAATTCAGCTTTTAACCTCTCTTGTTTCTTTTTTTTAAAAATATAAATAATAAATTAATACTTAAAATAAATACATATATACACAAGTATATAAAAGTATATATATATATATATATATATATATATATATATATATATATATATATATATATATATATATATATATATCTCAAAATGAAAGTATTGTTCTTATGTAGCTATTTAAATAAAATGGGAAAAAAAAGAAACCCACAAGTTCCTTTGGGCAAAACCAAAGGAAACTAAGCTAAATAAAATTATACAAATGTATTGAAACCCTAGGAGAGGGTTTAAGCAAATATAAATAAATAAATGGAACAAGTAGGCCTCTCCAAAAGCTTGGGATGGCCTCTAATGGCTTCCCTTCCTTCTCCTCTAACCTGCAAAACAAAATAAGAAACAATGAGACAATGAAAGGAGAAAAGAGACTTCTTAAGGATGCTTTAGGGTTAGATTGCCTATTTCCCAATCAAGGGCCCAAATTTAATCCATCCAAGGGATGAGATTCATCCCTACAAAAAGTAGGTGGAGAGTGGGTGAGTGGAAATTATCCTTTTAAATTTAAATGTCTTAATTTTAAAACATGAGTTGACTTTTAAGGGGTCACTTTATGGGGTAAGGGGATGTTTATTCTAACCCCATGTAAAATGGACCTTGTTATTTATTTATTTGTGGAATATTTAACTATAGTAGGAATTTAATTGTTTATTAAATTAACACTTAGAGTGAACTAAACCTTGGTTGGACTAAATCTACTTATTAGTTTTAATGCGGACTTAATAATTGGTTAAAATGGGAAATTATTAATTATTAAATATCATTGACCTTGAAACATTATCGTGACAATTGTAGTTTTGAGCTTTATGCGGGCACACTTTTCCAAAAAAAAAATATTCCATAATTTTTCTAACTAAACCTAGGTTGTTCTTGGATCTCGTGCGAAATTTTAGCGAGGCATTACACTTGGTATCAGAGCCATGGGTTCAAATCTTGGACCCTTGGGCACACTTAGAAAACATGAAACATGAACATTTAACCTAGTGCAAAATTGATTCTTTTAAATCTAGAAAACCACAATGTTTGATAATTGTATTAAATAGAAAACTTTTAAAAAAGCTAAAACAAGACCTAGAACAATGAACTAACTCTCACCTTGATCTGTGTAGGAGGTGCAGATTAGGTGAGGGGTCTTTTCATATAGACCTAGATATACCACCGCTAGAGTAGGCTGTAGTAGCCATTCTACCTCAGATCTTACAGACGCTTCAAGACGTCAATGCCACTATACGCGGAGAGCCCTTGGGAGGACGATTTTCTAGACATGGTATGGAGCCATTAGTAGATGCCCAGGTATCCCCTCAACATAGCGAGGAGCATAGGGTAGAGAAATTTCTCGTAAAGTTGGCTAGCGCAGAGTCACCACAGAGAGGACATGGGGATAGGATCTCAAGACATAGGGACAAGTCTCGGAGCCCTAGACAGAGGGAGGAGCATACAAAGAGACCTAGGGGTCATCAGACATCAGCTGCAGACCATATTAGGGAGATCCTGAAGCTACGACCATCTCACTATTTAGGTGATATAGGCGGTTTTCAGGCAGAGGCCTTGTTTGTGAGCTTGAGTGGATGCTTCAAGCTCTGTCCTTGTAATAACAACATGAAAGCTCGTGTTGTGATCCATCTTCTGAGGGATGGAATAGGAGTCTAGTGGAGGACCGAGGAGCAAAATCTCCATGTTGATTTAGAGACAGTCACCTGGGAGCTATTTGAGGAGTGTTTCAGAGCAGTGTATTTACCGGGAGGTTTATACAAGAGTAGCGGATAGACGAGTTTCACAACCTCCATCATGCATCAATGACTATAACTGAGTATGAGAGTCAATTTTTGGACCTACTCCAGTACGTGACCATATATAGGATGAGAAGGTATGGATTCACAGGTTTATCTAGGGCCTGAACTTGGATTTGGGTGGCACGGTGCACATTAACTACCCACAGACATTTGCAGAGGCCGTGGAGAAGGCCTATATTACAAAGGAGACACGAGGGAAGATGCAAGTAGGCTAGAGACAGAGTTCAGAGCCATATCTAGAAGATGTAGGATAGTAGATCGAGGGGGTCAATTCCTCCTCCATGAGGTGGACAGAGTGTAGGACAGGCTTCATTCAGGCCACTGCAGCAACAATAGCAGACCCGCCAACCTTTCAGACCTCCTCAGAGATTTGATGTGCAAAGAGGACGTAGTATGGATCCTCCTCCTAGGGGTCCCATCAGGACACAGGGTGCACCGAGATCTCGGTCGGCCAGGAGCTCATTAGTAGAGACCTCAAGCGAGTCCATAGCTAGATCGTCGGGATCCATACCTCGGACATCTAGAGTATCAGCTGGAGCTGCTTTCCACCGGAGAGGACCAGATGGCTATTATGGTTATGGTGTTGTTGGACATCATTAGAGAGATTTCCCACAAAACCCTAATAAGGGTAAGATAGAGAGCTCAGAGCCTACTGTTGGTGATATGGCATGGAGTCATCAAATCTACGCAGTGGTTAAGAACTACCAGGCTGAGCACCAGAGTACCATTATTGAGATGATAGGTAGTATTAGTGGTGTTTCCACCTCTATATTATTCGATTTCAGTTCTTTTAATTCATTTATTACGCCATCCTTAGTAGAGCGTTGTAAGCTAGTGGCAGTTAGGTAGGGCCATAGTTGGGACATTGAGATGGCTTTTGGAGTAAAAATTCGTAGACTCCTTAGTTAAGGAGTGTGTAGTGGATTTGGGACCCTTCACCACTGCTTCGGATCTTTGAATCCTTCCATTAGGCTCTTATGGTGTCATATTGGGCATGGACTAGTTGTCTACTCACAGAGCTAGAGTAGACTGTTACCATAAGACTATTGCTTGCATACATGATCTTGGGGTGGAGTTAGTGATATCGAGAGTTAGGAGACCCGTTTCCATTCACACCATCTCGCACTATTCCGCTTAAGCGGTGTGCACGATGGGGTTGTTAGTTTTATGCTATTACGGTTAGTGAAAGATCAGAGGATGAGTCTAGTAGACCATCCCTTGATGACCATCCCATCTTGAGAGAGTTTTTTGATGTGTTTCTAGGGGAGCTACGAGTTACCTCCCCACGTGAGATAGATTTCCATATAGATCTAGTTCGGGAGCAGAGCCTATCTCACGAGCACCCTATCGGATGACTACTCCTGAGCTATGTGAGCTTAAGTTATAGCTCGAGGGCCTTCTGGAGAAGGGCCTAATCCGTCCTAGTGTATCCCCTTGGGATGCGCCAATGATCTTCATGAAGAAGAAGGATCGATCTCTTTGATTGTGTATTGACTACCATCAACTGAATAAAGTAATGATCAAGAATCGTTACCCCTTCCATGCATTGATGATTTATTTGATCAGATGAAGGGGGCTACAGTTTTATCCAAGATAGATCTTAAGTCAGGGTACCATCAACTTAGGATTACGGAGGTGGATATTCATAAGACCGCATTGCATACGAGATATGGCCACTACGAGTTCACAGTGGTACCTTTCGGTTTGATGAATTCCCCCGCAGTGTTTATGAGTTTGATGAATGGGGTATTCAAGAATTTCCTTGACTTTTTGTGCTCATCTTGCTTGAAGACATTTTAGTTTACTCACGCATGCATGAGGAGCATGAAGATCACCTTCGCCAAGTTCTTTAGTGTCTTCGAGCAACACCTTTACGGGAACTTGGAGAAGTGTGCGTTCTTTTAGACAGAGGTGTAGTATTTGGGCCACATCATTTCTAGGGAAGGTATCGCAGTTGATCCTTCAAATATTTGATCCATCATGGATTGGCCAACACCCACTAGTGTGACCGAGGTGTGCAACTTCATGGGTCTAGCAAGGTATTATAGGATGTTTGTTTAGGACTTTTCTCGGATTGTGCATCCCATCACTTCCCTTCAGTGGAAAGGGAAGAAGTTTTTATGGTCAGATAGATGTGAGCAGGCCTTCAATACATTAAAGGAATGCCTCATGATAGCACTTATTCTTGCAGTGCTAGATCCTCAGGGTGAGTTCTACGTTTGCATAGATGCTTCTTTGACAGGACTTTGAGGTGTATTGATGCAGGAGGCTAGAGTAGTTGCCTTTGAGTCTCGCAAACTCAAATATTATGAGCTCAATTATCTGACTCATGATCTTGAGCTTACAGCAGTTGTACATGCCTTAGTGTGGTGGAGACATTTTCTTCTTGGTTGGAGATTTACACTCAGGATTGATCACTTGAGTCTTCGCCACCTCTTCACACAACCCAATCTCAATGCTTGTCAGCGGCGTTGGATGGAGTTGCTTTGTGAGTACGACATGGAGATAGAGCATGTGAAGGGGAAGGAGAATGTGGTTGTAGATGCCTTGAGTAGATGGAGACATGTGGCTATGGCCACTTCAGTGGGCACAGATTTATGGAGTAGGATTTTGTAGCAGACTTCCTCGGGAGTTTCTACCTTGCAGCCAGAGAGATTGAGTCATAGAGGCCCCTTGAGGGGAGATTTGATGGATTTTCATTAGAGGTAGATGGCCTTCTCAGACACAGAGGTTGGATATATGTTCCTAGAGATGGAGGCTTAAGACAGGACATTTTGTCACAAAGCTCATTATGTGCTTTATTCACCCATCTCGGGGTGAAGAAGATGCATGCCACCTTGAGATAGTTGTATTTTTGGAGAAAACTTTGGAGGGACATGGCCTTATTTGTGTCATGTTGCTTAGAGTTCTAGAGGGTGAAGGTCAAGCATCAACATCCAGTTGGCCTTCTTTTTCCTCATGCCATACCAGAGTGGAAGTGGGACACCATTTCCATGGACTTCATCGTTGGGTTACCTACGTCGAGATACCACCACGATGCCATCATGGTCATAGTGGATAAATTGATGAAATTAGCTCATTTTTCTCGGTGAAGACCACCTATACAGCCAATGCAGTGGCACGGGTATATCTTGATGAGATTGTCAGATTACATGGGATTCTGCGGAAGATCATTTACGACCGCAATCCTTTGTACACTTCCCTTTTCTAGACCATCATGCGGTATGCTCTCGAGACGAGGATCGATTTCAACATAGCATATCACCCTAAGATAGATGGACAGACTGAGTGGGTGAATTAGATCCTGGAAGACATGCTTAGGATGTACGTGATGGATCACCAATCGATATGGGAGGAGTATCTATATTTGGTGGAGTTTGACTACAATAATAGTTTTAGAGTTCGATAGGCATGGCTCCTTTTCGGGCATTGTATGGCGAGAGTGTAGGACATCTCTTAGTTGGGACAAGATTGAGGACGGGGTTTCCCTTGGGCCAGGATTATTGCAAGATATGGAGAAACAAGTTACTTTGATCATACAGAGATTGCGGGAGGAGGCGCGAGGACAAATAGAAGAAGTATGAGACCAACATAGGGGAGATCATAGCTTTGAAGTGGGCATCAAGGTGTGTCTTCGTGTTAGACCACATAAGAGCCCTATCCGTTATGGAAAAGGTTCTAAGCTTTCTCCTAGGTTTATGGGTCCCTTTGAGATCTTGGAGCGCATCGGTCCCTTGGCCTATTGTCTAGCATTGCCACCTAGCTTGTCTCGCATCCATGATGTGTTTCATGTTTATGTGCTTAGGAGATATATTTATGATCCTTCTCACGTACTAGATTGGACCGCATTACAGGTGCAAGATCAAGGGCAGGTGATGGTGGAGCCCATATGCATTATAGAGCGCATGACCTTGGGCCTGCAGCAGAGAGATTGATCAAGTTCGGGTCTAGTGGGACAGATATGATGAGACTACAACTACCTTGGGAGGATGCCACTTTACTACAAGTGCAATTTCCACACCTATTCCAGTGACTTCTAGGAGGAAGTCGAGTCTAACGGGAGGGGATGTAGTGCCCACTTCCCTTCGACACCCTTTTGATTATTGTTTTGCGATACTGTCATCTGCACTTATGGATATATTATAGTTTTTGATATAGCATGTTAGTAGATATCAGAGATACTAAATTGTTATTGATTTGATTCTTATATGATGCATATGGACTACTGGAGACATTTGATGTTGATATTGATATACTTTTGATATGGTTATTTATCTGTAATTTTGACATGTGATATATTTAGTCATATTGAGTATATCTTGATAATTGGATTAATGTGATGATTGTTTTGACATAAATGAAATATGGAATAGAAATGTGCTAGAAATTGTAAGTGATATCGCAATTGCATAGATGATATTAATTCATATATAGTCGATTTTAGATTTATATCACATATTTTGACATGAATGTTTTAATGTAGCCATGAGGTGAAGGAGGTATTCTCTATTTTATGGTATATTATATTCACAAAAATATTAGGGAATTAGAGACCAACCACGTCGAATTCAAGAAGAATGCAACTAGGGTCACCATGGAAACGTGTAATTGTGTGTGTTAGAATTATTTGGTTAGGAGAAAATTGTGACCTAGGGGTCATGTGTTGTTTTGTTTTAATTTTCCCTTTTTATAAGGTTGGTATGTGTTTCCTTTAGTAATGAAATTTACATGTTTTATTATTTAGATTTTTGGATTTGTGTTTACCCCTTTGTTAGTCATGGGTTGAAGTGTCTTAATTAAGCTAATTTAAATTTGTCCTAAACTAATTAAAGATGTGACAAAAAGGAGTTCATTTATTAGGCTTGATTTACTTTTGGATTTTTGTGTTGAGTGAAGTGTGTTTGAGTTTTGAGTGTAGCACACTCTACCCTTCATGGGAAACTCGAATTTGGCCTTAGAGGCCAAATTTGGAAGCTTGTGGGACAAGTCAAACTTGTCCCACACCTCTTAAATACCCATGCCAACCCTACCTATGGGTTGGGGGTAAAATTTAGGCTCTTTTAGGTGTTTTGGGAAGTTAAAAAGGTGAAATGTTAATTGCACTTTCTTTCAAATATTTAATTTTGTCCTTTGGGGGAGTGGGCTTAGATGGAGTGTGTAAGGTTCTTGTCATTCCTCCAACCACTTATTAATTATGCATTGGAATATGAGGTTGACCAAGTGATGTGGAGTGGAGAGGAAATGAGGTGGCATCCTACTTGGAGCCACATCATCCCTCCCTCTCCTTTCTCTATTTATTGAATTCTTGTTGCTTGTTTTGGGGTTGGATGATCATTTTTAGTCTCTTAAATTTTTGGAGAGTGAGAGGATTTGGAGAGAGTTTGTGGATTGTTGGAGCTTTGTGGATGCTTGCTTGATCTTTGGAGAAGCTTGGAACAAGCTCTACCATGGATAGGTATGAGCTTCACCTTAGTTTTAGTTATGTTATTTGTTTTATTTTATGTGTGTATATGTTGTGTTGAATGTTGTTGTCTCTTTGAAATGTTTGTTGGGTGTGGGTAGAATGCCTAAGTTGGGAGTGGGAGGAGACTATGGGGAGTTTTATGTAGGGAGGCATAAGAGTTTACTCTTTTTGGAGGGAGTTTGGGTTGGGTGCCCCACCTTGTTTTGAGGGATGCTTGCATTTCCTTTTTTTTGTTCTTGCTATGAGGGAGACATAAGAGATGTAGGGAGGCATAAGAGTTATGGAGGTATAAGGGGTACTTGAGGGAGGCATAAGAGTTGTAAGGGGAAATTGTGATTTGCATTGGAGGCTTTTGGGTGGGCACCCATTCCCATTGGGAGGCATAAGTGGCCTCCCCATAGGTCTTACTCTTTTGGCTTTCTTGATAAGCCTTGTTATATTGTTGTTTTGATTGATTTCTTCTTGTTGAGTTGTTTTTGTGTTTGTATGTAAATAGAGTGAATGTGAAATTATTGTTAAGTATTGTGGAAGCTAGTAGTTGCCATGAGTTGAAATATTCTCCCATTGTAATGTGGTTGGGGCTCGGGGGCCAATGGAGAGGATGGCTTCTCTTCTCCATTGGGTATCTTGGTTGGGTGGAGAGCGTTGCCTCTCCCCCTATTTTGTTGTGAATGAAGCAAACTTTTGGAGGAGCTACCTTGTTGGTGTTTGGAGCATTGGAGTCTTGTTGATGGCCATGTGAAACTTCTTGTATTTTACCCACTTAGAGTGGAAGAAATTGTAATAATGTATTTCATTCTTGTATTTACTTGTGTATGACTTCCCACATCAAGTGGAGAACATTGTTGTAATCTTGTGGAAAGGAGTTTACATTTAATATTTGTATATTGAAAAGAGAAAGAAAGATTTGTATGGTTTAGTTAGGAAATAAAAAAGGTCTTCTTCATTGTGAATATTGTAGAGTTAGTTTGTAAATATAAAAGGAAGTATTTTCTCCTTGTGAAAAGTCTTTTTGTATTCCCACTAAGAGTGGAGGAACTTGTAATATTGCTTTTCATTTTAGCTTTCATTATTGTAAATTTTTCCCACTTTAAGTGGAAGATTTTGTATTAAGATTTTGAAAGAAAGTTGTATTGATTTTTATTATTAAGGTTATAATGTAGATGCAAATGAAATTTATTTTCTTTTACCTTCTATTCAATATCTATCAAATTGTTGGAAAAGAAAGTGTTAGTATGAATATTTAACTCATCAATATTACAATCAACATCCCATTTTTGCTTTCAATAGTAATATTATATTTTTTATTATTTCTAATAACAAGATATTTTAATATTAATATATTTATTAATATGAAAATACATTAATATTAATATACTATTAATATTATTATATTAATAAAATATGCTATTACAAATATATATGTTCATAACTATTTATAACTAAATGCATTCATATGTAATATACATATTTACCCTTATAAAGGTAGAACTTTTAAGCAAAGAAATAAGGTAAGTTAAACTTTATAAAAGTTAAATCTTTTTATAAAAAAATGCGGTGGAAAGTAAGTAATACTAAATTACATTAATAAAATTTCAACTAACTAACATTAATGAAATGCGGCCTAGGTGAAGAGTAAGTAATATTAAAATATAAATTAACTTCCATCTACCATGCGGTAAATATTTACAGTGTCTTTGGAATAGGGGGTAAGGCTGCACCCTATGTGTAGGAGTCCTTAGGAAAAAAGTAGCATGGGTGGGGTAGACTACCCCACCCTTAAAAATAATAATAAATTAAAAAAAAAAACCTAAACTACCTACCTAATCAAGCACAATGACCGCATGAGATTTGCTTGAACCTACGCATTCTCTTTTACGCCTGTACATTGTGCAACTATATATATACATATATATATGTATGTATGTATGTATGTATTTGTATATGTATGTGTATGTGTGTGTATGTATACATACATACATACATACATAGTTATAGACATATGTGTGTGTGTATGTATGTATATATATACACACATATATGTATATAAATATGTATGTATATATGTATATGTATATGCATATGTGTGTATATATATACACACACACACACACACATATATATGTATGTATGTATGTATGTGTGTGTATGTATGTGTGTGTGTGTGTGTGTGTGTGTGTGTGTGTGTGTGTGTGTGTGTGTGTGTGTGTGTGTGTGTGTGTGTGTGTGTGTGTGTGTGTGTGTATACACACATATATATGTATATATATTACCGAAGGAAACTAAGCTAAATAAAATTATACAAATGTATTGAAACCCTAGGAGAGGGTGTAAGCAAATATAAATAAAAAATAAATAAATGGAACAAGTAGGCCTCTCCAAAAGTTTGGGATGGCCTCTAATGGCTTCCCTTCCTTCTCCTCTAACCTGCAAAACAAAATAGGAAACAATGAGACAATGAAAGGAGAAAAGAGACTTCTTAAGGATGCTTTAGGGTTAGATTGCCTATTTCCCAATCAAGGGCCCAAATTGAATCCATCCAAGGGATGAGATTCATCCCTACAAAAAGTAGGTGGAGAGTGGGTGAGTGGAAATTATCGTTTTAAATTTAAATGTCTTAATTTTTAAACATGAGTTGATTTTTAAGGGGTCACTTTATGGGGTAAGGGATGTTTATTGTAACCCAATGTAAAGTGAACCTTGTTATTTATTTATTTGTGGAATATTTAACTATAGTAGGAATTTAATTGTTTATTAAATTAACACTTAGAGTGAACTAAACCTTGGTTAGACTAACTCTACTTATTAGTTTTAATACAAACTTAATAATTGGTTAAAATGGGAAGTTATTGATTAATAAATATAATTAATCTTGAAACATTATCGTGACAATTGCAGTTTTGAGCCTATATACAGGCATACTTTTCAAAAAAAAATTATTCCATAATTTTTCTAACTAAACATAGGTTGTTCTTGGATCTCCTGCAGAAATTTTAGTGAGCGTTATAGTTTTAGGTTTCCATGACATAAAGGCGAGGTCGAGAACTTTCCAATGGTGTCAAATTTGTTGGATTTTGGGCACTACGTTTAAGGATGTGTCAATTTGAATGTTTTAGTCGGGTCCGTACAAAAAGGTGAAAACCAGTTAGCATAATGGGTTCGTGGGCCTGAAACTCACTTTTTGCCCTTCAGCACAAAAAATGCAAGATGCAAAATTTTCCATGCAGACCCACAATTTACTTTTTGGCAAAAATCATTTTTCGGGCCTAGCGGTCTATTTTTTTCATTTGGGAAAAATTCACTCCAAGGCCCGCCAACCCACATACAATTGAGGCTTGACATGTGGATCTTTTGGCATCAGCAGATGTGTGGCTCTTTTTTCACTTTACGCCTTCCTAGGGAAAAAAGTTCAAATGGCCTCCGATGACCATAGGGTGGCCCACTTTAACTTTTCAACATGGCCATGTGTCCCTTTGTGGGCCTTAGGCATTTTTCTTCATTTGGCTTTAAGATCCCCCGCGGGCTTGCGGGCCCAAAATTCACTTTGCACCCTATTTGTAAAAAGCACAAAAGTTCCAAACTCCTTGCAGACCCGCCGGCCTGAAATTTACTTGGGAAAATTTCCTCTTTAGGCCCGTCGGCCAAAGATTTTCCATTTGGGTGAAAAGTCCAAATATCTCCTGCCGCCCCACCTCTCCGCATTGGCAAAATCCTTAAAAACTCCCGCCGGTCCGCTTTTGGGCAAAAATACCTTCCAAGGCTTGTTGGCCCATAACTTGCAAAATATGAGGAGTTAGAAGGACTTCTTTATATTTTTGGAAAGGGGAAGAAATTTCTTATCTGATGGAAATGTATTAATGGCATGAAGATGTTTCCCCATTTTCCACCCACCAAACCTCTTTGAAATTAAAGTTTCAGGTTTCCATGGCGTAGGCAAGGTCGAGACCTTTCCAAAACTCCCTATTTGCAAAAAGCACAAAAATTCGAAAACTCCCCCAGAGTCGCCATTTGCTCGAAATTTACTTGGGAAAATTTCCCTCTTCGGGCCCGTCAGCCCGTATTTTCCATTTGGGAAAAAATCCCAAATATATACTGCCATCCCTCCTCTCTGCATTTGCAAAAGTCCTTAAAAACTCTCATCGGTCCGCTTTTGGGCAAAAATACCTTCCAAGGCCCACCGACCTGTAGCTTGTAAAATATGAGGAGTTAGAAGGACTTCTTTATATTTTTGGAAAGTGGAAGAAATTTCTTATCTAATGGAAATCTTTTCAAGAAACCTTAAGTGGTTAAAATATCTGAAAATTGGATTGAAGCACTAAAGGAGGGAAAATGGGTGTAGTTAACCAAAAATAAGCATGAGCTTATTTTGGATAACAATTTGGTGACTCATAGGGGACATCTTCTGCTAGATGAAAATATCAGTGGCCTTGAAACATCCATTGGGCATGGAGTCTACCTAGTAAACACAAATCTAATCTGAACTTTGAAAATCTATTCCCTGAGCCACTTGGAAAACCACTAAAATTGGGATTAGAGTTGATCTCACCAAATGTCATTCTTAATGCACTGTGCAAGAGCAAAAAAACACCACAACACACTATGTGAAAAATTGGAAATCATACACACCCCAAGTGGGATATGCAGAGTGTGCACAAGCACTTCTTCTGCTGAAAGCAAACCTACCTACTCTATCTTAACGAGAGAGAAAGAGAGCTCAAGAAAATCCTGCAACTGACAGGAGAAGTAGCTTCCTTTTCTCAAGAAGAGAAGCCATAAAAATGATTTGACATTGAATATGGCTGCTTGCATGAGTGAAAAAATTACTATAAGCTGGTCCTCCACCCAAATCATCAAGGTGTCAACTGGAAACAAGACAAATACCTCTTTTAGTTGCTCTTTTTTTGGACTGAAGAGGCATTGTAGCTAATCCTTGGTACTTTAAAACTCATCCTCATGCTCAAAAGTAAGCATGACTGGTTTTGGCTTCTCCCTTGGCTCCAATGAAGCCAAGTACTTGATTGGGAAAGGTCGATCCTTTGAATTTTCCCACTGTTATGATATTTAACTCCAAGAATGGAGTCTTCTAGCAGATCTTCTTGGATGGATGGTGTGGAAGAGATGATGACATCCTCTTGCTCTTTCCTTTCCTCCTCTTGTGAAGAACATGGAAGATTCTTGTCTTCCAACCTTGGTTCCAGAGGGCTGTTGTGAAATGTAGGTTGTTGTCCTTGAATGCTCTCCTTCATGGCAGCAGGCTCATGTACTTGGAAGGTGGATGATGGAGGAGAAAATGATGTGATCTCCATGGGATCTTCTCCATCAAAGCAATCCTCTAAGTCAGACAGATAATCTACCTCCTTGTCTTGCTGCATGTGCTTAACCTCCTCCATGGTGTCCTCCTGATTTGAAACTTGCTCACCATGGTTCCCCTCATCTTCAAACATGAAGTTTGAAATCTCAAACTCTTCTTCAACATTAGGGCTTAAAGGGGATGAAGTGGGAGGAAAAACTGAAGGTTCTTATGTGGCCTTCTCTATACTTAAAGCCTCTTGAACTATATGGTTCTCCTCCATTATGGATTCATCAATCAAATCAAGCCCTTCAAATGAAAGAAAAAAGTCTTCAATAATGCTTTCTTCATCAAGTGGCTTTAACTCTGATTTGATCTCTTCTAGTTGCTCCTTTTCAATAGGACTTGGAGCTGATTGTTCCTCTTCCTTGATGGATGATTGTGTAGCTTGGGTTGGATCAGAATTTTCTTCAAATAAAGTGCCATCATGGGCACTGCATTCAGGGAAAAATGATTGTTGATCATCTCCTTCTTGTTCTAATTCTTCTTCTGCTACAAACTCAGCCTTAGCCACCACAGGGCTCTTCAACCTTGACCTCCTTTATTGTCTTAACCATTAAGGGGATCTTTGTAATCCCAAATTTGAGAGCCCAAATCTTCATATTTTCTATCATTTCTTCTCTGTTGGGTTCCTCTTCTTGTTGCCCTTGGCTGGTTGTTTGATTTTCATCTCCCCAATATGGATTTGGGGAGGCAAGAGGAGTGGTAGGTTGGGATTCAACTAGTTTTTTTGTTGTTTGTGGTGGAGAGGGAAGTGGAACTTCTTGTTTCTTTAGAGGGAATGACTGCTTGGAAGGAAAAAGGGAAGAAGAA